>JARCFY010000032.1:0-1282500 GCA_029233225.1 Lepidodactylus listeri
AAACACTAGCACTTCTGATATACAAAGATATTCCTTATTCTGATCAGCTTTAAGACCAAAAAAATCAACAAGTTAGCTAAAGCTGGCAAGGTCATTTCCATATCCGAGAGAGTTAAAACAAATTAGGAAATGGTGACTGTTTCAAGGAACCTGAGCATGCAGAATATATATCTGACTTTTGATTTATTCATACCCCACTTCAAAACGTCTTCGTCTAAACTATCCTTTATCAACCCCTCTTGGGGGCTGTTCAGACTTCTGTCTGATGTGGGGGCTGGTCTGGGGTGTGCCATGTCTGCCCACCCCTCCCTAAGTGGAGATGGAATGACTTGCCTACAGTCACCTCTTTCTGGACATGGCGGCAAAAGAGTAGGGAGGGAGCTGAAGACTCGGTCCCAGACTCACAGCCATGAAAATATGAAGGGAGCAACAGTGCTTGAACATTGTCTACCATGAAAAGCTCCACTTGGCTGAGGTGTTTTTTTCCTTTCTGCCACTTCTCCACTGTGACAATCAACTGAAAGGCAGCACCACTGATTATTAAGGCACTAACATGACAGAGATACCGTATTATAGCAGCAAATACAGTATCATCAATGAAGATCACTAGAATCCAAATGGACAGACTATGTAAAAACAACTCTAGAGGCACAAGAACCAGCACATCAATCTGGGATAAAACAGAGGGTTGTTTGAACCTCTGATTTGTCTCCTGGATCCCTTTATCACTGGCCATTAAGTCATGCTTGATCATTACAATTTTCCCACTTCCTGTGTCACTCAAAGCGCAAACCAAAAAAAGAGAGACATTTAAATGGATCGACACTTACATGGCAGGGAATCGAGATGAGATTGCCATACAAAAACTTTGGGGGGGGTGGGATTTGGGAATGAGTGAACTACCACATGCTGGGTTTCTGGGATACCTCGACCCTTTCTGAAGTCCTAGGAACAATTGCTTGCAAGAGAACCTGGAGAGTGCCGTCTGGATCACGACCTGACGTCTACAACTCATTTGCAGGACATACAGACAACATTTTATGGAATGCAATGAAGACAGACGATGGAACACGAAATCCCGGTGTCTTTTCAAAGGGTTGTCATGGGCTTATCTGGGTACAACAGACTCTGGAGCCCACCCAAGTTCTTCTGGTTCTGTTCCTGGATATACCGTAAACTGCTGTCCTCGCCACAGGGCTTCCAGTACACACTGTCATCATGATAGGGTGGCCTGAACCATGCGCACAGTGAAGGCAAACGAGAAGCCAAAAGCAAAATCACAGTTAGGAACAACAAAAAGTAATGAGTTTGTCACCTGGGGTACAACACACACACATACACAAAATGGGGCGACAATGAGGAACCAAAAGTATGAATGGAGGGGGGAGGGAGGGAGGGAGGGAGCCAGGCTGAAGGTGTGGGTGAGGCCCAGCCACAGACCCTGCCGCAAAGAATGGGAGCCGCACAAGGGCCAACAGGGACCTCGCACAAGCCTCATTCCTTGTGGAGGAGGACTTCCTGAAGGATTGTGCTTCACAACTTATCCTCTGCTTTCCAAGTCCAGGAGCACCAAGACTGGGAGCTCTGACTTGCTTAAACCCTGAGAAATCTAAAGGGCTGCTGCACTCGAATCCAGCTCTTCCACTGCAGACCAACATGGCTGCCCTCTCAGACTACTATTCTCTACCTGCAAATGATCTCAGTGTCAGAGAAACACACACCAGATCGCTCTGAAGTACAACAAAAGCATTCCTTTTCCCCTGTGGACAGCATGCCACAGCTTTTGGGTAGAGAAAAGAGCAAGAGACCAGGAGCACCTTAAAGACTAACAAAACTTGTTGTAGGGTATGATATCTGAAGATCTGAAGAAGTGAGCAGTGACTCACGAAAGCTCATTCCCTGCTACAAATTTTGTTAGTCTTTAAGATGCTCCTGGACTTGGGCTCTTTTCTACTTACAGACTAACACAGCTTGAGCTTTTAGATATATACTTAAATACCTCAAGTTACACCTAAAAGAAATGTATTGTGCCGTAGTTCCGTCAATAAGTTTTGGACATATTAAAAGGCATGTAAAGATTTACCAGTCAACAGTAATCATCCCAAATATGCCGGATCAAGTGGAAGCATATCCTATGGGCAACGCAGCATTACCACTGCAGGGTCTCCCCTAGATTATGCAGCAACACACACTCGTGTTATAGTATCACTATCCTGGTGCCCGGGATGTGACCATAAGGTGAAAAAAATGCACCACACCACGCAGTGGCAGCATTATGGGAAGAAGGTGAGAAGGGGTCTTGTGTGCACATGCCTATGCATGCATATTAGTTTTGGCAGCATTCCCGTGCCACCAGCCACATATAGTTCACCCGCAGACTTTCAAGATACATGCTCCACAAAATGTTCATTGGTGTTCATTATTAGCTTCTTGCCATGGAATAGCTTTGGCATATGACCTCCACTGCCCTGACCTGGATGGCCCAGGCACGCCCCATCTCGTCAGATCTCAGAAGCTAAGGAAGGTCAGCCCTGGGCTGTACTTGGAGGGGAGACCACCAAGGAATACCAGGGTTGCTACGCAGAGGCAGGTGATGGCAAACCGCCTCTGAATGTCTCTTGCCTTGAAAACTCCATTAGGGGGTTGCCAAAAGTTGGCTGAGACTTGATGACAATTAAATAAAAGACCTCCCAGCGCAAGTGCCACTGAAACAAATGGAGCCAAGTTTGGAAACGTTATTCTGGTTTTACCTCAGACACAACTAGAACTTGTAGAGGAGCTGTCATGATCTGTGCCTGCCCTGGGAGACAGGCCTAGTGCGGCCTAGACACAGGAGAGACCTGTGTGGGAGTGATAAGCAGACAGCCTACAATCCCCATAATGCTTAGCAATGGTGGTAACCAATGGGAGTTCAGGGGCTGTGAACTGGAAAAAGGCGTCCTTTTCTCTTCTGCGGCCTTTCCTCACACAGAGTCAAGCTGAGGGGACGGTCTGGGGTGGGAGAAAGACCCCTCCCTTGGGGCAGAGTGAGCGCAGGCAGGAGGCCTGGCCTAGAAGGGCAGTGGGCCTTGAAGTAGTACACAGTCAAGGGAAACAGTTGGTCGCGTCAGATTCGCTTTAGTTTGCCTCTAAACACTGTTGTTGATTTTGAAGCGCCTGGTCTCGTCTTCCCTGCCCCAGTGTGGTATTAATAAAACCCTTTCTGTTTAATTGTTCTCTGCCTGGTCATCACGCCTTCGTTTCCTCGGCTTAAAAAGGGGCCTTTGGCTGGGCTTGGGAGGGTACCCTGGGCCTTCTCCAGAGACCCCAAGTCCAGGGTGGCGGCAGCGGCAGAAGGTGGCCCCCCGCCAGGGGTCGTGACATTCGCCCATCTCCAGGCCCCAGCTGCCTTGGGCAAAAGTACCTCACTCATCCCCCTATGTGTAAAATGCTTCCGGATGTTCAAAGTGCTTCACACAGAGGAGCTCTCAACAGTCGTTATGCGGACGGTAAGAAAGGTCAGGGCGGTCCAGATAAACTTGGGGGAGGGGGCTGAGACTCAAGTCTTCTCCATCACACAATTCAGATGAGGTTAAAACAGACGAGGCACTTACCTCACAGGTGGATGGGGGTGCCAGTGTGACTGGCCCAGGTGCACATTGGGGTGGTACAGGGGCTAGAAACAAAGAGTGAACCTTGGTTATTGGACTGCTTGTAATCGGGCTGTGCCCTCCGAGTTTCCTGAGGTAGCTTTTACTAAAGAAAGATGAACACACACACACGGCCAGACCCTCACCGCAGAGAAATTTGTGCCTACCTGGTTATTTATGACTGCAGCAGGCTGTTGATGCCAACTCTGAACAAAAATGTTTAACTCTGAATTGTTAAAAGTTTGAGTCTGGTGGCACTTTGTTGCTCTTTATTAAACTCCATTGGTCTTCAAGGTGCCACTGGACTCAAAAACTTTGTTCTTTTGCTTCAGACCAACACAGCGACCCCACCTGAGGATAATTGAACTGCTAGTTATATTTCCGTGTTCGGCTCTTCAAAACTTCTCAGCCAGTGTGGTGTAGTGGTTAGAATGCTGCACTAGGATCCAGGAGACCCAGGTTCGAATCCCCTCCCTGCCATGGAAGCTCGCTGGGTGACCTTGGGCCAGCCACACACTCTCGGCCTAACCTACCTCAAAGGGTTGTTGTGTGGGTAAAAGGGAGGAGAGGAGAATGATGTGAGCCATTTTGGATCCCCAAGGGGGAGAAAGGTGGGATTACAAACAAAGTAAATAAGTAGAAATCTAAGGACAAAGTTAATCAGAATGAGGTAGGAATATCTTGAAAAGGCAGAATCAGCTATATTACTTCACAATGAAAGAGAATCACTCCCCCCCCCAACCCTGCAACTAGAAAATGGCGCAGAGGGTTAGTGGAGGGCTAGGCAAGACCCTTCCTTGACCCTAGGCTAGCTTTCTTATTGCAGTGAGTGATCCTTTTAAAATGTGGGAAGAACATTTAAAAGAAGCCTGAAGTGGTACAGTCCTCTCCACCACCTCAAGACTCAAGGGCTATGTTTCTTATGACAGGCTGGTTTGTTGTGTTTTTTGGAATGGATTTTATTTAATACCTTTTAATGTTTTGCTTTTATTTGGTACGCCACTTTGGGCAGGTTCCTGGAGAGGGGGCAGAAACAAAAATTCTAAATAAATAATAAATAGAATCTTCTCATTCTGCTGCAGCCACACATCCAGCAAGAGCCTCTCATGAATACGCCTCCCTGCGTGGCTCGTATACTTCTGAAAGGCCCCCATGCCCTGGTTGGGCCAAGAGCACTGCTAATGACAACGGTCTCTGCGGCGGGAAGGAGTTGCCATGTGTGATGTGTCAGTACCCATATGCCAGCCCCCTTCCCCCTTTCATTTCATTTCATTTCATTTCATTTCAATGAAGAACTTTTCCTCCCTCTCCCAAAAGACTGGAACTCAAGGGCATCCGATGAAGCTGATGGACAGTAGATTCAGGATGGACAAAAGAAAATGCCTCTTTTCACAATGAGTGATTAAAATGTGGAATTTGCTGCCAGAGGATGTAGTGATGGCCATGGGCACAGACATCTTTAAAAGAGAACTGGACAGATTCAGCAGCTACTAGACATGGTGACTAAAGGGAACGTCCACATTCAGAGGCACTAATACTTTGAACCCCAAACCCAGGAGGCAACATTAGGGGAAGACCTTATCCTCTGTGCCCTGTTGTTGGAGCTCCAGGGTAACTGGTTGGCCACTGTGTGAGACAGGATGCTGGACCAGATGGACCCCTGGGTCTGATCCAGCAGGGCTCTTCTTTTGTCGTAAGACCATAGTCATACTTGGCCATATGTGTTTGTGAGGACCCCACAGTGATGTCCCCAATGGAAGCAGGCCACTGAATCTTCTGGCGATGGCAATTGTGGGGGAATTGATCATGAACATGACCTTTCCAACAATTTCTACAAGATGCAAAGAGTTCAGTTGGCCCCAGAAGGATTACCCAGCAGAGAACATGTGTCAACTCACATCACAAATACAAGCTTGTTCGCTTGGACACAGTTTTATGTTTTCAAGTGTGAATCCCAAACCTTTTAAGTGTGCAGTTGAAAAAAGAACAATACATGACCCATTTTTGGACAGATTGTTTTCATAACTTTGTTGTGAAGAACTCTGATCTTTCAAAGGATCTGTCAAGGATCTCTAGGTGTTTTTGGGGTTTTTTAATAGAAACTTTCTGAAAACCGGCTCTTGGACATGAATTCCCGTTGATCAGAATCTAACTTGCTCCCTCCGGAACACAGATGTGAAGGCACACAAAACACCAATGGGGGGACCCACACATTTCAAGAACTTGTAACACAGCGAGCGAGTAGGCAAGAAGGTGAGTGATCATGACGCTACTGGGGCCTATAATTAAGGTAGTAAAACAACAAATCTGTATGCCTCTTACCTGATAGTTCTGGGCTTCGGGATTATTTTTAGCACTGAAATGAAAATACAGATCGGGTGTTTTTGCATAGGTTTTGAAAGATGTCACAGAAGCTCATGTTATTCATAAGTGAAACAGGCCAAGGAAATACTGATCTCCCCCCCCACACACACATCCCCATTAACACCCCCCCAACTTTATGATACTCACACAAACATCTCTCCGTCTCTTTCTGTATCTGTCTCTCTCTCACACACACACTCAAGTCTAATTATTGACCAATGCTGTAACAATACAGTTTACTCCAATCCAAGCCTAACTCCTTTATATCAAATTCCCATATATCCCTACCTCTTGTGTATTGCCATTTTTTAAAAAAATCAGTGACTTGAGGAATGTTCGGTAACACCTGAACAGCCGAGCCAATGGCTAAGGGAAAGTTCACTTCAATGAATGAATCAGAGTTCTCGCCAAAAGTATACGAAATTTCAAAGACTGCTGCCAGTGCTGATACCACTTTTTTAATTGCACTGAGTTTTTTTGGTCTTTCCGCAAAATGACCCCTTTCAAAAATAAACTCTGGCTTGATTCAGATGCAACAACAGATCACAGCTTGCTGCTGCATGAACATGCCAGGTAGAGCCTTGGAGTTATTTACTCCCTCCCTCCTGTGTGTGGCCAGATAATTTCCATGTTTGCAGAAAACTACAGCTTGCAGTTATGTCCAAACGAACAAACTATGGTTTGCGCTTGTCCTACAGACCAGGATTCCAAACCACAGTTCATTCCCAGTATAGTATCCTGGGTTAAATGCAAGCCACTGGATTGGATCCTACCAATTCATTCCAGCAGTGCCTACAGGCTTCTCCTGCACAAGGTGCCTTCTGTTCACTGCCACAGGAGGAGGTGGCAGCTACAAGCATGGATGGCTTTAAGAGGGAATTAGATAAACATATGGAACAGAGGTCCTTCAGTGGCTAGGAACTCTCCATCTGGGGCAAGTGACGCACTGTATTCTTGGTACTTGGGGGGGGGGGCGCAACAGTGGGAGTTCTTCTAGTGTCCTGCCCCCCACTGCTGGACCTCCTGCTGGCACCTGGTGTTTTTGGCCACTGAGTGTTGGACAGAGTGTTGGACTGGATGGGCCATTGGCTTGATCCAGCATTGGCTTCTCTCTTATGTTCTTCCAGCATGAATGTTTCGTCCATCTTGCCAGCCTTAAGTATAGGGAAGGATTATATCAGTGCCAGCTTTTATTACTAGTGTTGAACAGAGTCTGCTCTGAAACCGAAATTTGTCGCTAGTATCCAAGTGAGCCCTGGTTAGGTCTGACCACGGTTAATTTTGGCATCAATACAGCCCTAGAAGGAAAGAATGTTGCCCATGCTAAGGGAACAGAGGACATAACAGTGTGGCTGACACCCCAAGCCATGGATTAGAATTTCAGATCATTACCTCTTTATCAGCCCTAAAAGGCTTTACTGTATCTATTTCTACACGTTATTTCCTTTGCAACCCATAAGAGGCCGATACGTGACAGCCAAGTGTGAAGTATTTGGGCTGTGTTCCTACACTAGAGGTGTAACACAGGGTTGCTTACAAAAGTTAACTTTTTATTGGGCCCGAGTCATGGGTGGCAGATGCCAAGCCAAAGAGTGAGAGAGAAGCGGCCAACACTTACCAAAGTGGAGACAATTTCATGGGGTTGTTGGCTGAAGGGAGAGCAAAGAAAAGCAAGAGTGAGCATCACAATGTCAAAAAGCAGCAAACTCGTCTGATCAGAACATTTTTTATGCCGCCTTTCCACCTGATCAGGGCCCACAAGGCAGTGAACATAATAAACATTCAAAATTTAAACAACTAAAAAAATACAGTTCAAATTATAGAATAATTCAATTAAAAACAAACAAACCACACTAGGCGGAGGACCAGTAAATGTTTTTTGGGGTATCCCAGACAAAACAAGAATAAATATTGTCTGCTGATGAAAAGACATTGATAGAGAGAGATGGACAAATCTCCCTGGGGAGGGAGTTCCGAAGTTCTGGGGCCACAACTGTGAAGGCCCTTTCTCAGGTTGCCACCTGTCTAGCCTCAGATAGTGGGGGCAGCCAAAGCAGGGCCTCTGAGGATGACTGGAGTGAATGGCTGAAGGTTCATAGGGAGGAAGGCAGTCCTTGAGGCATGTTGGTCCCAGGATACACAAAGGGCTTCAGCATTCAATACCAGCACCCTGCATTAAGCCGGGAAGCAAACTGGGAGCCAGCGTAGATGGAACAAGACTGGATGTCTGCTCACGACCATTTGTGGACTGCCAAAGTGTCAAACACTTTGAAGGAGGAAACACACAGCACTTCTGCCCTCCATTTTCACCTACAATGACACAATGGCCTCCTCTGCTCATTACCACACTGACGATGATGGAGTACCCACCCCTGATTTGTTCCCACTGCCAGCACTTATGTACAAAGGCCAGTTCTGTAGCAGGAGACGGGATCTGAGAAAACCTAACAAGGGAATGTTTAGCCAGGGATCCTGGAGTTTTTCCGCCATCTTTCGGGCATGGAGCAGGGGTCACTGGGGGTGTGGAGGGGAGGTATTTGTGAATTTCCTGCATTGTTCAGGGGGTTGTACTAGATGACCCTGGAGGTCCCTTCCGACTCTCTGATTCTATGAATCCGTGAATGCTGCCCAAAAGGCTAATGAAGCTGTGGTTAAGGTGCACCACAGTCGACAGAGTGACACACTGTGACGGCATCTTGGACACTGAGCCATTTGCTTCTTTCTTGTAAACCTCCAATAAAACCATCCAGCGTTTTGTATGTCCATGGTACACTTTTTTCCACAGGGTTAAAAAAATTCAGATTCTGAAGAAAGCAGGGAAAGCAACTGTGGCACAGTGATGCTGCAATCGGAAGTGGATTGTGGGCTTTACTAATGCTCCTTGATTGTTTCTCCATACTCAAGACGCACTTCTCTGATGTCCCTACGACCTTCCCAAATGAGGAACTATTATACAGAAAAACTCTGCTTTACTCGAGGATTTCTCAGGTGCTTCGGAGAAGACAGACTCGGGAGTGGGGGAAAAAAAGATAATAAATGAAACTGACACAACCATGGCTTTACCCATCTCTCAACGTACTTCCCTCCAGCAGTGAAAGCTGCGACAAAATGAAGCTGTTTATGTTGTGTGAAAAGAAATGGAGACAGAAGCTACAAGTTCAACTGAGCATTCGTTTGGAAAACTAAGGGGAAATGGGCACACGAACACACACTGGCTGTGAGTGCCAACCTTTGAAAGTCGAGTGCCTTCTGGAGGGGTACCGCTTGCTTGGCCGCCTTTCAAATGTGCTGGTTTTGCGTAACCTGGATCCATGCGTTGCCTGGTACTCTGTTCTCCCACTTATTTAAAAAAAGGAGGGGGAACATTAGCATCACAGAGTAGATTAATGTCATGACCCTCTCCCCAAAAAAACAAAACACAAAAACCACCCACCCACCCACCTACACAAGCTAGACACAAAAGCATGAGTATGGCTCCTTTGCTTCCCTCATAAAAAAGCAAAATGGCATGCAAGAAATGCATACAAGGAACTCTGAAGTAGCTAGCGTAGACAGCCATTCACAACAACCAAAATGATATGATTACAGAGCGGACTGGATAAACATGTGGAGCGGAGGTACATCAGTGGCTATTAGTCACAAGGTGTAGATGGAGCACTGTGTCTGGGCAGTGATGCTCCATATTCTTGGTGCTGGGGGGGGGGGATAACAGTGGGAGGGCTCATGGAGTTCTGGCCCTGTTGGGGGATCTCCTGTTGGCACCTGGATTTTGGCCTTGGTGTGACACAGAGTGTTGGACTGGATGGGACATTGGCCCGATCCAACTTGGCTTCTCTTATGTTCTTAATATAACAAAATCCATAACAACAGCAGTTAGAAGTCATTCTTCAGAATGTGCCATCAAAACCTGCTTTAAAATGTTTTCACAAACAGCTCATGTAGCAAAAGGTCTGTCTGTCCTGGCTAAACCCCTCCTGCCGCCTCCCTAGTCCAGTTTCACCCACAGGCCAAAGCAGCTCCTCTCTGTTCTCCATCAAAACAGCTCTGCTGCTCATCTAAAACCCCAAATGCTCCCCCACCCACCCAAATGGCAACGTGCTCAGCACAAGGATTCTCCTCACCAATCCTGTCCCTCTTCTCTCCTTACAGGGGACTAGGGGACCAACCACTGAAGCAAGCCCACACATATCAAAAAACCAGGATAATGACATTCCAGGAACGCAATCAACAACTTATTTATAAACTTCACTTTTAGTGCTTTCCTCCCAGAAAATGAGACTTCCTTCAAATTTTGAACCTGAGCAGTTGACATTTGTAGAAAGCAGAAAGTGATATTGCATCAAGTTAATGGTGATAAAGATGGTTTTTAGTTTCAGTGTGCTGAAAATAATCACTGGATTGGTCATGAGTACATGAAGCTGCCTTATCCTGAATGAGACCCCTCTTGGTCCATCAGATTCAGTCTTGTCTACTCAGACTGGCAGCAGCTCTCCAGGGTCTTTCACCTCACCTCCAGCCTGGTCCTTTTAACGAGATGATGGGGATTGAACTTGGGAGCTTCTGCATACCAAGTAGATGCTCTACCACTGAGCCATGGCCCCTCCCCACCTGTGATAAGCAAGAATAGCCTCCAAGTGACTAGTCAGGAAAGCTTTTCAAAATGGAAGAGAGCTGACCCACCCCGCTTCACAACGTCAAAAATACCACAACTGACCAACACAAGTGTGTGTAGACAACTAAACTAGTTTGAAAAAGTCAGCTAGTAATTTTTGAGGATTTATCAGCAAGGCTACATATACAATTAAGTACCTGAATCTGAAGCGGGAACCAAGCCGGATAAAATCTGACCGGCTGGATTTAGTGTTTGTCGGCGTGCGCAACCGGAAGAAGGCGTGGTGTTCCACTGCACATTTCCACAGGTGCTTGCATGTTTTAGCACTGTCTAATCGGAAAACGAACGTGTGTTCTTGCTCTCTACCCTAATAGAGGGAAACAGGACCCCTGTAAGTTCTCATGCATGCCAGCACGTTAAAATCAGGGTCAGAGGAAGAACCCTTGATCTGGCAGTGGTCTGGGCTCCCTGATCAGAATCTATAGAAATCAGAGAGCTCCAGACAGTGCCAGTTCAGGCTCCAGCCAACAAGAGATGGGTACCTGGTCATCGTCTTCCACCACCACAAGCGTCAGCTTGCTCTTTTTGAAGTCCATCTTAGTGATTTTAGGCCTAAGGAGAAAAGAAACACGTGACCACAGATTAATTCACAAGACACAATACAATTAAGGTGCCTACCACTTTCATGCCCTGACCTGGATAGCCCAGGGTCGCCATGAATCAGCTGTGGCTTGACGGCACTTTCCACTATCCAAAGCTCCTTTACTTTGCTCTGTGGCAGGATCTACAATATTAAGAACACAGTAGTGATTTTTCCAGGAAGGAAGGCAGCATGGCATAGCCCAGGGGTGGCCAAACTTGCTTAATGTCAGAGCCACATAAAATGTTTGAGAGCTGCAAGACAAAAAAAGTCAAATGTTTGAGAGCTGCAAGACAAGAACAGATATCACACACACATTGTTTAATTGAAAAAATATGCCAGTTTGCTTTTTATTAACATCAAATGAGACTGACAAAAATAAAAACAAATGGGATAAAAACAGATATTGATAAATACATGGGGGAAGAAGTAGGAGGGAGGGAGGGAGGGAGGGAGGGAGGGAGGGAGGGAAAGGTGGAATGAATGAAAGAGGTGGAAAGAAAAAAGGGGGGAGAGAGAAATAGAAACCGAAACAAAGAAAGCAAATAGATGGGGGGGAGGTGGAAAGTGAGCAACTCTAACTTTAAATGTGTCCTCCAAGGCCCCCCAGCCTCCATGTCAGCTGGCTTGGAGAAGGGATTTAAAGAGACAAATGCCTTCTCCAAGCTGGCAGGGGGTGGGGGCTCTGAGAATGCATTTAAAGCTAAAGCTGCCTACCCAGGGAGGGGAACACTGGATGAGGAAGGGAAGACTGATTGGGGAGGCATGCCTCCCCTTCGCTTCCCCAGCAGTCCTGCCCAGAGCCACACAGTATGTGTGAAAGAGCCGCATGCGGCTCCTGAGCCACAGTTTGGCCACCCCTGGCATAGCCCAGTTTTGTAAGATCTTGGAAGCTAAGCAGGGTCAGTATCTGGAAGGGAGACCACCAAGGAAAGCTCTGCAGAGGGAGGCCAATGGCAACCCACCTCTGCTTCTCCCTTGCCCTGAAAGCCCCTTGCTGGAGATCACCATAGGTCAGCTGCGACTTGAAGACACTTTACACATGCATGACTTCTTCTGTCATCCAACAGTGTACGTCATGAGAGCCAGCGTGGTGCAGAGGAAAGGGGGTTGAAACGTAAGCAGGACGAACTCACCAAAAAAATAAGCCTATCTTGTTTGCTCCTTCAAAGATCAGGATACCCGTTGGCGTCAACTCGAGTGCATACTCACAACCGTCTCTTCCCTACAAACAAGGCAAGAGTATGTTGAAAGCAGTTTCAGGCAGGTTCATATCGGGAAATTGTTTCAGAGGGTGGCTGTGCTGGTCTGCTGCAGAAGAACTGGATTTGAGTCCAGTGGCAACTCAGAGACCAACGAGATTGTCAGGGCCTGCGCTCTCGAGAGTTAAAAGTTCCCTTTGTCAGAAGAGAAAACGGGAACAGCTGATGAAAGCTTTTTAAGCACAATGTATTTAGTGCATAAATCATCACATTTAGTCATATGCTTCCCATCTGCTACAAAAATAACCTGCCATGATAATGTCTTACCTTAACAACGTGCATATCTACCCCGTACATCTCGAGCCATTTGGCTTTGTTCAAGTAGCACATTTCAGCCTGCGCAGGGCTCTTCCCCCTAGACGTGAAAGGGGAGGGGGGGGGGAATCAGCTGAATCTGAAATCTTCATTTTTCTCTTTCAACTTGTTTTTAAGAAACCCCCATTTGGAGGATGACAACACACAGCTCTTTACAT
Source organism: Lepidodactylus listeri (assembly GCA_029233225.1). Lineage (NCBI taxonomy): Eukaryota > Metazoa > Chordata > Lepidosauria > Squamata > Gekkonidae > Lepidodactylus > Lepidodactylus listeri. Next base: position 12,981 of record JARCFY010000032.1, read on the forward strand.
TCACTTTTTTAAAAAAATCCCTTCTAAAATTTGCAAAACACACAGAACACGTACGGACACGGTCACAGTCCTCTATCAATACTATACCTGAATTCTTTCCACTTTTGAAAAATCTCAAATTCCATGGCTTCCGTTTGGTTTGGAGTAAATCTGAACTCTGACACAAGTTCCGGAGTGTGTTCCGGATGTTCACACTCGCCAAGCTCAGCTGCCAATGGTGGAAATTACAAAGAAAAGGTTAGGTAAAGGTAAAGGTTTCCTTTGCTCAAAAGCCAGTTGAATCCAACGCTAGGGATACTATGCTCATCTCCGTTTCCAAGCTGAAGAGGACGTTTCCATGGTCATGTGGCCGGCATGACTAGACGCCGAGGCTCATGGAATGCTGTTACCTTTCCTCTGAAGTGGTACCTATTTATCTGCTTGCAATTTCTTACTTTTGAACTGCTAGGTTGGCAGGAGCTGGGACCAGAGATTGGAGCTCATTCCGTCACATGGCACTAGGGTCTCGAACTGCTGAACTACCAACCTGCAGTTCAGCGTCTTAACCACTGACTACACTGCAAATTAGATGATAATTCTCCCCAATTTCCTATCCCACTTCGCACTCAGAGAAAATGTACACCTTCAAGGGGTTCAGGGTGGCTAAACAGAGGTCCCTCTCTGTCCTCACAACCATCCTGCGAAGTAGGTTAGGCTGAAAGTACACAACTGGCCCTTGTTCATCCAGTGGACTTCACACCTGAGTAGGGATTTTCAAGTCTCACAATTCCCAATCCAACCCACAAACTATCACATTGCACTGGCTTCTAAAAAGTAAAATGCTTTCTATAAGATTCAGATTTGCATCTCACTTCATGGCAAACCTCTCCATGTTATTAGAATACTTCAGAATTTATTCTTCTTATAATCCAACTGCTTTCTACAGGAAAAATGTCTGGTATATGTTCAAATAATTTTAACAACCGACTTGGGAACCCACAAGACTTGTGAAAAGCAATTTCTGAAACAGCAACCATATTTTTCACTTTTCTCTTTTCTCCCTCCTATGAATGTCATCTTCTATAACATTTGCGTTCTATAAATGGGTAATTCATTCTCTTAATTTTCCCAGGAGAGGGATTAGTTCTCCATCCCAACAGATATTAGCATGGTAAATCTATTTCAATTCTAACACCCCCTATTATTTGAAACTTTTCCCCCCTATTAAAATCTGGATAAAGTAGAGTTTATTTATAGACTCTGAAAGAGAAAAGAGAACAAACGCTAAACAGCACAGCACCTGTAAAATAATACTTTGATGGAACAAATTTGAGTGTTCTAAATGACCCCATTTGCTACCTTTTTAAAGAGTATTTCACAGGAACATGGCTGGCAATTTGGGCCTGGAGGGAACCCCAGTGCTTCCAGGTAAGTACAGTCATTCTGAATTTCCATTACCTTTCTTTTAGATCCCAGAAAATATTTCAGTGTTCATACATAGCTGAATCTAAAGAGCTTCCTCAGGGGAACTTAGATTAGACTCTCCAACATGAGAGAAAGTCGTCCCTGCCTTCTCAACAAAGACAAGAACCCCACAGCCGTCTTCTAAAACCTACGTCTCATTTTCGAAAAGAAGCTTTGCTCCCTCAAGGCAATGATGCAGAACGTCACGTATAAATAGGGCTGCCAAGTCAACTTTACAATTCAGCGGGGGGAGTCCCAGCCCTCCTCGGGAGTCTTCTCGGAAGTGACATCATCACATCGTGCACGTTGGGGGTGGGACCTGTATAATTCAAGGGGAAACCACAGAGTTTTCCCTCTAATGATGGAGTGTTCCCTCAAAACGTGCCCAACGCGATAACATCACCTCCAGGTGACGTCATCACGCCGGGCATGTCTCCGCAGCCCGGCAATTTGGGGGTGGGGTTCCCCCCGGCAGCCCAATGTGGGCCAGTGGGGAGTGGACCAATCAAGCAAGGGTTCCCCCCCCCCGGGGGACTTGGCAACCCTATGTATAAAGGGAGAATACGTGTTCACTGCACAGCAGTCCCCATGGATGTCAAGGAGGAGTCAAAACCTGGTCCCTCAAATGGCCGTCTGTGAAATGGCCACCAACAATGACTGAGCTGGTGACTGGAATTTACCTTGGAGGCACAAGGCTGCAAGTTCCACCGTGGTTTCATAAGGGCATTTTAGTCTGTGAAGAAAGACACACAGACAATTAACTTTTCTTTGGTCAAGACTCAACATTTCTCATATGAAAGAACAGACACCCCTCACCCCTCATTCGCACTCATGAAAGGAAGGCCATGTGTGTGTGTTTGCATGTGTAAAGTGCCATCCAGTTGTAGCTGACTTGTGGGGGAGGGGGTTACAAGGCAAGAGATATTTAGAGGTGTTTTGCAGTTGCCTGCCTCTGCGTAGCAACCCTGGACACCCTTGGCGGTCTCCAAATACTAACCAGAGCCGATCTCTCTTAGCTTCTGAGATCTGATGAGATTTGGGCTAGTCTGGGCCCTCCAAGTCAGGGCAAAAGGCATTCAGAGGTGGTTTTGCCATTGCTTTCCTCTGTGTAGCAACCCTGGACTTCCTCTGTGGTCTCTCATCCAAGGGCCAACTAGGGCTGACCCTGCTCAGCTTCTGAACTCTGACGAGATTGGGCTAGCTGGGGCCATCCTGGTCAGGGGCATTACAGCTGCATTATCTCCCACCATTTCGACAAGGATCCTCTTTTCCAGTATGAAGAAGGAACTCAAGAGCTCTCTCTGGGGACTGCACTCACAGCAGCTTCTGAGAGGCACAGTAAGCCTTTTCATTTTTTAATAAACACAATAATGTCCAAAATCCAACACCCTGGCAGCAGCTGAGTTAGCCATCTGCACAATTATGTGTCCAGTGCTCCTGCATAAAGAAATATTCCCTACAAGTCAAAAATAAAACAACCATGAAGAAGAAGTGGTTGGAGTTATGCCCCACCCTTCACTACCTGAAGGAGTCTCAGAGCCAAACTGGCTCTCTAGTATGTTAGAGGGGTAGGCTAGAGCGCTTCCCCCTGACATGCTAGCTTTCCATATACAGTGGGTGGGTGGCTGGATGAAAACTAAGCTGGATGGCCCAGGCTAGCCTGATTTCCTCAAGCTAGCCTGGTTCTAGTACTTGGATGGGAGAACTCCAAGGAAGTCCAGGGTCTCTGGGTAGAGGCAGGCAAGGGCAAAGCACCTCTGTTCATCTCTGCCCTAACCCGGACGGCCCAGGCTAGCCCTGTCTCATCAGACCTCGGAAGCTAAACAGGGTCGGTCCTGGCTACTACTTGGAGGGGAGGCCATCAAGGAAGTTTGGGCTCGCTATGCAGAGGCAGGCAATGGCAAAGCACTTCTGGATGTCTAGAGCACGGAAGGTCATGTGAGCTCTTATCTGCTGAGCTACAGCCCAGATGGAGGCCTAAAATACCAGTGAGGCCAGAGGGCCTCCCAAGCCCAGCACCACAGCAGGGTCCAGTCCTCATCTCTCTCACAAGCTGGCAACCCTATTCCCCACTGAGGTAAAGGCAGCTAAAGTTTCTGAAGACTAGCATTCGATACCTCCCTGCTAGGAGAAGTGGGGGGAGAAGGAGGATGTCTAGCACAATTAGCATTTGTAAGAAAGTGAACCTGGAAGGGGAAATTTGAGGCCAAAGTAAAAAAACCCACACAGGAAAGTTTTAATACCCCTTCAATATTGCCAGGCACTGGTTGGCCGGGGGAGGCCTAGACCCCCCCCCCCCTCGGTAGTTTATGGCTATACCATGAAGGCTGACAAAATTTATGGCAGGGTCAGGCGCACCTTCAAGACGAACCAAATCTGTGGCCGGGGAAGAGCTTTCCTGAGTCACTTGGACAGTTCTGAAGGAGGGACTGCAGTGACTCAGGATAGCTCCTCCCCTGCCACAGATTTGGTTCGTCTTGAAGGTGCGCCTGGACTCTTGCTTTTTCTACTACACAGGAAGAAGAAACTGTTACATTAATCTGATGTATCTTAATCAACTGACATTGTTATCGCTAACCAAAGTGTTGTGCGGTAGAAAAGGGAATATTTTGAACAATAAAAGGCAAGACTTGGCGATTTTAAATCAACGGCTGTGTTTTATTTTACTTTGAGTGCCTCCTGACAGGAAATTCAATTTAAATGTAGTAAGCATAAACAAAGATTTGCACTTACTTTCCCGAAAGAATGTCCTGCCTTAGCTGCAATACAAACAGGTACCTAGCAACATACAAGCAAAACGACAGTCACATTTCCCAATAGTTCTGCACCCATCCTGGGAAATAAAAAAATTACTTTGTACCAGAACATTAAGAACCATTCTCAAACCATTAACAGCAGAGCATTTCCACACAAAAAACAAAGGATTATTCTATAGAGAAGAAGAAGAGATTGGATATATACCTTGCCCTTCACTCAGAGTCTCAGAGTGGCTTACTAGCTCCTTTCCCCTCCCCTCCCCACAAGAAACACCCTGTGAGGTAAGTGAGGCTGAGAGAGCTCTTTTGAGGACTGCTCTTGAAAGAACAGCTCTGAGAGAACTTGTGACTGATCTGAGGTCACACCAGCAGCTGCAAGTGGAGGAGTGGGGAATCAAACCCAGTTCTCCCAGATTAGAGTCTGTGCTCCTAACCACTACACCAAACTGGCTCTCTAGGGTCATTCTTACATTCCCAATACCCCATGATCACTTATTACGCAGTAGATCTATAGGAAGTAGAAGAATGATTATCAAAAGAACTTACTGAAGGTTTCTCGTTGACTTGCTTATAGAAGGACTTAGCCATTGAATCTGTGAGCCAGCAACAAAGCAGGGGGTTGGAGTAGATGATCCTTGGGGTCCCATCCAGCTCTATATTTCCATGTTACACCAGCAAAAGTTGGACAGGATTACATGGAGCTCCAGAATGCATTGAAACTGCAGAGTCCCAACTATAGAACTGCTGTTTAGCACAACACCTTACAACAGGTTTCAGCTGGGAGACTGCACATGGCTAGGGTGAGTGGTGTGTACGCAGAGAGAGGGCAACCATGATGACGGAAATGGAAAGCAAGGTTTGCCCCCAGATTGCAGTCCTCAACCCGCAAACCTTGCAGTCCTCTGGGGGCAAACCTTGCTTCACTGGGAGCAACTGGAAACAGAACTGGCTCTAACTGGCAAGGCCCTGGGATCGGTCACCCCAATCATGCTGCAGTGCAGCAGGATGTTGAAAAGAGGCCCACCAACTTGGAAAGTAAACTCCAGACCTGTCCACCCCACCCCCACCCCTGGTCCCCAACCATTAGGCTACTGGCTCAGCCCATGTAAGGGACAGGCCAAATGTGCTTGTCCAAACCTGCGCTGCAGCTCGCTCCCCTAAATGACACACAGCTTCCAGGCTTGGAGGAGGAGCAGGAAGCAGCAGCAAGGGGTATCAGCTTCGCCTCTGAACAGAAATTTCATCCGGGACAGCCTTGCGGTAAGAGGCAGGTGCCTGCCTGAACTGGAGCTGGAGGGAAGCCCTGACCCTCAAGCTGGCAAACTGGCAGAGCTGCTAGCCCATGGGGTCTTTTGGTCCTTCAGGGGCAAACCAGTCTCGAGGTGGATAGGTGGGCTTGGTGCTCCTGCTGGTGGAAAGTGCTGTCAAGTCATAGCCAACGTGTGGTGACCCCTCCTGAGGTTTTCAAGGAAAGAGACCCTTCAGAGGTGGTTTGCCCTGGCCTGCCTCTGCATAGCGACCCTGGACTTCCTTGGTGGTCTCCCCTCCAAGTACAAACCAGGACTGACCCTGCTTGGCTTCTGAGATCTCACCAGGTCGGGCCAGCCTGGGCGAGGTGGTTCAACCTGCTGCCTGGTGACCTGTGAGAGTCCAAGGGATGGCAGTCAGCATCAGGTGTTCTTAAACAGGAAGTCCTTTATTGCAAACAGGTCCAATAGTCATCCACATGTCTTGTGTTAGTAATGCTGGGCATTCATACATTCAGGGCAGAGATACAGTATTCAAAGGCTAGAGCATAATTGCACCTCCAATCATAGGAAAGATAAAAAGACCCCTAAAATATACTGGTCATTTGTTCACAGACTATAAGCGGGGAAAATTACAGTTTGCACCTGAACACAAGAAGCGGCTGGGAATCAGACACCCAAGGTCAGGGAGGCGATAAGCTAGCTGCTAGGCTGAGAACCAGGGCTCCGTTGGGGCCGGGGCGCGCCGGAGCGCTGCTCCGGGAGAGAGGACGCAGGGGGGCGAGCACTTAACAAAGCCCCGCCCCCCGTCAATGCTCCCGGGGCCGGCGGCGCTCCGCCTTGAATGCGAAAAGCAGGGGGGATTTTTTTGGGGGGGGAGACGAGTTGGCGGCAAGCAGGCGGCCTTTGCAGCCCCTGGTCGAGCGGGCATTTCCTTGCAGCGAGGCAAGCTGGAAGCAAAACCACTCAGCTGACCCGGCCTGGAAGCGATCTAGCCAGCGAGCCGCCACGGAATAAATGAAGGCCGAGATGGGGGGGGGAAAGGTGGACGAGTTTCAGGGCCGCCCGCTGCAGGAGCAGCAGTAAACGGCGGTGCGTCAATCAGCGCCCCCAGAAACTCCCCCGACGGTGCGTTCGCGGCCAGTCTACAGCGGCCGCGCCTCCAAGCATAACCTCTTGCTCGTGTCTGGAAGGTGCAAGGGGGCTCCCGAGGTCCGCATCTCATGTGAAGGGCAAGCTAGTCGCCTGCCGCATGGAGATGCCAAGGCGCTCCCCCCCCGGGGCTGCAAAGCGGCTGCGAGCCCCAGCCGGGGTGGTGTCAGTCATTTCATCTACCCACCATTGCAGGGGCGGCTGGAACAGGTGCGCAGGCAGCCCACCTCGCCTCCCTCCCTCCCTCCCACCCAGGCGTCGGGCCAATGGGACAAGGCCCAGAGCCGGCCCCCCGCAGCCTGGAGGGGATTCAGCGGAGCGGGCCAGGGGGTTACACAGTGCAAGTAGCGAGTAGCGTTGCAGCCATCTGGGGTGCTGCAGGCGAGGGCGGCATCCAAGCAGAGGAGGCGGGCAAGTCCGCAGCAGAGTCTGGGACTGATTTCCGAGGCAGCGCGGCCAGGGTGAGGCGGCCTGACCTTCTAACCTGGCTGGTTTAATTAGGCAGCCGGAGCCTCCCTGCCGCAGCGATGCGCCTGACCTCGTTCTCCGACCCGGGGGGGGAGAGTTCGGCATGGCTGCTGCTGCCGCCGCCTCCAGTCACCGCCCCTGCCCCTCCCGGCAGTTGCCGCTTGGCTTGGCCGGAGACAGGAACAACAACTGCTAACCCCGCGCCCTCCCTCGTCTTCTCCTCCCCCCTTCAATACTCCCGGGGCCGGCGGCGCTCCGCGGGCCCTGGGAAGGAGAGGCCAGTCCCTCCCCCCTCCCACTGCTCCCGGGGCCGCGGCAGAGCGCCGCGGCCCCGGGAAGCTCTTTTCCTCCCCTCCTAAATACTCCCTCCCTCCCTCCCTTCCTTCCTTCTCTCTTTCTCTCCCCCCACCTACCTACTTACCTTCCTCTTCCTTCCTTTCCCCCTTTCTTCCTTCCTTCCTTCCTTTCTTCTCTCTCTCTTTCCCCACCTACCTACCTACCTGTTCCTTCCCCTCTCCCTTCCTTCCCCTCTTCCTTCCTTCCTTTCTTCTCTCTCTCCCCCACCTACCTACCTTCCTGTTCCTTCCTTTCCCCGTCCTTCCCCTCTCCCTTCCTTCCTTCCTCCCTCTCTCCCCCCTTCCTTCCTTCCTTCCTTCTCTCTCTTCCCCACCTACCTACCTACCTTCCTGTTCCTTCCTTTCCCCCTTCCTTCCCCTTTCCCTTCCTTCCTTCTTTCCTTCCTTCTTTCCTTCCTTCCTTCCTTCCTTCTCTCTCTCTCTCCCCACCTACCTGCCTACCTTCCTGTTCCTTCCCCTCTTCCTTCCTTCCTTTATTCTCCCTCTCTCCCCACCTACCTACCTTCCTGTTCCTTCCTTTCCCTGTCCTCCTCTCTCCCTTCCTTCCTTCCTCCCTCTCTCCCCCCTTCCTTCCTTCCTTCTCTCTCTCCCCCCCACCTTCCTACCTACCTTCCTGTTCCTTTCTTTCTTCCTTCCTTCCCCCCTTCCTTCTTCCTCCCTCCTTCCTTCCTTCCTTTCTTCCTTCCTTTCTTTTTCTTTCTTCTCTCTCTCTCCCCCACCTACCTACCTTCCTTCCTGTTCCTTTCCTTCCTTCCCCCTCCCTCCCTTCTTGCCTTCTGACACACCTGACGTCAGGGATGTGTGGCCTTATGACACTTCCGGTGACGTCAGGGGGTGTGGCATATGCAAATAAGTTATGCTAATGAGCTCCTGCACCTCTTTTTTTATGAAAGGACCCCTGCTGAGAACAGTGAGCACATTCCATAGACGGGGGCCCAGCCACACAGGAACCAACTCCCACCCAGGAGATGGCAGCATTAGCTGACAGGACCCAGTCAGGGGGGCCTCACTTTCATGGCCCCATTCTCAGTTCTGTTTCCAGTGCCTAAGAGAGTGTTGGCTTTTCACCAGCACGAGTGGTGCCAGAAACCACTTCAGTGCCTGCACAAGGCAAATCTATGAAGAAGCTGACTGGGGCTATTTACGCCATACGGCTCTGAAGAAAGCAAAAACAGTCATCGAATTATTAGGGTGGAATCAAAGACAGCGGAGCGTAATGACAAATGATGGATGACCGCTCAACAACACCCTGCTATTTACTAAGCGGAGGAAAGACAGTATTATTTTGTACATTAGGAATGACAGGTTAATAGGTGGGATTGGAAGGATCTCTGTTGAAGATAGGCTCAACGCCAGTTAGAGGTTCTGAAGAACATTTTGCTCAGAAGCCTTCTCACCCAGTGAGCAAATGAGGAGGAAACCCATGTTCTCACTGGGATCATCTTCACTGCCCCCCTGAACATAAAAACATAAGAGAAGCTGTGTTGGATCAGGCCAATGGCCCATCCAGTCCAACACTCTGTCACACAGTGGCCAAAAATACCAGGTGCCCTCAGAAGGTCCAGTAGTGGGGCCAGTACACTAGAAGCCCTCCCACTGTTGCCCCCCCCCCCCCGCACCAAGAATACAGAACATCACTTGCCCCAGAATGAGAGATTCTACCTATACCTTGTGAGGCTAATAGCCACTGATAGACCTCTGCTCCATATGTTTATCCAATTCCCTCTTGAAGCAGTCCATGCTTGTAGCCGCTGCCACCTACTGTGACAGTGAGTTCCACATGTTAATCACTCTTTGGGTGAAGAAGTACTTCCTTTTATCCGTTCTAAACTACAGTTCAGCAATTACATTGTGTGCCCAGGAGTTCTTGTACTATGAAAAAGGGAGAAAAGTGCTTCTTTCTCTACCTTCTCTATCCCACACATAATTTTGTAATGTCACCCCTCAGTTGCCCTTTCTCCAAGCTAAAAAGACCTAACCTCTTTAACTTTTCTTCATAGGGAAGGTGTTCCATCCTTTTAATTGTTTTAGTTGCCCTTTTCTGCATCTTCTCCAATGCTATAATATCTTTTTTGAAGAGAACAGGAGACAGGCGAGAACCCCTCCTGGCCACTGGCTGCTTGCCTCTTGGTCATCTGGAGGAATGACCAGGCAGTGACGTTACTGAGTAGCAGCAACAGGTGGGAAGAGGGGGCCTTGCTGGAGCTGGGCAGCTGTCCCAGGCTCCACACAGAAAGAGCAACAAGGGTTAGGACCTCCCCCTCGTAGTCCCAAAGCATCTCTGAGTGAACACAGAATAGTTGGGTACGAATGGATGAGGAAGGTGTTGGCTTCAAAAAAAGCACCTGAACTTAGGGCTGCCAGGTCCCAATGACGTGTTGTTGTTGGGGGGATTTTTTAGGAGCAGGGCGGGGCACCACAACGTGTCCACGTCACCAGGAAGTAACACTCTGGTTTTTGGGCAAAACTCTACAGTAGGAATAGCTACAAATCATAGAGTTTTGCCCCAAAACCAGAGCATCGCTGCCTGACATCCCTATGTCACTTCCAGGTTACGTAGTCACATCAGTTATTTCCGGCTTCTTGGAGGTAAGAGGGGGGAATTTGGAGGGTGGGAGACCTCTGCCTGGACTGGGGAGTCTGGCAACCCTCTCTGAACTCTACTTCAGTTGCAACCGTGAGGTTCTACCTCATCAACTAGGCCTTGGTCCACCCGAAAGGAACAACTACCCCCCACACTGCCAGCACTTGCCACTATTCTCCTCCTTTGGGCAGTTCACCTGGGCAGGACACTGGGACAGATGGGTTCTTCCCAAAACTAAGGGCAGCAACTCTCGTCACTCTGTATCTTTCCCAGAACCAGGGGACACTGGATCAGGCCTTAAGTATTCTAGCTTTTACAAGAAGCTGGAAATAAAAGCCTAGGAAATTCTGTCAGTGTAACCGAACTAATAAGGAAAACACGAGGCACAAGGCAACTAGGTAGTAGGAACACTGCCACACCACCTTCTCCAAGATGACCCTGGCCTCGCCACGCCACACTCCTAGATGCCTCGCCTCATAGTTGGGACTCCAGACCAGGGTAGGAGGGATCATCTGCCTGTAGAGACGACAGACAGAAAACCCACTAGTAAAACCGTTTACTCTACTGGACAGATGATCCAGAACATGCGAGAGGCACTCAATTAGTTTCCCTACAGGGAGGGAACCTGAGTCCTCATCTGACAACGGTGACCTGAAGTCCCAACCATGAAGTCTACAGCAGGAAGGTTTCCAACAGCATCATCACAGCCAATACGAAACCTCCACGTTACTACTACTACCACTACTACTACTACTACTACTACTACGGCAGTGTGGAAGTGAAACTGCCCCGGACAGAATGCTTCTGAAACTGCTGGGCTATAATCCTGTCAGTAACCAGAATGTCTGCTGCCTTGTACCACTTTCCCAGGACTGGATGTAGCCCAGCACCCCTCAGCTGTGTAAGGATATGGGGATCTGAGAGCTGCCCCTCCTAGATGCACATAGTTTGAAGAACCTAGCTGTTCCACTGTACAGACACACCGAGTGAAAATGCACTCCGTCTCATAATTTAGGTAGGAAAATATGCACCAAGCTACCGCAAGACAAGGTCAAAGCTGGTTTGAAAAGGCATATGTGTGACAAGTGACCGTTGAAGGAAGCCCGCCAGCTTTGAATACCAGAAAGATGGATGCCATTCTATCCAGTATTTTCATCAGAGGACATTAAACGGGTTCCCGACATGGTGCACGTGGGCATGTGGTTTCCAGAAAGTGGGCAGGGCCAAGTGGGGCTTTGGCCTAGCAAGGCTGCTGACTGGCTGTTAGAGCTGCCAAGTCCCCCGGTAGAGCGGGGGAAACACCGATTTTTAAAGCTTTCCCCCGCTTTTCCAAAACTGGCCACCGGGGGGACAAAATGGCTGCCAGCAGGGGAACCTCGGAGCCTGCCCTGCTGGTCTCTTCAACTTCTTAAAAGGGAAATTTCCCCTTTAAGAGCTTATCGAGCAAGACAGCCCCGCCCAGAGATTAAGGAGGGACTAAGCTCTTCCGTGCAAGGTTGCTGCTGGAGTAAGCTGCCTAAACTGGGCTTCCGTGCAAGGTTGCTGCTGGAGTAAGCTGCGGTCTGCGAGCTCTTTTCCTTCTCTGTCTCTCCCCCTCCCCCTCTTTCTTTTTTCTGTCTGTCTGTCCACTGTGGTTTTGTCAAAGGAATAAACTATCACTTCCAAAGAGGTAAACATCACAAGGAGAGGTTGCCTGTAGAAGGTCTGGGAGTGGGATTGTTTAAAATGTCTTGTCCTGGCTGTTTGGGTCCCCCCAATCCTCATTTCCCTTCTGCAAATAAAAGTTGGGATTCCTCATTTTTATGCCAATTTTCTGTTTCTTTCAACCATGTCCCCCCCCCCCCACCCCTCTGGCAGTAAAAATCTGCATTTTTAAAAGCATTTGTACATCAAGTAACCGGTATTTTAAGTTAGGGATGGATCCAACTAGCTTTTCTGCTGGCGAAAAGGGGAGGACAAAGGTCCTCTTTAGCCACCAAAAAGCCTATGCTGGGGGGGGGGGAGAAGTTATGGGACTTACATGGACAACAGCTGGGTGAAACAAGGGCCAGAAAGAAAGCCTGGGAATTGGGCAAGAGTAAGTGAAAAAGCTGTCTGTCTGTCTGTCTGTCTCTCTCTCTGTCCCCATCCAGCAGAGGTCTATCAGTGGCTATTATAGCCACAAGGTCTAAATGGAACCCTTTGTCTGGGGCAGTGATGCTCTGCATTCTTGGTGCTTGGGGGGCAACAGTGGGAGGGCTTCTGGAGTTCTGGCCCCGCTGCTGGACCTCCTGAGGGCACCTGGTATTTTTGGCCACTGTTGTGACACAGAGTGTTGTACTGGATGGGCTGTACTGGATGGGCCGATCCACTGTGGCTTCTCTCCTGTTCTTATGATATGAAAATCATATTTAGCACTTGTGTAGCACTTAGGGCTTCATATTCTGCCGAGATGAGGAAGGATTCAGTAGGGCCGTTGCTCAGTGATAGAGCATCTGCTTGACATGCAGGAGGTATCAGCCTCTTCAGCTAAAAAAGGATCAGGTAATAGGTGACATTAAAGATCTCAGCCTGAGACCCTGGAGAGCCACTACCAGTCTGAGTAGTCAATACTGACCTTGATGGACCAATGGCCTGATTCAGTATTAGGAAACTTCATGAGTTCATGTGTCAGCATGTGGAAGCAACATCACAGGATGTGACATCACAAAATGATGTCACTTCCTTTCTCCTGGCTCCACCCCCAAAGTCTCCTGGCTCCACCCCCAAAGTCCCCAGATATTTCCCAAGTTGGACTTGGCAGCCCTACTGGCTGTGCAGATTTTTAAAAAGGTTGCTATGGCAACAGCTGCTATTACTGCACAAGGACCTTCACTGTGCAACTGAAGGCAGGCTGCGGCAACCATTTTATGACTGGGTCCGCCTCCTCAGGCTGCTCTTTCATGGCCGTCACTCTGTGGTTGCATCCACCATATTAGGTTAGAATTCCAAAGGTGTACGCAGAGTCAAAAAAAGGTTGGGGACTCCCCACAGGACCCTCATACTTACAGCCCCATATCAAGCATGCATACTTGGAAACAACGCCTGCTTATTTTTAAGTTGGTAGCAGGAGAGAGGAAATCAGGGACTGATCTGGGCCAACTGGGTGAGATCCAGGCACTGGAGTGGCTGTTTCCCTCCCGGTTGCAGGTTTTTAAGTCTGGGCTTAAAAGGCTTTTGGCAAGGCCCCAAGGACTCCTGGCTCGCAATCTGAGGCCCAGAATTAGTAGAGCCCATGGATTCACGGCCAGACCATGACATGGTATTGTATATATTTATTTCATTTGTCTTAGTGTTTCTTTGTAAGATACCTTTAATTCCCAGTGGAGGCAGGAAGGGGGGGACCAGACAGAAACAATTAAAGCAAGCAAGCAAACAAGCGCAAGACTGCACTCTTCTTCTTCCACATTCTCTCCTTGCTCCATGTTCTAATGACTACCATGGAGGGAACAACAGCCATACACTTTCGTTTTCCAAGTAAAACAAGGCAAGAAAAAAGAATGTAAACGTCATTCTCCGTCTCCACGAGGGTTGCCAGGTGCTTACCATCTGCCAGAGGGAGGCTCCATCCTGCTCCCCGGGATCTTGTTGCAGGGGCTGCAATGACATCATCTGGATCTGATGTCATCACACCGGTCACATTGTGCAGGGGATGCTCTAGCATTTGGCCCAAAACTCTATGGTCACCATAGAGTTTTTAGCAAATGCTAGAGCATCCCCTGCACAACGGGCCCAGTGTAATGATGTCACATCCAGGTGAAATCATCACAACGGGCATGTTGGGCATGGTGGGGATCTTCAGGGGCAGGGCTCCCCCTGCCAGCCAACTGGCCGGTAATGGATTGGGGCCCCCAAAATCAGAGGAGCCACTGCCCCACTGGGGGGATGGCAACCCTAGTCTCCACTGAAACATGATTACATTCTTGCATCTATGATACCCTTTCCTGAATAACTTCTATGGTGGCTTGGATCCATCAGAAATTTCCACGGGTGGATGGGATTTCCTCATCAAAGGAGCATGACTTTCTTGCCTCCCCCACTCCCACTGCAACTCTAAATGCCACCCAAAATACTGCTCCTGGAGGGACTGGGAAGGACCCCCAGAAACACCCAAAATTGGCTTGGATGCAGCACAGCAAATATCTGATCTTTGAAGCACATACCAGCTCGACCAATCACGACATCATCAAGTAACACACAGCAGCTCACCTCCAGCCACTGAATCTCCACCCCCACCCCGGTAGTTAAGCCCTAAACCAGCATGGAGGTTAACTGTGATTAAGCCAGATCATGACTAGAAGTTGCATTTGAACTGCGGTTCAACTTGGAAAGGGCCGTGGCTCATTGAGGAAGCCCAACACAGCGCATGCAGAAAGCCCGGTCTGTTCTGAAGAAGAACATCTTGCATAATGGAAGCAAGAGAGCCCTATGCTAAAGGTCTTCGGAGAGCTGCTGCCAGCTGAACTGGCTCAACCGCACAGTTCAATTCAGTATAAGACAGCTTTATTTATGTTCATACTCTAAGCAGAGGCATCCCTTAAACGAAGTTAAGGTGGGAGCTGGGAAATTTGTGCTTGAGAAGAGAGGGGGAAAGAGAGCATGAGCTCCTGTTGCTAGCTCTTGAACCCTTTACTAAAGTTGAGGGAGGGTATAACAAGTCTACTGAAGATAGATTCATTTACACAAATTCTGCCCAGATTTAATGAGCAGACGCCACAAAGTCCTAATGACAGGGGCTGAAACTGGATAGCAAAGAAAACCAGGCCACACCTGGTAATAGACCAATCAACAGCCATTTACTGGTTTTTACTTGTAAGCTGCTTCAAGCAGGGCTCTGGGAAGAAAAGAACATAAGAACATAAGAGAAGCCAATGTTGGATCAGGCCAATGGCCCGTCCAGACCATCAGGAGGTCCACTAGTGGGGCCAGGACACGAGAAGCCCTCCCACTGTTGCCCCTCCCAAGCACCAAGAATACAGTGCATCACTTGCCCCAGACTGAGAGTTCCTATCAATACCTTGTGGGGCTAATAGCCACAGATGGACTTCTGCTCCATATGTTTATTTAATTCCCTCTTGAAGCTGTCCATGCTTGTAGCCGCCACCACCTCCTGTGGCAATGAATTCCACATGTTAATCACTCTTTGGGTGAAGAAGGACTGTCTTTTATCTGTTCTAACCCGACTGCTCAGCAATTTCATGGAGTGCCCACGAGTTCTTGTATTGTGAGAAAGGGAGAAAAGGACTTCTTTCTCTACCTGCTCTAACCCATGCATAATATACAGATGTCCCAAATAAGTAAATTCAAGCATAAGCTGCACAGAACTCTCTTGGTAGAGCAACTACTCAAAAAGCACAACCCCAAATCTATCCCCCCAGCCTCATAACGTATATTAAGGGCTGTGATTCAGGATGCCTTCCTACCTTGTGAATTCCTCGTGGAGATTGTTTGGTTCTGATGAATAGTACTTGATCCGAAAGTGCAACACATAGGGTGGCCCAACTGCACAAAGAAATGAGACCAAACAATAAGCAAGATTAAATGTACATGACAGTGTCACAAGAGATTCGGTGAGGTTGATGAAACTCTGGTTTGAATGGCGCTGATGTGGCAGAGGTGGTGGAGGAGAAAGGAGCCTGTGGGGCAGGGAGCCTGGAGGCAGTGCAGTTGGACAAAGAGAGCAGAGTGGACCAGAGTCTCAGAAATGGGAACTTGAGGGTCAGACCTAGAAATGCCAGTCCCCAGGTGGGGGCGAGGGATCCCTCGATTTGGCAGACTCCTGCTTGCTGCTGGCCAGCTTGGAGTACAGGCGCAGGGAGAGTGCTGGTCCCCAACATGATGACATCACTTTTGTGTGATGTCATCATGTTGGGGACATCCCCTCCCCCTCCCGAGTCCCCCGCCGGGGACTAAGAAGGACCTGGCAACTCTAGTCAAACCAGATGCAATGGCAACCTCCAGGAGACATGGAGAAGGGTGGGGACAGCAGAGTGATGACAAATTGGCCACTTCCAGTGCAAAGCTGTAGGAGACATCACTGCATTGGCACGACACTCTTAGGATTCACCTATAACTCTATGGTTTTGAAACCCACGGAGTGCTGGGTGGCTCCTAGAGCACTGTGCCAATGTGGTGACATCACTGCCACAGTCATGCATTGGAAGTGACACTGCAGCATTGGTACAATGCCGATCTCCCCCCCCCCCCCTTTCGTCCACATTGCTCCCCTGAGCAGCAACAGCAGTGTCAAGGCCTGGGAGAAGGGGAGCCTGCCTCGGCAACTGCCGAGTTCAATCATATGTCTGCTCCCTTCCCCTACTGAGTGGTTGGTGGGTGGGTGTTCTAGTTTTTATCAGGAGAACATGAGAGTGCTAAAACTGGAAACTACGCAGTTCAAATTCCCACTCAGCCACAAGGTTTCACTGGGAGACCTCTGGGTCAGACATTCTCTCAATCCAACCTGTTTCACAAGGGGGATAAAATGGAGGCAGACACAACTATGTATAAAATGCCCGAAATGCAGTAGATTAAAGATTTATGTCTAAAAGATGACAGGCAGACTCTGACCAAGGACATTTTTTTAAAAACTAGGAACACAGCCCTAAAAACTGAATGCCCTCAGAATCACTTAATCCATTATCTTAATTTTGAAGAGACCTTAAGTTACATTCTAAATTTACAGACGGGGGGGGGGGGGGGGCTATGAGAGACTAGTTTTTAAAATAGATATAAGGACTGAAGACAGCCCATTCAGATTCGACATTCAAAGGCCAAATTAATTGGTTTTTAAGGGTTTATTGGTGACATTAATTTACTTTATTTATACCCTGCCTTTCTCCCCAGTGGGGGGACCTATGGCATGCATGGGGGTTGGAAACTGGGTCTCCCAGATCCTAGTCTGAAACTCTAACCATTGTATCCAACTGGCTTCCCCAGAACAGAAGCGATCACTTGGGCCTGGGCGTCACGCAAGTTGCACTGTAGCTGGTGAGCGGGGCCCTGGTCAGTTCTCCCACAAAGGCCAAAGACAGCATTGCAAGGTGCCCCCCACCCAAGGCCACCTTTTACTGACAAAACCCAAGGCTTTAACTGATAATATTGTTGTGGGTGACTAACAACAGTGACAGAGCATATTTGTTTTTTAAAGTTACAGGTGCTACTTCTGTTATTGGGGTGGGTGGGTTAACCCACAGCTTATTTGTTTATTTATTAGGTTTCCAATTTTTCTGTAAACCCAGGGCTTACTCAGGGTTGTAGAAAGGTTTGTTCATGGTTCCAATCTCCAGATTTAAGTAGCCACAGATTTTGACATGATAAAAACTAGGTATATTGATTGATGGGTAGTTAGCCAAAAATGTGAGTAGGTCAGTTGGAAATTATTAAAGAACCTGTCAGTGTGCGAGTCTGGACTGCTTGTTCATTGCTTCTTAGAAGGGGTGCCTCCTCTTTTAACCTGCTTATTTGGGGCAAGGTAATGCCCCCCCAATTATCTATGCAGAATCAATGGATGATATATTTTTTAAAAGAGGATTAATGTTAAAAAGTAAATATTTATATTTTATTAAGAAGATAAAATGGAGTCAATATTCTGCAATAATATTTCTGCTTGTACACTTGACCTATAATGTACCAAAATGTTAGGAGGTCTACCTGTTGCCAGGAAATGAATGATCTGTGAATGTTACCTAGACACCGAAGTATTCACCCATCTGAACCAGGCCTGACCAAAGTCACCCAGAAACAAAGAATCAGACTTGCCATACTTACTTTTTATTTGCTTCTTGATGGGTTTCGAAAGGTCCAGCCAGTGCTGGGGAAAGAAAGCCCTTGTTTAGAAAAAACAGCAGGACTTTGCTGGCCTTTGGCTCTAGCTCAGGGGTCCCCAACGTAGTGCCTGTAGGTACCATGGCACCCCCAACACTTTTCCTGGTGCCCACAAAGAGCTTTTAGAAAATGGGTGGGGTTGGATGGGGCTTTTGACTGGCTATGCAGGCTAAAAGGCATCCTGTAAGACAGACCATCTGCCTGAAGCATACCTGGATGACTAGGGCGCTGGAGTTAATTCCCCTTCAAATAATAATAGGTTGGCCCGTCTGCATAAGAATCGTTGGAGTTATTGCTCCCTGAAAGTCTTTGGACTACAGTGAAGTGTTGCTGCTGTAAACAGTTAACATTAGTCACCTTGGAAGAAGGACCACGAAACGAAGCGTGTATCTAGATTCTTTGTTGTGCTGGGACTTCAGTAGTACTCTACACACTGCATTGTGGCTGTACTTTTCTATGTACTATACATTGTTACTTTTTGTAACTTTTGTTCTTTTTGGATTATATTATACTCTATGGGAGATTGTTTAGTGTCCTTTGTGACACATAGCCTCTCTGTGCTATACTGTGTATTCCGCCTTGTTTGTTGCTTTGCAACCTTGCTCCCTGACTTTTTGTTACTGGCTCTGCCTCCTCTGGCAGCCATTTTATGATGGCACCCACAGCCCTGTGTCAGAATTCCAGACGCCCACAGACTCCAGAAAGTTGGGGACCCCTGCTCTAGTTTGAAAAGAAACAAGCAAAACAGAAGACCGCTCTCTGGGCAAGAGAAGGCTCTGCACTCAGTATGCATCTGCACCAGTGCCGCCGCCTTGATTTCATTGGAACACGGGAGTTCAAACCCTAACAGGAGTCAATTGCTTCTGTGGTTCTATCCCGTTCTTCAAGAGATACAGCACACCAGATAGCCTGACAATAAAAGTAAAACATACAAGACAATGAAACAGAGGGTATAATATAATTTTACTGAGCTGGATCCCATGGATCTCTTCTGCTGTCAGCACCCTTTCCCCATAACCTGAGCAGCTGGAGGCTCTTCTGATGGGGGGGGGGAGTATTGGCAGAGGGCTGCCTGCCCCAGAAGAAACCACAGCTGTTAGTGTAACAGATCTGTGGGCTCCAAACCAAGACATCCACTCCTCAAAACCCAACAATGATAGTCAACACAGATATCTCTTCCATCTCCTTTACCTTAATAAATGACAATCTTCCCCTCAAACAACGAGGTAAGGGTTAGACTCTCAGTGGAATATGCTAGAGAAATATGTAATGGAGCTTTACTCTCATTATTCAAAACCACATTAATCTTGGCTGGGGTTTTCAATGCCAGAATAGGGGCTAATGATACAGAGTTAGTCTTTGGAACAAGTCGACACTGTACAGTATAGAAGTCTCTGGACTTCGTTTCTCCAAAGACTCTGGTATAAATCACTCTGAAACCCAGTTAGTCCAACTGGTTGCCAGTTTAGCTCTTTGCATAGCAAAAGGCAATCTGACTTTAGACTCAGGGGGAGAGTTTACCTTTTTCCCACACAGGAGTGCTAGTGCTGTTGATTATTTTCTAATTTCGAGGACTAATGTGCATATCCTATGTAAGTGCTCAGCTGGAAATACAATGGCTAGTGATCACTTGCCTATTCAAATCTATCCTCTTCAAAGCAGACTGTTATTGTTAGAAGGAAATGAGATAACAAATTAAAGGATGATTGTAACTCCTTTATTAAATCCAAAGAAGTGGTAAAGATGAAGAGAAGAGAAAAGATTGGATTTCTACCCCGCCCTTCACTACCCAAGGGAGTCTCAGAGCGGCTTACAAACTCTTTTCCCTTCCCCTCCACACAACAGACACCCTGTGAGGTAGGTGGGGCTGAGAGAGCTCTGACAGAAACTGCTCTTTTTCAAGAACAGCTGTGCCAGAAAAACAGGTTGCTTACCTGTAACTGATGATCTTCGAGTGGTCATCTGTGCATTCACACTAGTGGGTTTCTGCGCCTGCGCCGAAACTCATCGGTATCTAGAAAGCTAAAACGGATTTTCGCGCCCAGCTCCATCACGCATGTGCGGGGCACCACCGCGCATGCCCAGAGGAGCCGGGCGCAAACATCCCACCAGTTCCTTCTGACACTGCAACCAGCAGATAGATTCCGCCTGGCCGCAGAGGGGAAGGTGGGCGGGAGGTGTGAATGCACAGATGACCACTCGAAGATCATCAGTTACAGGTAAGCAACCTGTTTATCTTCGACGTGGTCTCTGTGATTCACACCAGTGGGAGATTAGCAAGCAGTCCTACCTGGAGGTGGGTGCAGGCAGGCGGTCAGCGAGAGGCAGTTGACAGGATGAGTCTGCCCATGGCCGTCCGGTCTGAGGCTCTAGTATCCAGGGCGTAGTACCGAATAAAGGTGTTCGGAGACGCCCAGGTGGCGGCCTTACAGATGTCCGATAGGGTGACACCCTTCAGGAAGGCCGTAGATGTGGAGACTGCTCTGCTGGAGTGTGCTTTCACGGGGCCTGGCAACTGGGTATGGGCCAGTTCATAACATAGGGAAATGAGTTGGACTATCCACCGAGAGAGTCTACGTGATATAATTTGTGTGCCCATTCTGCCTGGGGCATAAGACACAAAGAGACGCGGGGATCGACGCGTTGCTTTGGTGCGTTGGAGGTAGAATAGGATGGAGCGCTTAACGTCAAGCGTGTGTAATAAGCGCTCCTCTTCCAAGGCGTAGTTGGGAAAGAAGTCCGGTAAAAAGACCTCGGAGTGAAGATGAAACTCCGAGAGTACCTTTGGTAAAAAGGAGATGTCTGGGAGTAGGTGAACCCCGTTAGGGGGGAAGGAGAGGTATGGTGTGTTGTGCCTGAAGGCGAGAATCTCCCCGACATGGCGTGCTGAAGTGATTGCGACTAAGAATGCCGTTTTCCAGGCTAATAGTCGTAGGTCGCATGAAGATAGAGGTTCAAACGGCTTCCTAGTCAGCTGGCGCAGGACTGGGGGTAGGTCCCATAAAGGTGCCAGTGGTTTCGACGGCGGGTAGAGGTGTAGCAAACCTTTGAGGAAGCGTTTGGAGAGGGGATGTGTGAAGACCGTGAAGCAGTCGATCCTGCCATGGAACGCAGAGATAGCTGCCAGGTAGACCCTGATAGAGGAGTGTGACAATCCGGAGTCAGCCAGCGACAATAAAAAATCAAATATACGCGGGAGCCCCACTGAGGTAGGGGAGGCGTTGTCTGTGCGAAGGAAGTTGACAAACCGTGTCCATTTGTAGGCGTAAGACGTTCTTGTGGATTGTTTTCTGGAGTTAAGGAGGATGTTAGCTACTCCGGGGGAGAAGCCCGGGGGAATAGCCTCCATGCCGTCAGTTTCAAGTGTGGGTTGTCGTGGTGCAGAAGTGGGGATCTGGTGATGCTGAGGAGGAAGGGGTCGGGTGGAAGGTGGATGAACCGACCCTGAGCCATCAGTAGTAGGAGAGAGAACCACTGCTGGCAGGGCCACCAGGGCGCTATGAGGATGCAGTCTGCGTGATCTGTCCAGATCTTTGCGATCACTCGTGTGAGCAGGGGCAGGGAAGGGAAGATGTAGAGGAATGTGTTCGATCATGGGAGCAGTAGGCCATCCCCTAGGGAGTCGGGATGCATGCCTCCCCTGGAACAGAAGTGGTGGCATTTGGTGTTGGATTTGGTGGCAAATACGTCGATGTCTGGAGTGCCCCAGCGGTGGAAAATGGGGCATAGATGCGTATCTGAGAGTTCCCATTCGTGTGGAGAGGCGAGGCCTCTGCTGAGGCTGTCGGCCTTGGTGTTCTCGTGGCCTGGGATGTGAGTGGCTCGGGGATAGATATTGTGGAGAAGACACCAGTTCCACACACGGAGGGCGAGGCAGCAGAGCGACCACGAGACTGTGCCTCCCTGTCAATTGATGTAGGCAACAGTCGTCATGTTGTCCGAAAGAATGGCCACGCAGTGCCCCTGCAGCAGATCGCAGAAGGCATGTAGGGCATGGAAGACCGCCATGAGCTCCAGGTAGTTGATGTGTTTGGAGTGGAGTGGGGTCTCCCACGGGGCCCCCGTGGTATGCCTGCCGAGGTGTGCCCCCCAACCCCAGTGGGAGGCGTCCGTAGTGAGCGTTCGTGTGGGTGAAGGCACGTGAAAGGGTGCTCCCTGTAGAAGGTTGGGGAAGTGAGTCCACCACATTAGAGAGTCTCGGACTCGCTGGGGGGGTGTCCAGAGGGCTGATTGTGCGTCTTGGTTTGGGCGGAAGACTTCGAGAAACCAGTGCTGCAGGGGCTGCATGCGCAGCTTGGCCATCGGGATGACCGCTGTTGTGGCCGCCATGAGGCCGAGCAAATGCTGGAGGAGGAAGGCTGACATGGAGGTGCTGGACCTGACTTGCTGTGCTAACTCTGCCAAGACGACTGCCCTTTCGTTCAGTAGAAAGGCCGTCAAGCAGGTGGAGTCCAGGAGGGCGCCAATGAATTGGACTCGTTGGGCAGGGCACAGGTGAGATTTGTCCTCGTTGACCTGTAGTCCCAGTCTTCTGAGAAGGTCACGGGTGCGGGTAATGTGGAGGGACAGGGCTTCTGGGGAGTCTGCCACCAGTAGCCAGTCGTCGATGTAAGGAAATATTGCGATTCCTTGCAGATGTAGATGCACGACTACGGCCACCATGGTCTTGGTGAACACGCGAGGTGCTGTGGACAGACCAAAGGGGAGGGCCTTGTACTGGAATTGGTCATTGCCGACTGCGAAACGGAGGAACTTCCGGTGGGGCAGGGCGATAGTGATATGGAAATATGCGTCTTGTAGGTCTAGGGTTGCCATCCATGCACCTCTGCGGAGAAGGGGAAGAAAGGAGCACAGGGTGATCATGCGAAAGCGCCTGTATTGGACAAAGTTGTTGAGATTGCAGAGGTCGAGGATGGGTCGAGTGCCTCCGTCCCTCTTGGGGCTCTGGAAATAGTGGGAAAAGAAGCCCGTTCCCTGGTGGTCAAGTGGGACCGGTTCTATCGCATCCTTGGATAGTAGGGTAGCAATTTCCGCATGTAGTGCTTGGGTGGGTGGAGTGGTTGTGAATTTGTGGTATGATGGATGATGAAGGAATTCTATACGGTAGCCGGAGGCTATGATAGAGATCACCCATTTGTCTGTTGTGATCTTGCGCCAGGCCTTGATGAAAGGTGCTAGACGAGTGGGCTGTATGAGGGATGGGACAGAGTCAAAGGCCCTGTTTGGGGCCTCTTGCAAATTTTTGGCGTCCCGAGGACTGTGGTGTATTCTGCCTCTGCTTGGTCTGATATTGTGGTCGTTGCTGAGTAGGTGAGGGTCTCGGGCGCCACGAGCGATACGGTGAGCTCTTGGCTGAGGAGCGTCGTGACCAGGGTCTGGATCAGGTGCGCGGTCTGTAAGGGCGCGTGGTGGACGGGGATACTCCAAGGGTCCTCGATGCTTTGATACTCTTGTCGAGGTCTTGGAGTACCGTATCCGTGGTCGAGTGGAAGAGACCTAAGCCATCAAACAGGAGGTCCTCTATGAGGGTTCTAGTGTCCTGTTGTAACGACGTGTTGCGTAGCCAGGAGTGTCTTCATAGGGCCACTGCGGTGGACATGGTTTTGGATGAGGCATCTAGGCTGTTTCTGGCCGAGTTCACTTGCTGCTTCGCCAATAGGAGGCCCTCCTTCTGGATTTTGCGTAGCGCAAGACGCTAGTCATCCGGCAAACCTTGGGTAAGGGCAGAAACTTGTTCCCATAACGCGTACTGATACCTGCCCATGCAGGCAAGATAGTTCGCTGTCTTGATGCCCAAGGCTCCTGCGGAGTAGACTCTGCGGCCGAACGCATCTAGGCGCCGGCTTTCCCTATCTGGAGGGGTGGAGTGAGCCCGCTTCAATCTGGTGGAGGAGTTGACCACCATTGAGTTTGGTTTTGGGTGGGTCAGAAGGAAGTCGATGCCTTCTTCCTGGAGCCTGTACATGTGGTCCATGCGATGTGAAGATACCGGTGCCGAGGCAGGCTTGTCCCATTGGGATTTGGTGGCCTGGAGTAGGACCGTGGAGAGCGGGAGGGCGATCAATGGCGATGTGTCCATTTGTACGATGTCGAACACCGGGTCCAACACCGATGGTGATGGTTGAGCGATAGGGATACCTAAGGACATGGCCATCCGTTTAACCAGGTCGCCGTAGGAGGAGACGTCTTCCGACGGCAAAATGGGTAGATTATCAGAGGTGTCCGGCTTGGGGGATGGACGATCTGGGGAAGTGTCCGAGGATCCGTCTTCCTGGTCCGATTCGGGATCATTCTAAATATCTCGGGGTTTATTTTAATTATAATCTTTCATGGACCGTGCATATTAAATTGGTGATTTGGAAGCTTCATTCATTGTTATCCACCTTGAGATATATATATATATATTTTACTCTAAGGGGGCACAATATATAGCTGCCCTTCAAAAATGGAGTTTTGCCAATGATGCTCCATGTTATTCCAGCAGGGGTTACTGGCCCCCTGCAACTATTTTTTACAGTCTTGCTGAATTTTCCCCGCCCCCCAAATGTCTTGTTCTTCCTCGTATCCCCTTGTCAGTAATTCAGCCAGAGCTTGGTCTTCATCAAGTTTCCGCTCTAGCCTGGATGAAAGTCTTTACATTTCATATTCGCCTTGCTGACCTAGATTCATTACCCCATTTTTGTTCCTTTTACTGGTTCAAGGTGGTTGATTCAAAATTAGGCTCCCGGTTTACAAAACCAGTTTTAATAAGGAAATCCCTGCCAAACAGAATGTTGATACTCACCCAGAAAAAGTTTTTTAAAAGAGACGGGTTTGTTAAATGCTCTCCTCTACATTATAACATCGTGTTTAAGGGTGCCTTTACTCTCCAGTCTTATTTTTATTATTTGACAATTCCTAAATTTAGAGAAGCATATATGTTAGGGTGGTGTAATGCTTTTAACTCAGCTGAAATGATGGGGCAGCTCAAAAACACTCCTTCAGAAAACTGCACGGCTGCCATTTTCTGGCTGCACCCACCAATCTATGTCAGAATTCCAAAGCTGCCCGGAGGCTCAGAAAGTTTGGGGACCCCTGATCTAAACCCCAAACATCTGCTAGTGGTTCAGTCAATTTGCCATTTCCCCTTTACTGGCTGATATTTGATTAAAGTGCCATGTTTGATTTATTACGCTTATGGCCCCATACTTCCTCAGAGAAACTCCAAATAGCTCCCCAGTGATCTCCCAATGGGGCAGCTTTGAAAGAAGCCCAACTGTCCTGACTTCTTCTGTTTAAATATGTTGCTTAAAAGTGCTACACTGAAAACTGACCATGTGCTTTGGTACGCAAGTGATGCAATTCTCCATTTTGTTGATTTAAAAAGTATTCAGCCCACTGCTTCTGATTTCTGAGACTTATCAACTTGACCCAATGAGCCAAAAAGATCCTGAAAGTAGTAAAAACAACTCTTTAAATAGCAATGGTAGCAGAGAAAATAGCAGCAGAAAAGGAAATAACAAGTAAAGAGACTCCCAACATTCACTAAATGCAACAGATGTGCTATACAACCTTCAAGACATTAAGAATCACAGAACTGAGAAACCTGTAGGAGAACATTTCAGCCTCCCAGGGCACTCAATGGGGGACCTCAAAGTAGCTGTTTTACTGCAAAGGAATTTCAGAAACAGACTGAAACAGGAGACTGCTGAATTACAAGTTCTTACAACACTCAAGACAACAGAACCCCCGGGGCTTAACAGAGATAAGGGGTTCTTATCTCACTACTCATGCTAAATCACTCAGTTCTCACTTATACCCAGAATTAAACTTCGTTGGCCTTAAAGGTGCCACTGGACTCACACTTCATTCTCACAAGTGTTAACTGTTTTATTATCTGTAAGTTAATTTGTTGCTATCCACAGGTCTTACCACCTGCATTAATCCAAACATAGCTATACTTAGGCTTACCATTCCCCAGGTCTGGGTGGGGTATCCCCACCCCAAATAGAGACATTGCTGTGTGACCTCCCCGATGCACTGATGTCACATGGAAATGCTGTCATTGTGTTAGGGATGGCGCATGGCGATGCTCTGGTTTTTGGGCAAAACTCTATGGTTTGTTGCCAATTTTACCATAGAGTTTTGCCCCAAAAGCAGAGCATCGCCATCAACACAATGTCACTTCCGGGTGATGTCAGTGCGTCAGGGATGGCCCTGCCCACTCCTGGAATGCCCACCCCCAATTCCCCCTGACGGCATGACGAATTCCCCTGGCAACTCTAGTGCTACAGGACTTGAATCCTGCCAATCTTGCACATATCTGCTGGAATCAAAATAGTCAGTATGCAACAGCTGACGGATGACACTGGCTAACAGAGCTGTTTCTCCCTTTACTGAAGTGTTAAACTAAGCACTTTCCTATTGCTAGCCAAACACAGGAATTTATTTATTTATTTTTGCATTTATATCCCACCTTTCTAGGCGAGCTGGCTCAAGGCGGCCTCCAACAATTAAAATACCATCAAGCATGGTTTACAAATTAAAGGATATTCTCACAATAGCTTGCAGGCAGGAGGAACTGTGACACAGTCTAGGTATGAAGCTCAATCCAACAAAAAGGCTCTGATTTTTGAGCAGAAATTTGAACCAACTTATTGGAACTCTGGTTTTGATTCCTTTATTCCTCTCATCCGCCAAAACTTATTGACATCAAACTTTGCATTACAGTTAGGAGTGTTTGCTACTGAGCAGTTCGCCTTGACAACGATGTAGGATACATAAGACTCTGAGGACTCTGTATTCGCTAAACGATTTACCTCCTTGGATGTGCAGCTGCAGGGGGCTTTGCCAAGAAGCTAGCTGGCTTGGAAAGGACAGACGGGAATGCAGCATACTCCTAACCCCCCCCCCCTTTGCTCCCATGGCTGTTAACAGGGTTGCCAGGTACCCAACCAGCACATAAGGGCAGTGGGGGAGATCTTGCCCAGCATCCCAGGGCCAGTGGCACAGCAACACCACTTCTGGCAACATTGGGATGCTCTGGTATTTGGGCAAAAATGGCTTCTACCATCCCCAGCAACACAATGATGTCCCTTCTGGTGTGTGCTGGAAGTGATGTCACAGGGTTGCCATCACTGAGACACAGGGCTAGGCCTCTCCCACTGCTGGTTAAGTCCCCCACCTACCAGCTGATTGCTTGGGGGGGTCAAAGCCCGGGGGAAGCGGATCCCCTGACCCAGTGGGAGCCTGGCAACCCAGGCCGTTAATGCTGGGGAACTCCCTGACCTCTGCATGCTCATATCCTCCCCTCAGTGGCCAAATGGGAAGGAAAGTTCAGCCTGCTAATCAATGGGCCACTACTAAACTCCTGCATTTTAGGCAGGAACACTACATTTGTTTTCTTTTGCAGTTGTTACAGGCAAGGAAGCAAGACAGCTTATTTAACTTCTCTACCATTAAAAGCAGGTGGCCTTTTCAGAGAGGAAGACAGCAAGAGACAAGTCAATAGCCCCTCTCTCTCCATCACAGGTAGCTGAATTTGCAAAGACATTTTTTTAAAGTAACTGGGTGGTGAGTAGACGGGGATGATGACTGGGGGGGGGGGGGGGATGTCCAATGAAGCTTGAGGAAAATGCAACTCCACATTAAGCAACTTTTCTCAGCATAAAACAACACAGAGAAGCGTTGTATTTACTTCATTTATACTCTGCCTTTCTCCGCACTGGGGACACAAAGCCGCTCACGTTGTTCTCCACTTCATCCTCACAGCAACCCTGTGAGGTAGCTTAGGCAGAGGGTGTGTAACTGGCCCAAGGTCACGCAGCCAGCTTCCATGGCAGAGTGAGGATTTCAACCGGGGCCTACCCGAGCGGGTCCACACTCTCACCGCTACGCCACATTGGCTCTGAGTACAGAAAGTGAACCTTAGGAGAATGGTTCCCGCAGGTAGCCGTGTTGGTCTGAAGCAACAGAACAAAGTGCATGTACACAAAATTCTTATACCCATAATTTGTTCTGTTGCTTCAGATCAACACAGCTAGCTGCCTGAATCTACCTTCACGGAGGGCACCAAATTAAGCCTCATGAATTGGGGTATCTGAAGAAGTGTGCATGCACACGAAAGCTAATACCCAGAATTAAACTTTGTTGGTCTTAAAGGTGCCACTGGACACAACCTGTGTTCTTAGGGGGAAAGGGGGGAGCATTCAGATCTGAGTCCTGACCATCAAAGGAGAAGTGGATTTTTTAACCCTTTGCTCTCCCTCCTTTCTTAAATTTGCCCTGGTCAGGTGTTACAAGACCTCGCTGGGAGGGAAGGGGAGGGAAAGAGTCTACCACATTTCTCTCCATAAATGCAAACTTACCTAATATTATTCCATTTACTAGAACTGTAATTTATGGTTATATTCTACACATCTGAAGGTTCTCACTGTAAACAAAATGGAACTGTTTTTCATAGTTCAGAAAAATCATTATCCTGTCAATTAATGCCCTTGCAAAGATTAAATGAAATAATATAACACACCCAGGAACCTGCTTCTTTCTCAATTGTACTTCAGTCCCGGCAGCACAAAAACGCCCACCCACATGTCTGATCGATAAACACCTTCTCTCTACTTCCTTTTCCCTGATGGAGCAACCTGAAATTATCCTGCCCAATCCATAAAAAGACTGGTCCAGAGGAAGCAAGTAAAATACCTGGTTCCAATAGCAACAAAATTAACAAACAGTGGAATGATACAGTCACTGTGCAACAATAATTAAAACACTGGCGGGGGGGGGGGGGGGGGTTAACAAAGGCTAGCCCAATCTCATCCAATCTCAGAAGCTAAACAGGATCAGCTCTGATCAGTATTTGAATGGGAGACCTCCAAGGAAGTCCAGGGTTGCTATGCAGAGGCAGGAAATGGCGAACCACCTCTGTTCATCTCCTGCTCTGGCCTGGATGGCCCAGTCTCACCTGATCTCCTCAGAAGCTA
Source organism: Lepidodactylus listeri (assembly GCA_029233225.1). NCBI lineage: Eukaryota > Metazoa > Chordata > Lepidosauria > Squamata > Gekkonidae > Lepidodactylus > Lepidodactylus listeri. The sequence goes on from JARCFY010000032.1 coordinate 41,790, forward strand.
AGCAGGGTCAGCCCTGGTCAGTACTTGGATAGGAGACCACCAAGGAAGCCCAGGGTTGCTACACAGAGGCAGGCAATGGCAAACCACCTCCCAAAGCCTCTTGCCTTGAAACCCCTACAGCAGGGGTGGGCAAATGGCGGCCCGCGGGCCACATGCGGCCCGCCACAGAGTTTTTTGCGGCCCGCCAAGACATGAAGATTAACAAGAGTAAATATAGATGCTCTTTGGCAGACATTAACTTGCAGGCTGTGATGAGAATCTCAACAAGCAATCTCACTCCTGATTTCAAAAAAATTGTAGAAAAGTGTGATAGGGTACATTTGTCTCATTAAACTGATTCTAAAATTAAATGTGCTTGCAGCTATAGATGATATGAAATTAGCACAATAAATAAATTGAATAAAACTACCACTATTTTATTTAATTTATATTTATTGATTTTTATGATACAATTTATACCTTTTCTGAAATGCAAAGTTAAGTAATGAATGCAATCATTTTAAAAAGTGTGGCCCTACACTAACCTCCGCTCCCACAAAGCCAAAACAATTGCCCACCCCTGCCCTACAGGGTTGCCAAAAGTCAGCTGTGACTTGACAGCAAAAAAGAAAAGTTGCTCTAAAGAGGGCAAGTCTTCTGTGGAAGAAACTGTCTTTTCAAAAATTATTCTTTTAACACACCCCAAATTCTATATTAATTGGGGGAAGCCTCCACAACCCTTACAACTACACACCCATTTTGACTGTAATTTGTGGGTCTTGATGCACAGGATTTTCAAGGCAAGAGACAAATACAGGTGGTTTGTCATTGCCTGCTTCTGTGTAGCAAAACTTGTCTTCCTCGGTTAGCAGTCTCTCATCCAACTACTAACCATGGCCGACCCTGCTTAACAGCTGAGATCTGACAAGATCACACTAGCTTGGGTTGTCCAGGACTCAGGCACTCATGTGAGTAGTAGATTCTTTTTATACTTTTCATGACAAAGAGCAATTTAGCAATGGAATAAGTACTAGCTGCCACCAACTGCAGGTTCTTGGACAGTTGACCCATAACCATGCTGTGGGCACAGACTCAAGCATTTTGGGCTAAAGCTGGTCTCCACTGAATGTAATACTGCCTTATTATGAGGTGAGACCCGAGAGTTGTTCTTTAGTACAAACAAAACCTATATTTAATATATGTTTAAAAACCTTCCTAAATTATGTAATGTCAACAAATACAAAATGTGTATTCGAAGTATAAGTCCTCCTATGCCTGTCTAGGGGTTCTTCAAGGCTGCTGGGAGGGTCACCTTAACAGCAAGAATGAAAGTCGTATGTTTGGAAAGTGCCATCAAGTCACAGCTGACTTACGGCCAATGTTCCCTCTAAACTCCACAGTGATGTGAGCAAAAATTCTACCTTGCAAGCAAAAAAACTAGTAGCATTAAAGTTGTGAGCGAATCTAAATTTGACGATTGTGTAAATTAGCTTTTTAGAAGATTATACTTTCGTAATCTTGTAAAAATCTTAGAACTAATTCTTTTAAACTATATTTAAACTATTTTAAGAATAATTTAAAAATTAAAAGAGAAAACAGAATCAAGTCAAATTTCATTACAGAAAATGTTGTCCTCTATGGGGATAGACTAGGCCTCCAGATAACAGATCTACCTGCTCCTTTCCACTATAGTGGTAGACAGGGCTCTTTTTGTAGAAAAAGCCCAGCAAGAACTCATTAGCATAATAGGCCACACCCAATAGCAGGAACTCATTAGCATATTAGGCCACACCCCTGACAGCGCAGTGCATTCACATATTAGGCCATACACCCCATGCTCAGATTCCCTCAAAGATGAATAGAAGTACTATAAAGGGAGAACTGTGTCCAGCTGGCACACCTTACCATGGTTTTGGTGAAATGCCAATGCTTTCTGATGGCCTTTGCATCAAAGGTACCTTTACAATTTGCACTGAAAGGTGTTGCGGAAGGAAGGAAGGAAGGAAGGAAGGAAGGAAGGAAGGAAGGAAGGAAGGAAGGAAGGAAGGAATTGCATAAATATTTTGAACAGATTTTATTTGCATAAATATTTTGAACAGATCATAGCCAGATTGACCCCTTTGGAAGAAAAAAGTAAAAACAAAACAGGTAGCATTTTAAACTCTATTTTAGGTTGGCTAGCTTTAAAGCTGGATGCCTCAGCCTAGCCCAGTCTCAGCATATCTTGGAAGCTGGAAGGCCTCACACGCCCCATCTCCGAGCAGAGATCGAGTGTGCGGGGCCCTTTCCCGCCCGCTCCCTGCACTTAAAGGGAGCTCCCTTAAGGATATAAGAACATAAGAGAAGCCAATGCTGGATCAGGACAATGGCCCATCCAGACCAACACTCTGAGTCACACAGTGGCCAAAAACACCAGGTGCCAGCAAGAGGCCCAGCAGTGGGGCCAGGACACTAGAAGCCCTCCCATGGTTGCCCCCCATCCACCAAGCCCCAAGAATACAGTGCATCACTTGCCCCAGACTGAGAGCTCCTATCTATACCTTGTGGCTAATAGCCACTGATGGACCTCTGCTCTTAAGAACATGCCACAGGTTTATTCCCCCCTGTCAAGAGCAGTGCAAGGAGGGGAGGGGCTCTGTGGCACCGACATATCAATAATGATGGAGGCGTTGCCCATCCAAGGGATGAGGTGGCGGCCTTGCTCCTGCTGCTGCGTCGTCGTCATGGAACGGCTTGCAGGTGAAGACCAGCAACTCCATGCAGCCACCGCCACCATTGCTGCTGCCAGCTGGGCCTCCAGCCGTGGAGGAGGAGCAGGCCGCACCTGAGAGCACTCCCCCGCCAGCAGCTCCTGACAGATGTACATGGAGATGAGGTGAAGGAAAGGAATCCGAAGCCTCCAGTCGCCTGGCTGCTCCTCACTGCTTCGCTCCCCTCAGAGTCGCCATTGCCCAGGAGGAGGGCCTCGCATGGAGATCGGGCATGCGGGGCCCTTTCCCACTGGCGGGGAGGGGAGGGGCGGGCTCGGACACCAGCTGAAACACTGTTCTGGTGTGTTCCGGCCCAAAAATAGCCCTGGTGGTAGACCTGGCCTCAGACCCTGCACTGAGCCTTAGGAAACATACCAGCACTTGTGGGGGGGGGGACTCTTGCAGTCTACTTTGGGGTTTTTAAAGTGAAATATGACAAATTTACAGGTCAAGTATAACAGAGGTGGAACAATCACTATCAGAATCCTGCCTAACCTAAAAAACAGGAAGTTGCTTAAATGTTATCAGTCTGCCCAAACTACTTATTTATTCGAATATTTATATCCCACTTTTACTGTCACTCAAGGCAAGTTACAAATCATACTGAAAAGCGTAATAGGGGTGTGCTCTATTATAGCCATTATAGTCAATGGGCCCATGGGCTATAATGGAGAATCAATCTAAGGGTACCTGGGGTTCTCAAGGGGCTTTTTGAAGTATAGGCACCAAATCTGCAGCATAACTGCTGTTGCCTCTTCTCAAAAAACCCCTCAAGTTTCAAAAAGATTGGACTGGGAAGTCCAATTCTATGAGACCCAGAAGGAGTTGCCCCCATTCTCCATTGTTTCCAATGGAGGGGAAAGTGCTAGAAGCTAAAATCTCTGAGCAGCCAGCTAAAATTTTGTGTGCCAGCTCCCCCTAGCACAGTGTAGAGGGAACACTGGTGACCACGTACGGTTCTCAAGGTAAGAGACATTTAGAGGTGGTTTGTCGTTGCCCGCCTCTTCACAGCAACCCTGGGCTTCCTTGGTGCTCTCTCATCTAAATACTAACGAGGGCTGACCCTGCTTAGCTCCTCTGCTCTGATGAAATCAGGCTAGCCCAGGCCATCAAAGTCAGGGCAACAGATGAGTAGAGATGGTCTGCCATTGCCCGCCTCTTCGTAGCAATCTCAGGCTTCCCTGGAGGTCTTCCATTCAAGTACTAGCCAGGGGCTGACCCTGCTCAGCTTCTGAGATGACAAGATCGAGTTCGCCTGGGCCATCCAGGTCAGGGTCACCATTATGCTGCCTCAAAACTCTAAAATCTACCTAGCTTCAACCCTAGCATATGCTCAGTTTTATCCCCAGCATGCTTAATTTTCCAGTATTCAAGGAATTTGTGATGCAGTCAAGTATCCTAACCTGGGATCCATCAATTGGATTTGGAGGAAGTACAGTCCCAAAAAGTCACACCAGGGCAAGTTGATCTGGCTACCAGCAACAGCATTTATTCTTTCCCCTTGGCTCCCCCCTCGAGAGAGTTAACTCCGGCACAGGGACAAACATAGTCACTGTTCCAAATTGGGCAGCTTCTTGCCTTTTAGACTGATCATTATACAGCCACTCAGCCAGGACCTGCCGAATGTCATGTAAGATCAGCTTCAGCAATAAATCACTGCAGCTAATTTGTAGGCATCCACACACCCCAGGCTTCTGGCATTCATTGTCACAAAACCCAAATACAGTGACTGGCCACAAAGCAGGCAAGGGCCGTGCTTACTTGGGGGGGGGCATCTGAAAAAGTTCCACACTAATTGGAGGGGGGGCACACAAATATATCTTCTTGAAGGGTTGCAAGAACCTTTTACAGATTATCAAAAGCGCAGACAAGAACTAAGCAGCTTTCTTTTAAAGAAGTTAGCAGAAAAGGGCCTGGAACAGCTCTAGAGGTCTGCGAGTCTAAAGCTTTTCGCATACAATCAGCTGTGTAAAATCTACCCCCGGGCCACACTCACTAGAAGCTTTTATTCGACAAACGGCTTTTCACTATCTGCGGGAACCAATTTTCCTCAACCCATTTATTTAATACTTGTCAGGCATAAAGATCAGCTTGGAAATGGCGGAGCGAAGGAAAGGACTCAGAAATGGCAAAAGCCTTAACTTTTATACGTTTTGCACAACCATAGGGCCCTAATGTATTGGCACTTTCCAGTTCCATCAGCCATTGGCTCATCAACCACCACTCAAGAGTACTCACGTGCTATTTGCTGGGTGCCTGGTCCGCTCCTCTCTCCCGCCCACTGCTGGCTTGGCCACTCTTCCTCCCTGTCAGAATAAACTGCCAAAAGAGCTGTCTCTCCTGACGAAGAAGCTTCTCCCGCTTGGTTCCTCCATGGCTGGCTGGCTACTGAGGTGGGTCAGAGGCCATCAAACCATTCTCTTCTCCTGCTGCGCAGCTCACTTTCCCCTAGGGTTGCCAACCTCCAGGAGGGATCCAGAGATCTCCCACTGATACAATTGATCTCCAGATTACAGAGATCAGTTCCCTTGGAGAAAATGGCTGCTTTGGAGGGTAGACCCTAGGGCATTATACCCTGCTGAGATCCTTCCCCTCCCCAAACTCTGCCCTCCACAGGATCCACCCCCCAAATTTCCAGGTATTTCCCTACTCAGAGCTGAGAAGCCTATTTTCCCATCAGTGGCTACTGCTAGGCAACCAAGCTTGGTTCTGTCAGTAAAAAGGTGGGGTGGAGGCCCTTTCCAGGCCTACTTTGGCCTTTGCGGGAAACTCATTGGGGCCAGTCCTGACTAGGGTTGCCAGCTCCAGGTTGGGAAATTCCTGCAGATTTTGTGGTTGAGTCTACGGAAGCCAGAGTTTGGGGAGGGGAGAGGCCTCCGCTGAATAGAATACCACAGAGTCTACCTTCCAAAGCAGTTATTTTCTCCAGGGGGAGAGAGACCTGTTGTTTGGAGTTCAGTTGTGATACCAGGTGATAACACAGCCAGTGTGGCGTAGCAGTTAGCGCTTCAAAGCTGGGCCTCCCAGACCTAGGTTCTTGCTGTGGAAGCTGAGTGGGTGATTTCGGACCAGTCACAGACTTTCAGCCTAACCTACCTCTCAGGGTTGTTGTGTAGATCAAAAGGGGGAGAGAGAATGATGTGAGCTGCTTTAGTCCCCACTGCAGAGAAAGACTGTACCTTTCCTAGGTATAGGCTGCAGGGAGGGGGGACGAGATGGAAACCTGGAGTCAGAGGGGCAGATAAAGGTAGGCTGATGGTTGGCTGGGAAGGAGATAAGGTTGCTAACTCCAGGTTGGGAAATTCCTGGAGATCTGAGGGTAGGGTTGCCAAGTCCCCCCAGGGGGCGGGGAAACCCCCACTCCAGCAGCCCACTGGCTGGGATTGGGCTACTGGGGGGAACCCCACCCCCAAATTGCTGGGCTGAGGAGATGTATCCAGCGCAATGACCTCACCCGGAGATGACATCATCACGTCGGGCACATTTCGGGGGGACACTCTGTAATTCAAGGGAAAACTCTATGGTTTTCCCTCGAATTACTGAGGTCCCACCCCCAACGTGCCCGACACGATGACGTCACTTCCAGGTGACATCACGCCACGTGATTTGTGCATGGGAGAGAAGACTCCCAGGCGGGAACGGACCCCCCCCCCGCTCCAATAGGAGGTAGGACTTGGCAACCCTATCTGAGGGGTGGAGCCTGAAGAGGGTGGGGTTTGAGGACAGGTGGGACCTCAGACAGGTAAATTGCCTCCTGGGGAACAATTGTTGCCAATCTCCATATGTGGGCTGGAGATCAATCAGAATTACAACTGCTGTTCAAATGGCAGAGATCAGTTCCCCTGGAGAAAACGGTGGACTCAGTGTCCTTATGTCCTGCTGAGGCCACCACAGCAAATTGATGCTGAGTACCCAAGGCCAGGGCACCTGCCCAAAGCCTCTTTCTAGAGCCCGTTGTATTTATTTCCACAACGGGCCTTTTTCCTAATATATATAATAAAAGTCAAACTCAATATTTGTGACCATGCAGTGAGCTAAATCTGGCTTGCCTTCCATTAGGACCCAAGCCCACGCTGCCTTAATTAATTACTAGAGAAAGGTTGTGGTCAGATGAGCTGTTTGATCTGTTGTTGTTGCTTATCCCCAATGGATTTAAATTGCTTGTTCAGACAGCAACATCTGTCTCGTGCTCCGTAGTCATCAGCCCCCTGTGCTCACCCCCAACTTTCCCAACACTGGGGAAAGTCCAGTATTTACAGATCCTAACAAGTTCACCACGGATCTATGGATGTCTGATTGCTTTCCTGTGCTTTCAAGCCATTTGGGGAATCAGATCCCACATTTCCTGTTTGACCACCATTTTTTAAACCATTTAGCAATATGCGCATAAGCGGTTACTCATTCAAGGCTCGTTAAAAACCACTTATGTGTTTTGGCACTGCAATATTTGGAAGGGATCGAGAGTAACAGTTTCAAGAAAGCCAAGCCACAAAGTTCTCAAAAGTGGCCAGGGCTGTCCCTTGGTGCAGAGTCCCCAGAGAGGTGGCAGCAGAAGAGGTGGAGGCTGCTGACGGGCACCGAGGCCAGGAGCAAGCAGGCTACGGCAGCGGATGGAGAGGTACAGCTCTGGTGATGGGGCCGAGGCTGTGTCCAATGATGCTCTCAATGGAGAAGGGCGAGCAGGACAGGGTGCTGCTCTTGTGCAGGGAAGTGCCAGGTGCTGGGCCCAGTGAGGCCTGATAGGCAAAGTGGACAGTCCTGCTCAGGTCTGGTGGCTGAGCAGGCAGGATGGGGCCTCCTAGGGTCCTCCTGGCTTGTGGTAGCTGGAAGGTGAAGAGAGGCAAGGCAGGTGCATCGGACTGGATCGGGAGGACAACAAGAAGGCAGCAGCGGTGGGCTTGATGCCACGGAGGAGCTGCAGGTAGCCATGGTGATCAACATGATGTCTGGTCAAAACTCTCCCCGGTACAAAAAACCTGAACCAAATTAGAAGCATGGCCACAACAAGTACACTGTCTGACCACACCCAAAGTTAAAGAATTTTCCTTCTAGTCACCTTTCGAAACAGTGTTTTATCCAGCTCGAGAAAGACACTTATTGGGTTTCCAGCTACCTCAGGCTTTTCTGCCATTACCCAACCTGTTGGCCCTCAGGGCTTTCCTCTGGGTGGGTTCAAAACTTGGGGTCTCCTATTCAATACAGATGCTGCCTTCAATAGGGGGACTATTATCGGTTCCGGATTTTCCCCATGGTTTTAACTTTTCAAACGGGATCACACCAGAGCTTCCTATTTCCTATCACCTTCCATAAACATAGAGAAGCCTTTACAGCCCTCGGATTTCAATCAATGACTGTTGGCTGTTGTCAGCATATACCAGTCGTGCAGTGAGGATGTATCTCTGGAGCCCTAAAATTGGAGGATCTAGCACACTGTGTCCTGTTTTGTCCCAGGGTCCAGGTCCCGCAGTCATTTTAGCTGGGTTAGCCTCGCATTCGGTGGCAGACAAAATCACCTACCTCTTATCTGATGATGATCATTATGCCATGTACATGATGTCACTGTATGCCAAGAAGATTCGTGCAAAACTTTCGCCTTCATGTTCAACGTGCTGCACTCCACGGTGTGTCCTGGTCCCGACAATTTTAACATTGTTTTTAACCTTGTTGTGTTTTCACTGCTTGGGCAGCTATCCTTGTATTGTTATGGCCTTTGGCCGCATGCAACAAAATCCTACCTACCTACCTACATACCAACCGACCGTATAAATAATACACATAAAAAAAACATTTCCCCAAAGCATCAAATGTTATAGCAAGAGAATAAGAAAATGCACGGCAGATACCACTCTCTAAATAACGAGACTTCATGCCGTTTCTATTCAGGTGCCACTTCACAGAATGCAAGGCTGCCCCACACTCAAGTGAAAATCCTCTGTCACTGGAGTTGTGGCTGCTCATTTCCGGGTATGCACAAGTTCTGTATTACTGGCAGGCAAGACTACTGCAAGCTTTTAGCTGGTAAAATTTTAACCACAGTCACTAAACCAGAAGCCAGGTTCTTCCTCCAAAACTATATTGTCCCTTCAAGGAAATTCAACAGCACCAAAGGCTCAAAAGCCAAATAGCTGTCTGCCATTTTTATCAATAGCATAGACAACCATTCTTTCTCAGCATTTTTTAATTTTAGAGCAACTCTGCTACTTACATGAAGTATCTGCCTTCTTTGTGTACACTCAACATTTATTCTCAATGACTGGGTAAATTTTACTAATTCTGTCTGGAATTAGGTACCAGAGATAACTAATTTGCAATGATTTTATTCTAATTTAACCCAGATGGATTTATATTTACCCAAACTCCAGCCCAACGCACACTGGGATACGCTTTTGTAGCATCCTTTCCCATTTATGCTTAACATAATTTCCCATGTGGTCTTCTGTAATGAACGGCTATTTATAACTGTTGGAAAGTAGGCCTTTGCAGTTGTTATTCTGAACCCTGGACTCAAAAGTAATATAATTTAACTGTAATTTCCTTTATATTAGAAGGTGCAGTAATCTGTATCCTGGTAAACAGGAACGGGGTTAACAGCGCAGGAACTGTGTCCCCCCACCCCCCGGGGGGGAGGGTTCTTAAGAGAGCATAGCACGTTCTCTTTGGGCCCACGCCTGGAAGCTCCGTTTGATAAAAGCACAACTGTCTGTTGATACACTCTCATTGTCGTAACATAAGTATAAAGTTGGAAGCCTTGAAGAATGTTATTGCCTATTTTTTGATTTTCTGTCCCAACAATGGTCAGCATAAGTTTGCCAGTCTCCAGGAGGTGGCTGGAGATCTCTTGGAATTACAACTGGTCTCCAGATTATACATATAAATTTGCCTGGAGAAAATGGAAGGCGGGCTCTCTGGCATTCTACCCCACTGAGGCCCCTCCCCTCCCCAAACCCCGCCCTTCCCAGGCTCCACTTCCAAAATCTCCAGGAATTTCCCAGCCCAGAGCTGGCAACTCTGCAGGCTGGATTCAGACAAAACCTTCCACTAACAGAAGACACTTCTGTCTGTGGGTTGGAAACCCCTTTCTGGCGGGTCCCTTCCCTCAGGACCCCACAGAAATCCTCAAAAGCTACTCTTAGGGGGATGGGATGCTCAGGAACGGCATAAGGGGCAAACTGGGGATCTGCAGTGGGAGGGCAGACCGGCAGAAATTGGCCCCTGACTGTCAGCAGAGGATTTAATTTGGATCCAGTCCTGTGGTTTTAAGCTTCAGCATGTTTTCCATTTCCAGATCATATTAGCTCCACTTATACAGATTTTAATACACATAATCCCAGATTTACAAAGATGGTTTATATTTTTCCCTCAGAACTAAAGCTTTGACTACCTGAGATCACAAGTAATACTACAGGCGGTTATACAGGGATATTTTAATGCAATTCTGCTGTATAGCATACCACACTTCCTAAAAACAGGATCTTTGTGCCTAGTCACAGGAAAACAAGTGGGAATCAGTGAGGAGTTAGGGGGCAGAAGGGATGAGAAATTGGCTCCTTCTCTTCCAGCATCTCTTCTCCTAATTTCCCCTCACTTTGCGCCCTTCCTCCCCCACACCTCCAGAAATTTGAGCAAGAAGGAAATGTAGCTGGAGTGGCAAAGATTGCCAACCCCCTGGTGGAGTCTGGAGATCTCCTGGAATTACAACTGATGTCTAGACTACAGAGGTTAGTTCCCCTGCAAGAAATGGCTGCTTTGGTTACCACATCCCTGCTGAGCTCCCATTGCCATTGCCAGCATCCCTTTGGACACCACATTGCCCTGCTGAGCATCCCATTGCCTTCCACAGGCTCCACCCCAAAATCTCCAGGAATTTTCCAGTCAGGAGTTGGCAACATTCTTTCCATTCTGCAGCACAAAATCAAGCAATGAAGAGGTGGTTGGAAGGTCTCATAAACCCACCACCATGTCAGGCAAAGAGGATGCTCTTGCTTGGCAGCAACTCTCCAGAACGAACACCACCTGGCTCAGGTGTCTTCTTTCCCAGACGGCCACATCCAAGCAAAAAGGAGAGAGGTGGCTATTCAAGAGGACAGAGGCTGTTGAAGGAAAGCTTCACCACAGAAACACAGCTCTTCCCCAACAAGGATCCTCTGAACTGTTGAGATGGTGTTTGTGCCTCTGCAGCTTCAATGGTCCTTTGATGGAGATGCTAATTAATTCACCCCTCTGGTAGGGTTGCCAAGTCCCCCGGTAGGGCGGGGGAAACACCGATTTTTAATGCTTTCCCCCGCTTTTTCCAAGTTGGCCACCGGGGGGGAAAAATGGCTACCTTAAAAGGGAAATGTCTGCAGAGAGCCTGCCCTGCAGTAAAGAGCCTCACCAGACATTTCCCCTTTAAGAAGTCAGCAAGAGAGCTTCCACAGCAAGAGAGGTCCGCCCAGAGATTAAGGAGGGACTGAAGGAGCTGCTTTTGCATGTGGCTGGCAAGGTAAGTTTCTCTTCCAGTTCCTTTCCTTCTCTCTCCCTCTTTCTTTTTTCTGTCTGTCTGTCTGTCTCTCTCTCTCTGTCCCCATCCAGCAGAGGTCTATCAGTGGCTATTATAGCCACAAGGTCTAAATGGAAGTAAGTGCTTCTGCCAGTTTTTTTTCCCTTCTCTCTCTCCCTCTTTCTTTTTTCTGTCTGTCTGTCTGTCTGTCTGTCTGTCTGTCTCTCTCTCTCTCTCTCTCTGTCCCCATCCAGCAGAGGTCTATCAGTGGCTATTATAGCCACAAGGTCTAAATGGAACCCTTTGTCTGGGGCAGTGATGCTCTGAATTCTTGGTGCTTGGGGGGCAACAGTGGGAGGGCTTCTGGAGTTCTGGCCCCGCTGCTGGACCTCCTGAGGGCACCTGGTATTTTTGGCCACTGTGTGACCCAGAGTGTTGGACTGGATGGGCTGTACTGGATGGGCCGATCCACTGTGGCTTCTCTCCTGTTCTTATGATATGAAAATCATATTAAGCACTTGTGTAGCACTTAGTGCTTCATATTCTGCCGAGATGAGGAAGGATTCAGTAGGGCCGTTGCTCAGTGATAGAGCATCTGCTTGACATGCAGGAGATATCAGCTTCTTCAGCTAAAAAAGGATCAGGTAATAGGTGACATTAAAGATCTCAGCCTGAGACCCTGGAGAGCCACTACCAGTCTGAGTAGTCAATACTGACCTTGATGGACCAATGGCCTGATTCAGTATTAGGAAACTTCATGAGTTCATGTGTCAGCATGTGGAAGCAACATCACAGGATGTGACATCACAAAATGATGTCACTTCCTTTCTCCTGGCTCCACCCCCAAAGTCTCCTGGCTCCACCCCCAAAGTCCCCAGATATTTCCCAAGTTGGACTTGGCAGCCCTACCCTCTGGTGCTAATCAATTCCTCACCACCACCAGGAGCTTTGGGGACAGGGACATGGTGGGATCCTGTGTGCAGCAACATCATTTCTGGAGAAACCCCAGAAGTGATGCTGAGTAACTCTAGGAATAGCCAGAAACTCTATGATAAAACCATAGAGTTTCTGGCAATTCTTAGAGCCATCCAATATTGCTTCCTCAGTTTCCCAGGAAGTGATATCACAGCGCACAGAACCAACTTAAAAAAGTTGTCTTGGCAAACATGGGCTGCTGGCAAAATGTCTCCCTCCCTCCATAGTGATAGGACTGGCAGGCCTCCCCCCCCCCCACAAAGAGCCATTAAAGTTTCCAAAGGGCATGTCCTCTCAACTCACAGAACCTTGGAGGTGTGTAGAGTGAAAATCAGGAGGCCTGCAAAAGATGGCTTCCATTCCTGACCTCCAGTTTCCCTCACTCACTCCCTGAGGCTGCAGCCTAATAGACACTGTGCTGGGGGGGTGTTTGGTGGAGGGGGGTTGCCTTTGGTTCTGCCCTCAAGGTTCCACATTAGCATGGATGTGCAGTCCTCCTTCTCCCTACTTTTGGAAATAGGATGGGGGAAAGTATTTTTCTTCATCGCTGGAAGATTCCCCAGGTAAGCAGCGCACTTCTTCTCACTGAAGATAAATTCAGGTGGGGTAGCCATGTTGATCTGAAGCAACAGAACAAAGTTTGAGTCCAGCAGCACCTTTAAGACCAAGAAAGTTTAATTCTGGGTATAAGGCTCAGCTATACTTATCACCCAGTTACTTATGCATCTTGACTTTAGTTAGCCCTTCCTGGCAACTAATCCCCCCCCCCCCAAGCTATGTGTAAGGCTTGTGGAAATTTGTTTCAATGTATCTGAAGAAGTGTGCATGTGCACAAAAGCTTATACCAAGGATTAAACTTTGCTGGTCTTTAAGGTGCCACCGGACTCAAATTTTGTTTGTTTTGTTTTGTCTCTTCTCACCAGCAGAGAACCCTGCTTTGCCACTTTACTGATCCATTCAGGGCCACGTACTCTGAGTGTTTCAGGCAACGCTGCCCCTCCTCTTATAGATACATGGATCTGTTCCTTGCCATGGGCTGAAAGGAATGAGGCTGGACAGGAAATGCAAAATCATTCATGTCCTAATACACCTTAAGCTTATAGCCAGAATTCAACTTTGTCAGTCTCAAAGGTGCCACGGGACTCAAACTTCATTCTGCATCTTGAAACCACTATAAGAAACCCACCATTAAGATAATTAAAACCGGAGCTAAAATACATACAAAAACATGAAAACAACAAGTAAAACACTGGGCAGGAAGGAGGGATCACAGGGGAATGCCGAACAAAATGAAGAACTCTTCACCTGCTGACGGAAGATGCCGACAAAGACCAGTAAGTCTCTCTGGGGAGAAGAGAGTTCCAGAGCTCTGGTGCCGTGCCCAAGGAGGCCCTCTCCTGAGTTGCCACCCACCTGTCTCAGCAGGCAGGGGCACCCAAAGCAGGGCCGTTCCAAGCCACACATGAGATGCTTTGCCTGCTCTTGTTCCCTGTTACCTCAACGCTCTGGTTGCTACAGCAGCACAGGGGCCACCAGCGGTGGCATGATGACCACAACCCTGAGATACTTCCTGACCACAGGAAACACAATCCATTTCAAACAACAGTTTTCAGTTCTGGCTTGCTGGCCAGTTACACATCCTAGTTTGTGGTTGCTATTGTTTTAATTCTGGACATCGCTCCAAGCCATTAAGACCAATCCTTAACCATGCTACAACATGTGAATGGAGCCAATGTGGCTACTGTTCAGGATTTGACCTGAAAAGCTATGGAGCTTCTGCCAGTCCCTACCCCTGACTTCAGCTCTAGAGAAACACGAAAAGCAAGTTGAGGTTAACAAAATTTATTCCCGCGTAAACTTTCCCAAGACAGAGCTCAGTTCATCACAGGTATCTGACAGAAGCAAGCGATGACTCACAAGAAAACTTCTGCTGGAATAAATTCTGCTAATCTTTTTAAGGTGCCACCGTTCTTCCGTTCTATTTCGCTACAATAAATTAACATGGCTGCCCCTCTGGAATTATGAGAGGCTATAAATGTATGCTTTTACTGTAACCCCATTCCCAAACTTTATTCATAAATACAGAAAACCAACAGCAGAATAAATTCTCTCTTATTTTGGTTGGTTTACTAGGATATTCTTGAAATTGACTGGGAATGGAACGTTACCTGCATGGAAACAGTTCAGAACATTGCTTGGATTCGTACATTTGATACAAACATGACAGGAATACAAAGGTAGTCTCACTTGACTACCCTCCTGTCCCAAGCACTGATGGGACTTTTACACAGTTATATTTATTTATTTTATTTTATTTCTTAAATTTATATCCCGCTCTCTCCGCCAAAGGCAGGCTCAGAGCGGCTCACAGCATTGATTAAAATAACACATCAACATTAAAATAACATATCAAACATTAAAATACTATCCATACAAGATTGGCGGCATTCCAATTCAACCCGCAGGTGGGTCCGAGAAGCATTCCCATAAGTCTCTGAGTGACCACACACAGGCTGGCAGATGGCGGTGCCAACAGATGGGTTGGCAGATGGAACCGGGCCAGGGCTGAGATGTTTGCCTTGGGCGGCCCCTACCCAAAGGCCTGGTGGAAGAGCTCCATTTTAGAGGCCCTGCAGAACAGCATCAGATAAAAGCATTATATGTTATAAAAGGGATAAAAGCATTATATGTTATACAAACCCTGGTAATAGCCAACCCAAGGACAATGGTTCAGTCAAGTTCTGAAACACCACAGGGACTTCTGGTTTCGGCAGCTCAATGGTGGGCATGACTTCTCAGAGCTCCGAGAGTCGCAGCCCAGACTCGGCAGCTTAGAAGGGGTATTGAGCAGGACTCGAACCCCCAGGGACCCCTGGAGGGGGACCCTGCCTGGGGCATGAGGGGTTTGCTTCTCCTGGGATGGCGATCTCAGGATTGAGGCTCCCCTTTGTCCCAAAAGGTTCGGCTGCGGCAGCACCTCCGGGCATTGCAGAGCACACACCGGACGGCTGCAGGAGTTGAATGAGTTTAAAGGAAAAATCAGCTTACCTGGAATGTATGGTGAAATCGTGAGTGTTGGATGTATGGCAAGATTCTCTATATTTAACAAGTTGGAGAGTGTGGGATTTAAACTTTAAATCCCCCCCTTTAAAGAAGCGGCGCTGTATTAACGTTAGAGAATCTTCTTGGTTGGCTGGATGGCTGGATCTTGGAGAGGGGGAAAAGCTACTTATCGATGAATAAAGAAAGAACTTTCTAACTGACTTTGGGCTCCTTATCTTAAACTGTAAACAAAAAGCAACGTCAGGAAGTGGAGAAAAGATGGTGGAGAAACCGAGACCTTCTCCAAAAGCTCCCTTTTCTCTAGTACAGACCTAAACACTGTATTAGCGGCTGCATTGCGTCCTCTAATGGATCAGCTGACTTCAGTTAATGTAAAGCTGGATAACTTGCAGAAAAATGTAACAGAAGCCAACAAGAGATCTGAAAAAATGGAAAAGGACTTGCTGGAAGTTAAATCCAAAACAGAAAAGAATGATTCAAGATTGCACAAAATGGAAAAGGAAAGAGCCTCTAATAAGGACAATTTACTAAAATTACAGATGGAACGTTCAAACTTTTTTTTGAGATTCCAGGGTGTTCCAGAAAACCAAGGTGAGAATCTCAAGCAGTTGTTGAGTGAAGCTTTAACTCCTGTGACAGGTATGGAAGCAGTTACATTACAAAGCGATATGGATATGATTTACAGAACATATCCGGATTTTGTCAAGAAAAAAAACCTGCCAGGAGAAGTTATGGTCAGATTCTCTAAAAAGATCAACAAGAGATGTGGTGCCGAAAACCAATTACAAGAAAAGACGAAATTTGAAATTGCCAAGAAAATAAAATATTTGGGGATTATGATCTCGAAAAAATGCAGTACACTGTTTAAAGATAATTATGTAATAGCTATGACGGAGATAAAAAGAAATTTGGAAAGTTGGGGAAAATTACAACTTTCATTATTGGGACGTATAGCGTTAGTTAAAATGAATATTTTGCCCCGTATTATTTTTTTGTTTCAGACACTACCAATTATCAAAAACCAATCCTTTTTTTGAGATTTGGAAAAAATGATATCAAAATTTATATGGCAAGCCAGAAAGCCATGAATTCGACTTAAATACTTGCAAGAAAATACATTGCGAGGTGGCTTTGGTCTGCCCGACTGGCAGCTTTACTATATGGCAGCGGGAATGGTCTGGCTGAGAGATTGGGCCAAACTAGATAATTTCAGAATTCTGAATTTAGAAGGATATGATCTATCAACAGGCTGGCATGCAATCTTTTGGTATGGACAAAAAAATAGGAATTTTAAACAACATGCAATTAGAGGTAGTCTAATAAAAACATGGGAAGAAATTAAATACAAGTACTACATTAAAATACCTAATTGGGTATCACCGCTTGAAGCGTTTATAAAACCCACTCTGTTAGAAAAAGAAAAAATGGCTAGCTATAAAGAACTGTTAAATGAAAAATTAGAATTAAAAAATAATGAAACATTGATAGAACAAGGAATTAAACTTACCTGGTGGGAAAAATTACAATTATCATATAGATATAAAATAGATGAAAAGAAAGGTTTTTATAAAAATCCAACAGAATTAGATAAACTGTGGTTACTAACAGAAGATAAAATGATTAAAAAATTATATAATTATTTTTAGAGAATAAGATGCAAGACGAGTGGATTAAACCCTCAATGGTTAGATGGGCAAAATATATAGGACATACTATCAGTTTAGAAGCATGGACAAAAATTTGGAAGAAAAATATAAAAATTACGAAATCAAGTGTCTACAAGGAAAACTTATATAAAATGTTTTACATGTGGCACCTCACCCCAGAAAAACTATCCAAATTCTCCAAGGCAAAAGAAAAAACATGCTGGAAATGTAAACAGAACCAAGGATCCTATTTTCATATGTGGTGGAAATGCCCTAAAGCTATTAAATATTGGACAAACATTCAAAAAATACTTCAGGAAATAATACAAATAAGCATTCTGTTGAAACCAGATTTATTTTTATTAAACATAATACCAAATACCTATACACAGATTGATACAAAACTGATTTTGCATGGTATTACAGCAGCTAGACTGTTATTTGCTAGATACTGGAAATGTGACAGAATACCAGAAGGTGAAGAATATACACAGAAACTGTTAGAAGTGGTTGAAATGGACAACTTGACGTCAATTTTAAAGCATAAACAAGAAAAAGAGTTCCAAACAACATGGGAAAAGTTTTATAGATGGTATGAAAAGGAATATGGTGGAAATGAAAGGAAATGAAACAAAAATATGATTTAAGGTTGTTATACCCTGATAATTTTTCTTTTGTCTTATGTAAGTGGAGATTGATAAAATAAAGTTTTGAAAAACCAAAAAAAATAAAAAAAAATAAAACAAGAGATGTGGTGCTCAAGGCCATAAACAGAACTACCCTGAAGATCCAAGAGGAGGAGATCAAAGTATTAAAAGACATTCCATTTGAGATTAGGAAGAAGAGGAAATCCTACAAAAATTTAACAACGATGTTGCAATCAGAGAACATTCCATATAGATGGCTTAATCCTGAAGGGTTGATCTTCAGTTATAAGGATAAGAAGCAAAAGATTGACTCTGTGGCGAAAGCAAAGGCTTTTTTGGACTCATGCAAGAATAAGCAAGGTGGTACTTCTACAGAGGATTCATTAGAGCTGCAGAAAAGCATTTATGGACTGGAAAGCTCGAAGTCTGAAAGCAGTGGAACTGAGGAAGAAGAGTCTGAGTTGGAGCTGCCCCTAAACTCCCGAGAGAAGAAAAGAAGGAGAAGAAAGACCAAAGAAAAAATAATTTTTGTTTTCTTTAAAACAAGTTTTGAATGCTCTTTTTGTTTTTGTTATTGTACTCTCTTTGAGTTTCAGTGTGCCAGCTTGGTTAGTAAGTAATGAATTATCACTTTAAGCAATTTTGTTAGCCTGGATTTAAAAAGTTTTTTCTTGAATTATTGAAATAACAGCATAACATGTCTTTTTTTTTCACTTCTGTATACTTTATGGTAGACTAGGGTTTTAGTTATTGTAGTGTTTTTAGTAGGTGTAGTGGATAAAATCAATAAAAATGTTCAAAAAAAAAAGTTCTGAAGCACCACGAGATGCAAGGGTCCACAAACTGATTCACCATAATTGCCATAGTGAGATTCCCTCATCTCTTTGCATAACTATGAAGCTGCCTTGTACTGAATAAGACCTTTTGGATCCTTCCAGGTCAGAACTGTCTACCCAAGACTAGCAGTGGTTATCCAGGGTCTCAGGCACAGGTCTTTCACATCACCTATTACCTGATCCTTTTAAATGGAGATGCCAGGGATTGAACCTGGGACCTACTGCATGTTCTACCACTGAGCAATTGCCCCCTCCCCAAAGAACATGGCAACTCTGCGGCTGCAGGTGCTCTTAAACAAGTCAGCACTCCACAGTGCAGTCACAGGGGACAACACAGGTAAGTCCATGCCTCTTGGCCAGCTCAGAGCCTGGAAGGGAAGGGGGGGCTCACCTCCTCTCATGCCAAGCTATGGACATGATACAAGAGCCTGCAGAGCTCCCCCTGAAGTCAAAACCAAGATCCCAAACTCTCCCCACTTGGGGAAGAGGCTGGTGACAGGGAGAAGGGATTTGGGCCTGTCACCAGTCAAAGTCTGCAATCCCTTAATGAAACAGGACAGTAGCAGGACGACGTAAACTGAGGGCGCTACCCTTACGGTGGGACACGACTGCCACAGCACACAGGACAAACTCCCCAGAGTACTATTTCCTTACAAATTCATTTGAGACAACTCCTCTGTATTCACCAACTCTATTCAAGCTGGGTCCACTCCATACTATGGTGGTCAGCTTGTAGATGTCCAGTCCTAGCATCATTTCCCATGGCCATCATCTCTAGCATAACATTTTGCCGCTTGTGTATCTGCAGTGCTCATACGTAAACTCCAACTCCACAGTCCTATTCAGACCTGCTTGCCTCTTACCCCAAAGCTCCCTGTTTCCCCAATGAATCTTTTTTTCCTACCCTCAACACTACACTGCTTTCGCCAACACTATGATGTGACTTTTGCTATTTCTCCACCTTTTCTAATCTCCCACATTTAAGGACAACATAAAAACAGGTTGCTTACCTGTAACTGAAGGTTTTCGAGTGGTCATCTATGCATTCACACCTATGGGTTTTCTGCGCCTGCTCGGAAATCCATTGGTATTGTAGAAAGCTTTAACGGATTTTCATGCCCAGCACCTCTGGGCATGCGCAGAGGCCCCATCGCGCATGCCCAGAGGAGTGGGGCACAGACATCCTGCCAGTTCCTTCTGAACGCTGCAAACCAGACCAGAGAAGAGAAGTACTAAGCCTGGCAGCAGAGGGGAAGGATGGGCGGATGGTGTGAATGCACAGATGACCACTTGAAGATCATCAGTTACAGGTAAGCAACTTGTATATCTTTGACATGGTCTCTGTGCTTCACACCTATGGGAGAGTAGCGAGCAGTGGCCTACCTGGAGGAGGATGCTGGCAGGCTGTCACTGAGAAGACAGGATGAGGCGACCCATGCCTGTACACCGTGTAGCTCTGACGTCTAAGGCATAGTGACGGATAAATGTGTTCGGCGTCACCCATGTAGCCACCTTGCAAATATCCATGAGGGAAGCTCCCTTCAGAAAGGCTGTGGACGTGGCCCTGGCGGAGTGGGCTCTCAGTGGATCGGAATTGGGACGCGGGCCAGTTCGTATGAGAGACGGATTAGTTGTACAATCCATTTGGAGAGTCTTTGGGCTGTAATAGATGTGCCCTGCCTGACCTTGTGTGTGCTAGGTAGAACAACAAGGCTCGTTTGACGTCCAGTGTATGGAGAAGGCGCTCCGGTTTGGACGTATAGTTAGGATGAAAGTCCGGGAGGAGGACCTCAGAGTGGAGATGGAACTCGGAGATGACCTCAGGTAAAAAGGAGATGTCCGGGACGAGCCTGACGGCGTCTGGTAGGGAGGAAAGGAAGGGTGAGTCATGTCTACACGCAAGGAGCTCACCAGCCCTTCTTGCCGATGTAATGGTGACTAGGAATTCCGTCTTCCATGCCAAAAATCTCCGTTCACATGTCGCCAAGGGCTCAAAAGGCTTTCTAGTGAGTGCCCGTAGCACCAAAGGCAGGTTCCAGGGCTGAACTGGTGTCCTAATGGGAGGATACAGATGGAGCAGGCCCTTCATGAAGCGTTTCGAGAGCGGGTGGGTGAAGACTGCGAAACTGTTGCCATTGTTATGGAATGCAGAGATGGCAGATAGATACACCCTTAAGAAAGAGTGCGAAAGTCCTGTGTCAGCCAAAGAAAGGAGAAATTCAAAAATCTGCGATAACCCTGCGGAGGTGGGTGGAGTAAAGCCTGGCATCAAGAACAAGCATAAGCGAGCCCACTTGTAGCTGTAGGATTTACGTGTGGAGGCTTTACAGGAGTTGAGCAAAACGTTGGCTACTCTGTCAGAGAACGCGAAGGGGTGATTCTCCACACTGTGGGTTTGAGGCGTGGGATGTCGTGGTGTAGGAGTGGGGTGTCTGAGACCCGTAGGAGATCTGGTTGAGACAGGAGATGGAGATATGTCCCGTTGGCTAAGGATAGGAGGACTGGAAACCAGGGTTGTCTGGGCCACCACAGAGCTATGAGGATGCAATCTGCTGCGTCTCGAACAATCTTGTGAACCACACGGGGCAGCAGGGGCAGCAGTGGAAACAGGTATAGGACCAGGGGTAGAGGAGGCGGTCTCCAAGGGAGAGGGGATCAAGCCCTCCTTGACTGCAGAACTGCGGGCACTTTTTGTTGGTCCAGCTGGCAACAGCATCTATGTCCGGGAATCCCCAGTGGAGGAATACTGGGTGCAGATATGTCCAGGCAAGCTCCCAGTCGTGAACATGGGTGCAACCCCTGCTGAGGAGGTCCGCTCGAGTATTGAGGGAGCCTGGGATATGAGTGGCCCGAATGAAAATTTCGTCGTCGATGCACCAATCCCACATCTGTATGGCTAGTAGGCATAAGTGACGTGACCTTGTGCCACCCTGTCTGTTGAGGTAGCTGACTTGAGGTAGTGTTGTTGGACAGGACTGCGACACAATGTCTCCGCAGCAGAGGTAGGAAGGTGTGGAGGGCATAGCAGATTGCCAGTAGTTCTAGATAGTTGATGTGATGGGACAGGAGGCAGGGGTCCCATCTTCCGCCTGTATTGTAGCCCAGGAGGTGTGCTCCCCATCCCCATCTGGAGGCGTCGGTGGTCAGAGTGAGCTGGGGTGTGGGGAGGTGAAAGGGGGCCCCTTGGAGGAGATTCATGTATCGAGTCCACCATAACGAGTCTCTCACATCCGGTGGTGGGGAGAGAAGGAGCGACTGCAGATGGGACTAAGGTTTGAAGGACTTGACAAACCACAGCTGCAGAGGGCGCATCTTGAGTTTGGCAAACATCAGGACTGCAGTAGTGGTTGCCATCAAGCCCAGAAGGCATTGTATGGAGAGGGTGGTAGAGGCCAGTTGAAAATGGATTTGCCAGGCTAGGGCGATAATGGGGGTCACCCTGTCATTTGGGAGATAGGCTTGAGGAGTGGTAGAGTTGAGAATGGCTCCTATGTATTGAACTCGCTGGGCTGGAGAAAGATGTGATTTCGCCTTGTTGATGGTGAGGCCCAGATGTTTCAGGAGAGAGCATGTGAGGGAGATGTTGTGCAGAAGAATCTCTCGGGAGATTGCCACCAGAAGCCAGTCGTCTATGTAGGGAAAGACGATGACTCCCTGGAGACGGAGGAAGGCTGCGACCACCACCATAGTTTTTGTGAAGACTCTGGGAGCTGTGGAGAGGCCAAAAGGAAGTGCCTTGTATTGGTAGTGGGCTTCACCTATTGTGAAGTGGAGGTATTTGTGATGCGCGGGAAAGATGCTAAGATGAAAGTATGCATCTTGTAGGTCAATAGTGGCCATCTATGCATGTCTGCGAATGAAGGGGAGTAGAGAGAAGAGCGTGACCATGCGGAAGCGACGGTAGAGGATGAATTGATTCAGCCCTCGAAGGTCCAGAATGGGTCTGGTGCCTCCGTCCCATTTGGGAACTGCAAAGTAGCAGGAGTAGAAGCCTGTCAGTTGTTGTTGAGCGGGCACAGGTTCTATGGTGTCCTTGGAGAGGAGGACAGAGACTTCCTGGAGAAGGGCATTTGAAGGTGGACTACCTGTGAGAATGTTGGAGGCTGAGAAAATTCTATCAGGCACCCATGGATGATGATGGAGAGCACCCAAGAGTCCGTGGTCATGAGGTTCCAGGTGGGGAGAAAAGGGCCAAGACAGGTGATGGAAAGAGGAAAGTCAAAGGCCCTGTTTGGGTGGTAGGGTAGCCTTAGGGTGGCCGGACTGTTGTGCTGGTGAAAACTTTTGTTTTTGACCATAAGGTACCCTATGGGTGGAAGACGAGCTACGAGGTCTCCAGGAACGGTCGGGAGAGCTCCAACTGGAGGACCTCCTGGACCAAGTGCATGACCAGGAGCATGGCTTAAACTGTCTGTGGGCGGAAGAAACCCCTAGGGTGCGTGACGCTTTTATGCTCTTGTCCATTTCTTGTAGGACGGATTGGTGGTAGAATGGAACAAACCAAGAGCATCAAAGGGGAAGTCTTCTAAGTACGCCCTGGTGTCGGCTTGGAGCGTGGTGGATCACAACTAGGAGTGACGTTGAAGGGCAATGGCAGAGGTCATAGTCTTTGAACATGTATCCAGAACATGTTTGGACGTATTAATTTGCTGCTTCACCAGGACTAACCCCTCTTTCTGGATCTTGCGGGCAGCTTGATGATGCTCCTCAGGAAGGGAAGCAAGGTATTGTGTGAGTTGTTCCCAGATGGCGTATTGGTACCTGCGCATGCAGGCGAGATAGTTGGACATCTTTAGTCCTAAGCGTCCGGCTGAATAAAATCATCGACCAAAAGCATCAAGTTTCTTTCCCTCTTTGTCTGATGGGGTGGAATGCATCCACTTGGATTTAGATAACAAGTTCACTACCATGGAATTCGGGTGGGGGTGGTTAAGCAAAAATTCTGCTCCTGTGTCCTGGACCCTGCACATATGGTCCAGCCTCCTAGATGAAACTGGTGTGGAGGACGGTTTATCCCATGGCGTCTTTGCTGCCTGGACATAGCTATTGATGTTGAGACATTCAACTGGACCACATCAAAGACCGCGGACATAGCTATTGATGTTGAGACATCCAACGGGACCACATCAAAGACAGCATCCGTAATGGCTGGCTTGGACTGCACCACAGACAGACCCGGGGACAGTGCCATATGCTTTATGAAGTCGCCATAAGTGGTGAGATCCTCAGAAGGGAAGATAGGAAGGTTCTCACATCCTGCTTCAGAGATGGTTCGTCCGGAGAGTGAGGAGCATCGGATTGGTCATCCTCGAAGTCCTTGTCTGAGGAGTCCAAAGTTGGTGGCGGGAGATCCGATGGCCCCATAGGCTCCAAGGATTGTCTCTGCAGTGGTGGAGTAGGCGTCGACAGCGGCTGCTTCAATGGGGAATGCTGCTGTCGATCCCAAGTGGTAGCAACAAGGGTTGGCATCAGAGCCTGAGATGGTAGAGGCAGGGTCCGCAATGGCAAGGGTGGAGAGCGGTGCTTGGGATCCGGTGGCCTAGAAAGGGAGGCCGAGGGTGGTTGATGAAAAACCCTTGGGAAATGAGGGCGATGTTCAGGGCAGCATTCCCACTCTGCATGCAGAGCTGGAGACAACCATGGTACAGACAAATAAGTCCCATAGGGATAGCGGTGTTGGTGGTCCCACGATATCAAGGGTTGAAATGAGTAACCCCATTGAGAGCAGATAGGGGATCGATGCTGAGGGGATCGGTGTAGCGGCGATCGATCTTGGTAGTTCGCCCAGCGATCCTTGTCATAGGATTGACGGTAGGCTGGAGGTCGGTCAGCCTTGAAAATCTGATGCCGTCTGTATCGATAGCAGTTGGTGTCGAAGGGTGAGGGCAAACGGTCTGAGGCTGGGGATTTTGAGAGTGATCGGTATTGACGTGGAGTGGGAGCAGGATCATGCCGACATTCTGCCTCAGAGAAGTCCTGCATCTCCAGGATGGTCTCTGGGAGCATAGCCTCCACTGGTCTAATGGGAGAGTCAAGGAGGTAGATAATCAGGAGTTCCACGGCAGCTGGAACAGACTGTGCTGCTACCTTGGTACTTGGAGGCATTGCACCACAGGAGGTGGAGCAGGGGCCCCCATCGATGTGGAGGATTTTCTAGGGTGCTTGCCAGCACCGATGCCCTTTGACCTAAGGGGCTTGCCCACAACGGCTCCCTCTACCTTACGACGTTTTTCAGTCTTGTCCTTTTTCTTCTTTATCAGCACGGAGGCTGCCGATGAAGATGAAAGAGGACATTTCGATGTCGACTGGACGATGTCGGATGCTGCCCTTGACGTGGATGACACAGCATTGATGGTCGATGTCGATGGCCCAGGTTCCATAGGGGAAACGGGTGACAACGCCGACTCGAGAAGGGCAACGCAGAGGCAAGCCACTCTGTTTTTCCTCGTTTGATTGGAAAATTTCGCACAGTGGGCACACAAAGCGGGCTGGTGTCCCTCCCCGAGGCAAATCAGACAAAGAGAATAACCGTCTGGGGTGGCTAACTTGCTACCACAAGAGAAGCACCTTTTAAAACAGCCCCACTTTTTAGCCATGCAGTACTGGTGAACGAGGGGGTGGGAAGGGGGGAGACCGAAAGCCCTGAAGGACCCCAGAAAAAACAAAGATAGTCCTTCCTTTTTTTTCTTTTTCTTTTCTTTCTTTTTTTTTATATAAATTTTTATTGATTTTATCAACTATTTCTACAAACTACAATGCTAATTTCTAAGCTAAATTACCTTATACAGAAAATGCTGTGAAAAATATTCATTTTTAACAAATTAATAAACTTGAAAAACACAAATACTCTTGGTTTAACTGATTACTATGATACTGCTTCTATAGTTTACACAAACTGATTGGCTGGTACACATAGTATTTAAGAATGCTTATTACTTCCATTTACATTCTCATATAGTGCGCCACATTTAACAACAATGCAAAATTTATTTCTTCATCGGTCCTCTTCTTGTCTTTTTAGTCTCTTTACTGGATTTGGGAGCAGCCGCTCCCTTTTCCGAGTCCAACACGTCTTCTTCGTTTTCTGAGCTGTCAAAGCCGTACATACTTTCCTGCAGTGCTAGCGAATCGTCTGAGTCTCCTTCTTTTTTCTTTTTCTTGCTTTTTTCCAAAAAAGTTTTCACTTGTTCCACAGAGTCAATCTTATAGTTCTTGCCTTTATAGCTGAAAAATAGTCCCTCTGGAGTATTCCACCGATATACAATTGACTCAGACTGAAGCCAAGTAGTCAAACTTCTATAGGCTCTTCTTCTTTTTCTTATTTCAAATGGGATATCCTTTAAGACCTTGATCTCTTCCTCCTGGATCTTCAGCGTTGTTCTGTTTGTGGCTTTTAGAACCACATCTCTTGTTGATCTTTTGGAGAATCTTATCATAATTTCACCTGGCAGGTTTTTCTTTTTAACAAATTCTGGATAGGTCCTGTAGACCAAATCCATATCGCTTAATATTTCTTCCGCTTTCAAACCTGTCACCGGTGCTAATGCTTCACTCACTAGTTTTTTAAGATCCTCCCCTTTTTTCTCAGGAACATTCTGAAGTGACCGAGACCTGGGTGCGGGAGGGAGAGAATGTAGCACTCTCCCAAATGCCCCCCCGGGTTTTGCGGTCCTTCATCAATCACGGACAATGGGGCGGGGTGGCGGGGTTGCGATTTTCATTCGGGAGGCTTACTTCTTCAGGGCGCTCCCACCAGTGGAGATCACAGGCATTGAATGTGTCGGTCTGGTGTGGGAGGCTGTAGAGAGTTTGGCTGTATGGCTGGTGTACCGACCGCCTAATGCACCAGCCAGCAGCCTGCCATCCCTGCTGGAGGCTGTAGCGGGCTGGGCGTTGGAGTACCCTAACCTAATGGTTTTGGGTGACTTCAACGTCCATGCTGACGATGCAGCCGCTGGGCGGGGGGTGGACCTGGTGTCATCCATGGCGGCACTAGGACTCTCCCAGTACATCTCAGCCCCCACACACCGGGCGGGACACATGCTCGATTTGGTCTTCGCCGTGGGGGTTGAAGTGGACCGAATTACCACTTCGGTAGTGCCTTGGTCGGACCACTTTGCCCTGGGGGCCCGTCTGAATTTCCTGCCCTGGACCCAAGGTGGTGAGCCTATTTTGGCTCGCCTGCGGAGCCAAATGGACCCAGAGCAGTTCCAGATGGCTCTGCGGGAACCGAAGCCCCCTGGCGGCTCGTTGGATGAGCTGGTTGAAGATTGGCACAACCGGCTCGCAACAGCTATCGACAAGATCGCTCCCAGGTGCCCTCTTCGCCCCCAGAACAGACTGGCCCCCTGGTATACCCAGGAGCTGCGCCAAATGAAACGGGAGTTAAGACGGCTAGAGAGACGGTGGCGTCGTGCTCGCAACGAAGCGTCAAGAACATCTTATAGGATGCTTATGAAAGCCTATGAGATGGCAACCAAGGCAGTGAAGAAAGAGTTCATCGCTGCCGAGATTGCATCCGCTAGCTCACGCCCAGCCCAATTATTTAGAACAATTAGGTCATTAACAATACTGCCTGGTAGCAGAGCAAATTCTAGGGAATTGGAAATCGGCTGTGAGGCACTTGCAAGCTATTTTGCGAAGAAAGTCTTGTCGCTCCGCCGGGACCTCCCTGCCACAAGTGATACGGTGAGTGAACTTGAGGCCCCTTGCACGTCTTCGTTTCCGGGCTTAGATGGGTTCGACCAGCTTGATCTTGAGGAAGTTGACAGACTGCTCTTGACTGTTCGCCCAACCACATGCACCCTTGATCCGTGCCCGTCCTGGCTTATAAGATCGGGCCACGAGGGGTTACGAGGTACTGCCCGGGAAATAATTAACACCTCCCTTGCTGAAGGGAAATTCCCGGGGGCTCTCAAGGAGGCGATGGTCCACCCACTCCTAAAAAAGGTACATCTGGACCCGGCGGAATTCGCAAATTATAGGCCGATGTCCAATTTGCCCTATCTGGGCAAATTAATAGAGAGGGCGGTGGCGTTACAGTTACAGAGGTATCTGGATGACGCTTCGGTCCTTGACCCCTTTCAATCCGGCTTTCGCCCGGGACACGGGACAGAGACTGCCTTGGTCGCCCTAACTGACGACCTCCGGCGACATCTGGATCAGGGTGGTGGGGCAGTGTTGCTGTTGCTCGACTTGTCGGCAGCGTTCGACACAGTCGATCATCAGCTGCTGTCCTGCCGCCTTGCCAACGTGGGGATAGGGGGGCGGGCCCTACAATGGCTCGTCTCATTTCTCCAGGGTCGGGGACAAAGGATGGTGCTAGGGGAGCAGCAGTCCTCGAGGCACCCGCTTGAGTGCGGTGTGCTGCAGGGGGCCGTGCTCTCCCCGATGTTGTTTAATATCTATATGCGCCCCCTTGCCCAGATTGTCAGGAGGTTTGGGCTGGGATGTCATCAGTATGCGGATGACACCCAGCTCTATCTGATGTTGGACGACCGGTCGGACTCTAACCCAGACGATCTGGACCGGACATTGCACGCCGTGGCTGATTGGCTCAGATCTAGCAGGTTGAAATTGAACCCGGTGAAGACGGAGGTCCTGTGTCTGGGTCGTTGCGGGCCGGAGTGGGGGGTCCCGCTCCCGAGCTTCGACGGGGCACCACTGGTGCCTGCGCCGAGGGTTAGGAGTTTGGGAGTGCTCCTGGAGCCTGCCTTATCAATGGAGGCCCAGGTAGCAGCCACTGCCAAGTCAGCCTTTTACCATCTACGGCTGGCGAGGCAGTTGGTTCCCTACCTCGACCACGATGACCTTGCCACGGTGATCCATGCGACGGTCACCTCAAGACTGGACTACTGTAACGCTCTCTACATGGGGCTGCCTTTGGTGCAAATCCAGAAGCTGCAGCTGGTGCAGAATGCCGCGGCCAGGATGTTGATGGGTCTCACAAGGCGGGACCATATCCAGCCTGTGCTGGCGGCGCTGCACTGGCTGCCTATAGCATACCGAGTTCGCTTCAAAGTGCTGGTTCTTACCTATAAAGCCCTATATGGCCAGGGTCCAGCATACCTTAGGGACCGCCTTTCTCCGTACATACCCCAGAGAGCACTACGGTCGGGGTCAGAGCACAGATTATGTGTTCCTGGCCCTAGAGATGCCAGGTTGGCCAGAACAAGGACCAGGGCCTTCTCGGTGGCGGCTCCTGTCTGGTGGAATGAGCTCCCGGAGGAGATCAGGGCCCTGCGGGACTTAATGCAGTTCCGCAGGGCCTGCAAGACGGAGCTCTTCCACCAGGCTTTCGAATAGGAGCCGCCACCGATGATTCTATGGATTCCATCTACCATCTATCATGTGGCCCTGGTCCAACACGGCCTCGGCTATGGCTGCGGGGGGGGGAGGGGCTCAGACCCACAACTTGGTTGCCATCCAACGCTGTATAAAGCAACGCTGTATAAAGGAAGCTTTTATGGGTAATTTATATGTTTTATGATATTTATTAGAATGTTTTAAATGATTTTATTGGTTGTTGTACTGAATTGGCCTTGGGCCCATGTGAGCCGCCCTGAGCCCGCTTGCGGGGAGGGCGGGATATAAATGTGAAATAATAAATAAATAAATAAATAAATAGAACGTTCCATCTGAAGTTTCAAGACATTATCACATTGGAAAGCCTTTTCTTTCTCGATTTTTTGTAGTCTTGAGTCATGCCTACTTGTAGTCGCTTTAACTTCCAAGAGATCTTGTTGCAGCTTTTCTGTTCGTTTGCCAGACTCTTTCATTTCTTTCTGCATTGAGTCCATTTTAGCATTGAGAGTAGTCATCTGATCCACCAGGGGTCGCAGTATCGCTAAGAGCATTGAGCTAATCTCTGTGGTATCACCCTTTGAACTCGGTATTCCGCTTCCTGGTTTAGGGGAGGGTTTTGGTCTCCCCGTCATTGTTGCTATTTCGCTTTTGTTTACAGTTAGATAAGACGGACCGTAGAAAGAGCTATCTTTATCGCACTAATGTCGTTTAGGAGATTTTTTCTTCATATATGCGATCCAGCCCTCCAGCATTTCCAAAACGTTTCTAATACTGCAGTAAAGCCGTGGGAAAGTCTTGAACGCTTCGGTAAGGGGGGGGAACGCGATCCACCCATTCCGTCCCCGCCGCTTTATTTACGGTCTTTGCTTGAGACTCACGGTTTTCACCATTGCGTATCAGGAAGGTTAGCTGTTTCTCGGCCCGGCATTTTCTGCTGCTTCTTGGTCGCGTTTATGCAGCCCGAAGTCTTCCTCGGCAGGGGAACCTACGGGGGTGTTGAAGGGGGCCTCGATCCTGCGGTCGCCACCATCAGGAGAGGCTCCCCCTCGTGCCACCCCAGGCAGAGCCCCTTCGCTAGGGTCTCTGGGGGTTTTGAAAAAGAAAGGAGAGTAAAGGAACAAACAAATCAAACTGGAGGTTCAAAGAGACTAAGCTTTCCACAAAAACTCTAACCAACGGAGGAAGGTAACACGATGTTACTGGCAGGGTGGTCAGAAGAGAACTGGTGGGATTTCTGTGCCCCGCTCCTCTGGGCATGCACGATGGGGCCTCCATGCATGCCCAGAGGCACTGGGTGCGAAAATCTGTTAAAGCTTTCTATGATACCGGTGGATTTCCACGCAGGCGCAGAAAACCCAAAGGTGTGAGGCACAGAAACCACATCGAAGATTTTGAGCTTTGACAAATGCCACTGATAAGTAAGTAAGGACACCTTGTTCTTGCAGCACACCTATCCCTAAATCGGATGTATCCTCACTTCTGAAGGCAACCACTGTTCATGCAAACGTGAGGTAGAAAAATAATTTCAGTTTGAAACTTTATGAGATTCATAACGGACTGAAAACCTACTTGCACTAGCACTCTTAGAGAAGCATTTCCAGAAAGTTTGTGTTCTGCATGTCAGAGAACTCATCAGGTAATAAGAACAGAAGCAAAAAGATAGATTCAGGTGGGCAGCTGTGTTGGTCTAAAGCAGCAGAACACAGTTTGAGTCCAGTGGTACCTTTAAGACCAACAAAGTTTTATTCTGGGTATCAGATTTTGTGTAAATTTATACCCAGAATAAAACTTTGTTGGTCTTAAGGGTGCCACTGGACTCAGACTTTGTTCAGAAGCAAAAAAGAAAGTAGCAAATCAGAGTTCAATGCATAAACACCAATTTGTTTCAGTGCTGAAAGCTAGCTTGGGAGTAAAGCTTTTCGGTCTTCACAGTAAGACATAAAGGACGATACTATACTTCCAGTCCTCACCCAGCCTTCACAACTTAGCATTTCATCTCTACAAGACCAGCCTAGACTGGTCAAAATTTGCCACTACTGCTAATCCAAGTGTTTTTGAACAAGAGAACCTGAAGACAGCTCATGGACTTATTTGTAGTATGATTGCAACATGCCATTTTAAAAGTTAAAGGAATAAAATAGCCAGCCAGCTAGAGTCAGAAAGATACATATTTAAATCAGCTGGCACCCAGGACAGTGTGAACATGAAATATTTATATGTCTGAAGCCAGATTCCAGGCTAACTTAGAAAGCAAGACTCGGCATATATTTTATATGAAAAAACTCTCCTTTGTCAAGGTGCTACTTATTCCTTCCAGACACCACAATTACCATGATATGAAAACTGCATACATACCATCACCTGGGACATATCCATGAACTGCAGGCCAAAGTAATCCGTTTCAACAAGATCCAAGTGGTATACAATCTGGTCAAACAAATCTTGCCCTTTCGCATATTTCTGTAAAAAAAAAAAGTTTTTTTTTAAAAGGAGGAATATAGTTGTGTGTACATATATGATGTAAACTAGCCACATGGTGTAGATGTAAAAAGTGGGAGAGCACCCCTGCACATTTCCTAACCTCCATGTAATCATGTGGATGTGCTGAATTAGGCCAGTATCTCCCCAGTCCTGTCTGACGGTACGTGGCATGTGTGTACATCAGGGGATGCCACACACGACTCATCAAATAATAAAATGTCCCAGGTCAGCTATAAAATGAGTGCACTGTGAAAGTGTCTGGGAATTGGTGTGCTCTTTGCTAATGGAAGATTTCACAGTTTTTAATTGCTCAAAATGCAAAGGGAAGGGAACATAAATCTTCTATTGTAAACTACTGATTTTGATGCACGCAGTAGCAAGCTTTCCATGAGAATTCGGAATTGTTTGCAGTCCTGTTGGCACTCTCCCGTCACTGGCAGCCACCCAGTGCTATTAGCCCCTCTAACAAGACAGAATAAAGGGATGCCAACCAATGTAGGGCCAGTCTGTACACCACTCAAGATGGCCACTAAGCCTCATACCACCATAATAAGCTGGCACAGTGTCCTGCTGGCACCACACTGGTGGGAATTAGGTATTTGCGTGGCTGCACCACCGGTGGTACCAACAATGGGCAAGACCAGGGGCATCCTGGGGGAGGAGTGAGGCATAGCCAGGGTCCTTCAGGCTCCTTCAGCCAATTCCCTGCCCTCCGCACCAGCACATGATGCCTACAAAATGCAGAGGCACCAGTAATATCAAGATGAGTCACCATGTTGGTCTGTCTGTAGCAGTAGAAAAGAGTAAGAGTCCAGAAGCACCTTAAAGACTAATCAAATTTTGTTTCAGGGCACCCAGCTCAGGACAGACGAATGTCCATATGGACTGTCCATTCACATGAAGCTGCCTTCTACCGAATTAGGTCTTTGGGCCATCAAGGTCAGTATGGCCTCCTCAGATTGGCAGCAGCTCTCAGCAATCTCAGGCTGAGGTCCTTCATGTCACCTACTTCCAGATCCTCTCAACTGGAGATATTGGGGATTGAACCTGCAACCTTCTGCAAACTGAGCAGATGCTCTACCACTGAGCCATGCCCCCTCTCCTACATGAACCTGCCTTAAACTGAATCAGACCACTGAGCAATAAAGATCGGTATTATGTACTCAGAACAGCAGTGGCTTTCCAGGGTCTCAGGCACAGGTCATTCACATCACCTACAACCTGATCCTTTTAACTGGAGATGCCAGGGATTGAACCCAGGACTTTCTATATGCAAAGCAGAAGCTCTGCCACTGAGTCACGGCCCCTCCAGCCAGAAGAGGACAATGCACCCCACACATGCAAGTCTCAATGCCCGCTGCAAATGCTGCCCACTGCAAGTGCTGCCTCCCCATGCTGTTCCTACAGTGCACCAATAGCTCAATAATTCCCTTAACTGTGGGGCAGCAGTGTCCCCACACAGGGTAAGAATGGACACAGTAGGACACTGCAGATACGCTGGCAGAGAGAGAAAGAAAGAATAACCCAGACAGCAGCCCAACTATTGTCAGGAGCTAGGTGCCAGGAATGTATGTTGCCCAGCTTGGAACAGCTGCATTGACTGCCAGTCTGTTTCCAAGTTCAATTCAAGGTGCTGGTTATGACCTTCAAAGCCCTTCACGACCTGAGACCATCTCTTTCTCCACATCCCTGCGCACCAACTACAGTCATCGGTTGGCTATCCCACCACTCAGGGTGCCCGTCTGGCATCGACCAGAGCCTTTTTCATAGGGGGCTCTGTGGAAGGGGCTCCCTGAAGAAGTGAGCCCCCCTCCTTGGAGGTCTTCTGGAGGCACTGCAAGGCCTGCCTGTTGGTCAGAGTTCTGGATGGGGTCCAAATTAGCACACATGTTTTAAGAGGGGAGAGGGAAAAGATTTGGGGTTGGCTTTTTGGATTTAAATTGAAAATGCTGCTGTTAACTATTATTGTAAGCCACCTAGAGCCAAGAGAAACGGCAGGGCGTAAATATTTTAATCAATAAATAAAGCAGCACCCCGTTGCTGGGTGAATGATGATGGACCACAGAACTCCAAGGCCTGCACGGTCATCAGGTGGAGTCTGTCAGGATTCCAGCTTCTGGGTGGCTTCCTTTCACCAGCTTCTGGGCCTGCAGGCCAGAAGCTCCTTGCCAGGGGCTTTTTGAAATGCCAGTTGCTGCCCACTCTTTGCATGCACAGCTGTCTGGAGAGGGGCCTTGCCCAGCTGCTGGGGGCTTGCACAGGTTTCAGAGCATACAAAAATCTGTCACAAAGAGGCCATCATTTCTCCAAAGGCGCTCATTAATGTATTCTCTCTCAGGGAATACACAGCATTACCGGATACTTAAAGTTTATTGATTGTTTTACAAATGTTGCCTTGTCTTGAATTCACGCCTGTATACCCAGGGCTGGGAGAGGAGGCAGGAGGCCAGCCTGTTGGATATTGGAACTCTGCATGCCAGCGGATCTGGGAGGGAAAGGGTTAATTCTCTCTCTCTCTCTCTCTCTCTCTCTCTCTCTCTCTCTCTCTCTCTCTCTCTCTCTGGGGTACACTTGGCAGTTGCCAGTCACACCCTCTCATGGATTAGATGTTGAGCCTCTTTGGCCCTTGCTTGCCTTCTGCTTCATCTTATATACAGGAGCTTTCTCTTCTTCTCTCTCTGAGCTGGGCTTGCAGCTGTAGCATGTTAACATTTCTTAAGTTAATCTGTTCACAATAAGTTAAATGTTCCTGCATGAATATGTCATGTATGATGTACTTCTGTTTCTGTAAGTAAAATTTCTTTCTCATGTCTGTTGGAGTCAGATCATCCTTGTAATTTGTTTGAACAGCATTTCCCCTTAACTTGGAAATGTGGAGTATCAGGGATACTGCGAAAAAGCTTCTGTGCTTCCAAGGGAAATGATTTTTTTCAAACATGTAACCCAATACAAACCTACCCACATGATTGGAACAAACCAGTCAACAACGGCACCAACTATAGATTCCGCTGACGGAGGTGTGGCACAGGCGCCAAGGACATGTGAGGCTGGCAGACACACACACACACATACACACACGGACCCACCAGCTGGGGAGTGGAAAGCCAAGTGGCGGCAGATGTCTGTGCCCACTACCAGCAAAGCTAAGGGAGGTATGGCTACATTTATTTACAAAACTAGTAAGGGTGGCTAACAATTTAAAACATGCCTAGAAACACAGAGCTGGAAGGGATCCCAGGGGTCATCTAGCACAACCCCCTGCAAAGAGCAGGACATTCATAGCCCCCACCCCCACTCCCCCCAGCAGGGGGCAAGAAAACCTCTAGGATCCCTGGGCCAATCTGGCCTGGAGGGGAATCCCGCCCTAACTAAGCCATGCCCTGGCTCTCCCCTTCCTGCCCTCCCCCTCAATCACATTTACAAAACCATTAAAATCAACACCCCCTCCCAAACAAACACCATTAAAACAATTTAAAAGAGTTTAAAAACAGAGTTATAATACCTACAAAACAGAGTGGCAACACGTGTGTGTGCGTGTGCGTGTGCGTGTGTGTGTGTGCGTGCGTGCGTGCGTGTTGTGTGCCATCAAGTGGCATACAAGACATACAAACGCTGGTTAGGAAGGAGAGGTCCCCTGAGGGAGTGCCAAACGAAACAAAAAAGCCTTCAAAAGTGAAAGAGCTCCAGAGCTTCTGGTGCCACGAGTGAGAAGACCCTCTCCTCCCACTTGCCCCCCGCCTCCTCTCAGGAGCCCAGGCCCCGTCCCCTCAGGGTCTCCCAGCAAGGTCATGCGCAGTACATGCCAAAGCCGGAAAGGAACACTGGACTTACCGAGAAGGTAACCAGTGTGGTGTAGTGGTGAAGAGTGTCGGACTAGGACCTAGGAGACCCGGGTTCAAATCCCCACTCCTGCCATGGACGCTCACTGGGTGACCTTAAGCCAGTCACACACTGTCAGCCTAACCTACCTTGCAGGACTGTTTTGAGGATAAGCTGGAGGAGAGGAGAATGATGGAAGTCGCTTTGGGTCCCAGTGGGGAGAAAGGGGGTATAAATGAACTAAATTTAAAAAATAAGCAATGAGGGTATCCTGACAACTGGCGATGTGAACCTGGGGACAAACAAACTGGATAGATTTTTCTTGAAATATCTCCAGGCCGAGGGGCCCATTCTTTTTGATCCAGCTGAATCCCTACGGAGCCAATCAGCCAGCAGATTTAAGGAACCATTGGTCATTGGTCACTGGCTCTGTTCTCAGGAGGCTAGGGTGGTCTTAGTCATGGGACATCCAAGGTTGCTGCTTTGGGCTAGGAAGCCCACACCGGGGGGGGGGGGGACTACCATTGGCTGCCTCTACCACCATTAGTCATGGCAAGAGCAACTTAAGGGTAGCTCAGCTGTAGGGTAGTCAGAGGACCCAACTTTACAAGGGAGGGGACTTGGCTCAGTGAAAGAGCATCTGTTGGGCATGCAGAAGATCCCAGGTTCAATCCTCAGCATCTCAAGCTAAAAGGACCAGGCAATAAGTGATGTGGATGACCCCTGTCAAAAGAGACCCTGGAGAGCTGCTGCCAGATAAAGTAGACCATACTGACTTAAGCCTGCACTGCCAATACCCCAGAGACCCTGGAACTGCAGCTCTGAACATGACATCTGCCACAAGTCGGGTGGGGTTCCCTGAACTGACTTACAAGCAGATGGGACATTGGGGAGCAGATGTTCCCAAGCACTCCAGGGCTCCACTGAGCTCAGGAGCACAGTACGGGGGACAAAGAGGCTTCAGCCTTCCCACCCCGCACCATTTTCCCAAGCCAAAACTGTTGGGAGAGCTGGTATGGTTAATCCAGTTCCCAGAGCTAGTTTAGCAGGGTGCATTAAAGCGACACACGCAGGAGCGTCTTTGTACCAGGTATCCACCTTTCAGGGCCACCTTTCAGACTAATAAAAGTCTATTTATTTAGGAACTACATTCTAGATGGGAAAGCTCAGAGGTAGAATAGTATCCTAGTCTAACTTGCTAAGGATGGACACAGATAGTGAGAGGCCCATCTGTGTCCTGGACTGGTGCCAAGCAATGCTCCCTCTAAGCTGTGGAGTCTTGTGAGCAAAAATTCTACTTTGTGACCTACTGGCATTAAAGTTGTGAGTGAGTGATTGGGCTTCTGCATAAATTAGCTTACTCTGGAGCCATCCTTCCTGAGCAAAGACAAAAATCTGTGAGCCAGAGGCTAAAAACCTGTGAGCTAGCTCACACTAACTCAGCTTGGAGGGAACACTGATGCCAAGATGGAGACAGCGTGTCCTCACTCTTGGTGTGTGCAAGGAGTGGAGTGTTCTGGGAGAGGATGAATGGAAGGAAGGAGAGGCAATTTCTCAGACAGTAGCAATCTACATTTCAAAGGGGACAGTAACAGAAGAGTAAACACAGGAAGAAGCTTGGTCTGCCTACCTAGCCTATCCAACTCTCTTGCCGCATAGTCTGGAGGCTGAGGCACGGGACAGTGTCCAGTTCTTCTCTTCCAACCAAAACAGCCACAGGGGACCCTGTTTGGCCCAACAGGGAGCTCCAAATGCACCGACTGCAGCATGAGGAATCCCACAGCAGGGCAAATAACATCCCCCGGGGCTGTTCCAGTTCTCAAAAATGGCCCAGGAGGGAAGGCTAAAGCCCCTCGTCTCACTGTTTCTGAACTGAATTGGGCTTTCGTCCAGGGCCCCTAAATCACTAAGACCACCCCTGTTCTCTTCTCAGTGAGGAAGCACTTCTGCTTTTTGCTGACATTTAAGATGAGGTCTGGATGTTGTGTGGCCCATTCTGATGCAGGCATCTAGTTGCTGAATCCGGCTCTGAAACTGGAAGAGAGCAGTAAACTTGGGTGGCTCTGAGCTCCGAAAATACGACGCGGTCCTTGTTAAGTATTGAGTCAGGAGACGATAAATCAAATGCAGGCTTTTATTCAAAACATCGTTCAGCTCAGGGACAGCTCTAGCAAGAGCAGCACTCAACTTATATTTTTCCTATAAATAACTATATACTGGGAACACGCAGTCTCATTGGACCTAAGCAGGGCTCTGTGATTGGTTCCTTGGATTGGCTTCAGGACCAATAAGGAGTCTTTATTCGGCAGCCAATAGGAATGAGGGAGTTAGGATACCAGAGCCCTGACAATGCAATGCCTCATAACATAATAGAACATAACACTCCTCCCCCCTTACTTCAGATAACATAGCCTTTCAGAAACATGGGGGAGTGCCTGGTCCGATGGGACTGGCGTGGCAATGGCGGACTCAATAGAGAACATCCAGTTAAGTCCAGGGACTCCAAGCAGGCTGGTGTGAGCTGCGGCAGCGGAGGACTCAATTGAGAGCATTCTGCTGAGTCCGGGAGCTCCGAGCACCCCGGGGTAAGTCCCACCTCCGGCAGATGGCCTGCCAAGTCCCAAGCAGGCGGCGGCTCAGAAGACTGTCCATGTGGAATGTCCCAGGCAGGAGTTGACATGGGAATGCCTTCTGCTGTATGGCTCTCCCAGGAGCTGGCTTCTCACTGAAACGGGAGATCTCCTGGGCCGGCCACAGGAACTGAAGTGCATTGCAAACCTTCTGGAGATAGGGGACACTGTCCAGGCTCAGGAACTGGGGGATGTTGCAACCAATCCTCTTGTGCTGGCCATCGGCATCTACGTTGGGCCAGGTGCCGACGACGGACCTGTCCTACGCTGTCCTGTACCTCATAGGAGATAGGGCTCATTGAGCG
Organism: Lepidodactylus listeri; assembly: GCA_029233225.1. Taxonomy (NCBI): domain Eukaryota; kingdom Metazoa; phylum Chordata; class Lepidosauria; order Squamata; family Gekkonidae; genus Lepidodactylus; species Lepidodactylus listeri. The sequence goes on from JARCFY010000032.1 coordinate 79,705, forward strand.
AAGGACAACAGCCAGAACCCAGTGTGGACCTGCCCCGTAGTTCCAGGCATAGACAGCATCACCTGGCATGAAGGACCACATGGAACCCGACATGATGGGGTCGCGGTGGATGTCTGGCACCAGGTCGGGGTGTATGCAGCTCAGGATGGTGGACAACTGATGGCCCATAAGGAGCTCGGCTTATTAAGGAGTACTTCTGTGCAAATATTAGGGTCTTTGTGATAAAAGGGGAAATTCAAAGATGTCAGAGTCTCTACAAGAGATCAGAACCCCCACCCCCACCCCACGTTACAGCAGAACGTCATTTCCAAAGCTGTCTTTGTATCGGTATGCCCAGACTAACTCAGGTGAGTAGCCCACGCGTGTTGGTCTGAAGCAGCAGAGCAGAGCTTGAGTCCAGTGGCACCTTTAAGACCAACGTTTTATTCTGGGCATAAACTTTCATGTGCGGGCACACTTCTGTGTTGGTCTTAAAGGTGCCACCGGACTCAAGCTCTGCTCTCTGCCCAGGTTGTAAGCCTTTATCTGAGTTTCTCCACAAGGCCACAGCTGGGGGCTCTCAACACTGAATACTCTGGAAAACAAAAAATTCCTTCCAAGAGATTTGGGGGGACGAGATAAGCTCAAAAGCCTCCCTTTCCCAAGTATCTTCACCCACCTAGACCCATATCATTTATTCTGTGGGACCTTGCAGTGGTTTGTCGGGTTCCCCACATTACGTAACTTCTACATGAAAGTGCAGTGGTAAATCACCCCGGGGGTTTGAAATCTCCCGTCACCAATATGCAGATGACACCTAGCTCCATTTCTCCTGACCAGCTGGAGCCGGGTGGGTCTGTGGAAGTCCTGACCAGGTGCCTGGAGAAGGTGATGAGAGGAGTGACGGTCACTGAACTAAAGCTTAATCCAGACACAACTGCTGGTCAGTGAGAAAGCCACTCAAGGATGGAGACGTCCACCTGTTCTAGAGGGTGGGCCGCACACTGCCCAAAGAATGGGTTTGCAGCCTGGCACGCAGCTGGATGCTGGCCTGTGGTTAAGGCACCGGTCCACTCCGTGGCACGTGGCACCTTTCAGCAGCTTTAGCTGACACGGCAGCTATAACCATTCCTCAAAAGTATGACCTGGCCATGGTGATCCACACCCTGTTCACATGCAAGTTAGGTTACTGTCATGTGCTCTATGTGCAGCTGGCTTTGAAGACTGCCCAGAAACATCAACTGGCCCAGAATATAGCAGCCAGGCTATTGAGGGGAGGCTGAATACAGGGACTGCCCTGATGTTGACAGACAGGCACTGGGGACAAATCAAAGTATTAGTTATTATCTACAGATCCCTAAATCAGGGGTCCCCAAGGGGGTGCCCATGACCGTGGGTGCCGTGGTGCCCACTCCCAACTTTCCTGCTGCCTGCCAAGTGCTCCTAGAAAGTGGGCAGGGACAGGTGAGGGCTTCTGATTGACCACTGGAGATTTGGCTGGCTGTGCAGATTTTTAAAAACATGACTTGAGCAGCAGCTGCCACCACAGCACAAAGAAGGTCAGCCACTGCAGCCATCTCATGGCTGGCTCCACCTCCGGCAGCAGCCATTTTGTGGCAGCCATTTTGCCTACCACAGTGTGTCAGAATTCCCAAGGTGCCCACTGGCTCAAAAAGGCTGGGGACTCTGCCCTAAATAGTTTGGGGCCTGGGTAAATGCCAGTTCAACTGCTCCTGTATTATCCAGACAGCCCAGTAAGAACCTCCACGCACACCTGCAGAGGTGGGGTGGGGTGGCAACCAGGCAGGGCTTTTTCAGTGGTGGTGCCTCACCTCTAGAATGTAGCATATATGTTCTCTAAATAAATAGCTACTCTGAACAAAATAAAACTTGCAGCAGACGCAATGAAGGCTCTCCTGTTTGGTTCTGAGAACCAGGCCGTCATAAATGATCCATAACTATGAAAAGGGAAATTGGACGTACATTTCTGAAGAGCCAAAATAAGTCAACCGAAACAGTATGCTTCAAATTAGTCACTAGGAACATGTCAGACATCACAGAACATCAAGTTCAAAAGGGGACTGAAACATACAAACATCTTACTTCAGGACAGCACATTCTAGATTTTCCACGAAACTTTAAATGTATAATTAGCAGTAAAAATACCATCAACACCCATAACCTTTAAGAAGCTCAGCCAGGGCATCACACAAACCAGTGAGAGGGAACAAACTGAGAGCTCACATAGTCTGCAGCCCCACAAGAATCCACTGCTAGGAGCGTGGATGCACGCCCACTTCCCAGTGGGTTCTCATGGCAGCTTGCAAAAACAAGTGCCAAGGAGAAGGTATCTGCAGTAGTTATTAACTGGACCTCTTGCAATAGGGGAAGTTGTCTTCTCCCAGTGGAAACTGCCTCCGTGGATGGAATGCGTATGCAGAATCCAACCCACAGGACTTATCCAAGTGCTCTGAATGCTCAAAGCACTTTGCAGATAACATTCTTAGTTCTCCTCCCAGCAGTAAGAAGGGAGTGCCAGAGTAGCATAATGGTTAGAGGGCTGGCTTAGGATCTGGGAGGCTCGGGTTCAAATCCTCCACTCTGCCCTGGATGCTTGCTGGGTGACCTTGGGTCAGTCACACCAATCTCAGCCTCACCTACCTCACAGGGTTGTTGCGAGGATAAAATGGAGGAAAAGAGAAGGGTGTCAGCCAGCTTGGACCTCCGGGGGGGACGACAGGTGGGGTATAAAGCAAATCACAAATGAGAGAGGCCGGTAGTGATACCCCAGGGTAAACTTGTGCTGGTGTGGTGGTAAGATTCAAACTGGGCCTTGTCTACTCACCCACTCTTAGGCATTACGCTATACCAGTTTCATCAGTCCTGTTGGGCTGAAAAGATGGGATACTAGCAAGTTCTGACATGTAGAGGGCAGAAGCATTCTTTGCTCCTGCAGGGTGGGCTTTTGCTGAGGGGGTGCCCGGAGCCCTCAAACAGAGACTGGACAGACCTGTTTGTTTTGCACAGGGTTGGGGTACAAACTGGGAGCTGGTTATGGGGCTGGATGAGAGCAGAGGTCCCCAGCACAGTGCCGGTGGGAGCCATGGCTGGTGGAGCCAGGGAGGGCTTTTGCCCAGCAAGGCTTCTGACGGGCTACTGGGGAGTTGACTGGCTGGACAGTATTTTTAAACGCTGCTTTGGCAGCAGCTACCAACACATCACAAAGGTCTTCACTGGGTGACTGAAGTCAACCAGCAGCAGTCATTTGGTGGCTGGCTATTGAGTATGATTCTTTAACCCAGAGTAATAAGCAAGAGCCCAACACCGTGTTTAAGTTTAAAAGTAAAACTAACTTTATCTAGTTTGGGGAAGGGAACTTTGGAGAACATAAAAACGATACAGAAAATGCAAACAGTTTCTAGAGCTACATCTTGACTACTGCATGTCTAAAAATATAAGCTGGCTGCTGCTCCTTCCTTGCAAATGAATAAGGGAAACAGGTATGAAGAAGAAAAAGAAGAGATTGGATTTATACCCTGCCCTTCACTACCCAAGAGAGTCTCAGAGCAGCTTACAAATTCCTTTCCCTTCCCCTCCCCACAACAGACACCCGGTGAGGTAGGCAGGGCTGAGAGAACTCTTTCGAGTACTGCTCTTTCCAGAACAGCTCTGAGAGAACTTGCGACTGACCCAAGGTCATGCCAGCAGCTGCATGTGGAGGGGTGGGGAATCAAACCCAGTTCTCCCAGATTAGAGTCTATGCTCCTAACCACTACACCAGACTGGCAAAACATCCAACATGTTGATCAGCCAATTACAAGTCTATAGATCACTTCATTGTACTAACACCGCCCACAAATTTTCCCAGGCTAACTAAACTCTAATTGGTTACAGATCAGTTAGGTAGTTTCCTGTTAACTGACAACAACAGTTAACTCTATCATGACTGAAAAGTGTAAGCAACTTATAAGTATCCCTACCACTAGCTCCGCCTCCTGAGGCAGCCCTTTTGTGGCAGCCCTTTGGTCCTTGTGCTCACCATGCTGTGTGGTAATTCAAGAGAGGCCTGCAGGCTGGAAAAGGTTGAGAACCCCCTGGACTGGAATCTGGGAGAGGCTGGATTTGTACCCAAGCTCTGCTGAGAGAGCTTGCTGGGCGCCTTTGGGCCAGTCACCCACACACTCAGCCTAACCTGCCTTATGGGCCTCTCCGTCAAGCATCTTGTCAAACGGCTGACTAGGCTGACAGACCAACATGACTGCATCAGGGGTGGGAAGATGGTTTCTCTGCCGCCCCTACACTCCCAGAGCTTAGGGCTGCCAAGTCAGCCCAGGGGGCGGGGGATCCCCTGCTAAAGGGGTTCCCGATCCACCGGCCAGCATTTGGCCGGCGGGGGGAACCCCACCCCCAACGTCGTCCAGCAAGGACAACGTAATGACATCACCGGAAGTGACGTCAGCACGTTGGGGGCATTGCCAGAGCGTCGCCCTGGCAACGCCCCCAACATGCTGACGTCACTTCCGCTGACGTCGTTGGGCGCAGAGGACTCCCCCCCCCGCCAGTGAGTTTTGAAGACTTGGCAACCCTACCAGAGCTCCTCCCCCTTCTCCTCAAAGCACCATGTGGCCTGGGTGGAAAGAAGTGTTCCCGTGGGCACAAGGAATGCCCCTGCCCCCAAGGGTGACTTTCCCACCTCCCCCTTCCCTCTGCAACCCCAAATGCTCCCCTCACTCCTCCTCAGTGAGAGGGGAAAGGAGACAAAGTCCACATTCTAAGGGCAGAAGTCATCACATCCTTGGAAACACCGCTCCAGATCCAAGCATGTGGGTAGCAAATGAGGCTGCCAACCTCCAGGTGGGGGCCAGAGAGCTCTTGGAATTACAGCTGATCTCTAAATGACAGAGATCAATTCCCCTGGGGAAAATGTTGGCGTTGGAGGATGGACTTTATGGCATTATACTCCACTGAGGCCACTCCCCTCCCCAAATCCCACCCTCCCCAGGCTTCACCCCAAAACCACCAGGAATTTCCCAACCTGGAGTTGGCAACCCTTTGAAAAGAACACTTCTAAATGCTGCCCAGCTGAGATGGACGGACCATCAGAGCCATTCCTGCAGGAAGGCCGTGTTAAGAGAAAAGTCCCCTCGGAACCTTTTGAACTGGCAGCCACCTTGTGCAGTGAGCCTCTGGTCCAATCTGCATTGGTCTTTCCCACTGTTGTGCCAACGATCTCACATCTTCTCACAAATTTCTGTCTGCATCTCATGCCTCACCCACTCTCCTATTGTTTAATCTCAGCATCGGCTGTCTGCATCATTTTATTGCCATTTAGTGGTGACTCCGAGGTCACTACAGCATCTCACCACCTTATCTGGATTTGGTTTTAAGGTGCTACAATTGCTCCTCCCCGACCTCGAGCCGCTGTGAGCAAAAAGCGGACAACTGGAGTCGAATTGTCTCCCCCCCCCCAATCTTTTCTAAAGAGATACACAAATTGTCACAAAGGAAACAAGTTAGCTGAAAATCCAGTCATCTGCATTTAAAAGCAGCCAGGGAACATTTTTTTGCGATCATATTTGGTGGCTTCCAACCCCCCCCCCCCCCTTGAACCATTTGTTATTTCCTGGAGCAGTCCCCAGCACTCCCTGCCTGGCAACCACCGGATGTTTCATGATTTTTACCCAGCTCGTTCTGTCTTTCCTGCCCCGCCTCCACCTCTGCCAGGTCACCCCCCTTTATTTTCTGCGGGAGGGTCCCAGGTGCCGTTTCCTCCCCGCAGCACAGGGCAGTGCCCTGCTGGCACCCCTGGGAGGCTGCTCCTCCCCCCTCTCATGCGCTCTCCCTAAACAACTTGCGTCCTGATGCAGACGGAGGAGAGCTTTGTACGGAGCCAAATGGGAAGCCGGCGCCACAGCAGCATGGAACAGCTTTACACAGCAGATGCAAATTGGGCCTTGAAGAAATGTCATTAAGGAAGAGGAAGAGGAAGAAGAGGAAGGACTCTCTTTCATGGGGGGGGAGCCCAATCTCGCATTTGAGTAGAACAAAGGTCGAGCCCAGTGGGCACCTCTAAGACCAACAAAGTTTGATTCAAGTTGTGACCTTTCCAGACACCTCTTCAGAGACGCACACGGAAGCTGATATCGGCTAGCATTAAACTTTGGTGGTCTGAAAGTTGCCACTTTGTCCCGTTGCTTCAGACCCACACGGTCACCCGCACGGACCTTGCATTCGGGTAGAGCTTCGTCTACTGGAGGCTCCCCCGGCTCCCCCGCCTCACCCCCGCGAAGAGACGAGGACCGCAGACGCCCCCAGACCACAGGAGCCTCAAACAGGCAGACGCATGTGCGTGTTCGTCCCCCCCCCTCAGCGAAGAAACTCTGTTACCATAGCAATGAAACCGATGCTGCAGACGGGGACGCTCGAACACTTACGATGGGGGGGAACAACTCCCTCTCATTTCCGCCAGCCCCTCACATGGCGCGGCGTACGCTCGGGAACCGGAACTTTAAACCAAGGCGACCGGGGCACACCTTTCTATCTCTACAGAAGCCGACTGGCCGTCATCTGTCGTGTAAAGCGTCCCCCTTTCGCTTTATGGCCGGGACCTCACCAAACGTGCGCCGGCGGCCGCGGTGCATTGTGGGAGGCGGTGGGGCGCCGGGGGCCTGTGGTGTGGAAGGATGCTGACCTCGCGCACCTTCCTGAAGCGGACCCGGTCCGGCGCCTGGAAATCCAGCCTGGCGGCACCACCAGTAGCCTCTGCCCGGAGCCCCACTACCTCCTGCCGGACACCAGCCTCTTGCTGCACCAGGTACGCGCCTCTTGGGACGGTGTGAGAAGGACAGGGCTGGACTCTTGGAATTAGTAGGAGCACTAGTAGAATAGACTGGGGGTGTTAAGTTATTGAGAGTTGAATAGCATGGCTTGCTTTGTATGGACAACTAAGTGTTAATCTTGAGAAGCTCTCATCAGTATTTTGAATGTTGATATAAAATAAAATTATGTTAAAGAAAGGGGAAAAGAATGATAATAGTAACAACAACAATAAAACAGCATTTGTGTCCAGTGGCTTCTTGAAGACCAACAAAGTTTAGTTCTGGGTTTAAGCTTTTCTGTGCGTAAACTTTTTCAGATACCTTGAAATGGAAGTTACCAGTCCATACACATAGCTAAAGGGTGAGCAGCAAATTAGCATACAACATAATGAAGACGTTTTAACAGATGCAAGGACGAAACAGGAATAACAAGCTAAGTTTATGTGTTCACCTTTTGTTTGGTTTTAATTTGGGGGGGCAGGGAAGACACGCTGAAGGAAATGTTTCCTTCAGTATTTAGTATTGTCTTCAGGGGTGGAGAAGGCAGGTGATTGTAAGCCACTTTGAAACTCCTCAAAGTAGAGAAAAGCAGGACATGAAAACCAACTCTCCTTCTTGTGCTACCTCAGAAAGTCTAACATATATGTATTTTCTCTTGCATACCTCCATGCTTGAGAGGAGATGGCTGGAGTGTTAACAGCTGGGTCTCAGTTAATTATTCTCAACAATTAAGGAGGATACATTTACACATCTGTTTCCAATTTTGATAGATTTATTTGCTTCACCATGTCCCCCTCTCCCCGGGAATTAAATCCAAACAAAAGGTGACCCTATAAACTTAGCTTGTGATTCCTGTTTCATCCTTGCATCTATTAAAACATCTTCATTTTCTTGTATGCTAATTTGCTGCTCACTCTCTAGCTATATGTATGGACCAGTAAGTTCTATTTCAGTGTATCTGAAGAAGTGTGTGTGCTCAACAAAAGCTCATATCTTGAATAAAACTCGGTTGGTCTTAAAGGTGCCATTTGACTCGATCTTTGTTCTGCTGCTTCAGACCAACGTGGCTACCCCAATTGAATCTGTCTTCGCTGGGAGAATAGTCTTCCTTGAGTCATCCCCATTGAATAAAAACCTTGGCTGATGTCTGTGCACAGCTGCAGAGAATTGCTTCTTTCACCTGCAGCTTATATACTGCAGGCTTAGGGTTGCCAGCCCTGGGTTTGCAGATACCTGGACATTTGAAAGCAGATCCGGGTGTGTGTGTCCGGACTGGGGTCCACCTTCCAGAGCCCCTTTTTTCTTTCTCCAGGAGAACTGAAAGAAATGCTTTAAATAAACAAGTAATGTATGTAGTCTGGAAATCAGTTATAATTCTAGGAGATCTCCAGTCCCCATGGGAGGTGGGCAACCATGACTGCAGCCCCTCCCCCAACTGCAATTGAAAAATGGCTGGTGTTGTTCAAAGCCACTTTTGGGTGGGTAGGAGAAATCCCTTTTTGCCTTGTCAAGATTATGAACCAGTAGAAAAATCTTAAAACGCAAGGGTAAGGTTAGGGAATCTGTCTGGTAAAAGGAATAAAACTAGCTTGTGATGAGACAGATGAAAAAGCAGGGGTCCGTTGGAGCGGGAGCACACAGGAGCACAGCTCCGGGAGTGAGGAGCCCAGGGGGCGGGCACATGACCAAGCCCCGCCCACTCCTCAGCTTCCCCAAGCAGCGCCCCGGGGAAAGCCCTGTTAGGGTCTTTATTGTTTTTAATGTTTTGTTTTAATATTGATAATTTTATCATTGTTCCTTTTATGACTATGTGCTGCTTTTCCAGAGACTTGCTCAAGGTGGCATATAAATTTTCTAAGTATACCATTTTTTATCTGGGCACATGGCACATAAGTACTGGAGAAATTTCACCAACCCTTCAGCAGCTTCCACCCCATCAGTTTGGTGTAGTGGTCAGGAGTTGGACTCTAATCTGGGAGAACCGGGTTTGATTCCCCACTCCTCCACATGCAACTGCTGGTGTGACCTTGGGCCAGTCACAAGTTCTCTCAGAGCTGTTCTCTCATGAGCAGTTCTCAAAAGACCTCTCTCAGCCCCACCTACCTCACAGGGTGTCTTGTTGTGGGGAGGGGAAGGGAAGGGAAAGGGATGGGTGGTGCACCTGTCCTGGGTATCTCAAGTCTATTTGAAACCTGGTGGTTTCAAGGGAGCAGGAAGAGAATGAGGGTGTGTTCTTAATGCTTATTTTTATTGCACAAAGTATTGGATGGGGAAGGGAATGGAGGAAGAGCAGGTCAGTTTCACTCACCTGTGGAGTGGAGCCTGAGGGGTGGGTGTTGCCTTCTGACACACTTCCGGTATGTTAGGAGGTGTGTCATATGCAAATTAGTTATGGTAATGAGCTCCTGCACATCTTTTTCTACGAAATGACCCCTGTGAAAAAGTATCTAGGTACTGTGTTAAAAACCTATTTCTGAGGCTAATATAAAGAGGACGCTCCAATAAAATATGTATTATAGTCTCAGTTTTCCCCAAGAACAATCACAGAGGCAGTCTGAGTAAAGAGTCTGTTTTCCCTTCATAACAGGCGTGGACTGTACATTCAATTGAGGTAATAAGAAAGCTCTAAAATAGTTTGGGGCAGTTAGATGAAAAGCATAGGAAGGCAGCAGTTTTGGTGGAAGAATACCAAAAAAATACGGAAAAGCAAACCCTGTGGGCTGGAGTCCATGTGCTCAAGTAATCCCTTTCTTGGATACTCTTCTTGACATGAGCCTTAACAACTGTGGGTTCATTTCAGGGCTTAGGAGAGCTGTGCGTTAAGACTAAGAGGTTTTATGAGAATCTGCTTTTAATAAAGATAGGTATCCAGAGTTACTATGGAACACTTGAAGGTACAAACTGAAGGCCAGTTGCCAAACTAAACCAAACCCCTTTTGCAGCAGGGAGAGTGCATCTGGACTCACAGTTATGTTATATAGAGTGTTTTGGGGAAAAGGGGAAGCGTGGTCTATTCCCGTTTTGGTTTTTTTGCAATCAGTTTACCATTTTGTTTGAAAAGACATCCTTCCCCAATGAGGTCACCATTCCTCATTTTTGCAAGAACTCTTTTGCATGTTATTTGCTAGTTGTGGCACATGCAAAGAGTTCTCAATAAGGATTTCTCTAACCTGTCCATCTGGGAGTCTGAATCTAACAGTACCCCTTCTGCCACAACAGATCTCCCATCAGCTACACATAGTGTTTCTCCATTTAGAGTTTCAAAAAAGTACCTGTGTGCATTCACGTGCATTGGACATGCACCATCTAAGAACCATATATGATGTTTGGTTGCATCTCAAGTTAATATGAGACTTCTTAAGGGGTGGCTGATTTTCCCCTTTGATTTGCCTTGGGGGGAAGATTCTACTATCTGAATTATCTTTTTACGCTCTGTTTGAGTTTCCCCATCTTTATCTTTTAAAGCCTGTATTTGTCTTGAAGCTTGTTTTTCTTTAACTCTCCATGAGAGTCGTTTTAGTGTTTTGGGAGCTCTTTTCCAGTGTTGTTTGACATATAGAAGGTCTTTTTGAATTTTTTTTGAGATTAAGGTTTCCAAAAATTTTCTCTCAGCCAATAGTTGCTGCATTATTGTTTTGCTCCCTGTGGCTTTGTGTTGTGCTTCTAAAGTCTTTATCCTATTCTGCAGAGTATTAATGATTCTCTCTTTTTCTTTTTTCAGGTGAGATGCCATGGAGATAAAATGTCCTCTCAGCACAGATTTGAATGCATCCCAGTTATTCTGATGTGAAGTGTCTTCTGCCTTATTTAATTCTAATAAGTTTTTAATGTTCAAACTCATTTGTTGTTGTATATCTGGTTTTAATAAAAGTGATTTATTGAGTACCCATTTATGGCTTTTTGTCCTTTGTGGTGATTTTTTGATTTTACAGCGTACAGGGGCATGATCTGACCAAACGTTGATTTCTATATCTGACTCTATTGTTTTTGCGATCAACTTTTTTAGATGTTAATATAAAGTCAATTCTGGTGTAAGAATTAAACCGGGAAAAGTAATAGGTTTGATTCTTTACATTGTGGAGGCATTATCCTCCAGATATCAAAAAGTCCATATTTCCTTAGTGTCTTTTGAAGATCTGTTTCAGTGTGTAGATTTAATGTTTTCTTCACCTTTGGTTTTTACTTGTCCAGTTGTAAGTCTAAAACGTAATTAAAATCTTCCCCTAGAACTATATCTCCTTCCTGAAATATTCTTAGGAGTTCTAACGTTTCCTTTATAAATTGCACCCGGTTGGCATTTGGAGCATATATTGACCCTGATGTAATAGTTTGTCCTTCTAGTGTTCCTTTTACAAACATATACCTGCTGTGTTGTTTTTTTAACATTGCCAATCCTCCAGGGGGCACCCAAAGAAGGAATTTGGTCCCTGTGTTAAGCAGGAGCTGGGTAGCAGGAGACCTGAGGCAGAGCCTCAGTTTGAGAAGGGGTGTCAGGAGTCTGTCCCTCCTGGCAGGAGGACCCCAAAAGGACAGTGGTGGCAGCGGTATCCTAGTGGGAAGAAGAGGAATAGCACCCTCCAGAAATTGGCTTAAGCCAAGGAGGAGGCTGGCAGAACACGGTCTGTAAGTACAAACAGGCCTGTTACGTCACAAGTCTATTTACATTTCATAGGTTCCCTGGGAGAAACCTAGGTACAGGATTGGTGGCCGGTTTGAATCCACCTGGCCTTTGTTCTACCTGGCTGAAGCTCAGGTAGTTTCTTGGCCATGTGCTCTGGCCATGCTCTGGCCATGTGCTCTGGCCATGCGGTCGCAATGAAGAGAGCACATGGCGACCGCATGGTCAATACATAACACAGACAAAAGAGAAAAGTCACTCCTGAAGAACAGTCCCAGAAAAAAGCTACAAAGGCCACATACAACCATGGCAGTTGTGCAAACCGCAAGAAGCCTGCAAGCTTTAGAAGGCACACATAGGGCCCAAGACAACCTGTACAAGATCAGCCTTTTAATCCACTGACAGCAGTCCTCTCCTGCACCTCATTCAACCCATACTTGCACCCAGTGGAACGCCATGTCTCATACAGTGTGACTGTATCATCCAGCTCCTTGACAAGCAAAAAACCAAAACACAACACAACAACTTCAGAATTCCAATGGAAAACATGTAAACACTTTGAAGTGTATGCCTCTCAGCACTGATGAGGACAAACCACCATTCCATTCGGCGATACCTTACCTCACCAATGAGCATGCACTCCCAGCGCACAGCCGCTGACCACTGGACTAACTCAGTGAATTCTGTGCACTCATTCACATTGTCTGTAAGATACTCTGTGACAGACAGTTCTCCACTGGCTGTTCCAAAAGTGCTATAAGGGTTGGGGTTAGGATTGGGGTTAGGTTTGGTTTAGGATTAACTTTGGGTTGGGGTTTGGGTTCGGTTTGTTTTAGCTTTGGGTTAGGGTTGCAGTTAGAGTTAGAGTTAGAGTTGGGGTTGGGGTTAGTGTTGGGATTAATTTTAGGTTTTGGTTAGGGTTAGTGTTGGGGTTAGGTTAGGTTGGAGTTAAGGTTGGAGTTAGGTGAGGGTTAAGGTTTGGGTTAGGGTTAGAGTTGGGGTTGGGATTAGGGTTAAGGTTAAGGTTAAAGTTGGGGTTAGGTTTAGGGTTGGGCTTGGGGTTAGGGTTGCAGTTAGGTTCGGTTTAGGGTTGGGTTGGGGTTAGGGTAATAATTAGGGTTGGGGTCAGGGTTGAAATTAGAATTAGGGTTGGGGTTAGTGTTGGGATTAGTTTTAGGTTTTGGTTAGGGTTGGAGTTAGGGTTAGAGTTGGGGTTAGGTTTAGGTAAAGGTTTGGGTAAGGGTTAGAGTTGGGGTTGGGCTTGGGGTTAGGGTTGATTTTTTTTAGGGTTGGGTTGCTTTGGGTTGGGGTTAGGGTTAGGGTTTTACTGACAGAAGCAGGCCACTGTGGGGACAGTTAGACCCACCTGGCAGTGGGCGGAGGAGATGAGTGGACCCAGCACCCCGTCTGTCCCCTTCACTGGCTCCCTCCAGACTGAGGCCGAGGTAATGGCCGGTGGCTCTATGGGCAGGCCTGAGGCAATGCAGCGAGGGAATGCAGCCGGAGGCCTGGTCTACTCCCGTTCCCCACCCCAGTGCAGAATGGAGGCCAGGTCTACTCCCATTAAGTCCAATGGGGACCCGGGAGGCCTGGTCTACTACCATTTTGTTTTTGTTTTTAAGCACAGAACGGACGCCATGTCTACTCCCTTTTTTTTCTAACTGCAGTGAAGGGTGGGGTGTAAATCCAATTTCTTCTTCTTCCTCCTCTTCTTCCTCTTCCTCCCACTGTTTAAGTGCTCAGCTTAGAGCAGGGTTCCACAACCATTTTGGCTCATTCCTGGGGAGGCCGATTTTTGGGCTTGGAGGGTCTGCTTTCTGGAGGGGGGCAAAGAAGGAAAAGAGACTCCTTGAACCTGGGCTGGCATCAGCAGATGCTGGGGAGGCAGCTTTGAGGTTCTAGGAGTTCTGGTGGGACCCACTGCCCTGATCCCCACCCACGCACCTCCCCTGCCACCTGCCTGTACCCATGCCCCCAGCTGCCCAGAGTCATTGAGGAAGGGCATGTGGGTGGTGCTCCTGGCAGCAAAGGATGGTGCTGCCAGGGAATGAATGTGCAGGGAAGTGGGGTACCTCAGCATGTGGGGTGGAAGGGCTTGCAGGGGGAGAAGGATGCCCGGGGAAGTGGGGGACATACCGGTGTGGTGTTGTGTTCTGGAAAGGAGGGCAGAAGGGGAGCTCTGGAGGGAGGGGAGATAGGGGCCCCTGGGTACTGTCTGTCCAGGACCCCCCAAAATCTGAAACTGGCCCTGCTTTGTGTGTGTGTGTGTGTGTGTGTGTGTGCCACACTCTCCCTCCTCCAGGCTCTATTACTTGTACAACAAGAAATGGAGCGGCGTCTCGGTGGCCTCCAAGCTCCTGGTCAACATGCTGTTGGGGGGGATGGGCCTTTCCATGGGCAGCATGCTTTGTGGCTGGGACAAAAAGGTGCCGGCCTCATGGGGGGAGGGGGTCTGCTGGACATGGAGGGAGGAGCATGTGAGCGGAATGATGCTCAAAACATGGGTCACCATAAAGGGTGTTGGGTGTTCTGCTGCTGCAGTGAGCAGCTGGTGGGGGGAGACCGTGGGGAGACTGAGGCCCTTCGCTTGCTCCCCCCCAAGACTGGTTAGGTTGGGCATTTTAGGGCCTTAAGATGAGCAAGGGGCTCCCCCTTATAAGGGCAACCCCAGATCCCACATAGGCACCCTCTCTTCCCAGGACATTCCCATCCCCTTGTAGGCAGAAGCTTCGTGCAGTTAATAGCTGTGTGGTAGGCCGAAATCCAACGGGGTGGCCTTTTGTCAGGAGGAGCTGCCGACAGCAGAGATGCAGCTACTGAAGGGAAGAACCCCGGCCCCACAGAGGAGGGCAGTTCTTGTTTGGGGGCCTGACCACCTATTGCTCCCCCCGAAAAAGTGTGACCCAACCCATAACATGTCACACAAGCAGGGTGGCATGGGTGAGGCGCAGAAAAGAGCTGCAGAGGAGGGAGCCAGAGACTGCTTGAGCAAGCGAGCCAAACTTCGTTCCTCAAAGGAATGTACTAGGTCATTAACAATAAGACAGAGGGTGAAAATTCCTTCCTGGCCTCAGGTCAGACGCAAGAGTATAACTTGTGTTGGGATGCTTCTAAAAGGAAATTTGGGGAAACAGCTGGGGTTCATCTCTAAGCCCAGGAGCACATTGCTGTTTTTGGTGTGGGCCTGTTCTAGTTCTTCACATTTCACTGGTGTACAGGAGAGGACTGCAAAAGGCCTTAGCCTTTGTAGACATATGTTTCACTGGTGTACAGGAGAGGACTGCAAAAGGCCTTAGCCTTTGTAGACATATGTTTTTAGGATGCTTAAAATTGACTGAGAGATCGTGGAAGGCTAGGAATCCAGGGTCTCTCTTCAAAAATGTGGAAAGAATGATATAAAGGAGGGATATTACTGGATTAAGGGGTCGAGGGAGAATGAAATGACTTCTTAGCTTTTGAGGAGAAGAACAGCAGAGCAAGAAGGGGGGCACAGTCTACTGGGGGGGGCATGGTCTACTGGGCATTAAAGTTACAGCATTCCCTTTCCTTCATCTGCAGGGACCAGGCCTTTACTACATAGACGACGATGGCGTATGCCTGTCAGAACCCCTCTTTTCCACAGGAAGTGGAAACTCTTATGCTTATGGGGTGCTGGACAGCAGATACCGCCCCGACCTCAGCGTGGAAGAGGACTACGACCTGGGCAAGCAGGCCATCTCTTAAGCCACCCACCGTGACTCCTACTGTGGAGGAGTGGTGAACAGTAAGTTTTCCTGGCCTCTGCCCTTGAACTGCCCTGGCTCTTTCAATGTCACCCATCTCAGTCCTGTAAGCATGTGGCTGCTTTGTGAGAGCCAGCTTTACTTTTGCACATTTTACACTGATGGTGTGGTATCTCCCAGTGTATCACATGAAGGAAGACGGCTGGATCCGGGTTGGACGCACCAACGTCACTATGCTGCTCAACCAGTACTCAGAGGCCAAGAAATGAGATGTGATGGGACAAGAACCGTACATGCCGGAGGTTCTAAACACTCAGGACTGAAGGGGAAAAGGGCCTCATGACAATAAAGAAACCTTGAACGTTTGTTTTCTCGGACTTCGGTTTGTTATTTTGGAAGTTTGTTGCAATCATTTGGGAAGCTCAGTCAGAAACACTCAAGCTACAAGCCTGATTCAATTTCAGGAGCATCTTAGAGGCCAAAATGATTTTCAGGGTTATCAGCATTTGGGAGTCCAAGCTCCCTTTCTCAGGTATAAGACAGAAGCATGTAAATCTTCAGTGGCTAAATTCTGGTACAATTCCATCCCCACCTCCAACAACACAGGGATTCAGTGCCCGTCCGAAAAACACTCTTATAGATAGATTCAACAAGTGGGTAGCCATATTGTAGCCAAAGAACAAACTTTGAGTCCAGTGGCACCTTTAAGGTTAATGAAGTTTAATTCTGGCTATAAGCTTTCATGTGCACGCACACTTCTTATACCCAGAATACAACTTTGTTGGTCTTAAAGGTGCAACTGGTCTCAAACTTCGCTCTGCATATTTACAATGAGTAATCAATGCTAACCAAAGGAAGGGAACGTCATGCACCCGCTAATCCCAGGAAAATGTCCTGGGATTACTCTTCTGTGACCTCTTGCTTAGATGAAAGTGATATTTCTAGGTTTTACAAAGTGGTATCAGTACAGTGTCAGTTATCACTCCTTTTAGAACCAAATTAAAAATCTGATGAATGTATGTCTTTCATTCAATGTTATTGCTCTTACAGTTGATATCATGCTTTTATCTGGTTGAGTACATATACAATGAAACGAAGGCACCTTCTATACAGCCAGAGGAAAAAGGTGCCCCATGGTGCCGCTCAGTGGGATTCCTCGGGAGTAACGCCGAAAGTCATTTTTTCTAACAAACTATTACAATTTACAATCCAATGTATTTCTTGTATAGTATTCATTGATTACTCTTATAGCATTCACAGCTATAAGTCATATGTCATTTCTGCAGTATAATCCGGTACCCAGATTCATTTTTCAGTTGAGCTGTGACTTTGCTGCGGTCGAGGGTATAAAGAGACTTTTCTTTAGGTTATTGTAATTAGATGCAAACAAGATGGGAGCTAGGGAGGAACCATGTGAGTGGGGAACAATTTGGAACTCATTCCCAACCCTCGTAGTTTATTCCTCTTTTCATGGGCCTCATTAGACTGATTCTTCTCACCCACGCATTTTCAAGCTGTCTCTCAGCATCCCATCTCATACAGGGCATTTTCTACTCTTGTGAGACCAGTTTAATTTTCAAAGTTAATTTAGTTTACCAAGTCATATTTTTCCACATATCCCAACTATGTAAAAACTCCTGCAGTGTTTGTGGACCCCTCTGTTGCCCCAGTTTCGTTATCCACATTGAGACCAGTCAGCAGAGTGTTTAGATAGAGAAATCTCCGTCTTTTACGATACACGCAACATTTCAAGGAAGGGACTATTCTGAGGTCCTTATTCAGAATTGGTTACTCACACCGTACTAATGTTTTAAGGGAGATACTAGTTCTGTGCTAAACTGCTTTTTTAACCATCTGTCTTAAATATAATTACATGGAAATGGTTTCTGCTCATGTCAGTGGGATTTAACTTCGGGTAAACGTATTTAGAACCAGACTGCTAGGGACATTTCCGTGGTTTAGGGTTGGGGTTGGGGTTAGGGTTAGGGTTAAGGGTTAGGTTTAGGGTTTCGGGTTAGGATTAGGGGTTCGGGTTCAGGTTCGGGTTAGGGCTAGGGCTAGAGCTAGGGTTAGGGTTAGGGTTAGAGCTAAGGTTAGGGTTAGTTTTAGCTTTTGGGTTAGGGCTAGGGTTATGTTTACGGTTTGGGTTAGGGTTAGGGCTAGAGTTAGGTTTAGGGTTGGGTTAAGGTTAGGGCTAGGGCTACGGTTAGGATTAGGGCTAGGGCTTGTGCTACGTCTAGGGTTCAGATGTCGGCTACAGTTAGGGCTAGGGTAATGGTAAGGGTTAGGGTTAGGGTTAGGCCTAGGGTTAAAGTTAGGGCTAGGGTTAGGGTAAGGGTTTGTACTAGGGCTAATTTTAGGTTTAGGGTAAAGGTAAGGGTTTGGGTTTGGGTTACAGCTATTGTTGGGTTTAGGGTTAGGCCTAGGGTTAGTGTTAGGCCTAGGTTTAGGGTTGTGATTAGGGTTATGTTTAGGGCAAGGGCTAGGTCTACTGTTAGATGTAGGGTTTGGGTTAAGGTTAGGGCTAGGGTTACAGTTAGGGCTATGGCTAGGGCTTGTGCTAGGGTAAAATATAGGGCTAGGGCTATGTCCAGGGTTAGGGTTAGAGTTAGGGTTAGGGATAGACTAGCGCTTGTTTTAGGGTTCATTTTATAGTTATGGTTTGGACTAGGGTTTGGGTTATGTCTAGGGCTAGGGTTAGGGTTATGGTTAGGGTTAGCGTTAAGTTTACCATTAGGGTTAGGGTTGTCTAGGGTTAGGGTAAGGGTAAGGCTTCGGATTAGTGTTAGGGCTAGTGCTAGTCTTAGGGTTAAAGTTAGGGTTAGGGTTAGGGCTTGGGCTTGGGCTAGGGTTTGTGTTAGGGCTGGGATTAGGGTTAGGGCTTGGGATAGGGTTATGGCTAGGTTTTGTGCAGGGTTAGCCTTAGGGCTAAAGTTAGGGTTAGGGTTAGAGTTAGGGCTAGGGCTAGAGTTAGGGTTAGGGCTAGGGTTAGGGCTAGGGTTAGGGTTAGGGCTAGGTTTATGGTTAGGGTAGGGCTAGGGTTAGTGTTAGGGTTTGGGTTAGTGTTAGTGTTAGGCCTAGGGCTAGTGTTAGGGTTAGGTTTAGGGTTAGGGTTAGGGTTAAGGCTAGGTCTAGGGTTAGTGTTTGTTTTAATATTAGGGTTAGGGTTATGGCTTGGGTTAGCGTTAGGTTTTGAGCTAGAGCTAGGGTTAGGGTTAGGTCTTTTGGTTATTTTTAGTGTTAGGGTTAGGGCTAGGTCTTTGGCAAGGGGTATGTGTAGGGTTAGGTTTAGGGCTAGGGTTAGGATTAGGGTTTCTGACAGCGTTAGTTTTACAGTTAGGGCTAAGGTCTAAGGTTAGTTCTCAGGCGTGGGCAAGTTTTTGGGTTTGTTTTATTATTAGGGTTAGAGCTAGGGCTATAGCTATATTTAGGGTTACGGTTAGGGCTAGATTTAGGGTTACGGTTAGGTTTTGGATAGGGTTAGTGTTAGGGCTAAAGGTAGGGTTAGGGTTAGGACTAGGGCTAGGACTAGGTTTATGGCTAGGATTAGGTTTAGGTTGAGGGATAGATTTAGGTGTAGGGTTAGGACTAGGGCTAGGCTTACAGTTAGGGCTAGGTTTAGGGTTAGGGCTAGGGCTAGGTTTAGTGTTAGGATTTTGGTTAGGGTTTGGGCTAGGGCTAGGGTTAGGTTTTGACTTAGGGTTAGGGCTAGGGTTAGGGTTAGAGCTAGGTCTAGGGTTTGTGTTAGGTTTTCGGTTAGTGTTAGGGCTTGGGCTAGGGTTAGGTTTAGGGTTAGAGCTAAGTGTATGGTTAGTGTTAGGATTTGGGTTAGGGTTACAGTTAGGGCTAGGGTTATTGTAAGGTTTTGGGTTAGGGCTAGGACTAGGGCTAGGGTTAGGTTTACGTTTAGGGTTAGGTCTAGGGTTCGTGTTAGAGTTAGGGCTTGGGCAAGGGGTATTTTTAGGGTTAGGGTTAGGGCTAGGATTATTATAATGGCAATGGAACAATTGGCAGAAAGAATTAGGAATTCAGGCAGAATAGAAGGATGCAGGATAGGTAAAGAAGAGATGAAAATTAACCTATTCGCAGATGATATAATCATAATTATGACCAACCCTAAAGAAGGAGTTAAAGAAATGAAAATTATACTTGAAGATTTTGAAGCGTTATCAGGATTGAGAATTAATATAGGAAAATCAGAGATAATGTATCACAATGTGAATTTGGAGGAAAGGAAGGAAATTAATAAATTAACTAAAATAGGAATGGGAGTTAAGAAATTTAAATATTTAGGAATAGAAATTTATAAAAACATTAATAGAATAGTGGAAAAAAATTATAAAAAGGTATGGGGCAAGATAACAAGAGAGATGAAGGGGTGGAAGAGGAAAACCCTGAGTATTACAGCTAGAATTAAAAGTGTTAAAATGTTTTGGATACCAAGATTACTATACTTATTTCAGACTATACCATTAACAATTAACAAACAAGAAATGGGCAATTGGAACACAAAAATAAGAAAATGGATTTTCGGTACCAAGAACTTCAGAGTTGCAAGAAAGTTAGTTTATAATCATAATTCAGAACTAGGTTGGGGAGTTCCGGACATAATAGCTTACTATGAAGCCTTTCAGCTAAAAGCATTATTAGAAATAGAACAAGAAGGAAACCAAAAATGGGTTAGGTTTGAAAATGAAGTAAATAAAGGAACGGGTAGATTTGGTATTTTTACAAATAAACAGGTTAAAGATCTTAAATTAGATACAGGACCTAGGGAAAGTACATTAGTAGTCTGGAGGAAATGGCAGTCAAAATGGTTATAACGAACATCAAAATGGGCCCCACTAGAAACGCTGGAAGAGGAAGATATAGACCACAGATGGTGGGAACTACTTAAACAAAAAGGATATAGTAGAATACAGGACTTACTGTCTGTGAACACTTTAAAACCACTTGAAGTTCTAGAAGAGGAAGTAGGCATAAAATATTGGTTAAAAGTTGCAGGCTTATATACAAAAATTAAAAAGATAATTGAAAATAACAATATGGTTATAGAAGAACCGATGGAAGAAATATATAGATTAATGAATAAAACTAAAAGAGGAATAGCAGGAATAATATATAAAAAATGACCTCAGATAAAGAAGGATTAACAGGTCATCTTCAAGGGAAGTGGGGTGCAAAAACTAAATTAACAGAACAAAAGGTAAAAAAATTAATGGATGGAATTAAGGGAATAAAAATACATAAGTTTAGGGAAATAGAATTTAAAAAATTTACTAAATGGTATAGAACTCCAGCCACCTTAGCTAATATGTTCTCAGGACTAAGCCCAAACTGCTGGCATTGTAAGAATGCGAAAGGATGGTATTCCCACATGTGGTGGGAATGCCTGGAAGTTAAAGAATTTTGGGAAAATATATTAAAAGTAATAAATGAGTTTTTCCAGGTAGAGTTGAATATAGATTTTGAACTGATGATGATGAGTAGTTTAGGTAATGGGACAATAGAGAAAAAGAATCAAGATTTATTGAAAGTGATGATATTAGCTGGTAAAGCAGTGATAGCAGTAGGGTGGAAAGATAAAAGTAAATGGACAGAAAGAACTTGGCATAAGTATCTCTTTGAATTTATTCAGTCAGATATAATGGCTACAATCAATACGGACCTGCCATGGGAGAATAGAACATTGCAGATCAAGGAGAAATGGTCTATCTATTTGAACTGGATAAAAGAGGAACAGAAAGAAGACGTTCAGTGGAAGCTACAAACTCTGTGTTCCAGGCTGAAAGACGAAGATTAGACTGAAGGGGGAGGGATTGGGGAGAAAATGTTAAAATATTTAAAATGCAACAATGAAATGATGTTACTGTGTATCTAACTTAGCAAATAAAAATACTAAAAAAAAGAGGATGATAACAATGATGGGGGAAAAAAGGATTAGGTCAAGGGTTAGGATTAGGTTTACAGTTAGGGTTAGTGTTAGGGTTAGGGCTAGGGCTAGTGCTACGGTTTGGTCTGGGGCTCGGGTTCAGCCTTGTCTTTGGGTTTGTGTTGGGGTTAGGGTTAGTGTTAATGCTAGGCCTAGGCTTAGGGCTATGGATATAATTAGGCTTTGGGTTAGGGATAAGGCTAGGGTTGGGGTTAGGGTTGGTTTTTGGGTAGAGTTAGTGTTTGGGCTAAAGTTAGGGTTAGGGCTAGGGCTAAAGATAGGGCTAGGGTAAAGGTAAGGGTTTGGTCTTGGGGTAGGGCTAGAGTTAGAGTTAGGCCTAGGGCTAGGGTTAGGGCTATGGTTAGGATTAGGTTTAGGGCTAGGATTAGGTTTTTGGTTAGGGCTAGGGATATGGTTATTGTTTGGGTTAGGGTTAGCATAAGGCTTAGGGCTAGAGTTAGGTGTAGGGTTGGGTTAAGGTTAGGGCTAGGGTTACGGTTAGAGCCAGGGCTAGGGCTTGTCCTAGGGCTAGGGCTAGGGCTATGTCTAGGGTTCAGATGTGGGCTAAAGTTAGGGCTAGGGTAATGGTAAGGCTTCGGGTTAGACCTAGGGTTAAAGTTAGGGCTAGGGTTAGGGTTTGTGCTAGGTCTAAATTTAGGTCTAGGGTAAAGGTAAGGGTTTGGACTCAGGTTACGGCTATGGTTAGGTTTAGGGTTAGGCCTATGGTTAGGGTTAGGCCTAGGGTTAGGGTTAGGATTAGGGTTAGGTTTAGGGCTAGGGTTAGATTTTGGGATAGCGTTAGGGCTAGGGTTAGGTTTTGTGTCAGGGCTAAAGTTAGGGCTAGGGTATAGGTAAGTGTTAGGGCTAAAGTTAGGGTTAGGGTTAGGACTAGTTTTAGGACTAGGGCTAGGGCTAAGGCAATGCTTAGGGTTAGGGCTAGGGCTAGGGTTACGGTTAGGTTTCCTACAGGGTTAGTGTTAGGGCTAAAGTTAGGATTATTGTTAGGGTTAGAGTTAGGGCTAAAGTTAGGATTATTGTTAGGGTTAGAGTTAGGGCTAGGGTTAGGGTAGAGCTAGGACTAGGTTTATGGCTTGGATTAGGGTTAGGGCTAGGGCTCGAGTTAGGGTTAGGGCTAGGGTTACAGTTACGGTTAGGGTTAGTGCTAGGGCTATGGCTAGGGCTTGGGTGTCAGAATCTGCTGATTCAGACAGAGTATTTCTCTTGCTTACAGCCATGTTTCAGATATGTTTTCTGTGTTTGCTGCTTTGCTTCTTATAGTACTGTATGTATGCTAGCTGCCCTCATGAGCACCTGTCATGTAACCCTCATTCTGGCCAGTATGTATCAGCATGTATGTAGAATGTGTAACCCCAGGTTTATGACCCTGACCGGCCTGGTTTGTGTAACTGTCAAAGCGGGAGGATGTCAACTTCAAAGTATGGGAACAATGGGCCTCTCACACTCCTACCTCCGCATTCCATTCATCTCGGCTGAGACTCCAAGGGAGGACAAGTCTCATCTCTTATCAATGTGCGAAAGCCTCGAGGCCATGGATTGTTATGTGAACTGGTAACATCTGAAGGGTCTGGTTTGGAAGGGGAAATTTACAACTTGACACCTCACTTTCTTTCCTGTGGGAAGCAAACGGCCAGAGCCCCTTTTGCCCGCCATTTTTCCCTTGTAGTGATTGGCTACCTATGGGTAATTCAAACTGCTTAGAAAGGTATAATAGACCCGCTTCTGTCATCTGTGTTATCTCTGACAATAATCCGAGAAGCTGTACCAATGTAGAGATTGGAAATAAAGAACTGTGTTTCATTAACAAAGATCTGATCCTTGACTACTTTGAGCAGAAGTCTCACATTGGGTTAGTGTTAGGGTTTGGGTTAGGGTTTGGTCTAGGGCTATGGCTAGGGTTAGGGTTAAGGTCTAGGGTTAGTGTTAGTTTTAGGGTTAGGGTTAGGGCTTGGTTAGGATTAGGGTTTGGCCTAGAGCTAGGTTTAGGGTTAGGGTTAGGTCTTCGGTTAGGGTTAGGGTTAGTTTTAGGGCTAGGGCTAGGGGTTCGGCAAGGGGTATGTGTAGGGTAAGGTTTAGATTTAGGGGTAGGGTTAGGGCAAGGGTTAGGTTTAGGGTTTCTGTTAGGGTTAGTGTTACGGTTAGGGCTAGGGCTAGGGTAGGGCTAAGGTTAGCTCTGGGGCTTGAGGTAGTTTTGGGGGTTTTGTTAGGGTTACTGTTAGAGCTTGGGCTAGGGTTATGGCTGTAATTAGGGTTAGGGCTAGGTTTATAGTTAGGGATAGGTTTTGGGTAGGGTCGGTGTTAGGTTTAGGGTTACGGTTAGGGTTAGTTTGGTATAGTGGTTAAGTGCATGGACTCTAATCTGGGGGAACCGGGTTTGATTCCCCACTCCTCCCCTTGCAACTGGCTGGATGACCTTGGGCAAGCCATAGCTCTGTATCAGCTGTTCTCTCAAGGACAGCTTGGGAAGGAGCTCTCTCAGCCCCACCTACCTCACAGGGTGTCTGTTGTGGGGAGGGGAAGGGAAAGGAGTTTGTAAGCCACTCTGAGACTCCAAGTGAGTGAAGGGCAGGGTATAAATCCAATCTCTTCTTCTTCTCTTCTAGGGTTAGGGCTATGGCTCTAATTAGAGTTACGGTTAGGGCAAGGGCTAGGTTTATGGTTAGGGTTAGGTTCTGGGTAGGATTAGTGTCAGGGCTAAACGTAGGGTTAGGGTTAGGGTTAGGGTTAGAGTTAGGGTTAGGGTTGGGGATAGGGTTAGGGCAAGGGTTAGGATTAGGGTTACTGTTAGGGTTAGTGTTACAGTTAGGGGTAGGGCTAAGGATTTGGTCTAGGGCTTGGGCTAGTGTTTGGGTTTCTGTTAGGGTTAGTGTTAGTGTTAGAGCTAGGGCTAGGGCTAGGGCTACGGCTCTAATTAGGGTTAGGGCTAGGTTTAGCGTTAGGGATAGGTTTTGGGTAGGGTTGGTGTTAGGATTAGGGTTACAGTTAGGGTTAGGGCTAGCACTAGGGTTATGGCTAGGATTAGGTTTAGGTCGAGGGTTAGGTTTAGGGCTAGGGCTAGACTTACAGTTAGGGCTAGGGTAAGCGTTAGGGTTAGGGCTAGGTTTAGTGTTAGGGTTTGGGTTGGGGTTAGGGCTAGGTTTTGAGTTAGGGTTAGGGTTAGAGGGTTAGGGTTAGGATTAGTGCTACGTCTAGGGTTAGTGTTAAGGTTTGGGTTAGTGTTAGGGCTGGGGCCAGGATTAGGTTTAGGGTTCCTGCTAGGTCTATGGTTAGTGTTAGGGTTTGGGTTAGGGTTACAGTTAGGGCTAGGGTTATGGTTAGGTTTAGGGTTAGAGCTAGGACTAGGGCTAGGTTAGGTTTAGAGTTTGGTTTAGGGTTAGTGTTAGGGTTAGGGTTAGGGCTAGGACTAGGATTTGGTCTGGGGCTTGGGCTCAGCCTAGTCTTTGGGTTTGTGTTGGGGTTAGGGTTAGTGTTAAAACTAGGCCTAGGCTTAGGGCTATCGGTATAATTAGGGTTTGGGTTAGGGCTAGGGCTAGGTTTAGTGTTAGGGTTAGGGCTAAGACTTGGGTTAGGGTTAGTTTATGGGTCAGGTTAGTGTTATGTTTAAAGTTAGTGTTAGGATTAGGGTTAGGGTTGCGGCTAGGGCTTGGGTTAGGGCTTGGGTTTTGTTAGTGCTAAAGATAGGCTAGGGTAAAGGTGTGAGGCTTCTGTATTGACAGCAAGAAACCAGACCTTTGTTGTTGAAGCAAAGTTCTTTATTGTTCCAATACTGCAGAAAGGTTCTCGAATGTTTGTTAGAGATGCTTAATGGAATACAGACAGTACTATTATACTCTCAGGTTTTCTGCTTTTACCGTTGCTATATCATGCTTTTTATGGTTGAATACATATACAATGAAATGAAGCCACCCTCTATACAGCTAGAGGAAAAAGGTGCTCCATACTGCCACTCAGTGGGATTCCTCGGGAGTTCTGCCACTCAGTGGGATTCCTAGGGAGTAACGCAGAAAGTCATTTTGTATAACAAACTATTACAATTTACAATCCAATGTATTTCTTGTATAGTATTCATTGATTACTCTTCTGCGATCTCTTGGTTACACAACAGTGAAATTTCTAAGTTTTTCAAAGTGATATCAATACAGTATCAGTTATCACTCCTTGTACAACCAACTTCAAAATCTGATGAATGTATCTCTTGCATTCAATTTAACTGCTCTTACCGTTGCTATATCATGCTTTTATATGGTTGAGTACATATACAATGAAATGAAGCCACCTTCTACACAACTACAGAAAAAAGGTGCTCCATACTGCCACTCAGTGGGATTCCTCGGGAGTAACGCAGAAAGTCATTTTGTGTAACAAACTATTACAATTTACAATCCAATGTATTTCTTGTATAGTATTCATTGATTACTCTTCTGTGAACTCTTGGTTAGACAACAGTGAAATTTCTACGTTTTACAAAGTGATATCAATACAGTGTCAGTAATCACTCCTTGTACAACCAACTTCAAAATCTGATGAATGTATCTCTTGCATTCAATGTAACTGCTCTTACAGTTGCTATATCATGCTTTTATATGGTTGAGTACATATACAATGAAATGAAGCCACCTTCTATGCAACTATAGTAAAAAGGTGCTCCATACTGCCACTCAGTGGGATTCCTCGCGAGTAACGCAGAAAGTCATTTTGTGTAACAAACTATTACAATATACAATTTCTTGTATAGTATTCATTGATTACTCTTTTCAATGATCTGTTGGTTACAGGATAGTGATATTTCTACGTTTTACAAAGTGATATCAGTACAGTGTCAGTTATCACTCCTTGTACAACCAACTTCAAAATCTGATGAATGTATCTCTTGCATTCAATTTAACTGCTCTTACCGTTGCTATATCATGCTTTTATATGGTTGAGTACATATACAATGAAATGAAGCCACCTTCTATACAACTACAGTAAAAAGGTGCTCCATACTGCCACTCAGTGGGATTCCTCGGGAGTAACGCAGAAAGTCATTTTGTGTAACAAACTATTACAATTTACAATCCAATGTATTTCTTGTATAGTATTCATTGATTACTCTTCTGTGAACTCTTGGTTAGACAACAGTGAAATTTCTACGTTTTACAAAGTGATATCAGTACAGTGTCAGTTATCACTCCTTGTACAACCAACTTCAAAATCTGATGAATGTATCTCTTGCATTCAATGTAATTGCTCTTACAGTTGATATATCATGCTTTTATATGGTTGAGTACATATACAATGAAATGAAGCCACCTTCTATACAGCTGGAGGAAAAAGGTGCTCCATTCTGCCACTCAGTGGGATTCCTCGGGAGTAACGCAGAAAGTCATTTTGTGTAACAAACTATTACAATTTAC
The DNA here is from genome assembly GCA_029233225.1 of Lepidodactylus listeri. Taxonomy (NCBI): domain Eukaryota; kingdom Metazoa; phylum Chordata; class Lepidosauria; order Squamata; family Gekkonidae; genus Lepidodactylus; species Lepidodactylus listeri. The sequence goes on from JARCFY010000032.1 coordinate 106,188, forward strand.
AATCCAATGTATTTCTTGTATAGTATTAATTGATTACTCTTCTGCGATCTCTTGGTTAGACAACAGTGAAATTTCTACGTTTTACAACGTGATATCAATACAGAGTCAGTAATCACTCCTTGTACAACCAACTTCAAAATCTGATGAATGTATCTCTTGCATTCAATTTTACTGTTCTTACAGTTGCTATATCATGCTTTTTTATGGTTGAGTACATATACAATGAAATGAAGCCACCTTCTATACAACTATAGTAAAAAGGTGCTCCATACTGCCACTCAGTGGGATTCCTCGGGAGTAACGCAGAAAGTCATTTTGTGTAACAAACTATTACAATTTACAATCCAATGTATTTCTTGTATAGTATTCATTGATTACTCTTCTGCGATCTCTTGGTTAGACAACAGTGAAATTTCTTGGTTTTACAACGTGATATCAATACAGTGTCAGTAATCACTCCTTGTAAAACCAACTTCAAAATCTGATGAATGTATCTCTTGCATTCAATTTAACTGCTCTTACCGTTGCTATATCATGCTTTTATATGGTTGAGTACATATACAATGAAATGAAGCCACCTTCTATACAACTACAGTAAAAAGGTGCTCCATACTGCCACTCAGTGGGATTCCTCGGGAGTAACGCAGAAAGTCATTTTGTGTAACAAACTATTACAATTTACAATCCAATGTATTTCTTGTATAGTATTCATTGATTACTCTTCTGTGAACTCTTGGTTAGACAACAGTGAAATTTCTACGTTTTACAAAGTGATATCAGTACAGTGTCAGTTATCACTCCTTGTACAACCAACTTCAAAATCTGATGAATGTATCTCTTGCATTCAATGTAATTGCTCTTACAGTTGATATATCATGCTTTTATATGGTTGAGTACATATACAATTAAATGAAGCCACCTTCTATACAGCTGAAGGAAAAAGGTGCTCCATTCTGCCACTCAGTGGGATTCCTCGGGAGTAACGCAGAAAGTCATTTTGTGTAACAAACTATTACAATTTACAATCCAATGTATTTCTTGTATAGTATTAATTGATTACTCTTCTGCGATCTCTTGGTTAGACAACAGTGAAATTTCTACGTTTTATAACGTGATATCAATACAGAGTCAGTAATCACTCCTTGTACAACCAACTTCAAAATCTGATGAATGTATCTCTGGCATTCAATGTAACTGTTCTTACAGTTGCTATATCATGCTTTTTTATGGTTGAGTACATATACAATGAAATGAATCCACCTTCTATACAACTATAGTAAAAAGGTGCTCCATACTGCCACTCAGTGGGATTCCTCGGGAGTAACGCAGAAAGTCATTTTGTGTAACAAATTATTACAATTTACAATCCAATGTATTTCTTGTATAGTATTCATTGATTACTCTTCTGTGAACTCTTGGTTAGACAACAGTGAAATTTCTAAGTTTTTCAAAGTGATATCAATACAGTGTCAGTTATCACTCCTTGTACAACCAACTTCAAAATCTGATGAATGTATCTCTTGCATTCAATGTAACTGCTCTTACCGTTGCTATATCATGCTTTTATATGGTTAAGTACATATACAATGAAATGAAGCCACCTTCTGTACAACTACAGTAAAAAGGTGCTCCATACTGCCACTCAGTGGGATTCCTCGGGAGTAACGCAGAAAGTCATTTTGTGTAACAAACTATTCCAATTTACAATCCAATGTATTTCTTGAATAGTATTAATTGATTACTCTTCTGCGATCTCTTGGTTAGACAACAGTGAAATTTCTAGGTTTTACAACGTGATATCAATACAGTGTCAGTAATCACTCCTTGTACAACCAACTTCAAAATCTGATGAATGTATCTCTTGCATTCAATGTAACTGCTCTTACAGTTGCTATATCATGCTATTATATGGTTGAGTACATATACAATGAAATGAAGCCACCTTCTATGCAACTATAGTAAAAAGGTGCTCCATACTGCCACTCAGTGGGATTCCTCGGGAGTAACGCAGAAAGTGATTTTGAGTAACAAACTATTACAATATACAATTTCTTGTATAGTATTCATTGATTACTCTTTTCAATGATCTGTTGGTTACAGGATAGTGATATTTCTAGGTTTTACAAAGTGATATCAGTACAGTCTCAGTTATCACTCCTTGTACCAACAACTTCAAAATCTGATGAATGTATCTCTGGCATTCAATGTAACTGCTCTTACAGTTGCTATATCATGCTTTTATATGGTTGAGTATATAGACAATTAAATAAAGCCACCTTCTATACAACTATAGCAAAAAGGTGCTCCATACTGCCACTCAGTGGGATTCCTCGGGAGTAACGCAGAAAGTCATTTTGTGTAACAAACTATTACAATTTACAATCCAATGTATTTCTTGTATAGTATTCATTGATGACTCTTCCGTGAACTCTTGGTTAGACAACTGTGAAATTTCTAAGTTTTTCAAAGTGATATCAATACAGTGTCAGTTCTCACTAGTTGTACAACCAACTTCAAAATCTGATGAATGTATCTCTTTGCATTCAATGTAACTGCTCTTACCGTTGCTATATCATGCTTTTATATGGTTGAGTACATATACAATGAAATGAAGCCACCTTCTATACAGCTGGAGGAAAAAGGTGCTCCATACTGCCACTCAGTGGGATTCCTCGAGAGTAACGCAGAAAGTCATTTTGTGTAACAAACTATTACAATTTACAATCCAATGTATTTCTTGTATAGTATTCATTGATTACTCTTCTGCGATCTCTTGGTTAGACAACAGTGAAATTTCTTGGTTTTACAACGTGATATCAATACATTGTCAGTAATCACTCCTTGTACAACCAACTTCAAAATCTGATGAATGTATCTCTTGCATTCAATGTAACTGCTCTTAAAGTTGCTATATCATGCTTTTATATGGTTGAGTACATATACAATGAAATGAAGCCACCTTCTATACAACTATACTAAAAAGGCGCTCCATACTGCCACTCAGTGGGATTCCTCGGGAGTAACGCAGAAAGTCATTTTGTGTAACAAACTATTACAATTTACAATCCAATGTATTTCTTGTATAGTATTCATTGATTACTCTTCTGTGAACTCTTGGTTAGACAACAGTGAAATTTCTACGTTTTACAAAGTGATATCAGTACAGTGTCAGTTTTCACTCCTTGTATAAAAAACTTCAAAATCTGATGAATGTATCTCTGGCATTCAATGTAACTGCTCTTACAGTTGCTATATCATGCTTTTATATGGTTGAGTACATATACAATTAAATGAAGCCACCTTCTATACAACTATAGCAAAACGGTGCTCCATACTGCCACTCAGTGGGATTCCTCGGGAGTAACGCAGAAAGTCATTTTGTGTAACAAACTATTACAATTTACAATCCAATGTATTTCTTGTATAGTATTAATTGATTACACTTCTGTGAACTCTTGGTTAGACAACAGTGAAATTTCTAAGTTTTTCAAAGTGATATCAATACACTGTCAGTTCTCACTACTTGTACAACCAACTTCAAAATCTGATGAATGTATCTCTTGCATTCAATGTAACTGCTCTTACCGTTGCTATATCATGCTTTTATATGGTTGAGTACATATACAATGAAATGAAGCCACCTTCTATACAATTATACTAAAAACGTGCTCCATACTGCCACTCAGTGGGATTCCTCGGGAGTAACGCAGAAAGTCATTTTGTGTAACAAACTATTACAATATACAATTTCTTGTATACTATTCATTGATTACTCTTTTCAATGATCTGTTGGTTACAGGATAGAGATATTTCTAGGTTTTAAAAAGTGATATCAGTACAGTGTCAGTTATCACTCCTTGTACAAACAACTTCAAAATCTGATGAATGTATCTCTGGCATTCAATGTAACTGCTCTTACAGTTGCTATATCATGCTTTTATATGGTTGAGTACATATACAATGAAATGAAGCCACCTTCTATACAACTATAGCAAAAAGGTGCTCCATACTGCCACTCAGTGGGATTCCTCGGGAGTAACGCAGAAAGTCATTTTGTGTAACAAACTATTACAATTTACAATCCAATGTATTTCTTGTATAGTATTAATTGATTACACTTCTGTGAACTCTTGGTTAGACAACAGTGAAATTTCTAAGTTTTTCAAAGTGATATCAATACACTGTCAGTTCTCACTACTTGTACAACCAACTTCAAAATCTGATGAATGTATCTCTTGCATTCAATGTAACTGCTCTTACCGTTGCTATATCATGCTTTTATATGGTTGAGTACATATACAATGAAATGAAGCCACCTTCTATACAATTATACTAAAAACGTGCTCCATACTGCCACTCAGTGGGATTCCTCGGGAGTAACGCAGAAAGTCATTTTGTGTAACAAACTATTACAATATACAATTTCTTGTATACTATTCATTGATTACTCTTTTCAATGATCTGTTGGTTACAGGATAGAGATATTTCTAGGTTTTAAAAAGTGATATCAGTACAGTGTCAGTTATCACTCCTTGTACAAACAACTTCAAAATCTGATGAATGTATCTCTGGCATTCAATGTAACTGCTCTTACAGTTGCTATATCATGCTTTTATATGGTTGAGTACATATACAATGAAATGAAGCCACCTTCTATACAACTATAGCAAAAAGGTGCTCCATACTGCCACTCAGTGGGATTCCTCGGGAGTAACGCAGAAAGTCATTTTGTGTAACAAACTATTACAATTTACAATCCAATGTATTTCTTGTATAGTATTCATTGATTACTCTTCTGTGAACTCTTGGTTAGACAACAGTGAAATTTCTAAGTTTTTCAAAGTGATATCAATACAGTGTCAGTTCTCACTAGTTGTACAACCAACTTCAAAATCTGATGAATGTATCTCTTTGCATTCAATGTAACTGCTCTTACCGTTGCTATATCATGCTTTTATATGGTTGAGTACATATACAATGAAATGAAGCCACCTTCTATACAGCTGGAGGAAAAAGGTGCTCCATACTGCCACTCAGTGGGATTCCTCGAGAGTAACGCAGAAAGTCATTTTGTGTAACAAACTATTACAATTTACAATCCAATGTATTTCTTGTATAGTATTCATTGATTACTCTTCTGCGATCTCTTGGTTAGACAACAGTGAAATTTCTTGGTTTTACAACGTGATATCAATACATTGTCAGTAATCACTCCTTGTACAACCAACTTCAAAATCTGATGAATGTATCTCTTGCATTCAATGTAACTGCTCTTAAAGTTGCTATATCATGCTTTTATATGGTTGAGTACATATACAATGAAATGAAGCCACCTTCTATACAACTATACTAAAAAGGCGCTCCATACTGCCACTCAGTGGGATTCCTCGGGAGTAACGCAGAAAGTCATTTTGTGTAACAAACTATTACAATTTACAATCCAATGTATTTCTTGTATAGTATTCATTGATTACTCTTCTGTGAACTCTTGGTTAGACAACAGTGAAATTTCTACGTTTTACAAAGTGATATCAGTACAGTGTCAGTTTTCACTCCTTGTATAAAAAACTTCAAAATCTGATGAATGTATCTCTGGCATTCAATGTAACTGCTCTTACAGTTGCTATATCATGCTTTTATATGGTTGAGTACATATACAATTAAATGAAGCCACCTTCTATACAACTATAGCAAAACGGTGCTCCATACTGCCACTCAGTGGGATTCCTCGGGAGTAACGCAGAAAGTCATTTTGTGTAACAAACTATTACAATTTACAATCCAATGTATTTCTTGTATAGTATTAATTGATTACACTTCTGTGAACTCTTGGTTAGACAACAGTGAAATTTCTAAGTTTTTCAAAGTGATATCAATACACTGTCAGTTCTCACTACTTGTACAACCAACTTCAAAATCTGATGAATGTATCTCTTGCATTCAATGTAACTGCTCTTACCGTTGCTATATCATGCTTTTATATGGTTGAGTACATATACAATGAAATGAAGCCACCTTCTATACAATTATACTAAAAACGTGCTCCATACTGCCACTCAGTGGGATTCCTCGGGAGTAACGCAGAAAGTCATTTTGTGTAACAAACTATTACAATATACAATTTCTTGTATACTATTCATTGATTACTCTTTTCAATGATCTGTTGGTTACAGGATAGAGATATTTCTAGGTTTTAAAAAGTGATATCAGTACAGTGTCAGTTATCACTCCTTGTACAAACAACTTCAAAATCTGATGAATGTATCTCTGGCATTCAATGTAACTGCTCTTACAGTTGCTATATCATGCTTTTATATGGTTGAGTACATATACAATGAAATGAAGCCACCTTCTATACAACTATAGCAAAAAGGTGCTCCATACTGCCACTCAGTGGGATTCCTCGGGAGTAACGCAGAAAGTCATTTTGTGTAACAAACTATTACAATTTACAATCCAATGTATTTCTTGTATAGTATTAATTGATTACACTTCTGTGAACTCTTGGTTAGACAACAGTGAAATTTCTAAGTTTTTCAAAGTGATATCAATACACTGTCAGTTCTCACTACTTGTACAACCAACTTCAAAATCTGATGAATGTATCTCTTGCATTCAATGTAACTGCTCTTACCGTTGCTATATCATGCTTTTATATGGTTGAGTACATATACAATGAAATGAAGCCACCTTCTATACAATTATACTAAAAACGTGCTCCATACTGCCACTCAGTGGGATTCCTCGGGAGTAACGCAGAAAGTCATTTTGTGTAACAAACTATTACAATATACAATTTCTTGTATACTATTCATTGATTACTCTTTTCAATGATCTGTTGGTTACAGGATAGAGATATTTCTAGGTTTTAAAAAGTGATATCAGTACAGTGTCAGTTATCACTCCTTGTACAAACAACTTCAAAATCTGATGAATGTATCTCTGGCATTCAATGTAACTGCTCTTACAGTTGCTATATCATGCTTTTATATGGTTGAGTACATATACAATGAAATGAAGCCACCTTCTATACAACTATAGCAAAAAGGTGCTCCATACTGCCACTCAGTGGGATTCCTCGGGAGTAACGCAGAAAGTCATTTTGTGTAACAAACTATTACAATTTACAATCCAATGTATTTCTTGTATAGTATTCATTGATTACTCTTCTGTGAACTCTTGGTTAGACAACAGTGAAATTTCTACGTTTTGCAAAGTGATATCAGTACAGTGTCAGTTATCACTCCTTGTACAACCAACTTCAAAATCTGATGAATGTATCTCTTGCATTCAATGTAATTGCCCTTACAGTTGATATATCATGCTTTTATATGGTTGAGTACATATACAATGAAATGAAGCCACCTTCTATACAACTACAGTAAAACGGTGCTCCATTCTGCCACTCACTGGGATTCCTCGGGAGTAACGCAGAAAGTCATTTTGTGTAACAAACTATTACAATTTACAATCCAATGTATTTCTTGTATAGTATTAATTGATTACTCTTCTGCGATCTCTTGGTTAGACAGCAGTGAAATTTCTAGGTTTTACAACGTGATATCAATACAGTGTCAGTAATCACTCCTTGTACAACCAACTTCAAAATCTGATGAATGTATCTCTTGCATTCAATGTAACTGCTCTTACAGTTGCTATATCATGCTTTTATATGGTTGAGTACATATACAATGAAATGAAGCCACCTTCTATGCAACTATACTAAAAAGGTGCTCCATACTGCCACTCAGTGGGATTCCTCGGGAGTAACGCAGAAAGTCATTTTGTGTAACAAACTATTCCAATTTACAATCCAATGTATTTCTTGTATAGTATTAATTGATTACTCTTCTGCGATCTCTTGGTTAGACAACAGTGAAATTTCTAGGTTTTACAACGTGATATCAATACAGTGTCAGTAATCACTCCTTGTACAACCAACTTCAAAATCTGATGAATGTATCTCTTGCATTCAATGTAACTGCTCTTACAGTTGCTATATCATGCTTTTATATGGTTGAGTACATATACAATGAAATGAAGCCACCTTCTATGCAACTATAGTAAAAAGGTGCTCCATACTGCCACTCAGTGGGATTCCTCGGGAGTAACGCAGAAAGTCATTTTGTGTAACAAACTATTCCAATTTACAATCCAATGTATTTCTTGTATAGTATTAATTGATTACTCTTCTGCGATCTCTTGGTTAGACAACAGTGAAATTTCTAGGTTTTACAACGTGATATCAATACAGTGTCAGTAATCACTCCTTGTACAACCAACTTCAAAATCTGATGAATGTATCTCTTGCATTCAATGTAACTGCTCTTACAGTTGCTATATCATGCTTTTATATGGTTGAGTACATATACAATGAAATGAAGCCACCTTCTATGCAACTATAGTAAAAAGGTACTCCATACTGCCACTCAGTGGGATTCCTCGTGAGTAACGCAGAAAGTCATTTTGTGTAACAAACTATTACAATATACAATTTCTTGTATAGTATTCATTGATTACTCTTTTCAATGATCTGTTGGTTACAGGATAGTGATATTTCTAGGTTTTACAAAGTGATATCAGTACAGTCTCAGTTATCACTCCTTGTACCAACAACTTCAAAATCTGATGAATGTATCTCTGGCATTCAATGTAACTGCTCTTACAGTTGCTATATCATGCTTTTATATGGTTGAGTATATAGACAATGAAATGAAGCCACCTTCTATACAACTATAGCAAAAAGGTGCTCCATACTGCCACTCAGTGGGATTCCTCGGGAGTAACGCAGAAAGTCATTTTGTGTAACAAACTATTACAATTTACAATCCAATGTATTTCTTGTATAGTATTCATTGATTACTCTTCTGTGAACTCTTGGTTAGACAACAGTGAAATTTCTACGTTTTACAAAGTGATATCAGTACAGTGTCAGTTTTCACTCCTTGTATAAAGAACTTCAAAATCTGATGAATATATCTCTGGCATTCAATGTAACTGCTCTTACAGTTGCTATATCATGCTTTTATATGGTTGAGTACATATACAATTAAATGAAGCCACCTTCTATACAACTATAGCAAAACGGTGCTCCATACTGCCACTCAGTGGGATTCCTCGGGAGTAACGCAGAAAGTCATTTTGTGTAACAAACTATTACAATTTACAATCCAATGTATTTCTTGTATAGTATTCATTGATTACTCTTCCGTGAACTCTTGGTTAGACAACAGTGAAATTTCTAAGTTTTTCAAAGTGATATCAATACAGTGTCAGTTCTCACTAGTTGTACAACCAACTTCAAAATCTGATGAATGTATCTCTTGCATTCAATGTAACTGCTCTTACCGTTGCTATATCATGCTTTTATATGGTTGAGTACATATACAATGAAATGAAGCCACCTTCTGTACAACTACAGTAAAAAGGTGCTCCATACTGCCACTCAGTGGGATTCCTCGGGAGTAACGCAGAAAGTCATTTTGTGTAACAAACTATTCCAATTTACAATCCAATGTATTTCTTGTATAGTATTAATTGATTACTCTTCTGCGATCTCTTGGTTAGACAGCAGTGAAATTTCTAGGTTTTGCAACGTGATATCAATACAGTGTCAGTAATCACTCCTTGTACAACCAACTTCAAAATCTGATGAATGTATCTCTTGCATTCAATGTAACTGCTCTTACTGTTGCTATATCATGCTTTTATATGGTTGAGTACATATACAATGAAATGAAGCCACCTTCTATGCAACTATAGTAAAAAGGTGCTCCATACTGCCACTCAGTGGGATTCCTCGGGAGTAACGCAGAAAGTCATTTTGTGTAACAAACTATTACAATTTACAATCCAATGTATTTCTTGTATAGTATTCATTGATTACACTTCTGTGAACTCTTGGTTAGACAACAGTGAAATTTCTAAGTTTTTCAAAGTGATATCAATACAGTGTCAGTTCTCACTACTTGTACAACCAACTTCAAAATCTGATGAATGTATCTCTTGCATTCAATGTAACTGCTCTTACCGTTGCTATATCATGCTTTTATATGGTTGAGTACATATACAATGAAATGAAGCCACCTTCTATACAATTATACTAAAAAGGTGCTCCATACTGCCACTCAGTGGGATTCCTCGGGAGTAACGCAGAAAGTCATTTTGTGTAACAAACTATTACAATATACAATTTCTTGTATAGTATTCATTGATTACTCTTTTCAATGATCTGTTGGTTACAGGATAGAGATATTTCTAGGTTTTAAAAAGTGATATCAGTACAGTGTCAGTTATCACTCCTTGTACAAACAACTTCAAAATCTGATGAATGTATCTCTGGCATTCAATGTAACTGCTCTTACAGTTGCTATATCATGCTTTTATATGGTTGAGTATATAGACAATGAAATGAAGCCACCTTCTATACAACTATAGCAAAAAGGTGCTCCATACTGCCACTCAGTGGGATTCCTCGGGAGTAACGCAGAAAGTCATTTTGTGTAACAAACTATTACAATTTACAATCCAATGTATTTCTTGTATAGTATTCATTGATTACTCTTCTGTGAACTCTTGGTTAGACAACAGTGAAATTTCTACGTTTTACAAAGTGATATCAGTACAGTGTCAGTTTTCACTCCTTGTATAAAGAACTTCAAAATCTGATGAATATATCTCTGGCATTCAATGTAACTGCTCTTACAGTTGCTATATCATGCTTTTATATGGTTGAGTACATATACAATGAAATGAAGCCACCTTCTATTCAACTATACTAAAAAGGTGCTCCATACTGCCACTCAGTGGGATTTCTCGGGAGTAACGCAGAAAGTCATTTTGTGTAACAAACTATTACAATATACAATTTCTTGTATAGTATTCATTGATTACTCTTTTCAATGATCTGTTCGTTACAGGATAGTGATATTTCTAGGTTTTACAAAGTGATATCAGTACAGTGTCAGTTATCACTCCTTGTACAACCAACTTCAAAATCTGATGAATGTATGTCTTGCATTCAATGTAATTGCTCTTACAGTTGATATAACATGCTATTGCAATATTGAGTACATATACAATGAAATGAAGCCACCTTCTATAAAGCTAGAGGAAAAAGGTGCTCCATACTGCCACTCAGTGGGATTCCTCGGGAGTAACACAGAAAATAATTTTGTTTAACAAACTATTACAATTTACAATCCAATGTATTTCTTGTATAGTATTCATTGATTACTCTTCTGTGAACTCTTGGTTAGACAACAGTGAAATTTCTACGTTTTACAAAGTGATATCAGTACAGTGTCAGTTATCACTCCTTGTACAACCAACTTCAAAATCTGATGAATGTATCTCTGGCATTCAATGTAACTGCTCTTACAGTTGCTATATCATGCTTTTATATGGTTGAGTACATAGACAATGAAATGAAGCCACCTTCTATACAACTGTAGCAAAAAGGTGCTCCATACTGCCACTCAGTGGGATTCCTCGGGAGTAACGCAGAAAGTCATTTTGTGTAACAAACTATTACAATTTACAATCCAATGTATTTCTTGTATAGTATTCATTGATTACTCTTCTGTGAACTCTTGGTTAGACAACAGTGAAATTTCTACGTTTTACAAAGTGATATCAGTACAGTGTCAGTTTTCACTCCTTGTATAAAAAACTTCAAAATCTGATGAATGTATCTCTGGCATTCAATGTAACTCCTCTTACAGTTGCTATATCATGCTTTTATATGGTTGAGTACATATACAATTAAATGAAGCCACCTTCTATACAACTATAGCAAAACGGTGCTCCATACTGCCACTCAGTGGGATTCCTCGGGAGTAACGCAAAAAGTCATTTTGTGTAACAAACTATTACAATTTACAATCCAATGTATTTCTTGTATAGTATTAATTCATTACTCTTCTGCGATCTCTTGGTTAGACAACAGTGAAATTTCTACGTTTTACAACATGATATCAATACAGAGTCAGTAATCACTCCTTGTACAACCAACTTCAAAATCTGATGAATGTATCTCTTGCATTCAATGTAACTGTTCTTACAGTTGCTATATCATGCTTTTTTATGGTTGAGTACATATACAATGAAATGAGGCCACCTTCTATACAATTATACTAAAAAGGTGCTCCATACTGCCACTCAGTGGGATTCCTCGGGAGTAACGCAGAAAGTCATTTTGTGTAACAAACTATTACAATATACAATTTCTTGTATAGTATTCATTGATTACTCTTTTCAATGATCTGTTGGTTACAGGATAGAGATATTTCTAGGTTTTACAAAGTGATATCAGTACAGTCTCAGTTATCACTCCTTGTACAAACAACTTCAAAATCTGATGAATGTATCTCTGGCATTCAATGTAACTGCTCTTACAGTTGCTATATCATGCTTTTATATGGTTGAGTACATAGACAATGAAATGAAGCCACCTTCTATACAACTATAGCAAAAAGGTGCTCCATACTGCCACTCAGTGGGATTCCTCGGGAGTAACGCAGAAAGTCATTTTGGGTAACAAACTATTACAATTTACAATCCAATGTATTTCTTGTATAGTATTCATTGATTACTCTTCTGTGAACTCTTGGTTAGACAACAGTGAAATTTCTACATTTTACAAAGTGATATTAGTACAGTGTCAGTTATCACTCCTTGTACAACCAACTTCAAAATCTGATGAATGTATCTCTTGCATTCAATGTAATTGCTCTTGCAGTTGATATATCTTGATTTTATATGGTTGAGTACATATACAATTAAATGAAGCCACCTTCTATACAGCTGGAGGAAAAAGGTGCTCCATAGTGCCACTCAGTGGGATTCCTCGGGAGAAACGCAGAAAGTCATTTTGTGTAACAAACTAATACAATATATAAATTCTTGTATAGTATTCATTGATTACTCTTTTCAATGATCTGTTCGTTACAGGATAGTGATATTTCTAGGTTTTACAAAGTGATATCAGTACAGTGTCAGTTATCACTCCTTGTACAACCAACTTCAAAATCTGATGAATGTATGTCTTGCATTCAATGTAATTGCTCTTACAGTTGATATAACATGCTATTGCAAGATTGAGTACATATACAATGAAATGAAGCCACCTTCTATAAAGCTAGAGGAAAAAGGTGCTCCATACTGCCACTTAGTGGGAATCCTCGGGAGTAACACAGAAAATAATTTTGTGTAACAAACTATTACAATTTACAATCCAATGTATTTCTTATATAGTATTCATTGATTACTCTTCTGTGAACTCTTGGTTAGACAACAGTGAAATTTCTACGTTTTACAAAGTGATATCAGTACAGTGTCAGTTATCACTCCTTGTACAACCAACTTCAAAATCTGATGAATGTATCTCTTGCATTCAATTTCACTGCTCTTACCGTTGCTATATCATGCTTTTATATGGTTGAGTACATATACAATGAAATGAAGCCACCTTCTATACAACTACAGTAAAAAAGTGCTCCATACTGCCACTCAGTGGGATTCCTCGGGAGTAACGCAGAAAGTCATTTTGTGTAACAAACTATTACAATTTACAATCCAATGTATTTCTTGTATAGTATTCATTGATTACTCTTCTGTGAACTCTTGGTTAGACAACAGTGAAATTTCTACGTTTTACAAAGTGATATCAGTACAGTGTCAGTTATCACTCCTTGTACAACCAACTTCAAAATCTGATGAATGTATCTCTTGCATTCAATGTAATTGCTCTTACAGTTGATATATCATGCTTTTATATGGTTGAGTACATATACAATTAAATGAAGCCACCTTCAATACAGCTGGAGGAAAAAGGTGCTCCATTTTGCCACTCAGTGGGATTCCTCGGGAGTAACGCAGAAAGTCATTTTGTTTAACAAACTATTACAATTTACAATCCAATGTATTTCTTGTATAGTATTCATTGATTACTCTTCTGCGATCTCTTGGTTAGACAACAGTGAAATTTCTACGTTTTACAACATGATATCAATACAGAGTCAGTAATCACTCCTTGTACAACCAACTTCAAAATCTGATGAATGTATCTCTTGCATTCAATGTAACTGTTCTTACAGTTTCTATATCATACTTTTTTATGGTTGAGTACATATACAATGAAATGAAGCCACCTTCTATACAACTATAGGAAAAAGGTGCTCCATACTGCCACTCAGTGGGATTCCTCGGGAGTAACGCAGAAAGTCATTTTCTGTAACAAACTATTACAATTTACAATCCAATGTATTTCTTGTATAGTATTAATTGATTACTCTTCTGTGAACTCTTGGTTAGACAACAGTGAAATTTCTAAGTTTTTCAAAGTCATATCAGTACAGTGTCAGTTATCACTCCTTGTACAACCAACTTCAAAATCTGATGAATGTATCTCTGGCATTCAGTGTAACTGCTCTTACAGTTGCTATATCATGCTTTTATATGGTTGAGTACATATACAATGAAATGAAGCCACCTTCTATACAACTACAGTAAAAAGGTGCTCCATACTGCCACTCAGTGGGATTCCTCGGGAGTAACGCAGAAAGTCATTTTGTGTAACAAACTATTACAATTTACAATCCAATGTATTTCTTGTATAGTATTCATTGATTACTCTTCTGCGATCTCTTGGTTAGACAACAGTGAAATTTCTTGGTTTTACAATGTTATATCAATACAGTGTCAGTAATCACTCCTTGTACAACCAACTTCAAAATCTGATGAATGTATCTCTTGCATTCAATGTAACTGCTCTTACAGTTGCTATATCATGCTATTATATGGTTGAGTACACATACAATGAAATGAAGCCACCTTCTATACAACTATACTAAAAAGGTGCTCCATACTGCCACTCAGTGGGATTCCTCGGGAGTAACGCAGAAAGTCATTTTGTGTAACAAACTATTACAATATACAATTTCTTGTATAGTATTCATTGATTACTCTTTTCAAAGATCTGTTGGTTACAGGATAGTGATATTTCTAGGTTTTAAAAAGTGATATCAGTACAGTGTCAGTTATCACTCCTTGTACAAACAACTTCAAAATCTGATGAATGTATCTCTGGCATTCAATGTAACTGCTCTTACAGTTGCCATATCATGCTATTATATGGTTGAGTACATATACAATGAAATGAAGCCACCTTCTATACAACTATAGCAAAACGGTGCTCCATACTGCCACTCAGTGGGATTCCTCGGGAGTAACGCAGAAAGTCATTTTGTGTAACAAACTATTACAATTTACAATCCAATGTATTTCTTGTATAGTATTCATTGATTACTCTTCTGTGAACTCTTGGTTAGACAACAGTGAAATTTCTACATTTTACAAAGTGATATCAGTACAGTGTCAGTTATCACTCCTTGTACAACCAACTTCACAATCTGATGAATGTATCTCTTGCATTCAATGTAATTACTCTTACAGTTGATATATCATGCTTTTATATGGTTGAGTACATATACGATTAAATGAAGCCACCTTCTATACAGCTGGAGGAAAAAGGTGCTCCATTCTGCCACTCAGTGGGATTCCTCGGGAGTAACGCAGAAAGTCATTTTGTTTAACAAACTATTACAATTTACAATCCAATGTATTTCTTGTATAGTATTCATTGATTACTCTTCTGTGAACTCTTGGTTAGACAACAGTGAAATTTCTAAGTTTTTCAAAGTGATATCAATACAGTGTCAGTTCTCACTACTTGTACAACCAACTTCAA
This sequence comes from Lepidodactylus listeri, assembly GCA_029233225.1. Taxonomy (NCBI): domain Eukaryota; kingdom Metazoa; phylum Chordata; class Lepidosauria; order Squamata; family Gekkonidae; genus Lepidodactylus; species Lepidodactylus listeri. The sequence continues at coordinate 121,936 of JARCFY010000032.1, forward strand.
AATCTGATGAATGTATCTCTTGCATTCAATGTAACTGCTCTTACCGTTGCTATATCATGCTTTTATATGGTTGAGTACATATACGATTAAATGAAGCCACCTTCTATACAGCTGGAGGAAAAAGGTGCTCCATACTGCCACTCAGTGGGATTCCTCGGGAGTAACGCAGAAAGTCATTTTGTGTAACAAACTATTACAATTTACAATCCAATGTATTTCTTGTATAGTATTCATTGATTACTCTTCTGCGATCTCTTGGTTAGACAACAGTGAAATTTCTTGGTTTTACAACGTTATATCAATACAGTGTCAGTAATCACTCCATGTACAACCAACTTCAAAATCTGATGAATGTATCTCTTGCATTCAATGTAACTGCTCTTACAGTTGCTATATCATGCTATTATATGGTTGAGTACACATACAATGAAATGAAGCTACCTTCTATACAACTGTACTAAAAAGGTGCTCCATACTGCCACTCAGTGGGATTCCTCGGGAGTAGCAGAAAGTCATTTTCTGTAACAAACTATTACAATATACAATATCTTGTATAGTATTCATTGATTACTCTTTTCAATGATCTGTTGGTTACAGGATAGAGATATTTCTAGGTTTTACAAAGTGATATCAGTACAGTGTCAGTTATCACTCCTTGTACAAACAACTTCAAAATCTGATGAATGTATCTCTGGCATTCAATGTAACTGCTCTTACAGTTGCTATATCATGCTTTTATATGGTTGAGTACATATACAATGAAATGAAGCCACCTTCTATACAACTATAGCAAAAAGGTGCTCCATACTGCCACTCAGTGGGATTCCTCGGGAGTAACACAGAAAGTCATTTTGTGTAACAAACTATTACAATTTACAATCCAATGTATTTCTTGTATAGTATTCATTGATTACTCTTCTGTGAACTCTTGGTTAGACAACAGTGAAATTTCTACGTTTTACAAAGTGATATTAGTACAGTGTCAGTTATCACTCCTTGTACAACCAACTTCAAAATCTGATGAATGTATCTCTTGCATTCAATGTAATTGCTCTTGCAGTTGATATATCTTGCTTTTATATGGTTGAGTACATATACAATTAAATGAAGCCACCTTCTATACAGCTGAAGGAAAAAGGTGCTCCATAGTGCCACTCAGTGGGATTCCTCGGGAGAAACGCAGAAAGTCATTTTGTGTAACAAACTAATACAATATATAAATTCTTGTATAGTATTCATTGATTACTCTTTTCAATGATCTGTTCGTTACAGGATAGTGATATTTCTAGGTTTTACAAAGTGATATCAGTACAGTGTCAGTTATCACTCCTTGTACAACCAACTTCAAAATCTGATGAATGTATGTCTTGCATTCAATGTAATTGCTCTTACAGTTGATACAACATGCTATTGCAATATTGAGTACATATACAATGAAATGAAGCCACCTTCAATAAAGCTAGAGGAAAAAGGTGCTCCATACTGCCACTTAGTGGGAATCCTCGGGAGTAACACAGAAAATAATTTTGTTTAACAAACTATTACAATTTACAATCCAATGTATTTCTTGTATAGTATTCATTGATTACTCTTCTGTGAACTCTTGGTTAGACAACAGTGAAATTTCTACATTTTACAAAGTGATATTAGTACAGTGTCAGTTATCACTCCTTGTACAACCAACTTCAAAATCTGATGAATGTATCTCTTGCATTCAATGTAATTGCTCTTGCAGTTGATATATCTTGATTTTATATGGTTGAGTACATATACAATTAAATGAAGCCACCTTCTATACAGCTGGAGGAAAAAGGTGCTCCATAGTGCCACTCAGTGGGATTCCTCGGGAGAAACGCAGAAAGTCATTTTGTGTAACAAACTAATACAATATATAAATTCTTGTATAGTATTCATTGATTACTCTTTTCAATGATCTGTTTATTACAGGATAGTGATATTTCTAGGTTTTACAAAGTGATTTTAACTACAGTGTCAGTTATCACTCCTTGTACAAACAACTTCAAAATCTGATGAATGTATCTCTGGCATTCAATGTAACTGCTCTTACAGTTGCTATATCATGCTTTTATATGGTTGAGTACATATACAATGAAATGAAGCCACCTTCTATACAACTATAGCAAACAGGTGCTCCATACTGCCACTCAGTGGGATTCCTCGGGAGTAACGCAGAAAGTCATTTTGTGTAACAAACTATTACAATTTACAATCCAATGTATTTCTTGTATAGTATTCATTGATTACTCTTCTGTGAACTCTTGGTTAGACAACAGTGAAATTTCTACGTTTTACAAAGTGATATCAGTACAGTGTCAGTTTTCACTCCTTGTATAAAAAACTTCAAAATCTGATGAATGTATCTCTGGCATTCAATGTAACTGCTCTTACAGTTGCTATATCATGCTTTTATATGGTTGAGTACATATACAATTAAATGAAGCCACCTTCTATACCACTATAGCAAAACGGTGCTCCATACTGCCACTCAGTGGGATTCCTCGGGAGTAACGCAGAAAGTCATTTTGTGTAACAAACTATTACAATTTACAATCCAATGTATTTCTTGTATAGTATTAATTCATTACTCTTCTGCGATCTCTTGGTTAGACAACAGTGAAATTTCTACGTTTTACAACATGATATCAATACAGAGTCAGTAATCACTCCTTGTACAACCAACTTCAAAATCTGATGAATGTATCTCTTGCATTCAATGTAACTGTTCTTACAGTTGCTATATCATGCTTTTTTATGGTTGAGTACATATACAATGAAATGAAGCCACCTTCTATACAACTATAGGAAAAAGGTGCTCCATACTGCCACTCAGTGGGATTCCTCGGGAGTAACGCAGAAAGTCATTTTGTGTAACAAACTATTACAATATACAATTTCTTGTATAGTATTCATTGATTACTCTTTTCAATGATCTGTTGGTTACAGGATAGTGATATTTCTAGGTTTTACAAAGTGATATCAGTACAGTGTCAGTTATCACTCCTTGTACAAACAACTTCAAAATCTGATAAATGTATCTCTGGCATTCAATGTAACTGCTCTTACAGTTGCTATATCATGCTTTTATATGGTTGAGTACATAGACAATGAAATGAAGCCACCTTCTATACAACTATAGCAAAAAGGTGCTCCATACTGCCACTCAGTGGGATTCCTCGGGAGTAACGCAGAAAGTCATTTTCTGTAACAAACTATTACAATTTACAATCCAATGTATTTCTTGTATAGTATTCATTGATTACTCTTCTGTGAACTCTTGGTTAGACAACAGTGAAATTTCTACGTTTTACAAAGTGATATTAGTACAGTGTCAGTTATCACTCCTTGTACAACCAACTTCAAAATCTGATGAATGTATCTCTTGCATTCAATGTAATTGCTCTTGCAGTTGATATATCTTGATTTTATATGGTTGAGTACATATACAATTAAATGAAGCCACCTTCTATACAGCTGGAGGAAAAATGTGCTCCATAGTGCCACTCAGTGGGATTCCTCGGGAGAAACGCAGAAAGTCATTTTGTGTAACAAACTAATACAATATATAAATTCTTGTATAGTATTCATTGATTACTCTTTTCAATGATCTGTTGGTTACAGGATAGTGATATTTCTAGGTTTTACAAAGTGATATCAGTACAGTGTCAGTTATCACTCCTTGTACAACCAACTTCAAAATCTGATGAATGTATCTCTTGCATTCAATGTAATTGCTCTTACAGTTGATATATCTTGATTTTATATGGTTGAGTACATATACAATAAAATGAAGCTACCTTCTATACAGCTGGAGGAAAAAGGTGCTCCATTCTGCCACTCAGTGGGATTCCTCGGGAGTAACGCAGAAAGTCATTTTGTGCAACAAACTATTACAATTTACAATCCAATGTATTTCTTGTATAGTATTCATTGATTACTCTTCTGCGATCTCTTGGTTAGACAACAGTGAAATTTCTAGGTTTTTCAAAGTGATATCAATACAGTGTCAGTTATCACTCCTTGTCCAACCAACTTCAAAATCTGATGAATGTATCTCTTGCATTCAATTTAACTGCTCTTATCGTTGCTATATCATGCTTTTATATGGTAGAGTACATATACAATGAAATGAAGACACCTTCTATACAACTACAGTAAAAAGGTGCTCCATTCTGCCACTCAGTGGGATTCCTCGGGAGTAACGCAGAAAGTCATTTTGTTTAACAAACTATTACAATTTACAATCCAATGTATTTCTTGTATAGTATTCATTGATTACTCTTCTGTGAACTCTTGGTTAGACAACACTGAAATTTCTAAGTTTTTCAAAGTGATATCAATACAGTGTCAGTTCTCACTACTTGTACAACCAACTTCAAAATCTGATGAATGTATCTCTTGCATTCAATGTAACTGCTCTTACCGTTGCTATATCATGCTTTTATATGGTTGAGTACATATACAATGAAATGAAGCCACCTTCTATACAACTACAGTAAAAAGGTGCTCCATACTGCCACTCAGTGGGATTCCTCGGGAGTAACGCAGAAAGTCATTTTGTGTAACAAACTATTACAATTTACAATCCAATGTATTTCTTGTATAGTATTCATTGATTACTCTTCTGCGATCTCTTGGTTAGACAATAGTGAAATTTCTTGGTTTTACAATGTTATATCAATACAGTGTCAGTAATCACTCCTTGTACAACCAACTTCAAAATCTGATGAATGTATCTCTTGCATTCAATGTAACTGCTCTTACAGTTGCTATATCATGCTATTATATGGTTGAGTACACATACAATGAAATGAAGCCACCTTCTATACAACTATACAATACTAAAAAGGTGCTCCATACTGCCACTCAGTGGGATTCCTCAGGAGTAACGCAGAAAGTCATTTTGTGTAACAAACTATTACAATATACAATTTCTTCTATAGTATTCATTGATTACTCTTTTCAATGATCTGTTGGTTACAGGATAGTGATATTTCTAGGTTTTAAAAAGTGATATCAGTACAGTGTCAGTTATCACTCCTTGTACAAACAACTTCAAAATCTGATGAATGTATCTCTGGCATTCAATGTAACTGCTCTTACAGTTGCTATATCATGCTATTATATGGTTGAGTACATATACAATGAAATGAAGCCACCTTCTATACAACTATAGCAAAACGGTGCTCCATACTGCCACTCAGTGGGATTCCTCGGGAGTAACGCAGAAAGTCATTTTGTGTAACAAACTATTACAATTTACAATCCAATGTATTTCTTGTACAGTATTCATTGATTACTCTTCTGTGAACTCTTGGTTAGACAACAGTGAAATTTCTACATTTTACAAAGTGATATCAGTACAGTGTCAGTTATCACTCCTTGTACAACCAACTTCACAATCTGATGAATGTATCTCTTGCATTCAATGTAATTACTCTTACAGTTGATATATCATGCTTTTATTTGGTTGAGTACATATACGATTAAATGAAGCCACCTTCTATACAGCTGGAGGAAAAAGGTGCTCCATTCTGCCACTCAGTGCGATTCCTCGGGAGTAACGCAGAAAGTCATTTTGTTTAACGAACTATTACAATTTACAATCCAATGTATTTCTTGTATAGTATTCATTGATTACTCTTCTGTGAACTCTTGGTTAGACAACAGTGAAATTTCTAAGTTTTTCAAAGTGATATCAATACAGTGTCAGTTCTCACTACTTGTACAACCAACTTCAAAATCTGATGAATGTATCTCTTGCATTCAATGTAACTGCTCTTACCGTTGCTATATCATGCTTTTATATGGTTGAGTACATATACAATGAAATGAAGCAACCTTCTATACAACTATAGCAAAAAGGTGCTCCATACTTCCACTCAGTGGCATTCCTCGGGAGTAACGCAGAAAGTCATTTTCTGTAACAAACTATTACAATTTACAATCCAATGTATTTCTTGTATAGTATTCATTGATTACTCTTCTGCGATCTCTTGGTTAGACAACAGTGAAATTTCTTGGTTTTACAACGTTATATCAATACAGTGTCAGTAATCACTCCTTGTACAACCAACTTCAAAATCTGATGAATGTATCTCTTGCATTCAATGTAACTGCTCTTACAGTTGCTATATCATGCTATTATATGGTTGACTACACATACAATGAAATGAAGCCACCTTCTATACAACTATACTAAAAAGGTGCTCCATACTGCCACTCAGTGGGATTCCTCGGGAGTAACGCAGAAAGTCATTTTGTGTAACAAACTATTACAATATACAATTTCTTGTATAGTATTCATTGATTACTCTTTTCAATGATCTGTTGGTTACAGGATAGTGATATTTCTAGGTTTTAAAAAGTGATATCAGTACAGTGTCAGTTATCACTCCTTGTACAAACAACTTCAAAATCTGATGAATGTATCTCTGGCATTCAATGTAACTGCTCTTACAGTTGCTATATCATGCTATTATATGGTTGAGTACATATACAATGAAATGAAGCCACCTTCTATACAACTATAGCAAAAAGGTGCTCCATACTGCCACTCAGTGGGATTCCTCGGGAGTAACGCAGAAAGTCATTTTGTGTAACAAACTATTACAATTTACAATCCAATGTATTTCTTGTATAGTATTCATTGATTACTCTTCTGTGAACTCTTGGTTAGACAACAGTGAAATTTCTACGTTTTACAAAGTGATATTAGTACAGTGTCAGTTATCACTCCTTGTACAACCAACTTCAAAATCTGATGAATGTATCTCTTGCATTCAATGTAATTGCTCTTGCAGTTGATATATCTTGATTTTATATGATTGAGTACATATACAATTAAATGAAGCCACCTTCTATACAGCTGGAGGAAAAAGGTGCTCCATAGTGCCACTCAGTGGGATTCCTCGGGAGAAACGCAGAAAGTCATTTTGTGTAACAAACTAATACAATATATAAATTCTTGTATAGTATTCATTGATTACTCTTTTCAATGATCTGTTCGTTACAGGATAGTGATATTTCTAGGTTTTACAAAGTGATATCAGTACAGTGTCAGTTATCACTCCTTGTACAACCAACTTCAACATCTGATGAATGTATGTCTTGCATTCAATGTAATTGCTCTTACAGTTGATATAACATGCTATTGCAAGATTGAGTACATATACAATGAAATGAAGCCACCTTCTATAAAGCTAGAGGAAAAAGGTGCTCCATACTGCCACTTAGTGGGAATCCTCGTGAATAACACAGAAAATAATTTTGTTTAACAAACTATTACAATTTACAATCCAATGTATTTCTTGTATAGTATTCATTGATTACTCTTCTGTGAACTCTTGGTTAGACAACAGTGAAATTTCTACGTTTTACAAAGTGATATCAGTACATTGTCAGTTATCACTCCTTGTACAACCAACTTCAAAATCTGATGAATGTATCTCTTGCATTCAATTTAACTGCTCTTACCGTTGCTATATCATGCTTTTATATGGTTGAGTACATATACAATGAAATGAAGCCACCTTCTATACAACTACAGTAAAAAGGAGCTCCATACTGCCACTCAGTGGGATTCCTCGGGAGTAACGCAGAAAGTCATTTTGTGTAACAAACTATTACAATTTACAATCCAATGTATTTCTTGTATAGTATTCATTGATTACTCTTCTGTGAACTCTTGGTTAGACAACAGTAAAATTTCTACGTTTTACAAAGTGATATCAGTACAGTGTCAGTTATCACTCCTTGTACAACCAACTTCAAAATCTGATGAATGTATCTCTTGCATTCAATGTAATTGCTCTTACAGTTGATATATCATGCTTTTATATGGTTGAGTACATATACAATTAAATGAAGCCACCTTCAATACAGCTGGAGGAAAAAGGTGCTCCATTTTGCCACTCAGTGGGATTCCTCGGGAGTAACGCAGAAAGTCATTTTGTGTAACAAACTATTACAATTTACAATCCAATTTATTACTTGTATAGTACTAATTGATTACTCTTCTGCGATCTCTTGGTTAGACAACAGTGAAATTTCTACGTTTTACAACATGATATCAATACAGAGTCAGTAATCACTCCTTGTACAACCAACTTCAAAATCTGATGAATGTATCTCTTGCATTCAATGTAACTGTTCTTACAGTTGCTATATCATGCTTTTTTATGGTTGAGTACATATACAATGAAATGAAGCCACCTTCTATACAACTATAGGAAAAAGGTGCTCCATACTGCCACTCAGTGGGATTCCTCGGGAGTAACGCAGAAAGTCATTTTGTGTAACAAACTATTACAATATATAATTTCTTGTATAGTATTCATTGATTACTCTTTTCAATGATCTGTTGGTTACAGGATAGTGATATTTCTAGGTTTTACAAAGTGATTTTAAGTACAGTGTCAGTTATCACTCCTTGTATAAACAACTTCAAAATCTGATGAATGTATCTCTGGCATTCAATGTAACTGCTCTTACAGTTGCTATATCATGCTTTTATATGGTTGAGTACATATACAATGAAATGAAGCCACCTTCTATACAACTATAGTAAAAAGGAGCTCCAACTGCCACTCAGTGGGATTCCTCGGGAGTAACGCAGAAAGTCATTTTGTGTAACAAACTATTACGATATATAATTTCTTGTATACTATTCATTGATTACTCTTTTCAATGATCTGTTGGTTACAGGATAGTGATATTTCTAGGTTTTACAAAGTGATATCAGTACAGTGTCAGTTATCACTCCTTGTACAAACAACTTTCAAATCTGATGAATGTATCTCTGGCATTCAATGTAACTGCTCTTACCGTTGCTATATCATGCTTTTATATGGTTGAGTACATATACAATGAAATGAAGCCACCTTCTATACAACTACAGTAAAAAGGTGCTCCATACTGCTACTCAGTAGGATTCCTCGGGAGTAACGCAGAAAGTCATTTTGAGTAACAAAATATTACAATTTACAATCCAATGTATTTCTTGTATAGTATTCATTGATTACTCTTCTGTGAACTCTTGGTTAGACAACAGTGAAATTTCTAGGTTTTTCAAAGTGATATCAATACAGTGCCACTTCTCACTCCTTGTACAACCAACTTCAAAATCTGATGAATGTATCTCTGGCATTCAATGTAACTGCTCTTACCGTTGCTATATCATGCTTTTATATGGTTGAGTACATATACAATGAAATGAAGCCACCTTCTATACAACTATAGGAAAAAGGTGCTCCATACTGCCACTCAGTGGGATTCCTCGGGAGTAACGCAGAAAGTCATTTTGTGTAACAAACTATTACAATTTACAATCCAATGTATTTCTTGTATAGTATTCATTGATTACTCTTCTGTGAACTCTTGGTTAGACAACAGTGAAATTTCTACGTTTTACAAAGTGATATCAGTACAGTGTCAGTTATCACTCCTTGTACAACCAACTTCAAAATCTGATGAATGTATCTCTTGCATTCAATGTAACTGCTCTTACAGTTGCTATATCATGCTTTTATATGGTTGAGTACATATACAATGAAATGAAGCCACCTTCTATACAACTATAGTAAAAAGGTGCTCCATACTGCCACTCAGTGGGATTCCTCGTGAGTAACGCAGAATGTCATTTTGCGTAACAAACTATTACAATATACAATTTCTTGTATAGTATTCATTGATTACTCTTTTCAATGATCTGTTGGTTACAGGATAGTGATATTTCTAGGTTTTACAAAGTGATATCAGTACAGTGTCAGTTATCACTCCTTGTACAAACAACTTCAAAATCTGATGAATGTATCTCTGGCATTCAATGTAACTGCTCTTATCGTTGCTATATCATGCTTTTATATGGTTGAGTACATATACAATGAAATGAAGCCACCTTCTATACAACTATAGGAAAAAGGTGCTCCATACTGCCACTCAGTGGGATTCCTCGGGAGTAACGCAAAAAGTCATTTTGTGTAACAAACTATTACAATTTACAATCCAATGTATTTCTTGTATAGTATTCATTGATTACTCTTCTGTGAACTCTTGGTTAGACAACAGTGAAATTTCTACGTTTTACAAAGTGATATCAGTACAGTGTCAGTTATCACTCCTTGTACAACCAACTTCAAAATCTGATGAATGTATCTCTTGCATTCAATGTAATTGCTCTTACAGTTGATATATCTTGATTTTATATGGTTGAGTACATATACAATTAAATGAAGCCACCTTCTATACAACTACAGTAAAAAGGTGTTCCATACTGCCACTCATTGGGATTCCTCGGGAGTAACGCAGAAAGTCATTTTGTGTAACAAACTATTACAATTTACAATCCAATGTATTTCTTGTATAGTATTCGTTGATTACTCTTCTGCGATCGCTTGGTTAGACAACAGTGAAATTTCTAGGTTTTCCAACATGATATCAATACAGTGTCAATAATCACTCCTTGTACAACCAACTTCAAAATCTGATGAACGTATCTCTTGCATTCAATGTAACTGCTCTTAAAGTTGCTATATCATGCTTTTATATGGTTGAGTACATATACAATGAAATGAAGCCACCTTCTATACAACTATAGTAAAAAGGAGCTCCATACTGCCACTCAGTGGGATTCCTCGGGAGTAACGCAGAAAGTCATTTTGTGTAACAAACTATTACAATACATAATTTCTTGTATAGTATTCATTGATTACTCTTTTCAATGATCTGTTGGTTACAGGATAGTGATATTTCTAGATTTTACAAAGTGATTTTAAGTACAGTGTCAGTTATCACTCCTTGTACAAACAACTTCAAAATCTGATGAATGTATCTCTGGCATTCAATGTAACTGCTCTTACAGTTGCTATATCATGCTTTTATATGGTTGAGTACATATACAATGAAATGAAGCCACCTTCTATACAACTATAGGAAAAAGGTGCTCCATACTGCCACTCAGTGGGATTCCTCGGGAGTAACGCAGAAAGTCATTTTGTGTAACAAACTATTACAATTTACAATCCAATGTATTTCTTGTATAGTATTCATTGATTACTCTTCTGTGAACTCTTGGATAGACAACAGTGAAATTTCTACGTTTTACAAAGTGATATCAGTACAGTGTCAGTTATCACTCCTTGTACAACCAACTTCAAAATCTGATGAATGTATCTCTTGCATTCAATGTAATTGCTCTTACAGTTGATATATCTTGATTTTATATGGTTGAGTACATATACAATTAAATGAAGCCACCTTCTATACAACTACAGTAAAAAGGTGTTCCATACTGCCACTCATTGGGATTCCTCGGGAGTAACGCAGAAAGTCATTTTGTGTAACAAACTATTACAATTTACAATACAATGTATTTCTTGTATAGTATTCGTTGATTACTCTTCTGCGATCGCTTCGTTAGACAACAGTGAAATTTCTACGTTTTACAACGTGATATCAGTACAGTGTCAGTTATCACTCCTTGTACAACAAACTTCAAAATCTGATGAATGTATCTCTGCCATTCAATGTAACTGCTCTTACAGTTGCTATATCATGCTTTTATATGGTTGAGTACATATACGATGAAATGAAGCCACCTTCTATACAACTATAGCAAAAAGGTGCTCCATACTGCCACTCAGTGGGATTCCTCGGAAGTAACGCAGAAAGTCATTTTGTGTAACAAACTATTACAATATACAATTTCTTGTATAGTATTCATTGATTACTCTTTTCAATGATCTGTTGGTTACAGGATAGTGATATTTCTAGGTTTTACAAAGTGATATCAGTACAGTATCAGTTATCACTCCTTGTACAAACAACTTCAAAATCTGATGAATGTATCTCTGGCATTCAATGTAACTGCTCTTACAGTTCCTATATCATGCTTTTATATGGTTGAGTACATATACAATGAAATGATGCCACCTTCTATACAACTATAGCAAAAAGGTGCTCCATACTGCCATTCAGTGGGATTCCTCGGGAGTAACGCAGAAATTCATTTTTTGTAACAAACTATTACAATTTACAATCCAATGTATTTCTTGTATAGTATTCATTGATTACTCTTCTGCGATCTATTGGTTAGACAACAGTGAAATTTCTAGGTTTTACAACGTGATATCAATACAGTGTCAGTAATCACTCCTTGTACAACCAACTTCAAAATCTGATGAATGTATCTCTTGCATTCAATGTAACTGCTCTTACAGTTGCTATATCATGCTTTTATATGGTTGAGTACATATACAATGAAATGAAGCCACCTTCTATGCAACTATAGTAAAAAGGTGCTCCATACTGCCACTCAGTGGGATTCCTCGGGAGTAACGCAGAAAGTCATTTTGTGTAACAAACTATTCCAATTTACAATCCAATGTATTTCTTGTATAGTATTAATTGATTACTCTTCTGCGATCTCTTGGTTAGACAACAGTGAAATTTCTAGGTTTTACAACGTGATATCAATACAGTGTCAGTAATCACTCCTTGTACAACCAACTTCAAAATCTGATGAATGTATCTCTTGCATTCAATGTAACTGCTCTTACAGTTGCTATATCATGCTTTTATATGGTTGAGTACATATACAATGAAATGAAGCCACCTTCTATACAACTACAGTAAAAAGGTGCTCCATACTGCCACTCAGTGGGATTCCTCGGAAGTAACGCAGAAAGTCATTTACTGTAACAAACTTTTACAATATACAATTTCTTGTATAGTATTCATTGATTACTCTTTTCAATGATCTGTTGGTTACAGGATAGTGATATTTCTAGGTTTTACAAAGTGATATCAATACAGTGCCACTTCTCACTCCTTGTACAACCAACTTCAAAATCTGATGAATGTATCTCTGGCATTCAATGTAACTGCTCTTACAGTTGCTATATCATGCTTTTATATGGTTGAGTACATATACAATGAAATGAAGCCACCTTCTATACAACTATAGCAAAAAGGTGCTCCATACTGCCACTCAGTGGGATTCCTCGGGAGTAACGCAGAAAGTCATTTTGTGTAACAAACTATTACAATTTACAATCCAATGTATTTCTTGTATAGTATTCATTGATTACTCTTCTGTGAACTCTTGGTTAGACAACAGTGAAATTTCTACGTTTTACAAAGTGATATCAGTACAGTGTCAGTTATCACTCCTTGTACAACCAACTTCAAAATCTGATGAATGTATCTCTTGCATTCAATGTAACTGCTCTTACAGTTGCTATATCATGCTTTTATATGGTTGAGTACATACACAATGAAATGAAGCCACCTTCTATACAACTATAGCAAAAAGGTGCTCCATACTGCCACTTAGTGGGATTCCTCGGGAGTAACGCAGAAAGTCATTTTGTGTAACAAACTATTACAATTTACAATCCAATGTATTTCTTGGATAGTATTCATTGATTACTCTTCTGTGAACTCTTGGTTAGACAACAGTGAAATTTCTACGTTTTACAAAGTGATATCAGTACAGTGTCAGTTATCACTCCTTGTACAACCCACTTCAAAATCTGATGAATGTATCTCTTGCATTCAATGTAATTGCTCTTACAGTTGATATATCTTGATTTTATATGGTTGAGTACATATACAATTGAATGAAGCCACCTTCTATACAACTACAGTAAAAATGTGCTCCATACTGCCACCCAGTGGGATTCCTCGGGAGTAACGCAGAAAGTCATGTTGTGTAACAAACTAATACAATTTACAATCCAATGTATTCCTTGTATAGTATTCATTGATTACTCTTCTGCGATCTCTTGGTTAGACAGCAGTGAAATTTCTAGGTTTTACAACTTGATATCAATACAGTGTCAGTAATCACTCCTTGGACAACCAACTTCAAAATCTGATGAATGTATCTCTTGCATTCAATGTAACTGCTCTTACAGTTTCTATATCATGCTTTTATATGGTTGAGTACATATACAATGAAATGAAGCCACCTTCTATACAACTATAGTAAAAAGGAGCTCCATACTGCCACTCAGTGGGATTCCTCGGGAGTAACGCAGAAAGTCATTTTGTGTAACAAACTATTACAATATATAATTTCTTGTATAGTATTCATTGATTACTCTTTTCAATGATCTGTTGGTTACAGGATAGTGATATTTCTAGGTTTTACAAAGTGATATCAGTACAGTGTCAGTTATCACTCCTTGTACAAACAACTTCAAAATCTGATGAATGTATCTCTGGCATTCAATGTAACTCTTCTTACAGTTGCTATATCATGCTTTTATATGGTTGAGTACATATATAATGAAATGAAGCCACCTTCTATACAACTATAGCAAAAAGGTGCTCCATACTGCCACTCAGTGGGATTCCTCGGGAGTAACGCAGAAAGTCATTTTGTGTAACAAACTATTACAATTTACAATCCAAAGTATTTCTTGTATAGTATTCGTTGATTACTCTTCTGCGATCGCTTGGTTAGACAACAGTGAAATTTCTAGGTTTTCCAACGTGATATCAATACAGTGTCAGTAATCACTCCTTGTACAACCCACTTCAAAATCTGATGAACGTATCTCTTGCATTCAATGTAACTGCTCTTACAGTTGCTATATCATGCTTTTATATGGTTGAGTACATATACAATGAAATGAAGCCACCTTCTATACAATTATAGTAAAAAGGAGCTCCATACTGCCACTCAGTGGGATTCCTCGGGAGTAACGCAGAAAGTCATTTTGTGTAACAAACTATTACAATATATAATTTCTTGTATAGTATTCATTGATTATTCTTTTCAATGATCTGTTGGTTACAGGATAGTGATATTTCTAGGTTTTACAAAGTGATTTTAAGTACAGTGTCAGTTATCACTCCTTGTACAAACAACTTCAAAATCTGATGAATGTATCTCTGGCATTCAATGTAACTGCTCTTACAGTTGCTATATCATGCTTTTATATGGTTGAGTACATATACAATGAAATGAAGCCACCTTCTATACAACTATAGTAAAAAGGAGCTCCATACTGCCACTCAGTGGGATTCCTCGGGAGTAACGCAGAAAGTCATTTTGTGTAACAAACTATTACAATATATAATTTCTTGTATAGTATTCATTGATTACTCTTTTCAATGATCAGTTGGTTACAGGATAGTGATATTTCTAGGTTTTACAAAGTGATATCAGTACAGTGTCAGTTATCACTCCTTGTACAACCAACTTCAAAATCTGATGAATGTATCTCTGGCATTCAATGTAACTCTGCTTACAGTTGCTATATCATGCTTTTATATGGTTGAGTACATATACAATGAAATGAAGCCACCTTCTATACAACTATAGCAAAAAGGTGCTCCATACTGCCACTCAGTGGGATTCCTCGGGAGTAACGCAGAAAGTCATTTTGTGTAACAAACTATTACAATTTACAATCCAATGTATTTCTTGTATAATATTCATTGATTACTCTTCTGTGAACTCTTGGTTAGACAACAGTGAAATTTCTACGTTTTACAACGTGATATCAGTACAGTGTCAGTTATCACTCCTTGTACAACCAACTTCAAAATCTGATGAATGTATCTCTTGCATTCAATGTAACTGCTCTTACCGTTGCTATATCATGCTTTTATATGGTTGAGTACATATACAATGAAATGAAGCCACCTTCTATACAACTATAGTAAAAAGGAGCTCCATACTGCCACTCAGTGGGATTCCTCGGGAGTAACGCAGAAAGTCATTTTCTGTAACAAACTATTACAATATATAATTTCTTCTATAGTATTCATTGATTACTCTTTTCATTGATCTGTTGGTTACAGGATAGTGATATTTCTAGGTTTTACAAAGTGATATCAGTACAGTGTCAGTTATCACTCCTTGTACAAACAACTTCAAAATCTGATGAATGTATCTCTGCCATTCAATGTAACTGCTCTTACAGTTGCTATATCATGCTTTTATATGGTTGAATACATATACAATCAAATGAAGCCACCTTCTATACAACTACAGTAAAAAGGTGCTCCATACTGCCACTCAGTGGGATTCCTCGGGAGTAACGCAGAAAGTCATTTTGTGTAACAAATATTACAATTTACAATCCAATGTATTTCTTGTATAGTATTCATTGATTACTCTTCTGCGATCTCTTGGTTAGACAACAGTGAAATTTCTAGGTTTTACAACGAGATATCAATACAGTGTCAGTAATCACTCCTTGTACAACCAACTTCAAAATCTGATGAATGTATCTCTTGCATTTAATGTAACTGCTCTTACAGTTGCTATATCATGCTTTTATATGGTTGAGTACATATACAATGAAATGAAGACACCTTCTATAAAACTATAGTAAAAAGGAGCTCCATACTGCCACTCAGTGGGATTCCTCGGGAGTAACGCAGAAAGTCATTTTGTGTAACAAACTTTTACAATATACAATTTCTTGTATAGTATTCATTGATTACTCTTTTCAATGATCTGTTGGTTACAGGATAGTGATATTTCTAGGTTTTACAACGTGATATCAGTACAGTGTCAGTTATCACTCCTTGTACAAACAACTTCAAAATCTGATGAATGTATCTCTGCCATTCAATGTAACTGCTCTTACAGTTGCTATTTCATGCTTTTATATGGTTGAGTACATACACAATGAAATGAAGCCACCTTCTATACAACTATAGCAAAAAGGTGCTCCATACTTCCACTTAGTGGGATTCCTCGGGAGTAACGCAGAAAGTCATTTTGTGTAACAAACTATTACAATTTACAATCCAATGTATTTCTTGTATAGTATTCATTGATTACTTTTCTGTGAACTCTTGGTTAGACATCAGTGAAATTTCTACGTTTTACAAAGTGATATCAGTACAGTGTCAGTTATCACTCCTTGTACAAAGAACTTCAAAATCTGATGAATGTATCTCTGGCATTCAATGTAACTGCTCTTACTGTGGCTATATCATGCTTTTATATGGTTGAGTACATATACAATTAAATGAAGCCACCTTCTATACAGCTGGAGGAAAAAGGTGCTCCATACTGCCACTCAGTGGGATTCCTCGGGAGTAACGCAGAAAGTCATTTTGTGTAACAAACTATTACAATATACAATTTCTTGTATAGTATTCATTTATTACTCTTTTCAATGATCTGTTGGTTACAGGATAGTGATATTTCTAGGTTTACAAAGTGATATCAGTACAGTGTCAGTTATCACTCCTTGTACAAACAACTTCAAAATCTGATGAATGTATCTCGGCCATTCAATGTAACTGCTCTTACAGTTGCTATATCATGCTTTTATATGGTTGAGTACATATACGATGAAATGAAGCCACCTTCTATACAACTATAGCAAAAAGGTGCTCCATACTGCCACTCAGTGGGATTCCTCGGGAGTAACGCAGAAAGTCATTTTGTGTAACAAACTATTACAATATACAATTTCTTGTATAGTATTCATTGATTACTCTTTTCAATGATCTGTTGGTTACAGGATAGTGATATTTCTAGGTTTTACAAAGTGATATCAGTACAGTATCAGTTATCACTCCTTGTACAAACAACTTCAAAATCTGATGAATGTATCTCTGGCATTCAATGTAACTGCTCTTACAGTTCCTATATCATGCTTTTATATGGTTGAGTACATATACAATGAAATGAAGCCACCTTCTATACAACTACAGTAAAAAGGTGCTCCATACTGCCACTCAGTGGGATTCCTCGGAAGTAACGCAGAAAGTCATTTTCTGTAACAAACTTTTACAATATACAATTTCTTGTATAGTATTCATTGATTACTCTTTTCAATGATCTGTTGGTTACAGGATAGTGATATTTCTAGGTTTTACAAAGTGATATCAGTACAGTGTCAGTTATCACTCCTTGTACAAACAACTTCAAAATCTGATGAATGTATCTCTTGCATTCAATGTAATTGCTCTTACAGTTGATATATCTTGATTTTATATGGTTGAGTACATATACAATTGAATGAAGCCACCTTCTATACAACTACAGTAAAAAGGTGCTCCATACTGCCACCCAGTGGGATTCCTCGGGAGTAACGCAGAAAGTCATGTTGTGTAACAAACTAATACAATTTACAATCCAATGTATTTCTTGTATAGTATTCATTGATTACTCTTCTGCGATCTCTTGGTTAGACAGCAGTGAAATTTCTAGGTTTTACAACTTGATATCAATACAGTGTCAGTAATCACTCCTTGTACAACCAACTTCAAAATCTGATGAATGTATCTCTTGCATTCAATGTAACTGCTCTAACAGTTTCTATATCATGCTTTTATATGGTTGAGTACATATACAATGAAATGAAGCCACCTTCTATACAACTATAGCAAAAAGGTGCTCCATACTGCCACTCAGTGGGATTCCTCGGGAGTAACGCAGAAATTCATTTTTTGTAACAAACTATTACAATTTACAATCCAATGTATTTCTTGTATAGTATTCATTGATTACTCTTCTGCGATCTCTTGGTTAGACAACAGTGAAATTTCTAGGTTTTACAACGTGATATCAATACAGTGTCAGTAATCACTCCTTGTACAACCAACTTCAAAATCTGATGAATGTATCTCTTGCATTCAATGTAACTGCTCTTACAGTTGCTATATCATGCTTTTATATGGTTGAGTACATATACAATGAAATGAAGCCACCTTCTATACAACTACAGTAAAAAGGTGCTCCATACTGCCACTCAGTGGGATTCCTCGGAAGTAACGCAGAAAGTCATTTTCTGTAACAAACTTTTACAATATACAATTTCTTGTATAGTATTCATTGATTACTCTTTTCAATGATCTGTTGGTTACAGGATAGTGATATTTCTAGGTTTTACAAAGTGATATCAGTACAGTGTCAGTTATCACTCCTTGTACAAACAACTTCAAAATCTGATGAATGTATCTCTGCCATTCAATGTAACTGCTCTTACAGTTGCTATATCATGCTTTTATATGGTTGAGTACATACACGATGAAATGAAGCCACCTTCTATACAACTATAGCAAAAAGGTGCTCCATACTGCCACTTAGTGGGATTCCTCGGGAGTAACGCAGAAAGTCATTTTGTGTAACAAACTATTACAATTTACAATCCAATGTATTTCTTGGATAGTATTCATTGATTACTCTTCTGTGAACTCTTGGTTAGACAACAGTGAAATTTCTACGTTTTACAAAGTGATATCAGTACAGTGTCAGTTATCACTCCTTGTACAACCAACTTCAAAATCTGATGAATGTATCTCTTGCATTCAATGTAATTGCTCTTACAGTTGATATATCTTGATTTTATATGGTTGAGTACATATACAATTGAATGAAGCCACCTTCTATACAACTACAGTAAAAAGGTGCTCCATACTGCCACCCAGTGGGATTCCTCGGGAGTAACGCAGAAACTCATGTTGTGTAACAAACTAATACAATTTACAATCCAATGTATTTCTTGTATAGTATTCATTGATTACTCTTCTGCGATCTCTTGGTTAGACAACAGTGAAATTTCTAGGTTTTACAACTTGATATCAATACAGTGTCAGTAATCACTCCTTGTACAACCAACTTCAAAATCTGATGAATGTATCTCTTGCATTCAATGTAACTGCTCTTACAGTTTCTATATCATGCTTTTATATGGTTGAGTACATATACAATGAAATGAAGCCACCTTCTATACAACTATAGTAAAAAGGAGCTCCATACTGCCACTCAGTGGAATTCCTCGGGAGTAACGCAGAAAGTCATTTTGTGTAACAAACTATTACAATATATAATTTCTTGTATAGTATTCATTGATTACTCTTTTCAATGATCTGTTGGTTACAGGATAGTGATATTTCTAGGTTTTACAAAGTGATATCAGTACAGTGTCAGTTATCACTCCTTGTACAAACAACTTCAAAATCTGATGAATGTATCTCTGGCATTCAATGTAACTCTTCTTAAAGTTGCTATATCATGCTTTTATATGGTTGAGTACATATACAATGAAATGAAGCCACCTTCTATACAACTATAGCAAAAAGGTGCTCCATACTGCCACTCAGTGGGATTCCTCGGGAGTAACGCAGAAAGTCATTTTGTGTAACAAACTATTACAATTTACAATCCAATGTATTTCTTGTATAGTATTCGTTGATTACTCTTCTGCGATCGCTTGGTTAGACAACAGTGAAATTTCTAGGTTTTCCAACGTGATATCAATACAGTGTCAGTAATCACTCCTTGTACAATCCACTTCAAAATCTGATGAACGTATCTCTTGCATTCAATGTAACTGCTCTTACAGTTGCTATATCATGCTTTTATATGGTTGAGTACATATACAATGAAATGAAGCCACCTTCTATACAATTATAGTAAAAAGGAGCTCCATACTGCCACTCAGTGGGATTCCTCGGGAGTAACGCAGAAAGTCATTTTGTGTAACAAACTATTACAATATATAATTTCTTGTATAGTATTCATTGATTATTCTTTTCAATGATCTGTTGGTTACAGGATAGTGATATTTCTAGGTTTTACAAAGTGATTTTAAGTACAGTGTCAGTTATCACTCCTTGTACAAACAACTTCAAAATCTGATGAATGTATCTCTGCCATTCAATGTAACTGCTCTTACAGTTGCTATATCATGCTTTTATATGGTTGAGTACATATACAATTGAATGAAGCCACCTTCTATACAACTACAGTAAAAAGGTGCTCCATACTGCCACCCAGTGGGATTCCTCGGGAGTAACGCAGAAAGTCATGTTGTGTAACAAAATAATACAATTTACAATCCAATGTATTTCTTGTATAGTATTCATTGATTACTCTTCTGCGATCTCTTGGTTAGACAGCAGTGAAATTTCTAGGTTTTACAACTTGATATCAATACAGTGTCAGTAATCACTCCTTGTACAACCAACTTCAAAATCTGATGAATGTATCTCTTGCATTCAATGTAACTGCTCTTACAGTTTCTATATCATGCTTTTATATGGTTGAGTACATATACAATGAAATGAAGCCACCTTCTATACAACTATAGTAAAAAGGAGCTCCATACTGCCACTCAGTGGGATTCCTCGGGAGTAACGCAGAAAGTCATTTTGTGTAACAAACTATTACAATATATAATTTCTTGTATAGTATTCATTGATTACTCTTTTCAATGATCTGTTGGTTACAGGATAGTGATATTTCTAGGTTTTACAAAGTGATATCAGTACAGTGTCAGTTATCACTCCTTGTACAAACAACTTCAAAATCTGATGAATGTATCTCTGGCATTCAATGTAACTCTTCTTACAGTTGCTATATCATGCTTTTATATGGTTGAGTACATATACAATGAAATGAAGCCACCTTCTATACAACTATAGCAAAAAGGTGCTCCATACTGCCACTCAGTGGGTTCCTCGGGAGTAACGCAGAAAGTCATTTTGTGTAACAAACTATTACAATTTACAATCCAATGTATTTCTTGTATAGTATTCGTTGATTACTCTTCTGCGATCGCTTGGTTAGACAACAGTGAAATTTCTAGGTTTTCCAACGTGATATCAATACAGTGTCAGTAATCACTCCTTGTACAACCGACTTCAAAATCTGATGAACGTATCTCTTGCATTCAATGTAACTGCTCTTACAGTTGCTATATCATGCTTTTATATGGTTGAGTACATATACAATGAAATGAAGCCACCTTCTATACAATTATAGTAAAAAGGAGCTCCATACTACCACTCAGTGGGATTCCTCGGGAGTAACGCAGAAAGTCATTTTGTGTAACAAACTATTACAATATATAATTTCTTGTATAGTATTCATTGATTACTCTTTTCAATGATCTGTTGGTTACAGGATAGTGGTATTTCTAGGTTTTACAAAGTGATTTTAAGTACAGTGTCAGTTATCACTCCTTGTACAAACAACTTCAAAATCTGATGAATGTATCTCTGGCATTCAATGTAACTGCTCTTAAAGTTGCTATATCATGCTTTTATATGGTTGAGTACATATACAATGAAATGAAGCCACCTTCTATACAACTATAGTAAAAAGGAGCTCCATACTGCCACTCAGTGGGATTCCTCGGGAGTAACGCAGAAAGTCATTTTGTGTAACAAACTATTACAATATATAATTTCTTGTATAGTATTCATTGATTACTCTTTTCAAGGATCTGTTGGTTACAGGATAGTGATATTTCTAGGTTTTACAAAGTGATATCAGTACAGTGTCAGTTTTCACTCCTTGTACAACCAACTTCAAAATCTGATGAATGTATCTCTGGCATTCAATGTAACTCTTCTTACAGTTGCTATATCATGCTTTTATATGGTTGAGTACATATACAATGAAATGAAGCCACCTTCTATACAACTATAGCAAAAAGGTGCTCCATACTGCCACTCAGTGGGATTCCTCGGGAGTAACGCAGAAAGTCATTTTGTGTAACAAACTATTACAATTTACAATCCAATGTATTTCTTGTATAATATTCATTGATTACTCTTCTGTGAACTCTTGGTTAGACAACAGTGAAATTTCTACGTTTTACAAAGTGATATCAGTACAGTGTCAGTTATCACTCCTTGTACAACCAACTTCAAAATCTGATGAATGTATCTCTTGCATTCAATGTAATTGCTCTTACAGTTGATATATCTTGATTTTATATGGTTGAGTACATATACAATTAAATGAAGCCACCTTCTATACAACTACAGTAAAAAGGTGCTCCATACTGCCACCCAGTGGGATTCCTCGGGAGTAACGCAGAAAGTCATGTTGTGTAACAAACTAATACAATTTACAATCCAATGTATTTCTTGTATAGTATTCATCGATTACTCTTCTGCGATCTCTTGGTTAGACAATAGTGAAATTTCTAGGTTTTACAACGTGATATCAATACAGTGTCAGTAATCACTCCTTGTACAACCAACTTCAAAAACTGATGAATGTATCTCTTGCATTCAATGTAACTGCTCTTACAGTTGCTATCTCATGGTTTTATATGGTTGAGTACATATACAATGAAATGAAGCCACCTTCTATACAACTATAGTAAAAAGGAGCTCCATACTGCCACTCAGTGGGATTCCTCGGGAGTAACGCAGAAAGTCATTTTCTGTAACAAACTTTACAATATAT
This sequence comes from Lepidodactylus listeri, assembly GCA_029233225.1. NCBI lineage: Eukaryota > Metazoa > Chordata > Lepidosauria > Squamata > Gekkonidae > Lepidodactylus > Lepidodactylus listeri. The sequence continues at coordinate 145,136 of JARCFY010000032.1, forward strand.
AATTTCTTGTATAGTATTCATTGATTACTCTTTTCAATGATCTGTTGGTTACAGGATAGTGATATTTCTAGGTTTTACAAAGTGATATCAGTACAGTGTCAGTTATCACTCCTTGTACAAACAACTTCAAAATCTGATAAATGTATCTCTTGCATTCAATGTAACTGCTCTTACAGTTGCTATATCATGCTTTTATATGGTTGAGTACATATACAATGAAATGAAGCCACCTTCTATACAACTACAGTAAAAAGGTGCTCCATACTGCCACTCAGTGGGATTCCTCGGGAGTAACGCAGAAAGTCATTTTGTGTAACAAACTATTACAATTTACAATCCAATGTATTTCTTGTATAGTATTCGTTGATTACTCTTCTGCGATCGCTTGGTTAGACAACAGTGAAATTTCTAGGTTTTCCAACGTGATATCAATACAGTGTCAGTAATCACTCCTTGTACAACCCACTTCAAAATCTGATGAACGTATCTCTTGCATTCAATGTAACTACTCTTACAGTTGCTATATCATGCTTTTATATGGTTGAGTACATATACAATGAAATGAAGCCACCTTCTATACAACTATAGTAAAAAGGAGCTCCATACTGCCACTCAGTGGGATTCCTCGGGAGTAACGCAGAAAGTCATTTTGTGTAACAAACTATTACAATATATAATTTCTTGTATAGTATTCATTGATTACTCTTTTCAATGATCTGTTGGTTACAGGATAGTGATATTTCTAAGTTTTACAAAGTGATATCAGTACAGTGTCAGTTATCACTCCTTGTACAACCAACTTCAAAATCTGATGAATGTATCTCTTGCATTCAATGTAACTGCTCTTACAGTTGCTATATCATGCTTTTATATGGTTGAGTACATATACAATGAAATGAAGCCACCTTCTATACAACTATAGTAAAAAGAAGCTCCATACTGCCACTCAGTGGGATTCCTCGGGAGTAACGCAGAAAGTCATTTTGTGTAACAAACTATTACAATATATAATTTCTTGTATAGTATTCATTGATTACTCTTTTCAATGATCTGTTGGTTACAGGATAGTGATATTTCTAGGTTTTACAAAGTGATATCAGTACAGTGTCAGTTATCACTCCTTGTACAACCAACTTCAAAATCTGATGAATGTATCTCTTGCATTCAATGTAACTCTTCTTACAGTTGCTATATCATGCTTTTATATGGTTGAGTACATATACAATGAAATGAAGCCACCTTCTATACAACTATAGCAAAAAGGTGCTCCATACTGCCACTCAGTGGGATTCCTCGGGAGTAACGCAGAAAGTTATTTTGTGTAACAAACTATTACAATTTACAATCCAATGTATTTCTTGTATAGTATTCATTGATTACTCTTCTGTGAACTCTTGGTTAGACAACAGTGAAATTTCTACGTTTTACAAAGTGATATCAGTACAGTGTCAGTTATCACTCCTTGTACAAAGAACTTCAAAATCTGATGAATGTATCTCTGGCATTCAATGTAACTGCTCTTACAGTTGCTATATCATGCTTTTATATGGTTGAGTACATATACAATGAAATGAAGCCACTTTCTATACAACTATAGTAAAAAGGAGCTCCATACTGCCACTCAGTGGGATTCCTCGGGAGTAACGCAGAAAGTCATTTTGTGTAACAAACTATTACAATATACAATTTCTTGTATAGTATTCATTGATTACTCTTTTCAATGATCTGTTGGTTACAGGATAGTGATATTTCTAGGTTTTACAAAGTGATATCAGTACAGTGTCAGTTATCACTCCTTGTACAAACAACTTCAAAATCTGATGAATGTATCTCTGCCATTCAATGTAACTGCTCTTACAGTTGCTATATCATGCTTTTATATGGTTGAGTACATATACAATGAAATGAAGCCACCTTCTATACAACTATAGTAAAAAGGAGCTCCATACTGCCACTCAGTGGGATTCCTCGGGAGTAACGCAGAAAGTCATTTTGTGTAACAAACTATTACAATATATAATTTCTTGTATAGTATTCATTGATTACTCTTTTCAATGATCTGTTGGTTACAGGATAGTGATATTTCTAGGTTTTACAAAGTGATATCAGTACAGTGTCAGTTATCACTCCTTGTACAACCAACTTCAAAATCTGATGAATGTATCTCTGGCATTCAATGTAACTGCTCTTACAGTTGCTATATCATGCTTTTATATGGTTGAGTACATATACAATGAAATGAAGCCACCTTCTATACAACTATAGCAAAAAGGTGCTCCATACTGCCACTCAGTGGGATTCCTCGGGAGTAACGCAGAAAGTCATTTTGTGTAACAAACTATTACAATTTACAATCCAATGTATTTCTTGTATAATATTCATTGATTACTCTTCTGTGAACTCTTGGTTAGACAACAGTGAAATTTCTACGTTTTACAAAGTGATATCAGTACAGTGTCAGTTATCACTCCTTGTACAACCAACTTCAAAATCTGATGAATGTATCTCTTGCATTCAATGTAATTGCTCTTACAGTTAATATATCTTGATTTTATATGGTTGAGTACATATACAATTAAATGAAGCCACCTTCTATACAACTACAGTAAAAAGGTGCTCCATACTGCCACCCAGTGGGATTCCTCGGGAGTAACGCAGAAAGTCATTTTGTGTAACAAACTATTACAATATACAATTTCTTGTATAGTATTCATTGATTACTCTTTTCAATGATCTGTTGGTTACAGGATAGTGATATTTCTAGGTTTTACAAAGTGATATCAGTACAGTGTCAGTTATCACTCCTTGTACAAACAACTTCAAAATCTGATGAATGTATCTCTGCCATTCAATGTAACTGCTCTTACAGTTGCTATATCATGCTTTTATATGGTTGAGTACATATACAATGAAATGAAGCCACCTTCTATACAACTATAGTAAAAAGGAGCTCCATACTGCCACTCAGTGGGATTCCTCGGGAGTAACGCAGAAAGTCATTTTGTGTAACAAACTATTACAATATATAATTTCTTGTATAGTGTTCATTGATTACTCTTTTCAATGATCTGTTGGTTACAGGATAGTGATATTTCTAGGTTTTACAAAGTGATATCAGTACAGTGTCAGTTATCACTCCTTGTACAAACAACTTCAAAATCTGATGAATGTATCTCTGGCATTCAATGTAACTGCTCTTACAGTTGCTATATCATGCTTTTATACGGTTGAGTACATATACAATGAAATGAAGCCACCTTCTATACAACTACAGTAAAAAGGTGCTCCATACTGCCACTCAGTCGGATTCCGCGGGAGTAACGCAGAAAGTCATTTTGTGTAACAAACTATTACAATTTACAATCTAATGTATTTCTTGTATAGTATTCGTTGATTACTCTTCTGCGATCGCTTGGTTAGACAACAGTGAAATTTCTAGGTTTTCCAACGTGATATGAATACAGTGTCAGTAATCACTCCTTGTACAACCCACTTCAAAATCTGATGAACGTATCTCTTGCATTCAATGTAACTGCTCTTACAGTTTCTATATCATGCTTTTATATGGTTGAGTACATATACAATGAAATGAAGCCACCTTCTATACAACTATAGTAGAAAGGAGCTCCATACTGCCACTCAGTGGGATTCCTCGGGAGTAACGCAGAAAGTCATTTTGTGTAACAAACTATTACAATATATAATTTCTTGTATAGTATTCATTGATTACTCTTTTCAATGATCTGTTGGTTACAGGATAGTGATATTGCTAGGTTTTACAAAGTGATTTTAAGTACAGTGTCAGTTATCACTCCTTGTACAAACAACTTCAAAATCTGATGAATGTATCTCTGGCATTCAATGTAACTGCTCTTACAGTTGCTATATCATGCTTTTATATGGTTGAGTACATATACAATGAAATGAAGCCACCTTCTATACAACTATAGCAAAAAAGTGCTCCATACTGCCACTCAGTGGGATTCCTCGGGAGTAACGCAGAAAGTCATTTTGTGTAACAAACTATTACAATTTACAATCCAATGTATTTCTTGTATAGTATTCGTTGATTACTCTTCTGCGATCGCTTGGTTAGACAACAGTGAAATTTCTAGGTTTTCCAACGTGATATCAATACAGTGTCAGTAATCACTCCTTGTACAACCAACTTCAAAATCTGATGAACGTATCTCTTGCATTCAATGTAACTGCTCTTACAGCTGCTATATCATGCTTTTATATGGTTGAGTACATATACAATGAAATGAAGCCACCTTCTATACAATTATAGTAAAAAGGAGCTCCATACTGCCACTCAGTGGGATTCCTCGGGAGTAACGCAGAAAGTCATTTTGTGTAACAAACTATTACAATATATAATTTCTTGTATAGTATTCATTGATTACTCTTTTCAATGATCTGTTGGTTACAGGATAGTGATATTTCTAGGTTTTACAAAGTGATTTTAAGTACAGTGTCAGTTATCACTCCTTGTACAAACAACTTCAAAATCTGATGAATGTATCTCTGGCATTCAATGTAACTGCTCTTAAAGTTGCTATATCATGCTTTTATATGGTTGAGTACATATACAATGAAATGAAGCCACCTTCTATACAACTATAGTAAAAAGGAGCTCCATACTGCCACTCAGTGGGATTCCTCGGGAGTAACGCAGAAAGTCATTTTGTGTAACAAACTATTACAATATATAATTTCTTGTATAGTATTCATTGATTACTCTTTTCAATGATCTGTTGGTTACAGGATAGTGATATTTCTAGGTTTTACAAAGTGATATCAGTACAGTGTCAGTTTTCACTCCTTGTACAACCAACTTCAAAATCTGATGAATGTATCTCTGGCATTCAATGTAACTCTTCTTACAGTTGCTATATCATGCTTTTATATGGTTGAGTACATATACAATGAAATGAAGCCACCTTCTATACAACTATAGCAAAAAGGTGCTCCATACTGCCACTCAGTGGGATTCCTCGGGAGTAACGCAGAAAGTCATTTTGTGTAACAAACTATTACAATTTACAATCCAATGTATTTCTTGTATAATATTCATTGATTACTCTTCTGTGAACTCTTGGTTAGACAACAGTGAAATTTCTACGTTTTACAAAGTGATATCAGTACAGTGTCAGTTATCACTCCTTGTACAACCAACTTCAAAATCTGATGAATGTATCTCTTGCATTCAATGTAATTGCTCTTACAGTTGATATATCTTGATTTTATATGGTTGAGTACATATACAATTAAATGAAGCCACCTTCTATACAACTACAGTAAAAAGGTGCTCCATACTGCCACCCAGTGGGATTCCTCGGGAGTAACGCAGAAAGTCATGTTGTGTAACAAACTAATACAATTTACAATCCAATGTATTTCTTGTATAGTATTCATTGATTCCTCTTCTGCGATCTCTTGGTTAGACAATAGTGAAATTTCTAGGTTTTACAACGTGATATCAATACAGTGTCAGTAATCACTCCTTGTACAACCAACTTCAAAAACTGATGAATGTATCTCTTGCATTCAATGTAACTGCTCTTACAGTTGCTATCTCATGGTTTTATATGGTTGAGTACATATACAATGAAATGAAGCCACCTTCTATACAACTATAGTAAAAAGGAGCTCCATACTGCCACTCAGTGGGATTCCTCGGGAGTAACGCAGAAAGTCATTTTCTGTAACAAACTATTACAATATATAATTTCTTGTATAGTATTCATTGATTACTCTTTTCAATGATCTGTTGGTTACAGGATAGTGATATTTCTAGGTTTTACAAAGTGATATCAGTACAGTGTCAGTTATCACTCCTTGTACAAACAATTTCAAAATCTGATAAATGTATCTCTTGCATTCAATGTAACTGCTCTTACAGTTGCTATATCATGCTTTTATATGGTTGAGTACATATACAATGAAATGAAGCCACCTTCTATACAACTACAGTAAAAAGGTGCTCCATACTGCCACTCAGTGGGATTCCTCGGGAGTAACGCAGAAAGTCATTTTGTGTAACAAACTATTACAATTTACAATCCAATGTATTTCTTGTATAGTATTCGTTGATTACTCTTCTGCGATCGCTTGGTTAGACAACAGTGAAATTTCTAGGTTTTCCAACGTGATATCAATACAGTGTCAGTAATCACTCCTTGTACAACCCACTTCAAAATCTGATGAACGTATCTCTTGCATTCAATGTAACTGCTCTTACAGTTGCTATATCATGCTTTTATATGGTTGAGTACATATACAATGAAATGAAGCCACCTTCTATACAACTATAGTAAAAAGGAGCTCCATACTGCCACTCAGTGGGATTCCTCGGGAGTAACGCAGAAAGTCATTTTGTGTAACAAACTATTACAATATATAATTTCTTGTATAGTATTCATTGATTACTCTTTTCAATGATCTGTTGGTTACAGGATAGTGATATTTCTAGGTTTTACAAAGTGATATCAGTACAGTGTCAGTTATCACTCCTTGTACAACCAACTTTAAAATCTGATGAATGTATCTCTTGCATTCAATGTAACTGCTCTTACAGTTGCTATATCATGCTTTTATATGGTTGAGTACATATACAATGAAATGAAGCCACCTTCTATACAACTATAGTAAAAAGGAGCTCCATACTGCCACTCAGTGGGATTCCTCGGGAGTAACGCAGAAAGTCATTTTGTGTAACAAACTATTACAATATATAATTTCTTGTATAGTATTCATTGATTACTCTTTTCAATGATCTGTTGGTTACAGGATAGTGATATTTCTAGGTTTTACAAAGTGATATCAGTACAGTGTCAGTTATCACTCCTTGTACAACCAACTTCAAAATCTGATGAATGTATCTCTTGCATTCAATGTAACTCTTCTTACAGTTGCTATATCATGCTTTTATATGGTTGAGTACATATACAATGAAATGAAGCCACCTTCTATACAACTATAGCAAAAAGGTGCTCCATACTGCCACTCAGTGGGATTCCTCGGGAGTAACGCAGAAAGTTATTTTGTGTAACAAACTATTACAATTTACAATCCAATGTATTTCTTGTATAGTATTCATTGATTACTCTTCTGTGAAATCTTGGTTAGACAACAGTGAAATTTCTACGTTTTACAAAGTGATATCAGTACAGTGTCAGTTATCACTCCTTGTACAAAGAACTTCAAAATCTGATGAATGTATCTCTGGCATTCAATGTAACTGCTCTTACAGTTGCTATATCATGCTTTTATATGGTTGAGTACATATACAATGAAATGAAGCCACTTTCTATACAACTATAGTAAAAAGGAGCTCCATACTGCCACTCAGTGGGATTCCTCGGGAGTAACGCAGAAAGTCATTTTGTGTAACAAACTATTACAATATACAATTTCTTGTATAGTATTCATTGATTACTCTTTTCAATGATCTGTTGGTTACAGGATAGTGATATTTCTAGGTTTTACAAAGTGATATCAGTACAGTGTCAGTTATCACTCCTTGTACAAACAACTTCAAAATCTGATGAATGTATCTCTGCCATTCAATGTAACTGCTCTTACAGTTGCTATATCATGCTTTTATATGGTTTAGTACATATACAATGAAATGAAGCCACCTTCTATACAACTATAGTAAAAAGGAGCTCCATACTGCCACTCAGTGGGATTCCTCGGGAGTAACGCAGAAAGTCATTTTGTGTAACAAACTATTACAATATATAATTTCTTGTATAGTATTCATTGATTACTCTTTTCAATGATCTCTTGGTTACAGGATACTGATATTTCTAGGTTTTACAAAGTGATATCAGTACAGTGTCAGTTATCACTCCTTGTACAACCAACTTCAAAATCTGATGAATGTATCTCTGGCATTCAATGTAACTGCTCTTACAGTTGCTATATCATGCTTTTATATGGTTGAGTACATATACAATGAAATGAAGCCACCTTCTATACAACTATAGCAAAAAGGTGCTCCATACTGCCACTCAGTGGGATTCCTCGGGAGTAACGCAGAAAGTCATTTTGTGTAACAAACTATTACAATTTACAATCCAATGTATTTCTTGTATAATATTCATTGATTACTCTTCTGTGAACTCTTGGTTAGACAACAGTGAAATTTCTACGTTTTACAAAGTGATATCAGTACAGTGTCAGTTATCACTCCTTGTACAACCAACTTCAAAATCTGATGAATGTATCTCTTGCATTCAATGTAATTGCTCTTACAGTTGATATATCTTGATTTTATATGGTTGAGTACATATACAATTAAATGAAGCCACCTTCTATACAACTACAGTAAAAAGGTGCTCCATACTGCCACCCAGTGGGATTCCTCGGGAGTAACGCAGAAAGTCATGTTGTGTAACAAACTAATACAATTTACAATCCAATGTATTTCTTGTATAGTATTCATTGATTACTCTTCTGCGATCTCTTGGTTAGACAATAGTGAAATTTCTAGGTTTTACAACGTGATATCAATACAGTGTCAGTAATCACTCCTTGTACAACCAACTTCAAAATCTGATGAATGTATCTCTTGCATTCAATGTAACTGTTCTTACAGTTGCTATATCATGGTTTTATATGGTTGAGTACATATACAATGAAATGAAACCACCTTCTATACAACTATAGTAAAAAGGAGCTCCATACTGCCACTCAGTGGGATTCCTCGGGAGTAACGCAGAAAGTCATTTTCTGTAACAAACTATTACAATATATAATTTCTTGTATAGTATTCATTGATTACTCTTTTCAATGATCTGTTGGTTACAGGATAGTGATATTTCTAGGTTTTACAAAGTGATATCAGTACAGTGTCAGTTATCACTCCTTGTACAAACAACTTCAAAATCTGATAAATGTATCTCTTGCATTCAATGTAACTGCTCTTACAGTTGCTATATCATGCTTTTATACGGTTGAGTACATATACAATGAAATGAAGCCACCTTCTATACAACTACAGTAAAAAGGTGCTCCATACTGCCACTCAGTCGGATTCCGCGGGAGTAACGCAGAAAGTCATTTTGTGTAACAAACTATTACAATTTACAATCTAATGTATTTCTTGTATAGTATTCGTTGATTACTCTTCTGCGATCGCTTGGTTAGACAACAGTGAAATTTCTAGGTTTTCCAACGTGATATGAATACAGTGTCAGTAATCACTCCTTGTACAACCCACTTCAAAATCTGATGAACGTATCTCTTGCATTCAATGTAACTGCTCTTACAGTTTCTATATCATGCTTTTATATGGTTGAGTACATATACAATGAAATGAAGCCACCTTCTATACAACTATAGTAAAAAGGAGCTCCATACTGCCACTCAGTGGGATTCCTCGGGAGTAACGCAGAAAGTCATTTTGTGTAACAAACTATTACAATATATAATTTCTTGTATAGTATTCATTGATTACTCTTTTCAATGATCTGTTGGTTACAGGATAGTGATATTGCTAGGTTTTACAAAGTGATTTTAAGTACAGTGTCAGTTATCACTCCTTGTACAAACAACTTCAAAATCTAATGAATGTATCTCTGGCATTCAATGTAACTACTCTTACAGTTGCTATATCATGCTTTTATATGGTTGAGTACATATACAATGAAATGAAGCCACCTTCTATACAACTATAGCAAAAAGGTGCTCCATACTGCCACTCAGTGGGATTCCTCGGGAGTAACGCAGAAAGTTATTTTGTGTAACAAACTATTACAATTTACAATCCAATGTATTTCTTGTATAGTATTCATTGATTACTCTTCTGTGAACTCTTGGTTAGACAACAGTGAAATTTCTACGTTTTACAAAGTGATATTAGTACAGTGTCAGTTATCACTCCTTGTACAAAGAACTTCAAAATCTGATGAATGTATCTCTGGCATTCAATGTAACTGCTCTTACAGTTGCTATATCATGCTTTTATATGGTTGAGTACATATACAATGAAATGAAGCCACTTTCTATACAACTATAGTAAAAAGGAGCTCCATACTGCCACTCAGTGGGATTCCTCGGGAGTAACGCAGAAAGTCATTTTGTGTAACAAACTATTACAATATACAATTTCTTGTATAGTATTCATTGATTACTCTTTTCAATGATCTGTTGGTTACAGGATAGTGATATTTCTAGGTTTTACAAAGTGATATCAGTACAGTGTCAGTTATCACTCCTTGTACAAACAACTTCAAAATCTGATGAATGTATCTCTGCCATTCAATGTAACTGCTCTTACAGTTGCTATATCATGCTTTTATATGGTTGAGTACATATACAATGAAATGAAGCCACCTTCTATACAACTATAGTAAAAAGGAGCTCCATACTGCCACTCAGTGGGATTCCTCGGGAGTAACGCAGAAAGTCATTTTGTGTAACAAACTATTACAATATATAATTTCTTGTATAGTGTTCATTGATTACTCTTTTCAATGATCTGTTGGTTACAGGATAGTGATATTTCTAGGTTTTACAAAGTGATATCAGTACAGTGTCAGTTATCACTCCTTGTACAAACAACTTCAAAATCTGATGAATGTATCTCTGGCATTCAATGTAACTGCTCTTACAGTTGCTATATCATGCTTTTATACGGTTGAGTACATATACAATGAAATGAAGCCACCTTCTATACAACTACAGTAAAAAGGTGCTCCATACTGCCACTCAGTCGGATTCCGCGGGAGTAACGCAGAAAGTCATTTTGTGTAACAAACTATTACAATTTACAATCTAATGTATTTCTTGTATAGTATTCGTTGATTACTCTTCTGCGATCGCTTGGTTAGACAACAGTGAAATTTCTAGGTTTTCCAACGTGATATGAATACAGTGTCAGTAATCACTCCTTGTACAACCCACTTCAAAATCTGATGAACGTATCTCTTGCATTCAATGTAACTGCTCTTACAGTTTCTATATCATGCTTTTATATGGTTGAGTACATATACAATGAAATGAAGCCACCTTCTATACAACTATAGTAGAAAGGAGCTCCATACTGCCACTCAGTGGGATTCCTCGGGAGTAACGCAGAAAGTCATTTTGTGTAACAAACTATTACAATATATAATTTCTTGTATAGTATTCATTGATTACTCTTTTCAATGATCTGTTGGTTACAGGATAGTGATATTGCTAGGTTTTACAAAGTGATTTTAAGTACAGTGTCAGTTATCACTCCTTGTACAAACAACTTCAAAATCTGATGAATGTATCTCTGGCATTCAATGTAACTGCTCTTACAGTTGCTATATCATGCTTTTATATGGTTGAGTACATATACAATGAAATGAAGCCACCTTCTATACAACTATAGCAAAAAAGTGCTCCATACTGCCACTCAGTGGGATTCCTCGGGAGTAACGCAGAAAGTCATTTTGTGTAACAAACTATTACAATTTACAATCCAATGTATTTCTTGTATAGTATTCGTTGATTACTCTTCTGCGATCGCTTGGTTAGACAACAGTGAAATTTCTAGGTTTTCCAACGTGATATCAATACAGTGTCAGTAATCACTCCTTGTACAACCAACTTCAAAATCTGATGAACGTATCTCTTGCATTCAATGTAACTGCTCTTACAGCTGCTATATCATGCTTTTATATGGTTGAGTACATATACAATGAAATGAAGCCACCTTCTATACAATTATAGTAAAAAGGAGCTCCATACTGCCACTCAGTGGGATTCCTCGGGAGTAACGCAGAAAGTCATTTTGTGTAACAAACTATTACAATATATAATTTCTTGTATAGTATTCATTGATTACTCTTTTCAATGATCTGTTGGTTACAGGATAGTGATATTTCTAGGTTTTACAAAGTGATTTTAAGTACAGTGTCAGTTATCACTCCTTGTACAAACAACTTCAAAATCTGATGAATGTATCTCTGGCATTCAATGTAACTGCTCTTAAAGTTGCTATATCATGCTTTTATATGGTTGAGTACATATACAATGAAATGAAGCCACCTTCTATACAACTATAGTAAAAAGGAGCTCCATACTGCCACTCAGTGGGATTCCTCGGGAGTAACGCAGAAAGTCATTTTGTGTAACAAACTATTACAATATATAATTTCTTGTATAGTATTCATTGATTACTCTTTTCAATGATCTGTTGGTTACAGGATAGTGATATTTCTAGGTTTTACAAAGTGATATCAGTACAGTGTCAGTTTTCACTCCTTGTACAACCAACTTCAAAATCTGATGAATGTATCTCTGGCATTCAATGTAACTCTTCTTACAGTTGCTATATCATGCTTTTATATGGTTGAGTACATATACAATGAAATGAAGCCACCTTCTATACAACTATAGCAAAAAGGTGCTCCATACTGCCACTCAGTGGGATTCCTCGGGAGTAACGCAGAAAGTCATTTTGTGTAACAAACTATTACAATTTACAATCCAATGTATTTCTTGTATAATATTCATTGATTACTCTTCTGTGAACTCTTGGTTAGACAACAGTGAAATTTCTACGTTTTACAAAGTGATATCAGTACAGTGTCAGTTATCACTCCTTGTACAACCAACTTCAAAATCTGATGAATGTATCTCTTGCATTCAATGTAATTGCTCTTACAGTTGATATATCTTGATTTTATATGGTTGAGTACATATACAATTAAATGAAGCCACCTTCTATACAACTACAGTAAAAAGGTGCTCCATACTGCCACCCAGTGGGATTCCTCGGGAGTAACGCAGAAAGTCATGTTGTGTAACAAACTAATACAATTTACAATCCAATGTATTTCTTGTATAGTATTCATTGATTCCTCTTCTGCGATCTCTTGGTTAGACAATAGTGAAATTTCTAGGTTTTACAACGTGATATCAATACAGTGTCAGTAATCACTCCTTGTACAACCAACTTCAAAAACTGATGAATGTATCTCTTGCATTCAATGTAACTGCTCTTACAGTTGCTATCTCATGGTTTTATATGGTTGAGTACATATACAATGAAATGAAGCCACCTTCTATACAACTATAGTAAAAAGGAGCTCCATACTGCCACTCAGTGGGATTCCTCGGGAGTAACGCAGAAAGTCATTTTCTGTAACAAACTATTACAATATATAATTTCTTGTATAGTATTCATTGATTACTCTTTTCAATGATCTGTTGGTTACAGGATAGTGATATTTCTAGGTTTTACAAAGTGATATCAGTACAGTGTCAGTTATCACTCCTTGTACAAACAATTTCAAAATCTGATAAATGTATCTCTTGCATTCAATGTAACTGCTCTTACAGTTGCTATATCATGCTTTTATATGGTTGAGTACATATACAATGAAATGAAGCCACCTTCTATACAACTACAGTAAAAAGGTGCTCCATACTGCCACTCAGTGGGATTCCTCGGGAGTAACGCAGAAAGTCATTTTGTGTAACAAACTATTACAATTTACAATCCAATGTATTTCTTGTATAGTATTCGTTGATTACTCTTCTGCGATCGCTTGGTTAGACAACAGTGAAATTTCTAGGTTTTCCAACGTGATATCAATACAGTGTCAGTAATCACTCCTTGTACAACCCACTTCAAAATCTGATGAACGTATCTCTTGCATTCAATGTAACTGCTCTTACAGTTGCTATATCATGCTTTTATATGGTTGAGTACATATACAATGAAATGAAGCCACCTTCTATACAACTATAGTAAAAAGGAGCTCCATACTGCCACTCAGTGGGATTCCTCGGGAGTAACGCAGAAAGTCATTTTGTGTAACAAACTATTACAATATATAATTTCTTGTATAGTATTCATTGATTACTCTTTTCAATGATCTGTTGGTTACAGGATAGTGATATTTCTAGGTTTTACAAAGTGATATCAGTACAGTGTCAGTTATCACTCCTTGTACAACCAACTTCAAAATCTGATGAATGTATCTCTTGCATTCAATGTAACTGCTCTTACAGTTGCTATATCATGCTTTTATATGGTTGAGTACATATACAATGAAATGAAGCCACCTTCTATACAACTATAGTAAAAAGGAGCTCCATACTGCCACTCAGTGGGATTCCTCGGGAGTAACGCAGAAAGTCATTTTGTGTAACAAACTATTACAATATATAATTTCTTGTATAGTATTCATTGATTACTCTTTTCAATGATCTGTTGGTTACAGGATAGTGATATTTCTAGGTTTTACAAAGTGATATCAGTACAGTGTCAGTTATCACTCCTTGTACAACCAACTTCAAAATCTGATGAATGTATCTCTTGCATTCAATGTAACTCTTCTTACAGTTGCTATATCATGCTTTTATATGGTTGAGTACATATACAATGAAATGAAGCCACCTTCTATACAACTATAGCAAAAAGGTGCTCCATACTGCCACTCAGTGGGATTCCTCGGGAGTAACGCAGAAAGTTATTTTGTGTAACAAACTATTACAATTTACAATCCAATGTATTTCTTGTATAGTATTCATTGATTACTCTTCTGTGAAATCTTGGTTAGACAACAGTGAAATTTCTACGTTTTACAAAGTGATATCAGTACAGTGTCAGTTATCACTCCTTGTACAAAGAACTTCAAAATCTGATGAATGTATCTCTGGCATTCAATGTAACTGCTCTTACAGTTGCTATATCATGCTTTTATATGGTTGAGTACATATACAATGAAATGAAGCCACTTTCTATACAACTATAGTAAAAAGGAGCTCCATACTGCCACTCAGTGGGATTCCTCGGGAGTAACGCAGAAAGTCATTTTGTGTAACAAACTATTACAATATACAATTTCTTGTATAGTATTCATTGATTACTCTTTTCAATGATCTGTTGGTTACAGGATAGTGATATTTCTAGGTTTTACAAAGTGATATCAGTACAGTGTCAGTTATCACTCCTTGTACAAACAACTTCAAAATCTGATGAATGTATCTCTGCCATTCAATGTAACTGCTCTTACAGTTGCTATATCATGCTTTTATATGGTTGAGTACATATACAATGAAATGAAGCCACCTTCTATACAACTATAGTAAAAAGGAGCTCCATACTGCCACTCAGTGGGATTCCTCGGGAGTAACGCAGAAAGTCATTTTGTGTAACAAACTATTACAATATATAATTTCTTGTATAGTATTCATTGATTACTCTTTTCAATGATCTCTTGGTTACAGGATAGTGATATTTCTAGGTTTTACAAAGTGATATCAGTACAGTGTCAGTTATCACTCCTTGTACAACCAACTTCAAAATCTGATGAATGTATCTCTGGCATTCAATGTAACTGCTCTTACAGTTGCTATATCATGCTTTTATATGGTTGAGTACATATACAATGAAATGAAGCCACCTTCTATACAACTATAGCAAAAAGGTGCTCCATACTGCCACTCAGTGGGATTCCTCGGGAGTAACGCAGAAAGTCATTTTGTGTAACAAACTATTACAATTTACAATCCAATGTATTTCTTGTATAATATTCATTGATTACTCTTCTGTGAACTCTTGGTTAGACAACAGTGAAATTTCTACGTTTTACAAAGTGATATCAGTACAGTGTCAGTTATCACTCCTTGTACAACCAACTTCAAAATCTGATGAATGTATCTCTTGCATTCAATGTAATTGCTCTTACAGTTGATATATCTTGATTTTATATGGTTGAGTACATATACAATTAAATGAAGCCACCTTCTATACAACTACAGTAAAAAGGTGCTCCATACTGCCACCCAGTGGGATTCCTCGGGAGTAACGCAGAAAGTCATGTTGTGTAACAAACTAATACAATTTACAATCCAATGTATTTCTTGTATAGTATTCATTGATTACTCTTCTGCGATCTCTTGGTTAGACAATAGTGAAATTTCTAGGTTTTACAACGTGATATCAATACAGTGTCAGTAATCACTCCTTGTACAACCAACTTCAAAATCTGATGAATGTATCTCTTGCATTCAATGTAACTGTTCTTACAGTTGCTATATCATGGTTTTATATGGTTGAGTACATATACAATGAAATGAAACCACCTTCTATACAACTATAGTAAAAAGGAGCTCCATACTGCCACTCAGTGGGATTCCTCGGGAGTAACGCAGAAAGTCATTTTCTGTAACAAACTATTACAATATATAATTTCTTGTATAGTATTCATTGATTACTCTTTTCAATGATCTGTTGGTTACAGGATAGTGATATTTCTAGGTTTTACAAAGTGATATCAGTACAGTGTCAGTTATCACTCCTTGTACAAACAACTTCAAAATCTGATAAATGTATCTCTTGCATTCAATGTAACTGCTCTTACAGTTGCTATATCATGCTTTTATACGGTTGAGTACATATACAATGAAATGAAGCCACCTTCTATACAACTACAGTAAAAAGGTGCTCCATACTGCCACTCAGTCGGATTCCGCGGGAGTAACGCAGAAAGTCATTTTGTGTAACAAACTATTACAATTTACAATCTAATGTATTTCTTGTATAGTATTCGTTGATTACTCTTCTGCGATCGCTTGGTTAGACAACAGTGAAATTTCTAGGTTTTCCAACGTGATATGAATACAGTGTCAGTAATCACTCCTTGTACAACCCACTTCAAAATCTGATGAACGTATCTCTTGCATTCAATGTAACTGCTCTTACAGTTTCTATATCATGCTTTTATATGGTTGAGTACATATACAATGAAATGAAGCCACCTTCTATACAACTATAGTAAAAAGGAGCTCCATACTGCCACTCAGTGGGATTCCTCGGGAGTAACGCAGAAAGTCATTTTGTGTAACAAACTATTACAATATATAATTTCTTGTATAGTATTCATTGATTACTCTTTTCAATGATCTGTTGGTTACAGGATAGTGATATTGCTAGGTTTTACAAAGTGATTTTAAGTACAGTGTCAGTTATCACTCCTTGTACAAACAACTTCAAAATCTAATGAATGTATCTCTGGCATTCAATGTAACTACTCTTACAGTTGCTATATCATGCTTTTATATGGTTGAGTACATATACAATGAAATGAAGCCACCTTCTATACAACTATAGCAAAAAGGTGCTCCATACTGCCACTCAGTGGGATTCCTCGGGAGTAACGCAGAAAGTTATTTTGTGTAACAAACTATTACAATTTACAATCCAATGTATTTCTTGTATAGTATTCATTGATTACTCTTCTGTGAACTCTTGGTTAGACAACAGTGAAATTTCTACGTTTTACAAAGTGATATTAGTACAGTGTCAGTTATCACTCCTTGTACAAAGAACTTCAAAATCTGATGAATGTATCTCTGGCATTCAATGTAACTGCTCTTACAGTTGCTATATCATGCTTTTATATGGTTGAGTACATATACAATGAAATGAAGCCACTTTCTATACAACTATAGTAAAAAGGAGCTCCATACTGCCACTCAGTGGGATTCCTCGGGAGTAACGCAGAAAGTCATTTTGTGTAACAAACTATTACAATATACAATTTCTTGTATAGTATTCATTGATTACTCTTTTCAATGATCTGTTGGTTACAGGATAGTGATATTTCTAGGTTTTACAAAGTGATATCAGTACAGTGTCAGTTATCACTCCTTGTACAAACAACTTCAAAATCTGATGAATGTATCTCTGCCATTCAATGTAACTGCTCTTACAGTTGCTATATCATGCTTTTATATGGTTGAGTACATATACAATGAAATGAAGCCACCTTCTATACAACTATAGTAAAAAGGAGCTCCATACTGCCACTCAGTGGGATTCCTCGGGAGTAACGCAGAAAGTCATTTTGTGTAACAAACTATTACAATATATAATTTCTTGTATAGTGTTCATTGATTACTCTTTTCAATGATCTGTTGGTTACAGGATAGTGATATTTCTAGGTTTTACAAAGTGATATCAGTACAGTGTCAGTTATCACTCCTTGTACAAACAACTTCAAAATCTGATGAATGTATCTCTGGCATTCAATGTAACTGCTCTTACAGTTGCTATATCATGCTTTTATATGGTTGAGTACATATACAATGAAATGAAGCCACCTTCTATACAACTATAGCAAAAAGGTGCTCCATACTGCCACTCAGTGGGATTCCTCGGGAGTAACGCAGAAAGTCATTTTGTGTAACAAACTATTACAATTTACAATCCAATGTATTTCTTGTATAATATTCATTGATTACTCTTCTGTGAACTCTTGGTTAGACAACAGTGAAATTTCTACGTTTTACAAAGTGATATCAGTACAGTGTCAGTTATCACTCCTTGTACAACCAACTTCAAAATCTGATGAATGTATCTCTTGCATTCAATGTAATTGCTCTTACAGTTGATATATCTTGATTTTATATGGTTGAGTACATATACAATTAAATGAAGCCACCTTCTATACAACTACAGTAAAAAGGTGCTCCATACTGCCACCCAGTGGGATTCCTCGGGAGTAACGCAGAAAGTCATGTTGTGTAACAAACTAATACAATTTACAATCCAATGTATTTCTTGTATAGTATTCATTGATTACTCTTCTGCGATCTCTTGGTTAGACAATAGTGAAATTTCTAGGTTTTACAACGTGATATCAATACAGTGTCAGTAATCACTCCTTGTACAACCAACTTCAAAATCTGATGAATGTATCTCTTGCATTCAATGTAACTGCTCTTACACTTGCTATATCATGGTTTTATATGGTTGAGTACATATACAATGAAATGAAGCCACCTTCTATACAACTATAGTAAAAAGGAGCTCCATACTGCAACTCAGTGGGATTCCTCGGGAGTAACGCAGAAAGTCATTTTGTGTAACAAACTATTACAATATATAATTTCTTGTATAGTATTCATTGATTACTCTTTTCAATGATCTGTTGGTTACAGGATAGTGATATTTCTAGGTTTTACAAAGTGATATCAGTACAGTGTCAGTTATCATTCCTTGTACAAACAACTTCAGAATCTGATAAATGTATCTCTTGAATTCAATGTAACTGCTCTTACAGTTGCTATATCATGCTTTTATATGGTTGAGTACATATACAATGAAATGAAGCCACCTTCTATACAACTACAGTAAAAAGGTGCTCCATACTGCCACTCAGTGGGATTCCTCGGGAGTAACGCAGAAAGTCATTTTGTGTAACAAACTATTACAATTTACAATCCAATGTATTTCTTGTATAGTATTCGTTGATTACTCTTCTGCGATCGCTTGGTTAGACAACAGTGAAATTTCTAGGTTTTCCACGGTTATATCAATACAGTGTCAGTAATCACTCCTTGTACAACCCACTTCAAAATCTGATGAACGTATCTCTTGCATTCAATGTAACTGCTCTTACAGTTGCTATATCATGCTTTTATATGGTTGAGTACATATACAATGAAATGAAGCCACCTTCTATACAACTATAGTAAAAAGGAGCTCCATACTGCCACTCAGTGGGATTCCTCGGGAGTAACGCAGAAAGTCATTTTGTGTAACAAACTATTACAATATATAATTTCTTGTATAGTATTCATTGATTACTCTTTTCAATGATCTGTTGGTTACAGGATAGTGATATTTCTAGGTTTTACAAAGTGATTTTAAGTACAGTGTCAGTTATCACTCCTTGTACAAACAACTTCAAAATCTGATGAATGTATCTCTGGCATTCAATGTAACTGCTCTTACAGTTGCTATATCATGCTTTTATATGGTTGAGTACATATACAATGAAATGAAGCCACCTTCTATACAACTATAGTAAAAAGGAGCTCCATACTGCCACTCAGTGGGATTCCTCGGGAGTAACGCAGAAAGTCATTTTGTGTAACAAACTATTACAATATATAATTTCTTGTATAGTATTCATTGATTACTCTTTTCAATGATCTGTTGGTTACAGGATAGTGATATTTCTAGGTTTTACAAAGTGATATCAGTACAGTGTCAGTTATCACTCCTTGTACAACCAACTTCAAAATCTGATGAATGTATCTCTGGCATTCAATGTAACTCTTCTTACAGTTGCTATATCATGCTTTTATATGGTTGAATACATATACAATGAAATGAAGCCAACTTCTATACAACTATAGCAAAAAGGTGCGCCATACTGCCACTCAGTGGGATTCCTCGGGAGTAACGCAGAAAGTTATTTTGTGTAACAAACTATTAAAATTTACAATCCAATGTATTTCTTGTATAGTATTCATTGATTACTCTTCTGTGAACTCTTGGTTAGACAACAGTGAAATTTCTACGTTTTACAAAGTGATATCAGTACAGTGTCAGTTATCACTCCTTGTACAAAGAACTTCAAAATCTGATGAATGTATCTCTGGCATTCAATGTAACTGCTCTTACAGTTGCTATATCATGCTTTTATATGGTTGAGTACATATAGAATGAAATGAAGCCACCTTCTATACAACTATAGCAAAAAGGTGCTCCATACTGCCACTCAGTGGGATTCCTCGGGAGTAACACAGAAAGTCATTTTGTGTAACAAACTATTACAATTTACAATCCAATGTATTTCTTGTATAGTATTCATTGATTACTCTTCTGTGAACTCTTGGTTAGACAACAGTGAAATTTCTACGTTTTACAAAGTGATATCAGGACAGTGTCAGTTATCACTCCTTGTACAACCAACTTTAAAATCTGATGAATGTATCTCTGGCATTCAATGTAACTGCTCTTACAGTTGCTATATCATGCTTTTATATGGTTGAGTACATATACAATGAAATGAAGCCACCTTCTATACAACTATAGCAAAAAGGTGCTCCATACTGCCACTCAGTGGGATTCCTCGGGAATAACGCAGAAAGTCATTTTGTGTAACAAACTATTACAATATACAATTTCTTGTATAGTATTCATTGATTACTCTTTTCAATGATCTGTTGGTTACAGGATAGTGATATTTCTAGGTTTTACAAAGTGATATCAGTACAGTGTCAGTTATCACTCCTTGTACAAACAACTTCAAAATCTGATGAATGTATCTCTGCCATTCAATGTAACTGCTCTTACAGTTTCTATATCATGCTTTTATATGGTTGAGTACATATACAATGAAATGAAGCCACCTTCTATACAACTATAGCAAAAAGGTGCTCCATACTGCCACTTAGTGGGATTCCTCGGGAGTAACGCAGAAAGTCATTTTGTGTAACAAACTATTACAATTTACAATCCAATGTATTTCTTGGATAGTATTCATTGATTACTCTTCTGTGAACTCTTGGTTAGACAACAGTGAAATTTCTACGTTTTACAAAGTGATATCAGTACAGTGTCAGTTATCACTCCTTGTACAACCAACTTCAAAATCTGATGAATGTATCTCTTGCATTCAATGTAATTGCTCTTACAGTTGATATATCTTGATTTTATATGGTTGAGTACATATACAATGAAATGAAGCCACCTTCTATACAACTACAGTAAAAAGGTGCTCCATACTGCCACCCAGTGGGATTCCTCGGGAGTAACGCAGAAAGTCATTTTGTGTAACAAACTATTACAATATATAATTTCTTGTATAGTATTCATTGATTACTCTTTTCAATGATCTGTTGGTTACAGGATAGTGATATTTCTAGGTTTTACAAAGTGATATCAGTACAGTGTCAGCTGTACAAACCTCCTTGTACAAAAAACTTCAAAATCTGATGAATGTCTGGCATTCAATGTAACTGCTCTTACAGTTGCTATATCATGCTTTTATATGGTTGAGTACATATACAATGAAATGAAGCCACCTTCTATACAACTATAGCAAAAAGGTGCTCCATACTGCCACTCAGTGGGATTCCTCGGGGGTAACGCAGAAAGTCATTTTGTGTAACAAAATTACAATTTACAATCCAATGTATTTCTTGTATAGTATTCATTGATAACTCTTCTGTGAACTCTTGCTTAGACAACAATGAAATTTCTACGTTTTACAAAGTGATATCAGTACAGTGTCAGTTATCACTCCTTGTACAAAGAACTTCAAAATCTGATGAATGTATCTCTGGCATTCAATGTAACTGCTCTTACAGTTGCTATATCATGCTTTTATATGGTTGAGTACATATACAATGAAATGAAGCCACCTTCTATACAACTATAGTAAAAAGGAGCTCCATACTGCCACTCAGTGGGATTCCTCGGGAGTAACGCAGAAAGTTATTTTGTGTAACAAACTATTACAATATATAATTTATTGTATAGTATTCATTGATTACTCTTTTCAATGATCTGTTGGTTACAGGATAGTGATATTTCTAGGTTTTACAAAGTGATATCAGTACAGTGTCAGTTATCACTCCTTGTACAACCAACTTCAAAATCTGATGAATGTACCTCTGGCATTCAATGTAACTGCTCTTACCGTTGCTATATAATGCTTTTATTTGGTTGAGTACATATACAATGAAATGAAGCCACCTTCTATACAACTATAGCAAAAAGGTGCTCCATACTGCCACTCAGTGGGATTCCTCAGGAGTAACGCAGAAAGTCATTTTGTGTAACAAACTCTTACAATTTACAATCCAATGTATTTCTTGTATAGTATTCATTGATTACTCTTCTGCGATCGCTTGGTTAGACAACAGTGAAATTTCTAGGTTTTCCAACGTGATATCAATACAGTGTCAGTAATCACTCCTTGTACAACCCACTTCAAAATCTGATGAACGTATCTCTTGCATTCAATGTAACTGCTCTTACAGTTGCTATATCATGCTTTTATATGGTTGAGTACATATACAATGAAATGAAGCCACCTTCTATACAACTATAGTAAAAAGGAGCTCCATACTGCCACTCAGTGGGATTCCTCGGGAGTAACGCAGAAAGTCATTTTGTGTAACAAACTATTACAATATATAATTTCTTGTATAGTATTCATTGATTACTCTTTTCAATGATCTGTTGGTTACAGGATAGTGATATTTCTAGGTTTTACAAAGTGATTTTAAGTACAGTGTCAGTTATCACTCCTTGTACAAACAACTTCAAAATCTGATGAATGTATCTCTGGCATTCAATGTAACTGCTCTTAAAGTTGCTATATCATGCTTTTATATGGTTGAGTACATATACAATGAAATGAAGCCACCTTCTATACAACTATAGTAAAAAGGAGCTCCATACTGCCACTCAGTGGGATTCCTCGGGAGTAACGCAGAAAGTCATTTTGTGTAACAAACTATTACAATATATAATTTCTTGTATAGTATTCATTGATTACTCTTTTCAATGATCTGTTGGTTACAGGATAGTGATATTTCTAGGTTTTACAAAGTGATTTTAAGTACAGTGTCAGTTATCACTCCTTGTACAAACAACTTCAAAATCTGATGAATGTATCTCTTGCATTCAATGTAACTGCTCTTACAGTTGCTATATCATGCTTTTATATGGTTGAGTACATATACAATGAAATGAAGCCACCTTCTATACAACTATAGTAAAAAGGAGCTCCATACTGCCACTCAGTGGGATTCCTCGGGAGTAACGCAGAAAGTCATTTTGTGTAACAAACTATTACAATTTACAATCCAATGTATTTCTTGTATAGTATTCGTTGATTAGTCTTCTGCGATCGCTTGGTTAGACAACAGTGAAATTTCTAGGTTTTCCAACGTGATATCAATACAGTGTCAGTAATCACTCCTTGTACAAACAACTTCAAAATCTGATGAACGTATCTCTTGCATTCAATGTAACTGCTCTTACAGTTGCTATATCATGCTTTTATATGCTTGAGTACATATACAATGAAATGAAGCCACCTTCTATACAGCTGGAGGAAAAAGGTGCTCCATACTTCCACTCAGTGGGATTCCTCGGGAGTAACGCAGAAAGTCATTTTGTGTAACAAACTATTACAATATACAATCCAATGTATTTCTTGTATAGTATTCATTGATTACTCTTCTGCGATCTCTTGGTTAGACAACAGTGAAATTTCTAGGTTTTACAACGTGATATCAATACAGTGTCAGTAATCACTCCTTGTACAACCAACTTCAAAATCTGATGAATGTATCTCTTGCATTAAATGTAACTGCTCTTACAGTTGCTATATCATGCTTTTATATGGTTGAGTACATATACAATGAAATGAAGCCACCTTCTCTACAACTACAGTAAAAAGGTGCTCCATACTGCCACTCAGTGGGATTCCTCGGGAGTAACGCAGAAAGTCATTTTGTGTAACAAACTATTACAATTTACAATCCAATGTATTTCTTGTATAGTATTCGTTGATTACTCTTCTGCGATCGCTTGGTTAGACCACAGTGAAATTTCTAGGTTTTCCAACGTGATATCAATACAGTGTCAGTAATCACTCCTTGTACAAACAACTTCAAAATCTGATGAACGTATCTCTAGCATTCAATGTAACTGCTCTTACAGTTGCTATATCATGCTTTTATATGGTTGAGTACATATACAATGAAATGAAGCCACCTTCTATACAACTATAGTAAAAAGGAGCTCCATACTGCCACTCAGTGGGATTCCTCGGGAGTAACGCAGAAAGTCATTTTGTGTAACAAACTATTACAATATATAATTTCTTATATAGTATTCATTGATTACTCTTTTCAATGATCTGTTGGTTACAGGATAGTGATATTTCTAGGTTTTACAAAGTGATTTTATGTACAGTGTCAGTTATCCCTCCTTGTACAACCAACTTCAAAATCTGATGAATGTATCTCTGGCATTCAATGTAACTGCTCTTACAGTTGCTATATCATGCTTTTATATGGTTGAGTACATATACAATGAAATGAAGCCACCTTCTATACAACTATAGTAAAAAGGAGCTCCATACTGCCACACAGTGGGATTCCTCGGGAGTAACGCAGAAAGTTATTTTGTGTAACAAACTATTACAATTTACAATCCAATGTATTTCTTGTATAGTATTCATTGATTACTCTTCTGTGAACTTTTGGTTAGACAACAGTGAAATTTCTACGTTTTACAAAGTGATATCAGTACAGTGTCAGTTATCACTCCTTGTACAAAGAACTTCAAAATCTGATGAATGTATCTCTGGCATTCAATGTAACTGCTCTTACAGTTGCTATATCATGCTTTTATATGGTTGAGTACATATACAATGAAATGAAGCCCCCTTCTATACAACTATAGCAAAAAGGTGCTCCATACTGCCACTCAGTGGGATTCCTCGGGAGTAACGCAGAAAGTCATTTTGTGTAACAAACTATTACAATTTACAATCCAATGTATTTCTTCTATAGTATTGATTGATTACTCTTCTGTGAACTCTTGCTTAGACAACAGTGAAATTTCTACGTTTTACAAAGTGATATCAGGACAGTGTCAGTTATCACTCCTTGTACAACCAACTTTAAAATCTGATGAATGTATCTCTTGCATTCAATGTAACTGCTCTTACAGTTGCTATATCATGCGTTTATATGCTTGAGTACATATACAATGAAATGAAGCCACCTTCTATACAAGTATAGTAAAAAGGTGCTCCATACTGCCACTCAGTGGGATTCCTCGTGAGTAACGCAGAAAGTCATTTTGTGTAACAAACTATTACAATATACAATTTCTTGTATAGTATTCATTGATTACTCTTTTCAATGATCTGTTGGTTACAGGATAGTGATATTTCTAGGTTTTACAAAGTGATATCAGTACAGTGTCAGTTATCACTCCTTGTACAAACAAGTTCAAAATCTGATGAATGTATCTCTGCCATTCAATGTAACTGCTCTTACAGTTGCTATATCATGCTTTTATATGGTTGAGTACATATACAATGAAATGAAGCCACCTTCTGTACAACTATAGCAAAAAGGTGCTCCATACTGCCACTTAGTGGGATTCCTCGGGAGTAACGCAGAAAGTCATTTTGTGTAACAAACTATTACAATTTACAATCCAATGTATTTCTTGGATAGTATTCATTGATTACTCTTCTGTGAACTCTTGGTTAGACAACAGTGAAATTTCTACGTTTTTCAAACTGATATCAGTACAGTGTCAGTTATCACTCCTTGTACAACCAACTTCAAAATCTGATGAATGTATCTCTTGCATTCAATGTAACTACTCTTACCGTTGCTATATCATGCTTTTATATGGTTGAGTACATATACAATGAAATGAAGCCACCTTCTATACAACTACAGTAAAAAGGTGCTCCATACTGCCACTCAGTGGGATTTCTCGCAAGTAACGCAGAAAATCATTTTGTGTAACAAACTATTACAATTTACAATCCAATGTATTTCTTGTATAGTATTCATTGATTACTCTTCTGCGATCTCTTGGTTAGACAACAGTGAAATTTCTACGTTTTACAACGTGATATCAATACAGTGTCAGTAATCACTCCTTGTACAACCAACTTCAAAATCTGATGAATGTATCTCTTGCATTCAATGTAACTGCTCTTACAGTTGCTATATCATGCTTTTATATGGTTGAGTACATATACAATGAAATGAAGCCACCTTCTATACAACTATAGTAAAAAGGTGCTCCATATTGCCACTCAGTGGGATTCCTCGGGAGTAACGCAGAAAGTCATTTTGTGTAACAAACTATTACAATATACAATTTCTTGTATAGTATTCATTGATTACTCTTTTCAATGATCTGTTGGTTACAGGATAGTGATATTTCTAGGTTTTACAAAGTGATATCAGTACAGTGTCAGTTATCACTCCTTGTACAAACAACTTCAAAATCTGATGAATGTATCTCTGGCATTCAATGTAACTGCTCTTACAGTTCCTATATCATGCTTTTATATGGTTGAGTATGAAATGAAGCCACCTTCTATACAACTATAGCAAAAAGGTGGTCCATACTGCCACTCAGTGGGATTCCTCGGGAGTAACGCAGAAATTCATTTTTTGTAACAAACGATTACAATTTACAATCCAATGTATTTCTTGTATAGTATTCATTGATTACTCTTCTGTGAACTCTTGGTTAGACAACAGTGAAATTTCTAGGTTTTACAACGTGATATCAATACAGTGTCAGTAATCACTCCTTGTACAACCAACTTCAAAATCTGATGAATGTATCTCTTGCATTCAATGAAACTGCTCTTACAGTTGCTATATCATGCTTTTATATGGTTGAGTACATATACAATGAAATGAAGCCACCTTCTATACAACTATAGTAAAAAGGAGCTTCATACTGCCACTCAGTGGGATTCCTCGGGAGTAACGCAGAAAGTCATTTTGTGTAACAAACTATTACAATATATAATTTCTTGTATAGTATTCATTGATTACTCTTTTCAATGATCTGTTGGTTACAGGATAGTGATATTTCTAGGTTTTACAAAGTGATATCAGTACAGTGTCAGTTATCACTCCTTGTACAAAGAACTTCAAAATCTGATGAATGTATCTCTGGCATTCAATGTAACTGCTCTTACCGTTGCTATATCATGCTTTTATTTGGTTTAGTACATATACAATGAAATGAAGCCACCTTCTATACAACTATAGCAAAACGGTGCTCCATACTGCCACTCAGTGGGATTCCTCGGGAGTAACGCAGAAAGTCATTTTGTGTAACAAACTATTACAATTTACAATCCAATTTATTTCTTGTATAGTATTCATTGATTACTCTTCTGCGATCTCTTGGTTAGACAACAGTGAAATTTGTAGGTTTTACAACGTGATATCAATACAGTGTCAGTAATCACTCCTTGTACAACCAACTTCAAAATCTGATGAATGTATCTCTTGCATTCAATGTAACTGCTCTTACAGTTGCTATATCATGCTTTTATATTGTTGAGTACATATACAATGAAATGAAGCCACCTTCTATACAACTACAGTAAAAAGGTGCTCCATACTGCCACTCAGTGGGATTCCTCGGAAGTAACGCAGAAAGTCATTTTGTGTAACAAACTATTACAATTTACAATCCAATGTATTTCTTGTATAGTATTCGTTGATTACTCTTCTGCGATCGCTTGGTTAGACAACAGTGAAATTTCTAGGTTTTCCAACGTGATATCAGTACATTGTCAGTAATCACTCCTTGTACAACCAACTTCAAAATCTGATGAACGTATCTCTTGCATTCAATGTAACTGCTCTTACAGTTGCTATATCATGCTTTTATATGGTTGAGTACATATACAATGAAATGAAGCCACCTTCTATACAACTATAGCAAAAAGGTGCTCCATACTGCCACTCAGTGGGATTCCTCGGGAGTAACACAGAAAGTCATTTTGTGTAACAAACTATTACAATTTACAATCCAATGTATTTCTTGTATAGTATTCATTGATTACTCTTCTGTGAACTCTTGGTTAGACAACAGTGAAATTTCTACGTTTTACAAAGTGATATCAGGACAGTGTCAGTTATCACTCCTTGTAGAACCAACTTTAAAATCTGATGAATGTATCTCTTGCATTCAATGTAACTGCTCTTACCGTTGCTATATCATGCTTTTATATGGTTGAGTACATATACAATGAAATGAAGCCACCTTCTATACAACTATAGCAAAAAGGTGCTCCATACTGACACTCAGTGGGATTCCTCAGGAGTAACGCAGAAAGTCATTTTGTGTAACAAACTATTACAATTTACAATCCAATGTATTTCTTGTATAGTATTCATTGATTACTCTTCTGCGATCTCTTGGTTAGACAACAGTGAAATGTCTAGGTTTTACAACGTGATATCAATACAGTGTCAGTAATCACTCCTTGTACAACCAACTTCAAAATCTGATGAATGTATCTCTTGCATTCAATGTAACTGCTCTTACAGTTGCTATATCATGCTTTTATATGGTTGAGTACATATACAATGAAATGAAGCAACCTTCTATACAACTACAGTAAAAAGGTGCTCCATACTGCAACTCAGTGGGATTCCTCGGAAGTAACGCAGAAAGTCATTTTGTGTAACAAACTATTACAATTTACAATCCAATGTATTTCTTGTATAGTATTCGTTGATTACTCTTCTGCGATCGCTTGGTTAGACAACAGTGAAATTTCTAGGTTTTCCAACGTGATATCAATACATTGTCAGTAATCACTCCTTGTACAACCAACTTCAAAATCTGATGAACGTATCTCTTGCATTCAATGTAACTGCTCTTACAGTTGCTATATCATGCTTTTATATGGTTGAGTACATATACAATGAAATGAAGCCACCTTCTATACAACTATAGCAAAAAGGTGCTCCATACTGCCACTCAGTGGGATTCCTCGGGAGTAACACAGAAAGTCATTTAGTGTAACAAACTATTACAATTTACAATCCAATGTATTTCTTGTATAGTATTCATTGATTACTCTTCTGTGAACTCTTGGTTAGACAACAGTGAAATTTCTACGTTTTACAAAGTGATATCAGGACAGTGTCAGTTATCACTCCTTGTACAACCAACTTTAAAATCTGATGAATGTATCTCTTGCATTCAATGTAACTGCTCTTACAGTTGCTATATCATGCTTTTATATGGTTGAGTACATACACAATGAAATGAAGCCACCTTCTATACAACTATAGCAAAAAGGTGCTCCATACTGCCACTCAGGGGGATTCCTCGGGAGTAACGCAGAAAGTCATTTTGTGTAACAAACTATTACAATATACAATTTCTTGTATAGTATTCATTGATTACTCTTTTCAATGATCTGTTGGTTACAGGATAGTGATATTTCTAGGTTTTACAAAGTGATATCAGTACAGTGTCAGTTATCACTCCTTGTACAAACAACTTCAAAATCTGATGAATGTATCTCTGCCATTCAATGTAACTGCTCTTACAGTTGCTATATCATGCTTTTATATGGTTGAGTACATATACAATGAAATGAAGCCACCTTCTATACAACTATAGTAAAAAGGTGCTCCATATTGCCACTCAGTGGGATTCCTCGGGAGTAACGCAGAAAGTCATTTTGTGTAACAAACTATTACAATATACAATTTCTTGTATAGTATTCATTGATTACTCTTTTCAATGATCTGTTGGTTACAGGATAGTGACATTTCTAGGTTTTACAAAGTTATATCAGTACAGTGTCAGTTATAACTCCTTGTACAAACAACTTCAAAATCTGATGAATGTATCTCTGGCATTCAATGTAACTGCTCTTACAGTTCCTATATCATGCTTTTATATGGTTGAGTACATATACAATGAAATGAAGCCACCTTCTATACAACTATAGCAAAAAGGTGCTCCATACTGCCACTTAGTGGGATTCCTCGGGAGTAACGCAGAAAGTCATTTTGTGTAACAAACTATTACAATTTACAATCCAATATATTTCTTGTATAGTATTCATTGATTACTTTTCTGTGAACTCTTGGTTAGACATCAGTGAAATTTCTACGTTTTACAAAGTGATATCAGTACAGTGTCAGTTATCACTCCTTGTACAAAGAACTTCAAAATCTGATGAATGTATCTCTGGCATTCAATGTAACTGCTCTTACTGTGGCTATATCATGCTTTTATATGGTTGAGTACATATACAATTAAATGAAGCCACCTTCTATACAGCTGGAGGAAAAAGGTGCTCCATACTGCCACTCAGTGGGATTCCTCGGGAGTAACGCAGAAAGTCATTTTGTGTAACAAACTATTACAATATACAATTTCTTGTATAGTATTCATTGATTACTCTTTTCAATGATCTGTTGGTTACAGGATAGTGATATTTCTAGGTTTTACAAAGTGATATCAGTACAGTGTCAGTTATCACTCCTTGTACAAACAACTTCAAAATCTGATGAATGTATCTCTGGCATTCAATGTAACTGCTCTTACAGTTCCTATATCATGCTTTTATATGGTTGAGTATGAAATGAAGCCACCTTCTATACAACTATAGCAAAAAGGTGCTCCATACTGCCACTCAGTGGGATTCCTCGGGAGTAACGCAGAAATTCATTTTTTGTAACAAACGATTACAATTTACAATCCAATGTATTTCTTGTATAGTATTCATTGATTACTCTTCTGTGAACTCTTGGTTAGACAACAGTGAAATTTCTAGGTTTTACAACGTGATATCAATACAGTGTCAGTAATCACTCCTTGTACAACCAACTTCAAAATCTGATGAATGTATCTCTTGCATTCAATGAAACTGCTCTTACAGTTGCTATATCATGCTTTTATATGGTTGAGTACATATACAATGAAATGAAGCCACCTTCTATACAACTATAGTAAAAAGGAGCTCCATACTGCCACTCAGTGGGATTCCTCGGGAGTAACGCAGAAAGTCATTTTGTGTAACAAACTATTACAATATATAATTTCTTGTATAGTATTCATTGATTACTCTTTTCAATGATCTGTTGGTTACAGGATAGTGATATTTCTAGGTTTTACAAAGTGATATCAGTACAGTGTCAGTTATCACTCCTTGTACAAACAACTTCAAAATCTGATGAATGTATCTCTGCCATTCAATGTAACTGCTCTTACAGTTGCTATATCATGCTTTTATATGGTTGAGTACATATACAATGAAATGAAGCCACCTTCTATACAACTATAGTAAAAAGGTGCTCCATATTGCCACTCAGTGGGATTCCTCGGGAGTAACGCAGAAAGTCATTTTGTGTAACAAACTATTACAATTTACAATCCAATGTATTTCTTGTATAGTATTCGTTGATTACTCTTCTGCGATCGCTTGGTTAGACAACAGTGAAATTTCTAGGTTTTCCAACGTGATATGAATACAGTGTCAGTAATCACTCCTTGTACAACCCACTTCAAAATCTGATGAACGTATCTCTTGCATTCAATGTAACTGCTCTTACAGTTGCTATATCATGCTTTTATATGGTTGAGTACATATACAATGAAATGAAGCCACCTTCTATACAACTATAGTAAAAAGGAGCTCCATACTGCCACTCAGTGGGATTCCTCGGGAGTAACGCAGAAAGTCATTTTGTGTAACAAACTATTACAATATATAATTTCTTGTATAGTATTCATTGATTACTCTTTTCAATGATCTGTTGGTTACAGGATAGTGATATTGCTAGGTTTTACAAAGTGATTTTAAGTACAGTGTCAGTTATCACTCCTTGTACAAACAACTTCAAAATCTGATGAATGTATCTCTGGCATTCAATGTAACTACTCTTACAGTTGCTATATCATGCTTTTATATGGTTGAGTACATATACAATGAAATGAAGCCACCTTCTATACAACTATAGCAAAAAGGTGCTCCATACTGCCACTCAGTGGGATTCCTCGGGGGTAACGCAGAAAGTTATTTTGTGTAACAAACTATTACAATTTACAATCCAATGTATTTCTTGTATAGTATTCATTGATTACTCTTCTGTGAACTCTTGGTTAGACAACAGTGAAATTTCTACGTTTTACAAAGTGATATTAGTACAGTGTCAGTTATCACTCCTTGTACAAAGAACTTCAAAATCTGATGAATGTATCTCTGGCATTCAATGTAACTGCTCTTACAGTTGCTATATCATGCTTTTATATGGTTGAGTACATATACAATGAAATGAAGCCACTTTCTGTACAACTATGGTAAAAAGGAGCTCCATACTGCCACTCAGTGGGATTCCTCGGGAGTAACGCAGAAAGTCATTTTGTGTAACAAACTATTACAATATACAATTTCTTGTATAGTATTCATTGATTACTCTTTTCAATGATCTGTTGGTTACAGGATAGTGATATTTCTAGGTTTTACAAAGTGATATCAGTACAGTGTCAGTTATCACTCCTTGTACAAACAACTTCAAAATCTGATGAATGTATCTCTGCCATTCAATGTAACTGCTCTTACAGTTGCTATATCATGCTTTTATATGGTTGAGTACATATACAATGAAATGAAGCCACCTTCTATACAACTATAGTAAAAAGGAGCTCCATACTGCCACTCAGTGGGATTCCTCGGGAGTAACGCAGAAATTCATTTTGTGTAACAAACTATTACAATATATAATTTCTTGTATAGTGTTCATTGATTACTCTTTTCAATGATCTGTTGGTTACAGGATAGTGATATTTCTAGGTTTTACAAAGTGATATCAGTACAGTGTCAGTTATCACTCCTTGTACAAACAACTTCAAAATCTGATGAATGTATCTCTGGCATTCAATGTAACTGCTCTTACAGTTGCTATATCATGCTTTTATATGGTTGAGTACATATACAATGAAATGAAGCCACCTTCTATACAACTATAGCAAAAAGGTGCTCCATACTGCCACTCAGTGGGATTCCTCGGGAGTAACGCAGAAAGTCATTTTGTGTAACAAACTATTACAATTTACAATCCAATGTATTTCTTGTATAATATTCATTGATTACTCTTCTGTGAACTCTTGGTTAGACAACAGTGAAATTTCTACGTTTTACAAAGTGATATCAGTACAGTGTCAGTTATCACTCCTTGTACAACCAACTTCAAAATCTGATGAATGTATCTCTTGCATTCAATGTAATTGCTCTTACAGTTGATATATCTTGATTTTATATCGTTGAGTACATATACAATTAAATGAAGCCACCTTCTATACAACTACAGTAAAAAGGTGCTCCATACTGCCACCCAGTGGGATTCCTCGGGAGTAACGCAGAAAGTCATGTTGTGTAACAAACTAATACAATTTACAATCCAATGTATTTCTTGTATAGTATTCATTGATTACTCTTCTGCGATCTCTTGGTTAGACAATAGTGAAATTTCTAGGTTTTACAACGTGATATCAATACAGTGTCAGTAATCACTCCTTGTACAACCAACTTCAAAATCTGATGAATGTATCTCTTGCATTCAATGTAACTGCTCTTACACTTGCTATATCATGGTTTTATATGGTTGAGTACATATACAATGAAATGAAGCCACCTTCTATACAACTATAGTAAAAAGGAGCTCCATACTGCAACTCAGTGGGATTCCTCGGGAGTAACGCAGAAAGTCATTTTGTGTAACAAACTATTACAATATATAATTTCTTGTATAGTATTCATTGATTACTCTTTTCAATGATCTGTTGGTTACAGGATAGTGATATTTCTAGGTTTTACAAAGTGATATCAGTACAGTGTCAGTTATCACTCCTTGTACAAACAACTTCAGAATCTGATAAATGTATCTCTTGAATTCAATGTAACTGCTCTTACAGTTGCTATATCATGCTTTTATATGGTTGAGTACATATACAATGAAATGAAGCCACCTTCTATACAACTACAGTAAAAAGGTGCTCCATACTGCCACTCAGTGGGATTCCTCGGGAGTAACGCAGAAAGTCATTTTGTGTAACAAACTATTACAATTTACAATCCAATGTATTTCTTGTATAGTATTCGTTGATTACTCTTCTGCGATCGCTTGGTTAGACAACAGTGAAATTTCTAGGTTTTCCACGGTTATATCAATACAGTGTCAGTAATCACTCCTTGTACAACCCACTTCAAAATCTGATGAACGTATCTCTTGCATTCAATGTAACTGCTCTTACAGTTGCTATATCATGCTTTTATATGGTTGAGTACATATACAATGAAATGAAGCCACCTTCTATACAACTATAGTAAAAAGGAGCTCCATACTGCCACTCAGTGGGATTCCTCGGGAGTAACGCAGAAAGTCATTTTGTGTAACAAACTATTACAATATATAATTTCTTGTATAGTATTCATTGATTACTCTTTTCAATGATCTGTTGGTTACAGGATAGTGATATTTCTAGGTTTTACAAAGTGATTTTAAGTACAGTGTCAGTTATCACTCCTTGTACAAACAACTTCAAAATCTGATGAATGTATCTCTGGCATTCAATGTAACTGCTCTTACAGTTGCTATATCATGCTTTTATATGGTTGAGTACATATACAATGAAATGAAGCCACCTTCTATACAACTATAGTAAAAAGGAGCTCCATACTGCCACTCAGTGGGATTCCTCGGGAGTAACGCAGAAAGTCATTTTGTGTAACAAACTATTACAATATATAATTTCTTGTATAGTATTCATTGATTACTCTTTTCAATGATCTGTTGGTTACAGGATAGTGATATTTCTAGGTTTTACAAAGTGATATCAATACAGTGTCAGTTATCACTCCTTGTACAACCAACTTCAAAATCTGATGAATGTATCTCTGGCATTCAATGTAACTCTTCTTACAGTTGCTATATCATGCTTTTATATGGTTGAATACATATACAATGAAATGAAGCCACCTTCTATACAACTATAGCAAAAAGGTGCGCCATACTGCCACTCAGTGGGATTCCTCGGGAGTAACGCAGAAAGTTATTTTGTGTAACAAACTATTAAAATTTACAATCCAATGTATTTCTTGTATAGTATTCATTGATTACTCTTCTGTGAACTCTTGGTTAGACAACAGTGAAATTTCTACGTTTTACAAAGTGATATCAGTACAGTGTCAGTTATCACTCCTTGTACAAAGAACTTCAAAATCTGATGAATGTATCTCTGGCATTCAATGTAACTGCTCTTACAGTTGCTATATCATGCTTTTATATGGTTGAGTACATATAGAATGAAATGAAGCCACCTTCTATACAACTATAGCAAAAAGGTGCTCCATACTGCCACTCAGTGGGATTCCTCGGGAGTAACACAGAAAGTCATTTTGTGTAACAAACTATTACAATTTACAATCCAATGTATTTCTTGTATAGTATTCATTGATTACTCTTCTGTGAACTCTTGGTTAGACAACAGTGAAATTTCTACGTTTTACAAAGTGATATCAGGACAGTGTCAGTTATCACTCCTTGTACAACCAACTTTAAAATCTGATGAATGTATCTCTGGCATTCAATGTAACTGCTCTTACAGTTGCTATATCATGGTTTTATATGGTTGAGTACATATACAATGAAATGAAGCCACCTTCTATACAACTATAGCAAAAAGGTGCTCCATACTGCCACTCAGTGGGATTCCTCGGGAGTAACGCAGAAAGTCATTTTGTGTAACAAACTATTACAATATACAATTTCTTGTATAGTATTCATTGATTACTCTTTTCAATGATCTGTTGGTTACAGGATAGTGATATTTCTAGGTTTTACAAAGTGATATCAGTACAGTGTCAGTTATCACTCCTTGTACAAACAACTTCAAAATCTGATGAATGTATCTCTGCCATTCAATGTAACTGCTCTTACAGTTGCTATATCATGCTTTTATATGGTTGAGTACATATACAATGAAATGAAGCCACCTTCTATACAACTATAGTAAAAAGGTGCTCCATATTGCCACTCAGTGGGATTCCTCGGGAGTAACGCAGAAAGTCATTTTGTGTAACAAACTATTACAATATACAATTTCTTGTATAGTATTCATTGATTACTCTTTTCAATGATCTGTTGGTTACAGGATAGTGACATTTCTAGGTTTTACAAAGTTATATCAGTACAGTGTCAGTTATAACTCCTTGTACAAACAACTTCAAAATCTGATGAATGTATCTCTGGCATTCAATGTAACTGCTCTTACAGTTCCTATATCATGCTTTTATATGGTTGAGTACATATACAATGAAATGAAGCCACCTTCTATACAACTATAGCAAAAAGGTGCTCCATACTGCCACTTAGTGGGATTCCTCGGGAGTAACGCAGAAAGTCATTTTGTGTAACAAACTATTACAATTTACAATCCAATATATTTCTTGTATAGTATTCATTGATTACTTTTCTGTGAACTCTTGGTTAGACATCAGTGAAATTTCTACGTTTTACAAAGTGATATCAGTACAGTGTCAGTTATCACTCCTTGTACAAAGAACTTCAAAATCTGATGAATGTATCTCTGGCATTCAATGTAACTGCTCTTACTGTGACTATATCATGCTTTTATATGGTTGAGTACATATACAATTAAATGAAGCCACCTTCTATACAGCTGGAGGAAAAAGGTGCTCCATACTGCCACTCAGTGGGATTCCTCGGGAGTAACGCAGAAAGTCATTTTGTGTAACAAACTATTACAATATACAATTTCTTGTATAGTATTCATTGATTACTCTTTTCAATGATCTGTTGGTTACAGGATAGTGATATTTCTAGGTTTTACAAAGTGATATCAGTACAGTGTCAGTTATCACTCCTTGTACAAACAACTTCAAAATCTGATGAATGTATCTCTGGCATTCAATGTAACTGCTCTTACAGTTCCTATATCATGCTTTTATATGGTTGAGTATGAAATGAAGCCACCTTCTATACAACTATAGCAAAAAGGTGCTCCATACTGCCACTCAGTGGGATTCCTCGGGAGTAACGCAGAAATTCATTTTTTGTAACAAACGATTACAATTTACAATCCAATGTATTTCTTGTATAGTATTCATTGATTACTCTTCTGTGAACTCTTGGTTAGACAACAGTGAAATTTCTAGGTTTTACAACGTGATATCAATACAGTGTCAGTAATCACTCCTTGTACAACCAACTTCAAAATCTGATGAATGTATCTCTTGCATTCAATGAAACTGCTCTTACAGTTGCTATATCATGCTTTTATATGGTTGAGTACATATACAATGAAATGAAGCCACCTTCTATACAACTATAGTAAAAAGGAGCTCCATACTGCCACTCAGTGGGATTCCTCGGGAGTAACGCAGAAAGTCATTTTGTGTAACAAACTATTACAATATATAATTTCTTGTATAGTATTCATTGATTACTCTTTTCAATGATCTGTTGGTTACAGGATAGTGATATTTCTAGGTTTTACAAAGTGATATCAGTACAGTGTCAG
Source organism: Lepidodactylus listeri (assembly GCA_029233225.1). Lineage (NCBI taxonomy): Eukaryota > Metazoa > Chordata > Lepidosauria > Squamata > Gekkonidae > Lepidodactylus > Lepidodactylus listeri. Next base: position 183,021 of record JARCFY010000032.1, read on the forward strand.
TTATCACTCCTTGTACAAACAACTTCAAAATCTGATGAATGTATCTCTGCCATTCAATGTAACTGCTCTTACAGTTGCTATATCATGCTTTTATATGGTTGAGTACATATACAATGAAATGAAGCCACCTTCTATACAACTATAGTAAAAAGGTGCTCCATATTGCCACTCAGTGGGATTCCTCGGGAGTAACGCAGTAAGTCATTTTGTGTAACAAACTATTACAATTTACAATCCAATGTATTTCTTGTATAGTATTCGTTGATTACTCTTCTGCGATCGCTTGGTTAGACAACAGTGAAATTTCTAGGTTTTCCAACGTGATATGAATACAGTGTCAGTAATCACTCCTTGTACAACCCACTTCAAAATCTGATGAACGTATCTCTTGCATTCAATGTAACTGCTCTTACAGTTGCTATATCATGCTTTTATATGGTTGAGTACATATACAATGAAATGAAGCCACCTTCTATACAACTATAGTAAAAAGGAGCTCCATACTGCCACTCAGTGGGATTCCTCGGGAGTAACGCAGAAAGTCATTTTGTGTAACAAACTATTACAATATATAATTTCTTGTATAGTATTCATTGATTACTCTTTTCAATGATCTGTTGGTTACAGGATAGTGATATTGCTAGGTTTTACAAAGTGATTTTAAGTACAGTGTCAGTTATCACTCCTTGTACAAACAACTTCAAAATCTGATGAATGTATCTCTGGCATTCAATGTAACTACTCTTACAGTTGCTATATCATGCTTTTATATGGTTGAGTACATATACAATGAAATGAAGCCACCTTCTATACAACTATAGCAAAAAGGTGCTCCATACTGCCACTCAGTGGGATTCCTCGGGGGTAACGCAGAAAGTTATTTTGTGTAACAAACTATTACAATTTACAATCCAATGTATTTCTTGTATAGTATTCATTGATTACTCTTCTGTGAACTCTTGGTTAGACAACAGTGAAATTTCTACGTTTTACAAAGTGATATTAGTACAGTGTCAGTTATCACTCCTTGTACAAAGAACTTCAAAATCTGATGAATGTATCTCTGGCATTCAATGTAACTGCTCTTACAGTTGCTATATCATGCTTTTATATGGTTGAGTACATATACAATGAAATGAAGCCACTTTCTGTACAACTATGGTAAAAAGGAGCTCCATACTGCCACTCAGTGGGATTCCTCGGGAGTAACGCAGAAAGTCATTTTGTGTAACAAACTATTACAATATACAATTTCTTGTATAGTATTCATTGATTACTCTTTTCAATGATCTGTTGGTTACAGGATAGTGATATTTCTAGGTTTTACAAAGTGATATCAGTACAGTGTCAGTTATCACTCCTTGTACAAACAACTTCAAAATCTGATGAATGTATCTCTGCCATTCAATGTAACTGCTCTTACAGTTGCTATATCATGCTTTTATATGGTTGAGTACATATACAATGAAATGAAGCCACCTTCTATACAACTATAGTAAAAAGGAGCTCCATACTGCCACTCAGTGGGATTCCTCGGGAGTAACGCAGAAATTCATTTTGTGTAACAAACTATTACAATATATAATTTCTTGTATAGTGTTCATTGATTACTCTTTTCAATGATCTGTTGGTTACAGGATAGTGATATTTCTAGGTTTTACAAAGTGATATCAGTACAGTGTCAGTTATCACTCCTTGTACAAACAACTTCAAAATCTGATGAATGTATCTCTGGCATTCAATGTAACTGCTCTTACAGTTGCTATATCATGCTTTTATATGGTTGAGTACATATACAATGAAATGAAGCCACCTTCTATACAACTATAGCAAAAAGGTGCTCCATACTGCCACTCAGTGGGATTCCTCGGGAGTAACGCAGAAAGTCATTTTGTGTAACAAACTATTACAATTTACAATCCAATGTATTTCTTGTATAATATTCATTGATTACTCTTCTGTGAACTCTTGGTTAGACAACAGTGAAATTTCTACGTTTTACAAAGTGATATCAGTACAGTGTCAGTTATCACTCCTTGTACAACCAACTTCAAAATCTGATGAATGTATCTCTTGCATTCAATGTAATTGCTCTTACAGTTGATATATCTTGATTTTATATCGTTGAGTACATATACAATTAAATGAAGCCACCTTCTATACAACTACAGTAAAAAGGTGCTCCATACTGCCACCCAGTGGGATTCCTCGGGAGTAACGCAGAAAGTCATGTTGTGTAACAAACTAATACAATTTACAATCCAATGTATTTCTTGTATAGTATTCATTGATTACTCTTCTGCGATCTCTTGGTTAGACAATAGTGAAATTTCTAGGTTTTACAACGTGATATCAATACAGTGTCAGTAATCACTCCTTGTACAACCAACTTCAAAATCTGATGAATGTATCTCTTGCATTCAATGTAACTGCTCTTACACTTGCTATATCATGGTTTTATATGGTTGAGTACATATACAATGAAATGAAGCCACCTTCTATACAACTATAGTAAAAAGGAGCTCCATACTGCAACTCAGTGGGATTCCTCGGGAGTAACGCAGAAAGTCATTTTGTGTAACAAACTATTACAATATATAATTTCTTGTATAGTATTCATTGATTACTCTTTTCAATGATCTGTTGGTTACAGGATAGTGATATTTCTAGGTTTTACAAAGTGATATCAGTACAGTGTCAGTTATCACTCCTTGTACAAACAACTTCAGAATCTGATAAATGTATCTCTTGAATTCAATGTAACTGCTCTTACAGTTGCTATATCATGCTTTTATATGGTTGAGTACATATACAATGAAATGAAGCCACCTTCTATACAACTACAGTAAAAAGGTGCTCCATACTGCCACTCAGTGGGATTCCTCGGGAGTAACGCAGAAAGTCATTTTGTGTAACAAACTATTACAATTTACAATCCAATGTATTTCTTGTATAGTATTCGTTGATTACTCTTCTGCGATCGCTTGGTTAGACAACAGTGAAATTTCTAGGTTTTCCACGGTTATATCAATACAGTGTCAGTAATCACTCCTTGTACAACACACTTCAAAATCTGATGAACGTATCTCTTGCATTCAATGTAACTGCTCTTACAGTTGCTATATCATGCTTTTATATGGTTGAGTACATATACAATGAAATGAAGCCACCTTCTATACAACTATAGTAAAAAGGAGCTCCATACTGCCACTCAGTGGGATTCCTCGGGAGTAACGCAGAAAGTCATTTTGTGTAACAAACTATTACAATATATAATTTCTTGTATAGTATTCATTGATTACTCTTTTCAATGATCTGTTGGTTACAGGATAGTGATATTTCTAGGTTTTACAAAGTGATTTTAAGTACAGTGTCAGTTATCACTCCTTGTACAAACAACTTCAAAATCTGATGAATGTATCTCTGGCATTCAATGTAACTGCTCTTACAGTTGCTATATCATGCTTTTATATGGTTGAGTACATATACAATGAAATGAAGCCACCTTCTATACAACTATAGTAAAAAGGAGCTCCATACTGCCACTCAGTGGGATTCCTCGGGAGTAACGCAGAAAGTCATTTTGTGTAACAAACTATTACAATATATAATTTCTTGTATAGTATTCATTGATTACTCTTTTCAATGATCTGTTGGTTACAGGATAGTGATATTTCTAGGTTTTACAAAGTGATATCAGTACAGTGTCAGTTATCACTCCTTGTACAACCAACTTCAAAATCTGATGAATGTATCTCTGGCATTCAATGTAACTCTTCTTACAGTTGCTATATCATGCTTTTATATGGTTGAATACATATACAATGAAATGAAGCCACCTTCTATACAACTATAGCAAAAAGGTGCGCCATACTGCCACTCAGTGGGATTCCTCGGGAGTAACGCAGAAAGTTATTTTGTGTAACAAACTCTTAAAATTTACAATCCAATGTATTTCTTGTATAGTATTCATTGATTACTCTTCTGTGAACTCTTGGTTAGACAACAGTGAAATTTCTACGTTTTACAAAGTGATATCAGTACAGTGTCAGTTATCACTCCTTGTACAAAGAACTTCAAAATCTGATGAATGTATCTCTGGCATTCAATGTAACTGCTCTTACAGTTGCTATATCATGCTTTTATATGGTTGAGTACATATAGAATGAAATGAAGCCACCTTCTATACAACTATAGCAAAAAGGTGCTCCATACTGCCACTCAGTGGGATTCCTCGGGAGTAACACAGAAAGTCATTTTGTGTAACAAACTATTACAATTTACAATCCAATGTATTTCTTGTATAGTATTCATTGATTACTCTTCTGTGAACTCTTGGTTAGACAACAGTGAAATTTCTACGTTTTACAAAGTGATATCAGGACAGTGTCAGTTATCACTCCTTGTACAACCAACTTTAAAATCTGATGAATGTATCTCTGGCATTCAATGTAACTGCTCTTACAGTTGCTATATCATGGTTTTATATGGTTGAGTACATATACAATGAAATGAAGCCACCTTCTATACAACTATAGCAAAAAGGTGCTCCATACTGCCACTCAGTGGGATTCCTCGGGAGTAACGCAGAAAGTCATTTTGTGTAACAAACTATTACAATATACAATTTCTTGTATAGTATTCATTGATTACTCTTTTCAATGATCTGTTGGTTACAGGATAGTGATATTTCTAGGTTTTACAAAGTGATATCAGTACAGTGTCAGTTATCACTCCTTGTACAAACAACTTCAAAATCTGATGAATGTATCTCTGCCATTCAATGTAACTGCTCTTACAGTTTCTATATCATGCTTTTATATGGTTGAGTACATATACAATGAAATGAAGCCACCTTCTATACAACTATAGCAAAAAGGTGCTCCATACTGCCACTTAGTGGGATTCCTCGGGAGTAACGCAGAAAGTCATTTTGTGTAACAAACTATTACAATTTACAATCCAATGTATTTCTTGGATAGTATTCATTGATTACTCTTCTGTGAACTCTTGGTTAGACAACAGTGAAATTTCTACGTTTTACAAAGTGATATCAGTACAGTGTCAGTTATCACTCCTTGTACAACCAACTTCAAAATCTGATGAATGTATCTCTTGCATTCAATGTAATTGCTCTTACAGTTGATATATCTTGATTTTATATGGTTGAGTACATATACAATGAAATGAAGCCACCTTCTATACAACTACAGTAAAAATGTGCTCCATACTGCCACCCAGTGGGATTCCTCGGGAGTAACGCAGAAAGTCATTTTGTGTAACAAACTATTACAATATATAATTTCTTGTATAGTATTCATTGATTACTCTTTTCAATGATCTATTGGTTACAGGATAGTGATATTTCTAGGTTTTACAAAGTGATATCAGTACAGTGTCAGCTGTACAAACCTCCTTGTACAAAAAACTTCAAAATCTGATGAATGTCTGGCATTCAATGTAACTGCTCTTACAGTTGCTATATCATGCTTTTATATGGTTGAGTACATATACAATGAAATGAAGCCACCTTCTATACAACTATAGCAAAAAGGTGCTCCATACTGCCACTCAGTGGGATTCCTCGGGGGTAACGCAGAAAGTCATTTTGTGTAACAAAATTACAATTTACAATCCAATGTATTTCTTGTATAGTATTCATTGATAACTCTTCTGTGAACTCTTGCTTAGACAACAATGAAATTTCTACGTTTTACAAAGTGATATCAGTACAGTGTCAGTTATCACTCCTTGTACAAAGAACTTCAAAATCTGATGAATGTATCTCTGGCATTCAATGTAACTGCTCTTACAGTTGCTATATCATGCTTTTATATGGTTGAGTACATATACAATGAAATGAAGCCACCTTCTATACAACTATAGTAAAAAGGAGCTCCATACTGCCACTCAGTGGGATTCCTCGGGAGTAACGCAGAAAGTTATTTTGTGTAACAAACTATTACAATATATAATTTATTGTATAGTATTCATTGATTACTCTTTTCAATGATCTGTTGGTTACAGGATAGTGATATTTCTAGGTTTTACAAAGTGATATCAGTACAGTGTCAGTTATCACTCCTTGTACAACCAACTTCAAAATCTGATGAATGTACCTCTGGCATTCAATGTAACTGCTCTTACCGTTGCTATATAATGCTTTTATTTGGTTGAGTACATATACAATGAAATGAAGCCACCTTCTATACAACTATAGCAAAAAGGTGCTCCATACTGCCACTCAGTGGGATTCCTCAGGAGTAACGCAGAAAGTCATTTTGTGTAACAAACTCTTACAATTTACAATCCAATGTATTTCTTGTATAGTATTCATTGATTACTCTTCTGCGATCGCTTGGTTAGACAACAGTGAAATTTCTAGGTTTTCCAACGTGATATCAATACAGTGTCAGTAATCACTCCTTGTACAACCCACTTCAAAATCTGATGAACGTATCTCTTGCATTCAATGTAACTGCTCTTACAGTTGCTATATCATGCTTTTATATGGTTGAGTACATATACAATGAAATGAAGCCACCTTCTATACAACTATAGTAAAAAGGAGCTCCATACTGCCACTCAGTGGGATTCCTCGGGAGTAACGCAGAAAGTCATTTTGTGTAACAAACTATTACAATATATAATTTCTTGTATAGTATTCATTGATTACTCTTTTCAATGATCTGTTGGTTACAGGATAGTGATATTTCTAGGTTTTACAAAGTGATTTTAAGTACAGTGTCAGTTATCACTCCTTGTACAAACAACTTCAAAATCTGATGAATGTATCTCTGGCATTCAATGTAACTGCTCTTACAGTTGCTATATCATGCTTTTATATGGTTGAGTACATATACAATGAAATGAAGCCACCTTCTATACAACTATAGTAAAAAGGAGCTCCATACTGCCACTCAGTGGGATTCCTCGGGAGTAACGCAGAAAGTCATTTTGTGTAACAAACTATTACAATATATAATTTCTTGTATAGTATTCATTGATTACTCTTTTCAATGATCTGTTGGTTACAGGATAGTGATATTTCTAGGTTTTACAAAGTGATTTTAAGTACAGTGTCAGTTATCACTCCTTGTACAAACAACTTCAAAATCTGATGAATGTATCTCTTGCATTCAATGTAACTGCTCTTACAGTTGCTATATCATGCTTTTATATGGTTGAGTACATATACAATGAAATGAAGCCACCTTCTATACAACTATAGTAAAAAGGAGCTCCATACTGCCACTCAGTGGGATTCCTCGGGAGTAACGCAGAAAGTCATTTTGTGTAACAAACTATTACAATTTACAATCCAATGTATTTCTTGTATAGTATTCGTTGATTAGTCTTCTGCGATCGCTTGGTTAGACAACAGTGAAATTTCTAGGTTTTCCAACGTGATATCAATACAGTGTCAGTAATCACTCCTTGTACAAACAACTTCAAAATCTGATGAACGTATCTCTTGCATTCAATGTAACTGCTCTTACAGTTGCTATATCATGCTTTTATATGCTTGAGTACATATACAATGAAATGAAGCCACCTTCTATACAGCTGGAGGAAAAAGGTGCTCCATACTTCCACTCAGTGGGATTCCTCGGGAGTAACGCAGAAAGTCATTTTGTGTAACAAACTATTACAATATACAATCCAATGTATTTCTTGTATAGTATTCATTGATTACTCTTCTGCGATCTCTTGGTTAGACAACAATGAAATTTCTAGGTTTTACAACGTGATATCAATACAGTGTCAGTAATCACTCCTTGTACAACCAACTTCAAAATCTGATGAATGTATCTCTTGCATTCAATGTAACTGCTCTTACAGTTGCTATATCATGCTTTTATATGGTTGAGTACATATACAATGAAATGAAGCCACCTTCTATACAACTATAGTAAAAAGGAGCTCCATACTGCCACTCAGTGGGATTCCTCGGGAGTAACGCAGAAAGTCATTTTGTGTAACAAACTATTACAATATATAATTTCTTATATAGTATTCATTGATTACTCTTTTCAATGATCTGTTGGTTACAGGATAGTGATATTTCTAGGTTTTACAAAGTGATTTTAAGTACAGTGTCAGTTATCCCTCCTTGTACAACCAACTTCAAAATCTGATGAATGTATCTCTGGCATTCAATGTAACTGCTCTTACAGTTGCTATATCATGCTTTTATATGGTTGAGTACATATACAATGAAATGAAGCCACCTTCTATACAACTATAGTAAAAAGGAGCTCCATACTGCCACTCAGTGGGATTCCTCGGGAGTAACGCAGAAAGTTATTTTGTGTAACAAACTATTACAATTTACAATCCAATGTATTTCTTGTATAGTATTCATTGATTACTCTTCTGTGAACTTTTGGTTAGACAACAGTGAAATTTCTACGTTTTACAAAGTGATATCAGTACAGTGTCAGTTATCACTCCTTGTACAAAGAACTTCAAAATCTGATGAATGTATCTCTGGCATTCAATGTAACTGCTCTTACAGTTGCTATATCATGCTTTTATATGGTTGAGTACATATACAATGAAATGAAGCCCCCTTCTATACAACTATAGCAAAAAGGTGCTCCATACTGCCACTCAGTGGGATTCCTCGGGAGTAACGCAGAAAGTCATTTTGTGTAACAAACTATTACAATTTACAATCCAATGTATTTCTTCTATAGTATTGATTGATTACTCTTCTGTGAACTCTTGCTTAGACAACAGTGAAATTTCTACGTTTTACAAAGTGATATCAGGACAGTGTCAGTTATCACTCCTTGTACAACCAACTTTAAAATCTGATGAATGTATCTCTTGCATTCAATGTAACTGCTCTTACAGTTGCTATATCATGCGTTTATATGATTGAGTACATATACAATGAAATGAAGCCACCTTCTATACAAGTATAGTAAAAAGGTGCTCCATACTGCCACTCAGTGGGATTCCTCGTGAGTAACGCAGAAAGTCATTTTGTGTAACAAACTATTACAATATACAATTTCTTGTATAGTATTCATTGATTACTCTTTTCAATGATCTGTTGGTTACAGGATAGTGATATTTCTAGGTTTTACAAAGTGATATCAGTACAGTGTCAGTTATCACTCCTTGTACAAACAAGTTCAAAATCTGATGAATGTATCTCTGCCATTCAATGTAACTGCTCTTACAGTTGCTATATCATGCTTTTATATGGTTGAGTACATATACAATGAAATGAAGCCACCTTCTGTACAACTATAGCAAAAAGGTGCTCCATACTGCCACTTAGTGGGATTCCTCGGGAGTAACGCAGAAAGTCATTTTGTGTAACAAACTATTACAATTTACAATCCAATGTATTTCTTGGATAGTATTCATTGATTACTCTTCTGTGAACTCTTGGTTAGACAACAGTGAAATTTCTACGTTTTTCAAACTGATATCAGTACAGTGTCAGCTATCACTCCTTGTACAACCAACTTCAAAATCTGATGAATGTATCTCTTGCATTCAATGTAACTACTCTTACCGTTGCTATATCATGCTTTTATATGGTTGAGTACATATACAATGAAATGAAGCCACCTTCTATACAACTACAGTAAAAAGGTGCTCCATACTGCCACTCAGTGGGATTTCTCGCAAGTAACGCAGAAAGTCATTTTGTGTAACAAACTATTACAATTTACAATCCAATGTATTTCTTGTATAGTATTCATTGATTACTCTTCTGCGATCTCTTGGTTAGACAACAGTGAAATTTCTACGTTTTACAACGTGATATCAATACAGTGTCAGTAATCACTCCTTGTACAACCAACTTCAAAATCTGATGAATGTATCTCTTGCATTCAATGTAACTGCTCTTACAGTTGCTATATCATGCTTTTATATGGTTGAGTACATATACAATGAAATGAAGCCACCTTCTATACAACTATAGTAAAAAGGTGCTCCATATTGCCACTCAGTGGGATTCCTCGGGAGTAACGCAGAAAGTCATTTTGTGTAACAAACTATTACAATATACAATTTCTTGTATAGTATTCATTGATTACTCTTTTCAATGATCTGTTGGTTACAGGATAGTGATATTTCTAGGTTTTACAAAGTGATATCAGTACAGTGTCAGTTATCACTCCTTGTACAAACAACTTCAAAATCTGATGAATGTATCTCTGGCATTCAATGTAACTGCTCTTACAGTTCCTATATCATGCTTTTATATGGTTGAGTATGAAATGAAGCCACCTTCTATACAACTATAGCAAAAAGGTGCTCCATACTGCCACTCAGTGGGATTCCTCGGGAGTAACGCAGAAATTCATTTTTTGTAACAAACGATTACAATTTACAATCCAATGTATTTCTTGTATAGTATTCATTGATTACTCTTCTGTGAACTCTTGGTTAGACAACAGTGAAATTTCTAGGTTTTACAACGTGATATCAATACAGTGTCAGTAATCACTCCTTGTACAACCAACTTCAAAATCTGATGAATGTATCTCTTGCATTCAATGAAACTGCTCTTACAGTTGCTATATCATGCTTTTATATGGTTGAGTACATATACAATGAAATGAAGCCACCTTCTATACAACTATAGTAAAAAGGAGCTTCATACTGCCACTCAGTGGGATTCCTCGGGAGTAACGCAGAAAGTCATTTTGGGTAACAAACTATTACAATATATAATTTCTTGTATAGTATTCATTGATTACTCTTTTCAATGATCTGTTGGTTACAGGATAGTGATATTTCTAGGTTTTACAAAGTGATATCAGTACAGTGTCAGTTATCACTCCTTGTACAAAGAACTTCAAAATCTGATGAATGTATCTCTTGCATTCAATGTAACTACTCTTACCGTTGCTATATCATGCTTTTATATGGTTGAGTACATATACAATGAAATGAAGCCACCTTCTATACAACTACAGTAAAAAGGTGCTCCATACTGCCACTCAGTGGGATTTCTCGCAAGTAACGCAGAAAGTCATTTTGTGTAACAAACTATTACAATTTACAATCCAATGTATTTCTTGTATAGTATTCATTGATTACTCTTCTGCGATCTCTTGGTTAGACAACAGTGAAATTTCTACGTTTTACAACGTGATATCAATACAGTGTCAGTAATCACTCCTTGTACAACCAACTTCAAAATCTGATGAATGTATCTCTTGCATTCAATGTAACTGCTCTTACAGTTGCTATATCATGCTTTTATATGGTTGAGTACATATACAATGAAATGAAGCCACCTTCTATACAACTATAGTAAAAAGGTGCTCCATATTGCCACTCAGTGGGATTCCTCGGGAGTAACGCAGAAAGTCATTTTGTGTAACAAACTATTACAATATACAATTTCTTGTATAGTATTCATTGATTACTCTTTTCAATGATCTGTTGGTTACAGGATAGTGATATTTCTAGGTTTTACAAAGTGATATCAGTACAGTGTCAGTTATCACTCCTTGTACAAACAACTTCAAAATCTGATGAATGTATCTCTGGCATTCAATGTAACTGCTCTTACAGTTCCTATATCATGCTTTTATATGGTTGAGTATGAAATGAAGCCACCTTCTATACAACTATAGCAAAAAGGTGCTCCATACTGCCACTCAGTGGGATTCCTCGGGAGTAACGCAGAAATTCATTTTTTGTAACAAACGATTACAATTTACAATCCAATGTATTTCTTGTATAGTATTCATTGATTACTCTTCTGTGAACTCTTGGTTAGACAACAGTGAAATTTCTAGGTTTTACAACGTGATATCAATACAGTGTCAGTAATCACTCCTTGTACAACCAACTTCAAAATCTGATGAATGTATCTCTTGCATTCAATGAAACTGCTCTTACAGTTGCTATATCATGCTTTTATATGGTTGAGTACATATACAATGAAATGAAGCCACCTTCTATACAACTATAGTAAAAAGGAGCTTCATACTGCCACTCAGTGGGATTCCTCGGGAGTAACGCAGAAAGTCATTTTGGGTAACAAACTATTACAATATATAATTTCTTGTATAGTATTCATTGATTACTCTTTTCAATGATCTGTTGGTTACAGGATAGTGATATTTCTAGGTTTTACAAAGTGATATCAGTACAGTGTCAGTTATCACTCCTTGTACAAAGAACTTCAAAATCTGATGAATGTATCTCTGGCATTCAATGTAACTGCTCTTACCGTTGCTATATCATGCTTTTATTTGGTTTAGTACATATACAATGAAATGAAGCCACCTTCTATACAACTATAGCAAAACGGTGCTCCATACTGCCACTCAGTGGGATTCCTCGGGAGTAACGCAGAAAGTCATTTTGTGTAACAAACTATTACAATTTACAATCCAATTTATTTCTTGTATAGTATTCATTGATTACTCTTCTGCGATCTCTTGGTTAGACAACAGTGAAATTTCTAGGTTTTACAACGTGATATCAATACAGTGTCAGTAATCACTCCTTGTACAACCAACTTCAAAATCTGATGAATGTATCTCTTGCATTCAATGTAACTGCTCTTACAGTTGCTATATCATGCTTTTATATTGTTGAGTACATATACAATGAAATGAAGCCACCTTCTATACAACTACAGTAAAAAGGTGCTCCATACTGCCACTCAGTGGGATTCCTCGGAAGTAACGCAGAAAGTCATTTTGTGTAACAAACTATTACAATTTACAATCCAATGTATTTCTTGTATAGTATTCGTTGATTACTCTTCTGCGATCGCTTGGTTAGACAACAGTGAAATTTCTAGGTTTTCCAACGTGATATCAGTACATTGTCAGTAATCACTCCTTGTACAACCAACTTCAAAATCTGATGAACGTATCTCTTGCATTCAATGTAACTGCTCTTACAGTTGCTATATCATGCTTTTATATGGTTGAGTACATATACAATGAAATGAAGCCACCTTCTATACAACTATAGCAAAAAGGTGCTCCATACTGCCACTCAGTGGGATTCCTCGGGAGTAACACAGAAAGTCATTTTGTGTAACAAACTATTACAATTTACAATCCAATGTATTTCTTGTATAGTATTCATTGATTACTCTTCTGTGAACTCTTGGTTAGACAACAGTGAAATTTCTACGTTTTACAAAGTGATATCAGGACAGTGTCAGTTATCACTCCTTGTAGAACCAACTTTAAAATCTGATGAATGTATCTCTTGCATTCAATGTAACTGCTCTTACCGTTGCTATACCATGCTTTTATATGGTTGAGTACATATACAATGAAATGAAGCCACCTTCTATACAACTATAGCAAAAAGGTGCTCCATACTGACACTCAGTGGGATTCCTCAGGAGTAACGCAGAAAGTCATTTTGTGTAACAAACTATTACAATTTACAATCCAATGTATTTCTTGTATAGTATTCATTGATTACTCTTCTGCGATCTCTTGGTTAGACAACAGTGAAATGTCTAGGTTTTACAACGTGATATCAATACAGTGTCAGTAATCACTCCTTGTACAACCAACTTCAAAATCTGATGAATGTATCTCTTGCATTCAATGTAACTGCTCTTACAGTGGCTATATCATGCTTTTATATGGTTGAGTACATATACAATGAAATGAAGCAACCTTCTATACAACTACAGTAAAAAGGTGCTCCATACTGCAACTCAGTGGGATTCCTCGGAAGTAACGCAGAAAGTCATTTTGTGTAACAAACTATTACAATTTACAATCCAATGTATTTCTTGTATAGTATTCGTTGATTACTCTTCTGCGATCGCTTGGTTAGACAACAGTGAAATTTCTAGGTTTTCCAACGTGATATCAATACATTGTCAGTAATCACTCCTTGTACAACCAACTTCAAAATCTGATGAACGTATCTCTTGCATTCAATGTAACTGCTCTTACAGTTGCTATATCATGCTTTTATATGGTTGAGTACATATACAATGAAATGAAGCCACCTTCTATACAACTATAGCAAAAAGGTGCTCCATACTGCCACTCAGTGGGATTCCTCGGGAGTAACACAGAAAGTCATTTAGTGTAACAAACTATTACAATTTACAATCCAATGTATTTCTTGTATAGTATTCATTGATTACTCTTCTGTGAACTCTTGGTTAGACAACAGTGAAATTTCTACGTTTTACAAAGTGATATCAGGACAGTGTCAGTTATCACTCCTTGTACAACCAACTTTAAAATCTGATGAATGTATCTCTTGCATTCAATGTAACTGCTCTTACAGTTGCTATATCATGCTTTTATATGGTTGAGTACATACACAATGAAATGAAGCCACCTTCTATACAACTATAGCAAAAAGGTGCTCCATACTGCCACTCAGTGGGATTCCTCGGGAGTAACGCAGAAAGTCATTTTGTGTAACAAACTATTACAATATACAATTTCTTGTATAGTATTCATTGATTACTCTTTTCAATGATCTGTTGGTTACAGGATAGTGATATTTCTAGGTTTTACAAAGTGATATCAGTACAGTGTCAGTTATCACTCCTTGTACAAACAACTTCAAAATCTGATGAATGTATCTCTGCCATTCAATGTAACTGCTCTTACAGTTGCTATATCATGCTTTTATATGGTTGAGTACATATACAATGAAATGAAGCCACCTTCTATACAACTATAGTAAAAAGGTGCTCCATATTGCCACTCAGTGGGATTCCTCGGGAGTAACGCAGAAAGTCATTTTGTGTAACAAACTATTACAATATACAATTTCTTGTATAGTATTCATTGATTACTCTTTTCAATGATCTGTTGGTTACAGGATAGTGATATTTCTAGGTTTTACAAAGTGATATCAGTACAGTGTCAGTTATCACTCCTTGTACAAACAACTTCAAAATCTGATGAATGTATCTCTGGCATTCAATGTAACTGCTCTTACAGTTCCTATATCATGCTTTTATATGGTTGAGTATGAAATGAAGCCACCTTCTATACAACTATAGCAAAAAGGTGCTCCATACTGCCACTCAGTGGGATTCCTCGGGAGTAACGCAGAAATTCATTTTTTGTAACAAACGATTACAATTTACAATCCAATGTATTTCTTGTATAGTATTCATTGATTACTCTTCTGTGAACTCTTGGTTAGACAACAGTGAAATTTCTAGGTTTTACAACGTGATATCAATACAGTGTCAGTAATCACTCCTTGTACAACCAACTTCAAAATCTGATGAATGTATCTCTTGCATTCAATGAAACTGCTCTTACAGTTGCTATATCATGCTTTTATATGGTTGAGTACATATACAATGAAATGAAGCCACCTTCTATACAACTATAGTAAAAAGGAGCTTCATACTGCCACTCAGTGGGATTCCTCGGGAGTAACGCAGAAAGTCATTTTGGGTAACAAACTATTACAATATATAATTTCTTGTATAGTATTCATTGATTACTCTTTTCAATGATCTGTTGGTTACAGGATAGTGATATTTCTAGGTTTTACAAAGTGATATCAGTACAGTGTCAGTTATCACTCCTTGTACAAAGAACTTCAAAATCTGATGAATGTATCTCTTGCATTCAATGTAACTACTCTTACCGTTGCTATATCATGCTTTTATATGGTTGAGTACATATACAATGAAATGAAGCCACCTTCTATACAACTACAGTAAAAAGGTGCTCCATACTGCCACTCAGTGGGATTTCTCGCAAGTAACGCAGAAAGTCATTTTGTGTAACAAACTATTACAATTTACAATCCAATGTATTTCTTGTATAGTATTCATTGATTACTCTTCTGCGATCTCTTGGTTAGACAACAGTGAAATTTCTACGTTTTACAACGTGATATCAATACAGTGTCAGTAATCACTCCTTGTACAACCAACTTCAAAATCTGATGAATGTATCTCTTGCATTCAATGTAACTGCTCTTACAGTTGCTATATCATGCTTTTATATGGTTGAGTACATATACAATGAAATGAAGCCACCTTCTATACAACTATAGTAAAAAGGTGCTCCATATTGCCACTCAGTGGGATTCCTCGGGAGTAACGCAGAAAGTCATTTTGTGTAACAAACTATTACAATATACAATTTCTTGTATAGTATTCATTGATTACTCTTTTCAATGATCTGTTGGTTACAGGATAGTGATATTTCTAGGTTTTACAAAGTGATATCAGTACAGTGTCAGTTATCACTCCTTGTACAAACAACTTCAAAATCTGATGAATGTATCTCTGGCATTCAATGTAACTGCTCTTACAGTTCCTATATCATGCTTTTATATGGTTGAGTATGAAATGAAGCCACCTTCTATACAACTATAGCAAAAAGGTGCTCCATACTGCCACTCAGTGGGATTCCTCGGGAGTAACGCAGAAATTCATTTTTTGTAACAAACGATTACAATTTACAATCCAATGTATTTCTTGTATAGTATTCATTGATTACTCTTCTGTGAACTCTTGGTTAGACAACAGTGAAATTTCTAGGTTTTACAACGTGATATCAATACAGTGTCAGTAATCACTCCTTGTACAACCAACTTCAAAATCTGATGAATGTATCTCTTGCATTCAATGAAACTGCTCTTACAGTTGCTATATCATGCTTTTATATGGTTGAGTACATATACAATGAAATGAAGCCACCTTCTATACAACTATAGTAAAAAGGAGCTTCATACTGCCACTCAGTGGGATTCCTCGGGAGTAACGCAGAAAGTCATTTTGGGTAACAAACTATTACAATATATAATTTCTTGTATAGTATTCATTGATTACTCTTTTCAATGATCTGTTGGTTACAGGATAGTGATATTTCTAGGTTTTACAAAGTGATATCAGTACAGTGTCAGTTATCACTCCTTGTACAAAGAACTTCAAAATCTGATGAATGTATCTCTGGCATTCAATGTAACTGCTCTTACCGTTGCTATATCATGCTTTTATTTGGTTTAGTACATATACAATGAAATGAAGCCACCTTCTATACAACTATAGCAAAACGGTGCTCCATACTGCCACTCAGTGGGATTCCTCGGGAGTAACGCAGAAAGTCATTTTGTGTAACAAACTATTACAATTTACAATCCAATTTATTTCTTGTATAGTATTCATTGATTACTCTTCTGCGATCTCTTGGTTAGACAACAGTGAAATTTCTAGGTTTTACAACGTGATATCAATACAGTGTCAGTAATCACTCCTTGTACAACCAACTTCAAAATCTGATGAATGTATCTCTTGCATTCAATGTAACTGCTCTTACAGTTGCTATATCATGCTTTTATATTGTTGAGTACATATACAATGAAATGAAGCCACCTTCTATACAACTACAGTAAAAAGGTGCTCCATACTGCCACTCAGTGGGATTCCTCGGAAGTAACGCAGAAAGTCATTTTGTGTAACAAACTATTACAATTTACAATCCAATGTATTTCTTGTATAGTATTCGTTGATTACTCTTCTGCGATCGCTTGGTTAGACAACAGTGAAATTTCTAGGTTTTCCAACGTGATATCAGTACATTGTCAGTAATCACTCCTTGTACAACCAACTTCAAAATCTGATGAACGTATCTCTTGCATTCAATGTAACTGCTCTTACAGTTGCTA
Organism: Lepidodactylus listeri; assembly: GCA_029233225.1. Lineage (NCBI taxonomy): Eukaryota > Metazoa > Chordata > Lepidosauria > Squamata > Gekkonidae > Lepidodactylus > Lepidodactylus listeri. The sequence goes on from JARCFY010000032.1 coordinate 200,646, forward strand.
TATCATGCTTTTATATGGTTGAGTACATATACAATGAAATGAAGCCACCTTCTATACAACTATAGCAAAAAGGTGCTCCATACTGCCACTCAGTGGGATTCCTCGGGAGTAACACAGAAAGTCATTTTGTGTAACAAACTATTACAATTTACAATCCAATGTATTTCTTGTATAGTATTCATTGATTACTCTTCTGTGAACTCTTGGTTAGACAACAGTGAAATTTCTACGTTTTACAAAGTGATATCAGGACAGTGTCAGTTATCACTCCTTGTAGAACCAACTTTAAAATCTGATGAATGTATCTCTTGCATTCAATGTAACTGCTCTTACCGTTGCTATACCATGCTTTTATATGGTTGAGTACATATACAATGAAATGAAGCCACCTTCTATACAACTATAGCAAAAAGGTGCTCCATACTGACACTCAGTGGGATTCCTCAGGAGTAACGCAGAAAGTCATTTTGTGTAACAAACTATTACAATTTACAATCCAATGTATTTCTTGTATAGTATTCATTGATTACTCTTCTGCGATCTCTTGGTTAGACAACAGTGAAATGTCTAGGTTTTACAACGTGATATCAATACAGTGTCAGTAATCACTCCTTGTACAACCAACTTCAAAATCTGATGAATGTATCTCTTGCATTCAATGTAACTGCTCTTACAGTGGCTATATCATGCTTTTATATGGTTGAGTACATATACAATGAAATGAAGCAACCTTCTATACAACTACAGTAAAAAGGTGCTCCATACTGCAACTCAGTGGGATTCCTCGGAAGTAACGCAGAAAGTCATTTTGTGTAACAAACTATTACAATTTACAATCCAATGTATTTCTTGTATAGTATTCGTTGATTACTCTTCTGCGATCGCTTGGTTAGACAACAGTGAAATTTCTAGGTTTTCCAACGTGATATCAATACATTGTCAGTAATCACTCCTTGTACAACCAACTTCAAAATCTGATGAACGTATCTCTTGCATTCAATGTAACTGCTCTTACAGTTGCTATATCATGCTTTTATATGGTTGAGTACATATACAATGAAATGAAGCCACCTTCTATACAACTATAGCAAAAAGGTGCTCCATACTGCCACTCAGTGGGATTCCTCGGGAGTAACACAGAAAGTCATTTAGTGTAACAAACTATTACAATTTACAATCCAATGTATTTCTTGTATAGTATTCATTGATTACTCTTCTGTGAACTCTTGGTTAGACAACAGTGAAATTTCTACGTTTTACAAAGTGATATCAGGACAGTGTCAGTTATCACTCCTTGTACAACCAACTTTAAAATCTGATGAATGTATCTCTTGCATTCAATGTAACTGCTCTTACAGTTGCTATATCATGCTTTTATATGGTTGAGTACATACACAATGAAATGAAGCCACCTTCTATACAACTATAGCAAAAAGGTGCTCCATACTGCCACTCAGTGGGATTCCTCGGGAGTAACGCAGAAAGTCATTTTGTGTAACAAACTATTACAATATACAATTTCTTGTATAGTATTCATTGATTACTCTTTTCAATGATCTGTTGGTTACAGGATAGTGATATTTCTAGGTTTTACAAAGTGATATCAGTACAGTGTCAGTTATCACTCCTTGTACAAACAACTTCAAAATCTGATGAATGTATCTCTGCCATTCAATGTAACTGCTCTTACAGTTGCTATATCATGCTTTTATATGGTTGAGTACATATACAATGAAATGAAGCCACCTTCTATACAACTATAGTAAAAAGGTGCTCCATATTGCCACTCAGTGGGATTCCTCGGGAGTAACGCAGAAAGTCATTTTGTGTAACAAACTATTACAATATACAATTTCTTGTATAGTATTCATTGATTACTCTTTTCAATGATCTGTTGGTTACAGGATAGTGACATTTCTAGGTTTTACAAAGTTATATCAGTACAGTGTCAGTTATCACTCCTTGTACAAACAACTTCAAAATCTGATGAATGTATCTCTGGCATTCAATGTAACTGCTCTTACAGTTCCTATATCATGCTTTTATATGGTTGAGTACATATACAATGAAATGAAGCCACCTTCTATACAACTATAGCAAAAAGGTGCTCCATACTGCCACTTAGTGGGATTCCTCGGGAGTAACGCAGAAAGTCATTTTGTGTAACAAACTATTACAATTTACAATCCAATATATTTCTTGTATAGTATTCATTGATTACTTTTCTGTGAACTCTTGGTTAGACATCAGTGAAATTTCTACGTTTTACAAAGTGATATCAGTACAGTGTCAGTTATCACTCCTTGTACAAAGAACTTCAAAATCTGATGAATGTATCTCTGGCATTCAATGTAACTGCTCTTACTGTGGCTATATCATGCTTTTATATGGTTGAGTACATATACAATTAAATGAAGCCACCTTCTATACAGCTGGAGGAAAAAGGTGCTCCATACTGCCACTCAGTGGGATTCCTCGGGAGTAACGCAGAAAGTCATTTTGTGTAACAAACTATTACAATATACAATTTCTTGTATAGTATTCATTGATTACTCTTTTCAATGATCTGTTGGTTACAGGATAGTGATATTTCTAGGTTTTACAAAGTGATATCAGTACAGTGTCAGTTATCACTCCTTGTACAAACAACTTCAAAATCTGATGAATGTATCTCTGGCATTCAATGTAACTGCTCTTACAGTTCCTATATCATGCTTTTATATGGTTGAGTATGAAATGAAGCCACCTTCTATACAACTATAGCAAAAAGGTGCTCCATACTGCCACTCAGTGGGATTCCTCGGGAGTAACGCAGAAATTCATTTTTTGTAACAAACGATTACAATTTACAATCCAATGTATTTCTTGTATAGTATTCATTGATTACTCTTCTGTGAACTCTTGGTTAGACAACAGTGAAATTTCTAGGTTTTACAACGTGATATCAATACAGTGTCAGTAATCACTCCTTGTACAACCAACTTCAAAATCTGATGAATGTATCTCTTGCATTCAATGAAACTGCTCTTACAGTTGCTATATCATGCTTTTATATGGTTGAGTACATATACAATGAAATGAAGCCACCTTCTATACAACTATAGTAAAAAGGAGCTCCATACTGCCACTCAGTGGGATTCCTCGGGAGTAACGCAGAAAGTCATTTTGTGTAACAAACTATTACAATATATAATTTCTTGTATAGTATTCATTGATTACTCTTTTCAATGATCTGTTGGTTACAGGATAGTGATATTTCTAGGTTTTACAAAGTGATATCAGTACAGTGTCAGTTATCACTCCTTGTACAAAGAACTTCAAAATCTGATGAATGTATCTCTGGCATTCAATGTAACTGCTCTTACCGTTGCTATATCATGCTTTTATTTGGTTTAGTACATATACAATGAAATGAAGCCACCTTCTATACAACTATAGCAAAACGGTGCTCCATACTGCCACTCAGTGGGATTCCTCGGGAGTAACGCAGAAAGTCATTTTGTGTAACAAACTATTACAATTTACAATCCAATTTATTTCTTGTATAGTATTCATTGATTACTCTTCTGCGATCTCTTGGTTAGACAACAGTGAAATTTCTAGGTTTTACAACGTGATATCAATACAGTGTCAGTAATCACTCCTTGTACAACCAACTTCAAAATCTGATGAATGTATCTCTTGCATTCAATGTAACTGCTCTTACAGTTGCTATATCATGCTTTTATATTGTTGAGTACATATACAATGAAATGAAGCCACCTTCTATACAACTACAGTAAAAAGGTGCTCCATACTGCCACTCAGTGGGATTCCTCGGAAGTAACGCAGAAAGTCATTTTGTGTAACAAACTATTACAATTTACAATCCAATGTATTTCTTGTATAGTATTCGTTGATTACTCTTCTGCGATCGCTTGGTTAGACAACAGTGAAATTTCTAGGTTTTCCAACGTGATATCAGTACATTGTCAGTAATCACTCCTTGTACAACCAACTTCAAAATCTGATGAACGTATCTCTTGCATTCAATGTAACTGCTCTTACAGTTGCTATATCATGCTTTTATATGGTTGAGTACATATACAATGAAATGAAGCCACCTTCTATACAACTATAGCAAAAAGGTGCTCCATACTGCCACTCAGTGGGATTCCTCGGGAGTAACACAGAAAGTCATTTTGTGTAACAAACTATTACAATTTACAATCCAATGTATTTCTTGTATAGTATTCATTGATTACTCTTCTGTGAACTCTTGGTTAGACAACAGTGAAATTTCTACGTTTTACAAAGTGATATCAGGACAGTGTCAGTTATCACTCCTTGTAGAACCAACTTTAAAATCTGATGAATGTATCTCTTGCATTCAATGTAACTGCTCTTACCGTTGCTATATCATGCTTTTATATGGTTGAGTACATATACAATGAAATGAAGCCACCTTCTATACAACTATAGCAAAAAGGTGCTCCATACTGACACTCAGTGGGATTCCTCAGGAGTAACGCAGAAAGTCATTTTGTGTAACAAACTATTACAATTTACAATCCAATGTATTTCTTGTATAGTATTCATTGATTACTCTTCTGCGATCTCTTGGTTAGACAACAGTGAAATGTCTAGGTTTTACAACGTGATATCAATACAGTGTCAGTAATCACTCCTTGTACAACCAACTTCAAAATCTGATGAATGTATCTCTTGCATTCAATGTAACTGCTCTTACAGTTGCTATATCATGCTTTTATATGGTTGAGTACATATACAATGAAATGAAGCAACCTTCTATACAACTACAGTAAAAAGGTGCTCCATACTGCAACTCAGTGGGATTCCTCGGAAGTAACGCAGAAAGTCATTTTGTGTAACAAACTATTACAATTTACAATCCAATGTATTTCTTGTATAGTATTCGTTGATTACTCTTCTGCGATCGCTTGGTTAGACAACAGTGAAATTTCTAGGTTTTCCAACGTGATATCAATACATTGTCAGTAATCACTCCTTGTACAACCAACTTCAAAATCTGATGAACGTATCTCTTGCATTCAATGTAACTGCTCTTACAGTTGCTATATCATGCTTTTATATGGTTGAGTACATATACAATGAAATGAAGCCACCTTCTATACAACTATAGCAAAAAGGTGCTCCATACTGCCACTCAGTGGGATTCCTCGGGAGTAACGCAGAAAGTCATTTTGTGTAACAAACTATTACAATATACAATTTCTTGTATAGTATTCATTGATTACTCTTTTCAATGATCTGTTGGTTACAGGATAGTGATATTTCTAGGTTTTACAAAGTGATATCAGTACAGTGTCAGTTATCACTCCTTGTACAAACAACTTCAAAATCTGATGAATGTATCTCTGCCATTCAATGTAACTGCTCTTACAGTTGCTATATCATGCTTTTATATGGTTGAGTACATATACAATGAAATGAAGCCACCTTCTATACAACTATAGTAAAAAGGTGCTCCATATTGCCACTCAGTGGGATTCCTCGGGAGTAACGCAGAAAGTCATTTTGTGTAACAAACTATTACAATATACAATTTCTTGTATAGTATTCATTGATTACTCTTTTCAATGATCTGTTGGTTACAGGATAGTGACATTTCTAGGTTTTACAAAGTGATATCAGTACAGTGTCAGTTATCACTCCTTGTACAAACAACTTCAAAATCTGATGAATGTATCTCTGGCATTCAATGTAACTGCTCTTACCGTTGCTATATCATGCTTTTATATGGTTGAGTACATATACAATGAAATGAAGCCACCTTCTATACAACTATAGCAAAAAGGTGCTCCATACTGCCACTTAGTGGGATTCCTCGGGAGTAACGCAGAAAGTCATTTTGTGTAGCAAACTATTACAATTTACAATCCAATGTATTTCTTGTATAGTATTCATTGATTACTTTTCTGTGAACTCTTGGTTAGACATCAGTGAAATTTCTACGTTTTACAAAGTGATATCAGTACAGTGTCAGTTATCACTCCTTGTACAACCAACTTCAAAATCTGATGAATGTATCTCTTGCATTCAATGTAACTGCTCTTACCGTTGCTATATCATGCTTTTATATGGTTGAGTACATATACAATGAAATGAAGCCACCTTCTATACAACTATAGTAAAAAGGAGCTCCATACTGCCACTCAGTGGGATTCCTCGGGAGTAACGCAGAAAGTCATTTTGTGTAACAAACTATTACAATATATAATTTCTTGTATAGTATTCATTGATTACTCTTTTCAATGATCTGTTGGTTACAGGATAGTGATATTTCTAGGTTTTACAAAGTGATTTTAAGTACAGTGTCAGTTATGACTCCTTGTACAAACAACTTCAAAATCTGATGAATGTATCTCTGGCATTCAATGTAACTGCTCTTACAGTTGCTATATCATGCTTTTATATGGTTGAGTACATATACAATGAAATGAAGCCACCTTCTATACAACTATAGTAAAAAGGAGCTCCATACTGCCACTCAGTGGGATTCCTCGGGAGTAACGCAGAAAGTCATTTTGTGTAACAAACTATTACAATATATAATTTCTTGTATAGTATTCATTGATTACTCTTTTCAATGATCTGTTGGTTACAGGATAGTGATATTTCTAGGTTTTACAAAGCGATATCAGTAATGTGTCAGTTATCACTCCTTGTACAACCAACTTCAAAATCTGATGAATGTATCTCTGGCATTCAATGTAACTCTTCTTACAGTTGCTATATCATGCTTTTATATGGTTGAGTACATATACAATGAAATGAAGCCACCTTCTATACAACTATAGCAAAAAGGTGCGCCATACTGCCACTCAGTGGGATTCCTCGGGAGTAACGCAGAAAGTTATTTTGTGTAACAAACTATTACAATTTACAATCCAATGTATTTCTTGTATAGTATTCATTGATTACTCTTCTGTGAACTCTTGGTTAGACAAGAGTGAAATTTCTACGTTTTACAAAGTGATATCAGTACAGTGTCAGTTATCACTCCTTGTACAAAGAACTTCAAAATCTGATGAATGTATCTCTGGCATTCAATGTAACTGCTCTTACAGTTGCTATATCATGCTTTTATATGGTTGAGTACATATACAATGAAATGAAGCCACCTTCTATACAACTATAGCAAAAAGGTGCTCCATACTGCCACTCAGTGGGATTCCTCGGGAGTAACACAGAAAGTCATTTTGTGTAACAAACTATTACAATTTCCAATCCAATGTATTTCTTGTATAGTATTCATTGATTACTCTTCTGTGAACTCTTGGTTAGACAACAGTGAAATTTCTCCGTTTTACAAAGTGATATCAGGACAGTGTCAGTTATCACTCCTTGTACAACCAACTTTAAAATCTGATGAATGTATCTCTGGCATTCAATGTAACTGCTCTTACAGTTGCTATATCATGCTTTTATATGGTTGAGTACATATACAATGAAATGAAGCCACCTTCTATACAACTATAGCAAAAAGGTGCTCCATACTGCCACTCAGTGGGATTCCTCGGGAGTAACGCAGAAAGTCATTTTGTGTAACAAACTATTACAATATACAATTTCTTGTATAGTATTCATTGATTACTCTTTTCAATGATCTGTTGGTTACAGGATAGTGATATTTCTAGGTTTTACAAAGTGATATCAGTACAGTGTCAGTTGTACAAACCTCCTTGTACAAACAACTTCAAAATCTGATGAATATCTGGCATTCAATGTAACTGCTCTTACAGTTGCTATATCATGCTTTTATATGGTTGAGTACATATACAATGAAATGAAGCCACCTTCTATACAACTATAGCAAAAAGGTGCTCCATACTGCCACTCAGTGGGATTCCTCGGGGGTAACGCAGAAAGTCATTTTGTGTAACAAAATTACAATTTACAATCCAATGTATTTCTTGTATAGTATTCATTGATTACTCTTCTGTGAACTCTTGGTTAGACAACAATGAAATTTCTACGTTTTACAAAGTGATATCAGTACAGTGTCAGTTATCACTCCTTGTACAAAGAACTTCAAAATCTGATGAATGTATCTCTGGCATTCAATGTAACTGCTCTTACAGTTGCTATATCATGCTTTTATATGGTTGAGTACATATACAATGAAATGAAGCCACCTTCTATACAACTATAGTAAAAAGGAGCTCCATACTGCCACTCAGTGGGATTCCTCGGGAGTAACGCAGAATGTCATTTTGTGTAACAAACTATTACAATATATAATTTCTTGTATAGTATTCATTGATTACTCTTTTCAATGATCTGTTGGTTACAGGATAGTGATATTTCTAGGATTTACAAAGTGATTTTAAGTACAGTGTCAGTTATCACTCCTTGTACAAACAACTTCAAAATCTGATGAATGTATCTCTGGCATTCAATGTAACTGCTCTTACAGTTGCTATATCATGCTTTTATATGGTTGAGTACATATGCAATGAAATGAAGCCACCTTCTATACAACTATAGTAAAAAGGAGCTCCATACTGCCACTCAGTGGGATTCCTCGGGAGTAATGCAGGAAGTCATTTTGTGTAACAAACTATTACAATATATAATTTCTTGTATAGTATTCATTGATTACTCTTTTCAATGATCTCTTGGTTACAGGATAGTGATATTTCTAGATTTTACAAAGTGATATCAGTACAGTGTCAGTTATCACTCCTTGTACAACAAACTTCAAAATCTGATGAATGTATCTCTGGCATTCAATGTAACTGCTCTTACCGTTGCTATATCATGCTTTTATTTGGTTGAGTACATATACAATGAAATGAAGCCACCTTCTATACAACTATAGCAAAAAGGTGCTCCATACTGCCACTCAGTGGGATTCCTCAGGAGTAACGCAGAAAGTCATTTTGTGTAACAAACTCTTACAATTTACAATCCAATGTATTTCTTGTATAGTATTCATTGATTACTCTTCTGCGATCTCTTCGTTAGACAACAGTGAAATTTCTAGGTTTTACAACGTGATATCAATACAGTGTCAGTAATCACTCCTTGTACAACCAACTTCAAAATCTGATGAATGTATCTCTTGCATTCCATGTAACTGCTCTTACAGTTGCTATATCATGCTTTTATATGGTTGAGTACATATACAATGAAATGAAGCCACCTTCTATACAACTACAGTAAAAAGGTGCTCCATACTGCCACTCAGTGGGATTCCTCGGGAGTAACGCAGAAAGTCATTTTGTGTAACAAACTATTACAATTTACAATCCAATGTATTTCTTGTATAGTATTCGTTGATTACTCTTCTGCGATCGCTTGGTTAGACAACAGTGAAATTTCTAGGTTTTCCAACGTGATATCAATACAGTGTCAGTAATCACTCCTTTTACAAACAACTTCAAAATCTGATGAACGTATCTCTTGCATTCAATGTAACTGCTCTTACAGTTGCTATATCATGCTTTTATATGGTTGAGTACATATACAATAAAATGAAGCCACCTTCTATACAACTATAGTAAAAAGGAGCTCCATACTGCCACTCAGTGGGATTCCTCGGGAGTAACGCACAAAGTCATTTTGTGTAACAAACTATTACAATATATAATTTCTTATATAGTATTCATTGATTACTCTTTTCAATGATCTGTTGGTTACAGGATAGTGATATTTCTAGGTTTTACAAAGTGATTTTAAGTACAGTGTCAGTTATCCCTCCTTGTACAACCAACTTCAAAATCTGATGAATGTATCTCTGGCATTCAATGTAACTGCTCTTACAGTTGCTATATCATGCTTTTATATGGTTGAGTACATATACAATGAAATGAAGCCACCTTCTATACAACTATAGTAAAAAGGAGCTCCATACTGCCACTCAGTGGGATTCCTCGGGAGTAACGCAGAAAGTCATTTTGTGTAACAAACTATTACAATATATAATTTCTTGTATAGTATTCATTGATTACTCTTTTCAATAATCTGTTGGTTACAGGATAGTGATATTTCTAGGTTTTACAAAGTGATTTTAAGTACAGTGTCAGTTATCACTCCTTGTACAACCAACTTCAAAATCTGATGAATGTATCTCTGGCATTCAATGTAACTCTTCTTACAGTTGCTATATCATGCTTTTATATGGTTGAGTACATATACAATGAAATGAAGCCACCTTCTATACAACTATAGCAAAAAGGTGCTCCATACTGCCACTCAGTGGGATTCCTCGGGAGTAACGCAGAAAGTTATTTTGTGTAACAAACTATTACAATTTACAATCCAATGTATTTCTTGTATAGTATTCATTGATTACTCTTCTGTGAACTTTTGGTTAGACAACAGTGAAATTTCTACGTTTTACAAAGTGATATCAGTACAGTGTCAGTTATCACTCCTTGTACAAAGAACTTCAAAATCTGATGAATGTATCTCTGGCTTTCAATCTAACTGCTCTTACAGTTGCTATATCATGCTTTTATATGGTTGAGTACATATACAATGAAATGAAGCCACCTTCTATACAACTATAGCAAAAAGGTGCTCCATACTGCCACTCAGTGGGATTCCTCGGGAGTAACGCAGAAAGTCATTTTGTGTAACAAACTATTACAATTTACAATCCAATGTATTTCTTGTATAGTATTCATTGATTACTCTTCTGTGAACTCTTGGTTAGACAACAGTGAAATTTCTACGTTTTACAAAGTGATATCAGGACAGTGTCAGTTATCACTCCTTGTACAACCAACTTTAAAATCTGATGAATGTATCTCTTGCATTCAATGTAACTGCTCTTACAGTTGCTATATCATGCGTTTATATGGTTGAGTACATATACAATGAAATGAAGCCACCTTCTATACAAGTATAGTAAAAAGGTGCTCCATATTGCCACTCAGTGGGATTCCTCGTGAGTAACGCAGAAAGTCATTTTGTGTAACAAACTATTACAATATACAATTTCTTGTATAGTATTCATTGATTACTCTTTTCAATGATCTGTTGGTTACAGGATAGTGATATTTCTAGGTTTTACAAAGTGATATCAGTACAGTGTCAGTTATCACTCCTTGTACAAACAACTTCAAAATCTGATGAATGTATCTCTGCCATTCAATGTAACTGCTCTTACAGTTGCTATATCATGCTTTTATATGGTTGAGTACATATACAATGAAATGAAGCCACCTTCTGTACAACTATAGCAAAAAGGTGCTCCATACTGCCACTTAGTGGGATTCCTCGGGAGTAACGCAGAAAGTCATTTTGTGTAACAAACTATTACAATTTACAATCCAATGTATTTCTTGGATAGTATTCATTGATTACTCTTCTGTGAACTCTTGGTTAGACAACAGTGAAATTTCTACGTTTTTCAAAGTGATATCAGTACAGTGTCAGTTATCACTCCTTGTACAACCAACTTCAAAATCTGATGAATGTATCTCTTGCATTCAATGTAACTGCTCTTACCGTTGCTATATCATGCTTTTATATGGTTGAGTACATATACAATGAAATGAAGCCACCTTCTATACAACTATAGCAAAAAGGTGCTCCATACTGCCACTCAGTGGGATTCCTCGGGAGTAACGCAGAAAGTCATTTTGTGTAACAAACTATTACAATTTACAATCCAATTTATTTCTTGTATAGTATTCATTGATTACTCTTCTGCGATCTCTTGGTTAGACAACAGTGAAATTTCTAGGTTTTACAACGTGATATCAATACAGTGTCAGTAATCACTCCTTGTACAACCAACTTCAAAATCTGATGAATGTATCTCTTGCATTCAATGTAACTGCTCTTACAGTTGCTATATCATGCTTTTATATGGTTGAGTACATATACAATGAAATGAAGCCACCTTCTATACAACTACAGTAAAAAGGTGCTCCATACTGCCACTCAGTGGGATTCCTCGGGAGTAACGCAGAAAGTCATTTTGTGTAACAAACTATTACAATATATAATTTCTTGTATAGTATTCATTGATTACTCTTTTCAATGATCTGTTGGTTACAGGATAGTGATATTTCTAGGTTTTACAAAGTGATATCAGTACAGTGTCAGTTATCACTCCTTGTACAAAGAACTTCAAAATCTGATGAATGTATCTCTGGCATTCAATGTAACTGCTCTTACCGTTGCTATATCATGCTTTTATTTGGTTTAGTACATATACAATGAAATGAAGCCACCTTCTATACAACTATAGCAAAAAGGTGCTCCATACTGCCACTCAGTGGGATTCCTCGGGAGTAACGCAGAAAGTCATTTCGTGTAACAAACTATTACAATTTACAATCCAATTTATTTCTTGTATAGTATTCATTGATTACTCTTCTGCGATCTCTTGGTTAGACAACAGTGAAATTTCTAGGTTTTACAACGTGATATCAATACAGTGTCAGTAATCACTCCTTGTACAACCAACTTCAAAATCTGATGAATGTATCTCTTGCATTCAATGTAACTGCTCTTACAGTTGCTATATCATGCTTTTATATGGTTGAGTACATATACAATGAAATGAAGCCACCTTCTATACAACTATAGCAAAAAGGTGCTCCATACTGCCACTCAGTGGGATTCCTCGGGAGTAACACAGAAAGTCATTTTGTGTAACAAACTATTACAATTTACAATCCAATGTATTTCTTGTATAGTATTCATTGATTACTCTTCTGCGATCGCTTGGTTAGACAACAGTGAAATTTCTAGGTTTTCCAACGTGATATCAATACATTGTCAGTAATCACTCCTTGTACAACCAACTTCAAAATCTGATGAATGTATCTCTTGCATTCAATGTAACTGCTCTTACCGTTGCTATATCATGCTTTTATATGGTTGAGTACATATACAATGAAATGAAGCCACCTTCTATACAACTATAGCAAAAAGGTGCTCCATACTGACACTCAGTGGGATTCCTCAGGAGTAACGCAGAAAGTCATTTTGTGTAACAAACTATTACAATTTACAATCCAATGTATTTCTTGTATAGTATTCATTGATTACTCTTCTGCGATCTCTTGGTTAGACAACAGTGAAATGTCTAGGTTTTACAACGTGATATCAATACAGTGTCAGTAATCACTCCTTGTACAACCAACTTCAAAATCTGATGAATGTATCTCTTGCATTCAATGTAACTGCTCTTACAGTTGCTATATCATGCTTTTATATGGTTGAGTACATATACAATGAAATGAAGCAACCTTCTATACAACTACAGTAAAAAGGTGCTCCATACTGCAACTCAGTGGGATTCCTCGGAAGTAACGCAGAAAGTCATTTTGTGTAACAAACTATTACAATTTACAATCCAATGTATTTCTTGTGTAGTATTCGTTGATTACTCTTCTGCGATCGCTTGGTTAGACAACAGTGAAATTTCTAGGTTTTCCAACGTGATATCAATACATTGTCAGTAATCACTCCTTGTACAACCAACTTCAAAATCTGATGAACGTATCTCTTGCATTCAATGTAACTGCTCTTACAGTTGCTATATCATGCTTTTATATGGTTGAGTACATATACAATGAAATGAAGCCACCTTCTATACAACTATAGCAAAAAGGTGCTCCATACTGCCACTCAGTGGGATTCCTCGGGAGTAACACAGAAAGTCATTTAGTGTAACAAACTATTACAATTTACAATCCAATGTATTTCTTGTATAGTATTCATTGATTACTCTTCTGTGAACTCTTGGTTAGACAACAGTGAAATTTCTACGTTTTACAAAGTGATATCAGGACAGTGTCAGTTATCACTCCTTGTACAACCAACTTTAAAATCTGATGAATGTATCTCTTGCATTCAATGTAACTGCTCTTACAGTTGCTATATCATGCTTTTATATGGTTGAGTACATATACAATGAAATGAAGCCACCTTCTATACAACTATAGCAAAAAGGTGCTCCATACTGCCACTCAGTGGGATTCCTCGGGAGTAACGCAGAAAGTCATTTTGTGTAACAAACTATTACAATATACAATTTCTTGTATAGTATTCATTGATTACTCTTTTCAATGATCTGTTGGTTACAGGATAGTGATATTTCTAGGTTTTACAAAGTGATATCAGTACAGTGTCAGTTATCACTCCTTGTACAAACAACTTCAAAATCTGATGAATGTATCTCTGCCATTCAATGTAACTGCTCTTACAGTTGCTATATCATGCTTTTATATGGTTGAGTACATATACAATGAAATGAAGCCACCTTCTATACAACTATAGTAAAAAGGTGCTCCATATTGCCACTCAGTGGGATTCCTCGGGAGTAACGCAGAAAGTCACTTTGTGTAACAAACTATTACAATATACAATTTCTTGTATAGTATTCATTGATTACTCTTTTCAATGATCTGTTGGTTACAGGATAGTGACATTTCTAGGTTTTACAAAGTGATATCAGTACAGTGTCAGTTATCACTCCTTGTACAAACAACTTCAAAATCTGATGAATGTATCTCTGGCATTCAATGTAACTGCTCTTACCGTTGCTATATCATGCTTTTATATGGTTGAGTACATATACAATGAAATGAAGCCACCTTCTATACAACTATAGCAAAAAGGTGCTCCATACTGCCACTTAGTGGGATTCCTCGGGAGTAACGCAGAAAGTCATTTTGTGTAACAAACTATTACAATTTACAATCCAATGTATTTCTTGTATAGTATTCATTGATTACTTTTCTGTGAACTCTTGGTTAGACATCAGTGAAATTTCTACGTTTTACAAAGTGATATCAGTACAGTGTCAGTTATCACTCCTTGTACAAAGAACTTCAAAATCTGATGAATGTATCTCTGGCATTCAATGTAACTGCTCTTACTGTGGCTATATCATGCTTTTATATGGTTGAGTACATATACAATTAAATGAAGCCACCTTCTATACAGCTGGAGGAAAAAGGTGCTCCATACTGCCACTCAGTGGGATTCCTCGGGAGTAACGCAGAAAGTCATTTTGTGTTACAAACTATTACAATATATAATTTCTTGTATAGTATTCATTGATTACTCTTTTCAATGATCTGTTGGTTACAGGATAGTGATATTTCTAGGTTTTACAAAGTGATATCAGTACAGTGTCAGTTATCACTCCTTGTACAAACAACTTCAAAATCTGATGAATGTATCTCTGCCATTCAATGTAACTGCTCTTACAGTTGCTATATCATGCTTTTATATGGTTGAGTACATATACAATGAAATGAAGCCACCTTCTATACAACTATAGCAAAAAGTTGCTCCATACTGCCACTTAGTGGGATTCTTCGGGAGTAACGCAGAAAGTCATTTTGTGTAACAAACTATTACAATTTACAATCCAATGTATTTCTTAGATAGTATTCATTGATTACTCTTCTGTGAACTCTTGGTTAGACAACAGTGAAATTTCTACGTTTTACAAAGTGATATCAGTACAGTGTCAGTTATCACTCCTTGTACAACCAACTTCAAAATCTGATGAATGTATCTCTTGCATTCAATGTAACTGCTCTTACCGTTGCTATATCATGCTTTTATATGGTTGAGTACATATACAATGAAATGAAGCCACCTTCTATACAACTATAGTAAAAAGGAGCTCCATACTGCCACTCAGTGGGATTCCTCGGGAGTAACGCAGAAAGTCATTTTGTGTAACAAACTATTACAATATATAATTTTTTGTATAGTATTCATTGATTACTCTTTTCAATGATCTGTTGGTTACAGGATAGTGATATTTCTAGGTTTTACAAAGTGATTTTAAGTACAGTGTCAGTTATCACTCCTTGTACAAACAACTTCAAAATCTGATGAATGTATCTCTGGCATTCAATATAACTGCTCTTACAGTTGCTATATCATGCTTTTATATGGTTGAGTACATATACAATGAAATGAAGCCACCTTCTATACAACTATAGTAAAAAGGAGCTCCATACTGCCACTCAGTGGGATTCCTCGGGAGTAACGCAGAAAGTCATTTTGTGTAACAAACTATTACAATATATAATTTCTTGTATAGTATTCATTGATTACTCTTTTCAATGATCTGTTGGTTACAGGATAGTGATATTTCTAGGTTTTACAAAGTGATATCAGTACAGTGTAAGTTATCACTCCTTGTACAACCAACTTCAAAATCTGATGAATGTATCTCTGGCATTCAATGTAACTCTTCTTACAGTTGCTATATCATGCTTTTATATGGTTGAGTACATATACAATGAAATGAAGCCACCTTCTATACAACTATAGCAAAAAGGTGCGCCATACTGCCACTCAGTGGGATTCCTCGGGAGTAACGCAGAAAGTTATTTTGTGTAACAAACTATTACAATTTACAATCCAATGTATTTCTTGTATAGTATTCATTGATTACTCTTCTGTGAACTCTTGGTTAGACAAGAGTGAAATTTCTACGTTTTACAAAGTGATATCAGTACAGTGTCAGTTATCACTCCTTGTACAAAGAACTTCAAAATCTGATGAATGTATCTCTGGCATTCAATGTAACTGCTCTTACAGTTGCTATATCTTGATTTTATATGGTTGAGTACATATACAATGAAATGAAGCCACCTTCTATACAACTATAGCAAAAAGGTGCTCCATACTGCCACTCAGTGGGATTCCTCGGGAGTAACACAGAAAGTCATTTTGTGTAACAAACTATTACAATTTCCAATCCAATGTATTTCTTGTATAGTATTCATTGATTACTCTTCTGTGAACTCTTGGTTAGACAACAGTGAAATTTCTCCGTTTTACAAAGTGATATCAGGACAGTGTCAGTTATCACTCCTTGTACAACCAACTTTAAAATCTGAGGAATGTATCTCTGGCATTCAATGTAACTGCTCTTACAGTTGCTATATCATGCTTTTATATGGTTGAGTACATATACAATGAAATGAAGCCACCTTCTATACAACTATAGCAAAAAGGTGCTCCATACTGCCACTCAGTGGGATTCCTCGGGAGTAACGCAGAAAGACATTTTGTGTAACAAACTATTACAATATACAATTTCTTGTATAGTATTCATTGATTACTCTTTTCAATGATCTGTTGGTTACAGGATAGTGATATTTCTAGGTTTTACAAAGTGATATCAGTACAGTGTCAGTTGTACAAACCTCCTTGTACAAACAACTTCAAAATCTGATGACTATCTGGCATTCAATGTAACTGCTCTTACAGTTGCTATATCATGCTTTTATATGGTTGAGTACATATACAATGAAATGAAGCCACCTTCTATACAACTATAGCAAAAAGGTGCTCCATACTGCCACTCAGTGGGATTCCTCGGGGGTAACGCAGAAAGTCATTTTGTGTAACAAAATTACAATTTACAATCCAATGTATTTCTTGTATAGTATTCATTGATTACTCTTCTGTGAACTCTTGGTTAGACAACAATGAAATTTCTACGTTTTACAAAGAGATATCAGTACAGTGTCAGTTATCACTCCTTGTACAAAGAACTTCAAAATCTGATGAATGTATCTCTGGCATTCAATGTAACTGCTCTTACAGTTGCTATATCATGCTTTTATATGGTTGAGTACATATACAATGAAATGAAGCCACCTTCTATACAACTATAGTAAAAAGGAGCTCCATACTGCCACTCAGTGGGATTCCTCGGGAGTAACGCAGAATGTCATTTTGTGTAACAAACTATTACAATATATAATTTCTTGTATAGTATTCATTGATTACTCTTTTCAATGATCTGTTGGTTACAGGATAGTGATATTTCTAGGATTTACAAAGTGATTTTAAGTACAGTGTCAGTTATCACTCCTTGTACAAACAACTTCAAAATCTGATGAATGTATCTCTGGCATTCAATGTAACTGCTCTTACAGTTGCTATATCATGCTTTTATATGGTTGAGTACATATGCAATGAAATGAAGCCACCTTCTATACAACTATAGTAAAAAGGAGCTCCATACTGCCACTCAGTGGGATTCCTCGGGAGTAACGCAGGAAGTCATTTTGTGTAACAAACTATTACAATATATAATTTCTTGTATAGTATTCATTGATTACTCTTTTCAATGATCTGTTGGTTACAGGATAGTGATATTTCTAGATTTTACAAAGTGATATCAGTACAGTGTCAGTTATCACTCCTTGTACAACCAACTTCAAAATCTGATGAATGTATCTCTGGCATTCAATGTAACTGCTCTTACCGTTGCTATATCATGCTTTTATTTGGTTGAGTACATATACAATGAAATGAAGCCACCTTCTATACAACTATAGCAAAAAGGTGCTCCATACTGCCACTCAGTGGGATTCCTCAGGAGTAACGCAGAAAGTCATTTTGTGTAACAAACTCTTACAATTTACAATCCAATGTATTTCTTGTATAGTATTCATTGATTACTCTTCTGCGATCTCTTGGTTAGACAACAGTGAAATTTCTAGGTTTTACAACGTGATATCAATACAGTGTCAGTAATCACTCCTTGTACAACCAACTTCAAAATCTGATGAATGTATCTCTTGCATTCCATGTAACTGCTCTTACAGTTGCTATATCATGCTTTTATATGGTTGAGTACATATACAATGAAATGAAGCCACCTTCTATACAACTACAGTAAAAAGGTGCTCCATACTGCCACTCAGTGGGATTCCTCGGGAGTAACGCAGAAAGTCATTTTGTGTAACAAACTATTACAATTTACAATCCAATGTATTTCTTGTATAGTATTCGTTGATTACTCTTCTGCGATCGCTTGGTTAGACAACAGTGAAATTTCTAGGTTTTCCAACGTGATATCAATACAGTGTCAGTAATCACTCCTTTTACAAACAACTTCAAAATCTGATGAACGTATCTCTTGCATTCAATGTAACTGCTCTTACAGTTGCTATATCATGCTTTTATATGGTTGAGTACATATACAATAAAATGAAGCCACCTTCTATACAACTATAGTAAAAAGGAGCTCCATACTGCCACTCAGTGGGATTCCTCGGGAGTAACGCAGAAAGTCATTTTGTGTAACAAACTATTACAATATATAATTTCTTATATAGTATTCATTGATTACTCTTTTCAATGATCTGTTGGTTACAGGATAGTGATATTTCTAGGTTTTACAAAGTGATTTTAAGTACAGTGTCAGTTATCCCTCCTTGTACAACCAACTTCAAAATCTGATGAATGTATCTCTGGCATTCAATGTAACTGCTCTTACAGTTGCTATATCATGCTTTTATATGGTTGAGTACATATACAATGAAATGAAGCCACCTTCTATACAACTATAGTAAAAAGGAGCTCCATACTGCCACTCAGTGGGATTCCTCGGGAGTAACGCAGAAAGTCATTTTGTGTAACAAACTATTACAATATATAATTTCTTGTATAGTATTCATTGATTACTCTTTTCAATAATCTGTTGGTTACAGGATAGTGATATTTCTAGGTTTTACAAAGTGATTTTAAGTACAGTGTCAGTTATCACTCCTTGTACAACCAACTTCAAAATCTGATGAATGTATCTCTGGCATTCAATGTAACTCTTCTTACAGTTGCTATATCATGCTTTTATATGGTTGAGTACATATACAATGAAATGAAGCCACCTTCTATACAACTTTAGCAAAAAGGTGCTCCATACTGCCACTCAGTGGGATTCCTCGGGAGTAACGCAGAAAGTTATTTTGTGTAACAAACTATTACAATTTACAATCCAATGTATTTCTTGTATAGTATTCATTGATTACTCTTCTGTGAACTTTTGGTTAGACAACAGTGAAATTTCTACGTTTTACAAAGTGATATCAGTACAGTGTCCGTTATCACTCCTTGTACAAAGAACTTCAAAATCTGATGAATGTATCTCTGGCTTTCAATCTAACTGCTCTTACAGTTGCTATATCATGCTTTTATATGGTTGAGTACATATACAATGAAATGAAGCCACCTTCTATACAACTATAGCAAAAAGGTGCTCCATACTGCCACTCAGTGGGATTCCTCGGGAGTAACGCAGAAAGTCATTTTGTGTAACAAACTATTACAATTTACAATCCAATGTATTTCTTGTATAGTATTCATTGATTACTCTTCTGTGAACTCTTGGTTAGACAACAGTGAAATTTCTACGTTTTACAAAGTGATATCAGGACAGTGTCAGTTATCACTCCTTGTACAACCAACTTTAAAATCTGATGAATGTATCTCTTGCATTCAATGTAACTGCTCTTACAGTTGCTATATCATGCGTTTATATGGTTGAGTACATATACAATGAAATGAAGCCACCTTCTATACAAGTATAGTAAAAAGGTGCTCCATATTGCCACTCAGTGGGATTCCTCGTGAGTAACGCAGAAAGTCATTTTGTGTAACAAACTATTACAATATACAATTTCTTGTATAGTATTCATTGATTACTCTTTTCAATGATCTGTTGGTTACAGGATAGTGATATTTCTAGGTTTTACAAAGTGATATCAGTACAGTGTCAGTTATCACTCCTTGTACAAACAACTTCAAAATCTGATGAATGTATCTCTGCCATTCAATGTAACTGCTCTTACAGTTGCTATATCATGCTTTTATATGGTTGAGTACATATACAATGAAATGAAGCCACCTTCTGTACAACTATAGCAAAAAGGTGCTCCATACTGCCACTTAGTGGGATTCCTCGGGAGTAACGCAGAAAGTCATTTTGTGTAACAAACTATTACAATTTACAATCCAATGTATTTCTTGGATAGTATTCATTGATTACTCTTCTGTGAACTCTTGGTTAGACAACAGTGAAATTTCTACGTTTTTCAAAGTGATATCAGTACAGTGTCAGTTATCACTCCTTGTACAACCAACTTCAAAATCTGATGAATGTATCTCTTGCATTCAATGTAACTGCTCTTA
Source organism: Lepidodactylus listeri (assembly GCA_029233225.1). NCBI lineage: Eukaryota > Metazoa > Chordata > Lepidosauria > Squamata > Gekkonidae > Lepidodactylus > Lepidodactylus listeri. Next base: position 221,592 of record JARCFY010000032.1, read on the forward strand.
CCGTTGCTATATCATGCTTTTATATGGTTGAGTACATATACAATGAAATGAAGCCACCTTCTATACAACTATAGCAAAAAGGTGCTCCATACTGCCACTCAGTGGGATTCCTCGGGAGTAACGCAGAAAATCATTTTGTGTAACAAACTATTACAATTTACAATCCAATTTATTTCTTGTATAGTATTCATTGATTACTCTTCTGCGATCTCTTGGTTAGAGAACAGTGAAATTTCTAGGTTTTACAACGTGATATCAATACAGTGTCAGTAATCACTCCTTGTACAACCAACTTCAAAATCTGATGAATGTATCTCTTGCATTCAATGTAACTGCTCTTACAGTTGCTATATCATGCTTTTATATGGTTGAGTACATATACAATGAAATGAAGCCACCTTCTATACAACTACAGTAAAAAGGTGCTCCATACTGCCACTCAGTGGGATTCCTCGGGAGTAACGCAGAAAGTCATTTTGTGTAACAAACTATTACAATATATAATTTCTTGTATAGTATTCATTGATTACTCTTTTCAATGATCTGTTGGTTACAGGATAGTGATATTTCTAGGTTTTACAAAGTGATATCAGTACAGTGTCAGTTATCACTCCTTGTACAAAGAACTTCAAAATCTGATGAATGTATCTCTGGCATTCAATGTAACTGCTCTTACCGTTGCTATATCATGCTTTTATTTGGTTTAGTACATATACAATGAAATGAAGCCACCTTCTATACAACTATAGCAAAAAGGTGCTCCATACTGCCACTCAGTGGGATTCCTCGGGAGTAACGCAGAAAGTCATTTCGTGTAACAAACTATTACAATTTACAATCCAATTTATTTCTTGTATAGTATTCATTGATTACTCTTCTGCGATCTCTTGGTTAGACAACAGTGAAATTTCTAGGTTTTACAACGTGATATCAATACAGTGTCAGTAATCACTCCTTGTACAACCAACTTCAAAATCTGATGAATGTATCTCTTGCATTCAATGTAACTGCTCTTACAGTTGCTATATCATGCTTTTATATGGTTGAGTACATATACAATGAAATGAAGCCACCTTCTATACAACTATAGCAAAAAGGTGCTCCATACTGCCACTCAGTGGGATTCCTCGGGAGTAACACAGAAAGTCATTTTGTGTAACAAACTATTACAATTTACAATCCAATGTATTTCTTGTATAGTATTCATTGATTACTCTTCTGCGATCGCTTGGTTAGACAACAGTGAAATTTCTAGGTTTTCCAACGTGATATCAATACATTGTCAGTAATCACTCCTTGTACAACCAACTTCAAAATCTGATGAACGTATCTCTTGCATTCAATGTAACTGCTCTTACAGTTGCTATATCATGCTTTTATATGGTTGAGTACATATACAATGAAATTAAGCCACCTTCTATACAACTATAGCAAAAAGGTGCTCCATACTGCCACTCAGTGGGATTCCTCGGGAGTAACACAGAAAGTCATTTTGTGTAACAAACTATTACAATTTACAATCCAATGTATTTCTTGTATAGTATTCATTGATTACTCTTCTGTGAACTCTTGGTTAGACAACAGTGAAATTTCTACGTTTTACAAAGTGATATCAGGACAGTGTCAGTTATCACTCCTTGTACAACCAACTTTAAAATCTGATGAATGTATCTCTTGCATTCAATGTAACTGCTCTTACAGTTGCTATATCATGCTTTTATATGGTTGAGTACATATACAATGAAATGAAGCCACCTTCTATACAACTATAGCAAAAAGGTGCTCCATACTGCCACTCAGTGGGATTCCTCGTGAGTAACGCAGAAAGTCATTTTGTGTAACAAACTATTACAATATACAATTTCTTGTATAGTATTCATTGATTACTCTTTTCAATGATCTGTTGGTTACAGGATAGTGATATTTCTAGGTTTTACAAAGTGATATCAGTACAGTGTCAGTTATCACTCCTTGTACAAACAACTTCAAAATCTGATGAATGTATCTCTGCCATTCAATGTAACTGCTCTTACAGTTCCTATATCATGCTTTTATATGGTTGAGTACATATACAATGAAATGAAGCCACCTTCTATACAACTATAGTAAAAAGGTGCTCCATATTGCCACTCAGTGGGATTCCTCGGGAGTAACGCAGAAAGTCATTTTGTGTAACAAACTATTACAATATACAATTTCTTGTATAGTATTCATTGATTACTCTTTTCAATGATCTGTTGGTTACAGGATAGTGACATTTCTAGGTTTTACAAAGTGATATCAGTACAGTGTCAGTTATCACTCCTTGTACAAACAACTTCAAAATCTGATGAATGTATCTCTGGCATTCAATGTAACTGCTCTTACAGTTCCTATATCATGCTTTTATATGGTTGAGTACATATACAATGAAATGAAGCCACCTTCTATACAACTATAGCAAAAAGGTGCTCAATACTGCCACTTAGTGGGATTCCTCGGGAGTAACGCAGAAAGTCATTTTGTGTAACAAACTATTACAATTTACAATCCAATGTATTTCTTGTATAGTATTCATTGATTACTTTTCTGTGAACTCTTGGTTAGACATCAGTGAAATTTCTACGTTTTACAAAGTGATATCAGTACAGTGTCAGTTATCACTCCTTGTACAAAGAACTTCAAAATCTGATGAATGTATCTCTGGCATTCAATGTAACTGCTCTTACTGTGGCTATATCATGCTTTTATATGGTTGAGTACATATACAATTAAATGAAGCCACCTTCTATACAGCTGGAGGAAAAAGGTGCTCCATACTGCAACGCAGTGGGATTCCTCGGGAGTAACGCAGAAAGTCATTTTGTGTAACAAACTATTACAATACACAATTTCTTGTATAGTATTCATTGATTACTCTTTTCAATGATCTGTTGGTTACAGGATAGTGATATTTCTAGGTTTTACAAAGTGATATCAGTACAGTGTCAGTTATCACTCCTTGTACAAAGAACTTCAAAATCTGATGAATGTATCTCTGCCATTCAATGTAACTGCTCTTACAGTTGCTATATCATGCTTTTATATGGTTGAGTACATATACAATGAAATGAAGCCACCTTCTATACAACTATAGCAAAAAGGTGCTCCATACTGCCACTTAGTGGGATTCCTCGGGAGTAACGCAGAGAGTCATTTTGTGTAACAAACTATTACAATTTACAATCCAATGTATTTCTTGGATAGTATTCATTGATTACTCTTCTGTGAACTCTTGGTTAGACAACAGTGAAATTTCTACGTTTTACAAAGTGATATCAGTACAGTGTCAGTTATCACTCCTTGTACAACCAACTTCAAAATCTGATGAATGTATCTCTGGCATTCAATGTAACTGCTCTTACCGTTGCTATATCATGCTTTTATATGGTTGAGTACATATACAATGAAATGAAGCCACCTTCTATACAACTACAGTAAAAAGGTGCTCCATACTGCAACTCAGTGGGATTCCTCGGAAGTAACGCAGAAAGTCATTTTGTGTAACAAACTATTACAATTTACAATCCAATGTATTTCTTGTATAGTATTCGTTGATTACTCTTCTGCGATCGCTTGGTTAGACAACAGTGAAATTTCTAGGTTTTCCAACGTGATATCAATACATTGTCAGTAATCACTCCTTGTACAACCAACTTCAAAATCTGATGAACGTATCTCTTGCATTCAATGTAACTGCTCTTACAGTTGCTATATCATGCTTTTATATGGTTGAGTACATATACAATGAAATTAAGCCACCTTCTATACAACTATAGCAAAAAAGTGCTCCATACTGCCACTCAGTGGGATTCCTCGGGAGTAACACAGAAAGTCATTTTGTGTAACAAACTATTACAATTTACAATCCAATGTATTTCTTGTATAGTATTCATTGATTACTCTTCTGTGAACTCTTGGTTAGACAACAGTAAAATTTCTACGTTTTACAAAGTGATATCAGTACAGTGTCAGTTATCACTCCTTGTACAACCAACTTCAAAATCTGATGAATGTATCTCTTGCATTCAATGTAATTGCTCTTACAGTTGATATATCATGCTTTTATATGGTTGAGTACATATACAATTAAATGAAGCCACCTTCAATACAGCTGGAGGAAAAAGGTGCTCCATTTTGCCACTCAGTGGGATTCCTCGGGAGTAACGCAGAAAGTCATTTTGTGTAACAAACTATTACAATTTACAATCCAATGTATTACTTGTATAGTACTAATTGATTACTCTTCTGCGATCTCTTGGTTAGACAAAAGTGAAATTTCTACGTTTTACAACATAATATCAATACAGAGTCAGTAATCACTCCTTGTACAACCAACTTCAAAATCTGATGAATGTATCTCTTGCATTCAATGTAACTGTTCTTACAGTTGCTATATCATGCTTTTTTATGGTTGAGTACATATACAATGAAATGAAGCCACCTTCTATACAACTATAGGAAAAAGGTGCTCCATACTGCCACTCAGTGGGATTCCTCGGGAGTAACGCAGAAAGTCATTTTGTGTAACAAACTATTACAATATATAATTTCTTGTATAGTATTCATTGATTACTCTTTTCAATGATCTGTTGGTTACAGGATAGTGATATTTCTAGGTTTTACAAAGTGATATCAGTACAGTGTCAGTTATCACTCCTTGTACAAACAACTTTCAAATCTGATGAATGTATCTCTGGCATTCAATGTAACTGCTCTTACCGTTGCTATATCATGCTTTTATATGGTTGAGTACATATACAATGAAATGAAGCCACCTTCTATACAACTACAGTAAAAAGGTGCTCCATACTGCTACTCAGTGGGATTCCTCGGGAATAACGCAGAAAGTCATTTTGAGTAACAAAATATTACAATTTACAATCCAATGTATTTCTTGTATAGTATTCATTGATTACTCTAATGTGAACTCTTGGTTAGACAACAGTGAAATTTCTAGGTTTTTCAAAGTGATATCAATACAGTGCCACTTCTCACTCCTTGTACAACCAACTTCAAAATCTGATGAATGTATCTCTGGCATTCAATGTAACTGCTCTTACCGTTGCTATATCATGCTTTTATATGGTTGAGTACATATACAATGAAATGAAGCCACCTTGAATACAACTATAGGAAAAAGGTGCTCCATACTGCCACTCAGTGGGATTCCTCGGGAGTAACGCAGAAAGTCATTTTGTGTAACAAACTATTACAATTTACAATCCAATGTATTTCTTGTATAGTATTCATTGATTACTCTTCTGTGAACTCTTGGTTAGACAACAGTGAAATTTCTACGTTTTACAAAGTGATATCAGTACAGTGTCAGTTATCACTCCTTGTACAACCAACTTCAAAATCTGATGAATGTATCTCTTGCATTCAATGTAACTGCTCTTACAGTTGCTATATCATGCTTTTATATGGTTGAGTACATATACAATGAAATGAAGCCACCTTCTATACAACTATAGCAAAAAGGTGCTCCATACTGCCACTTAGTGGGATTCCTCGGGAGTAACGCAGAAAGTCATTTTGTGTAACAAACTATTACAATTTACAATCCAATGTATTTCTTGGATAGTATTCATTGATTACTCTTCTGTGAACTCTTGGTTAGACAACAGTGAAATTTCTACGTTTTACAAAGTGATATCAGTACAGTGTCAGTTATCACTCCTTGTACAACCAACTTCAAAATCTGATGAATGTATCTCTTGCATTCAATGTAACTGCTCTTACCGTTGCTATATCATGCTTTTATATGGTTGAGTACATATACAATGAAATGAAGCCACCTTCTATACAACTACAGTAAAAAGGTGCTCCATACTGCAACTCAGTGGGATTCCTCGGAAGTAACGCAGAAAGTCATTTTGTGTAACAAACTATTACAATTTACAATCCAATGTATTTCTTGTATAGTATTCGTTGATTACTCTTCTGCGATCGCTTGGTTAGACAACAGTGAAATTTCTAGGTTTTCCAACGTGATATCAATACATTGTCAGTAATCACTCCTTGTACAACCAACTTCAAAATCTGATGAACGTATCTCTTGCATTCAATGTAACTGCTCTTACAGTTGCTATATCATGCTTTTATATGGTTGAGTACATATACAATGAAATTAAGCCACCTTCTATACAACTATAGCAAAAAAGTGCTCCATACTGCCACTCAGTGGGATTCCTCGGGAGTAACACAGAAAGTCATTTTGTGTAACAAACTATTACAATTTACAATCCAATGTATTTCTTGTATAGTATTCATTGATTACTCTTCTGTGAACTCTTGGTTAGACAACAGTAAAATTTCTACGTTTTACAAAGTGATATCAGTACAGTGTCAGTTATCACTCCTTGTACAACCAACTTCAAAATCTGATGAATGTATCTCTTGCATTCAATGTAATTGCTCTTACAGTTGATATATCATGCTTTTATATGGTTGAGTACATATACAATTAAATGAAGCCACCTTCAATACAGCTGGAGGAAAAAGGTGCTCCATTTTGCCACTCAGTGGGATTCCTCGGGAGTAACGCAGAAAGTCATTTTGTGTAACAAACTATTACAATTTACAATCCAATGTATTACTTGTATAGTACTAATTGATTACTCTTCTGCGATCTCTTGGTTAGACAAAAGTGAAATTTCTACGTTTTACAACATGATATCAATACAGAGTCAGTAATCACTCCTTGTACAACCAACTTCAAAATCTGATGAATGTATCTCTTGCATTCAATGTAACTGTTCTTACAGTTGCTATATCATGCTTTTTTATGGTTGAGTACATATACAATGAAATGAAGCCACCTTCTATACAACTATAGGAAAAAGGTGCTCCATACTGCCACTCAGTGGGATTCCTCGGGAGTAACGCAGAAAGTCATTTTGTGTAACAAACTATTACAATATATAATTTCTTGTATAGTATTCATTGATTACTCTTTTCAATGATCTGTTGGTTACAGGATAGTGATATTTCTAGGTTTTACAAAGTGATATCAGTACAGTGTCAGTTATCACTCCTTGTACAAACAACTTTCAAATCTGATGAATGTATCTCTGGCATTCAATGTAACTGCTCTTACCGTTGCTATATCATGCTTTTATATGGTTGAGTACATATACAATGAAATGAAGCCACCTTCTATACAACTACAGTAAAAAGGTGCTCCATACTGCTACTCAGTGGGATTCCTCGGGAGTAACGCAGAAAGTCATTTTGAGTAACAAAATATTACAATTTACAATCCAATGTATTTCTTGTATATTATTCATTGATTACTCTTCTGTGAACTCTTGGTTAGACAACAGTGAAATTTCTAGGTTTTTCAAAGTGATATCAATACAGTGCCACTTCTCACTCCTTGTACAACCAACTTCAAAATCTGATGAATGTATCTCTGGCATTCAATGTAACTGCTCTTACCGTTGCTATATCATGCTTTTATATGGTTGAGTACATATACAATGAAATGAAGCCACCTTGTATACAACTATAGGAAAAAGGTGCTCCATACTGCCACTCAGTGGGATTCCTCGGGAGTAACGCAGAAAGTCATTTTGTGTAACAAACTATTACAATTTACAATCCAATGTATTTCTTGTATAGTATTCATTGATTACTCTTCTGTGAACTCTTGGTTAGACAACAGTGAAATTTCTACGTTTTACAAAGTGATATCAGTACAGTGTCAGTTATCACTCCTTGTACAACCAACTTCAAAATCTGATGAATGTATCTCTTGCATTCAATGTAACTGCTCTTACAGTTGCTATATCATGCTTTTATATGGTTGAGTACATATACAATGAAATGAAGCCACCTTCTATACAACTATAGTAAAAAGGTGCTCCATACTGCCACTCAGTGGGATTCCTCGTGAGTAACGCAGAATGTCATTTTGCGTAACAAACTATTACAATATACAATTTCTTGTATAGTATTCATTGATTACTCTTTTCAATGATCTGTTGGTTACAGGATAGTGATATTTCTAGGTTTTACAAAGTGATATCAGTACAGTGTCAGTTATCACTCCTTGTACAAACAACTTCAAAATCTGATGAATGTATCTCTGGCATTCAGTGTAACTGCTCTTATCGTTGCTATATCATGCTCTTATATGGTTGAGTACATATACAATGAAATGAAGCCACCTTCTATACAACTATAGGAAAAAGGTGCTCCATACTGCCACTCAGTGGGATTCCTCGGGAGTAACGCAAAAAGTCATTTTGTGTAACAAACTATTACAATTTACAATCCAATGTATTTCTTGTATAGTATTCATTGATTACTCTTCTGTGAACTCTTGGTTAGACAACAGTGAAATTTCTACGTTTTACAAAGTGATATCAGTACAGTGTCAGTTATCACTCCTTGTACAACCAACTTCAAAATCTGATGAATGTATCTCTTGCATTCAATGTAATTGCTCTTACAGTTGATATATCTTGATTTTATATGGTTGAGTACATATACAATTAAATGAAGCCACCTTCTATACAACTACAGTAAAAAGGTGTTCCATACTGCCACTCATTGGGATTCCTCGGGAGTAACGCAGAAAGTCATTTTGTGTAACAAACTATTACAATTTACAATCCAATGTATTTCTTGTATAGTATTCATTGATCACTCTTCTGTGAACTCTTGGTTAGACAACAGTGAAATTTCTACGTTTTACAAAGTGATATCAGTACAGTGTCAGTTATCACTCCTTGTACAACCAACTTCAAAATCTGATGAATGTATCTCTTGCATTCAATGTAATTGCTCTTACAGTTGATATATCTTGATTTTATATGGTTGAGTACATATACAATTAAATGAAGCCACCTTCTATACAACTAAAGTAAAAAGGTGTTCCATACTGCCACTCATTGGGATTCCTCGGGAGTAACGCAGAAAGTCATTTTGTGTAACAAACTATTACAATTTACAATACAATGTATTTCTTGTATAGTATTCGTTGATTACTCTTCTGCGATCGCTTGGTTAGACAACAGTGAAATTTCTAGGTTTTCCAACATGATATCAATACAGTGTCAGTAATCACTCCTTGTACAACCAACTTCAAAATCTGATGAACGTATCTCTTGCATTCAATGTAACTGCTCTTAAAGTTGCTATATCATGCTTTTATATGGTTGAGTACATATACAATGAAATGAAGCCACCTTCTATACAACTATAGTAAAAAGGAGCTCCATACTGCCACTCAGTGGGATTCCTCGGGAGTAACGCAGAAAGTCATTTTGTGTAACAAACTATTACAGTACATAATTTCTTGTATAGTATTCATTGATTACTCTTTTCAATGATCTGTTGGTTACAGGATAGTGATATTTCTAGGTTTTACAAAGTGATTTTAAGTACAGTGTCAGTTATCACTCCTTGTACAAACAACTTCAAAATCTGATGAATGTATCTCTGGCATTCAATGTAACTGCTCTTACAGTTGCTATATCATGCTTTTATATGGTTGAGTACATATACAATGAAATGAAGCCACCTTCTATACAACTATAGCAAAAAGGTGCTCCATACTGCCACTCAGTGGGATTCCTCGGGAGTAACGCAGAAAGTCATTTTGTGTAACAAACTATTACAATTTACAATCCAATGTATTTCTTGTATAGTATTCATTGATTACTCTTCTGTGAACTCTTGGTTAGACAACAGAGAAATTACTACGTTTTACAACGTGATATCAGTACAGTGTCAGTTATCACTCCTTGTACAACAAACTTCAAAATCTGATGAATGTATCTCTTGCATTCAATGTAACTGCTCTTACCGTTGCTATATCATGCTTTTATATGGTTGAGTACATATACAATGAAATAAAGCCACCTTCTATACAACTATAGTACAAAGGAGCTCCATACTGCCACTCAGTGGGATTCCTCGGGAGTAACGCAGAAAGTCATTTTGTGTAACAAACTATTACAATATATAATTTCTTCTATAGTATTCATTGATTACTCTTTTCATTGATCTGTTGGTTACAGGATAGTGATATTTCTAGGTTTTACAAAGTGATATCAGTACAGTGTCAGTTATCACTCCTTGTACAAACAACTTCAAAATCTGATGAATGTATCTCTGCCATTCAATGTAACTGCTCTTACAGTTGCTATATCATGCTTTTATATGGTTGAGTACATACACAATGAAATGATGCCACCTTCTATACAACTATAGCAAAAAGGTGCTCCATACTGCCACTTAGTGGGATTCCTCGGGAGTAAAGCAGAAAGTCATTTTGTGTAACAAACTATTACAATTTACAATCCAATGTATTTCTTGTATAGTATTCATTGATTACTTTTCTGTGAACTCTTGGTTAGACATCAGTGAAATTTCTACGTTTTACAAAGTGATATCAGTACAGTGTCAGTTATCACTCCTTGTACAAAGAATTTCAAAATCTGATGAATGTATCTCTGGCATTCAATGTAACTGCTCTTACTGTGGCTATATCATGCTTTTATATGGTTGAGTACATAGACAATTAAATGAAGCCACCTTCTATACAGCTGGAGGAAAAAGGTGCTCCATACTGCCACTTAGTGGGATTCCTCGGGAGTAACGCAGAAAGTCATTTTGTGTAACAAACTATTACAATATACAATTTCTTGTATAGTATTCATTTATTACTCTTTTCAATGATCTGTTGGTTACAGGATAGTGATATTTCTAGGTTTACAAAGTGATATCAGTACAGTGTCAGTTATCACTCCTTGTACAAACAACTTCAAAATCTGATGAATGTATCTCTGCCATTCAATGTAACTGCTCTTACAGTTGCTATATCATGCTTTTATATGGTTGAGTACATACACAATGAAATGAAGCCACCTTCTATACAACTATAGCAAAAAGGTGCTCCATACTACCACTTAGTAGGATTCCTCGGGAGTAACGCAGAAAGTCATTTTGTGTAACAAACTATTACAATTTACAATCCAATGTATTTCTTGGATAGTATTCATTGATTACTCTTCTGTGAACTCTTGGTTAGACAACAGTGAAATTTCTACGTTTTACAAAGTGATATCAGTACAGTGTCAGTTATCACTCCTTGTACAACCAACTTCAAAATCTGATGAATGTATCTCTTGCATTCAATGTAATTGCTCTTACAGTTGATATATCTTGATTTTATATGGTTGAGTACATATACAATTGAATGAAGCCACCTTCTATACAACTACAGTAAAAAGGTGCTCCATACTGCCACCCAGTGGGATTCCTCGGGAGTAACGCAGAAAGTCATGTTGTGTAACAAACTAATACAATTTACAATCCAATGTATTTCTTGTATAGTATTCATTGATTACTCTTCTGCGATCTCTTGGTTAGACAGCAGTGAAATTTCTAGGTTTTACAACTTGATATCAATACAGTGTCAGTAATCACTCCTTGTACAACCAACTTCAAAATCTGATGAATGTATCTCTTGCATTCAATGTAACTGCTCTTACAGTTTCTATATCATGCTTTTATATGGTTGAGTACATATACAATGAAATGAAGCCACCTTCTATACAACTATAGTAAAAAGGAGCTCCATACTGCCACTCAGTGGGATTCCTCGGGAGTAACGCAGAAAGTCATTTTGTGTAACAAACTATTACAATATATAATTTCTTGTATAGTATTCATTGATTACTCTTTTCAATGATCTGTTGGTTACAGGATAGTGATATTTCTAGGTTTTACAAAGTGATATCAGTACAGTGTCAGTTATCACTCCTTGTACAAACAACTTCAAAATCTGATGAATGTATCTCTGGCATTCAATGTAACTCTTCTTACAGTTGCTATATCATGCTTTTATATGGTTGAGTACATATATAATGAAATGAAGCCACCTTCTATACAACTATAGCAAAAAGGTGCTCCATACTGCCACTCAGTGGGATTCCTCGGGAGTAACGCAGAAAGTCATTTTGTGTAACAAACTATTACAATTTACAATCCAAAGTATTTCTTGTATAGTATTCGTTGATTACTCTTCTGCGATCGCTTGGTTAGACAACAGTGAAATTTCTAGGTTTTCCAACGTGATATCAATACAGTGTCAGTAATCACTCCTTGTACAACCCACTTTAAAATCTGATGAACGTATCTCTTGCATTCAATGTAACTGCTCTTACAGTTGCTATATCATGCTTTTATATGGTTGAGTACATATACAATGAAATGAAGCCACCTTCTATACAATTATAGTAAAAAGGAGCTCCATACTGCCACTCAGTGGGATTCCTCGGGAGTAACGCAGAAAGTCATTTTGTGTAACAAACTATTACAATATATAATTTCTTGTATAGTATTCATTGATTATTCTTTTCAATGATCTGTTGGTTACAGGATAGTGATATTTCTAGGTTTTACAAAGTGATTTTAAGTACAGTGTCAGTTATCACTCCTTGTACAACCAACTTCAAAATCTGATGAATGTATCTCTGGCATTCAATGTAACTGCTCTTACAGTTGCTATATCATGCTTTTATATGGTTGAGTACATATACAATGAAATGAAGCCACCTTCTATACAACTATAGTAAAAAGGAGCTCCATACTGCCACTCAGTGGGATTCCTCGGGAGTAACGCAGAAAGTCATTTTGTGTAACAAACTATTACAATATATAATTTCTTGTATAGTATTCATTGATTACTCTTTTCAATGATCTGTTGGTTACAGGATAGTGATATTTCTAGGTTTTACAAAGTGATATCAGTACAGTGTCAGTTATCACTCCTTGTACAACCAACTTCAAAATCTGATGAATGTATCTCTGGCATTCAATGTAACTCTTCTTACAGTTGCTATATCATGCTTTTATATGGTTGAGTACATATACAATGAAATGAAGCCACCTTCTATACAACTATAGCAAAAAGGTGCTCCATACTGCTACTCAGTGGGATTCCTCGGGAGTAACGCAGAAAGTCATTTTCTGTAACAAACTATTACAATTTACAATCCAATGTATTTCTTGTATAATATTCATTGATTACTCTTCTGTGAACTCTTGGTTAGACAACAGTGAAATTTCTACGTTTTACAACGTGATATCAGTACAGTGTCAGTTATCACTCCTTGTACAACCAACTTCAAAATCTGATGAATGTATCTCTTGCATTCAATGTAACTGCTCTTACCGTTGCTATATCATGCTTTTATATGGTTGAGTACATATACAATGAAATGAAGCCACCTTCTATACAACTATAGTAAAAAGGAGCTCCATACTGCCACTCAGTGGGATTCCTCGGGAGTAACGCAGAAAGTCATTTTGTGTAACAAACTATTACAATATATAATTTCTTCTATAGTATTCATTGATTACTCTTTTCATTGATCTGTTGGTTACAGGATAGTGATATTTCTAGGTTTTACAAAGTGATATCAGTACAGTGTCAGTTATCACTCCTTGTACAAACAACTTCAAAATCTGATGAATGTATCTCTGGCATTCAATGTAACTGCTCTTACAGTTGCTATATCATGCTTTTATATGGTTGAATACATATACAATCAAATGAAGCCACCTTCTATACAACTACAGTAAAAAGGTGCTCCATACTGCCACTCAGTGGGATTCCTCGGGAGTAACGCAGAAAGTCATTTTGTGTAACAAATATTACAATTTACAATCCAATGTATTTCTTGTATAGTATTCATTGATTACTCTTCTGCGATCTCTTGGTTAGACAACAGTGAAATTTCTAGGTTTTACAACGAGATATCAATACAGTGTCAGTAATCACCCCTTGTACAACCAACTTCAAAATCTGATGAATGTATCTCTTGCATTGAATGTAACTGCTCTTACAGTTGCTATATCATGCTTTTATATGGTTGAGTACATATACAATGAAATGAAGACACCTTCTATAAAACTATAGTAAAAAGGAGCTCCATACTGCCACTCAGTGGGATTCCTCGGGAGTAACGCAGAAAGTCATTTTGTGTAACAAACTATTACAATATATAATTTCTTGTATAGTATTCATTGATTACTCTTTTCAATGATCTGTTGGTTACAGGATAGTGATATTTCTAGGTTTTACAAAGTGATATCAGTACAGTGTCAGTTATCACTCCTTGTACAACCAACTTCAAAATCTGATGAATGTATCTCTGGCATTCAATGTAACTCTTCTTACAGTTGCTATATCATGCTTTTATATGGTTGAGTACATATACAATGAAATGAAGCCACCTTCTATACAACTATAGCAAAAAGGTGCTCCATACTGCCACTCAGTGGGATTCCTCGGGAGTAACGCAGAAAGTTATTTTGTGTAACAAACTATTACAATTTACAAACTAATATATTTCTTGTATAGTATTCATTGATTACTCTTCTGTGAACTCTTGGTTAGACAACAGTGAAATTTCTACGTTTTACAAAGTGATATCAGTACAGTGTGAGTTATCACTCCTTGTACAAAGAACTTCAAAATCTGATGAATGTATCTCTGGCATTCAATGTAACTGCTCTTACAGTTGCTATATCATGCTTTTATATGGTTGAGTACATATACAATCAAATGAAGCCACCTTGTATACAACTATAGCAAAAAGGTGCTCCATACTGCCACTCAGTGGGATTCCTCGTGAGTAACGCAGAAAGTCATTTTGTGTAACAAACTTTTACAATATACAATTTCTTGTATAGTATTCATTGATTACTCTTTTCAATGATCTGTTGGTTACAGGATAGTGATATTTCTAGGTTTTACAACGTGATATCAGTACAGTGTCAGTTATCACTCCTTGTACAAACAACTTCAAAATCTGATGAATGTATCTCTGCCATTCAATGTAACTGCTCTTACAGTTGCTATTTCATGCTTTTATATGGTTGAGTACATACACAATGAAATGAAGCCACCTTCTATACAACTATAGCAAAAAGGTGCTCCATACTTCCACTTAGTGGGATTCCTCGGGAGTAACGCAGAAAGTCATTTTGTGTAACAAACTATTACAATTTACAATCCAATGTATTTCTTGTATAGTATTCATTGATTACTTTTCTGTGAACTCTTGGTTAGACATCAGTGAAATTTCTACGTTTTACAAAGTGATATCAGTACAGTGTCAGTTATCACTCCTTGTACAAAGAACTTCAAAATCTGATGAATGTATCTCTGGCATTCAATGTAACTGCTCTTACTGTGGCTATATCATGCTTTTATATGGTTGAGTACATATACAATTAAATGAAGCCACCTTCTATACAGCTGGAGGAAAAAGGTGCTCCATACTGCCACTCAGTGGGATTCCTCGGGAGTAACGCAGAAAGTCATTTTGTGTAACAAACTATTACAATATACAATTTCTTGTATAGTATTCATTTATTACTCTTTTCAATGATCTGTTGGTTACAGGATAGTGATATTTCTAGGTTTACAAAGTGATATCAGTACAGTGTCAGTTATCACTCCTTGTACAAACAACTTCAAAATCTGATGAATGTATCTCGGCCATTCAATATAACTGCTCTTACAGTTGCTATATCATGCTTTTATATGGTTGAGTACATATACGATGAAATGAAGCCACCTTCTATACAACTATAGCAAAAAGGTGCTCCATACTGCCACTCAGTGGGATTCCTCGGGAGTAACGCAGAAAGTCATTTTGTGTAACAAACTATTACAATATACAATTTCTTGTATAGTATTCATTGATTACTCTTTTCAATGATCTGTTGGTTACAGGATAGTGATATTTCTAGGTTTTACAAAGTGATATCAGTACAGTATCAGTTATCACTCCTTGTACAAACAACTTCAAAATCTGATGAATGTATCTCTGGCATTCAATGTAACTGCTCTTACAGTTCCTATATCATGCTTTTATATGGTTGAGTACATATACAATGAAATGAAGCCACCTTCTATACAACTACAGTAAAAAGGTGCTCCATACTGCCACAGTGGGATTTCTCGGAAGTAACGCAGAAAGTCATTTTCTGTAACAAACTTTTACAATATACAATTTCTTGTATAGTATTCATTGATTACTCTTTTCAATGATCTGTTGGTTACAGGATAGTGATATTTCTAGGTTTTACAAAGTGATATCAGTACAGTGTCAGTTATCACTCCTTGTACAAACAACTTCAAAATCTGATGAATGTATCTCTGCCATTCAATGTAACTGCTCTTACAGTTGCTATATCATGCTTTTATATGGTTGAGTACATACACAATGAAATGAAGCCACCTTCTATACAACTATAGCAAAAAGGTGCTCCATACTGCCACTTAGTGGGATTCCTCGGGAGTAACGCAGAAAGTCATTTTGTGTAACAAACTATTACAATTTACAATCCAATGTATTTCTTGGATAGTATTCATTGATTACTCTTCTGTGAACTCTTGGTTAGACAACAGTGAAATTTCTACGTTTTACAAAGTGATATCAGTACAGTGTCAGTTATCACTCCTTGTACAACCAACTTCAAAATCTGATGAATGTATCTCTTGCATTCAATGTAATTGCTCTTACAGTTGATATATCTTGATTTTATATGGTTGAGTACATATACAATTGAATGAAGCCACCTTCTATACAACTACAGTAAAAAGGTGCTCCATACTGCCACCCAGTGGGATTCCTCGGGAGTAACGCAGAAAGTCATGTTGTGTAACAAACTAATACAATTTACAATCCAATGTATTTCTTGTATAGTATTCATTGATTACTCTTCTGCGATCTCTTGGTTAGACAGCAGTGAAATTTCTAGGTTTTACAACTTGATATCAATACAGTGTCAGTAATCACTCCTTGTACAACCAACTTCAAAATCTGATGAATGTATCTCTTGCATTCAATGTAACTGCTCTAACAGTTTCTATATCATGCTTTTATATGGTTGAGTACATATACAATGAAATGAAGCCACCTTCTATACAACTATAGCAAAAAGGTGCTCCATATTGCCACTCAGTGGGATTCCTCGGGAGTAACACAGAAATTCATTTTTTGTAACAAACTATTACAATTTACAATCCAATGTATTTCTTGTATAGTATTCATTGATTACTCTTCTGCGATCTCTTGGTTAGACAACAGTGAAATTTCTAGGTTTTACAACGTGATATCAATACAGTGTCAGTAATCACTCCTTGTACAACCCACTTTAAAATCTGATGAACGTATCTCTTGCATTCAATGTAACTGCTCTTACAGTTGCTATATCATGCTTTTATATGGTTGAGTACATATACAATGAAATGAAGCCACCTTCTATACAATTATAGTAAAAAGGAGCTCCATACTGCCACTCAGTGGGATTCCTCGGGAGTAACGCAGAAAGTCATTTTGTGTAACAAACTATTACAATATATAATTTCTTGTATAGTATTCATTGATTATTCTTTTCAATGATCTGTTGGTTACAGGATAGTGATATTTCTAGGTTTTACAAAGTGATTTTAAGTACAGTGTCAGTTATCACTCCTTGTACAACCAACTTCAAAATCTGATGAATGTATCTCTGGCATTCAATGTAACTGCTCTTACAGTTGCTATATCATGCTTTTATATGGTTGAGTACATATACAATGAAATGAAGCCACCTTCTATACAACTATAGTAAAAAGGAGCTCCATACTGCCACTCAGTGGGATTCCTCGGGAGTAACGCAGAAAGTCATTTTGTGTAACAAACTATTACAATATATAATTTCTTGTATAGTATTCATTGATTACTCTTTTCAATGATCTGTTGGTTACAGGATAGTGATATTTCTAGGTTTTACAAAGTGATATCAGTACAGTGTCAGTTATCACTCCTTGTACAACCAACTTCAAAATCTGATGAATGTATCTCTGGCATTCAATGTAACTCTTCTTACAGTTGCTATATCATGCTTTTATATGGTTGAGTACATATACAATGAAATGAAGCCACCTTCTATACAACTATAGCAAAAAGGTGCTCCATACTGCTACTCAGTGGGATTCCTCGGGAGTAACGCAGAAAGTCATTTTCTGTAACAAACTATTACAATTTACAATCCAATGTATTTCTTGTATAATATTCATTGATTACTCTTCTGTGAACTCTTGGTTAGACAACAGTGAAATTTCTACGTTTTACAACGTGATATCAGTACAGTGTCAGTTATCACTCCTTGTACAACCAACTTCAAAATCTGATGAATGTATCTCTTGCATTCAATGTAACTGCTCTTACCGTTGCTATATCATGCTTTTATATGGTTGAGTACATATACAATGAAATGTAGCCACCTTCTATACAACTATAGTAAAAAGGAGCTCCATACTGCCACTCAGTGGGATTCCTCGGGAGTAACGCAGAAAGTCATTTTGTGTAACAAACTATTACAATATATAATTTCTTCTATAGTATTCATTGATTACTCTTTTCATTGATCTGTTGGTTACAGGATAGTGATATTTCTAGGTTTTACAAAGTGATATCAGTACAGTGTCAGTTATCACTCCTTGTACAAACAACTTCAAAATCTGATGAATGTATCTCTGGCATTCAATGTAACTGCTCTTACAGTTGCTATATCATGCTTTTATATGGTTGAATACATATACAATCAAATGAAGCCACCTTCTATACAACTACAGTAAAAAGGTGCTCCATACTGCCACTCAGTGGGATTCCTCGGGAGTAACGCAGAAAGTCATTTTGTGTAACAAATATTACAATTTACAATCCAATGTATTTCTTGTATAGTATTCATTGATTACTCTTCTGCGATCTCTTGGTTAGACAACAGTGAAATTTCTAGGTTTTTCAACGAGATATCAATACAGTGTCAGTAATCACTCCTTGTACAACCAACTTCAAAATCTGATGAATGTATCTCTTGCATTGAATGTAACTGCTCTTACAGTTGCTATATCATGCTTTTATATGGTTGAGTACATATACAATGAAATGAAGACACCTTCTATAAAACTATAGTAAAAAGGAGCTCCATACTGCCACTCAGTGGGATTCCTCGGGAGTAACGCAGAAAGTCATTTTGTGTAACAAACTATTACAATATATAATTTCTTGTATACTATTCATTGATTACTCTTTTCAATGATCTGTTGGTTACAGGATAGTGATATTTCTAGGTTTTACAAAGTGATATCAGTACAGTGTCAGTTATCACTCCTTGTACAACCAACTTCAAAATCTGATGAATGTATCTCTGGCATTCAATGTAACTCTTCTTACAGTTGCTATATCATGCTTTTATATGGTTGAGTACATATACAATGAAATGAAGCCACCTTCTATACAACTATAGCAAAAAGGTGCTCCATACTGCCACTCAGTGGGATTCCTCGGGAGTAACGCAGAAAGTTATTTTGTGTAACAAACTATTACAATTTACAAACTAATATATTTCTTGTATAGTATTCATAGATTACTCTTCTGTGAACTCTTGGTTAGACAACAGTGAAATTTCTACGTTTTACAAAGTGATATCAGTACAGTGTGAGTTATCACTCCTTGTACAAAGAACTTCAAAATCTGATGAATGTATCTCTGGCATTCAATGTAACTGCTCTTACAGTTGCTATATCATGCTTTTATATGGTTGAGTACATATACAATCAAATGAAGCCACCTTGTATACAACTATAGCAAAAAGGTGCTCCATACTGCCACTCAGTGGGATTCCTCGTGAGTAACGCAGAAAGTCATTTTGTGTAACAAACTTTTACAATATACAATTTCTTGTATAGTATTCATTGATTACTCTTTTCAATGATCTGTTGGTTACAGGATAGTGATATTTCTAGGTTTTACAACGTGATATCAGTACAGTGTCAGTTATCACTCCTTGTACAAACAACTTCAAAATCTGATGAATGTATCTCTGCCATTCAATGTAACTGCTCTTACAGTTGCTATATCATGCTTTTATATGGTTGAGTACATACACAATGAAATGAAGCCACCTTCTATACAACTATAGCAAAAAGGTGCTCCATACTTCCACTTAGTGGGATTCCTCGGGAGTAACGCAGAAAGTCATTTTGTGTAACAAACTATTACAATTTACAATCCAATGTATTTCTTGTATAGTATTCATTGATTACTTTTCTGTGAACTCTTGGTTAGACATCAGTGAAATTTCTACGTTTTACAAAGTGATATCAGTACAGTGTCAGTTATCACTCCTTGTACAAAGAACTTCAAAATCTGATGAATGTATCTCTGGCATTCAATGTAACTGCTCTTACTGTGGCTATATCATGCTTTTATATGGTTGAGTACATATACAATTAAATGAAGCCACCTTCTATACAGCTGGAGGAAAAAGGTGCTCCATACTGCCACTCAGTGGGATTCCTCGGGAGTAACGCAGAAAGTCATTTTGTGTAACAAACTATTACAATATACAATTTCTTGTATAGTATTCATTTATTACTCTTTTCAATGATCTGTTGGTTACAGGATAGTGATATTTCTAGGTTTACAAAGTGATATCAGTACAGTGTCAGTTATCACTCCTTGTACAAACAACTTCAAAATCTGATGAATGTATCTCGGCCATTCAATGAAACTGCTCTTACAGTTGCTATATCATGCTTTTATATGGTTGAGTACATATACGATGAAATGAAGCCACCTTCTATACAACTATAGCAAAAAGGTGCTCCATACTGCCACTCAGTGGGATTCCTCGGGAGTAACGCAGAAAGTCATTTTGTGTAACAAACTATTACAATATACAATTTCTTGTATAGTATTCATTGATTACTCTTTTCAATGATCTGTTGGTTACAGGATAGTGATATTTCTAGGTTTTACAAAGTGATATCAGTACAGTATCAGTTATCACTCCTTGTACAAACAACTTCAAAATCTGATGAATGTATCTCTGGCATTCAATGTAACTGCTCTTACAGTTCCTATATCATGCTTTTATATGGTTGAGTACATATACAATGAAATGAAGCCACCTTCTATACAACTACAGTAAAAAGGTGCTCCATACTGCCACTCAGTGGGATTCCTCGGAAGTAACGCAGAAAGTCATTTTCTGTAACAAACTTTTACAATATACAATTTCTTGTATAGTATTCATTGATTACTCTTTTCAATGATCTGTTGGTTACAGGATAGTGATATTTCTAGGTTTTACAAAGTGATATCAGTACAGTGTCAGTTATCACTCCTTGTACAAACAACTTCAAAATCTGATGAATGTATCTCTGCCATTCAATGTAACTGCTCTTACAGTTGCTATATCATGCTTTTATATGGTTGAGTACATACACAATGAAATGAAGCCACCTTCTATACAACTATAGCAAAAAGGTGCTCCATACTGCCACTTAGTGGGATTCCTCGGGAGTAACGCAGAAAGTCATTTTGTGTAACAAACTATTACAATTTACAATCCAATGTATTTCTTGGATAGTATTCATTGATTACTCTTCTGTGAACTCTTGGTTAGACAACAGTGAAATTTCTACGTTTTACAAAGTGATATCAGTACAGTGTCAGTTATCACTCCTTGTACAACCAACTTCAAAATCTGATGAATGTATCTCTTGCATTCAATGTAATTGCTCTTACAGTTGATATATCTTGATTTTATATGGTTGAGTACATATACAATTGAATGAAGCCACCTTCTATACAACTACAGTAAAAAGGTGCTCCATACTGCCACCCAGTGGGATTCCTCGGGAGTAACGCAGAAAGTCATGTTGTGTAACAAACTAATACAATTTACAATCCAATGTATTTCTTGTATAGTATTCATTGATTACTCTTCTGCGATCTCTTGGTTAGACAGCAGTGAAATTTCTAGGTTTTACAACTTGATATCAATACAGTGTCAGTAATCACTCCTTGTACAACCAACTTCAAAATCTGATGAATGTATCTCTTGCATTCAATGTAACTGCTCTAACAGTTTCTATATCATGCTTTTATATGGTTGAGTACATATACAATGAAATGAAGCCACCTTCTATACAACTATAGCAAAAAGGTGCTCCATATTGCCACTCAGTGGGATTCCTCGGGAGTAACACAGAAATTCATTTTTTGTAACAAACTATTACAATTTACAATCCAATGTATTTCTTGTATAGTATTCATTGATTACTCTTCTGCGATCTCTTGGTTAGACAACAGTGAAATTTCTAGGTTTTACAACGTGATATCAATACAGTGTCAGTAATCACTCCTTGTACAACCAACTTCAAAATCTGATGAATGTATCTCTTGCATTCAATGTAACTGCTCTTACAGTTGCTATATCATGCTTTTATATGGTTGAGTACATATACAATGAAATGAAGCCACCTTCTATACAACTACAGTAAAAAGGTGCTCCATACTGCCACTCAGTGAGATTCCTCGGAAGTAACGCAGAAAGTCATTTTCTGTAACAAACTTTTACAATATACAATTTCTTGTATAGTATTCATTGATTACTCTTTTCAATGATCTGTTGGTTACAGGATAGTGATATTTCTAGGTTTTACAAAGTGATATCAGTACAGTGTCAGTTATCACTCCTTGTACAAACAACTTCAAAATCTGATGAATGTATCTCTGCCATTCAATCTAACTGCTCTTACAGTTGCTATATCATGCTTTTATATGGTTGAGTACATACACAATGAAATGAAGCCACCTTCTATACAACTATAGCAAAAAGGTGCTCCATACTGCCACTTAGTGGGATTCCTCGGGAGTAACGCAGAAAGTCATTTTGTGTAACAAACTATTACAATTTACAATCCAATGTATTTCTTGGATAGTATTCATTGATTACTCTTCTGTGAACTCTTGGTTAGACAACAGTGAAATTTCTACGTTTTACAAAGTGATATCAGTACAGTGTCAGTTATCACTCCTTGTACAACCAACTTCAAAATCTGATGAATGTATCTCTTGCATTCAATGTAATTGCTCTTACAGTTGATATATCTTGATTTTATATGGTTGAGTACATATACAATTGAATGAAGCCACCTTCTATACAACTACAGTAAAAAGGTGCTCCATACTGCCACCCAGTGGGATTCCTCGGGAGTAACGCAGAAACTCATGTTGTGTAACAAACTAATACAATTTACAATCCAATGTATTTCTTGTATAGTATTCATTGATTACTCTTCTGCGATCTCTTGGTTAGACAACAGTGAAATTTCTAGGTTTTACAACTTGATATCAATACAGTGTCAGTAATCACTCCTTGTACAACCAACTTCAAAATCTGATGAATGTATCTCTTGCATTCAATGTAACTGCTCTTACAGTTTCTATATTATGCTTTTATATGGTTGAGTACATATACAATGAAATGAAGCCACCTTCTATACAACTATAGTAAAAAGGAGCTCCATACTGCCACTCAGTGGGATTCCTCGGGAGTAACGCAGAAAGTCATTTTGTGTAACAAACTATTACAATATATAATTTCTTGTATAGTATTCATTGATTACTCTTTTCAATGATCTGTTGGTTACAGGATAGTGATATTTCTAGGTTTTACAAAGTGATATCAGTACAGTGTCAGTTATCACTCCTTGTACAAACAACTTCAAAATCTGATGAATGTATCTCTGGCATTCAATGTAACTCTTCTTACAGTTGCTATATCATGCTTTTATATGGTTGAGTACATATACAATGAAATGAAGCCACCTTCTATACAACTATAGCAAAAAGGTGCTCCATACTGCCACTCAGTGGGATTCCTCGGGAGTAACGCAGAAAGTCATTTTGTGTAACAAACTATTACAATTTACAATCCAATGTATTTCTTGTATAGTATTCGTTGATTACTCTTCTGCGATCGCTTGGTTAGACAACAGTGAAATTTCTAGGTTTTCCAACGTGATATCAATACAGTGTCAGTAATCACTCCTTGTACAACCCACTTCAAAATCTGATGAACGTATCTCTTGCATTCAATGTAACTGCTCTTACAGTTGCTATATCATGCTTTTATATGGTTGAGTACATATACAATGAAATGAAGCCACCTTCTATACAATTATAGTAAAAAGGAGCTCCATACTGCCACTCAGTGGGATTCCTCGGGAGTAACGCAGAAAGTCATTTTGTGTAACAAACTATTACAATATATAATTTCTTGTATAGTATTCATTGATTATTCTTTTCAATGATCTGTTGGTTACAGGATAGTGATATTTCTAGGTTTTACAAAGTGATTTTAAGTACAGTGTCAGTTATCACTCCTTGTACAAACAACTTCAAAATCTGATGAATGTATCTCTGGCATTCAATGTAACTGCTCTTACAGTTGCTATATCATGCTTTTATATGGTTGAGTACATATACAATGAAATGAAGCCACCTTCTATACAACTATAGTAAAAAGGAGCTCCATACTGCCACTCAGTGGGATTCCTCGGGAGTAACGCAGAAAGTCATTTTGTGTAACAAACTATTACAATATATAATTTCTTGTATAGTATTCATTGATTACTCTTTTCAATGATCTGTTGGTTACAGGATAGTGATATTTCTAGGTTTTACAAAGTGATATCAGTACAGTGTCAGTTATCACTCCTTGTACAACCAACTTCAAAATCTGATGAATGTATCTCTTGCATTCAATGTAATTGCTCTTACAGTTGATATATCTTGATTTTATATGGTTGAGTACATATACAATTAAATGAAGCCACCTTCTATACAACTACAGTAAAAAGGTGCTCCATACTGCCACCCAGTGGGGTTCCTCGGGAGTAACGCAGAAAGTCATGTTTTGTAACAAACTAATAGAATTTACAATCCAATGTATTTCTTGTATAGTATTCATTGATTACTCTTCTGCGATCTCTTGGTTAGACAATAGTGAAATTTCTAGGTTTTCCAACGTGATATCAATACAGTGTCAGTAATCACTCCTTGTACAACCAACTTCAAAAACTGATGAATGTATCTCTTGCATTCAATGTAACTGCTCTTACAGTTGCAATCTCATGGTTTTATATGGTTGAGTACATATACAATGAAATGAAGCCACCTTCTGTACAACTATAGTAAAAAGGAGCTCCATACTGCCACTCAGTGGGATTCCTCGGGAGTAACGCAGAAAGTCATTTTCTGTAACAAACTATTACAATATATAATTTCTTGTATAGTATTCATTGATTACTCTTTTCAATAATCTGTTGGTTACAGGATAGTGATATTTCTAGGTTTTACAAAGTGATATCAGTACAGTGTCAGTTATCACTCCTTGTACAAATAACTTCAAAATCTGATGAATGTATCTCTTGCATTGAATGTAACTGCTCTTACAGTTGCTATATCATGCTTTTATATGGTTGAGTACATATACAATGAAATGAAGCCACCTTCTATAAAACTATAGTAAAAAGGAGCTCCATACTGCCACTCAGTGGGATTCCTCGGGAGTAACGCAGAAAGTCATTTTGTGTAACAAACTATTACAATATATAATTTCTTGTATAGTATTCATTGATTACTCTTTTCAATGATCTGTTGGTTACAGGATAGTGATATTTCTAGGTTTTACAAAGTGATATCAGTACAGTGTCAGTTATCACTCCTTGTACAACCAACTTCAAAATCTGATGAATGTATCTCTGGCATTCAATGTAACTCTTCTTACAGTTGCTATATCATGCTTTTATATGGTTGAGTACATATACAATGAAATGAAGCCACCTTCTATACAACTATAGCAAAAAGGTGCTCCATACTGCCACTCAGTGGGATTCCTCGGGAGTAACGCAGAAAGTTATTTTGTGTAACAAACTATTACAATTTACAAACCAATATATTTCTTGTATAGTATTCATTGATTACTCTTCTGTGAACTCTTGGTTAGACAACAGTGAAATTTCTACGTTTTACAAAGTGATATCAGTACAGTGTGAGTTATCACTCCTTGTACAAAGAACTTCAAAATCTGATGAATGTATCTCTGGCATTCAATGTAACTGCTCTTACAGTTGCTATATCATGCTTTTATATGGTTGAGTACATATACAATCAAATGAAGCCACCTTCTATACAACTATAGCAAAAAGGTGCTCCATACTGCCACTCAGTGGGATTCCTCGTGAGTAACGCAGAAAGTCATTTTGTGTAACAAACTTTTACAATATACAATTTCTTGTATAGTATTCATTGATTACTCTTTTCAATGATCTGTTGGTTACAGGATAGTGATATTTCTAGGTTTTACAACGTGATATCAGTACAGTGTCAGTTATCACTCCTTGTACAAACAACTTCAAAATCTGATGAATGTATCTCTGCCATTCAATGTAACTGCTCTTACAGTTGCTATATCATGCTTTTATATGGTTGAGTACATACACAATGAAATGAAGCCACCTTCTATACAACTATAGCAAAAAGGTGCTCCATACTGCCACTTAGTGGGATTCCTCGGGAGTAACGCATAAAGTCATTTTGTGTAACAAACTATTACAATTTACAATCCAATGTATTTCTTGTATAGTATTCATTGATTACTTTTCTGTGAACTCTTGGTTAGACATCAGTGAAATTTCTACGTTTTACAAAGTGATATCAGTACAGTGTCAGTTATCACTCCTTGTACAAAGAACTTCAAAATCTGATGAATGTATCTCTGGCATTCAATGTAACTGCTCTTACTGTGGCTAGATCATGCTTTTATATGATTGAATACATATACAATTAAATGAAGCCACCTTCTATACAGCTGGAGGAAAAAGGTGCTCCATACTGCCACTCAGTGGGATTCCTCGGGAGTAATACAGAAAGTCATTTTGTGTAACAAACTATTACAATATACAATTTCTTGTATAGTATTCATTTATTACTCTTTTCAATGATCTGTTGGTTACAGGATAGTGATATTTCTAGGTTTACAAAGTGATATCAGTACAGTGTCAGTTATCACTCCTTGTACAACCAACTTCAAAATCTGATGAATGTATCTCTTGCATTCAATGTAATTGCTCTTACAGTTGATATATCTTGATTTTATATGGTTGAGTACATATACAATTGAATGAAGCCACCTTCTATACAACTACAGTAAAAAGGTGCTCCATACTGCCACCCAGTGGGATTCCTCGGGAGTAACGCAGAAAGTCATGTTGTGTAACAAACTAATACAATTTACAATCCAATGTATTTCTTGTATAGTATTCATTGATTACTCTTCTGCGATCTCTTGGTTAGACAGCAGTGAAATTTCTAGGTTTTACAACTTGATATCAATACAGTGTCAGTAATCACTCCTTGTACAACCAACTTCAAAATCTGATGAATGTATCTCTTGCATTCAATGTAACTGCTCTTACAGTTGCTATATCATGCTTTTATATGGTTGAGTACATATACAATGAAATGAAGCCACCTTCTATACAACTATAGTAAAAAGGAGCTCCATACTGCCACTCAGTGGGATTCCTCGGGAGTAACGCAGAAAGTCATTTTGTGTAACAAACTATTACAATATATAATTTCTTGTATAGTATTCATTGATTACTCTTTTCAATGATCTGTTGGTTACAGGATAGTGATATTTCTAGGTTTTACAAAGTGATATCAGTACAGTGTCAGTTATCACTCCATGTACAAACAACTTCAAAATCCGATGAATGTATCTCTGGCATTCAATGTAACTCTTCTTACAGTTGCTATATCATGCTTTTATATGGTTGAGTACATATACAATGAAATGAAGCCACCTTCTCTACAACTATAGCAAAAAGGTGCTCCATACTGCCACTCAGTGGGATTCCTCGGGAGTAACGCAGAAAGTCATTTTGTGTAACAAACTATTACAATTTACAATCCAATGTATTTCTTGTATAGTATTCGTTGATTACTCTTCTGCGATCGCTTGGTTAGACAACAGTGAAATTTCTAGGTTTTCCAACGTGATATCAATACAGTGTCAGTAATCACTCCTTGTACAACCAACTTCAAAATCTGATGAACGTATCTCTTGCATTCAATGTAACTGCTCTTACAGTTGCTATATCATGCTTTTATATGGTTGAGTACATATACAATGAAATGAAGCCACCTTCTATACAACTATAGTAAAAAGGAGCTCCATACTGCCACTCAGTGGGATTCCTCGGGAGTAACGCAGAAAGTCATTTTGTGTAACAAACTATTACAATATATAATTTCTTGTATACTATTCATTGATTACTCTTTTCAATGATCTGTTGGTTACAGGATAGTGATATTTCTAGGTTTTACAAAATGATTTTAAGTACAGTGTCAGTTATCACTCCTTGTACAAACAACTTCAAAATCTGATGAATGTATCTCTGGCATTCAATGTAACTGCTCTTAAAGTTGCTATATCATGCTTTTATATGGTTGAGTACATATACAATAAAACGAAGCCACCTTCTATACAACTATAGTAAAAAGGAGCTCCATACTGCCACTCAGTGGGATTCCTCAGGAGTAACGCAGAAAGTCATTTTGTGTAACAAACTATTACAATATATAATTTCTTGTATAGTATTCATTGATTACTCTTTTCAATGATCTGTTGGTTACAGGATAGTGATATTTCTAGGTTTTATAAAGTGATATCAGTACAGTGTCAGTTTTCACTCCTTGTACAACCAACTTCAAAATCTGATGAATGTATCTCTGGCATTCAATGTAACTCTTCTTACAGTTGCTATATCATGCTTTTATATGGTTGAGTACATATACAATGAAATGAAGCCACCTTCTATACAACTATAGCAAAAAGGTGCTCCATACTGCCACTCAGTGGGATTCCTCGGGAGTAACGCAGAAAGTCATTTTGTGTAACAAACTATTACAATTTACAATCCAATGTATTTCTTGTATAATATTCATTGATTACTCTTCTGTGAACTCTTGGTTAGACAACAGTGAAATTTCTACGTTTTACAAAGTGATATCAGTACAGTGTCAGTTATCACTCCTTGTACAACCAACTTCAAAATCTGATGAATGTATCTCTTGCATTCAATGTAATTGCTCTTACAGTTGATATATCTTGATTTTATATGGTTGAGTACATATACAATTAAATGAAGCCACCTTCTATACAACTACAGTAAAAAGGTGCTCCATACTGCCACCCAGTGGGATTCCTCGGGAGTAACGCAGAAAGTCATGTTGTGTAACAAACTAATACAATTTACAATCCAATGTATTTCTTGTATAGTATTCATTGATTACTCTTCTGCGATCTCTTGGTTAGACAATAGTGAAATTTCTAGGTTTTACAACGTGATATCAATACAGTGTCAGTAATCACTCCTTGTACAACCAACTTCAAAAACTGATGAATGTATCTCTTGCATTCAATGTAACTGCTCTTACAGTTGCTATCTCATGGTTTTATATGGTTGAGTACATATACAATGAAATGAAGCCACCTTCTATACAACTATAGTAAAAAGGAGCTCCATACTGCCACTCAGTGGGATTCCTCGGGAGTAACGCAGAAAGTCATTTTCTGTAACAAACTATTACAATATATAATTTCTTGTATAGTACTCATTGATTACTCTTTTCAATGATCTGTTGGTTACAGGATAGTGATATTTCTAGGTTTTACAAAGTGATATCAGTACAGTGTCAGTTATCACTCCTTGTACAAACAACTTCAAAATCTGATAAATGTATCTCTTGCATTCAATGTAACTGCTCTTACAGTTGCTATATCATGCTTTTATATGGTTGAGTACATATACAATGAAATGAAGCCACCTTCTATACAACTACAGTAAAAAGGTGCTCCATACTGCCACTCAGTGGGATTCCTCGGGAGTAACGCAGAAAGTCATTTTGTGTAACAAACTATTACAATTTACAATCCAATGTATTTCTTGTATAGTATTCGTTGATTACTCTTCTGCGATCGCTTGGTTAGACAACAGTGAAATTTCTAGGTTTTCCAACGTGATATCAATACAGTGTCAGTAATCACTCCTTGTACAACCCACTTCAAAATCTGATGAACGTATCTCTTGCATTCAATGTAACTGCTCTTACAGTTGCTATATCATGCTTTTATATGGTTGAGTACATATACAATGAAATGAAGCCACCTTCTATACATCTATAGTAAAAAGGAGCTCCATACTGCCACTCAGTGGGATTCCTCGGGAGTAACGCAGAAAGTCATTTTGTGTAACAAACTATTACAATATATAATTTCTTGTATAGTATTCGTTGATTACTCTTTTCAATGATCTGTTGGTTACAGGATAGTGATATTTCTAGGTTTTACAAAGTGATATCAGTACAGTGTCAGTTATCACTCCTTGTACAACCAACTTCAAAATCTGATGAATGTATCTCTTGCATTCAATGTAACTGCTCTTACAGTTGCTATATCATGCTTTTATATGGTTGAGTACATATACAATGAAATGAAGCCACCTTCTATGCAACTATAGTAAAAAGGAGCTCCATACTGCCACTCAGTGGGATTCCTCGGGAGTAACGCAGAAAGTCATTTTGTGTAACAAACTATTACAATATATAATTTCTTGTATAGTATTCATTGATTACTCTTTTCAATGATCTGTTGGTTACAGGATAGTGATATTTCTAGGTTTTACAAAGTGATATCAGTACAGTGTCAGTTATCACTCCTTGTACAAACAACTTCAAAATCTGATGAATGTATCTCTGGCTTCAATGTAACTCTTCTTACAGTTTCTATATCATGCTTTTATATGGTTGAGTACATATACAATGAAATGAAGCCACCTTCTATACAACTATAGCAAAAAGGTGCTCCATACTGCCACTCAGTGGGATTCCTCGGGAGTAACGCAGAAAGTTATTTTGTGTAACAAACTATTACAATTTACAATCCAATGTATTTCTTGTATAGTATTCATTGATTACTCTTCTGTGAACTCTTGGTTAGACAACAGTGAAATTTCTACGTTTTACAAAGTGATATCAGTACAGTGTCAGTTATCACTCCTTGTATAAAGAACTTCAAAATCTGATGAATGTATCTCTGGCATTCAATGTAACTGCTCTTACAGTTGCTATATCATGCTTTTATATGGTTGAGTACATATACAATGAAATGAAGCCACTTTCTATACAACTATAGTAAAAAGGAGCTCCATACTGCCACTCAGTGGGATTCCTCGGGAGTAACGGAGAAAGTCATTTTGTGTAACAAACTATTACAATATACAATTTCTTGTATAGTATTCATTGATTACTCTTTTCAATGATCTGTTGGTTACAGGATAGTGATATTTCTAGGTTTTACAAAGTGATATCAGTAAAGTGTCAGTTATCACTCCTTGTACAAACAACTTCAAAATCTGATGAATGTATCTCTGCCATTCAATGTAACTGCTCTTACAGTTGCTATATCATGCTTTTATATGGTTGAGTACATATACAATGAAATGAAGCCACCTTCTATACAACTATAGCAAAAAGGAGCTCCATACTGCCACTCAGTGGGATTCCTCGGGAGTAACGCAGAAAGTCATTTTGTGTAACAAACTATTACAATTTACAAACCAATATATTTCTTGTATAGTATTCATTGATTACTCTTCTGTGAACTCTTGGTTAGACAACAGTGAAATTTCTACGTTTTACAAAGTGATATCAGTACAGTGTGAGTTATCACTCCTTGTACAAAGAACTTCAAAATCTGATGAATGTATCTCTGGCATTCAATGTAACTGCTCTTACAGTTGCTATATCATGCTTTTATATGGTTGAGTACATATACAATCAAATGAAGCCACCTTCTATACAACTATAGCAAAAAGGTGCTCCATACTGCCACTCAGTGGGATTCCTCGTGAGTAACGCAGAAAGTCATTTTGTGTAACAAACTTTTACAATATACAATTTCTTGTATAGTATTCATTGATTACTCTTTTCAATGATCTGTTGGTTACAGGATAGTGATATTTCTAGGTTTTACAACGTGATATCAGTACAGTGTCAGTTATCACTCCTTGTACAAACAACTTCAAAATCTGATGAATGTATCTCTGCCATTCAATGTAACTGCTCTTACAGTTGCTATATCATGCTTTTATATGGTTGAGTACATACACAATGAAATGAAGCCACCTTCTATACAACTATAGCAAAAAGGTGCTCCATACTGCCACTTAGTGGGATTCCTCGGGAGTAACGCAGAAAGTCATTTTGTGTAACAAACTATTACAATTTACAATCCAATGTATTTCTTGTATAGTATTCATTGATTACTTTTCTGTGAACTCTTGGTTAGACATCAGTGAAATTTCTACGTTTTACAAAGTGATATCAGTACAGTGTCAGTTATCACTCCTTGTACAAAGAACTTCAAAATCTGATGAATGTATCTCTGGCATTCAATGTAACTGCTCTTACTGTGGCTATATCATGCTTTTATATGATTGAATACATATACAATTAAATGAAGCCACCTTCTATACAGCTGGAGGAAAAAGGTGCTCCATACTGCCACTCAGTGGGATTCCTCGGGAGTAATACAGAAAGTCATTTTGTGTAACAAACTATTACAATATACAATTTCTTGTATAGTATTCATTTATTACTCTTTTCAATGATCTGTTGGTTACAGGATAGTGATATTTCTAGGTTTACAAAGTGATATCAGTACAGTGTCAGTTATCACTCCTTGTACAACCAACTTCAAAATCTGATGAATGTATCTCTTGCATTCAATGTAATTGCTCTTACAGTTGATATATCTTGATTTTATATGGTTGAGTACATATACAATTGAATGAAGCCACCTTCTATACAACTACAGTAAAAAGGTGCTCCATACTGCCACCCAGTGGGATTCCTCGGGAGTAACGCAGAAAGTCATGTTGTGTAACAAACTAATACAATTTACAATCCAATGTATTTCTTGTATAGTATTCATTGATTACTCTTCTGCGATCTCTTGGTTAGACAGCAGTGAAATTTCTAGGTTTTACAACTTGATATCAATACAGTGTCAGTAATCACTCCTTGTACAACCAACTTCAAAATCTGATGAATGTATCTCTTGCATTCAATGTAACTGCTCTTACAGTTTCTATATCATGCTTTTATATGGTTGAGTACATATACAATGAAATGAAGCCACCTTCTATACAACTATAGTAAAAAGGAGCTCCATACTGCCACTCAGTGGGATTCCTCGGGAGTAACGCAGAAAGTCATTTTGTGTAACAAACTATTACAATATATAATTTCTTGTATAGTATTCATTGATTACTCTTTTCAATGATCTGTTGGTTACAGGATAGTGATATTTCTAGGTTTTACAAAGTGATATCAGTACAGTGTCAGTTATCACTCCTTGTACAAACAACTTCAAAATCTGATGAATGTATCTCTGGCTTCAATGTAACTCTTCTTACAGTTGCTATATCATGCTTTTATATGGTTGAGTACATATACAATGAAATGAAGCCACCTTCTATACAACTATAGCAAAAAGGTGCTCCATACTGCCACTCAGTGGGATTCCTCGGGAGTAACGCAGAAAGTCATTTTGTGTAACAAACTATTACAATTTACAATCCAATGTATTTCTTGTATAGTATTCGTTGATTACTCTTCTGCGATCGCTTGGTTAGACAACAGTGAAATTTCTAGGTTTTCCAACGTGATATCAATACAGTGTCAGTAATCACTCCTTGTACAACCAACTTCAAAATCTGATGAACGTATCTCTTGCATTCAATGTAACTGCTCTTACAGTTGCTATATCATGCTTTTATATGGTTGAGTACATATACAATGAAATGAAGCCACCTTCTATACAATTATAGTAAAAAGGAGCTCCATACTGCCACTCAGTGGGATTCCTCGGGAGTAACGCAGAAAGTCATTTTGTGTAACAAACTATTACAATATATAATTTCTTGTATAGTATTCATTGATTACTCTTTTCAATGATCTGTTGGTTACAGGATAGTGATATTTCTAGGTTTTACAAAGTGATTTTAAGTTCAGTGTCAGTTATCACTCCTTGTACAAACAACTTCAAAATCTGATGAATGTATCTCTGGCATTCAATGTAACTGCTCTTAAAGTTGCTATATCATGCTTTTATATGGTTGAGTACATATACAATGAAATGAAGCCACCTTCTATACAACTATAGTAAAAAGGAGCTGCATACTGCCACTCAGTGGGATTCCTCAGGAGTAACGCAGAAAGTCATTTTGTGTAACAAACTATTACAATATATAATTTCTTGTATAGTATTCATTGATTACTCTTTTCAATGGTCTGTTGGTTACAGGATAGTGATATTTCTAGGTTTTACAAAGTGATATCAGTACAGTGTCAGTTTTCACTCCTTGTACAACCAACTTCAAAATCTGATGAATGTATCTCTGGCATTGAATGTAACTCTTCTTACAGTTGCTATATCATGCTTTTATATGGTTGAGTACATATACAATGAAATGAAGCCACCTTCTATACAACTATAGCAAAAAGGTGCTCCATACTGCCACTCAGTGGGATTCCTCGGGAGTAACGCAGAAAGTCATTTTGTGTAACAAACTATTACAATTTACAATCCAATGTATTTCTTGTATAATATTCATTGATTACTCTTCTGTGAACTCTTGGTTAGACAACAGTGAAATTTCTACGTTTTACAAAGTGATATCAGTACAGTGTCAGTTATCACTCCTTGTACAACCAACTTCAAAATCTGATGAATGTATCTCTTGCATTCAATGTAATTGCTCTTACAGTTGATATATCTTGATTTTATATGGTTGAGTACATATACAATTAAATGAAGCCACCTTCTATACAACTACAGTAAAAAGGTGCTCCATACTGCCACCCAGTGGGATTCCTCGGGAGTAACGCAGAAAGTCATGTTGTGTAACAAACTAATACAATTTACAATCCAATGTATTTCTTGTATAGTATTCATTGATTACTCTTCTGCGATCTCTTGGTTAGACAATAGTGAAATTTCTAGGTTTTACAACGTGATATCAATACAGTGTCAGTAATCACTCCTTGTACAACCAACTTCAAAAACTGATGAATGTATCTCTTGCATTGAATGTAACTGCTCTTACAGTTGCTATCTCATGGTTTTATATGGTTGAGTACATATACAATGAAATGAAGCCCCCTTCTATACAACTATAGCAAAAAGGTGCTCCATACTGCCACTCAGTGGGATTCCTCGGGAGTAACGCAGAAAGTCATTTTGTGTAACAAACTATTACAATTTACAATCCAATGTATTTCTTCTATAGTATTGATTGATTACTCTTCTGTGAACTCTTGCTTAGACAACAGTGAAATTTCTACGTTTTACAAAGTGATATCAGGACAGTGTCAGTTATCACTCCTTGTACAACCAACTTTAAAATCTGATGAATGTATCTCTTGCATTCAATGTAACTGCTCTTACAGTTGCTATATCATGCGTTTATATGCTTGAGTACATATACAATGAAATGAAGCCACCTTCTATACAAGTATAGTAAAAAGGTGCTCCATACTGCCACTCAGTGGGATTCCTCGTGAGTAACGCAGAAAGTCATTTTGTGTAACAAACTATTACAATATACAATTTCTTGTATAGTATTCATTGATTACTCTTTTCAATGATCTGTTGGTTACAGGATAGTGATATTTCTAGGTTTTACAAAGTGATATCAGTACAGTGTCAGTTATCACTCCTTGTACAAACAAATTCAAAATCTGATGAATGTATCTCTGCCATTCAATGTAACTGCTCTTACAGTTGCTATATCATGCTTTTATATGGTTGAGTACATATACAATGAAATGAAGCCACCTTCTGTACAACTATAGCAAAAAGGTGCTCCATACTGCCACTTAGTGGGATTCCTCGGGAGTAACGCAGAAAGTCATTTTGTGTAACAAACTATTACAATTTACAATCCAATGTATTTCTTGGATAGTATTCATTGATTACTCTTCTGTGAACTCTTGGTTAGACAACAGTGAAATTTCTACGTTTTTCAAAGTGATATCAGTACAGTGTCAGTTATCACTCCTTGTACAACCAACTTCAAAATCTGATGAATGTATCTCTTGCATTCAATGTAACTGCTCTTACCGTTGCTATATCATGCTTTTATATGGTTGAGTACATATACAATGAAATGAAGCCACCTTCTATACAACTACAGTAAAAAGGTGCTCCATACTGCCACAGTGGGATTTCTCGCAAGTAACGCAGAAAGTCATTTTGTGTAACAAACTATTACAATTTACAATCCAATGTATTTCTTGTATAGTATTCATTGATTACTCTTCTGCGATCTCTTGGTTAGACAACAGTGAAATTTCTACGTTTTACAACGTGATATCAATACAGTGTCAGTAATCACTCCTTGTACAACCAACTTCAAAATCTGATGAATGTATCTCTTGCATTCAATGTAACTGCTCTTACAGTTGCTATATCATGCTTTTATATGGTTGAGTACATATACAATGAAATGAAGCCACCTTCTATACAACTATAGTAAAAAGGTGCTCCATATTGCCACTCAGTGGGATTCCTCGGGAGTAACGCAGAAAGTCATTTTGTGTAACAAACTATTACAATATAAAATTTCTTGTATAGTATTCATTGATTACTCTTTTCAATGATCTGTTGGTTACAGGATAGTGATATTTCTAGGTTTTACAAAGTGATATCAGTACAGTGTCAGTTATCACTCCTTGTACAAACAACTTCAAAATCTGATGAATGTATCTCTGGCATTCAATGTAACTGCTCTTACAGTTCCTATATCATGCTTTTATATGGTTGAGTATGAAATGAAGCCACCTTCTATACAACTATAGCAAAAAGGTGCTCCATACTGCCACTCAGTGGGATTCCTCGGGAGTAACGCAGAAATTCATTTTTTGTAACAAACGATTACAATTTACAATCCAATGTATTTCTTGTATAGTATTCATTGATTACTCTTCTGTGAACTCTTGGTTAGACAACAGTGAAATTTCTAGGTTTTACAACGTGATATCAATACAGTGTCAGTAATCACTCCTTGTACAACCAACTTCAAAATCTGATGAATGTATCTCTTGCATTCAATGAAACTGCTCTTACAGTTGCTATATCATGCTTTTATATGGTTGAGTACATATACAATGAAATGAAGCCACCTTCTATACAACTATAGTAAAAAGGAGCTCCATACTGCCACTCAGTGGGATTCCTCGGGAGTAACGCAGAAAGTCATTTTGTGTAACAAACTATTACAATATATAATTTCTTGTATAGTATTCATTGATTACTCTTTTCAATGATCTGTTGGTTACAGGATAGTGATATTTCTAGGTTTTACAAAGTGATATCAGTACAGTGTCAGTTATCACTCCTTGTACAAAGAACTTCAAAATCTGATGAATGTATCTCTGGCATTCAATGTAACTGCTCTTACCGTTGCTATATCATGCTTTTATTTGGTTTAGTACATATACAATGAAATGAAGCCACCTTCTATACAACTATAGCAAAACGGTGCTCCATACTGCCACTCAGTGGGATTCCTCGGGAGTAACGCAGAAAGTCATTTTGTGTAACAAACTATTACAATTTACAATCCAATTTATATCTTGTATAGTATTCATTGATTACTCTTCTGCGATCTCTTGGTTAGACAACAGTGAAATTTCTAGGTTTTACAACGTGATATCAATACAGTGTCAGTAATCACTCCTTGTACAACCAACTTCAAAATCTGATGAATGTATCTCTTGCATTCAATGTAACTGCTCTTACAGTTGCTATATCATGCTTTTATATTGTTGAGTACATATACAATGAAATGAAGCCACCTTCTATACAACTACAGTAAAAAGGTGCTCCATACTGCCACTCAGTGGGATTCCTCGGAAGTAACGCAGAAAGTCATTTTGTGTAACAAACTATTACAATTTACAATCCAATGTATTTCTTGTATAGTATTCGTTGATTACTCTTCTGCGATCGCTTGGTTAGATAACAGTGAAATTTCTAGGTTTTCCAACGTGATATCAGTACATTGTCAGTAATCACTCCTTGTACAACCAACTTCAAAATCTGATGAACGTATCTCTTGCATTCAATGTAACTGCTCTTACAGTTGCTATATCATGCTTTTATATGGTTGAGTACATATGCAATGAAATGAAGCCACCTTCTATACAACTATAGCAAAAAGGTGCTCCATACTGCCACTCAGTGGGATTCCTCGGGAGTAACACAGAAAGTCATTTTGTGTAACAAACTATTACAATTTACAATCCAATGTATTTCTTGTATA
This sequence comes from Lepidodactylus listeri, assembly GCA_029233225.1. Taxonomy (NCBI): domain Eukaryota; kingdom Metazoa; phylum Chordata; class Lepidosauria; order Squamata; family Gekkonidae; genus Lepidodactylus; species Lepidodactylus listeri. Next base: position 259,942 of record JARCFY010000032.1, read on the forward strand.
GTATTCATTGATTACTCTTCTGTGAACTCTTGGTTAGACAACAGTGAAATTTCTACGTTTTACAAAGTGATATCAGGACAGTGTCAGTTATCACTCCTTGTAGAACCAACTTTAAAATCTGATGAATGTATCTCTTGCATTCAATGTAACTGCTCTTACCGTTGCTATATCATGCTTTTATATGGTTGAGTACATATACAATGAAATGAAGCCACCTTCTATACAACTATAGCAAAAAGGTGCTCCATACTGATACTCAGTGGGATTCCTCAGGAGTAACGCAGAAAGTCATTTTGTGTAACAAACTATTACAATTTACAATCCAATGTATTTCTTGTATAGTATTCATTGATTACTCTTCTGCGATCTCTTGGTTAGACAACAGTGAAATTTCTAGGTTTTACAACGTGATATCAATACAGTGTCAGTAATCACTCCTTGTACAACCAACTTCAAAATCTGATGAATGTATCTCTTGCATTCAATGTAACTGCTCTTACAGTTGCTATATCATGCTTTTATATGGTTGAGTACATATACAATGAAATGAAGCAACCTTCTATACAACTACAGTAAAAAGGTGCTCCATACTGCAACTCAGTGGGATTCCTCGGAAGTAACGCAGAAAGTCATTTTGTGTAACAAACTATTACAATTTACAATCCAATGTATTTCTTGTATAGTATTCGTTGATTACTCTTCTGCGATCGCTTGGTTAGACAACAGTGAAATTTTTAGGTTTTCCAACGTGATATCAATACATTGTCAGTAATCACTCCTTGTACAACCAACTTCAAAATCTGATGAACGTATCTCTTGCATTCAATGTAACTGCTCTTACAGTTGCTATATCATGCTTTTATATGGTTGAGTACATATACAATGAAATGAAGCCACCTTCTATACAACTATAGGAAAAAGGTGCTCCATACTGCCACTCAGTGGGATTCCTCGGGAGTAACACAGAAAGTCATTTAGTGTAACAAACTATTACAATTTACAATCCAATGTATTTCTTGTATAGTATTCATTGATTACTCTTCTGCGATCTCTTGGTTAGACAGCAGTGAAATTTCTAGGTTTTACAACTTGATATCAATACAGTGTCAGTAATCACTCCTTGTACAACCAACTTCAAAATCTGATGAATGTATCTCTTGCATTCAATGTAACTGCTCTTACAGTTTCTATATCATGCTTTTATATGGTTGAGTACATATACAATGAAATGAAGCCACCTTCTATACAACTATAGTAAAAAGGAGCTCCATACTGCCACTCAGTGGGATTCCTCGGGAGTAACGCAGAAAGTCATTTTGTGTAACAAACTATTACAATATATAATTTCTTGTATAGTATTCATTGATTACTCTTTTCAATGATCTGTTGGTTACAGGATAGTGATATTTCTAGGTTTTACAAAGTGATATCAGTACAGTGTCAGTTATCACTCCTTGTACAAACAACTTCAAAATCTGATGAATGTATCTCTGGCTTCAATGTAACTCTTCTTACAGTTGCTATATCATGCTTTTATATGGTTGAGTACATATACAATGAAATGAAGCCACCTTCTATACAACTATAGCAAAAAGGTGCTCCATACTGCCACTCAGTGGGATTCCTCGGGAGTAACGCAGAAAGTCATTTTGTGTAACAAACTATTACAATTTACAATCCAATGTATTTCTTGTATAGTATTCGTTGATTACTCTTCTGCGATCGCTTGGTTAGACAACAGTGAAATTTCTAGGTTTTCCAACGTGATATCAATACAGTGTCAGTAATCACTCCTTGTACAACCAACTTCAAAATCTGATGAACGTATCTCTTGCATTCAATGTAACTGCTCTTACAGTTGCTATATCATGCTTTTATATGGTTGAGTACATATACAATGAAATGAAGCCACCTTCTATACAATTATAGTAAAAAGGAGCTCCATACTGCCACTCAGTGGGATTCCTCGGGAGTAACGCAGAAAGTCATTTTGTGTAACAAACTATTACAATATATAATTTCTTGTATAGTATTCATTGATTACTCTTTTCAATGATCTGTTGGTTACAGGATAGTGATATTTCTAGGTTTTACAAAGTGATTTTAAGTTCAGTGTCAGTTATCACTCCTTGTACAAACAACTTCAAAATCTGATGAATGTATCTCTGGCATTCAATGTAACTGCTCTTAAAGTTGCTATATCATGCTTTTATATGGTTGAGTACATATACAATGAAATGAAGCCACCTTCTATACAACTATAGTAAAAAGGAGCTGCATACTGCCACTCAGTGGGATTCCTCAGGAGTAACGCAGAAAGTCATTTTGTGTAACAAACTATTACAATATATAATTTCTTGTATAGTATTCATTGATTACTCTTTTCAATGATCTGTTGGTTACAGGATAGTGATATTTCTAGGTTTTACAAAGTGATTTTAAGTTCAGTGTCAGTTATCACTCCTTGTACAAACAACTTCAAAATCTGATGAATGTATCTCTGGCATTCAATGTAACTCTTCTTACAGTTGCTATATCATGCTTTTATATGGTTGAGTACATATACAATGAAATGAAGCAACCTTCTATACAACTATAGCAAAAAGGTGCTCCATACTGCCACTCAGTGGGATTCCTCGGGAGTAACGCAGAAAGTCATTTTGTGTAACAAACTATTACAATTTACAATCCAATGTATTTCTTGTATAATATTCATTGATTACTCTTCTGTGAACTCTTGGTTAGACAACAGTGAAATTTCTACGTTTTACAAAGTGATATCAGTACAGTGTCAGTTATCACTCCTTGTACAACCAACTTCAAAATCTGATGAATGTATCTCTTGCATTCAATGTAATTGCTCTTACAGTTGATATATCTTGATTTTATATGGTTGAGTACATATACAATTAAATGAAGCCACCTTCTATACAACTACAGTAAAAAGGTGCTCCATACTGCCACCCAGTGGGATTCCTCGGGAGTAACGCAGAAAGTCATGTTGTGTAACAAACTAATACAATTTACAATCCAATGTATTTCTTGTATAGTATTCATTGATTACTCTTCTGCGATCTCTTGGTTAGACAATAGTGAAATTTCTAGGTTTTACAACGTGATATCAATACAGTGTCAGTAATCACTCCTTGTACAACCAACTTCAAAAACTGATGAATGTATCTCTTGCATTGAATGTAACTGCTCTTACAGTTGCTATCTCATGGTTTTATATGGTTGAGTACATATACAATGAAATGAAGCCCCCTTCTATACAACTATAGCAAAAAGGTGCTCCATACTGCCACTCAGTGGGATTCCTCGGGAGTAACGCAGAAAGTCATTTTGTGTAACAAACTATTACAATTTACAATCCAATGTATTTCTTCTATAGTATTGATTGATTACTCTTCTGTGAACTCTTGCTTAGACAACAGTGAAATTTCTACGTTTTACAAAGTGATATCAGGACAGTGTCAGTTATCACTCCTTGTACAACCAACTTTAAAATCTGATGAATGTATCTCTTGCATTCAATGTAACTGCTCTTACAGTTGCTATATCATGCGTTTATATGCTTGAGTACATATACAATGAAATGAAGCCACCTTCTATACAAGTATAGTAAAAAGGTGCTCCATACTGCCACTCAGTGGGATTCCTCGTGAGTAACGCAGAAAGTCATTTTGTGTAACAAACTATTACAATATACAATTTCTTGTATAGTATTCATTGATTACTCTTTTCAATGATCTGTTGGTTACAGGATAGTGATATTTCTAGGTTTTACAAAGTGATATCAGTACAGTGTCAGTTATCACTCCTTGTACAAACAAATTCAAAATCTGATGAATGTATCTCTGCCATTCAATGTAACTGCTCTTACAGTTGCTATATCATGCTTTTATATGGTTGAGTACATATACAATGAAATGAAGCCACCTTCTGTACAACTATAGCAAAAAGGTGCTCCATACTGCCACTTAGTGGGATTCCTCGGGAGTAACGCAGAAAGTCATTTTGTGTAACAAACTATTACAATTTACAATCCAATGTATTTCTTGGATAGTATTCATTGATTACTCTTCTGTGAACTCTTGGTTAGACAACAGTGAAATTTCTACGTTTTTCAAAGTGATATCAGTACAGTGTCAGTTATCACTCCTTGTACAACCAACTTCAAAATCTGATGAATGTATCTCTTGCATTCAATGTAACTGCTCTTACCGTTGCTATATCATGCTTTTATATGGTTGAGTACATATACAATGAAATGAAGCCACCTTCTATACAACTACAGTAAAAAGGTGCTCCATACTGCCACAGTGGGATTTCTCGCAAGTAACGCAGAAAGTCATTTTGTGTAACAAACTATTACAATTTACAATCCAATGTATTTCTTGTATAGTATTCATTGATTACTCTTCTGCGATCTCTTGGTTAGACAACAGTGAAATTTCTACGTTTTACAACGTGATATCAATACAGTGTCAGTAATCACTCCTTGTACAACCAACTTCAAAATCTGATGAATGTATCTCTTGCATTCAATGTAACTGCTCTTACAGTTGCTATATCATGCTTTTATATGGTTGAGTACATATACAATGAAATGAAGCCACCTTCTATACAACTATAGTAAAAAGGTGCTCCATATTGCCACTCAGTGGGATTCCTCGGGAGTAACGCAGAAAGTCATTTTGTGTAACAAACTATTACAATATACAATTTCTTGTATAGTATTCATTGATTACTCTTTTCAATGATCTGTTGGTTACAGGATAGTGATATTTCTAGGTTTTACAAAGTGATATCAGTACAGTGTCAGTTATCACTCCTTGTACAACCAACTTCAAAATCTGATGAATGTATCTCTGGCATTCAATGTAACTGCTCTTACAGTTCCTATATCATGCTTTTATATGGTTGAGTATGAAATGAAGCCACCTTCTATACAACTATAGCAAAAAGGTGCTCCATACTGCCACTCAGTGGGATTCCTCGGGAGTAACGCAGAAATTCATTTTTTGTAACAAACGATTACAATTTACAATCCAATGTATTTCTTGTATAGTATTCATTGATTACTCTTCTGTGAACTCTTGGTTAGACAACAGTGAAATTTCTAGGTTTTACAACGTGATATCAATACAGTGTCAGTAATCACTCCTTGTACAACCAACTTCAAAATCTGATGAATGTATCTCTTGCATTCAATGAAACTGCTCTTACAGTTGCTATATCATGCTTTTATATGGTTGAGTACATATACAATGAAATGAAGCCACCTTCTATACAACTATAGTAAAAAGGAGCTCCATACTGCCACTCAGTGGGATTCCTCGGGAGTAACGCAGAAAGTCATTTTGTGTAACAAACTATTACAATATATAATTTCTTGTATAGTATTCATTGATTACTCTTTTCAATGATCTGTTGGTTACAGGATAGTGATATTTCTAGGTTTTACAAAGTGATATCAGTACAGTGTCAGTTATCACTCCTTGTACAAAGAACTTCAAAATCTGATGAATGTATCTCTGGCATTCAATGTAACTGCTCTTACCGTTGCTATATCATGCTTTTATTTGGTTTAGTACATATACAATGAAATGAAGCCACCTTCTATACAACTATAGCAAAACGGTGCTCCATACTGCCACTCAGTGGGATTCCTCGGGAGTAACGCAGAAAGTCATTTTGTGTAACAAACTATTACAATTTACAATCCAATTTATATCTTGTATAGTATTCATTGATTACTCTTCTGCGATCTCTTGGTTAGACAACAGTGAAATTTCTAGGTTTTACAACGTGATATCAATACAGTGTCAGTAATCACTCCTTGTACAACCAACTTCAAAATCTGATGAATGTATCTCTTGCATTCAATGTAACTGCTCTTACAGTTGCTATATCATGCTTTTATATTGTTGAGTACATATACAATGAAATGAAGCCACCTTCTATACAACTACAGTAAAAAGGTGCTCCATACTGCCACTCAGTGGGATTCCTCGGAAGTAACGCAGAAAGTCATTTTGTGTAACAAACTATTACAATTTACAATCCAATGTATTTCTTGTATAGTATTCGTTGATTACTCTTCTGCGATCGCTTGGTTAGACAACAGTGAAATTTCTAGGTTTTCCAACGTGATATCAGTACATTGTCAGTAATCACTCCTTGTACAACCAACTTCAAAATCTGATGAACGTATCTCTTGCATTCAATGTAACTGCTCTTACAGTTGCTATATCATGCTTTTATATGGTTGAGTACATATGCAATGAAATGAAGCCACCTTCTATACAACTATAGCAAAAAGGTGCTCCATACTGCCACTCAGTGGGATTCCTCGGGAGTAACACAGAAAGTCATTTTGTGTAACAAACTATTACAATTTACAATCCAATGTATTTCTTGTATAGTATTCATTGATTACTCTTCTGTGAACTCTTGGTTAGACAACAGTGAAATTTCTACGTTTTACAAAGTGATATCAGGACAGTGTCAGTTATCACTCCTTGTAGAACCAACTTTAAAATCTGATGAATGTATCTCTTGCATTCAATGTAACTGCTCTTACCGTTGCTATATCATGCTTTTATATGGTTGAGTACATATACAATGAAATGAAGCCACCTTCTATACAACTATAGCAAAAAGGTGCTCCATACTGATACTCAGTGGGATTCCTCAGGAGTAACGCAGAAAGTCATTTTGTGTAACAAACTATTACAATTTACAATCCAATGTATTTCTTGTATAGTATTCATTGATTACTCTTCTGCGATCTCTTGGTTAGACAACAGTGAAATTTCTAGGTTTTACAACGTGATATCAATACAGTGTCAGTAATCACTCCTTGTACAACCAACTTCAAAATCTGATGAATGTATCTCTTGCATTCAATGTAACTGCTCTTACAGTTGCTATATCATGCTTTTATATGGTTGAGTACATATACAATGAAATGAAGCAACCTTCTATACAACTACAGTAAAAAGGTGCTCCATACTGCAACTCAGTGGGATTCCTCGGAAGTAACGCAGAAAGTCATTTTGTGTAACAAACTATTACAATTTACAATCCAATGTATTTCTTGTATAGTATTCGTTGATTACTCTTCTGCGATCGCTTGGTTAGACAACAGTGAAATTTTTAGGTTTTCCAACGTGATATCAATACATTGTCAGTAATCACTCCTTGTACAACCAACTTCAAAATCTGATGAACGTATCTCTTGCATTCAATGTAACTGCTCTTACAGTTGCTATATCATGCTTTTATATGGTTGAGTACATATACAATGAAATGAAGCCACCTTCTATACAACTATAGGAAAAAGGTGCTCCATACTGCCACTCAGTGGGATTCCTCGGGAGTAACACAGAAAGTCATTTAGTGTAACAAACTATTACAATTTACAATCCAATGTATTTCTTGTATAGTATTCATTGATTACTCTTCTGTGAACTCTTGGTTAGACAACAGTGAAATTTCTACGTTTTACAAAGTGATATCAGGACAGTGTCAGTTATCACTCCTTGTACAACCAACTTTAAAATCTGATGAATGTATCTCTTGCATTCAATGTAACTGCTCTTACAGTTGCTATATCATGCTTTTATATGGTTGAGTACATATACAATGAAATGAAGCCACCTTCTATACAATTATAGCAAAAAGGTGCTCCATACTGCCACTCAGTGGGATTCCTCGGGAGTAACGCAGAAAGTCATTTTGTGTAACAAACTATTACAATATACAATTTCTTGTATAGTATTCATTGATTACTCTTTTCAATGATCTGTTGGTTACAGGATAGTGATATTTCTAGGTTTTACAAAGTGATATCAGTACAGTGTCAGTTATCACTCCTTGTACAAACAACTTCAAAATCTGATGAATGTATCTCTGCCATTCAATGTAACTGCTCTTACAGTTGCTATATCATGCTTTTATATGGTTGAGTACATATACAATGAAATGAAGCCACCTTCTATACAACTATAGTAAAAAGGTGCTCCATATTGCCACTCAGTGGGATTCCTCGGGAGTAACGCAGAAAGTCATTTTGTGTAACAAACTATTACAATATACAATTTCTTGTATAGTATTCATTGATTACTCTTTTCAATGATCTGTTGGTTACAGGATAGTGACATTTCTAGGTTTTACAAAGTGATATCAGTACAGTGTCAGTTATCACTCCTTGTACAAACAACTTCAAAATCTGATGAATGTATCTCTGGCATTCAATGTAACTGCTCTTACAGTTCCTATATCATGCTTTTATATGGTTGAGTACATATACAATGAAATGAAGCCACCTTCTATACAAATATAGCAAAAAGGTGCTCCATACTGCCACTTAGTGGGATTCCTCAAGAGTAACGCAGAAAGTCATTTTGTGTAACAAACTATTACAATTTACAATCCAATGTATTTCTTGTATAGTATTCATTGATTACTTTTCTGTGAACTCTTGGTTAGACATCAGTGAAATTTCTACGTTTTACAAAGTGATATCAGTACAGTGTCAGTTATCACTCCTTGTACAAAGAACTTCAAAATCTGATGAATGTATCTCTGGCATTCAATGTAACTGCTCTTACTGTGGCTATATCATGCTTTTATATGGTTGAGTACATATACAATGAAATGAAGCCCCCTTCTATACAACTATAGCAAAAAGGTGCTCCATACTGCCACTCAGTGGGATTCCTCGGGAGTAACGCAGAAAGTCATTTTGTGTAACAAACTATTACAATTTACAATCCAATGTATTTCTTCTATAGTATTGATTGATTACTCTTCTGTGAACTCTTGCTTAGACAACAGTGAAATTTCTACGTTTTACAAAGTGATATCAGGACAGTGTCAGTTATCACTCCTTGTACAACCAACTTTAAAATCTGATGAATGTATCTCTTGCATTCAATGTAACTGCTCTTACAGTTGCTATATCATGCGTTTATATGCTTGAGTACATATACAATGAAATGAAGCCACCTTCTATACAAGTATAGTAAAAAGGTGCTCCATACTGCCACTCAGTGGGATTCCTCGTGAGTAACGCAGAAAGTCATTTTGTGTAACAAACTATTACAATATACAATTTCTTGTATAGTATTCATTGATTACTCTTTTCAATGATCTGTTGGTTACAGGATAGTGATATTTCTAGGTTTTACAAAGTGATATCAGTACAGTGTCAGTTATCACTCCTTGTACAAACAAATTCAAAATCTGATGAATGTATCTCTGCCATTCAATGTAACTGCTCTTACAGTTGCTATATCATGCTTTTATATGGTTGAGTACATATACAATGAAATGAAGCCACCTTCTGTACAACTATAGCAAAAAGGTGCTCCATACTGCCACTTAGTGGGATTCCTCGGGAGTAACGCAGAAAGTCATTTTGTGTAACAAACTATTACAATTTACAATCCAATGTATTTCTTGGATAGTATTCATTGATTACTCTTCTGTGAACTCTTGGTTAGACAACAGTGAAATTTCTACGTTTTTCAAAGTGATATCAGTACAGTGTCAGTTATCACTCCTTGTACAACCAACTTCAAAATCTGATGAATGTATCTCTTGCATTCAATGTAACTGCTCTTACCGTTGCTATATCATGCTTTTATATGGTTGAGTACATATACAATGAAATGAAGCCACCTTCTATACAACTACAGTAAAAAGGTGCTCCATACTGCCACAGTGGGATTTCTCGCAAGTAACGCAGAAAGTCATTTTGTGTAACAAACTATTACAATTTACAATCCAATGTATTTCCTGTATAGTATTCATTGATTACTCTTCTGCGATCTCTTGGTTAGACAACAGTGAAATTTCTACGTTTTACAACGTGATATCAATACAGTGTCAGTAATCACTCCTTGTACAACCAACTTCAAAATCTGATGAATGTATCTCTTGCATTCAATGTAACTGCTCTTACATTTGCTATATCATGCTTTTATATGGTTGAGTACATATACAATGAAATGAAGCCACCTTCTATAAAACTATAGTAAAAAGGTGCTCCATATTGCCACTCAGTGGGATTCCTCGGGAGTAACGCAGAAAGTCATTTTGTGTAACAAACTATTACAATATACAATTTCTTGTATAGTATTCATTGATTACTCTTTTCAATGATCTGTTGGTTACAGGATAGTGATATTTCTAGGTTTTACAAAGTGATATCAGTACAGTGTCAGTTATCACTCCTTGTACAAACAACTTCAAAATCTGATGAATGTATCTCTGGCATTCAATGTAACTGCTCTTACAGTTCCTATATCATGCTTTTATATGGTTGAGTATGAAATGAAGCCACCTTCTATACAACTATAGCAAAAAGGTGCTCCATACTGCCACTCAGTGGGATTCCTCGGGAGTAACGCAGAAATTCATTTTGTGTAACAAACGATTACAAGTTACAATCCAATGTATTTCTTGTATAGTATTCATTGATTACTCTTCTGTGAACTCTTGGTTAGACAACAGTGAAATTTCTAGGTTTTACAACGTGATATTAATACAGTGTCAGTAATCACTCCTTGTACAACCAACTTCAAAATCTGATGAATGTATCTCTTGCATTCAATGAAACTGCTCTTACAGTTGCTATATCATGCTTTTATATGGTTGAGTACATATACAATGAAATGAAGCCACCTTCTATACAACTATAGTAAAAAGGAGCTCCATACTGCCACTCAGTGGGATTCCTCGGGAGTAATGCAGAAAGTCATTTTGTGTAACAAACTATTACAATATATAATTTCTTGTATAGTATTCATTGATTACTCTTTTCAATGATCTGTTGGTTACAGAATAGTGATATTTCTAGGTTTTACAAAGTGATATCAGTACAGTGTCAGTTATCACTCCTTGTACAAAGAACTTCAAAATCTGATGAATGTATCTCTGGCATTCAATGTAACTGCTCTTACCGTTGCTATATCATGCTTTTATTTGGTTTAGTACATATACAATGAAATGAAGCCACCTTCTATACAACTATAGCAAAACGGTGCTCCATACTGCCACTCAGTGGGATTCCTCGGGAGTAACGCAGAAAGTCATTTTGTGTAACAAACTATTACAATTTACAATCCAATTTATTTCTTGTATAGTATTCATTGATTACTCTTCTGCGATCTCTTGGTTAGACAACAGTGAAATTTCTAGGTTTTACAACGTGATATCAATACAGTGTCAGTAATCACTCCTTGTACAACCAACTTCAAAATCTGATGAATGTATCTCTTGCATTCAATGTAACTGCTTTTACAGTTGCTATATCATGCTTTTATATTGTTGAGTACATATACAATGAAATGAAGCCACCTTCTATACAACTACAGTAAAAAGGTGCTCCATACTGCAACTCAGTGGGATTCCTCGGAAGTAACGCAGAAAGTCATTTTGTGTAACAAACTATTACAATTTACAATCCAATGTATTTCTTGTATAGTATTCGTTGATTACTCTTCTGCGATCGCTTGGTTAGACAACAGTGAAATTTCTAGGTTTTCCAACGTGATATCAGTACATTGTCAGTAATCACTCCTTGTACAACCAACTTCAAAATCTGATGAACGTATCTCTTGCATTCAATGTAACTGCTCTTACAGTTGCTATATCATGCTTTTATATGGTTGAGTACATATGCAATGAAATGAAGCCACCTTCTATACAACTATAGCAAAAAGGTGCTCCATACTGCCACTCAGTGGGATTCCTCGGGAGTAACACAGAAAGTCATTTTGTGTAACAAACTATTACAATTTACAATCCAATGTATTTCTTGTATAGTATTCATTGATTACTCTTCTGTGAACTCTTGGTTAGACAACAGTGAAATTTCTACGTTTTACAAAGTGATATCAGGACAGTGTCAGTTATCACTCCTTGTAGAACCAACTTTAAAATCTGATGAATGTATCTCTTGCATTCAATGTAACTGCTCTTACCGTTGCTATATCATGCTTTTATATGGTTGAGTACATATACAATGAAATGAAGCCACCTTCTATACAACTATAGCAAAAAGGTGCTCCATACTGACACTCAGTGGGATTCCTCAGGAGTAACGCAGAAAGTCATTTTGTGTAACAAACTATTACAATTTACAATCCAATCTATTTCTTGTATAGTATTCATTGATTACTCTTCTGCGATCTCTTGGTTAAACAACAGTGAAATGTCTAGGTTTTACAACGTGATATCAATACAGTGTCAGTAATCACTCCTTGTACAACCAACTTCAAAATCTGATGAATGTATCTCTTGCATTCAATGTAACTGCTCTTACAGTTGCTATATCATGCTTTTATATGGTTGAGTACATATACAATGAAATGAAGCAACCTTCTATACAACTACAGTAAAAAGGTGCTCCATACTGCAACTCAGTGGGATTCCTCGGAAGTAACGCAGAAAGTCATTTTGTGTAACAAACTATTACAATTTACAGTCCAATGTATTTCTTGTATAGTATTCGTTGATTACTCTTCTGCGATCGCTTGGTTAGACAACAGTGAAATTTCTAGGTTTTCCAACGTGATATCAATACATTGTCAGTAATCACTCCTTGTACAACCAACTTCAAAATCTGATGAACGTATCTCTTGCATTCAATGTAACTGCTCTTACAGTTGCTATATCATGCTTTTATATGGTTGAGTACATATACAATGAAATGAAGCCACCTTCTATACAACTATAGCAAAAAGGTGCTCCATACTGCCACTCAGTGGGATTCCTCGGGAGTAACACAGAAAGTCATTTAGTGTAACAAACTATTACAATTTACAATCCAATGTATTTCTTGTATAGTATTCATTGATTACTCTTCTGTGAACTCTTGGTTAGACAACAGTGAAATTTCTACGTTTTACAAAGTGATATCAGGACAGTGTCAGTTATCACTCCTTGTACAACCAACTTTAAAATCTGATGAATGTATCTCTTGCATTCAATGTAACTGCTCTTACAGTTGCTATATCATGCTTTTATATGGTTGAGTACATATACAATGAAATGAAGCCACCTTCTATACAACTATAGCAAAAAGGTGCTCCATACTGCCACTCAGTGGGATTCCTCGGGAGTAACGCAGAAAGTCATTTTTTGTAACAAACTATTACAATATACAATTTCTTGTATAGTATTCATTGATTACTCTTTTCAATGATCTGTTGGTTACAGGATAGTGACATTTCTAGGTTTTACAAAGTGATATCAGTACAGTGTCAGTTATCACTCCTTGTACAAACAACTTCAAAATCTGATGAATGTATCTCTGGCATTCAATGTAACTGCTCTTACAGTTCCTATATCATGCTTTTATATGGTTGAGTACATATACAATGAAATGAAGCCACCTTCTATACAACTATAGCAAAAAGGTGCTCCATACTGCAACTTAGTGGGATTCCTCGGGAGTAACGCAGAAAGTCATTTTGTGTAACAAACTATTACAATTTACAATCCAATGTATTTCTTGTATTGATTACTTTTCTGTGAACTCTTGGTTAGACATCAGTGAAATTTCTACGTTTTACAAAGTGATATCAGTACAGTGTCAGTTATCACTCCTTGTACAAAGAACTTCAAAATCTGATGAATGTATCTCTGGCATTCAATGTAACTGCTCTTACTGTGGCTATATCATGATTTTATATGGTTGAGTACATATACAATTAAATGAAGCCACCTTCTATACAGCTGGAGGAAAAAGGTGCTCCATACTGCCACTCAGTGGGATTCCTCGGCAGTAACGCAGAAAGTCATTTTGTGTAACAAACTATTACAATATACAATTTCTTGTATAGTATTCATTGATTACTCTTTTCAATGATCTGTTGGTTACAGGATAGTGATATTTCTAGGTTTTACAAAGTGATATCAGTACAGTGTCAGTTATCACTCCTTGTACAAAGAACTTCAAAATCTGATGAATGTATCTCTGGCATTCAATGTAACTGCTCTTACAGTTGCTATATCATGCTTTTATATGGTTGAGTACATATACAATTAAATGAAGCCACCTTCTATACAACTATAGTAAAAAGGTGCTCCATACTGCCACCCAGTGGGATTCCTCGGGAGTAACGCAGAAAGTCATGTTGTGTAACAAACTAATACAATTTACAATCCAATGTATTTCTTGTATAGTATTCATTGATTACTCTTCTGCGATCTCTTGGTTAGACAACAGTGAAATTTCTAAGTTTTCCAACGTGATATCAATACAGTGTCAGTAATCACTCCTTGTACAACCAACTTCAAAATCTGATGAATGTATCTCTTGCATTCAATGTAACTGCTCTTACAGTTGCTATATCATGCTTTTATATGGTTGAGTACATATACAATGAAATGAAGCCACCTTCTATACAACTAGAGGAAAAAGGTGCTCCATACTGCCACTCAGTGGGATTCCTCGTGAGTAACGCAGAAAGTCATTTTGTGTAACAAACTATTACAATATACAATTTCTTGTATAGTATTCATTGATTACTCTTTTCAATGATCTGTTGGTTACAGGATAGTGATATTTCTAGGTTTTACAAAGTGATATCAGTACAGTGTCAGTTATCACTCCTTGTACAAAAAACTTCAAAATATGATGAATGTATCTCTGCCATTCAATGTAACTGCTCTTATCGTTGCTATATCATGCTTTTATATGGTTGAGTACATATACAATGAAATGAAGCCACCTTCTATACAACTATAGCAAAAAGGTGCTCCATACTGCCACTTAGTGGGATTCCTCGGGAGTAACGCAGAAAGTCATTTTGTGTAACAAACTATTACAATTTACAATCCAATGTATTTCTTGGATAGTATTTATTGATTACTCTTCTGTGAACTCTTGGTTAGACAACAGTGAAATTTCTACGTTTTACAAAGTGATATCAGTACAGTGTCAGTTATCACTCCTTGTACAACCAACTTCAAAATCTGATGAATGTATCTCTTGCATTCAATGTAACTGCTCTTACAGTTGCTATATCATGCTTTTATATGGTTGAGTACATATACAATGAAATGAAGCCACCTTCTATACAACTATAGTAAAAAGGAGCTCCATACTGCCACTCAGTGGGATTCCTCGGGAGTAACGTAGAAAGTCATTTTGTGTAACAAACTATTACAATATATAATTTCTTGTATAGTATTCATTGATTACTCTTTTCAATGATCTGTTGGTTACAGGATAGTGATATTTCTAGGTTTTACAAAGTGATATCAGTACACTGTCAGTTATCACTCCTTGTACAAACAACTTCAAAAATTGATGAATGTATCTCTGGCATTCCATGTAACTGCTCTTACAGTTGCGATATCATACTTTTATATGGTTGAGTACATATACAATGAAATGAAGCCACCTTCTATACAACTATAGTAAAAAGGAGCTCCATACTGCCAATCAGTGGGATTCCTCGGGAGTAACGCAGAAAGTCATTTTGTGTAACAAACTATTACAATATATAATTTCTTGTATAGTATTCATTGATTAATCTTTTCAATGATCTGTTGGTTACAGGATAATGATATTTCTAGGTTTTACAAAGTGATTTTAAGTACAGTGTCAGTTATCACTCCTTGTACAAACAACTTCAAAATCTGATGAATGTATCTCTGGCATTCAATGTATAGTATTCATTGATTACTCTTTTCAATGATCTGTTGGTTACAGGATAGTGATATTTCTAGGTTTTACAAAGTGATATCAGTACAGTGTCAGTTATCACTCCTTGTGCAAACAACTTCAAAATCTGATGAATGTATCTCTGCCATTCAATGTAACTGCTCTTACAGTTGCTATATCATGCTTTTATATGGTTGAGTACATATACAATGAAATGAAGCCACCTTCTATACAACTATAGCAAAAAGGTGCTCCATACTGCCACTCAGTGGGATTCCTCGGGAGTAACGCAGAAATTCATTTTGTGTAACAAACTATTACAATTTACAATCCAATGTATTTCTTGTATAGTATTCATTGATTACTCTTCTGTGAACTCTTGGTTAGACAACAGTGAAATTTCTACGTTTTACAAAGTGATATCAGTACAGGGTCAGTTATCACTCCTTGTACAAAGAACTTCAAAATCTGATGAATGTATCTCTGGCATTCAATGTAACTGCTCTTACCGTTGCTATATCATGCTTTTATATGGTTGAGTACATATACAATTAAATGAAGCCACCTTCTATACAACTACAGTAAAAAGGTGCTCCATACTGCCACTCAGTGGGATTCCTCGGGAGTAACGCAGAAAGTCATTTTGTGTAACAAACTATTACAATTTACAATCCAATGTATTTCTTGTATAGTATTCATTGATTACTCTTCTGTGAACTCTTGGTTAGACAACAGTGAAATTTCTAGGTTTTTCAAAGTGATATCAATACACTGCCACTTCTCACTCCTTGTACAACCAACTTCAAAATCTGATGAAGGTATCTCTGGCATTCAATGTAACTGCTTTTACCGTTGCTATATCGTGCTTTTATATGGTTGAGTACATATACAATGAAATGAAGCCACCTTCTATACAACTACAGTAAAAAGGTTCTCCATACTGCCACTCAGTGGGATTCCTCGGGAGTAACGCAGAAAGTCATTTTGTGTAACAAACTATTAGAATTTACAATCCAATGTATTTCTTGTATAGTATTCATTGATTACACTTCTGTGAACTCTTGGTTAGACAACAGTGAAATTTCTAGGTTTTTCAAAGTGATATCAATACAGTGTCAGTTATCACTCCTTGTACAACCAGCTTCAAAATCTGATGAATGTATCTCTTGCATTCAATGTAATTGCTCTTACCGTTGCTATATCATGCTTTTATATGGTTGAGTACATATACAACGAAATGAAGCCACCTTCTATACAACTACAGTAAAACGGTGCTCTATACAGCCACTCAGTGGGATTCCTCGGGAGTAACTCAGAAAGTCATTTTGTGTAACAAACTATTACAATATATAATTTCTTGTATAGTATTCATTGTTTACTCTTTTCAATGATCTGTTGGTTACAGGATAGTGATATTTCTAGGTTTTACAAAGTGATTTTAAGTACAGAGTCAGTTATCACTCCTTGTACAACCAACTTCAAAATCTGATGAATGTATCTCTTGCATTCAATGTAACTGCTCTTACCGTTGCTATATCATGCTTTTATATGGTTGAGTACATATACAATGAAATGAAGCCACCTTCTATACAACTATAGTAAAAAGGTGCTCCATACTGCCCCTCAGTGGGATTCCTCAGGAGTAACGCAGAAAGTCATTTTGTGTAACAAACTATTACAATATATAATTTCTTGTATAGTATTCATTGATTACTCTTTTCAATGATCTGTTGGTTACAGGATAGTGATATTTCTAGGTTTTACAAAGTGATATCAGTACAGTGTCAGTTATCACTCCTTGTACAAACAACTTCAAAATCTGATGAATGTATCTCTGCCATTCAATGTAACTGCTCTTACTGTTGCTATATCATGCTTTTATTTGGTTGAGTACATATACAATGAAATGAAGCCACCTTCTATACAACTATAGCAAAAAGGTGCTCCATACTGCCACTCAGTGGGATTCCTCGGGAGTAACGCAGAAAGTCATTTTGTGTAACAAACTATTACAAGTTACAATCCAATGTATTTCTTGTATAGTATTCATTGATTACTTTTCTGTGAACTCTTGGTTAGACATCAGTGAAATTTCTACGTTTTACAAAGTGATATCAGTACAGTGTCAGTTATCACTCCTTGTACAACAAACTTTAAAATCTGATGAATGTATCTCTGGCATTCAATGTAACTGCTCTTACTGTGGCTATATCATGCTTTTATATGGTTGAGTACATATACAATTAAATGAAGCCACCTTCTATACAGCTGGAGGAAAAAGGTGCTCCATACTGCCACTCAGTGGGATTCCTCGGGAGTAACGCAGAAAGTCATTTTGTGTAACAAACTATTACAATATACAATTTCTTGTATAGTATTCATTGATTACTCTTTTCAATGATCTGTTGCTTACAGGATAGTGATATTTCTAGGTTTTACAAAGTGATATCAGTACAGTGTCAGTTATCACTCCTTGTACAAACAACTTCAAAATCTGATGAATGTATCTCTGCCATTCAATGTAACTGCTCTTACCGTTGCTATATCATGCTTTTATTTGGTTGAGTACATATACAATGAAATGAAGCCACCTTCTATACAACTATAGCAAAAAGGTGCTCCATACTGCCATTCTGTGGGATTCCTCAGGAGTAACGCAGAAAGTCATTTTGTGTAACAAACTCTTACAATTTACAATCCAATGTATTTCTTGTATAGTATTCATTGATTACTCTTCTGCGATCTCTTGGTTAGACAACAGTGAAATTTCTAGGTTTTACAACGTGATATCAATACAGTGTCAGTAATCACTCCTTGTACAACCAACTTCAAAATCTGATGAATGTATCTCTTGCATTCAATGTAACTGCTCTTACAGTTGCTATATCATGCTTTTATATGGTTGAGTACATATACAATGAAATGAAGCCACCTTCTATACAACTACAGTAAAAAGGTGCTCCATACTGCCACTCAGTGGGATTCCTCGGGAGTAACGCAGAAAGTCATTTTGTGTAACAAACTATTACAATTTATAATCCAATGTATTTCTTGTATAGTATTCGTTGATTACTCTTCTGCGATCGCTTGGTTAGACAACAGTGAAATTTCTACGTTTTCCAACGTGATATCAATACAGTGTCAATAATCACTCCTTGTACAAACAACTTCAAAATCTGATGAATGTATCTCTTGCATTCAATGTAACTGCTCTTACAGTTGCTATATCATGCTTTTATATGGTTGAGTACATATACAATGAAATGAAGCCACCTTCTATACAACTATAGTAAAAAGGAGCTCCATACTGCCACTCAGTGGGATTCCTCGGGAGTAACGCAGAAAGTCATTTTGTGTAACAAACTATTACAATATATAATTTCTTGTATAGTATTCATTGATTACTCTTTTCAATGATCTGTTGGTTACAGGATAGTGATATTTCTAGGTTTTACAAAGTGATTTTAAGTACAGTGTCAGTTATCACTACTTGTACAACCAACTTCAAAATCTGATGAATGTATCTCTGGCATTCAATGTAACTGCTCTTACAGTTGCTATATCATGCTTTTATATGGTTGAGTACATATACAATGAAATGAAGCCACCTTCTATACAACTATAGTAAAAAGGAGCTCCATACTGCCACTCAGTGGGATTCCTCGGGAGTAACGCAGAAAGTCATTTTGTGTAACAAACTATTACAATATGTAATTTCTTGTATAGTATTCATTGATTACTCTTTTCAATGATCTGTTGGTTACAGGATAGTGATATTTTTAGGTTTTACAAAGTGATTTTAAGTACAGTGTCAGTTATCACTCCTTGTACAACCAACTTCAAAATCTGATGAATGTATCTCTGGCATTCAATGTAACTCTTCTTACAGTTGCTATATCATGCTTTTATATGGTTGAGTACATATACAATGAAATGAAGCCACCTTCTATACAACTATAGCAAAAAGGTGCTCCATACTGCCACTCAGTGGGATTCCTCGGGAGTAACACAGAAAGTCATTTTGTGTAACAAACTATTACAATTTACAATCCAATGTATTTCTTGTATAGTATTCATTGATTACTCTTCTGTGAACTCTTCGTTAGACAACAGTGAAATTTCTACGTTTTACAAAGTGATATCAGGACAGTGTCAGTTATCACTCCTTGTACAACCAACTTTAAAATCTGAGGAATGTATCTCTTGCATTCAATGTAACTGCTCTTACAGTTGCTATATCATGCTTTTATATGGTTGAGTACATATACAATGAAATGAAGCCACCTTCTATACAACTATAGTAAAAAGGAGCTCCATACTGCCACTCAGTGGGATTCCTCGGGAGTAACGCAGAAAGTCATTTTGTGTAACAAACTATTACAATATGTAATTTCTTGTATAGTATTCATTGATTACTCTTTTCAATGATCTGTTGGTTACAGGATAGTGACATTTCTAGGTTTTACAAAGTGATATCAGTACAGTGTCAGTTATCACTCCTTGTACAACCAACTTCAAAATCTGATGAATGTATCTCTGCCATTCAATGTAACTGCTCTTACAGTTGCTATATCATGCTTTTATATGGTTGAGTACATATACAATGAAATGAAGCCACCTTCTATACAACTATAGCAAAAAGGTGCTCCATACTGCCACTTAGTGGGATTCCTCGGGAGTAACGCAGAAAGTCATTTTGTGTAACAAACTATTACAATTTACAATCCAATGTATTTCTTGGATAGTATTCATTGATTACTCTTCTGTGAACTCTTGGTTAGACAACAGTGAAATTTCTACGTTTTACAAAGTGATATCAGTACAGTGTCAGTTATCACTCCTTGTACAACCAACTTCAAAATCTGATGAATGTATCTCTTGCATTCAATGTAACTGCTCTTACCGTTGCTATATCATGCTTTTATATGGTTGAGTACATATACAATGAAATGAAGCCACCTTCTATACAACTACAGTAAAAAGGTGCTCCATACTGCCACTCAGTGGGATTCCTTGCGAGTAACGCAGAAAGTCATTTTGTGTAACAAACTATTACAATTTACAATCCAATGTATTTCTTGTATAGTATTCATTGATTACTCTTCTGCGATCTCTTGGTTAGACAACAGTGAAATTTCTAGGTTTTACAACGTGATATCAACACAGTGTCAGTAATCACTCCTTGTACAACCAACTTCAAAATCTGATGAATGTATCTCTTGCATTCAATGTAACTGCTCTTACAGTTGCTATATCATGCTTTTATATGGTTGAGTACATATACAATGAAATGAAGCCACCTTCTATACAACTATAGTAAAAAGGTGCTCCATACTGCCACTCAGTGGGATTCCTCGGGAGTAACGCAGAAAGTCAATTTGTGTAACAAACTATTACAATATACAATTTTTTGTATAGTATTCATTGATACTCTTTTCAATGATCTGTTGGTTACAGGATAGTGATATTTCTAGGTTTTACAAAGTGATATCAGTACAGTGTCAGTTATCACTCCTTGTACAAAAAACTTCAAAATCTGATGAATGTATCTCTGGCATTCAATGTAACTGCTCTTACAGTTGCTATATCATGCTTTTATATGGTTGAGTACATATACAATGAAATGAAGCCACCTTCTATACAACTATAGCAAAAAGGTGCTCCATACTGCCACTCAGTGGGATTTCTCGGGAGTAACGCAGAAATTCATTTTGTGTAACAAACTATTACAATTTACAATCCAATGTATTTCTTGTATAGTATTCATTGATTATTCTTCTGTGAACTCTTGGTTAGACAACTGTGAAATTTCTACGTTTTACAAAGTGATATCAGTACAGTGTCAGTTATCACTCCTTGTACAACCAACTTCAAAATCTGATGAATGTATCTCTTGCATTCAATGTAATTGCTCTTACAGTTGATATATCTTGATTTTATATGGTTGAGTACATATACAATTAAATGAAGCCACCTTCTATACAACTACAGTAAAAAGGAGCTCCATACTGCCACTCAGTGGGATTCCTCGGGAGTAACGCAGAAAGTCATTTTGTGTAACAAACTATTACAATTTATAATCCAATGTATTTCTTGTATAGTATTCGTTGATTACTCTTCTGCGATCGCTTGGTTAGACAACAGTGAAATTTCTACGTTTTCCAACGTGATATCAATACAGTGTCAGTAATCACTCCTTGTACAAACAACTTCAAAATCTGATGAATGTATCTCTTGCATTCAATGTAACTGCTCTTACAGTTGCTATATCATGCTTTTATATGGTTGAGTACATATACAATGAAATGAAGCCACCTTCTATACAACTATAGTAAAAAGGAGCTCCATACTGCCACTCAGTGGGATTCCTCGGGAGTAACGCAGAAAGTCATTTTGTGTAACAAACTATTACAATATATAATTTCTTGTATAGTATTCATTGATTACTCTTTTGAATGATCTGTTGGTTACAGGATAGTGATATTTCTAGGTTTTACAAAGTGATTTTAAGTACAGTGTCAGTTATCACTCCTTGTACAACCAACTTCAAAATCTGATGAATGTATCTCTGGCATTCAATGTAACTGCTCTTACAGTTGCTATATCATGCTTTTATATGGTTGAGTACATATACAATGAAATGAAGCCACCTTCTATACAACTATAGTAAAAAGGAGCTCCATACTGCCACTCAGTGGGATTCCTCGGGAGTAACGCAGAAAGTCATTTTGTGTAACAAACTATTACAATATATAATTTCTTGTATAGTATTCATTGATTACTCTTTTCAATGATCTGTTGGTTACAGGATAGTGATATTTTTAGGTTTTACAAAGTGATTTTAAGTACAGTGTCAGTTATCACTCCTTGTACAACCAACTTCAAAATCTGATGAATGTATCTCTGGCATTCAATGTAACTCTTCTTACAGTTGCTATATCATGCTTTTATATGGTTGAGTACATATACAATGAAATGAAGCCACCTTCTATACAACTATAGCAAAAAGGTGCTCCATACTGCCACTCAGTGGGATTCCTCGGGAGTAACGCAGAAAGTCATTTTGTGTAACAAACTATTACAATTTACAATCCAATGTATTTCTTGTATAGTATTCATTGATTACTCTTCTGTGAACTCTTCGTTAGACAACAGTGAAATTTCTACGTTTTACAAAGTGATATCAGGACAGTGTCAGTTATCACTCCTTGTACAACCAACTTTAAAATCTGATGAATGTATCTCTTGCATTCAATGTAACTGCTCTTACAGTTGCTATATCATGCTTTTATATGGTTGAGTACATATACAATGAAATGAAGCCACCTTCTATATAAGTATAGTAAAAAGGTGCTCCATACTGCCACTCAGTGGGATTCCTCGTGAGTAACGCAGAAAGTCATTTTGTGTAACAAACTATTACAATATACAATTTCTTGTATAGTATTCATTGATTACTCTTTTCAATGATCTGTTGGTTACAGGATAGTGACATTTCTAGGTTTTACAAAGTGATATCAGTACAGTGTCAGTTATCACTCCTTGTACAAACAACTTCAAAATCTGATGAATGTATCTCTGCCATTCAATGTAACTGCTCTTACCGTTGCTATATCATGCTTTTATATGGTTGAATACATATACAATTAAATGAAGCCACCTTCTATACAACTACAGTAAAAAGGTGCTCCATACTGCCACTCAGTGGGATTCCTCGGGAGTAACGCAGAAAGTCATTTTGTGTAACAAACTATTACAATTTACAATCCAATGTATTTCTTGTATAGTATTCATTGATTACTCTTCTGCGATCTCTTGGTTAGACAACAGTGAAATTTCTAGGTTTTACAACGTGATATCAATACAGTGTCAGTAATCACTCCTTGTACAACCAACTTCAAAATCTGATGAATGTATCTCTTGCATTCAATGTAACTGCTCTTACAGTTGCTATATCATGCTTTTATATGGTTGAGTACATATACAATGAAATGAAGCCACCTTCTATACAACTACAGTAAAAAGGTGCTCCATACTGCCACTCAGTGGGATTCCTCGGGAGTAACGCAGAAAGTCATTTTGTGTAACAAACTATTACAATTTACAATCCAATGTATTTCTTGTATAGTATTCGTTGATTACTCTTCTGCGATCGCTTGGTTAGACAACAGTGAAATTTCTAGGTTTTCCAACGTGATATCAATACAGTGTCAGTAATCACTCCTTGTACAACCCACTTCAAAATCTGATGAACGTATCTCTTGCATTCAATGTAACTGCTCTTACAGTTGCTATATCATGCTTTTATATGGTTGAGTACATATACAATGAAATGAAGCCACCTTCTATACAACTATAGTAAAAAGGAGCTCCATACTGCCACTCAGTGGGATTCCTCGGGAGTAACGCAGAAAGTCATTTTGTGTAACAAACTATTACAATATATAATTTCTTGTATAGTATTCATTGATTACTCTTTTCAATGATCTGTTGGTTACAGGATAGTGATATTTCTAGGATTTACAAAGTGATATCAGTACAGTGTCAGTTATCACTCCTTGTACAACCAACTTCAAAATCTGATGAATGTATCTCTGGCATTCAATGTAACTCTTCTTACAGTTGCTATATCATGCTTTTATATGGTTGAGTACATATACAATGAAATGAAGCCACCTTCTATACAACTATAGCAAAAAGGTGTTCCATACTGCCACTCAGTGGGATTCCTCGGGAGTAACGCAGAAAGTCATTTTGTGTAACAAACTATTACAATTTACAATCCAATGTATTTCTTGTATAGTATTCATTGATTACTCTTCAGTGAACTCTTGGTTAGACAACAGTGAAATTTCTACGTTTTACAAAGTGATATCAGTACAGTGTCAGTTATCACTCCTTGTACAACCAACTTCAAAATCTGATGAATGTATCTCTTGCATTCAATGTAACTGCTCTTACCGTTGCTATATCATGCTTTTATATGGTTGAGTACATATACAATGAAATGAAGCCACCTTCTATACAACTACAGTAAAAAGGTGCTCCATACTGCCACTCAGTGGGATTCCTCGCGAGTAACGCAGAAAGTCATTTTGTGTAACAAACTATTACAATTTACAATCCAATGTATTTCTTGTATAGTATTCATTGATTACTCTTCTGCGATCTCTTGGTTAGACAACAGTGAAATTTCTAGGTTTTACAACGTGATATCAATACAGTGTCAGTAATCACTCCTTGTACAACCAACTTCAAAATCTGATGAATGGATCTCTTGCATTCAATGTAACTGCTCTTACAGTTGCTATATCATGCTTTTATATGGTTGAGTACATATACAATGAAATGAAGCCACCTTCTATACAACTATAGTAAAAAGGAGCTCCATACTACCACTCAGTGGGATTCCTCGGGAGTAACGCAGAAAGTCATTTTGTGTAACAAACTATTACAATATATAATTTCTTGTATAGTATTCATTGATTACTCTTTTCAATGATCTGTTGGTTACAGGATAGTGATATTTCTAGGTTTTACAAAGTGATATCAGTACAGTGTCAGTTATCACTCCTTGTACAAACTACTTCAAAATCTGATGAATGTATCTCTGGCATTCAATGTAACTGCTCTTACAGTTGCTATATCATGCTTTTATATGGTTGAGTACATATACAATGAAATGAAGCCACCTTCTATACAACTATAGGAAAAAGGTGCTCCATACTGCCACTCAGTGGGATTCCTCGGGAGTAACGCAGAAAGTCATTTTGTGTAACAAACTATTACAATTTACAATCCAATGTATTTCTTGTATAGTATTCATTGATTACTCTTCTGTCAACTCTTGGTTAGACAACAGTGAAATTTCTACGTTTTACAAAGTGATATCAGTACAAGGTCAGTTATCACTTATTGTACAACCAACTTCAAAATCTGATGAATGTATCTCTGGCATTCAATGTAACTCTTCTTACAGTTGCTATATCATGCTTTTATATGGTTGAGTACATATACAATGAAATGAAGCCACCTTCTATACAACTATAGCAAAAAGGTGCTCCATACTGCCACTCAGTGGGATTCCTCGGGAGTAACGCAGAAAGTCATTTTGTGTAACAAACTATTACAATTTACAATCCAATGTATTTCTTGTATAGTATTCATTGATTACTCTTCTGTGAACTCTTCGTTAGACAACAGTGAAATTTCTACGTTTTACAAAGTGATATCAGGACAGTGTCAGTTATCACTCCTTGTACAACCAACTTTAAAATCTGATGAATGTATCTCTTGCATTCAATGTAACTGCTCTTACATTGAACAACTATAGTAAAAAGGAGCTCCATACTACCACTCAGTGGGATTCCTCGGGAGTAACGCAGAAAGTCATTTTGTGTAACAAACTATTACAATATACAATTTCTTGTATAGTATTCATTGATTACTCTTTTCAATGATCTGTTGGTTACAGGATAGTGACATTTCTAGGTTTTACAAAGTGATATCAGTACAGTGTCAGTTATCACTCCTTGTACAAACAACTTCAAAATCTGATGAATGTATCTCTGCCATTCAATGTAACTGCTCTTACCGTTGCTATATCATGCTTTTATATGGTTGAATACATATACAATTAAATGAAGCCACCTTCTATACAACTACAGTAAAAAGGTGCTCCATACTGCCACTCAGTGGGATTCCTCGGGAGTAACGCAGAAAGTCATTTTGTGTAACAAACTATTACAATTTACAATCCAATGTATTTCTTGTATAGTATTCATTGATTACTCTTCTGTGATCTCTTGGTTAGACAACAGTGAAATTTCTAGGTTTTACAACGTGATATCAATACAGTGTCAGTAATCACTCCTTGTACAACCAACTTCAAAATCTGATGAATGTATCTCTTGCATTCAATGTAACTGCTCTTACAGTTGCTATATCATGCTTTTATATGGTTGAGTACATATACAATGAAATGAAGCCACCTTCTATACAACTACAGTAAAAAGGTGCTCCATACTGCCACTCAGTGGGATTCCTCGGGAGTAACGCAGAAAGTCATTTTGTGTAACAAACTATTACAATTTACAATCCAATGTATTTCTTGTATAGTATTCATTGATTACTCTTCTGCGATCGCTTGGTTAGACAACAGTGAAATTTCTAGGTTTTCCAACGTGATATCAATACAGTGTCAGTAATCACTCCTTGTACAACCCACTTCAAAATCTGATGAACGTATCTCTTGCATTCAATGTAACTGCTCTTACAGTTGCTATATCATGCTTTTATATGGTTGAGTACATATACAATGAAATGAAGCCACCTTCTATACAACTATAGTAAAAAGGAGCTCCATACTGCCACTCAGTGGGATTCCTCGGGAGTAACGCAGAAAGTCATTTTGTGTAACAAACTATTACAATATATAATTTCTTGTATAGTATTCATTGATTACTCTTTTCAATGATCTGTTGGTTACAGGATAGTGATATTTCTAGGATTTACAAAGTGATATCAGTACAGTGTCAGTTATCACTCCTTGTACAACCAACTTCAAAATCTGATGAATGTATCTCTGGCATTCAATGTAACTCTTCTTACAGTTGCTATATCATGCTTTTATATGGTTGAGTACATATACAATGAAATGAAGCCACCTTCTATACAACTATAGCAAAAAGGTGTTCCATACTGCCACTCAGTGGGATTCCTCGGGAGTAACGCAGAAAGTCATTTTGTGTAACAAACTATTACAATTTACAATCCAATGTATTTCTTGTATAGTATTCATTGATTACTCTTCTGTGAACTCTTGGTTAGACAACAGTGAAATTTCTACGTTTTACAAAGTGATATCAGTACAGTGTCAGTTATCACTCCTTGTACAACCAACATCAAAATCTGATGAATGTATCTCTTGCATTCAATGTAACTGCTCTTACCGTTGCTATATCATGCTTTTATATGGTTGAGTACATATACAATGAAATGAAGCCACCTTCTATACAACTACAGTAAAAAGGTGCTCCATACTGCCACTCAGTGGGATTCCTCGCGAGTAACGCAGAAAGTCATTTTGTGTAACAAACTATTACAATTTACAATCCAATGTATTTCTTGTATAGTATTCATTGATTACTCTTCTGCGATCTCTTGGTTAGACAACAGTGAAATTTCTAGGTTTTACAACGTGATATCAATACAGTGTCAGTAATCACTCCTTGTACAACCAACTTCAAAATCTGATGAATGGATCTCTTGCATTCAATGTAACTGCTCTTACAGTTGCTATATCATGCTTTTATATGGTTGACTACATATACAATGAAATGAAGCCACCTTCTATACAACTATAGTAAAAAGGAGCTCCATACTACCACTCAGTGGGATTCCTCGGGAGTAACGCAGAAAGTCATTTTGTGTAACAAACTATTACAATATATAATTTCTTGTATAGTATTCATTGATTACTCTTTTCAATGATCTGTTGGTTACAGGATAGTGATATTTCTAGGTTTTACAAAGTGACATCAGTACAGTGTCAGTTATCACTCCTTGTACAAACTACTTCAAAATCTGATGAATGTATCTCTGGCATTCAATGTAACTGCTCTTACAGTTGCTATATCATGCTTTTATATGGTTGAGTACATATACAATGAAATGAAGCCACCTTCTATACAACTATAGGAAAAAGGTGCTCCATACTGCCACTCAGTGGGATTCCTCGGGAGTAACGCAGAAAGTCATTTTGTGTAACAAACTATTACAATTTACAATCCAATGTATTTCTTCTATAGTATTCATTGATTACTCTTCTGTCAACTCTTGGTTAGACAACAGTGAAATTTCTACGTTTTACAAAGTGATATCAGTACAAGGTCAGTTATCACTTATTGTACAACCAAAATCTGATGAATGTATCTCTGGCATTCAATGTAACTCTTCTTACAGTTGCTATATCATGCTTTTATATGGTTGAGTACATATACAATGAAATGAAGCCACCTTCTATACAACTATAGCAAAAAGGTGCTCCATACTGCCACTCAGTGGGATTCCTCGGGAGTAACGCAGAAAGTCATTTTGTGTAACAAACTATTACAATTTACAATCCAATCTATTTCTTGTATAGTATTCATTGATTACTCTTCTGTGAACTCTTCGTTAGACAACAGTGAAATTTCTACGTTTTACAAAGTGATATCAGGACAGTGTCAGTTATCACTCCTTGTACAACCAACTTTAAAATCTGATGAATGTATCTCTTGCATTCAATGTAACTGCTCTTACAGTTGCTATATCATGCTTTTATATGGTTGAGTACATATACAATGAAATGAAGCCACCTTCTATACAAGTATAGTAAAAAGGTGCTCCATACTGCCACTCAGTGGGATTCCTCGTGAGTAACGCAGAAAGTCATTTTGTGTAACAAACTATTACAATATACAATTTCTTGTATAGTATTCATTGATTACTCTTTTCAATGATCTGTTGGTTACAGGATAGTGACATTTCTAGGTTTTACAAAGTGATATCAGTACAGTGTCAGTTATCACTCCTTGTACAAACAACTTCAAAATCTGATGAATGTATCTCTGCCATTCAATGTAACTGCTCTTACCGTTGCTATATCATGCTTTTATATGGTTGAATACATATACAATTAAATGAAGCCACCTTCTATACAACTACAGTAAAAAGGTGCTCCATACTGCCACTCAGTGGGATTCCTCGGGAGTAACGCAGAAAGTCATTTTGTGTAACAAACTATTACAATTTACAATCCAATGTATTTCTTGTATAGTATTCATTGATTACTCTTCTGCGATCTCTTGGTTAGACAACAGTGAAATTTCTAGGTTTTACAACGTGATATCAATACAGTGTCAGTAATCATTCCTTGTACAACCAACTTCAAAATCTGATGAATGTATCTCTTGCATTCAATGTAACTGCTCTTACAGTTGCTATATCATGCTTTTATATGGTTGAGTACATATACAATGAAATGAAGCCACCTTCTATACAACTACAGTAAAAAGGTGCTCCATACTGCCACTCAGTGGGATTCCTCGGGAGTAACGCAGAAAGTCATTTTGTGTAACAAACTATTACAATTTACAATCCAATGTATTTCTTGTATAGTATTCGTTGATTACTCTTCTGCGATCGCTTGGTTAGACAACAGTGAAATTTCTAGGTTTTCCAACGTGATATCAATACAGTGTCAGTAATCACTCCTTGTACAACCCACTTCAAAATCTGATGAACGTATCTCTTGCATTCAATGTAACTGCTCTTACAGTTGCTATATCATGCTTTTATATGGTTGAGTACATATACAATGAAATGAAGCCACCTTCTATACAACTATAGTAAAAAGGAGCTCCATACTGCCACTCAGTGGGATTCCTCGGGAGTAACGCAGAAAGTCATTTTGTGTAACAAACTATTACAATATATAATTTCTTGTATAGTATTCATTGATTACTCTTTTCAATGATCTGTTGGTTACAGGATAGTGATATTTCTAGGATTTACAAAGTGATATCAGTACAGTGTCAGTTATCACTCCTTGTACAACCAACTTCAAAATCTGATGAATGTATCTCTGGCATTCAACGTAACTCTTCTTACAGTTGCTATATCATGCTTTTATATGGTTGAGTACATATACAATGAAATGAAGCGACCTTCTATACAACTATAGCAAAAAGGTGTTCCATACTGCCACTCAGTGGGATTCCTCGGGAGTAATGCAGAAAGTCATTTTGTGTAACAAACTATTACAATTTACAATCCAATGTATTTCTTGTATAGTATTCATTGATTACTCTTCTGTGAACTCTTGGTTAGACAACAGTGAAATTTCTACGTTTTATAAAATGATATCAGTACAGTGTCAGTTATCACTCCTTGTACAACCAACTTCAAAATCTGATGAATGTATCTCTTGCATTCAATGTAACTGCTCTTACCGTTGCTATATCATGCTTTTATGTGGTTGAGTACATATACAATGAAATGAAGCCACCTTCTATACAACTACAGTAAAAAGGTGCTCCATACTGCCACTCAGTGGGATTCCTCGGGAGTAACGCAGAAAGTCATTTTGTGTAACAAACTATTACAATTTACAATCCAATGTATTTCTTGTATAGTATTCATTGATTACTCTTCTGCGATCTCTTGGTTAGACAACAGTGAAATTTCTAGGTTTTACAACGTGATATCAGTACAGTGTCAGTAATCACTCCTTGTACAACCAACTTCAAAATCTGATGAATGGATCTCTTGCATTCAATGTAACTGCTCTTACAGTTGCTATATCATGCTTTTATATGGTTGACTACATATACAATGAAATGAAGCCACCTTCTATACAACTATAGTAAAAAGGAGCTCCATACTACCACTCAGTGGGATTCCTCGGGAGTAACGCAGAAAGTCATTTTGTGTAACAAACTATTACAATATATAATTTCTTGTATAGTATTCATTGATTACTCTTTTCAATGATCTGTTGGTTACAGGATAGTGATATTTCTAGGTTTTACAAAGTGATATCAGTACAGTGTCAGTTATCACTCCTTGTACAAACTACTTCAAAATCTGATGAATGTATCTCTGGCATTCAATGTAACTGCTCTTACAGTTGCTATATCATGCTTTTATATGGTTGAGTACATATACAATGAAATGAAGCCACCTTCTATACAACTATAGGAAAAAGGTGCTCCATACTGCCACTCAGTGGGATTCCTCGGGAGTAACGCAGAAAGTCATTTTGTGTAACAAACTATTACAATTTACAATCCAATGTATTTCTTGTATAGTATTCATTGATTACTCTTCTGTCAACTCTTGGTTAGACAACAGTGAAATTTCTACGTTTTACAAAGTGATATCAGTACAAGGTCAGTTATCACTTATTGTACAACCAACTTCAAAATCTGATGAATGTATCTCTGGCATTCAATGTAACTCTTCTTACAGTTGCTATATCATGCTTTTATATGGTTGAGTACATATACAATGAAATGAAGCCACCTTCTATACAACTACAGTAAAAAGGTGCTCCATACTGCCACTCAGTGGGATTCCTCGGGAGTAACGCAGAAAGTCATTTTGTGTAACAAACTATTGCAATTTACAATCCAATGTATTTCTTGTATAGTATTCGTTGATTACTCTTCTGCGATCGCTTGGTTAGACAACAGTGAAATTTCTAGGTTTTCCAACGTGATATCAATACAGTGTCAGTAATCACTCCTTGTACAACCAACTTCAAAATCTGATGAACGTATCTCTTGCATTCAATGTAAATGCTCTTACAGTTGCTATATCATGCTTTTATATGGTTGAGTACATATACAATGAAATGAAGCCACCTTCTATACAACTATAGTAAAAAGGAGCTCCATACTGCCACTCAGTGGGATTCCTCGGGAGTAACGCAGAAAGTCATTTTGTGTAACAAACTATTACAATATATAATTTATTGTATAGTATTCATTGATTAATCTTTTCAATGATCTGTTGGTTACAGGATAGTGATATTTCTAGGTTTTACAAAGTGATTTTAAGTACAGTGTCAGTTCTCACTCCTTGTACAAACAACTTCAAAATCTGATGAATGTATCTCTGGCATTCAATGTAACTGCTCTTACAGTTGCTATATCATGCTTTTATATGGTTGAGTACATATACAATGAAATGAAGCCACCTTCTATACAACTATAGTAAAAAGGAGCTCCATACTGCCACTCAGTGGGATTCCTCGGGAGTAACGCAGAAAGTCATTTTGTGTAACAAACTATTACAATTTACAATCCAATGTATTTCTTGTATAGTATTCATTGATTACTCTTCTGTCAACTCTTGGTTAGACAACAGTGAAATTTCTACTTTTTACAAAGTGATATCAGTACAAGGTCAGTTATCACTTATTGTACAACCAACTTCAAAATCTGATGAATGTATCTCTGGCATTCAATGTAACTCTTCTTACAGTTGCTATATCATGCTTTTATATGGTTGAGTACATATACAATGAAATGAAGCCACCTTCTATACAACTACAGTAAAAAGGTGCTCCATACTGCCACTCAGTGGGATTCCTCGGGAGTAACGCAGAAAGTCATTTTGTGTAACAAACTATTGCAATTTACAATCCAATGTATTTCTTGTATAGTATTCGTTGATTACTCTTCTGCGATCGCTTGGTTAGACAACAGTGAAATTTCTAGGTTTTCCAACGTGATATCAATACAGTGTCAGTAATCACTCCTTGTACAACCAACTTCAAAATCTGATGAACGTATCTCTTGCATTCAATGTAAATGCTCTTACAGTTGCTATATCATGCTTTTATATGGTTGAGTACATATACAATGAAATGAAGCCACCTTCTATACAACTATAGTAAAAAGGAGCTCCATACTGCCACTCAGTGGGATTCCTCGGGAGTAACGCAGAAAGTCATTTTGTGTAACAAACTATTACAATATATAATTTATTGTATAGTATTCCTTGATTAATCTTTTCAATGATCTGTTGGTTACAGGATAGTGATATTTCTAGGTTTTACAAAGTGATTTTAAGTACAGTGTCAGTTCTCACTCCTTGTACAAACAACTTCAAAATCTGATGAATGTATCTCTGGCATTCAATGTAACTTCTCTTACAGTTGCTATATCATGCTTTTATATGGTTGAGTACATATACAATGAAATGAAGCCACCTTCTATACAACTATAGTAAAAAGGAGCTCCATACTGCCACTCAGTGGGATTCCTCGGGAGTAACGCAGAAAGTCATTTTGTGTAACAAACTATTACAATATATAATTTCTTGTATAGTATTCATTGATTACTCTTTTCAATGATCTGTTGGTTACAGGATAGTGATATTTCTAGGTTTTACAAAGTGATATCAGTACAGTGTCAGTTATCACTCCTTGTACAAACAACTTCAAAATCTGATGAATGTATCTCTGGCATTCAATGTAACTGCTCTTACCGTTGCTATATCATGCTTTTATATCGTTGAGTACATATACAATGAAATGAAGCCACCTTCTATACAACTACAGTAAAAAGGTGCTCCATACTGCCACTCAGTGGGATTCCTCGCGAATAACGCAGAAAGTCATTTTGTGTAACAAACTATTACAATTCACAATCCAATGTATTTCTTGTATAGTATTCATTGATTACTCTTCTGCGATCTCTTCGTTAGACAACAGTGAAATTTCTAGGTTTTACAACGTGATATCAATACAGTGTCAGTAATCACTCCTTGTACAACGAACTTCAAAATCTGATGAATGTATCTCTTGCATTCAATGTAACTGCTCTTATAGTTGCTATATCATGCTTTTATGTGGTTGAGTACATATACAATGAAATGAAGCCACCTTCTATACAACTACAGTAAAAAGGTGCTCCATACTGCCACTCAGTGGGATTCCTCGGGAGTAACGCAGAAAGTCATTTTGTGTAACAAACTATTACAATATATAATTTATTGTATAGTATTCCTTGATTAATCTTTTCAATGATCTGTTGGTTACAGGATAGTGATATTTCTAGGTTTTACAAAGTGATTTTAAGTACAGTGTCAGTTCTCACTCCTTGTACAAACAACTTCAAAATCTGATGAATGTATCTCTGGCATTCAATGTAACTTCTCTTACAGTTGCTATATCATGCTTTTATATGGTTGAGTACATATACAATGAAATGAAGCCACCTTCTATACAACTATAGTAAAAAGGAGCTCCATACTGCCACT
The DNA here is from genome assembly GCA_029233225.1 of Lepidodactylus listeri. NCBI lineage: Eukaryota > Metazoa > Chordata > Lepidosauria > Squamata > Gekkonidae > Lepidodactylus > Lepidodactylus listeri. The sequence goes on from JARCFY010000032.1 coordinate 294,440, forward strand.
CAGTGGGATTCCTCGGGAGTAACGCAGAAAGTCATTTTGTGTAACAAACTATTACAATATATAATTTCTTGTATAGTATTCATTGATTACTCTTTTCAATGATCTGTTGGTTACAGGATAGTGATATTTCTAGGTTTTACAAAGTGATATCAGTACAGTGTCAGTTATCACTCCTTGTACAAACAACTTCAAAATCTGATGAATGTATCTCTGGCATTCAATGTAACTGCTCTTACCGTTGCTATATCATGCTTTTATATCGTTGAGTACATATACAATGAAATGAAGCCACCTTCTATACAACTACAGTAAAAAGGTGCTCCATACTGCCACTCAGTGGGATTCCTCGCGAGTAACGCAGAAAGTCATTTTGTGTAACAAACTATTACAATTCACAATCCAATGTATTTCTTGTATAGTATTCATTGATTACTCTTCTGCGATCTCTTCGTTAGACAACAGTGAAATTTCTAGGTTTTACAACGTGATATCAATACAGTGTCAGTAATCACTCCTTGTACAACGAACTTCAAAATCTGATGAATGTATCTCTTGCATTCAATGTAACTGCTCTTATAGTTGCTATATCATGCTTTTATGTGGTTGAGTACATATACAATGAAATGAAGCCACCTTCTATACAACTACAGTAAAAAGGTGCTCCATACTGCCACTCAGTGGGATTCCTCGGGAGTAACGCAGAAAGTCATTTTGTGTAACAAACTATTACAATTTACAATCCAATGTATTTCTTGTATAGTATTCGTTGATTACTCTTCTGCGATCGCTTGGTTAGACAACAGTGAAATTTCTAGGTTTTCCAACGTGATATCAATACAGTGTCAGTTATCACTCCTTGTACAACCAACTTCAAAATTTGATGAACGTATCTCTTGCATTCAATGTAACTGCTCTTACAGTTGCTATATCATGCTTTTATATGGTTGAGTACATATACAATGCAATGAAGCCACCTTCTATACAACTATAGTAAAAAGGTGCTCCATACTGCCACTCAGTGGGATTCCTCGGGAGTAACGTAAAAAGTCATTTTGTGTAAAAAACTATTACAATATATAATTTCTTGTATAGTATTCATTGATTAATCTTTTCAATGATCTGTTGGTTACAGGATAGTGATATTTCTAGGTTTTACAAAGTGATTTTAAGTACAGTGTCAGTTATCACTCCTTGTACAAACAACTTCAAAATCTGATGAATGTATCTCTGGCATTCAATGTAACTGCTCTTACAGTTGCTATATCATGCTTTTATATGGTTGAGTACATATACAATGAAATGAAGCCACCTTCTATACAACTATAGGAAAAAGGTGGTCCATACTGCCACTCAGTGGGATTCCTCGTGAGTAACGCAGAAAGTCATTTTGTGTAACAAACTATTACAAAATACAATTTCTTGCATAGTATTCATTGATTACTCTTCTGTGAACTCTTGGTTAGACAACAGTGAAATTTCTACGTTTTACAAAGTGATATCAGTACAGTGTCACTTATCACTCCTTGTACAAAGAACTTCAAAATCTGATGAATGTATCTCTGGCATTCAATGTAACTGCTCTTACAGTTGCTATATCATGGTTTTATATGGTTGAGTACATATACAATGAAATGAAGCCACCTTCTATACAACTATAGCAAAAAGGTGCTCCATACTGCCACTCAGTGGGATTCCTCGGGAGTAACGCAGAAAGTCATTTTGTGTAACAAACTATTACAATTTACAATCCAATGTATTTCTTGTATAGTATTCATTGATTACTCTTCTGTGAACTCTTGGTTAGACAACAGTGAAATTTCTACGTTTTACAAAGAGATATCAGGACAGTGTCAGTTATCACTCCTTGTACAACCAACTTTAAAATCTGATGAATGTATCTCTTGCATTCAATGTAACTGCTCTTACAGTTGCTATATCATGCTTTTATATGGTTGAGTACATATACAATGAAATGAAGCCACCTTCTATACATCTATAGCAAAATGTGCTCCATACTGCCACTCAGTGGGATTCCTCGTGAGTAACGCAGAAAGTCATTTTGTGTAACAAACTATTACAATATACAATTTCTTGTATAGTATTCATTGATTACTCTTTTCAATGATCTGTTGGTTACAGGATAGTGATATTTCTAGGTTTTACAAAGTGATATCAGTACAGTGTCAGTTATCACTCCTTGTACAAACAACTTCAAAATCTGATGAATGTATCTCTGCCATTCAATGTAACTGCTCTTACAGTTGCTATATCATGCTTTTATATGGTTGAGTAGATATACAATGAAATGAAGCCACCTTCTATACAACTATAGCAAAAAGGTGCTCCATACTGCCACTTAGTGGGATTCCTCGGGAGTAACGCAGAAAGTCATTTTGTGTAACAAACTATTACAGTTTACAATCCAATGTATTTCTTGGATAGTATTCATTGATTACTCTTCTGTGAACTCTTGGTTAGAGAACTGTGAAATTTCTACGTTTTACAAAGTGATATCAGTACAGTGTCAGTTATCACTCCTTGTACAACCAACTTCAAAATCTGATCAATGTATCTCTTGCATTCAATGTAATTGCTCTTACAGTTGATATATCTTGATTTTATATGGTTGAGTACATATACAATTAAATGAAGCCACCTTCTATACAACTATAGTAAAAAGGTGCTCCATACTGCCACCCAGTAGGATTCCTCGGGAGTAACGCAGAAAGTCATGTTGTGTAACAAACTAATACAATTTACAATCCAATGTATTTCTTGTATAGTATTCATTGATTACTCTTCTGCGATCTCTTCGTTAGACAACAGTGAAATTTCTAGGTTTTACAACATGATATCAATACAGTGTCAGTAATCACTCCTTGTACAACCAACTTCAAAAACTGATGAATGTATCTCTGGCATTCAATGTAACTCTTCTTACAGTTGCTATATCATGCTTTTATATGGTTGAGTACATATACAATGAAATGAAGCCACCTTCTATACAACTATAGAAAAAAGGTGCTCCATACTGCCACTCAGTGGGATTCCTCGGGAGTAACGCAGAAAGTCATTTTATGTAACAAACTATTACAATTTACAATCCAATGTATTTCTTGTATAGTATTCATTGATTACTCTTCTGCGATCTCTTGGTTAGACAACAGTGAAATTTCTTGGTTTTACAACGTGATATCAATACATTGTCAGTAATCACTCCTTGTACAACCAACTTCAAAATCTGATGAATGTATCTCTGGCATTCAATGTAACTGCTCTTACAGTTGCTATATCATGCTTTTATATGGTTGAGTACATATACAATGAAATGAAGCCACCTTCTATACAACTATAGTAAAAAGGAGCTCCATACTGCCACTCAGTGGGATTCCTCGGGAGTAACGCAGAAAGTCATTTTGTGTAACAAACTATTACAATATATAATTTCTTGTATAGTATTCATTGATTACTCTTTTCAATGATCTGTTGGTTACAGGATAGTGATATTTCTAGGTTTTACAAAGTGATATCAGTACAGTGTCAGTTATCACTCCTTGTACAAACAACTTCAAAATCTGATGAATGTATCTCTGGCATTCAATGTAACTGCTCTTACCGTTGCTATATCATGCTTTTATATCGTTGAGTACATATACAATGAAATGAAGCCACCTTCTATACAACTACAGTAAAAAGGTGCTCCATACTGCCACTCAGTGGGATTCCTCGCGAGTAACGCAGAAAGTCATTTTGTGTAACAAACTATTACAATTTACAATCCAATGTATTTCTTGTATAGTATTCATTGATTGCTCTTCTGCGATCTCTTCGTTAGACAACAGTGAAATTTCTAGGTTTTACAACGTGATATCAATACAGTGTCAGTAATCACTCCTTGTACAACGAACTTCAAAATCTGATGAATGTATCTCTTGCATTCAATGTAACTGCTCTTATAGTTGCTATATCATGCTTTTATGTGGTTGAGTACATATACAATGAAATGAAGACACCTTCTATACAACTACAGTAAAAAGGTGCTCCATACTGCCACTCAGTGGGATTCCTCGGGAGTAACGCAGAAAGTCATTTTGTGTAACAAACTATTACAATTTACAATCCAATGTATTTCTTGTATAGTATTCGTTGATTACTCTTCTGCGATCGCTTGGTTAGACAACAGTGAAATTTCTAGGTTTTCCAACGTGATATCAATACAGTGTCAGTTATCACTCCTTGTACAACCAACTTCAAAATTTGATGAACGTATCTCTTGCATTCAATGTAACTGCTCTTACAGTTGCTATATCATGCTTTTATATGGTTGAGTACATATACAATGCAATGAAGCCACCTTCTATACAACTATAGTAAAAAGGTGCTCCATACTGCCACTCAGTGGGATTCCTCGGGAGTAACGTAGAAAGTCATTTTGTGTAAAAAACTATTACAATATATAATTTCTTGTATAGTATTCATTGATTAATCTTTTCAATGATCTGTTGGTTACAGGATAGTGATATTTCTAGGTTTTACAAAGTGATTTTAAGTACAGTGTCAGTTATCACTCCTTGTACAAACAACTTCAAAATCTGATGAATGTATCTCTGGCATTCAATGTAACTGCTCTTACAGTTGCTATATCATGCTTTTATATGGTTGAGTACATATACAATGAAATGAAGCCACCTTCTATACAACTATAGGAAAAAGGTGGTCCATACTGCCACTCAGTGGGATTCCTCGTGAGTAACGGAGAAAGTCATTTTGTGTAACAAACTATTACAAAATACAATTTCTTGCATAGTATTCATTGATTACTCTTCTGTGAACTCTTGGTTAGACAACAGTGAAATTTCTACGTTTTACAAAGTGATATCAGTACAGTGTCACTTATCACTCCTTGTACAAAGAACTTCAAAATCTGATGAATGTATCTCTGGCATTCAATGTAACTGCTCTTACAGTTGCTATATCATGGTTTTATATGGTTGAGTACATATACAATGAAATGAAGCCACCTTCTATACAACTATAGCAAAAAGGTGCTCCATACTGCCACTCAGTGGGATTCCTCGGGAGTAACGCAGAAAGTCATTTTGTGTAACAAACTATTACAATTTACAATCCAATGTATTTCTTGTATAGTATTCATTGATTACTCTTCTGTGAACTCTTGGTTAGACAACAGTGAAATTTCTACGTTTTACAAAGAGATATCAGGACAGTGTCAGTTATCACTCCTTGTACAACCAACTTTAAAATCTGATGAATGTATCTCTTGCATTCAATGTAACTGCTCTTACAGTTGCTATATCATGCTTTTATATGGTTGAGTACATATACAATGAAATGAAGCCACCTTCTATACATCTATAGCAAAATGTGCTCCATACTGCCACTCAGTGGGATTCCTCGTGAGTAACGCAGAAAGTCATTTTGTGTAACAAACTATTACAATATACAATTTCTTGTATAGTATTCATTGATTACTCTTTTCAATGATCTGTTGGTTACAGGATAGTGATATTTCTAGGTTTTACAAAGTGATATCAGTACAGTGTCAGTTATCACTCCTTGTACAAACAACTTCAAAATCTGATGAATGTATCTCTGCCATTCAATGTAACTGCTCTTACAGTTGCTATATCATGCTTTTATATGGTTGAGTAGATATACAATGAAATGAAGCCACCTTCTATACAACTATAGCAAAAAGGTGCTCCATACTGCCACTTAGTGGGATTCCTCGGGAGTAACGCAGAAAGTCATTTTGTGTAACAAACTATTACAGTTTACAATCCAATGTATTTCCTGGATAGTATTCATTGATTACTCTTCTGTGAACTCTTGGTTAGAGAACTGTGAAATTTCTACGTTTTACAAAGTGATATCAGTACAGTGTCAGTTATCACTCCTTGTACAACCAACTTCAAAATCTGATCAATGTATCTCTTGCATTCAAAGTAATTGCTCTTACAGTTGATATATCTTGATTTTATATGGTTGAGTACATATACAATTAAATGAAGCCACCTTCTATACAACTATAGTAAAAAGGTGCTCCATACTGCCACCCAGTGGGATTCCTCGGGAGTAACGCAGAAAGTCATGTTGTGTAACAAACTAATACAATTTACAATCCAATGTATTTCTTGTATAGTATTCATTGATTACTCTTCTGCGATCTCTTCGTTAGACAACAGTGAAATTTCTAGGTTTTACAACATGATATCAATACAGTGTCAGTAATCACTCCTTGTACAACCAACTTCAAAAACTGATGAATGTATCTCTGGCATTCAATGTAACTCTTCTTACAGTTGCTATATCATGCTTTTATATGGTTGAGTACATATACAATGAAATGAAGCCACCTTCTATACAACTATAGCAAAAAGGTGCTCCATACAGCCACTCAGTGGGATTCCTCGGGAGTAACGCAGAAAGATATTTTGTGTAACAAACTATTACAATTTACAATCCAATGTATCTCTTGTATAGTATTCATTGATTACTCTTCTGTGAACTCTTGGTTAGACAACAGTGAAATTTCTACGTTTTACTAAGTGATATCAGTACAGTGTCACTTATCACTCCTTGTACAAAGAACTTCAAAATCTGATGAATGTATCTCTGGCATTCAATGTAACTGCTCTTACAGTTGCTATATCATGCTTTTATATGGTTGAGTACATATACAATGAAATGAAGCCACCTTCTATACAACTATAGCAAAAAGGTGCTCCATACTGCCACTCAGTGGGATTCCTCGGGAGTAACGCAGAAAGTCATTTTGTGTAACAAACTATTACAATTTACAATCCAATGTATTTCTTGTATAGTATTCATTGATTACTCTTCTGTGAACTCTTGGTTAGACAACAGTGAAATTTCTACGTTTTACAAAGAGATATCAGGACAGTGTCAGTTATCACTCCTTGTACAACCAACTTTAAAATCTGATGAATGTATCTCTTGCATTCAATGTAACTGCTCTTACAGTTGCTATATCATGCTTTTATATGGTTGAGTACATATACAATGAAATGAAGCCACCTTCTATACATCTATAGCAAAATGTGCTCCATACTGCCACTCAGTGGGATTCCTCGTGAGTAACGCAGAAAGTCATTTTGTGTAACAAACTATTACAATATACAATTTCTTGTATAGTATTCATTGATTACTCTTTTCAATGATCTGTTGGTTACAGGATAGTGATATTTCTAGGTTTTACAAAGTGATATCAGTACAGTGTCAGTTATCACTCCTTGTACAAACAACTTCAAAATCTGATGAATGTATCTCTGCCATTCAATGTAACTGCTCTTACAGTTGCTATATCATGCTTTTATATGGTTGAGTAGATATACAATGAAATGAAGCCACCTTCTATACAACTATAGCAAAAAGGTGCTCCATACTGCCACTTAGTGGGATTCCTCGGGAGTAACGCAGAAAGTCATTTTGTGTAACAAACTATTACAGTTTACAATCCAATGTATTTCTTGGATAGTATTCATTGATTACTCTTCTGTGAACTCTTGGTTAGAGAACAGTGAAATTTCTACGTTTTACAAAGTGATATCAGTACAGTGTCAGTTATCACTCCTTGTACAACCAACTTCAAAATCTGATCAATGTATCTCTTGCATTCAATGTAATTGCTCTTACAGTTGATATATCTTGATTTTAAATGGTTGAGTACATATACAATGAAATGAAGCCACCTTCTATACAACTATAGTAAAACGGTGCTCCATACTGCCACCCAGTGGGATTCCTCGGGAGTAACGCAGAAAGTCATGTTGTGTAACAAACTAATACAATTTACAATCCAATGTATTTCTTGTATAGTATTCATTGATTACTCTTCTGCGATCTCTTCGTTAGACAACAGTGAAATTTCTAGGTTTTACAACATGATATCAATACAGTGTCAGTAATCACTCCTTGTACAACCAACTTCAAAATCTGATGAATGTATCTCTTGCATTCAATGTAACTGCTCTTACAGTTGCTATATCATGCTTTTATATGGTTGAGTACATATACAATGAAATGAAGCCACCTTCTATACAACTATAGTAAAAAGGAGCTCCATACTGCCACTCAGTGGGATTCCTCGGGAGTAACGCAGAAAGTCATTTTGTGTAACAAACTATTACAATATATAATTTCTTGTATAGTATTCATTGATTACTCTTTTCAATGATCTGTTGGTTACAGGATAGTGATATTTCTAGGTTTTACAAAGTGATTTTAAGTACAGTGTCAGTTATCACTCCTTGTACAAACAACTTCAAAATCTGATGAATATATCTCTGCCATTCAATGTAACTGCTCTTACAGTTGCTATATCATGCTTTTATACGGTTGAGTACATATACAATGAAATGAAGCCACCTTCTATACAAGTATAGTAAAAAGGTGCTCCATACTGCCACTCAGTGGGATTCCTCGTGAGTAACGCAGAAAGTCATTTTGTGTAACAAACTATTACAATATACAATTTCTTGTATAGTATTCATTGATTACTCTTTTCAATGATCTGTTGGTTACAGGATAGTGATATTTCTAGGTTTTACAAAGTGATATCAGTACAGTGTCAGTTATCACTCCTTGTACAAACAACTTCAAAATCTGATGAATGTATCTCTGCCATTCAATGTAACTGCTCTTACAGTTGCTATATCATGCTTTTATATGGTTGAGTAGATATACAATGAAATGAAGCCACCTTCTATACAACTATAGCAAAAAGGTGCTCCATACTGCCACGTAGTGGGATTCCTCGGGAGTAACGCAGAAAGTCATTTTGTGTAACAAACTATTACAGTTTACAATCCAATGTATTTCTTGGATAGTATTCATTGATTACTCTTCTGTGAACTCTTGGTTAGAGAACAGTGAAATTTCTACGTTTTACAAAGTGATATCAGTACAGTGTCAGTTATCACTCCTTGTACAACCAACTTCAAAATCTGATCAATGTATCTCTTGCATTCAATGTAATTGCTCTTACAGTTGATATATCTTGATTTTAAATGGTTGAGTACATATACAATGAAATGAAGCCACCTTCTATACAACTATAGTAAAAAGGTGCTCAATACTGCCACCCAGTGGGATTCCTCGGGAGTAACGCAGAAAGTCATGTTGTGTAACAAACTAATACAATTTACAATCCAATGTATTTCTTGTATAGTATTCATTGATTACTCTTCTGCGATCTCTTCATTAGACAACAGTGAAATTTCTAGGTTTTACAACATGATATCAATACAGTGTCAGTAATCACTCCTTGTACAACCAACTTCAAAATCTGATGAATGTATCTCTTGCATTCAATGTAACTGCTCTTACAGTTGCTATATCATGCTTTTATATGGTTGAGTACATATACAATGAAATGAAGCCACCTTCTATACAACTATAGTAAAAAGGAGCTCCATACTGCCACTCAGTGGGATTCCTCGGGAGTAACGCAGAAAGTCATTTTGTGTAACGAACTATTACAATATATAATTTCTTGTATAGTATTCATTGATTACTCTTTTCAATGATCTGTTGGTTACAGGATAGTGATATTTCTAGGTTTTACAAAGTGATTTTAAGTACAGTGTCAGTTATCACTCCTTGTACAAACAACTTCAAAATCTGATGAATGTATCTCTGCCATTCAATGTAACTGCTCTTACAGTTGCTATATCATGCTTTTATACGGTTGAGTACATATACAATGAAATGAAGCCACCTTCTATACAACTATAGTAAAAAGGAGCTCCATACTGCCACTCAGTGGGATTCCTCGGGAGTAACGCAGAAAGTCATTTTGTGTAACAAACTATTACAATATATAATTTCTTGTATAGTATTCATTGATTACTCTTTTCAATGATCTGTTGGTTACAGGATAGTGATATTTCTAGGTTTTACAAAGTGATATCAGTACAGTGTCAGTTATCACTCCTTTTACAACCAACTTCAAAATCTGATGAATGTATCTCTGGCATTCAATGTAACTCTTCTTACAGTTGCTATATCATGCTTTTATATGGTTGAGTATATATACAATGAAATGAAGCCACCTTCTATACAACTATAGCAAAAAGGTGCTCCATACTGCCACTCAGTGGGATTCCTCGGGAGTAACGCAGAAAGTTATTTTGTGTAACAAACTATTACAATTTACAATCCAATGTATTTCTTGTATAGTATTCATTGATTACTCTTCTGTGAATTCTTGGTTAGACAACAGTGAAATTTCTACGTTTTACAAAGTGATATCAGTACAGTGTCAGTTATCACTCCTTGTACAAAGAACTTCAAAATCTGATGAATGTATCTCTGCCATTCAATGTAACTGTTCTTACAGTAGCTATATCATGCTTTTATATGGTTGAGTACATATACAATGAAATGAAGCCACCTTCTATACAACTATAGCAAAAAGGTGCTCCATACTGCCATTCAGTGGGATTCCTCGGGAGTAACGCAGAAAGTCATTTTGTGTAACAAACTATTACAATTTACAATCCAATGTATTTCTTGTATAGTATTCATTGATTACTCTTCTGTGAACTCTTGGTTAGACAACAGTGAAATTTCTACGTTTTACAAAGAGATATCAAGACAGTGTCAGTTATCACTCCTTGTACAACCAACTTTAAAATCTGATGAATGTATCTCTTGCATTCAATGTAATTGCTCTTGCAGTTGATATAACTTGATTTTATATTGTTGAGTACATATACAATTAAATGAAGCCACCTTCTATTCAGCTGGAGGAAAAAGGTGCTCCATACTGCCACTCAGTGGGATTCCTCGGGAGAAACGCAGAAAGTCATTTTGTGTAACAAACTATTACAATATATAATTTCTTGTATAGTATTCATTGATTACTCTTTTCAATGATGTGTTCGTTACAGGATAGTGATATTTCTCGGTTTTACAAAGTGATATCAGTACAGTGTCAGTTATCACTCCTTGTACAACCACCTTCAAAATCTGATGAATGTATGTCTTGCATTCAATGTAATTGCTCTTGCAGTTGATATATCTGGATTTTATATTGGTGAGTACATATACAATTAAATGAAGCCACCTTCTATACAGCTGGAGGAAAAAGGTGCTCCATATTGCCACTCAGTGGGATTCTTCGGGAGAAACGCAGAAAGTCATTTTGTGTAACAAACTATTACAATATATAATTTCTTGTATAGTATTAATTGATTACTCTTTTCAATGATCTTTTCGTTACAAGATAGTGATATTTCTAGGTTTTACAAAGTGATATCAGTACAGTGTCAGTTATCACTCCTTGTACAACCACCTTCAAAATCTGATGAATGTATGTCTTGCATTCAATGTAATTTCTCTTACAGTCGATATAACATGCTATTGCAAGATTGAGTACATATACAATGAAATGAAGCCACCTTCTATACTGCTAGAGGAAAAAGGTGCTCCATACTGCCACTCAGTGGGAATCCTCGGGAGAAACACAGAAAATAATTTTGTGTAACAAAGTATTACAATTTACAATCCAATGTAATTCTTGTATAGTATTCATTGATTACTCTTCTGCGATCTCTTGGTTAGACAACAGTGAAATTTCTAGGTTTTTCAACGTGATATCAATACAATGTCAGTAATCACTCCTTGTACAACCAACTTCAAAATCTGATGAATGTATCTCTTGCATTCAATTTAACTGCTCTTACAGTTGCTATATCATGCTTTATATGGTTGGGTACATATACAATGAAATGAAGCCACCTTCTATACAACTATAGTAAAAAGGAGCTCCATACTGCCACTCAGTGGGATTCCTCGGGAGTAATGCAGAAAGTCATTTTGTGTAACAAACTATTACAATATATAATTTCTTGTATAGTATTCATTGATTACTCTTTTCAATGATCTGTTGGTTGCAGGATAGTGATATTTCTAGGTTTTACAAAGTGATATCAGTACAGTGTCAGTTATCACTCCGTGTACAACCAACTTCAAAATCTGATGAATGAATCTCTGGCATTCAATGTAACTGCTCTTACCATTGCTATATCATGCTTTTATATGGTTGAGTACATATACAATGAAATGAAGCCACCTTCTATACAACTACAGTAAAAAGGGGCTCCATACTGCCACTCAGTGGGATTCCTCGGGAGTAACGCAGAAAGTCATTTTGTGTAACAAACTATTACAATTTACAATCCAATGTATTTCTTGTATAGTATTCATTGATTACTCTTCTGTGAACTCTTGGTTAGACAACAGTGAAATTTCTACGTTTTACAAAGTGATATCAGTACAGTGTCAGTTATAACTCCTTGTACAATCAACTTCAAAATCTGATGAATGTATCTCTTGCATTCAATGTAATTGCTCTTACAGTTGATATATCTTGATTTTATATGGTTGAGTACATATACAATTAAATGAAGCCACCTTCTATACAGCTGGAGGAAAAAGGTGCTCCATTCTGCCACTCAGTGGGATTCCTCGGGAGTAACGCAGAAAGTCATTTTGTGTAACAAACTATTACAATTTACAATCCAATGTATTTCTTGTATAGTATTCATTGATTACTCTACTGCGATCTCTTGTTTAGACAACAGTGAAATTTCTAGGTTTTACAACGTGATATCAATACAGTGTCAGTAATCACTCCTTGTACAACCAACTTCAAAATCTGATGAATGTGTCTCTTGCATTCAATGTAACTGCTCTTACAGTTGCTATATCATGCTTTTATATGGTTGAGTACATATACAATGAAATGAAGCCACCTTCTATACAACTATAGTAAAAAGGTGCTCCATACTGCCACTCAGTGGGATTCCTCGGGAGTAACGCAGAAAGTCATTTTGTGTAAAAAACTATTACAATTTACAATCCAATGTATTTCTTGTATAGTATTCATTGATTACTCTTCTGTGAACTCTTGGTTAGACAACAGTGAAATTTCTACGTTTTACAAAGTGATATCAGTACATTGTCAGTTATCACTCCGTGTACAACCAACTTCAAAATCTGATGAATGTATCTCTGGCATTCAATGTAATTGCTCTTGCAGTTGATATATCTTGATTTTATATGGTTGAGTACATATACAATTAAATGAAGCCACCTTCTATACAGCTGGAGGAAAAAGGTGCTCCATATTGCCACTCAGTGGGATTCTTCGGGAGAAACGCAGAAAGTAATTTTGTGTAACAAACTATTACAATATATAATTTCTTGTATAGTATTCATTGATTACTCTTTTCAATGATCTGTTCGTTACAAGATAGTGATATTTCTCGGTTTTACAAAGTGATATCAGTACAGTGTCAGTTATCACTCCTTGTACAACCAACTTCAAAATCTGATGAATGAATGTCTTGCATTCAATGTAATTGCTCTTACAGTCGATATAACATGCTATTTCAAGATTGAGTACATATACAATGAAATGAAGCCACCTTCTATACAGCTAGAGGAAAAAGGTGCTCCATACTGCCACTCAGTGGGAATCCTCGGGAGTAACACAGAAAATAATTTTGTGTAACAAAGTATTACAATTTACAATCCAATGTAATTCTTGTATAGTATTCATTGTTTACTCTTCTGCGATCTCTTGGTTAGACAACAGTGAAATTTCTACGTTTTTCAAAGTGATATCAATACAGTGTCAGTAATCACTCCTTGTAGAACCAACTTCAAAATCTGATGAATGTATCTCTTGCATTCAATGTAACTGCTCTTACAGTTGCTATATCATGCTTTTATATGGTTGAGTACATATACAATGAAATGAAGCCACCTTCTATACAACTATATTAAAAAGGAGCTCCATACTGCCACTCAGTGGGATTCCTCGGGAGTAATGCAGAAAGTCATTTTGTGTAACAAACTATTACAATATATAATTTCTTGTATAGTATTCATTGATTACTCTTTTCAATGATCTGTTGGTTACAGGATAGTGATATTTCTAGGTTTTACAAAGTGATATCAGTACAGTGTCAGTTATCACTCCTTGTACAAACAACTTCAAAATCTGATGAATGTATCTCTGGCATTCAATGTAACTGCTCTTACTGTTGCTATATCATGCTTTTATTTGGTTGAGTACATATACAATGAAATGAAGCCACCTTCTATACAACTATAGCAAGAAGGTGCTCCATACTGCCACTCAGTGGGATTCCTCGGGAGTAAAGCAGAAAGTCATTTTGTGTAACAAACTATTACAATTTACAATCCAATGTATTTCTTGTATAGTATTCATTGATTACTTTTCTGTGAACTCTTGGTTAGACATCAGTGAAATTTCTACGTTTTACAAAGTGATATCAGTACAGTGTCAGTTATCACTCCTTGTACAACCAACCTTAAAATCTGATGAATGTATCTCTGGCATTCAATGTAACTGCTCTTACTGTGGCTATATCATGCTTTTATATGGTTGAGTACATATACAATTAAATGAAGCCACCTTCTATACAGCTGGAGGAAAAAGGTGCTCCATACTGCCACTCAGTGGGATTCCTCGGGAGTAACGCAGAAAGTCATTTTGTGTAACAAACTATTACAATATACAATTTCTTGTATAGTATTCATTGATTACTCTTTTCAATGATCTGTTGGTTACAGGATAGTGATATTTCTAGGTTTTACAAAGTGATATAAGTACAGTGTCAGTTATCACTCCTTGTACAAACAACTTCAAAATCTGATGAATGTATCTCTGCCATTCAATGTAACTGCTCTTACCGTTGCTATATCATGCTTTTATTTGGTTGAGTACATATACAATGAAATGAAGCCACCTTCTATACAACTATAGCAAAAAGGTGCTCCATTCTGCCACTCAGTGGGATTCCTCAGGAGTAACGCAGAAAGTCATTTTGTGTAACAAACTCTTACAATTTACAATCCAACGTATTTCTTGTATAGTATTCATTGATTACTCTTCTGCGATCTCTTGGTTAGACAACAGTGAAATTTCTAGGTTTTACAACGTGATATCAATACAGTGTCAGTAATCACTCCTTGTACAACCAACTTCAAAATCTGATGAATGTATCTCTTGCATTAAATGTAACTGCTCTTACCGTTGCTATATCATGCTTTTATATGGTTGAGTACATATACAATGAAATGAAGCCACCTTCTATACAACTACAGTAAAAAGGAGCTCCATACTGCCACTCAGTGGGATTCCTCGGGAGTAACGCAGAAAGTCATTTTGTGTAACAAACTATTACAATTTACAATCCAATGTATTTCTTGTATAGTATTCGTTGATTACTCTTCTGCGATCGCTTGGTTAGACAACAGTGAAATTTCTAGGTTTTCCAACGTGATATCAATACAGTGTCAGTAATCACTCCTTGTAGAACCAACTTCAAAATCTGATGAACGTATCTCTTGCATTCAATGTAACTGCTCTTACAGTTGCTATATCATGCTTTTATATGGTTGAGTACATATACAATGAAATGAAGCCACCTTCTATACAGCTGGAGGAAAAAGGTGCTCCATACTGCCACTCAGTGGGATTCCTCGGGAGTAACGCAGAAAGTCATTTTGTGTAACAAACTATTACAATATACAATTTCTTGTATAGTATTCATTGATTACTCTTTTCAATGATCTGTTGGTTACAGGATAGTGATATTTCTAGGTTTTACAAAGTGATATCAGTACAGTGTCAGTTATCACTCCTTGTACAAACAACTTCAAAATCTGATGAATGTATCTCTGCCATTCAATGTAACTGCTCTTACCGTTGCTATATCATGCTTTTATTTGGTTGAGTACATATACAATGAAATGAAGCCACCTTCTATACAACTATAGCAAAAAGGTGCTCCATACTGTCACTCAGTGGGATTCCTCAGGAGTAACGCAGAAAGTCATTTTGTGTAACAAACTCTTACAATTTACAATCCAATGTATTTCTTGTATAGTATTCATTGATTACTCTTCTGCGATCTCTTGGTTAGACAACAGTGAAATTTCTAGGTTTTACAACGTGATATCAATACAGTGTCAGTAATCACTCCTTGTACAACCATCTTCAAAATCTGATGAATGTATCTCTTGCATTCAATGTAACTGCTCTTACAGTTGCTATATCATGCTTTTATATGGTTGAGTACATATACAATGAAATGAAGCCACCTTCTATACAACTATAGTAAAAAGGTCCTCCATACTGCCACTCAGTGGGATTCCTCGGGAGTAACGCAGAAAGTCATTTTGTGTAACAAACTATTACAATTTATAATCCAATGTATTTCTTGTATAGTATTCGTTGATTACTCTTCTGCGATCGCTTGGTTAGACAACAGTGAAATTTCTAGGTTTTCCAACGTGATATCAATACAGTGTCAGTAATCACTCCTTGTACAACCAACTTCAAAATCTGATGAATGTATCTCTTGCATTCAATGTAACGGCTCTTACAGTTGCTATATCATGCTTTTATATGGTTGAGTACATATACAATGAAATGAAGCCACCTTCTATACAACTATAGTAAAAAGGAGCTCCATACTGCCACTCAGTGGGATTCCTCGGGAGTAACGCAGAAAGTCATTTTGTGTAACAAACTATTACAATTTACAAACCAATATATTTCTTGTATAGTATTCATTGATTACTCTTCTGTGAACTCTTGGTTAGACAACAGTGAAATTTCTACGTTTTGCAAAGTGATATCAGTACAGTGTCAGTTATCACTCCTTGTACAAAGAACTTCAAAATCTGATGAATGTATCTCTGGCATTCAATGTAACTGCTCTTACAGTTGCTATATCATGCTTTTATATGGTTGAGTACATATACAATGAAATGAAGCCACCTTCTATACAACTATAGCAAAAAGGTGCTCCATACTGCCACTCAGTGGGATTCCTCGGGAGTAACGCAGAAAGTCATTTTGTGTAACAAACGATTACAATTTACAATCCAATGTATTTCTTGTATAGTATTCATTGATTACTCTTCTGTGAACTCTTGGTTAGACAACAGTGAAATTTCTACGTTTTACAAAGTGATATCAGTACAGTGTCAGTTATCACTCCTTGTACAACCAACTTCAAAATCTGATGAATGTATCTCTGCCATTCAATGTAACTGCTCTTACAGTTGCTATATCATGCTTTTATATGGTTGAGTACATATACAATGAAATGAATCCACCTTCTATACAACTACAGTAAAAAGGTGCTCCATACTGCCACTCAGTGGGATTCCTCGCGAGTAACGCAGAAAGTCATATTGTGTAACAAACTATTACAATTTACAGTCCAATGTATTTCTTGTATAGTATTCATTGATTACTCTTCTGCGATCTCTTGGTTAGACAACAGTGAAATTTCTAGGTTTTACAACGTGATATCAATACAGTGTCAGTAATCACTCCTTGTACAACCAACTTCAAAATCTGATGAATGTATCTCTTGCATTCAATGTAACTGCTCTTACAGTTGCTATATCATGCTTTTATATGGTTGAGTACATATACAATGAAATGAAGCCACCTTCTATACAGCTGGAGGAAAAGGTGCTCCATACTGCCACTCAGTGGGATTCCTCGGGAGTAACGCAGAAAGTCATTTTGTGTAACAAACTATTACAATATACAATTTCTTGTATAGTATTCATTGATTACTCTTTTCAATGATCTGTTGGTTACAGGATAGTGATATTTCTAGGTTTTACAAAGTGATATCAGTACAGTGTCAGTTATCACTCCTTGTACAAACAACTTCAAAATCTGATGAATGTATCTCTGCCATTCAATGTAACTGCTCTTACCGTTGCTATATCATGCTTTTATTTGGTTGAGTACATATACAATGAAATGAAGCCACCTTCTATACAACTATAGCAAAAAGGTGCTCCATACTGCCACTCAGTGGGATTCCTCAGGAGTAACGCAGAAAGTCATTTTGTGTAACAAACTCTTACAATTTACAATCCAATGTATTTCTTGTATAGTATTCATTGATTACTCTTCTGCGATCTCTTGGTTAGACAACAGTGAAATTTCTAGGTTTTACAAAGTGATATCAATACAGTGTCAGTAATCACTCCTTGTACAACCAACTTCAAAATCTGATGAATGTATCTCTTGCATTCAATGTAACTGCTCTTACAGTTGCTATATCATGCTTTTATATGGTTGAGTACATATACAATGAAATGAATCCACCTTCTATACAACTAAATTAAAAAGTGCTCCATACTGCCACTCAGTGGGATTCCTCGGGAGTAACGCAGAAAGTCATTTTGTGTAACAAACTATTACAATATACAATTTCTTGTATAGTATTCATTGATTACTCTTTTCAATGATCTGTTGGTTACAGGATAGTGATATTTCTAGGTTTTACAAAGTGATATCAGTACAGTGTCAGTTATCACTCCTTGTACAAACAACTTCAAAATCTGATGAATGTATCTCTGGCATTCAATGTAACTGCTCTTACTGTTGCTATATCATGCTTTTATTTGGTTGAGTACATATACAATGAAATGAAGCCACCTTCTATACAACTATAGCAAAAAGGTGCTCCATACTGCCACTCAGTGGGATTCCTCGGGAGTAAAGCAGAAAGTCATTTTGTGTAACAAACTATTACAATTTACAATTCAATGTATTTCTTGTATAGTATTCATTGATTACTTTTCTGTGAACTCTTGGTTAGACATCAGTGAAATTTCTACGTTTTACAAAGTGATATCAGTACAGTGTCAGTTATCACTCCTTGTACAACCAACCTTAAAATCTGATGAATGTATCTCTGGCATTCAATGTAACTGCTCTTACTTTGGCTATATCATGCTTTTATATGGTTGAGTACATATACAATTAAATGAAGCCACCTTCTATACAACTACAGTAAAAAGGTGCTCCATACTGCCACTCAGTGGGATTCCTCGGGAGTAACGCAGAAAGTCATTTTGTGTAACAAACTATTACAATATACAATTTCTTGTATAGTATTCATTGATTACTCTTTTCAATGATCTGTTGGTTACAGGATAGTGATATTTCTAGGTTTTACAAAGTGATATCAGTACAGTGTCAGTTATCACTCCTTGTACAAACAACTTCAAAATCTGATGAATGTATCTCTGCCATTCAATGTAACTGCTCTTACCGTTGCTATATCATGCTTTTATTTGGTTGAGTACATATACAATGAAATGAAGCCACCTTCTATACAACTATAGCAAAAAGGTGCTCCATACTGTCACTCAGTGGGATTCCTCAGGAGTAACGCAGAAAGTCATTTTGTGTAACAAACTCTTACAATTTACAATCCAATGTATTTCTTGTATAGTATTCATTGATTACTCTTCTGCGATCTCTTGGTTAGACAACAGTGAAATTTCTAGGTTTTACAACGTGATATCAATACAGTGTCAGTAATCACTCCTTGTACAACCATCTTCAAAATCTGATGAATGTATCTCTGGCATTCAATGTAACTGCTCTTACAGTTGCTATATCATGCTTTTATATGGTTGAGTACATATACAATGAAATGAAGCCACCTTCTATACAACTATAGCAAAAAGGTGCTCCATACTGCCACTCAGTGGGATTCCTCGGGAGTAACGCAGAAAGTCATTTTGTGTAACAAACGATTACAATTTACAATCCAATGTATTTCTTGTATAGTATTCATTGATTACTCTTCTGTGAACTCTTGGTTAGACAACAGTGAAATTTCTACGTTTTACAAAGTGATATCAGGACAGTGTCAGTTATCACTCCTTGTACAACCAACTTCAAAATCTGATGAATGTATCTCTTGCATTCAATGTAACTGCTCTTACAGTTGCTATATCATGCTTTTATATGGTTGAGTACATATACAATGAAATGAAGCCACCTTCTATACAAGTATAGTAAAAAGGTGCTCCATACTGCCACTCAGTGGGATTCCTCGTGAGTAACGCAGAAAGTCATTTTGTGTAACAAACTATTACAATATAAAATTTCTTGTATAGTATTCATTGATTACTCTTTTCAATGATCTGTTGGTTACAGGATAGTGATATTTCTCGGTTTTACAAAGTGATATCAGTACAGTGTCAGTTATCACTCCTTGTACAACCAACTTCAAAATCTGATGAATGTATCTCTGCCATTCAATGTAACTGCTCTTACAGTTGCTATATCATGCTTTTATATGGTTGAGTACATATACAATGAAATGAATCCACCTTCTATACAACTACAGTAAAAAGGTGCTCCATACTGCCACTCAGTGGGATTCCTCGCGAGTAACGCAGAAAGTCATTTTGTGTAACAAACTATTACAATTTACAGTCCAATGTATTTCTTGTATAGTATTCATTGATTACTCTTCTGCGATCTCTTGGTTAGACAACAGTGAAATTTCTAGGTTTTACAACGTGATATCAATACAGTGTCAGTAATCACTCCTTGTACAACCAACTTCAAAATCTGATGAATGTATCTCTTGCATTCAATGTAACTGCTCTTACAGTTGCTATATCATGCTTTTATATGGTTGAGTACATATACAATGAAATGAAGCCACCTTCTATACAGCTGGAGGAAAAGGTGCTCCATACTGCCACTCAGTGGGATTCCTCGGGAGTAACGCAGAAAGTCATTTTGTGTAACAAACTATTACAATATACAATTTCTTGTATAGTATTCATTGATTACTCTTTTCAATGATCTGTTGGTTACAGGATAGTGATATTTCTAGGTTTTACAAAGTGATATCAGTACAGTGTCAGTTATCACTCCTTGTACAAACAACTTCAAAATCTGATGAATGTATCTCTGCCATTCAATGTAACTGCTCTTACCGTTGCTATATCATGCTTTTATTTGGTTGAGTACATATACAATGAAATGAAGCCACCTTCTATACAACTATAGCAAAAAGGTGCTCCATACTGCCACTCAGTGGGATTCCTCAGGAGTAACGCAGAAAGTCATTTTGTGTAACAAACTCTTACAATTTACAATCCAATGTATTTCTTGTATAGTATTCATTGATTACTCTTCTGCGATCTCTTGGTTAGACAACAGTGAAATTTCTAGGTTTTACAAAGTGATATCAATACAGTGTCAGTAATCACTCCTTGTACAACCAACTTCAAAATCTGATGAATGTATCTCTTGCATTCAATGTAACTGCTCTTACAGTTGCTATATCATGCTTTTATATGGTTGAGTACATATACAATGAAATGAATCCACCTTCTATACAACTAAATTAAAAAGTGCTCCATACTGCCACTCAGTGGGATTCCTCGGGAGTAACGCAGAAAGTCATTTTGTGTAACAAACTATTACAATATACAATTTCTTGTATAGTATTCATTGATTACTCTTTTCAATGATCTGTTGGTTACAGGATAGTGATATTTCTAGGTTTTACAAAGTGATATCAGTACAGTGTCAGTTATCACTCCTTGTACAAACAACTTCAAAATCTGATGAATGTATCTCTGGCATTCAATGTAACTGCTCTTACTGTTGCTATATCATGCTTTTATTTGGTTGAGTACATATACAATGAAATGAAGCCACCTTCTATACAACTATAGCAAAAAGGTGCTCCATACTGCCACTCAGTGGGATTCCTCGGGAGTAAAGCAGAAAGTCATTTTGTGTAACAAACTATTACAATTTACAATCCAATGTATTTCTTGTATAGTATTCATTGATTACTTTTCTGTGAACTCTTGGTTAGACATCAGTGAAATTTCTACGTTTTACAAAGTGATATCAGTACAGTGTCAGTTATCACTCCTTGTACAACCAACCTTAAAATCTGATGAATGTATCTCTGGCATTCAATGTAACTGCTCTTACTGTGGCTATATCATGCTTTTATATGGTTGAGTACATATACAATTAAATGAAGCCACCTTCTATACAGCTGGAGGAAAAAGGTGCTCCATACTGCCACTCAGTGGGATTCCTCGTGAGTAACGCAGAAAGTCATTTTGTGTAACAAACTATTACAATATAAAATTTCTTGTATAGTATTCATTGATTACTCTTTTCAATGATCTGTTGGTTACAGGATAGTGATATTTCTCGGTTTTACAAAGTGATATCAGTACAGTGTCAGTTATCACTCTTTGTACAACCAACTTCAAAATCTGATGAATGTATCTCTGCCATTCAATGTAACTGCTCTTACAGTTGCTATATCATGCTTTTATATGGTTGAGTACATATACAATGAAATGAATCCACCTTCTATACAACTACAGTAAAAAGGTGCTCCATACTGCCACTCAGTGGGATTCCTCGCGAGTAACGCAGAAAGTCATTTTGTGTAACAAACTATTACAATTTACAGTCCAATGTATTTCTTGTATAGTATTCATTGATTACTCTTCTGCGATCTCTTGGTTAGACAACAGTGAAATTTCTAGGTTTTACAACGTGATATCAATACAGTGTCAGTAATCACTCCTTGTACAACCAACTTCAAAATCTGATGAATGTATCTCTTGCATTCAATGTAACTGCTCTTACAGTTGCTATATCATGCTTTTATATGGTTGAGTACATATACAATGAAATGAAGCCACCTTCTATACAGCTGGAGGAAAAGGTGCTCCATACTGCCACTCAGTGGGATTCCTCGGGAGTAACGCAGAAAGTCATTTTGTGTAACAAACTATTACAATATACAATTTCTTGTATAGTATTCATTGATTACTCTTTTCAATGATCTGTTGGTTACAGGATAGTGATATTTCTAGGTTTTACAAAGTGATATCAGTACAGTGTCAGTTATCACTCCTTGTACAAACAACTTCAAAATCTGATGAATGTATCTCTGCCATTCAATGTAACTGCTCTTACAGTTGCTATATCATGCTTTTATTTGGTTGAGTACATATACAATGAAATGAAGCCACCTTCTATACAACTATAGGAAAAAGGTGGTCCATACTGCCACTCAGTGGGATTCCTCGTGAGTAACGGAGAAAGTCATTTTGTGTAACAAACTATTACAAAATACAATTTCTTGCATAGTATTCATTGATTACTCTTCTGTGAACTCTTGGTTAGACAACAGTGAAATTTCTACGTTTTACAAAGTGATATCAGTACAGTGTCACTTATCACTCCTTGTACAAAGAACTTCAAAATCTGATGAATGTATCTCTGGCATTCAATGTAACTGCTCTTACAGTTGCTATATCATGCTTTTATATGGTTGAGTACATATACAATGAAATGAATCCACCTTCTATACAACTAAATTAAAAAGTGCTCCATACTGCCACTCAGTGGGATTCCTCGGGAGTAACGCAGAAAGTCATTTTGTGTAACAAACTATTACAATATACAATTTCTTGTATAGTATTCATTGATTACTCTTTTCAATGATCTGTTGGTTACAGGATAGTGATATTTCTAGGTTTTACAAAGTGATATCAGTACAGTGTCAGTTATCACTCCTTGTACAAACAACTTCAAAATCTGATGAATGTATCTCTGGCATTCAATGTAACTGCTCTTACTGTTGCTATATCATGCTTTTATTTGGTTGAGTACATATACAATGAAATGAAGCCACCTTCTATACAACTATAGCAAAAAGGTGCTCCATACTGCCACTCAGTGGGATTCCTCGGGAGTAAAGCAGAAAGTCATTTTGTGTAACAAACTATTACAATTTACAATCCAATGTATTTCTTGTATAGTATTCATTGATTACTTTTCTGTGAACTCTTGGTTAGACATCAGTGAAATTTCTACGTTTTACAAAGTGATATCAGTACAGTGTCAGTTATCACTCCTTGTACAACCAACCTTAAAATCTGATGAATGTATCTCTGGCATTCAATGTAACTGCTCTTACTGTGGCTATATCATGCTTTTATATGGTTGAGTACATATACAATTAAATGAAGCCACCTTCTATACAACTACAGTAAAAAGGTGCTCCATACTGCCACTCAGTGGGATTCCTCGGGAGTAACGCAGAAAGTCATTTTGTGTAACAAACTATTACAATATACAATTTCTTGTATAGTATTCATTGATTACTCTTTTCAATGATCTGTTGGTTACAGGATAGTGATATTTCTAGGTTTTACAAAGTGATATCAGTACAGTGTCAGTTATCACTCCTTGTACAAACAACTTCAAAATCTGATGAATGTATCTCTGCCATTCAATGTAACTGCTCTTACCGTTGCTATATCATGCTTTTATTTGGTTGAGTACATATACAATGAAATGAAGCCACCTTCTATACAACTATAGCAAAAAGGTGCTCCATACTGTCACTCAGTGGGATTCCTCAGGAGTAACGCAGAAAGTCATTTTGTGTAACAAACTCTTACAATTTACAATCCAATGTATTTCTTGTATAGTATTCATTGATTAATCTTCTGCGATCTCTTGGTTAGACAACAGTGAAATTTCTAGGTTTTACAACGTGATATCAATACAGTGTCAGTAATCACTCCTTGTACAACCATCTTCAAAATCTGATGAATGTATCTCTTGCATTCAATGTAACTGCTCTTACCGTTGCTATATCATGCTTTTATATGGTTGAGTACATATACAATGAAATGAAGCCACCTTCTATACAACTATAGTAAAAAGGTCCTCCATACTGCCACTCAGTGGGATTCCTCGGGAGTAACGCAGAAAGTCATTTTGTGTAACAAACTATTACAATTTATAATCCAATGTATTTCTTCTATAGTATTCGTTGATTACTCTTCTGCGATCGCTTGGTTAGACAACAGTGAAATTTCTAGGTTTTCCAACGTGATATCAATACAGTGTCAGTAATCACTCCTTGTACAACCAACTTCAAAATCTGATGAATGTATCTCTTGCATTCAATGTAACGGCTCTTACAGTTGCTATATCATGCTTTTATATGGTTGAGTACATATACAATGAAATGAAGCCACCTTCTATACAACTATAGTAAAAAGGAGCTCCATACTGCCACTCAGTGGGATTCCTCGTGAGTAACGCAGAAAGTCATTTTGTGTAACAAACTATTACAATATAAAATTCCTTGTATAGTATTCATTGATTACTCTTTTCAATGATCTGTTGGTTACAGGATAGTGATATTTCTCGGTTTTACAAAGTGATATCAGTACAGTGTCAGTTATCACTCCTTGTACAACCAACTTCAAAATCTGATGAATGTATCTCTGCCATTCAATGTAACTGCTCTTACAGTTGCTATATCATGCTTTTATATGGTTGAGTACATATACAATGAAATGAATCCACCTTCTATACAACTACAGTAAAAAGGTGCTCCATACTGCCACTCAGTGGGATTCCTCGCGAGTAACGCAGAAAGTCATTTTGTGTAACAAACTATTACAATTTACAGTCCAATGTATTTCTTGTATAGTATTCATTGATTACTCTTCTGCGATCTCTTGGTTAGACAACAGTGAAATTTCTAGGTTTTACAACGTGATATCAATACAGTGTCAGTAATCACTCCTTGTACAACCAACTTCAAAATCTGATGAATGTATCTCTTGCATTCAATGTAACTGCTCTTACAGTTGCTATATCATGCTTTTATATGGTTGAGTACATATACAATGAAATGAAGCCACCTTCTATACAGCTGGAGGAAAAGGTGCTCCATACTGCCACTCAGTGGGATTCCTCGGGAGTAACGCAGAAAGTCATTTTGTGTAACAAACTATTACAATATACAATTTCTTGTATAGTATTCATTGATTACTCTTTTCAATGATCTGTTGGTTACAGGATAGTGATATTTCTAGGTTTTACAAAGTGATATCAGTACAGTGTCAGTTATCACTCCTTGTACAAACAACTTCAAAATCTGATGAATGTATCTCTGCCATTCAATGTAACTGCTCTTACCGTTGCTATATCATGCTTTTATTTGGTTGAGTACATATACAATGAAATGAAGCCACCTTCTATACAACTATAGCAAAAAGGTGCTCCATACTGCCACTCAGTGGGATTCCTCAGGAGTAACGCAGAAAGTCATTTTGTGTAACAAACTCTTACAATTTACAATCCAATGTATTTCTTGTATAGTATTCATTGATTACTCTTCTGCGATCTCTTGGTTAGACAACAGTGAAATTTCTAGGTTTTACAAAGTGATATCAATACAGTGTCAGTAATCACTCCTTGTACAACCAACTTCAAAATCTGATGAATGTATCTCTTGCATTCAATGTAACTGCTCTTACAGTTGCTATATCATGCTTTTATATGGTTGAGTACATATACAATGAAATGAAGCCACCTTCTATACAACTATAGTAAAAAGGAGCTCCATACTGCCACT
The DNA here is from genome assembly GCA_029233225.1 of Lepidodactylus listeri. NCBI lineage: Eukaryota > Metazoa > Chordata > Lepidosauria > Squamata > Gekkonidae > Lepidodactylus > Lepidodactylus listeri. The sequence continues at coordinate 320,794 of JARCFY010000032.1, forward strand.
CAGTGGGATTCCTCAGGAGTAACGCAGAAAGTCATTTTGTTTAACAAACTATTACAATATATAATTTCTTGTATAGTATTCATTGATTACTCTTTTCAATGATCTGTTGGTTACAGGATAGTGATATTTCTAGGTTTTACAAAGTGATATCAGTACAGTGTCAGTTATCACTCCTTGTACAAACAACTTCAAAATCTGATGAATGTATCTCTGGCATTTAATGTAACTGCTCTTACTGTTGCTATATCATGCTTTTATTTGGTTGAGTACATATACAATGAAATGAAGCCACCTTCTATACAACTATAGCAAAAAGGTGCTCCATACTGCCACTCAGTGGGATTCCTCGGGAGTAACGCAGAAAGTCATTTTGTGTAACAAACTATTACAATTTACAATCCAATGTATTTCTTGTATAGTATTCATTGATTACTTTTCTGTGAACTCTTGGTTAGACATCAGTGAAATTTCTACGTTTTACAAAGTGATATCAGTACAGTGTCAGTTATCACTCCTTGTACAACCAACTTTAAAATCTGATGAATGTATCTCTGGCATTCAATGTAACTGCTCTTACTGTGGCTATATCATGCTTTTATATGGTTGAGTACATATACAATTAAATGAAGCCACCTTCTATACAGCTGGAGGAAAAGGTGCTCCATACTGCCACTCAGTGGGATTCCTCGGGAGTAACGCAGAAAGTCATTTTGTGTAACAAACTATTACATTATATAATTTCTTGTATAGTATTCATTGATTAATCTTTTCAATGATCTGTTGGTTACAGTATAGTGATATTTCTAGGTTTTACAAAGTGATTTTAAGTACAGTGTCCGTTCTCACTCCTTGTACAAACAACTTCAAAATCTGATGAATGTATCTCTGGCATTCAATGTAACTGCTCTTACAGTTGCTATGTCATGCTTTTATATGGTTGAGTACATATACAATGAAATGAAGCCACCTTCTATACAACTATAGCAAAAAGGTGCTCCATACTGCCACTTAGTGGGATTCCTAGGGAGTAACGCAGAAAATCGTTTTGTGTAACAAACTATTACAATTTACAATCCAATGTATTTCTTGGATAGTATTCATTGATTACTCTTCTGTGAACTCTTGGTTAGACAACAGTGAAATTTCTACGTTTTACAAAGTGATATCAGTACAGTGTCAGTTATCACTCCTTGTACAACCAACTTCAAAATCTGATGAATGTATCTCTTGCATTCAATGTAACTGCTCTTACCGTTGCTATATCATGCTTTTCTTTGGTTGAGTACATATACAATGAAATGAAGCCACCTTCTATACAACTACAGTAAAAAGGTGCTCCATACTGCCACTCAGTGGGATTCCTCGGGAGTAACGCAGAAAGTCATTTTGTGTAACAAACTATTACAATTTACAATCCAATGTATTTCTTGTATAGTATTCATTGATTACTCTTCTGCGATCTCTTGGTTAGACAACAGTGAAATTTCTAGGTTTTACAACGTGATATCAATACAGTGTCAGTAATCACTCCTTGTACAACCAACTTCAAAATCTGATGAATGTATCTCTTGCATTCAATGTAACTGCTCTTACAGTTGCTATATCATGCTTTTATATGGTTGAGTACATATACAATGAAATGAAGCCACCTTCTATACAGCTGGAGGAAAAAGGTGCTCCATACTACCACTCAGTGGGATTCCTCGGGAGTAACGCAGAAAGTCATTTTGTGTAACAAACTATTACAATATACAATTTCTTGTATAGTATTCATTGATTACTCTTTTCAATGATCTGTTGGTTTCAGGATAGTGATATTTCTAGGTTTTACAAAGTGATATCAGTACAGTGTCAGTTATCACTACTTGTACAAACAACTTCAAAATCTGATGAATGTATCTCTGCCATTCAATGTAACTGCTCTTACCGTTGCTATATCATGCTTTTATTTGGTTGAGTACATATACAATGAAATGAAGCCACCTTCTATACAACTATAGCAAAAAGGTGCTCCATACTGCCACTCAGTGGGATTCCTCAGGAGTAACGCAGAAAGTCATTTTGTGTAACAAACTCTTACAATTTACAATCCAATGTATTTCTTGTATAGTATTCATTGATTACTCTTCTGCGATCTCTTGGTTAGACAACAGTGAAATTTCTAGGTTTTACAAAGTGATATCAATACAGTGTCAGTAATCACTCCTTGTACAACCAACTTCAAAATCTGATGAATGTATCTCTTGCATTCAATGTAACTGCTCTTACAGTTGCTATATCATGCTTTTATATGGTTGAGTACATATACAATGAAATGAAGCCACCTTCTATACAACTATAGTAAAAAGGTGCTCCATACTGCCACTCAGTGGGATTCCTCATGAGTAACACAGAAAGTCATTTTGTCTAACAAACTATTACAATATACAATTTCTTGTATAGTATTCATTGATTACTCTTTTCAATGATCTGTTGGTTACAGGATAGTGATATATCTAGGTTTTACAAAGTGATATCAGTACAGTGTCAGTTATCACTCCTTGTACAAACAACTTCAAAATCTGATGAATGTATCTCTGGCATTCAATGTAACTGCTCTTACAGTTGCTATATCATGCTTTTATATGGTTGAGTACATAGACAATGAAATGAAGCCACCTTCTATACAACTATAGCAAAAAGGTACTCCATACTGCCACTCAGTGGGATTCCTCGGGAGTAACGCAGAAAGTCATTTTGTGTAACAAACTATTACAATTTACAATCGAATGTATTTCTTGTATAGTATTAATTGATTACTCTTTTCAATGATCTGTTTGTTACAGGATAGTGATATTTCTAGGTTTTACAACGTGATATCAATACAGAGTCAGTAATCACTGCTTGTACAACCAACTTCAAAATCTGATGAATGTGTCTCTTGCATTCAATGTAACTGTTCTTACAGTTGCTATATCATGCTTTTTTATGGTTGAGTACATATACAATGAAATGAAGCCACCTTCTATACAACTATAGTAAAAAGGTGCTCCATACTGCCACTCAGTGGGATTCCTCATGAGTAACGCAGAAAGTCATTTTGTGTAACAAACTATTACAATATACAATTTCTTGTATAGTATTCATTGATTACTCTTTTCAATGATCTGTTGGTTACAGGATAGTGATATTTCTAGGTTTTACAAAGTGATATCAGTACAGTGTCAGTTATCACTCCTTGTACAAACAACTTCAAAATCTGATGAATGTATCTCTGGCATTCAATGTAACTGCTCTTACAGTTGCTATATCATGCTTTTATATGGTTGAGTACATAGACAATGAAATGAAGCCACCTTCTATACAACTATAGCAAAAGGGTACTCCATACTGCCACTCAGTGGGATTCCTCGGGAGTAACGCAGAAAGTCATTTTGTGTAACAAACTATTACAATTTACAATCCAATGTATTTCTTGTATAGTATTAATTGATTACTCTTCTGCGATGTCTTGGTTAGACAACAGTGAAATTTCTACGTTTTACAACGTGATATCAATACAGTGTCAGTTATCACTCCTTGTACAACCAACTTCAAAATCTGATGAATGTATCTCTTGCATTCAATGTAACTGCTCTTACCGTTGCTATATCATGCTTTTATATGGTTGAATACATATACAATGAAATGAAGCCACCTTCTATACAACTACAGTAAAAAGGTGCTCCATTCTGCCACTCAGTGGGATTCCTCGTGAGTAACGCAGAAAGTCATTTTGTGTAACAAACTATTCCAATTTACAATCCAATGTATTTCTTGTATAGTATTAATTGATTACTCTTCTGCGATCTCTTGGTTAGAGAACAGTGAAATTTCTAGGTTTTACAACGTGATATCAATACAGTGTCAGTAATCACTCCTTGTACAACCAACTTCAAAATCTGATGAATGTATCTCTTGCATTCAATGTAACTGCTCTTACAGTTGCTATATCATGCTTTTATAAGGTTGAGTACATAGACAATGAAATGAAGCCACCTTCTATACAACTATAGCAAAAAGGTGCTCCATACTGCCACTCAGTGGGATTCCTCGGGAGTAACGCAGAAAGTCATTTTGTGTAACAAACTATTACAATTTACAATCCAATGTATTTCTTGTATAGTATTCATTGATTACTCTTCTGTGAACTCTTCGTTAGACAACAGTGAAATTTCTATGTTTTACAAAGTGATATCAGTATAGTGTCAGTTATCACTCCTTGTACAAAGAACTTCAAAATCTGATGAATGTATCTCTGGCATTCAATGTAACTGCTCTTACAGTGGCTATATCATGCTTTTATATGGTTGAGTACATATACAATTAAATGAAGCCACCTTCTATACAGCTGGAGGAAAAAGGTTCTCCATTCTGCCACTCAGTGGGATTCCTCGGGAGTAACGCAGAAAATCATTTTGTGTAACAAAATATTACAATTTACAATCCAATGTATTTCTTGTATAGTATTCATTGATTACTCTTCTGTGAACTCTTGGTTAGACAACAGTGAAATTTCTACGTTTTTCAAAGTGATATCAATACAGTGATATCAATACAGATATCAATTCTCACTCCTTGTACAATCAACTTCAAAATCTGATGAATGTATCTCTTGCATTCAATGTAACTGCTCTTACCGTTGCTATATCATGCTTTTATATGGTTGAGTACATATACAATGAAATGAAGCCACCTTCTATACAACTACAGTAAAAAGGTGCTCCATACTGCCACTCAGTGGGATTCCTCGGGAGTAACGCAGAAAGTCATTTTGTGTAACAAACTATTACAATTTACAATCCAATGTATTTCTTCTATAGTATTCATTGATTACTCTTCTGCGATCTGTTGGTTAGACAACAGTGAAATTTCTAGGTTTTACAACGTGATATCAATATAGTGTCAGTAATCACTCCTTGTAGAACCAACTTCAAAATCTGATGAATGTATCTCTTGCATTCAATGTAACTGCTCTTACCGTTGCTATATCATGCTTTTATATGGTTGAGTACATATACAATGAAATGAAGCCACCTTCTATACAACTATAGTAAAAAGGTCCTCCATACTGCCACTCAGTGGGATTCCTCGGGAGTAAAGCAGAAAGTCATTTTGTGTAACAAACTATTACGATATACAATTTCTTGTATAGTATTCATTGATTACTCTTTTCAATGATCTGTTGGTTACAGGATATTGATATTTCTAGGTTTTACAAAGTGATATCAGTACAGTGTCAGTTATCACTCCTTGTACAAACAACTTCAAAATCTGATGAATGTATCTCTGGCATTCAATGTAACTGCTCTTACTGTGGCTATATCATGCTTTTATTTGGTTGAGTACATATACAATGAAATGAAGCCACCTTCTATACAACTATAGCAAAAAGGTGCTCCATACTGCCACTCAGTGGGATTCCTCGGGAGTAAAGCAGAAAGTCATTTTGTGTAACAAACTATTACAATTTACAATCCAATGTATTTCTTGTATAGTATTCATTGATTACTTTTCTGTGAACTCTTGGTTAGACATCAGTGAAATTTCTACGTTTTACAAAGTGATATCAGTACAGTGTCAGTTATCACTCCTTGTACAACCAACCTTAAAATCTGATGAATGTATCTCTGGCATTCAATGTAACTGCTCTTACTTTGGCTATATCATGCTTTTATATGGTTGAGTACATATACAATTAAATGAAGCCACCTTCTATACAGCTGGAGGAAAAAGGTGCTCCATACTGCCACTCAGTGGGATTCCTCGGGAGTAACGCAGAAAGTCATTTTGTGTAACAAACTATTACAATATACAATTTCTTGTATAGTATTCATTGATTACTCTTTTCAATGATCTGTTGGTTACAGGATAGTGATATTTCTAGGTTTTACAAAGTGATATAAGTACAGTGTCAGTTATCACTCCTTGTACAAACAACTTCAAAATCTGATGAATGTATCTCTGCCATTCAATGTAACTGCTCTTACCGTTGCTATATCATGCTTTTATTTGGTTGAGTACATATACAATGAAATGAAGCCACCTTCTATACAACTATAGCAAAAAGGTGCTCCATACTGCCACTCAGTGGGATTCCTCAGGAGTAACGCAGAAAGTCATTTTGTGTAACAAAGTATTACAATTTACAATCCAATGTATTTCTTGTATAGTATTCGTTGATTACTCTTCTGCGATCGCTTGGTTAGACAACAGTGAAATTTCTAGGTTTTCCAACGTGATATCAATACAGTGTCAGTAATCACTCCTTGTAGAACCAACTTCAAAATCTGATGAACGTATCTCTTGCATTCAATGTAACTGCTCTTACAGTTGCTATATCATGCTTTTATATGGTTGAGTACATATAAAATGAAATGAAGCCACCTTCTATACAGCTGGAGGAAAAAGGTGCTCCATACTGCCACTCAGTGGGATTCCTCGGGAGTAACGCAGAAAGTCATTTTGTGTAACAAACTATTACAATATACAATTTCTTGTATACTATTCATTGATTACTCTTTTCAATGATCTGTTGGTTACAGGATAGTGATATTTCTAGGTTTTACAAAGTGATATCAGTACAGTGTCAGTTATCACTCCTTGTACAAACAACTTCAAAATCTGATGAATGTATCTCTGCCATTCAATGTAACTGCTCTTACCGTTGCTATATCATGCTTTTATTTGGTTGAGTACATATACAATGAAATGAAGCCACCTTCTATACAACTATAGCAAAAAGGTGCTCCATACTGCCACTCAGTGGGATTCCTCAGGAGTAACGCAGAAAGTCATTTTGTGTAACAAACTCTTACAATTTACAATCCAATGTATTTCTTGTATAGTATTCATTGATTACTCTTCTGCGATCTCTTGGTTAGACAACAGTGAAATTTCTAGGTTTTACAACGTGATATCAATACAGTGTCAGTAATCACTCCTTGTACAACCATCTTCAAAATCTGATGAATGTATCTCTTGCATTCAATGTAACTGCTCTTACAGTTGCTATATCATGCTTTTATATGGTTGAGTACATATACAATGAAATGAAGCCACCTTCTATACAACTATAGTAAAAAGGTCCTCCATACTGCCACTCAGTGGGATTCCTCGGGAGTAACGCAGAAAGTCATTTTGTGTAACAAACTATTACAATTTATAATCCAATGTATTTCTTGTATAGTATTCGTTGATTACTCTTCTGCGATCGCTTGGTTAGACAACAGTGAAATTTCTAGGTTTTCCAACGTGATATCAATACAGTGTCAGTAATCACTCCTTGTACAACCAACTTCAAAATCTGATGAATGTATCTCTTGCATTCAATGTAACGGCTCTTACAGTTGCTATATCATGCTTTTATATGGTTGAGTACATATACAATGAAATGAAGCCACCTTCTATACAACTATAGTAAAAAGGAGCTCCATACTGCCACTCAGTGGGATTCCTCGGGAGTAACGCAGAAAGTCATTTTGTGTAACAAACTATTACAATTTACAAACCAATATATTTCTTGTATAGTATTCATTGATTACTCTTCTGTGAACTCTTGGTTAGACAACAGTGAAATTTCTACGTTTTGCAAAGTGATATCAGTACAGTGTCAGTTATCACTCCTTGTACAAAGAACTTCAAAATCTGATGAATGTATCTCTGGCATTCAATGTAACTGCTCTTACAGTTGCTATATCATGCTTTTATATGGTTGAGTACATATACAATGAAATGAAGCCACCTTCTATACAACTATAGCAAAAAGGTGCTCCATACTGCCACTCAGTGGGATTCCTCGGGAGTAACGCAGAAAGTCATTTTGTGAAACAAACGATTACAATTTACAATCCAATGTATTTCTTGTATAGTATTCATTGATTACTCTTCTGTGAACTCTTGGTTAGACAACAGTGAAATTTCTACGTTTTACAAAGTGATATCAGGACAGTGTGTTATCACTCCTTGTACAACCAACTTTAAAATCTGATGAATGTATCTCTTGCATTCAATGTAACTGCTCTTACAGTTGCTATATCATGCTTTTATATGGTTGAGTACATATACAATGAAATGAAGCCACCTTCTATACAACTATAGTAAAAAGGTGCTCCATACTGCCACTCAGTGGGATTCCTCGGGAGTAACGCAGAAAGTCAATTTGTGTAACAAACTATTACAATATACAATTTCTTGTATAGTATTCATTGATTACTCTTTTCAATGATCTGTTGTTTACAGGATAGTGATATTTCTAGGTTTTACAAAGTGATATCAGTACAGTGTCAGTTATCACTCCTTGTACAAACAACTTCAAAATCTGATGAATGTATCTCTGGCATTCAATGTAACTGCTCTTACAGTTGCTATATCATGTTTTTATATGGTTGAGTACATATACAATGAAATGAAGAAACCTTCTATACAACTATAGCAAAAAGGTGCTCCATACTGCCACTCAGTGGGATTCCTCGGGAGTAACGCAGAAATTCATTTTGTGTAACAAACTATTACAATTTACAATCCAATGTATTTCTTGTATAGTATTCATTGATTACTCTTCTGTGAACTCTTGGTTAGACAACAGTGAAATTTCTACGTTTTACAAAGTGATATCAGTACAGTGTCAGTTATCACTCCTTGTACAACCAACTTCAAAATCTGATGAATGTATCTCTTGCATTCAATGTAACTGCTCTTACCGTTGCTATATCATGCTTTTATTTGGTTGAGTACATATACAATGAAATGAAGCCACCTTCTATACAACTATAGCAAAAAGGTGCTCCATACTGCCACTAAGTGGGATTCCTCAGGAGTAACGCAGAAAGTCATTTTGTGTAACAAACTCTTACAATTTACAATCCAATGTATTTCTTGTATAGTATTCATTGATTACTCTTCTGCGATCTCTTGGTTAGACAACAGTGAAATTTCTAGGTTTTACAACGTGATATCAATACAGTGTCAGTAATCACTCCTTGTACAACCATCTTCAAAATCTGATGAATGTATCTCTTGCATTCAATGTAACTGCTCTTACAGTTGCTATATCATGCTTTTATATGGTTGAGTACATATACAATGAAATGAAGCCACCTTCCATACAACTATAGTAAAAAGGTCCTCCATACTGCCACTCAGTGGGATTCCTCGGGAGTAACGCAGAAAGTCATTTTGTGTAACAAACTATTACAATTTATAATCCAATGTATTTCTTGTATAGTATTCGTTGATTACTCTTCTGCGATCGCTTGGTTAGACAACAGTGAAATTTCTAGGTTTTCCAACGTGATATCAATACAGTGTCAGTAATCACTCCTTGTACAACCAACTTCAAAATCTGATGAATGTATCTCTTGCATTCAATGTAACGGCTCTTACAGTTGCTATATCATGCTTTTATATGGTTGAGTACATATACAATGAAATGAAGCCACCTTCTATACAACTATAGTAAAAAGGAGCTCCATACTGCCACTCAGTGGGATTCCTCGGGAGTAACGCAGAAAGTCATTTTGTGTAACAAACTATTACAATTTACAAACCAATATATTTCTTGTATAGTATTCATTGATTACTCTTCTGTGAACTCTTGGTTAGACAACAGTGAAATTTCTACGTTTTGCAAAGTGATATCAGTACAGTGTCAGTTATCACTCCTTGTACAAAGAACTTCAAAATCTGATGAATGTATCTCTGGCATTCAATGTAACTGCTCTTACAGTTGCTATATCATGCTTTTATATGGTTGAGTACATATACAATGAAATGAAGCCACCTTCTATACAACTATAGTAAAAAGGTGCTCCATACTGCCACTAAGTGGGATTCCTCAGGAGTAACGCAGAAAGTCATTTTGTGTAACAAACTCTTACAATTTACAATCCAATGTATTTCTTGTATAGTATTCATTGATTACTCTTCTGTGAACTCTTGGTTAGACAACAGTGAAATTTCTACGTTTTACAAAGTGATATCAGTACAGTGTCAGTTATCACTCCTTGTACAACCAACTTCAAAATCTGATGAATGTATCTCTTGCATTCAATGTAATTGCTCTTACAGTTGATATATCTTGATTTTATATGGTTGAGTACATATACAATTAAATGAAGCCACCTTCTATACAACTACAGTAAAAAGGAGCTCCATACTGCCACTAAGTGGGATTCCTCGGGAGTAACGCAGAAAGTCATTTTGTGTAACAAACTATTACAATATATAATTTCTTGAATAGTATTCATTGATTACTCTTTTCAATGATCTGTTGGTTACAGGATAGTGATATTTCTAGGTTTTACAAAGTGATATCAGTACAGTGTCAGTTATCACTCCTTGTACAAACAACTTCAAAATCTGATGAATGTATCTCTGGCATTCAATGTAACTGCTCTTACTGTTGCTATATCATGCTTTTATTTGGTTGAGTACATATACAATGAAATGAAGCCACCTTCTATACAACTATAGCAAAAAGGTGCTCCATACTGCCACTCAGTGGGATTCCTCGGGAGTAACGCAGAAAGTCATTTTGTGTAACAAACTATTACAATTTACAATCCAATGTATTTCTTGTATAGTATTCATTGATTACTTTTCTGTGAACTCTTGGTTAGACATCAGTGAAATTTCTACGTTTTACAAAGTGATATCAGGACAGTGTCAGTTATCACTCCTTGTACAACCAACTTTAAAATCTGATGAATGTATCTCTGGCATTCAATGTAACTGCTCTTACTGTGGCTATATCATGCTTTTATATGGTTGAGTACATATACAATTAAATGAAGCCACCTTCTATACAGCTGGAGGAAAAAGGTGCTCCATACTGCCACTCAGTGGGATTCCTCGGGAGTAACGCAGAAAGTCATTTTGTGTAACAAACTATTACAATATACAATTTCTTGTATAGTATTCATTGATTACTCTTTTCAATGATCTGTTGGTTACAGGATAGTGATATTTCTAGGTTTTACAAAGTGATATCAGTACAGTGTCAGTTATCACTCCTTGTACAAACAACTTCAAAATCTGATGAATGTATCTCTGCCATTCAATGTAACTGCTCTTACCGTTGCTATATCATGCTTTTATTTGGTTGAGTACATATACAATGAAATGAAGCCACCTTCTATACAACTATAGCAAAAAGGTGCTCCATACTGCCACTCAGTGGGATTCCTCAGGAGTAACGCAGAAAGTCATTTTGTGTAACAAACTCTTACAATTTACAATCCAATGTATTTCTTGTATAGTATTCATTGATTACTCTTCTGCGATCTCTTGGTTAGACAACAGTGAAATTTCTAGGTTTTACAACGTGATATCAATACAGTGTCAGTAATCACTCCTTGTACAACCATCTTCAAAATCTGATGAATGTATCTCTTGCATTCAATGTAACTGCTCTTACAGTTGCTATATCATGCTTTTATATGGTTGAGTACATATACAATGAAATGAAGCCACCTTCTATACAACTATAGTAAAAAGGTCCTCCATACTGCCACTCAGTGGGATTCCTCGGGAGTAACGCAGAAAGTCATTTTGTGTAACAAACTATTACAATTTATAATCCAATGTATTTCTTGTATAGTATTCGTTGATTACTCTTCTGCGATCGCTTGGTTAGACAACAGTGAAATTTCTAGGTTTTCCAACGTGATATCAATACAGTGTCAGTAATCACTCCTTGTACAACCAACTTCAAAATCTGATGAATGTATCTCTTGCATTCAATGTAACGGCTCTTACAGTTGCTATATCATGCTTTTATATGGTTGAGTACATATACAATGAAATGAAGCCACCTTCTATACAACTATAGTAAAAAGGAGCTCCATACTGCCACTCAGTGGGATTCCTCGGGAGTAACGCAGAAAGTCATTTTGTGTAACAAACTATTACAATTTACAAACCAATATATTTCTTGTATAGTATTCATTGATTACTCTTCTGTGAACTCTTGGTTAGACAACAGTGAAATTTCTACGTTTTGCAAAGTGATATCAGTACAGTGTCAGTTATCACTCCTTGTACAAAGAACTTCAAAATCTGATGAATGTATCTCTGGCATTCAATGTAACTGCTCTTACAGTTGCTATATCATGCTTTTATATGGTTGAGTACATATACAATGAAATGAAGCCACCTTCTATACAACTATAGCAAAAAGGTGCTCCATACTGCCACTCAGTGGGATTCCTCGGGAGTAACGCAGAAAGTCATTTTGTGAAACAAACGATTACAATTTACAATCCAATGTATTTCTTGTATAGTATTCATTGATTACTCTTCTGTGAACTCTTGGTTAGACAACAGTGAAATTTCTACGTTTTACAAAGTGATATCAGGACAGTGTGTTATCACTCCTTGTACAACCAACTTTAAAATCTGATGAATGTATCTCTTGCATTCAATGTAACTGCTCTTACAGTTGCTATATCATGCTTTTATATGGTTGAGTACATATACAATGAAATGAAGCCACCTTCTATACAACTATAGTAAAAAGGTGCTCCATACTGCCACTCAGTGGGATTCCTCGGGAGTAACGCAGAAAGTCAATTTGTGTAACAAACTATTACAATATACAATTTCTTGTATAGTATTCATTGATTACTCTTTTCAATGATCTGTTGTTTACAGGATAGTGATATTTCTAGGTTTTACAAAGTGATATCAGTACAGTGTCAGTTATCACTCCTTGTACAAACAACTTCAAAATCTGATGAATGTATCTCTGGCATTCAATGTAACTGCTCTTACAGTTGCTATATCATGTTTTTATATGGTTGAGTACATATACAATGAAATGAAGCCACCTTCTATACAACTATAGCAAAAAGGTGCTCCATACTGCCACTCAGTGGGATTCCTCGGGAGTAACGCAGAAATTCATTTTGTGTAACAAACTATTACAATTTACAATCCAATGTATTTCTTGTATAGTATTCATTGATTACTCTTCTGTGAACTCTTGGTTAGACAACAGTGAAATTTCTACGTTTTACAAAGTGATATCAGTACAGTGTCAGTTATCACTCCTTGTACAACCAACTTCAAAATCTGATGAATGTATCTCTTGCATTCAATGTAATTGCTCTTACAGTTGATATATCTTGATTTTATATGGTTGAGTACATATACAATTAAATGAAGCCACCTTCTATACAACTACAGTAAAAAGGAGCTCCATACTGCCACTAAGTGGGATTCCTCGGGAGTAACGCAGAAAGTCATTTTGTGTAACAAACTATTACAATTTACAATACAATGTATTTCTTGTATAGTATTCATTGATTACTCTTCTGCGATCTCTTGGTTAGACAACAGTGAAATTTCTAGGTTTTACAACGTGATATCAATACAGTGTCAGTAATCACTCCTTGTACAACCAACTTCAAAATCTGATGAATGTATCTCTTGCATTCAATGTAACTGCTCTTACAGTTGCTATATCATGCTTTTATATGGTTGAGTACATATACAACGAAATGAAGCCACCTTCTATACAACTATAGTAAAAAGGAGCTCCATACTGCCACTCAGTGGGATTCCTCAGGAGTAACGCAGAAAGTCATTTTGTGTAACAAACTATTACAATATATAATTTCTTGAATAGTATTCATTGATTACTCTTTTCAATGATCTGTTGGTTACAGGATAGTGATATTTCTAGGTTTTACAAAGTGATATCAGTACAGTGTCAGTTATCACTCCTTGTACAAACAACTTCAAAATCTGATGAATGTATCTCTGGCATTCAATGTAACTGCTCTTACTGTTGCTATATCATGCTTTTATTTGGTTGAGTACATATACAATGAAATGAAGCCACCTTCTATACAACTATAGCAAAAAGGTGCTCCATACTGCCACTCAGTGGGATTCCTCGGGAGTAACGCAGAAAGTCATTTTGTGTAACAAACTATTACAATTTACAATCCAATGTATTTCTTGTATAGTATTCATTGATTACTTTTCTGTGAACTCTTGGTTAGACATCAGTGAAATTTCTACGTTTTACAAAGTGATATCAGGACAGTGTCAGTTATCACTCCTTGTACAACCAACTTTAAAATCTGATGAATGTATCTCTGGCATTCAATGTAACTGCTCTTACTGTGGCTATATCATGCTTTTATATGGTTGAGTACATATACAATTAAATGAAGCCACCTTCTATACAGCTGGAGGAAAAAGGTGCTCCATACTGCCACTCAGTGGGATTCCTCGGGAGTAACGCAGAAAGTCATTTTGTGTAACAAACTATTACAATATACAATTTCTTGTATAGTATTCATTGATTACTCTTTTCAATGATCTGTTGGTTACAGGATAGTGATATTTCTAGGTTTTACAAAGTGATATCAGTACAGTGTCAGTTATCACTCCTTGTACAAACAACTTCAAAATCTGATGAATGTATCTCTGCCATTCAATGTAACTGCTCTTACCGTTGCTATATCATGCTTTTATTTGGTTGAGTACATATACAATGAAATGAAGCCACCTTCTATACAACTATAGCAAAAAGGTGCTCCATACTGCCACTCAGTGGGATTCCTCAGGAGTAACGCAGAAAGTCATTTTGTGTAACAAACTCTTACAATTTACAATCCAATGTATTTCTTGTATAGTATTCATTGATTACTCTTCTGCGATCTCTTGGTTAGACAACAGTGAAATTTCTAGGTTTTACAACGTGATATCAGTACAGTGTCAGTTATCACTCCTTGTACAACCAACTTCAAAATCTGATGAATGTATCTCTTGCATTCAATGTAACTGCTCTTACAGTTGCTATATCATGCTTTTATATGGTTGAGTACATATACAATGAAATGAAGCCACCTTCTATACAACTACAGTAAAAAGGTGCTCCATACTGCCACTCAGTGGGATTCCTCGGGAGTAACGCAGAAAGGCCTTTTTTATAACAAACTATTACAATTTATAATCCAATGTATTTCTTGTATAGTATTCGTTGATTACTCTTCTGCGATCGCTTGGTTAGACAACAGTGAAATTTCTACGTTTTCCAACGTGATATCAATACAGTGTCAGTAAGCACTCCTTGTACAAACAACTTCAAAATCTGATGAATGTATCTCTTGCATTCAATGTAACTGCTCTTACAGTTGCTATATCATGCTTTTATATGGTTGAGTACATATACAATGAAATGAAGCCACCTTCTATACAACTATAGTAAAAAGGAGCTCCATACTGCCACTCAGTGGGATTCCTCGGGAGTAACGCAGAAAGTCATTTTGTGTAACAAACTATTACAATATATAATTTCTTGTATAGTATTCATTGATTACTCTTTTCAATGATCTGTTGGTTACAGGATAGTGATATTTCTAGGTTTTACAAAGTGATTTTAAGTACAGGGTCAGTTATCACTCCTTGTACAACCAACTTCAAAATCTGATGAATGTATCTCTTGCATTCAATGTAACTGCTCTTACCGTTGCTATATCATGCTTTTATATGGTTGAGTACATATACAATGAAATGAAGCCACCTTCTATACAACTATAGTAAAAAGGAGCTCCATACTGCCACTCAGTGGGATTCCTCAGGAGTAACGCAGAAAGTCATTTTGTGTAACAAACTATTACAATATATAATTTCTTGTATAGTATTCATTGATTGCTCTTTTCAATGATCTGTTGGTTACAGGATAGTGATATTTCTAGGTTTTACAAAGTGATATCAGTACAGTGTCAGTTATCACTCCTTGTACAAACAACTTCAAAATCTGATGAATGTATCTCTGGCATTCAATGTAACTGCTCTTACTGTTGCTATATCATGCTTTTATTTGGTTGAGTACATATACAATGAAATGAAGCCACCTTCTATACAACTATAGCAAAAAGGTGCTCCATACTGCCACTCAGTGGGATTCCTCGGGAGTAACGCAGAAAGTCATTTTGTGTAACAAACTATTACAATTTACAATCCAATGTATTTCTTGTATAGTATTCATTGATTACTTTTCTGTGAACTCTTGGTTAGACATCAGTGAAATTTCTACGTTTTACAAAGTGATATCAGGACAGTGTCAGTTATCACTCCTTGTAGAACCAACTTTAAAATCTGATGAATGTATCTCTTGCATTCAATGTAACTGCTTTTACAGTTGCTACATCATGCTTTTATATGGTTGAGTACATATACAATGAAATGAAGCCACCTTCTATACAAGTATAGTAAAAAGGTGCTCCATACTGCCACTCAGTGGGATTCCTCGTGAGTAACGCAGAAAGTCATTTTGTGTAACAAACTATTACAATATACAATTTCTTGTATAGTATTCATTGATTACTCTTTTCAATGATCTGTTGGTTACAGGATAGTGACATTTCTAGGTTTTACAAAGTGACATCAGTACAGTGTCAGTTATCACTCCTTGTACAAACAACTTCAAAATCTGATGAATGTATCTCTGCCATTCAATGTAACTGCTCTTACAGTTGCTATATCATGCTTTTATATGGTTGAGTACATATACAATGAAATGAAGCCACCTTCTATACAACTATAGCAAAAAGGTGCTCCATACTGCCACTCAGTGGGATTCCTCGGGAGTAACGCAGAAAGTCATTTTGTGTAACAAACTATTACAATTTACAAACCAATATATTTCTTGTATAGTATTCATTGATTACTCTTCTGTGAACTCTTGGTTAGACAACAGTGAAATTTCTACGTTTTGCAAAGTGATATCAGTACAGTGTCAGTTATCACTCCTTGTACAAAGAACTTCAAAATCTGATGAATGTATCTCTGGCATTCAATGTAACTGCTCTTACAGTTGCTATATCATGCTTTTATATGGTTGAGTACATATACAATGAAATGAAGCCACCTTCTATACAACTATAGCAAAAAGGTGCTCCATACTGCCACTCAGTGGGATTCCTCGGGAGTAACGCAGAAAGTCATTTTGTGTAACAAACGATTACAATTTACAATCCAATGTATTTCTTGTATAGTATTCATTGATTACTCTTCTGTGAACTCTTGGTTAGACAACAGTGAAATTTCTACGTTTTACAAAGTGATATCAGGACAGTGTCAGTTATCACTCCTTGTACAACCAACTTTAAAATCTGATGAATGTATCTCTTGCATTCAATGTAACTGCTCTTACAGTTGCTATATCATGCTTTTATATGGTTGAGTACATATACAATGAAATGAAGCCACCTTCTATACAACTATAGTAAAAAGGTGCTCCATACTGCCACTCAGTGGGATTCCTCGGGAGTAACGCAGAAAGTCAATTTGTGTAACAAACTATTACAATATACAATTTCTTGTATAGTATTCATTGATTACTCTTTTCAATGATCTGTTGTTTACAGGATAGTGATATTTCTAGGTTTTACAAAGGGATATCAGTACAGTGTCAGTTATCACTCCTTGTACAAACAACTTCAAAATCTGATGAATGTATCTCTGGCATTCAATGTAACTGCTCTTACAGTTGCTATATCATGCTTTTATATGGTTGAGTACATATACAATGAAATGAAGCCACCTTCTATACAACTATAGCAAAAAGGTGCTCCATACTGCCACTCAGTGGGATTCCTCGGGAGTAACGCAGAAATTCATTTTGTGTAACAAACTATTACAATTTACAATCCAATGTATTTCTTGTATAGTATTCATTGATTACTCTTCTGTGAACTCTTGGTTAGACAACAGTGAAATTTCTACGTTTTACAAAGTGATATCAGTACAGTGTCAGTTATCACTCCTTGTACAACCAACTTCAAAATCTGATGAATGTATCTCTTGCATTCAATGTAATTGCTCTTACAGTTGATATATCTTGATTTTATATGGTTGAGTACATATACAATTAAATGAAGCCACCTTCTATACAACTACAGTAAAAAGGAGCTCCATACTGCCACTAAGTGGGATTCCTCGGGAGTAACGCAGAAAGTCATTTTGTGTAACAAACTAT
This sequence comes from Lepidodactylus listeri, assembly GCA_029233225.1. Classification (NCBI taxonomy): domain Eukaryota; kingdom Metazoa; phylum Chordata; class Lepidosauria; order Squamata; family Gekkonidae; genus Lepidodactylus; species Lepidodactylus listeri. The sequence goes on from JARCFY010000032.1 coordinate 338,807, forward strand.
TACAATATATAATTTCTTGAATAGTATTCATTGATTACTCTTTTCAATGATCTGTTGGTTACAGGATAGTGATATTTCTAGGTTTTACAAAGTGATATCAGTACAGTGTCAGTTATCACTCCTTGTACAAACAACTTCAAAATCTGATGAATGTATCTCTGGCATTCAATGTAACTGCTCTTACTGTTGCTATATCATGCTTTTATTTGGTTGAGTACATATACAATGAAATGAAGCCACCTTCTATACAACTATAGCAAAAAGGTGCTCCATACTGCCACTCAGTGGGATTCCTCGGGAGTAACGCAGAAAGTCATTTTGTGTAACAAACTATTACAATTTACAATCCAATGTATTTGTTGTATAGTATTCATTGATTACTTTTCTGTGAACTCTTGGTTAGACATCAGTGAAATTTCTACGTTTTACAAAGTGATATCAGGACAGTGTCAGTTATCACTCCTTGTACAACCAACTTTAAAATCTGATGAATGTATCTCTGGCATTCAATGTAACTGCTCTTACTGTGGCTATATCATGCTTTTATATGGTTGAGTACATATACAATTAAATGAAGCCACCTTCTATACAGCTGGAGGAAAAAGGTGCTCCATACTGCCACTCAGTGGGATTCCTCGGGAGTAACGCAGAAAGTCATTTTGTGTAACAAACTATTACAATATACAATTTCTTGTATAGTATTCATTGATTACTCTTTTCAATGATCTGTTGGTTACAGGATAGTGATATTTCTAGGTTTTACAAAGTGATATCAGTACAGTGTCAGTTATCACTCCTTGTACAAACAACTTCAAAATCTGATGAATGTATCTCTGCCATTCAATGTAACTGCTCTTACCGTTGCTATATCATGCTTTTATTTGGTTGAGTACATATACAATGAAATGAAGCCACCTTCTATACAACTATAGCAAAAAGGTGCTCCATACTGCCACTCAGTGGGATTCCTCAGGAGTAACGCAGAAAGTCATTTTGTGTAACAAACTCTTACAATTTACAATCCAATGTATTTCTTGTATAGTATTCATTGATTACTCTTCTGCGATCTCTTGGTTAGACAACAGTGAAATTTCTAGGTTTTACAACGTGATATCAGTACAGTGTCAGTTATCACTCCTTGTACAACCAACTTCAAAATCTGATGAATGTATCTCTTGCATTCAATGTAACTGCTCTTACAGTTGCTATATCATGCTTTTATATGGTTGAGTACATATACAATGAAATGAAGCCACCTTCTATACAACTACAGTAAAAAGGTGCTCCATACTGCCACTCAGTGGGATTCCTCGGGAGTAACGCAGAAAGTTATTTTTTGTAACAAACTATTACAATTTATAATCCAATGTATTTCTTGTATAGTATTCGTTGATTACTCTTCTGCGATCGCTTGGTTAGACAACAGTGAAATTTCTACGTTTTCCAACGTGATATCAATACAGTGTCAGTAATCACTCCTTGTACAAACAACTTCAAAATCTGATGAATGTATCTCTTGCATTCAATGTAACTGCTCTTACAGTTGCTATATCATGCTTTTATATGGTTGAGTACATATACAATGAAATGAAGCCACCTTCTATACAACTATAGTAAAAAGGAGCTCCATACTGCCACTCAGTGGGATTCCTCAGGAGTAACGCAGAAAGTCATTTTGTGTAACAAACTATTACAATATATAATTTCTTGTATAGTATTCATTGATTACTCTTTTCAATGATCTGTTGGTTACAGGATAGTGATATTTCTAGGTTTTACAAAGTGATATCAGTACAGTGTCAGTTATCACTCCTTGTACAAACAACTTCAAAATCTGATGAATGTATCTCTGGCATTCAATGTAACTGCTCTTACTGTTGCTATATCATGCTTTTATTTGGTTGAGTACATATACAATGAAATGAAGCCACCTTCTATACAACTATAGCAAGAAGGTGCTCCATACTGCCACTCAGTGGGATTCCTCGGGAGTAACGCAGAAAGTCATTTTGTGTAACAAACTATTACAATTTACAATCCAATCTATTTCTTGTATAGTATTCATTGATTACTCTTCTGTGAACTCTTGGTTAGACATCAGTGAAATTTCTACGTTTTACAAAGTGATATCAGTACAGTGTCAGTTATCACTCCTTGTACAACCAACTTTAAAATCTGATGAATGTATCTCTGGCATTCAATGTAACTGCTCTTACTGTGGCTATATCATGCTTTTATATGGTTGAGTACATATACAATTAAATGAAGCCACCTTCTATACAGCTGGAGGAAAAAGGTGCTCCATACTGCCACTCAGTGGGATTCCTCGGGAGTAACGCAGAAAGTCATTTTGTGTAACAAACTATTACAATATACAATTTCTTGTATAGTATTCATTGATTACTCTTTTCAATGATCTGTTGGTTACAGGATAGTGATATTTCTAGGTTTTACAAAGTGATATCAGTACAGTGTCAGTTATCACTCCTTGTACAAACAACTTCAAAATCTGATGAATGTATCTCTGCCATTCAATGTAACTGCTCTTACCGTTGCTATATCATGCTTTTATTTGGTTGAGTACATATACAATGAAATGAAGCCACCTTCTATACAACTATAGCAAAAAGGTGCTCCATACTGCCACTCAGTGGGATTCCTCAGGAGTAACACAGAAAGTCATTTTGTGTAACAAACTCTTACAATTTACAATCCAATGTATTTCTTGTATAGTATTCATTGATTACTCTTCTGCGATCTCTTGGTTAGACAACAGTGAAATTTCTAGGTTTTACAACGTGATATCAGTACAGTGTCAGTTATCACTCCTTGTACAACCAACTTCAAAATCTGATGAATGTATCTCTTGCATTCAATGTAACTGCTCTTACAGTTGCTATATCATGCTTTTATATGGTTGAGTACATATACAATGAAATGAAGCCACCTTCTATACAACTACAGTAAAAAGGTGCTCCATACTGCCACTCAGTGGGATTCCTCGGGAGTAACGCAGAAAGTCATTTTTTGTAACAAACTATTACAATTTATAATCCAATGTATTTCTTGTATAGTATTCGTTGATTACTCTTCTGCGATCGCTTGGTTAGACAACAGTGAAATTTCTACGTTTTCCAACGTGATATCAATACAGTGTCAGTAATCACTCCTTGTACAAACAACTTCAAAATCTGATGAATGTATCTCTTGCATTCAATGTAACTGCTCTTACAGTTGCTATATCATGCTTTTATATGGTTGAGTACATATACAATGAAATGAAGCCACCTTCTATACAACTATAGTAAAAAGGAGCTCAATACTGCCACTCAGTGGGATTCCTCGGGAGTAACGCAGAAAGTCATTTTGTGTAACAAACTATTACAATATATAATTTCTTGTATAGTATTCATTGATTACTCTTTTCAATGATCTGTTGGTTACAGGATAGTGATATTTCTAGGTTTTACAAAGTGATTTTAAGTACAGTGTCAGTTATCACTCCTTGTACAACCAACTTCAAAATCTGATGAATGTATCTCTTGCATTCAATGTAACTGCTCTTACCGTTGCCATATCATGCTTTTATATGGTTGAGTACATATACAATGAAATGAAGCCACCTTCTATACAACTATAGTAAAAAGGAGCTCCATACTGCCACTCAGTGGGATTCCTCAGGAGTAACGCAGAAAGTCATTTTGTGTAACAAACTATTACAATATATAATTTCTTGTATAGTATTCATTGATTACTCTTTTCAATGATCTGTTGGTTACAGGATAGTGATATTTCTAGGTTTTACAAAGTGATATCAGTACAGTGTCAGTTATCACTCCTTGTACAAACAACTTCAAAATCTGATGAATGTATCTCTGGCATTCAATGTAACTGCTCTTACTGTTGCTATATCATGCTTTTATTTGGTTGAGTACATATACAATGAAATGAAGCCACCTTCTATACAACTATTGCAAAAAGGTGCTCCATACTGCCACTCAGTGGGATTCCTCGGGAGTAACGCAGAAAGTCATTTTGTGTAACAAACTATTACAATTTACAATCCAATGTATTTCTTGTATAGTATTCATTGATTACTTTTCTGTGAACTCTTGGTTAGACATCAGTGAAATTTCTACGTTTTACAAAGTGATATCAGTACAGTGTCAGTTATCACTCCTTGTACAACCAACTTCAAAATCTGAATGTATCTCTTGCATTCAATGTAACTGCTCTTACCGTTGCTATATCATACTTTTATATGGTTGAGTACATATACAATGAAATGAAGCCACCTTCTATACAACTACAGTAAAAAGGTGCTCCATACTGCCACTCTGTGGGATTCCTCGCGAGTAACGCAGAAAGTCATTTTGTGTAACAAACTATTACAATTTACAATCCAATGTATTTCTTGTATAGTATTCATTGATTACTCTTCTGCGATCTCTTGGTTAGACAACAGTGAAATTTCTAGGTTTTACAACGTGATATCAATACAGTGTCAGTAATCACTCCTTGTACAACCAACTTCAAAATCTGATGAATGTATCTCTGGCATTCAATGTAACTGCTCTTACAGTTGCTATATCATGCTTTTATATGGTTGAGTACATATACAATGAAATGAAGCCACCTTCTATACAACTATAGCAAAAAGGTGCTCCATACTGCCACTCAGTGGGATTCCTCGGGAGTAACGCAGAAAGTCATTTTGTGAAACAAACGATTACAATTTACAATCCAATGTATTTCTTGTATAGTATTCATTGATTACTCTTCTGTGAACTCTTGGTTAGACAACAGTGAAATTTCTACGTTTTACAAAGTGATATCAGGACAGTGTGTTATCACTCCTTGTACAACCAACTTTAAAATCTGATGAATGTATCTCTTGCATTCAATGTAACTGCTCTTACAGTTGCTATATCATGCTTTTATATGGTTGAGTACATATACAATGAAATGAAGCCACCTTCTATACAACTATAGTAAAAAGGTGCTCCATACTGCCACTCAGTGGGATTCCTCGGGAGTAACGCAGAAAGTCAATTTGTGTAACAAACTATTACAATATACAATTTCTTGTATAGTATTCATTGATTACTCTTTTCAATGATCTGTTGTTTACAGGATAGTGATATTTCTAGGTTTTACAAAGTGATATCAGTACAGTGTCAGTTATCACTCCTTGTACAAACAACTTCAAAATCTGATGAATGTATCTCTGGCATTCAATGTAACTGCTCTTACAGTTGCTATATCATGTTTTTATATGGTTGAGTACATATACAATGAAATGAAGCCACCTTCTATACAACTATAGCAAAAAGGTGCTCCATACTGCCACTCAGTGGGATTCCTCGGGAGTAACGCAGAAATTCATTTTGTGTAACAAACTATTACAATTTACAATCCAATGTATTTCTTGTATAGTATTCATTGATTACTCTTCTGTGAACTCTTGGTTAGACAACAGTGAAATTTCTACGTTTTACAAAGTGATATCAGTACAGTGTCAGTTATCACTCCTTGTACAACCAACTTCAAAATCTGATGAATGTATCTCTTGCATTCAATGTAATTGCTCTTACAGTTGATATATCTTGATTTTATATGGTTGAGTACATATACAATTAAATGAAGCCACCTTCTATACAACTACAGTAAAAAGGAGCTCCATACTGCCACTCAGTGGGATTCCTCGGGAGTAACGCAGAAAGTCATTTTGTGTAACAAACTATTACAATATATAATTTCTTGTATAGTATTCATTGATTACTCTTTTCAATGATCTGTTGGTTACAGGATAGTGATATTTCTAGGTTTTACAAAGTGATTTTAAGTACAGTGTCAGTTATCACTCCTTGTACAACCAACTTCAAAATCTGATGAATGTATCTCTTGCATTCAATGTAACTGCTCTTACCGTTGCCATATCATGCTTTTATATGGTTGAGTACATATACAATGAAATGAAGCCACCTTCTATACAACTATAGTAAAAAGGAGCTCCATACTGCCACTCAGTGGGATTCCTCAGGAGTAACGCAGAAAGTCATTTTGTGTAACAAACTATTACAATATATAATTTCTTGTATAGTATTCATTGATTACTCTTTTCAATGATCTGTTGGTTACAGGATAGTGATATTTCTAGGTTTTACAAAGTGATATCAGTACAGTGTCAGTTATCACTCCTTGTACAAACAACTTCAAAATCTGATGAATGTATCTCTGGCATTCAATGTAACTGCTCTTACTGTTGCTATATCATGCTTTTATTTGGTTGAGTACATATACAATGAAATGAAGCCACCTTCTATACAACTATTGCAAAAAGGTGCTCCATACTGCCACTCAGTGGGATTCCTCGGGAGTAACGCAGAAAGTCATTTTGTGTAACAAACTATTACAATTTACAATCCAATGTATTTCTTGTATAGTATTCATTGATTACTTTTCTGTGAACTCTTGGTTAGACATCAGTGAAATTTCTACGTTTTACAAAGTGATATCAGTACAGTGTCAGTTATCACTCCTTGTACAACCAACTTCAAAATCTGAATGTATCTCTTGCATTCAATGTAACTGCTCTTACCGTTGCTATATCATACTTTTATATGGTTGAGTACATATACAATGAAATGAAGCCACCTTCTATACAACTACAGTAAAAAGGTGCTCCATACTGCCACTCTGTGGGATTCCTCGCGAGTAACGCAGAAAGTCATTTTGTGTAACAAACTATTACAATTTACAATCCAATGTATTTCTTGTATAGTATTCATTGATTACTCTTCTGCGATCTCTTGGTTAGACAACAGTGAAATTTCTAGGTTTTACAACGTGATATCAATACAGTGTCAGTAATCACTCCTTGTACAACCAACTTCAAAATCTGATGAATGTATCTCTGGCATTCAATGTAACTGCTCTTACAGTTGCTATATCATGCTTTTATATGGTTGAGTACATATACAATGAAATGAAGCCACCTTCTATACAACTATAGCAAAAAGGTGCTCCATACTGCCACTCAGTGGGATTCCTCGGGAGTAACGCAGAAAGTCATTTTGTGAAACAAACGATTACAATTTACAATCCAATGTATTTCTTGTATAGTATTCATTGATTACTCTTCTGTGAACTCTTGGTTAGACAACAGTGAAATTTCTACGTTTTACAAAGTGATATCAGGACAGTGTGTTATCACTCCTTGTACAACCAACTTTAAAATCTGATGAATGTATCTCTTGCATTCAATGTAACTGCTCTTACAGTTGCTATATCATGCTTTTATATGGTTGAGTACATATACAATGAAATGAAGCCACCTTCTATACAACTATAGTAAAAAGGTGCTCCATACTGCCACTCAGTGGGATTCCTCGGGAGTAACGCAGAAAGTCAATTTGTGTAACAAACTATTACAATATACAATTTCTTGTATAGTATTCATTGATTACTCTTTTCAATGATCTGTTGTTTACAGGATAGTGATATTTCTAGGTTTTACAAAGTGATATCAGTACAGTGTCAGTTATCACTCCTTGTACAAACAACTTCAAAATCTGATGAATGTATCTCTGGCATTCAATGTAACTGCTCTTACAGTTGCTATATCATGTTTTTATATGGTTGAGTACATATACAATGAAATGAAGCCACCTTCTATACAACTATAGCAAAAAGGTGCTCCATACTGCCACTCAGTGGGATTCCTCGGGAGTAACGCAGAAATTCATTTTGTGTAACAAACTATTACAATTTACAATCCAATGTATTTCTTGTATAGTATTCATTGATTACTCTTCTGTGAACTCTTGGTTAGACAACAGTGAAATTTCTACGTTTTACAAAGTGATATCAGTACAGTGTCAGTTATCACTCCTTGTACAACCAACTTCAAAATCTGATGAATGTATCTCTTGCATTCAATGTAATTGCTCTTACAGTTGATATATCTTGATTTTATATGGTTGAGTACATATACAATTAAATGAAGCCACCTTCTATACAACTACAGTAAAAAGGAGCTCCATACTGCCACTAAGTGGGATTCCTCGAGAGTAACGCAGAAAGTCATTTTGTGTAACAAACTATTACAATTTACAATACAATGTATTTCTTGTATAGTATTCATTGATTACTCTTCTGCGATCTCTTGGTTAGACAACAGTGAAATTTCTAGGTTTTACAACGTGATATCAATACAGTGTCAGTAATCACTCCTTGTACAACCAACTTCAAAATCTGATGAATGTATCTCTTGCATTCAATGTAACTGCTCTTACAGTTGCTATATCATGCTTTTATATGGTTGAGTACATATACAACGAAATGAAGCCACCTTCTATACAACTATAGTAAAAAGGAGCTCCATACTGCCACTCAGTGGGATTCCTCAGGAGTAACGCAGAAAGTCATTTTGTGTAACAAACTATTACAATATATAATTTCTTGAATAGTATTCATTGATTACTCTTTTCAATGATCTGTTGGTTACAGGATAGTGATATTTCTAGGTTTTACAAAGTGATATCAGTACAGTGTCAGTTATCACTCCTTGTACAAACAACTTCAAAATCTGATGAATGTATCTCTGGCATTCAATGTAACTGCTCTTACTGTTGCTATATCATGCTTTTATTTGGTTGAGTACATATACAATGAAATGAAGCCACCTTCTATACAACTATAGCAAAAAGGTGCTCCATACTGCCACTCAGTGGGATTCCTCGGGAGTAACGCAGAAAGTCATTTTGTGTAACAAACTATTACAATTTACAATCCAATGTATTTCTTGTATAGTATTCATTGATTACTTTTCTGTGAACTCTTGGTTAGACATCAGTGAAATTTCTACGTTTTACAAAGTGATATCAGGACAGTGTCAGTTATCACTCCTTGTACAACCAACTTTAAAATCTGATGAATGTATCTCTGGCATTCAATGTAACTGCTCTTACTGTGGCTATATCATGCTTTTATATGGTTGAGTACATATACAATTAAATGAAGCCACCTTCTATACAGCTGGAGGAAAAAGGTGCTCCATACTGCCACTCAGTGGGATTCCTCGGGAGTAACGCAGAAAGTCATTTTGTGTAACAAACTATTACAATATACAATTTCTTGTATAGTATTCATTGATTACTCTTTTCAATGATCTGTTGGTTACAGGATAGTGATATTTCTAGGTTTTACAAAGTGATATCAGTACAGTGTCAGTTATCACTCCTTGTACAAACAACTTCAAAATCTGATGAATGTATCTCTGCCATTCAATGTAACTGCTCTTACCGTTGCTATATCATGCTTTTATTTGGTTGAGTACATATACAATGAAATGAAGCCACCTTCTATACAACTATAGCAAAAAGGTGCTCCATACTGCCACTCAGTGGGATTCCTCAGGAGTAACGCAGAAAGTCATTTTGTGTAACAAACTCTTACAATTTACAATCCAATGTATTTCTTGTATAGTATTCATTGATTACTCTTCTGCGATCTCTTGGTTAGACAACAGTGAAATTTCTAGGTTTTACAACGTGATATCAGTACAGTGTCAGTTATCACTCCTTGTACAACCAACTTCAAAATCTGATGAATGTATCTCTTGCATTCAATGTAACTGCTCTTACAGTTGCTATATCATGCTTTTATATGGTTGAGTACATATACAATGAAATGAAGCCACCTTCTATACAACTACAGTAAAAAGGTGCTCCATACTGCCACTCAGTGGGATTCCTCGGGAGTAACGCAGAAAGGCCTTTTTTATAACAAACTATTACAATTTATAATCCAATGTATTTCTTGTATAGTATTCGTTGATTACTCTTCTGCGATCGCTTGGTTAGACAACAGTGAAATTTCTACGTTTTCCAACGTGATATCAATACAGTGTCAGTAAGCACTCCTTGTACAAACAACTTCAAAATCTGATGAATGTATCTCTTGCATTCAATGTAACTGCTCTTACAGTTGCTATATCATGCTTTTATATGGTTGAGTACATATACAATGAAATGAAGCCACCTTCTATACAACTATAGTAAAAAGGAGCTCCATACTGCCACTCAGTGGGATTCCTCGGGAGTAACGCAGAAAGTCATTTTGTGTAACAAACTATTACAATATATAATTTCTTGTATAGTATTCATTGATTACTCTTTTCAATGATCTGTTGGTTACAGGATAGTGATATTTCTAGGTTTTACAAAGTGATTTTAAGTACAGGGTCAGTTATCACTCCTTGTACAACCAACTTCAAAATCTGATGAATGTATCTCTTGCATTCAATGTAACTGCTCTTACCGTTGCTATATCATGCTTTTATATGGTTGAGTACATATACAATGAAATGAAGCCACCTTCTATACAACTATAGTAAAAAGGAGCTCCATACTGCCACTCAGTGGGATTCCTCAGGAGTAACGCAGAAAGTCATTTTGTGTAACAAACTATTACAATATATAATTTCTTGTATAGTATTCATTGATTGCTCTTTTCAATGATCTGTTGGTTACAGGATAGTGATATTTCTAGGTTTTACAAAGTGATATCAGTACAGTGTCAGTTATCACTCCTTGTACAAACAACTTCAAAATCTGATGAATGTATCTCTGGCATTCAATGTAACTGCTCTTACTGTTGCTATATCATGCTTTTATTTGGTTGAGTACATATACAATGAAATGAAGCCACCTTCTATACAACTATAGCAAAAAGGTGCTCCATACTGCCACTCAGTGGGATTCCTCGGGAGTAACGCAGAAAGTCATTTTGTGTAACAAACTATTACAATTTACAATCCAATGTATTTCTTGTATAGTATTCATTGATTACTTTTCTGTGAACTCTTGGTTAGACATCAGTGAAATTTCTACGTTTTACAAAGTGATATCAGGACAGTGTCAGTTATCACTCCTTGTAGAACCAACTTTAAAATCTGATGAATGTATCTCTTGCATTCAATGTAACTGCTTTTACAGTTGCTACATCATGCTTTTATATGGTTGAGTACATATACAATGAAATGAAGCCACCTTCTATACAAGTATAGTAAAAAGGTGCTCCATACTGCCACTCAGTGGGATTCCTCGTGAGTAACGCAGAAAGTCATTTTGTGTAACAAACTATTACAATATACAATTTCTTGTATAGTATTCATTGATTACTCTTTTCAATGATCTGTTGGTTACAGGATAGTGACATTTCTAGGTTTTACAAAGTGACATCAGTACAGTGTCAGTTATCACTCCTTGTACAAACAACTTCAAAATCTGATGAATGTATCTCTGCCATTCAATGTAACTGCTCTTACAGTTGCTATATCATGCTTTTATATGGTTGAGTACATATACAATGAAATGAAGCCACCTTCTATACAACTATAGCAAAAAGGTGCTCCATACTGCCACTCAGTGGGATTCCTCGGGAGTAACGCAGAAAGTCATTTTGTGTAACAAACTATTACAATTTACAATCCAATGTATTTCTTGTATAGTATTCATTGATTACTCTTCTGTGAACTCTTGGTTAGACAACAGTGAAATTTCTACGTTTTGCAAAGTGATATCAGTACAGTGTCAGTTATCACTCCTTGTACCAACAACTTCAAAATCTGATGAATGTATCTCTGGCATTCAATGTAACTGCTCTTACAGTTGCTATATCATGTTTTTATATGGTTGAGTACATATACAATGAAATGAAGCCACCTTCTATACAACTATAGCAAAAAGGTGCTCCATACTGCCACTCAGTGGGATTCCTCGGGAGTAACGCAGAAATTCATTTTGTGTAACAAACTATTACAATTTACAATCCAATGTATTTCTTGTATAGTATTCATTGATTACTCTTCTGTGAACTCTTGGTTAGACAACAGTGAAATTTCTACGTTTTACAAAGTGATATCAGTACAGTGTCAGTTATCACTCCTTGTACAACCAACTTCAAAATCTGATGAATGTATCTCTTGCATTCAATGTAATTGCTCTTACAGTTGATATATCTTGATTTTATATGGTTGAGTACATATACAATTAAATGAAGCCACCTTCTATACAACTACAGTAAAAAGGAGCTCCATACTGCCACTAAGTGGGATTCCTCGGGAGTAACGCAGAAAGTCATTTTGTGTAACAAACTATTACAATTTACAATACAATGTATTTCTTGTATAGTATTCATTGATTACTCTTCTGCGATCTCTTGGTTAGACAACAGTGAAATTTCTAGGTTTTACAACGTGATATCAATACAGTGTCAGTAATCACTCCTTGTACAACCAACTTCAAAATCTGATGAATGTATCTCTTGCATTCAATGTAACTGCTCTTACAGTTGCTATATCATGCTTTTATATGGTTGAGTACATATACAACGAAATGAAGCCACCTTCTATACAACTATAGTAAAAAGGAGCTCCATACTGCCACTCAGTGGGATTCCTCAGGAGTAACGCAGAAAGTCATTTTGTGTAACAAACTATTACAATATATAATTTCTTGAATAGTATTCATTGATTACTCTTTTCAATGATCTGTTGGTTACAGGATAGTGATATTTCTAGGTTTTACAAAGTGATATCAGTACAGTGTCAGTTATCACTCCTTGTACAAACAACTTCAAAATCTGATGAATGTATCTCTGGCATTCAATGTAACTGCTCTTACTGTTGCTATATCATGCTTTTATTTGGTTGAGTACATATACAATGAAATGAAGCCACCTTCTATACAACTATAGCAAAAAGGTGCTCCATACTGCCACTCAGTGGGATTCCTCGGGAGTAACGCAGAAAGTCATTTTGTGTAACAAACTATTACAATTTACAATCCAATGTATTTCTTGTATAGTATTCATTGATTACTTTTCTGTGAACTCTTGGTTAGACATCAGTGAAATTTCTACGTTTTACAAAGTGATATCAGGACAGTGTCAGTTATCACTCCTTGTACAACCAACTTTAAAATCTGATGAATGTATCTCTGGCATTCAATGTAACTGCTCTTACTGTGGCTATATCATGCTTTTATATGGTTGAGTACATATACAATTAAATGAAGCCACCTTCTATACAGCTGGAGGAAAAAGGTGCTCCATACTGCCACTCAGTGGGATTCCTCGGGAGTAACGCAGAAAGTCATTTTGTGTAACAAACTATTACAATATACAATTTCTTGTATAGTATTCATTGATTACTCTTTTCAATGATCTGTTGGTTACAGGATAGTGATATTTCTAGGTTTTACAAAGTGATATCAGTACAGTGTCAGTTATCACTCCTTGTACAAACAACTTCAAAATCTGATGAATGTATCTCTGCCATTCAATGTAACTGCTCTTACCGTTGCTATATCATGCTTTTATTTGGTTGAGTACATATACAATGAAATGAAGCCACCTTCTATACAACTATAGCAAAAAGGTGCTCCATACTGCCACTCAGTGGGATTCCTCAGGAGTAACGCAGAAAGTCATTTTGTGTAACAAACTCTTACAAATTACAATCCAATGTATTTCTTGTATAGTATTCATTGATTACTCTTCTGCGATCTCTTGGTTAGACAACAGTGAAATTTCTAGGTTTTACAACGTGATATCAGTACAGTGTCAGTTATCACTCCTTGTACAACCAACTTCAAAATCTGATGAATGTATCTCTTGCATTCAATGTAACTGCTCTTACAGTTGCTATATCATGCTTTTATATGGTTGAGTACATATACAATGAAATGAAGCCACCTTCTATACAACTACAGTAAAAAGGTGCTCCATACTGCCACTCAGTGGGATTCCTCGGGAGTAACGCAGAAAGGCCTTTTTTATAACAAACTATTACAATTTATAATCCAATGTATTTCTTGTATAGTATTCGTTGATTACTCTTCTGCGATCGCTTGGTTAGACAACAGTGAAATTTCTACGTTTTCCAACGTGATATCAATACAGTGTCAGTAAGCACTCCTTGTACAAACAACTTCAAAATCTGATGAATGTATCTCTTGCATTCAATGTAACTGCTCTTACAGTTGCTATATCATGCTTTTATATGGTTGAGTACATATACAATGAAATGAAGCCACCTTCTATACAACTATAGTAAAAAGGAGCTCCATACTGCCACTCAGTGGGATTCCTCGGGAGTAACGCAGAAAGTCATTTTGTGTAACAAACTATTACAATATATAATTTCTTGTATAGTATTCATTGATTACTCTTTTCAATGATCTGTTGGTTACAGGATAGTGATATTTCTAGGTTTTACAAAGTGATTTTAAGTACAGGGTCAGTTATCACTCCTTGTACAACCAACTTCAAAATCTGATGAATGTATCTCTTGCATTCAATGTAACTGCTCTTACCGTTGCTATATCATGCTTTTATATGGTTGAGTACATATACAATGAAATGAAGCCACCTTCTATACAACTATAGTAAAAAGGAGCTCCATACTGCCACTCAGTGGGATTCCTCAGGAGTAACGCAGAAAGTCATTTTGTGTAACAAACTATTACAATATATAATTTCTTGTATAGTATTCATTGATTGCTCTTTTCAATGATCTGTTGGTTACAGGATAGTGATATTTCTAGGTTTTACAAAGTGATATCAGTACAGTGTCAGTTATCACTCCTTGTACAAACAACTTCAAAATCTGATGAATGTATCTCTGGCATTCAATGTAACTGCTCTTACTGTTGCTATATCATGCTTTTATTTGGTTGAGTACATATACAATGAAATGAAGCCACCTTCTATACAACTATAGCAAAAAGGTGCTCCATACTGCCACTCAGTGGGATTCCTCGGGAGTAACGCAGAAAGTCATTTTGTGTAACAAACTATTACAATTTACAATCCAATGTATTTCTTGTATAGTATTCATTGATTACTTTTCTGTGAACTCTTGGTTAGACATCAGTGAAATTTCTACGTTTTACAAAGTGATATCAGGACAGTGTCAGTTATCACTCCTTGTAGAACCAACTTTAAAATCTGATGAATGTATCTCTTGCATTCAATGTAACTGCTTTTACAGTTGCTACATCATGCTTTTATATGGTTGAGTACATATACAATGAAATGAAGCCACCTTCTATACAAGTATAGTAAAAAGGTGCTCCATACTGCCACTCAGTGGGATTCCTCGTGAGTAACGCAGAAAGTCATTTTGTGTAACAAACTATTACAATATACAATTTCTTGTATAGTATTCATTGATTACTCTTTTCAATGATCTGTTGGTTACAGGATAGTGACATTTCTAGGTTTTACAAAGTGACATCAGTACAGTGTCAGTTATCACTCCTTGTACAAACAACTTCAAAATCTGATGAATGTATCTCTGCCATTCAATGTAACTGCTCTTACAGTTGCTATATCATGCTTTTATATGGTTGAGTACATATACAATGAAATGAAGCCACCTTCTATACAACTATAGCAAAAAGGTGCTCCATACTGCCACTCAGTGGGATTCCTCGGGAGTAACGCAGAAAGTCATTTTGTGTAACAAACTATTACAATTTACAAACCAATATATTTCTTGTATAGTATTCATTGATTACTCTTCTGTGAACTCTTGGTTAGACAACAGTGAAATTTCTACGTTTTGCAAAGTGATATCAGTACAGTGTCAGTTATCACTCCTTGTACAAAGAACTTCAAAATCTGATGAATGTATCTCTGGCATTCAATGTAACTGCTCTTACAGTTGCTATATCATGCTTTTATATGGTTGAGTACATATACAATGAAATGAAGCCACCTTCTATACAACTATAGCAAAAAGGTGCTCCATACTGCCACTCAGTGGGATTCCTCGGGAGTAACGCAGAAAGTCATTTTGTGTAACAAACGATTACAATTTACAATCCAATGTATTTCTTGTATAGTATTCATTGATTACTCTTCTGTGAACTCTTGGTTAGACAACAGTGAAATTTCTACGTTTTACAAAGTGATATCAGGACAGTGTCAGTTATCACTCCTTGTACAACCAACTTTAAAATCTGATGAATGTATCTCTTGCATTCAATGTAACTGCTCTTACAGTTGCTATATCATGCTTTTATATGGTTGAGTACATATACAATGAAATGAAGCCACCTTCTATACAACTATAGTAAAAAGGTGCTCCATACTGCCACTCAGTGGGATTCCTCGGGAGTAACGCAGAAAGTCAATTTGTGTAACAAACTATTACAATATACAATTTCTTGTATAGTATTCATTGATTACTCTTTTCAATGATCTGTTGTTTACAGGATAGTGATATTTCTAGGTTTTACAAAGGGATATCAGTACAGTGTCAGTTATCACTCCTTGTACAAACAACTTCAAAATCTGATGAATGTATCTCTGGCATTCAATGTAACTGCTCTTACAGTTGCTATATCATGCTTTTATATGGTTGAGTACATATACAATGAAATGAAGCCACCTTCTATACAACTATAGCAAAAAGGTGCTCCATACTGCCACTCAGTGGGATTCCTCGGGAGTAACGCAGAAATTCATTTTGTGTAACAAACTATTACAATTTACAATCCAATGTATTTCTTGTATAGTATTCATTGATTACTTTTCTGTGAACTCTTGGTTAGACATCAGTGAAATTTCTACGTTTTACAAAGTGATATCAGGACAGTGTCAGTTATCACTCCTTGTAGAACCAACTTTAAAATCTGATGAATGTATCTCTTGCATTCAATGTAACTGCTTTTACAGTTGCTACATCATGCTTTTATATGGTTGAGTACATATACAATGAAATGAAGCCACCTTCTATACAAGTATAGTAAAAAGGTGCTCCATACTGCCACTCAGTGGGATTCCTCGTGAGTAACGCAGAAAGTCATTTTGTGTAACAAACTATTACAATATACAATTTCTTGTATAGTATTCATTGATTACTCTTTTCAATGATCTGTTGGTTACAGGATAGTGACATTTCTAGGTTTTACAAAGTGACATCAGTACAGTGTCAGTTATCACTCCTTGTACAAACAACTTCAAAATCTGATGAATGTATCTCTGGCATTCAATGTAACTGCTCTTACAGTTGCTATATCATGCTTTTATATGGTTGAGTACATATACAATGAAATGAAGCCACCTTCTATACAACTATAGCAAAAAGGTGCTCCATACTGCCACTCAGTGGGATTCCTCGGGAGTAACGCAGAAATTCATTTTGTGTAACAAACTATTACAATTTACAATCCAATGTATTTCTTGTATAGTATTCATTGATTACTTTTCTGTGAACTCTTGGTTAGACATCAGTGAAATTTCTACGTTTTACAAAGTGATATCAGGACAGTGTCAGTTATCACTCCTTGTAGAACCAACTTTAAAATCTGATGAATGTATCTCTTGCATTCAATGTAACTGCTTTTACAGTTGCTACATCATGCTTTTATATGGTTGAGTACATATACAATGAAATGAAGCCACCTTCTATACAAGTATAGTAAAAAGGTGCTCCATACTGCCACTCAGTGGGATTCCTCGTGAGTAACGCAGAAAGTCATTTTGTGTAACAAACTATTACAATATACAATTTCTTGTATAGTATTCATTGATTACTCTTTTCAATGATCTGTTGGTTACAGGATAGTGACATTTCTAGGTTTTACAAAGTGACATCAGTACAGTGTCAGTTATCACTCCTTGTACAAACAACTTCAAAATCTGATGAATGTATCTCTGCCATTCAATGTAACTGCTCTTACAGTTGCTATATCATGCTTTTATATGGTTGAGTACATATACAATGAAATGAAGCCACCTTCTATACAACTATAGCAAAAAGGTGCTCCATACTGCCACTCAGTGGGATTCCTCGGGAGTAACGCAGAAAGTCATTTTGTGTAACAAACTATTACAATTTACAAACCAATATATTTCTTGTATAGTATTCATTGATTACTCTTCTGTGAACTCTTGGTTAGACAACAGTGAAATTTCTACGTTTTGCAAAGTGATATCAGTACAGTGTCAGTTATCACTCCTTGTACAAAGAACTTCAAAATCTGATGAATGTATCTCTGGCATTCAATGTAACTGCTCTTACAGTTGCTATATCATGCTTTTATATGGTTGAGTACATATACAATGAAATGAAGCCACCTTCTATACAACTATAGCAAAAAGGTGCTCCATACTGCCACTCAGTGGGATTCCTCGGGAGTAACGCAGAAAGTCATTTTGTGTAACAAACGATTACAATTTACAATCCAATGTATTTCTTGTATAGTATTCATTGATTACTCTTCTGTGAACTCTTGGTTAGACAACAGTGAAATTTCTACGTTTTACAAAGTGATATCAGGACAGTGTCAGTTATCACTCCTTGTACAACCAACTTTAAAATCTGATGAATGTATCTCTTGCATTCAATGTAACTGCTCTTACAGTTGCTATATCATGCTTTTATATGGTTGAGTACATATACAATGAAATGAAGCCACCTTCTATACAACTATAGTAAAAAGGTGCTCCATACTGCCACTCAGTGGGATTCCTCGGGAGTAACGCAGAAAGTCAATTTGTGTAACAAACTATTACAATATACAATTTCTTGTATAGTATTCATTGATTACTCTTTTCAATGATCTGTTGTTTACAGGATAGTGATATTTCTAGGTTTTACAAAGGGATATCAGTACAGTGTCAGTTATCACTCCTTGTACAAACAACTTCAAAATCTGATGAATGTATCTCTGGCATTCAATGTAACTGCTCTTACAGTTGCTATATCATGCTTTTATATGGTTGAGTACATATACAATGAAATGAAGCCACCTTCTATACAACTATAGCAAAAAGGTGCTCCATACTGCCACTCAGTGGGATTCCTCGGGAGTAACGCAGAAATTCATTTTGTGTAACAAACTATTACAATTTACAATCCAATGTATTTCTTGTATAGTATTCATTGATTACTCTTCTGTGAACTCTTGGTTAGACAACAGTGAAATTTCTACGTTTTACAAAGTGATATCAGTACAGTGTCAGTTATCACTCCTTGTACAACCAACTTCAAAATCTGATGAATGTATCTCTTGCATTCAATGTAATTGCTCTTACAGTTGATATATCTTGATTTTATATGGTTGAGTACATATACAATTAAATGAAGCCACCTTCTATACAACTACAGTAAAAAGGAGCTCCATACTGCCACTAAGTGGGATTCCTCGGGAGTAACGCAGAAAGTCATTTTGTGTAACAAACTATTACAATATATAATTTCTTGAATAGTATTCATTGATTACTCTTTTCAATGATCTGTTGGTTACAGGATAGTGATATTTCTAGGTTTTACAAAGTGATATCAGTACAGTGTCAGTTATCACTCCTTGTACAAACAACTTCAAAATCTGATGAATGTATCTCTGGCATTCAATGTAACTGCTCTTACTGTTGCTATATCATGCTTTTATTTGGTTGAGTACATATACAATGAAATGAAGCCACCTTCTATACAACTATAGCAAAAAGGTGCTCCATACTGCCACTCAGTGGGATTCCTCGGGAGTAACGCAGAAAGTCATTTTGTGTAACAAACTATTACAATTTACAATCCAATGTATTTCTTGTATAGTATTCATTGATTACTTTTCTGTGAACTCTTGGTTAGACATCAGTGAAATTTCTACGTTTTACAAAGTGATATCAGGACAGTGTCAGTTATCACTCCTTGTACAACCAACTTTAAAATCTGATGAATGTATCTCTGGCATTCAATGTAACTGCTCTTACTGTGGCTATATCATGCTTTTATATGGTTGAGTACATATACAATTAAATGAAGCCACCTTCTATACAGCTGGAGGAAAAAGGTGCTCCATACTGCCACTCAGTGGGATTCCTCGGGAGTAACGCAGAAAGTCATTTTGTGTAACAAACTATTACAATATACAATTTCTTGTATAGTATTCATTGATTACTCTTTTCAATGATCTGTTGGTTACAGGATAGTGATATTTCTAGGTTTTACAAAGTGATATCAGTACAGTGTCAGTTATCACTCCTTGTACAAACAACTTCAAAATCTGATGAATGTATCTCTGCCATTCAATGTAACTGCTCTTACCGTTGCTATATCATGCTTTTATTTGGTTGAGTACATATACAATGAAATGAAGCCACCTTCTATACAACTATAGCAAAAAGGTGCTCCATACTGCCACTCAGTGGGATTCCTCAGGAGTAACGCAGAAAGTCATTTTGTGTAACAAACTCTTACAATTTACAATCCAATGTATTTCTTGTATAGTATTCATTGATTACTCTTCTGCGATCTCTTGGTTAGACAACAGTGAAATTTCTAGGTTTTACAACGTGATATCAGTACAGTGTCAGTTATCACTCCTTGTACAACCAACTTCAAAATCTGATGAATGTATCTCTTGCATTCAATGTAACTGCTCTTACAGTTGCTATATCATGCTTTTATATGGTTGAGTACATATACAATGAAATGAAGCCACCTTCTATACAACTACAGTAAAAAGGTGCTCCATACTGCCACTCAGTGGGATTCCTCGGGAGTAACGCAGAAAGTTATTTTTTGTAACAAACTATTACAATTTATAATCCAATGTATTTCTTGTATAGTATTCGTTGATTACTCTTCTGCGATCGCTTGGTTAGACAACAGTGAAATTTCTACGTTTTCCAACGTGATATCAATACAGTGTCAGTAATCACTCCTTGTACAAACAACTTCAAAATCTGATGAATGTATCTCTTGCATTCAATGTAACTGCTCTTACAGTTGCTATATCATGCTTTTATATGGTTGAGTACATATACAATGAAATGAAGCCACCTTCTATACAACTATAGTAAAAAGGAGCTCCATACTGCCACTCAGTGGGATTCCTCAGGAGTAACGCAGAAAGTCATTTTGTGTAACAAACTATTACAATATATAATTTCTTGTATAGTATTCATTGATTACTCTTTTCAATGATCTGTTGGTTACAGGATAGTGATATTTCTAGGTTTTACAAAGTGATATCAGTACAGTGTCAGTTATCACTCCTTGTACAAACAACTTCAAAATCTGATGAATGTATCTCTGGCATTCAATGTAACTGCTCTTACTGTTGCTATATCATGCTTTTATTTGGTTGAGTACATATACAATGAAATGAAGCCACCTTCTATACAACTATAGCAAGAAGGTGCTCCATACTGCCACTCAGTGGGATTCCTCGGGAGTAACGCAGAAAGTCATTTTGTGTAACAAACTATTACAATTTACAATCCAATCTATTTCTTGTATAGTATTCATTGATTACTCTTCTGTGAACTCTTGGTTAGACATCAGTGAAATTTCTACGTTTTACAAAGTGATATCAGTACAGTGTCAGTTATCACTCCTTGTACAACCAACTTTAAAATCTGATGAATGTATCTCTGGCATTCAATGTAACTGCTCTTACTGTGGCTATATCATGCTTTTATATGGTTGAGTACATATACAATTAAATGAAGCCACCTTCTATACAGCTGGAGGAAAAAGGTGCTCCATACTGCCACTCAGTGGGATTCCTCGGGAGTAACGCATAAAGTCATTTTGTGTAACAAACTATTACAATATACAATTTCTTGTATAGTATTCATTGATTACTCTTTTCAATGATCTGTTGGTTACAGGATAGTGATATTTCTAGGTTTTACAAAGTGATATCAGTACAGTGTCAGTTATCACTCCTTGTACAAACAACTTCAAAATCTGATGAATGTATCTCTGCCATTCAATGTAACTGCTCTTACCGTTGCTATATCATGCTTTTATTTGGTTGAGTACATATACAATGAAATGAAGCCACCTTCTATACAACTATAGCAAAAAGGTGCTCCATACTGCCACTCAGTGGGATTCCTCAGGAGTAACACAGAAAGTCATTTTGTGTAACAAACTCTTACAATTTACAATCCAATGTATTTCTTGTATAGTATTCATTGATTACTCTTCTGCGATCTCTTGGTTAGACAACAGTGAAATTTCTAGGTTTTACAACGTGATATCAGTACAGTGTCAGTTATCACTCCTTGTACAACCAACTTCAAAATCTGATGAATGTATCTCTTGCATTCAATGTAACTGCTCTTACAGTTGCTATATCATGCTTTTATATGGTTGAGTACATATACAATGAAATGAAGCCACCTTCTATACAACTACAGTAAAAAGGTGCTCCATACTGCCACTCAGTGGGATTCCTCGGGAGTAACGCAGAAAGTCATTTTTTGTAACAAACTATTACAATTTATAATCCAATGTATTTCTTGTATAGTATTCGTTGATTACTCTTCTGCGATCGCTTGGTTAGACAACAGTGAAATTTCTACGTTTTCCAACGTGATATCAATACAGTGTCAGTAATCACTCCTTGTACAAACAACTTCAAAATCTGATGAATGTATCTCTTGCATTCAATGTAACTGCTCTTACAGTTGCTATATCATGCTTTTATATGGTTGAGTACATATACAATGAAATGAAGCCACCTTCTATACAACTATAGTAAAAAGGAGCTCAATACTGCCACTCAGTGGGATTCCTCGGGAGTAACGCAGAAAGTCATTTTGTGTAACAAACTATTACAATATATAATTTCTTGTATAGTATTCATTGATTACTCTTTTCAATGATCTGTTGGTTACAGGATAGTGATATTTCTAGGTTTTACAAAGTGATTTTAAGTACAGTGTCAGTTATCACTCCTTGTACAACCAACTTCAAAATCTGATGAATGTATCTCTTGCATTCAATGTAACTGCTCTTACCGTTGCCATATCATGCTTTTATATGGTTGAGTACATATACAATGAAATGAAGCCACCTTCTATACAACTATAGTAAAAAGGAGCTCCATACTGCCACTCAGTGGGATTCCTCAGGAGTAACGCAGAAAGTCATTTTGTGTAACAAACTATTACAATATATAATTTCTTGTATAGTATTCATTGATTACTCTTTTCAATGATCTGTTGGTTACAGGATAGTGATATTTCTAGGTTTTACAAAGTGATATCAGTACAGTGTCAGTTATCACTCCTTGTACAAACAACTTCAAAATCTGATGAATGTATCTCTGGCATTCAATGTAACTGCTCTTACTGTTGCTATATCATGCTTTTATTTGGTTGAGTACATATACAATGAAATGAAGCCACCTTCTATACAACTATTGCAAAAAGGTGCTCCATACTGCCACTCAGTGGGATTCCTCGGGAGTAACGCAGAAAGTCATTTTGTGTAACAAACTATTACAATTTACAATCCAATGTATTTCTTGTATAGTATTCATTGATTACTTTTCTGTGAACTCTTGGTTAGACATCAGTGAAATTTCTACGTTTTACAAAGTGATATCAGTACAGTGTCAGTTATCACTCCTTGTACAACCAACTTCAAAATCTGATGAATGTATCTCTTGCATTCAATGTAACTGCTCTTACCGTTGCTATATCATACTTTTATATGGT
This sequence comes from Lepidodactylus listeri, assembly GCA_029233225.1. Lineage (NCBI taxonomy): Eukaryota > Metazoa > Chordata > Lepidosauria > Squamata > Gekkonidae > Lepidodactylus > Lepidodactylus listeri. Next base: position 362,339 of record JARCFY010000032.1, read on the forward strand.
TGAGTACATATACAATGAAATGAAGCCACCTTCTATACAACTACAGTAAAAAGGTGCTCCATACTGCCACTCTGTGGGATTCCTCGCGAGTAACGCAGAAAGTCATTTTGTGTAACAAACTATTACAATTTACAATCCAATGTATTTCTTGTATAGTATTCATTGATTACTCTTCTGCGATCTCTTGGTTAGACAACAGTGAAATTTCTAGGTTTTACAACGTGATATCAATACAGTGTCAGTAATCACTCCTTGTACAACCAACTTCAAAATCTGATGAATGTATCTCTTGCATTCAATGTAACTGCTCTTACAGTTGCTATATCATGCTTTTATATGGTTGAGTACATATACAATGAAATGAAGCCACCTTCTATACAACTATAGTAAAAAGGAGCTCCATACTGCCACTCAGTGGGATTCCTCGGGAGTAACGCAGAAAGTAATTTTGTGTAACAAACTATTACAATATATAATTTCTTGTATAGTATTCATTGATTACTCTTTTCAATGATCTGTTGGTTACAGGATAGTGATATTTCTAGGTTTTACAAAGTGATATCAGTACAGTGTCAGTTATCACTCCTTGTACAAACAACTTCAAAATCTGATGAATGTATCTCTGGCATTCAATGTAACTGCTCTTACTGTTGCTATATCATGCTTTTATTTGGTTGAGTACATATACAATGAAATGAAGCCACCTTCTATACAACTATTGCAAAAAGGTGCTCCATACTGCCACTCAGTGGGATTCCTCGGGAGTAACGCAGAAAGTCATTTTGTGTAACAAACTATTACAATTTACAATCCAATGTATTTCTTGTATAGTATTCATTGATTACTTTTCTGTGAACTCTTGGTTAGACATCAGTGAAATTTCTACGTTTTACAAAGTGATATCAGTACAGTGTCAGTTATCACTCCTTGTACAACCAACTTCAAAATCTGATGAATGTATCTCTTGCATTCAATGTAACTGCTCTTACCGTTGCTATATCATACTTTTATATGGTTGAGTACATATACAATGAAATGAAGCCACCTTCTATACAACTACAGTAAAAAGGTGCTCCATACTGCCACTCTGTGGGATTCCTCGCGAGTAACGCAGAAAGTCATTTTGTGTAACAAACTATTACAATTTACAATCCAATGTATTTCTTGTATAGTATTCATTGATTACTCTTCTGCGATCTCTTGGTTAGACAACAGTGAAATTTCTAGGTTTTACAACGTGATATCAATACAGTGTCAGTAATCACTCCTTGTACAACCAACTTCAAAATCTGATGAATGTATCTCTTGCATTCAATGTAACTGCTCTTACAGTTGCTATATCATGCTTTTATATGGTTGAGTACATATACAATGAAATGAAGCCACCTTCTATACAACTATAGTAAAAAGGAGCTCCATACTGCCACTCAGTGGGATTCCTCGGGAGTAACGCAGAAAGTAATTTTGTGTAACAAACTATTACAATATATAATTTCTTGTATAGTATTCATTGATTACTCTTTTCAATGATCTGTTGGTTACAGGATAGTGATATTTCTAGGTTTTACAAAGTGATATCAGTACAGTGTCAGTTATCACTCCTTGTACAACCAACTTCAAAATCTGATGAATGTATCTCTGGCATTTAATGTAACTCTTCTTACAGTTGCTATATCATGCTTTTATATGGTTGAGTACATATACAATGAAATGAAGCCACCTTCTATACAACTATAGCAAAAAGGTGCTCCATACTGCCACTCAGTGGGATTCCTCGGGAGTAACGCAGAAAGTTATTTTGTGTAACAAACTATTACAATTTACAAACCAATATATTTCTTGTATAGTATTCATTGATTACTCTTCTGTGAACTCTTGGTTAGACAACAGTGAAATTTCTACGTTTTGCAAAGTGATATCAGTACAGTGTCAGTTATCACTCCTTGTACAAAGAACTTCAAAATCTGATGAATGTATCTCTGGCATTCAATGTAACTGCTCTTACAGTTGCTATATCATGCCTTTATATGGTTGAGTACATATACAATGAAATGAAGCCACCTTCTATACAACTATAGCAAAAAGGTGCTCCATACTGCCACTCAGCGGGATTCCTCGGGAGTAACGCAGAAAGTCATTTTGTGTAACAAACGATTACAATTTACAATCCAATGTATTTCTTGTATAGTATTCATTGATTACTCTTCTGTGAACTCTTGGTTAGACAACAGTGAAATTTCTACGTTTTACAAAGTGATATCAGGACAGTGTCAGTTATCACTCCTTGTACAACCAACTTTAAAATCTGATGAATGTATCTCTTGCATTCAATGTAACTGCTCTTACAGTTGCTATATCATGCTTTTATATGGTTGAGTACATATACAATGAAATGAAGCCACCTTCTATACAAGTATAGTAAAAAGGTGCTCCATACTGCCACTCAGTGGGATTCCTCGTGAGTAACGCAGAAAGTCATTTTGTGTAACAAACTATTACAATATAAAATTTCTTGTATAGTATTCATTGATTACTCTTTTCAATGATCTGTTGGTTACAGGATAGTGATATTTCTCGGTTTTACAAAGTGATATCAGTACAGTGTCAGTTATCACTCCTTGTACAACCAACTTCAAAATCTGATGAATGTATCTCTGCCATTCAATGTAACTGCTCTTACAGTTGCTATATCATGCTTTTATATGGTTGAGTACATATACAATGAAATGAATCCACCTTCTATACAACTACAGTAAAAAGGTGCTCCATACTGCCACTCAGTGGGATTCCTCGTGAGTAACGCAGAAAGTCATTTTGTGTAACAAACTATTACAATTTACAGTCCAATGTATTTCTTGTATAGTATTCATTGATTACTCTTCTGCGATCTCTTGGTTAGACAACAGTGAAATTTCTAGGTTTTACAACGTGATATCAATACAGTGTCAGTAATCACTCCTTGTACAACCAACTTCAAAATCTGATGAATGTATCTCTTGCATTCAATGTAACTGCTCTTACAGTTGCTATATCATGCTTTTATATGGTTGAGTACATATACAATGAAATGAAGCCACCTTCTATACAACTATAGTAAAAAGGTGCTCCATACTGCAACTCAGTGGGATTCCTCGGGAGTAACGCAGAAAGTCAATTTGTGTAACAAAATAATACAATATACAATTTCTTGTATAGTATTCATTGATTACTCTTTTCAATGATCTGTTGGTTACAGAATAGTGATATTTCTAGGTTTTACAACGTGATATCAGTACAGTGTCAGTTATCACTCCTTGTACAAACAACTTCAAAATCTGATGAATGTATCTCTGGCATTCAATGTAACTGCTCTTACAGTTGCTATATCATGCTTTTATATGGTTGTTTACATATACAATGAAATGAAGCCACCTTCTATACAACTATAGCAAAAAGGTGCTCCATACTGCCACTCAGTGGGATTCCTCGGGAGTAACGCAGAAATTCATTTTGTGTAACAAACTATTACAATTTACAATCCAATGTATTTCTTGTATAGTATTCATTGATTACTCTTCTGTGAACTCTTGGTTAGACAACAGTGAAATTTCTACGTTTTACAAAGTGATATCAGTACAGTGTCAGTTATCACTCCCTGTACAACCAACTTCAAAATCTGATGAATGTATCTCTTGCATTCAATGTAATTGCTCTTACAGTTGATATATCTTGATTTTATATGGTTGAGTACATATACAATTAAATGAAGCCACCTTCTATACAACTACAGTAAAAAGGAGCTCCATACTGCCACTCAGTGGGATTCCTCGGGAGTAACGCAGAAAGTCATTTTGTGTAACAAACTATTACAATTTACAATCCAATGTATTTCTTGTATAGTATTCATTGATTACTCTTCTGCGATCTCTTGGTTAGACAACAGTGAAATTTCTAGGTTTTACAACGTGATATCAATACAGTGTCAGTAATCACTCCTTGTACAACCAACTTCAAAATCTGATGAATGTATCTCTTGCATTCAATGTAACTGCTCTTACAGTTGCTATATCATGCTTTTATATGGTTGAGTACATATACAATGAAATGAAGCCACCTTCTATACAACTATAGTAAAAAGGAGCTCCATACTGCCACTCAGTGGGATTCCTCAGGAGTAACGCAGAAAGTCATTTTGTGTAACAAACTATTACAATATATAATTTCTTGTATAGTATTCATTGATTACTCTTTTCAATGATCTGTTGGTTACAGGATAGTGATATTTCTAGGTTTTACAAAGTGATATCAGTACAGTGTCAGTTATCACTCCTTGTACAAACAACTTCAAAATCTGATGAATGTATCTCTGGCATTCAATGTAACTGCTCTTACTGTTGCTATATCATGCTTTTATTTGGTTGAGTACATATACAATTAAATGAAGCCACCTTCTATACAACTATAGCAAAAAGGTGCTCCATACTGCCACTTAGTGGGATTCCTAGGGAGTAACGCAGAAAATCGTTTTGTGTAACAAACTATTACAATTTACAATCCAATGTATTTCTTGGATAGTATTCATTGATTACTCTTCTGTGAACTCTTGGTTAGACAACAGTGAAATTTCTACGTTTTACAAAGTGATATCAGTACAGTGTCAGTTATCACTCCTTGTACAACCAACTTCAAAATCTGATGAATGTATCTCTTGCATTCAATGTAACTGCTCTTACCGTTGCTATATCATGCTTTTCTTTGGTTGAGTACATATACAATGAAATGAAGCCACCTTCTATACAACTACAGTAAAAAGGTGCTCCATTCTGCCACTCAGTGGGATTCCTCGCGAGTAACGCAGAAAGTCATTTTGTGTAACAAACTATTACAATTTACAATCCAATGTATTTCTTGTATAGTATTCATTGATTACTCTTCTGCGATCTCTTGGTTAGACAACAGTGAAATTTCTAGGTTTTACAACGTGATATCAATACAGTGTCAGTAATCACTCCTTGTACAACCAACTTCAAAATCTGATGAATGTATCTCTTGCATTCAATGTAACTGCTCTTACAGTTGCTATATCATGCTTTTATATGGTTGAGTACATATACAATGAAATGAAGCCACCTTCTATACAGCTGGAGGAAAAAGGTGCTCCATACTACCACTCAGTGGGATTCCTCGGGAGTAACGCAGAAAGTCATTTTGTGTAACAAACTATTACAATATACAATTTCTTGTATAGTATTCATTGATTACTCTTTTCAATGATCTGTTGGTTACAGGATAGTGATATTTCTAGGTTTTACAAAGTGATATCAGTACAGTGTCAGTTATCACTCCTTGTACAAACAACTTCAAAATCTGATGAATGTATCTCTGCCATTCAATGTAACTGCTCTTACCGTTGCTATATCATGCTTTTATTTGGTTGAGTACATATACAATGAAATGAAGCCACCTTCTATACAACTATAGCAAAAAGGTGCTCCATACTGCCACTCAGTGGGATTCCTCAGGAGTAACGCAGAAAGTCATTTTGTGTAACAAACTATTACAATTTACAATCCAATGTATTTCTTGTATAGTATTAATTGATTACTCTTCTGCGATGTCTTGGTTAGACAACAGTGAAATTTCTACGTTTTACAACGTGATATCAATACAGTGTCAGTTATCACTCCTTGTACAACGAAGTTCAAAATCTGATGAATGTATCTCTTGCATTCAATGTAACTGCTCTTACCGTTGCTATATCATGCTTTTATATGGTTGAGTACATATACAATGAAATGAAGCCACGTTCTATACAACTACAGTAAAAAGGTGCTCCATACTGCCACTCAGTGGGATTCCTCGGGAGTAACGCAGAATGTCATTTTGTGTAACAAACTATTCCAACTTACAATCCAATGTATTTCTTGTATAGTATTAATTGATTACTCTTCTGCGATCTCTTGGTTAGACAACAGTGAAATTTCTAGGTTTTACAACGTGATATCAATACAGTGTCAGTAATCACTCCTTGTACAACCAACTTCAAAATCTGATGAATGTATCTCTTGCATTCAATGTAATTGCTCTTACAGTTGATATATCTTGATTTTATATGGTTGAGTACATATACAATTAAATGAAGCCACCTTCTATACAGCTGGAGCAAAAAGGTGCTCCATTCTGCCACTCAGTGGGATTCCTCGGGAGTAACGCAGAAAGTCATTTTGTGTAACAAACTATTACAATATACAATTTCTTGTATAGTATTCATTGATCACTCTTTTCAATGATCTGTTGGTTACAGGATAGTGATATTTCTAGGTTTTACAAAGTGATATCAGTACAGTGTCAGTTATCACTCCTTGTACAAACAACTTCAAAATCTGATGAATGTATCTCTGGCATTCAATGTAACTGCTCTTACAGTTGCTATATCATGCTTTTATATGGTTGAGTACATATAGAATCAAATGAAGCCACCTTCTATACAACTATAGTAAAAAGGTGCTCCATACTGCCACTCAGTGGGATTCCTCGGGAGTAACACAGAAAGTCATTTTGTGTAACAAACTATTACAATATACAATTTCTTGTATAGTATTCATTGATTACTCTTCTGTGAACTCTTGGTTAGACAACAGTGAAATTTCTACGTTTTACAAAGTGATATCAGTACAGTGTCAGTTATCACTCCTTGTACAACCAACTTCAAAATCTGATGAATGTATCTCTTGCATTCAATGTAATTGCTCTTACAGTTGATATATCTTGATTTTATATGGTTGAGTACATATACAATTAAATGAAGCCACCTTCTATACAGCTGGAGGAAAAAGGTGCTCCATTCTGCCACTTAGTGGGATTCCTCGGGAGTAACGCAGAAAGTCATTTTGTGTAACAAACTATTCCAATTTACAATCCAATGTATTTCTTCTTTAGTATTCATTGATTACTCTTCTGCGATCTCTTGGTTAGACAACAGTGAAATTTCTAGGTTTTACAACGTGATACCAATACAGTGTCAGTAAGCACTCCTTGTACAACCAACTTCAAAATCTGATGAATGTATCTCTTGCATTCAATGTAACTGCTCTTACAGTTGCTATATCATGCTTTTATATGGTTGAGTACATATACAATGAAATGAAGCCACCTTCTATACAACTATAGTAAAAAGGTGCTCCATACTGCCACTCAGTGGGATTCCTCGGGAGTAACGCAGAAAGTCATTTTGTGTAACAAACTATTACAATATACAATTTCTTGTATAGTATTCATTGATTACTCTTTTCATTGATCTGTTGGTTACAGGATAGTGATATTTCTAGGTTTTACAAAGTGATATCAGTACAGTGTCAGTTATCACTCCTTGTACAACCAACTTCAAAATCTGATGAATGTATCTCTGGCATTCAATGTAACTGCTCTTACAGTTGCGATATCATGCTTTTATATGGTTGAGTACATATACAATTAAATGAAGCCACCTTCTATACAACTATAGTAAAAAGGTGCTCCATACTGCCACTCAGTGGGATTCCTCGGGAGTAACGCAGAAAGTCATTTTGTGTAACAAACTATTACAATTTACAATCCAATGTATTTCTTGTATAGTATTCATTGATTACTCTTCTGCGATCTCTTGGTTAGACAACAGTGAAATTTCTAGGTTTTACAACGTGATATCAATACAGTGTCAGTAATCACTCCTTGTACAACCAACTTCAAAATCTGATGAATGTATCTCTTGCATTCAATGTAATTGCTCCTACAGTTTATATATCTTGATTTTATATGGTTGAGTACATATACAATTAAATGAAGCCACCTTCTATACAGCTGGAGGAAAAAGGTGCTCCATTCTGCCACTCAGTGGGATTCCTCGGGAGTAACGCAGAAAGTCATTTTGTGTAACAAACTATTACAATTTACAATCCAATGTATTTCTTCTTTAGTATTCGTTGATTACTCTTCTGCGATCTCTTGGTTAGACAACAGTGAAATTTCTAGGTTTTACAACGTGATATCAATACAGTGTCAGTAATCACTCCTTGTACAACCAACTTCAAAATCTGATGAATGTATCTCTTGCATTCAATGTAACTGCTCTTACAGTTGCTATATCATGCTTTTATATGGTTGAGTACATATACAATGAAATGAAGCCACCTTCTATACAACTATAGTAAAAAGGTGCTCCATACTGCCACTCAGTGGGATTCCTCGGGAGTAACGCAGAAAGTCATTTTGTGTAACAAACTATTACAATATACAATTTCTTGTATAGTATTCATTGATCACTCTTTTCAATGATCTGTTGGTTACAGGATTGTGATATTTCTAGGTTTTACAAAGTGATATCAGTACAGTGTCAGTTATCACTCCTTGTACAACCAACTTCAAAATCTGATGAATGTATCTCTGGCATTCAATGTAACTGCTCTTACAGTTGCTATATCATGCTTTTATATGGTTGAGTACATATACAATCAAATGAAGCCACCTTCTATACAACTATAGTAAAAAGGTGCTCCATACTGCCACTCAGTGGGATTCCTCGGGAGTAACACAGAAAGTCATTTTGTGTAACAAACTATTACAATATACAATTTCTTGTATAGTATACATTGATTACTCTTCTGTGAATTCTTGGTTAGACAACAGTGAAATTTCTACGTTTTACAAAGTGATATCAGTACAGTGTCAGTTATCACTCCTTGTACAACCAACTTCAAAATCTGATGAATGTATGTCTTGCATTCAATGTAATTGCTCTTACAGTTGATATATCTTGATTTTATATGGTTGAGTACATATACAATTAAATGAAGCCACCTTCTATACCGCTGGAGGAAAAAGGTGCTCCATTCTGCCACTCAGTGGGATTCCTCGGAAGTAACGCAGAAAGTCATTTTGTGTAACAAACTATTACAATTTACAATCCAATGTATTTCTTCTTTAGTATTCATTGATTACTCTTCTGCGATCTCTTGGTTAGACAACAGTGAAATTTCTAGGTTTTACAACGTGATACCAATACAGTGTCAGTAAGCACTCCTTGTACAACCAACTTCAAAATCTGATGAATGTATCTCTTGCATTCAATGTAAGTGCTCTTACAGTTGCTATATCATGCTTTTATATGGTTGAGTACATATACAATGAAATTAAGCCACCTTCTATACAACTATAGTAAAAAGGTGCTCCATACTGCCACTCAGTGGGATTCCTCGGGAGTAACGCAGAAAGTCATTTTGTGTAACAAACTATTACAATATAGAATTTCTTGTATAGTATTCATTGATTACTCTTTTCAATGATCTGTTGGTTACAGGATAGTGATATTTCTAGGTTTTACAAAGTGATATCAGTACAGTGTCAGTTATCACTCCTTGTACAACCAACTTCAAAATCTGATGAATGTATCTCTGGCATTCAATGTAACTGCTCTTACAGTTGCGATATCATGCTTTTATATGGTTGAGTACATATACAATGAAATGAAGCCACCTTCTGTACAACTATAGTAAAAAGGTGCTCCATACTGCCACTCAGTGGGATTCCTCGGGAGTAACGCAGAAAGTCATTTTGTGTAACAAACTATTACAATATACAATTTCTTGTATAGTATTCATTGATTACTCTTTTCAATGATCTGTTGGTTGCAGGATAGTGATATTTCTAGGTTTTACAAAGTGATATCAGTACAGTGTCAGTTATCACTCCTTGTACAACCAACTTCAAAATCTGATGAATGTATCTCTTGCATTCAATGTAATTGCTCTTACAGTTGATATATCTTGATTTTATATGGTTGAGTACATATACAATTAAATGAAGCCACCTTCTATACAGCTGGAGGAAAAAGGTGCTCCATTCTGCCACTCAGTGGGATTCGTCGGGAGTAACGCAGAAAGTCATTTTGTGAAACAAACTATTACAATGTACAATCCAATGTACTTCTTCAGTAGTATTCATTGATTACTCTTCTGCGATCTCTTGGTTAGACAACAGTGAAATTTCTAGGTTTTACAACGTGATATCAATACAGTGTCAGTAATCACTCCTTGTACAACCAACTTCAAAATCTGATGAATGTATCTCTGGCATTCAATGTAACTGCTCTTACAGTTGCGATATCATGCTTTTATATGGTTGAGTACATATACAATTAAATGAAGCCACCTTCTATACAACTATAGTAAAAAGGTGCTCCATACTGCCACTCAGTGGGATTCCTCGGGAGTGACGCAGAAAGTCATTTTGTGTAACAAACTATTACAATATACAATTTCTTGTATAGTATTCATTGATTACTCTTTTCAATGATCTGTTGGTTACAGGATAGTGATATTTCTAGGTTTAAAAAAAGTGATATCAGTACAGTTTCAGTTATCACTCCTTGTACAAACAACTTCAAAATCTGATGAATGTATCTCTGGCATTCAATGTAACTGCTCTTACAGTTGCTATATTATGCTTTTATATGGTTGAGTACATATACAATTAAATGAAGCCACCTTCGATACAACTATAGCAAAAAGGTGCTGCATACTTCCACTCAGTGGGATTCCTCGGGAGTAACGCAGAAAGTCATTTTGTGTAACAAACTATTACAATTTACAATCCAATGTATTTCTTGTATAGTATTCATTGATTACTCTTCTGCGATCTCTTGGTTAGACAACAGTGAAATTTCTAGGTTTTACAACGTGATATCAATACAGTGTCAGTAAGCACTCCTTGTACAACCAACTTCAAAATCTGATGAATGTATCTCTTGCATTCAATGTAACTGCTCTTACAGTTGCTATATCATGCTTTTATATGGTTGAGTACATATACAATGAAATGAAGCCACCTTCTGTACAACTATAGTAAAAAGGTGCTCCATACTGCCACTCAGTGGGATTCCTCGGGAGTAACGGAGAAAGTCATTTTGTGTAACAAACTATTACAATATACAATTTCTTGTGTAGTATTCATTGATTACTCTTTTCAATGATCTGTTGGTTACAGGATAGTGATATTTCTAGGTTTTACAGTGATATCAGTACAGTGTCAGTTATCACTCCTTGTACAACCAACTTCAAAATCTGATGAATGTATCTCTGGCATTCAATGTAACTGCTCTTACAGTTGCGATATCATGCTTTTATATGGTTGAGTACATATACAATTAAATGAAGCCACCTTCTATACAACTATAGTAAAAAGGTGCTCCATACTGCCACTCAGTGGGATTCCTCGGGAGTAACGCAGAAATTCATTTTGTGTAACAAACTATTACAATATACAATTTCTTGTATAGTATTCATTGATTACTCTTTTCAATGATCTGTTGGTTACAGGATAGTGATATTTCTAGGTTTTAAAAAGTGATATCAGTACAGTGTCAGTTATCACTCCTTGTACAAACAACTTCAAAATCTGATGAATGTATCTCTGGCATTCAATGTAACTGCTCTTACAGTTGCTATATCATGCTTTTATATGGTTGAGTAGATATACAATGAAATGAAGCCACCTTCTATACAACTATAGCAAATACTGCCAATCAGTGGGATTCCTCGGGAGTAACGCAGAAAGTCATTTTGTGTAACAAACTATTACAATTTACAATCCAATGTATTTCTTGTATAGTATTCATTGATTACTCTTCTGTGAACTCTTGGTTAGACAACAGTGAAATTTCTAAGTTTTTCAAAGTGATATCAATACAGTGTCAGTTATCACTCCTTGTACAACCAACTTCAAAATCTGATGAATGTATCTCTTGCATTCAATATAACTGCTCTTACCGTTGATATATCTTGATTTTATATGGTTGAGTACATATACAATTAAATGAAGCCACCTTCTATACAGCTGGAGGAAAAAGGTGCTCCATTCTGCCACTCAGTGGGATTCCTCGGGAGTAACGCAGAAAGTCATTTTGTGTAACAAACTATTACAATTTACAATCCAATGTATTTCTTGTATAGTATTCATTGATTACTCTTCTGCGATCTCTTGGTTAGACAACAGTGAAATTTCTAGGTTTTACAACGTGATATCAATACAGTGTCAGTAATCACTCCTTGTACAACCAACTTCAAAATCTGATGAATGTATCTCTTGCATTCAATGTAACTGCTCTTATAGTTGCTATATCATGCTTTTATATGGCTGAGTACATATACAATGAAATGAAGCCACCTTCTATACAACTATAGTAAAAAGGTGCTCCATACTGCCACTCAGTGGGATTCCTCGGGAGTAACGCAGAAAGTCATTTTGTGTAACAAACTATTACAATATACAATTTCTTGTATAGTATTCATTGATTACTCTTTTCAATGATCTGTTGGTTACAGGATAGTGATATTTCTAGGTTTTACAAAGTGATATCAGTACAGTGTCAGTTATCACTCCTTGTACAAACAACTTCAAAATCTGATGAATGTATCTCTGGGATTCAATGTAACTGCTCTTACAGTTGCTATATCATGCTTTTATATGGTTGAGTACATATACAATCAAATGAAGCCACCTTCTATACAACTATAGTAAAAAGGTGCTCCATACTGCCACTCAGTGGGATTCCTCGGGTGTAACACAGAAAGTCATTTTGTGAAACAAACTATTACAATATACAATTTCTCGTATAGTATTCACTGATTACTCTTCTGTGAACTCTTGGTTAGACAACAGTGAAATTTCTACGTTTTACAAAGTGATATCAGTACAGTGTCAGTTATCACTCCTTGTACAACCAACTTCAAAATCTGATGAATGTATCTCTTGCATTCAATGTAATTGCTCTTACAGTTGATATATCTTGATTTTATATGGTTGAGTACATATACAATTAAATGAAGCCACCTTCTATACAACTATAGTAAAAAGGTGCTCCATACTGCCACTCAGTGGGATTCCTCGGGAGTAACGCAGAAAGTCATTTTGTGTAACAAACTATTACAATATACAATTTCTTGTATAGTATTCATTGATTACTCTTTTCAATGATCTGTTGGTTACAGGATAGTGATATTTCTAGGTTTAAAAAAAGTGATATCAGTACAGTTTCAGTTATCACTCCTTGTACAAACAACTTCAAAATCTGATGAATGTATCTCTGGCATTCAATGTAACTGCTCTTACAGTTGCTATATTATGCTTTTATATGGTTGAGTACATATACAATTAAATGAAGCCACCTTCGATACAACTATAGCAAAAAGGTGCTGCATACTTCCACTCAGTGGGATTCCTCGGGAGTAACGCAGAAAGTCATTTTGTGTAACAAACTATTACAATTTACAATCCAATGTATTTCTTGTATAGTATTCATTGATTACTCTTCTGCGATCTCTTGGTTAGACAACAGTGAAATTTCTAGGTTTTACAACGTGATATCAATACAGTGTCAGTAAGCACTCCTTCTACAACCAACTTCAAAATCTGATGAATGTATCTCTTGCATTCAATGTAACTGCTCTTACAGTTGCTATATCATGCTTTTATATGGTTGAGTACATATACAATGAAATGAAGCAACCTTCTGTACAACTATAGTAAAAAGGTGCTCCATACTGCCACTCAGTGGGATTCCTCGGGAGTAACGCAGAAAGTCATTTTGTGTAAAAAACTATTACAATATACAATTTCTTGTGTAGTATTCATTGATTACTCTTTTCAATGATCTGTTGGTTACAGGATAGTGATATTTCTAGGTTTTACAAAGTGATATCAGTACAGTGTCAGTTATCACTCCTTGTACAACCAACTTCAAAATCTGATGAATGTATCTCTGGCATTCAATGTAACTGCTCTTACAGTTGCGAAATCATGCTTTTATATGGTCGAGTACATATACAATTAAATGAAGCCACCTTCTATACAACTATAGTAAAAAGGTGCTCCATACTGCCACTCAGTGGGATTCCTCGGGAGTAACGCAGAAAGTCATTTTGTGTAACAAACTATTACAATATACAATTTCTTGTATAGTATTCATTGATTACTCTTTTCAATGATCTGTTGGTTACAGGATAGTGATATTTCTAGGTTTTAAAAAGTGATATCAGTACAGTGTCAGTTATCACTCCTTGTACAAACAACTTCAAAATTTGATGAATGTATCTCTGGCATTCAATGTAACTGCTCTTACAGTTGCTATATCATGCTTTTATATGGTTGAGTAGATATACAATGAAATGAAGCCACCTTCTATACAACTATAGCAAATACTGCCAATCAGTGGGATTCCTCGGGAGTAACGCAGAAAGTCATTTTGTGTAACAAACTATTACAATTTACAATCCAATGTATTTCTTGTATAGTATTCATTGATTACTCTTCTGTGAACTCCTGGTTAGACAACAGTGAAATTTCTAAGTTTTTCAAAGTGATATCAATACAGTGTCAGTTATCACTCCTTGTACAACCAACTTCAAAATCTGATGAATGTATCTCTTGCATTCAATATAACTGCTCTTACCGTTGCTATATCATGCTTTTATATGGTTGAGTACATATACAATGAAATGAAGCCACCTTCTATACAACTACAGTAAAAAGGTGCTCCATACTGCCACTCAGTGGGATTCCTCGGGAGTAACGCAGAAAGTCATTTTGTGTAACAAACTATTCCAATTTACAATCCAATGTATTTCTTGTATACTATTAATTGATTACTCTTCTGCGATCTCTTGGTTAAACAACAGTGAAATTTCTAGGTTTTACTACGTGATATCAATACAGTGTCAGTAATCACTCCTTGTACAACCAACTTCAAAATCTGATGAATGTATCTCTTGCATTCAATGTAATTGCTCTTACAGTTGATATATCATGTTTTTATATGGTTGAGTACATATACAATTAAATGAAGCCACCTTCTATACAGCTGGAGGAAAAAGGTGCTCCATTCTGCCACTCAGTGGGATTCCTCGGGAGTAACGCAGAAAGTCATTTTGTGTAACAAACTATTACAATTTACAATCCAATGTATTTCTTGTATAGTATTCATTGATTACTCTTCTGCGATCTCTTGTTTAGACAACAGTGAAATTTCTACGTTTTACAACGCGATATCAATACAGAGTCAGTAATCACTCCTTGTACAACCAACTTCAAATCTGATGAATGTATCTCTTGCATTCAATGTAACTGTTCTTACAGTTGCTATATCATGCTTTTTTATGGTTGAGTACATATACAATGAAATGAAGCCACCTTCTATACAACTATAGTAAAAAGGTGCTGCATACTGCCACTTAGTGGGATTCCTCATGAGTAACGCAGAAAGTCATTTTGTGTAACAAACTATTACAATATACAATTTCTTGTATAGTATTCATTGATGACTCTTTTCAATGATCTGTTGGTTACAGGATAGTGATATTTCTAGGTTTTACAAAGTGATATCAGTACAGTGTCAGTTATCACTCCTTGTACAAACAACATCAAAATCTGATGAATGTATCTCTGGCATTCAATGTAACTGCTCTTACAGTTTCTATATCATGCTTTTATATGGTTGAGTACATAGACAATGAAATGAAGCCACCTTCTATACAACTATAGGAAAAAGGTACTCCATACTGCCACTCAGTGGGATTCCTCGGGAGTAACGCAGAAAGTCATTTTGTGTAACAAACTATTACAATTTACAATCCAATGTATTTCTTGTATAGTATTAATTGATTACTCTTCTGCGATGTCTTGGTTAGACAACAGTGAAATTTCTACGTTTTACAACGTGATATCAATACAGTGTCAGTTATCACTCCTTGTACAACCAAGTTCAAAATCTGATGAATGTATCTCTTGCATTCAATGTAACTGCTCTTACCGTTGATATATCTTGATTTTATATGGTTGAGTACATATACAATTAAATGAAGCCACCTTCTATACATTTGGAGGAAAAAGGTGCTCCATTCTGCCACTCAGTGGGATTCCTCGGGAGTAACGCAGAAAGTCATTTTGTGTAACAAACTATTACAATTTACAATCCAATGTATTTCTTCTTTAGTATTCATTGATTACTCTTCTGCGATCTCTTGGTTAGACAACAGTGAAATTTCTAGGTTTTACAACGTGATATCAATACAGTGTCAGTAATCACTCCTTGTACAACCAACTTCAAAATCTGATGAATGTATCTCTTGCATTCAATGTAACTGCTCTTATAGTTGCTATATCATGCTTTTATATGGTTGAGTACATATACAATGAAATGAAGCCACCTTCTATACAAATATAGTAAAAAGGTGCTCCATACTGCCACTCAGTGGGATTCCTCGGGAGTAACGCAGAAAGTCATTTTGTGTAACAAACTATTACAATATACAATTTCTTGTATAGTATTCATTGATTACTCTTTTCAATGATCTGTTGGTTACAGGATAGTGATATTTCTAGGTTTTACAAAGTGATATCAGTACAGTGTCAGTTATCACTCCTTGTACAACCAACGTCAAAATCTGATGAATGTATCTCTGGCATTCAATGTAACTGCTCTTACAGTTGCTATATCATGCTTTTATATGGTTGAGTACATATACAATCAAATGAAGCCACCTTCTATACAACTATAGTAAAAAGGTGCTCCATACTGCCACAGTGGGATTCCTCGGGAGTAACACAGAAAGTCATTTTGTGTAACAAACTATTACAATATACAATTTCTCGTATAGTATTCATTGATTACTCTTCTGTGAACTCTTGGTTAGACAACAGTGAAATTTCTACGTTTTACAAAGTGATATCAGTACAGTGTCAGTTATCACTCCTTGTACAACCAACTTCAAAATCTGATGAATGTATCTCTTGCATTCAATGTAATTGCTCTTACAGTTGATATATCTTGATTTTATATGGTTGAGTACATATACAATTAAATGAAGCCACCTTCTATACAGCTGGAGGAAAAAGGTGCTCCATTCTGCCACTCAGTGGGATTCCTCGGGAGTAACGCAGAAAGTCATTTTGTGTAACAAACTATTACAATTTACAATCCAATGTATTTCTTGTATAGTATTAATTGATTACTCTTCTGCGATCTCTTGGTTAGACAACAGTGAAATTTCTAGGTTTTACAACGTGATACCAATACAGTGTCAGTAAGCACTCCTTGTACAACCAACTTCAAAATCTGATGAATGTATCTCTTGCATTCAATGTAACTGCTCTTACAGTTGCTATATCATGCTTTTATATGGTTGAGTACATAGACAATGAAATGAAGCCACCTTCTATACAACTATAGCAAAAAGGTACTCCATACTGCCACTCAGTGGGATTCCTCGGGAGTAACGCAGAAAGTCATTTTGTGTAACAAACTATTACAATTTACAATCCAATGTATTTCTTGTATAGTATTAATTGATTACTCTTCTGCGATGTCTTGGTTAGACAACAGTGAAATTTCTACGTTTTACAACGTGATATCAATACAGTGTCAGTTATCACTCCTTGTACAACCAAGTTCAAAATCTGATGAATGTATCTCTTGCATTCAATGTAACTGCTCTTACCGTTGATATATCTTGATTTTATATGGTTGAGTACATATACAATTAAATGAAGCCACCTTCTATACAGCTGGAGGAAAAAGGTGCTCCATTCTGCCACTCAGTGGGATTCCTCGGGAGTAACGCAGAAAGTCATTTTGTGTAACAAACTATTACAATTTACAATCCAATGTATTTCTTCTTTCGTATTCATTGATTACTCTTCTGCGATCTCTTGGTTAGACAACAGTGAAATTTCTAGGTTTTACAACGTGATATCAATACAGTGTCAGTAATCACTCCTTGTACAACCAACTTCAAAATCTGATGAATGTATCTCTTGCATTCAATGTAACTGCTCTTATAGTTGCTATATCATGCTTTTATATGGTTGAGTACATATACAATGAAATGAAGCCACCTTCTATACAACTATAGTAAAAAGGTGCTCCATACTGCCACTCAGTGGGATTCCTCGGAAGTAACGCAGAAAGTCATTTTGTGTAACAAACTATTACAATATACAATTTCTTGTATAGTATTCATTGATTACTCTTTTCAATGATCTGTTGGTTACAGGATAGTGATATTTCTAGGTTTTACAAAGTGATATCAGTACAGTGTCAGTTATCACTCCTTGTACAACCAACTTCAAAATCTGATGAATGTATCTCTGGCATTCAATGTAACTGCTCTTACAGTTGCTATATCATGCTTTTATATGGTTGAGTACATATACAATCAAATGAAGCCACCTTCTATACAACTATAGTAAAAAGGTGCTCCATACTGCCACTCAGTGGGATTCCTCGGGAGTAACACAGAAAGTCATTTTGTGTAACAAACTATTACAATATACAATTTCTCGTATAGTATTCATTGATTACTCTTCTGTGAACTCTTGGTTAGACAACAGTGAAATTTCTACGTTTTGCAAAGTGATATCAGTACAGTGTCAGTTATCACTCCTTGTACAACCAACTTCAAAATCTGATGAATGTATCTCTTGCATTCAATGTAATTGCTCTTACAGTTGATATATCTTGATTTTATATGGTTGAGTACATATACAATTAAATGAAGCCACCTTCTATACAGCTGGAGGAAAAAGGTGCTCCATTCTGCCACTCAGTGGGATTCCTCGGGAGTAACGCAGAAAGTCATTTTGTGTAACAAACTATTACAATTTACAATCCAATGTATTTCTTCTTTAGTATTCATTGATTACTCTTCTGCGATCTCTTGGTTAGACAACAGTGAAATTTCTAGGTTTTACAACGTGATACCAATACAGTGTCAGTAAGCACTCCTTGTACAACCAACTTCAAAATCTGATGAATGTATCTCTTGCATTCAATGTAACTGCTCTTACAGTTGCTATATCATGCTTTTATATGGTTGAGTACATATACAATGAAATGAAGCCACCTTCTATACAACTATAGTAAAAAGGTGCTCCATACTGCCACTCAGTGGGATTCCTCGGGAGTAACGCAGAAAGTCATTTTGTGTAACAAACTATTACAATATACAATTTCTTGTATAGTATTCATTGATTACTCTTTTCAATGATCTGTTGGTTACAGGATAGTGATATTTCTAGGTTTTACAAAGTGATATCAGTACAGTGTCAGTTATCACTCCTTGTACAACCAACTTCAAAATCTGATGAATGTATCTCTTGCATTCAATGTAACTGCTCTTACAGTTGCTATATCATGCTTTTATATGGTTGAGTACATATACAATTAAATGAAGCCACCTTCTATACAACTATAGTAAAAAGGTGCTCCATACTGCCACTCAGTGGGATTCCTCGGGAGTAACGCAGAAAGTCATTTTGTGTAACAAACTATTACAATATACAATTTCTTGTATACTATTCATTGATTACTCTTTTCAATGATCTGTTGGTTACAGGATAGTGATATTTCAAGGTTTTAAAAAGTGATATCAGTACAGTGTCAGTTATCACTCCTTGTACAAACAACTTCAAAATCTGATGAATGTATCTCTGGCATTCAATGTAACTGCTCTTACAGTTGCTATATCATGCTTTTATATGGTTGAGTACATATACAATGAAATGAAGCCACCTTCTATACAACTATAGCAAAAAGGTGCTCCATACTGCCACTCAGTGGGATTCCTCGGGAGTAACGCAGAAAGTCATTTTGTGTAACAAACTATTACAATTTACAATCCAATGTATTTCTTGTATAGTATTCATTGATTACTCTTCTGCGATCTCTTGGTTAGACAACAGTGAAATTTCTAGGTTTTACAACGTGATATCAATACAGTGTCAGTAAGCACTCCTTGTACAACCAACTTCAAAATCTGATGAATGTATCTCTTGCATTCAATGTAACTGCTCTTACCGTTGCTATATCATGCTTTTATATGGTTGAGTACATATACAATCAAATGAAGCCACCTTCTATACAACTATAGTAAAAAGGTGCTCCATACTGCCACTCAGTGGGATTCCTCGGGAGTAACACAGAAAGTCATTTTGTGTAACAAACTATTACAATATACAATTTCTTGTATAGTATTCATTGATTACTTTTCTGTGAACTCTTGGTTAGACAACAGTGAAATTTCTACGTTTTACAAAGTGATATCAGTACAGTGTCAGTTATCACTCCTTGTACAACCAACTTCAAAATCTGATGAATGTATCTCTTGCATTCAATGTAATTGCTCTTACAGTTGATGTATCTTGATTTTATATGGTTGAGTACATATACAATTAAATGAAGCCACCTTCTATACAGCTGGAGGAAAAAGGTGCTCCATTCTGCCACTCAGTGGGATTCCTCGGGAGTAACGCAGAAAGTCATTTTGTGTAACAAACTATTACAATTTACAATCCAATGTATTTCTTCTTTAGTATTCATTGATTACTCTTCTGCGATCTCTTGGTTAGACAACAGTGAAATTTCTAGGTTTTACAACGTGATACCAATACAGTGTCAGTAAGCACTCCTTGTACAACCAACTTCAAAATCTGATGAATGTATCTCTTGCATTCAATGTAACTGCTCTTACAGTTGCTATATCATGCTTTTATATGGTTGAGTACATATACAATGAAATGAAGCCACCTTCTATACAACTATAGTAAAAAGGTGCTCCATACTGCCACTCAGTGGGATTCCTCGGGAGTAACGCAGAAAGTCATTTTGTGTAACAAACTATTACAATATACAATTTCTTGTATAGTATTCATTGATTACTCTTTTCAATGATCTGTTGGTTACAGGATAGTGATATTTCTAGGTTTTACAAAGTGATATCAGTACAGTGTCAGTTATCACTCCTTGTACAACCAACTACAAAGTCTGATGAATGTATCTCTTGCATTCAATGTAACTGCTCTTACAGTTGCTATATCATGCTTTTATATGGTTGAGTACATATACAATTAAATGAAGCCACCTTCTATACAACTATAGTAAAAAGGTGCTCCATACTGCCACTCAGTGGGATTCCTCGGGAGTAACGCAGAAAGTCATTTTGTGTAACAAACTATTACAATATACAATTTCTTGTATACTATTCATTGATTACTCTTTTCAATGATCTGTTGGTTACAGGATAGTGATATTTCAAGGTTTTAAAAAGTGATATCAGTACAGTGTCAGTTATCACTCCTTGTACAAACAACTTCAAAATCTGATGAATGTATCTCTTGCATTCAATGTAATTGCTCTTACAGTTGATATATCATGTTTTTATATGGTTGAGTTCATATACAATTAAATGAAGCCACCTTCTATACAGCTGGAGGAAAAAGGTGCTCCATTCTGCCACTCAGTGGGATTCCTCGGGAGTAACGCAGAAAGTCATTTTGTGTAACAAACTATTACAATTTACAATCCAATGTATTTCTTGTATAGTATTAATTGATTACTCTTCTGCGATCTCTTGGTTAGACAACAGTGAAATTTCTACGTTTTACAACGTGATATCAATACAGTGTCAGTTATCACTCCTTGTACAACCAAGTTCAAAATCTGATGAATGTATCTCTTGCATTCAATGTAACTGCTCTTACCGTTGATATATCTTGATTTTATATGGTTGAGTACATATACAATTAAATGAAGCCACCTTCTATACAGCTGGAGGAAAAAGGTGCTCCATTCTGCCACTCAGTGGGATTCCTCGGGAGTAACGCAGAAAGTCATTTTGTGTAACAAACTATTACAATTTACAATCCAATGTATTTCTTCTTTTGTATTCATTGATTACTCTTCTGCGATCTCTTGGTTAGACAACAGTGAAATTTCTAGGTTTTACAACGTGATATCAATACAGTGTCAGTAATCACACCTTGTACAACCAACTTCAAAATCTGATGAATGTATCTCTTGCATTCAATGTAACTGCTCTTACCGTTGCTATATCATGCTTTTATATGGTTGAGTACATATACAATCAAATGAAGCCACCTTCTATACAACTATAGTAAAAAGGTGCTCCATACTGCCACTCAGTGGGATTCCTCGGGAGTTACACAGAAAGTCATTTTGTGTAACAAACTATTACAATATACAATTTCTTGTATAGTATTCATTGATTACTCTTCTGTGAACTCTTGGTTAGACAACAGTGAAATTTCTATGTTTTACAAAGTGATATCAGTACAGTGTCAGTTATCACTCCTTGTACAACCAACTTCAAAATCTGATGAATGTATCTCTTGCATTCAATGTAATTGCTCTTACAGTTGATATATCTTGATTTTATATGGTTGAGTACATATACAATTAAATGAAGCCACCTTCTATACAGCTGGAGGAAAAAGGTGCTCCATTCTGCCACTCAGTGGGATTCCTCGGGAGTAACGCAGAAAGTCATTTTGTGTAACAAACTATTACAATTTACAATCCAATGTATTTCTTGTATAGTATTCATTGATTACTCTTCTGCGATCTCTTGTTTAGACAACAGTGAAATTTCTACGTTTTACAACGTGATATCAATACAGAGTCAGTAATCACTCCTTGTACAACCAACTTCAAATCTGATGAATGTATCTCTTGCATTCAATGTAACTGTTCTTACAGTTGCTATATCATGCTTTTTTATGGTTGAGTACATATACAATGAAATGAAGCCACCTTCTATACAACTATAGTAAAAAGGTGCTCCATACTGCCAGTTAGTGGGATTCCTCATGAGTAACGCAGAAAGTCATTTTGTGTAACAAACTATTACAATATACAATTTCTTGTATAGTATTAATTGATTACTCTTCTGCGATGTCTTGGTTAGACAACAGTGAAATTTCTACGTTTTACAACGTGATATCAATACAGTGTCAGTTATCACTCCTTGTACAACCAAGTTCAAAATCTGATGAATGTATCTCTTGCATTCAATGTAACTGCTCTTACCGTTGCTATATCATGCTTTTATATGGTTGAGTACATATACAATGAAATGAAGCCACGTTCTATACAACTACAGTAAAAAGGTGCTCCATACTGCCACTCAGTGGGATTCCTCGGGAGTAACGCAGAAAGTCATTTTGTGTAACAAACTATTCCAACTTACAATCCAATGTATTTCTTGTATAGTATTAATTGATTACTCTTCTGCGATCTCTTGGTTAGACAACAGTGCAATTTCTAGGTTTTACAACGTGATATCAATACAGTGTCAGTAATCACTCCTTGTACAACCAACTTCAAAATCTGATGAATGTATCTCTTGCATTCAATGTAATTGCTCTTACAGTTGATATATCTTGATTTTATATGGTTGAGTACATATACAATTAAATGAAGCCACCTTCTATACAGCTGGAGGAAAAAGGTGCTCCATTCTGCCACTCAGTGGGATTCCTCGGGAGTAACGCAGAAAGTCATTTTGTGTAACAAACTATTACAATTTACAATCCAATGTATTTCTTCTTTAGTATTCATTGATTACTCTTCTGCGATCTCTTGGTTAGACAACAGTGAAATTTCTAGGTTTTACAACGTGATATCAATACAGTGTCAGTAATCACTTCTTGTACAACCAACTTCAAAATCTGATGAATGTATCTCTTGCATTCAATGTAACTGCTCTTACAGTTGCTATATCATGCTTTTATATGGTTGAGTACATATACAATGAAATGAAGCCACCTTCTATACAACTATAGTAAAAAGGTGCTCCATACTGCCACTCAGTGGGATTCCTCGGGAGTAACGCAGAAAGTCATTTTGTGTAACAAACTATTACAATATACAATTTCTTGTATAGTATTCATTGATTACTCTTTTCAATGATCTGTTGGTTACAGGATAGTGATATTTCTAGGTTTTACAAAGTGATATCAGTACAGTGTCAGTTATCACTCCTTGTACAACCAACTTCAAAATCTGATGAATGTATCTCTGGCATTCAATGTAACTGCTCTTACACTTGCTATATCATGCTTTTATATGGTTGAGTACATATACAATCAAATGAAGCCACCTTCTATACAAGTATAGTAAAAAGGTGCTCCATACTGCCACTCAGTGGGATTCCTCGGAAGTAACACAGAAAGTCATTTTGTGTAACAAACTATTACAATATACAATTTCTTGTATAGTATTCATTGATTACTCTTCTGTGAACTCTTGGTTAGACAACAGTGAAATTTCTACGTTTTACAAAGTGATATCAGTACAGTGTCAGTTATCACTCCTTGTACAACCAACTTCATAATCTGATGAATGTATCTCTTGCATTCAATGTAATTGCTCTTACAGTTAATATATCTTGATTTTATATGGTTTAGTACATATACAATTAAATGAAGCCACCTTCTATACAGCTGGAGGAAAAAGGTGCTCCATTCTGCCACTCAGTGGGATTCCTCGGGAGTAACGCAGAAAGTCATTTTGTGTAACAAACTATTACAATTTACAATCCAATGTATTTCTTCTTTAGTATTCATTGATTACTCTTCTGCGATCTCTTGGTTAGACAACAGTGAAATTTCTAGGTTTTACAACGTGATACCAATACAGTGTCAGTAAGCACTCCTTGTACAACCAACTTCAAAATCTGATGAATGTATCTCTTGCATTCAATGTAACTGCTTTTACAGTTGCTATATCATGCTTTTATATGGTTGAGTACATATACAATGAAATGAAGCCACCTTCTATACAACTATAGTAAAAAGGTGCTCCATACTGCCACTCAGTGGGATTCCTCGGGAGTAACGCAGAAAGTCATTTTGTGTAACAAACTATTACAATATACAATTTCTTGTATAGTATTCATTGATTACTCTTTTCAATGATCTGTTGGTTACAGGATAGTGATATTTCTAGGTTTTACAAAGTGATATCAGTACAGTGTCAGTTATCACTCCTTGTACAACCAACTTCAAAATCTGATGAATGTATCTCTGGCATTCAATGTAACTGCTCTTACAGTTGCTATATCATGCTTTTATATGGTTGAGTACATATACAATGAAATGAAGCCACCTTCTATACAACTATAGTAAAAAGGTGCTCCATACTGCCACTCAGTGGGATTCCTCGGGAGTAACGCAGAAAGTCATTTTGTGTAACAAACTATTACAATATACAATTTCTTGTATACTATTCATTGATTACTCTTTTCAATGATCTGTTGGTTACAGGATAGTGATATTTCAAGGTTTTACAAAGTGATATCAGTACAGTGTCAGTTATCACTCCTTGTACAAACAACTTCAAAATCTGATGAATGTATCTCTGGCATTCAATGTAACTGCTCTTACAGTTGCTATATCATGCTTTTATATGGTTGAGTACATATACAATTAAATGAAGCCACCTTCTATACAACTATAGCAAAAAGGTGCTCCATTCTGCCACTCAGTGGGATTCCTCGGGAGTAACGCAGAAAGTCATTTTGTGTAACAAACTATTACAATTTACAATCCAATGTATTTCTTGTATAGTATTCATTGATTACTCTTCTGCGATCTCTTGGTTAGACAACAGTGAAATTTCTAGGTTTTACAACGTGATATCAATACAGTGTCAGTAAGCACTCCTTGTACAACCAACTTCAAAATCTGATGAATGTATCTCTTGCATTCAATGTAACTGCTCTTACAGTTGCTATATCATGCTTTTATATGGTTGAGTACATATACAATGAAATGAAGCCACCTTCTGTACAACTATAGTAAAAAGGTCCTCCATTCTGCCACTCAGTGGGATTCCTCGGGAGTAACGCAGAAAGTCATTTTGTGTAACAAACTATTACAATTTACAATCCAATGTATTTCTTCTTTAGTATTAATTGATTACTCTTCTGCGATCTCTTGGTTAGACAACAGTGAAATTTCTAGGTTTTACAACGTGATATCAATACAGTGTCAGTAATCACTCCTTGTACAACCAACTTCAAAATCTGATGAATGTATCTCTTGCATTCAATGTAACTGCTCTTACAGTTGCTATATCATGCTTTTATATGGTTGAGTACATATACAATGAAATGAAGCCACCTTCTATACAACTATAGTAAAAAGGTGCTCCATACTGCCACTCAGTGGGATTCCTCGGGAGTAACGCAGAAAGTCATTTTGTGTAACAAACTATTACAATATACAATTTCTTGTATAGTATTCATTGATTACTCTTTTCAACGATCTGTTGGTTACAGGATAGTGATATTTCTAGGTTTTACAAAGTGATATCAGTACAGTGTCAGTTATCACTCCTTGTACAACCAACTTCAAAATCTGATGAATGTATCTCTGGCATTCAATGTAACTGCTCTTACACTTGCTATATCATGCTTTTATATGGTTGAGTACATATACAATTAAATGAAGCCACCTTCTATACAACTATAGTAAAAAGGTGCTCCATACTGCCACTCAGTGGGATTCCTCGGGAGTAACGCAGAAAGTCATTTTGTGTAACAAACTATTACAATATACAATTTCTTGTATACTATTCATTGATTACTCTTTTCAATGATCTGTTGGTTACAGGATAGTGATATTTCTAGGTTTTAAAAAGTGATATCAGTACAGTGTCAGTTATCACTCCTTGTACAAACAACGTCAAAATCTGATGAATGTATCTCTGGCATTCAATGTAACTGCTCTTACAGTTGCTATATCATGCTTTTATATGGTTAAGTACATATACAATTAAATGAAGCCACCTTCTATACAACTATAGCAAAAAGGTGCTCCATACTGCCACTCAGTGGGATTCCTCCGGAGTAACGCAGAAAGTCATTTTGTGTAACAAACTATTACAATTTACAATCCAATGTATTTCTTGTATAGTATTCATTGATTACTCTTCTGCGATCTCTTGGTTAGACAACAGTGAAATTTCTAGGTTTTACAACGTGATATCAATACAGTGTCAGTAAGCACTCCTTGTACAACCAACTTCAAAATCTGATGAATGTATCTCTTGCATTCAATGTAACTGCTCTTACAGTTGCTATATCATGCTTTTATATGGTTGAGTACATATACAATGAAAGGAAGCCACCTTCTGTACAACTATAGTAAAAAGGTGCTCCATACTGCCACTCAGTGGGATTCCTCAGGAGTAACGCAGAAAGTCATTTTGTGTAACAAACTATTACAATATACAATTTCTTGTATACTATTCATTGATTACTCTTTTCAATGATCTGTTGGTTACAGGATAGTGATATTTCTAGGTTTTAAAAAGTGATATCAGTACAGTGTCAGTTATCACTCCTTGTACAAACAACTTCAAAATCTGATGAATGTATCTCTGGCATTCAATGTAACTGCTCTTACAGTTGCTGTATCATGCTTTTATATGGTTGAGTACATATACAATGAAATGAAGCCACCTTCTATACAACTATAGCAAAAAGGTGCTCCATACTGCCACTCAGTGGGATTCCTCGGGAGTAAAGCAGAAAGTCATTTTGTGTAACAAACTATTACAATTTACAATCCAATGTATTTCTTGTATAGTATTCATTGATTACTCTTCTGCGATCTCTTGGTTAGACAACAGTGAAATTTCTAGGTTTTACAACGTGATATCAATACAGTGTCAGTAAGCACTCCTTGTACAACCAACTTCAAAATCTGATGAATGTATCTCTTGCATTCAATGTAACTGCTCTTACAGTTGCTATATCATGCTTTTATATGGTTGAGTACATAGACAATGAAATGAAGCCACCTTCTATACAACTATAGTAAAAAGGTGCTCCATACTGCCACTCAGTGGGATTCCTCGGGAGTAACGCAGAAAGTCATTTTGTTTAACAAACTATTACAATATACAATTTCTTGTATAGTATTCATTGATTACTCTTTTCAGTGATCAGTTGGTTACAGGATAGTGATATTTCTAGGTTTTAAAAAGTGATATCAGTACAGTGTCAGTTATCACTCCTTGTACAACCAACTTCAAAATCTGATGAATGTATCTCTGGCATTCAATGTAACTGCTCTTACAGTTGCTATATCATGCTTTTATATGGTTGAGTACATATACAATGAAATGAAGCCACCTTCTATACAACTATAGTAAAAAGGTGCTCCATACTGCCACTCAGTGGGATTCCTCGGGAGTAACGCAGAAAGTCATTTTGTGTAACAAACTATTACAATATACAATTTCTTGAATAGTATTCATTGATTACTCTTTTCAATGATCAGTTGGTTACAGGATAGTGATATTTCTAGGTTTTAAAAAGTGATATCAGTACAGTGTCAGTTATCACTCCTTGTACAACCAACTTCAAAATCTGATGAATGTATCTCTGGCATTCAATGTAACTGCTCTTAAAGTTGCGATATCATGCTTTTATATGGTTGAGTACATATACAATTAAATGAAGCCACCTTCTATACAACTATAGTAAAAAGGTGCTCCATACTGCCACTCAGTGGGATTCCTCGGGAGTAACGCAGAAAGTCATTTTGTGTAACAAACTATTACAATTTACAATCCAATGTATTTCTTGTATAGTATTCATTGATTACTCTTCTGCGATCTCTTGGTTAGACAACAGTGAAATTTCTAGGTTTTACAACGTGATATCAATACAGTGTCAGTAAGCACTCCTTGTACAACCAACTTCAAAATCTGATGAATGTATCTCTTGCATTCAATGTAACTTGTCTTACAGTTGCTATATCATGCTTTTATATGGTTGAGTACATATACAATGAAATGAAGCCACCTTCTGTACAACTATAGTAAAAAGGTGCTCCATACTGCCACTCAATGGGATTCCTCAGGAGTAACGCAGAAAGTCATTTTGTGTAACAAACTATTACAATATACAATTTCTTGTATAGTATTCATTGATTACTCTTTTCAATGATCTGTTGGTTACTGGATAGTGGTATTTCTAGGTTTTACAAAATGATATCAGTACAGTGTCAGTTATCACTCCTTGTACAACCAACTTCAAAATCTGATGAATGTATCTCTGGCATTCAATGTAACTGCTCTTACATTTGCTATATCATGATTTTATATGGTTGAGTACATATACAATTAAATGAAGCCACCTTCTGTACAACTATAGTAAAAAGGTGCTCCATACTGCCACTCAATGGGATTCCTCAGGAGTAACGCAGAAAGTCATTTTGTGTAACAAACTATTACAATATACAATTTCTTGTATAGTATTCATTGATTACTCTTTTCAATGATCTGTTGGTTACAGGATAGTGATATTTCTAGGTTTTAAAAAGTGATATCAGTACATTGTCAGTTATCACTCCTTGTACAAACAACTTCAAAATCTGATGAATGTATTTCTGGCATTCAATGTAACGGCTCTTACAGTTGCTATATCATGATTTTATATGGTTGAGTACATATACAATTAAATGAAGCCACCTTCTATACAACTATAGCAAATACTGCCAATCAGTGGGATTCCTCGGGAGTAACGCAGAAAGTCATTTTCTGTAACAAACTATTACAATTTACAATCCAATGTATTTCTTGTATAGTATTCATTGATTACTCTTCTGTGAACTCTTGGTTAGAACACAGTGAAATTTCTAAGTTTTTCAAAGTGATATCAATACAGTGTCAGTTATCACTCCTTGTACAACCAACTTCAAAATCTGATGAATGTATCTCTTGCATTCAATATAACTGCTCTTACCGTTGCTATATCATGCTTTTATATGGTTGAGTACATATACAATGAAATGAAGCCAGCTTCTATACAACTACAGTAAAAAGGTACTCCATACTGCCACTCAGTGGGATTCCTCGGGAGTAACGCAGAAAGTCATTTTGTGTAACAAACTATTCCAATTTACAATCCAATGTATTTCTTGTATAGTATTAATTGATTACTCTTCTGCGATCTCTTGGTTAGACAACAGTGAAATATCTAGGTTTTACTACGTGATATCAATACAGTGTCAGTAATCACTCCTTGTACAACCAACTTCAAAATCTGATGAATGTATCTCTTGCATTCAATGTAATTGCTCTTACAGTTGATATATCATGTTTTTATATGGTTGAGTACATATACAATTAAATGAAGCCACCTTCTATACAGCTGGAGGAAAAAGGTGCTCCATTCTGCCACTCAGTGGGATTCCTCGGGAGTAACGCAGAAAGTCATTTTGTGTAACAAACTATTACAATTTACAATCCAATGTATTTCTTGTATAGTATTCATTGATTACTCTTCTGCGATCTCTTGGTTAGACAACAGTGAAATTTCTACGTTTTACAGCGTGATATCAATACAGAGTCAGTAATCACTCCTTGTACAACCAACTTCAAAATCTGATGAATG
Source organism: Lepidodactylus listeri (assembly GCA_029233225.1). Classification (NCBI taxonomy): domain Eukaryota; kingdom Metazoa; phylum Chordata; class Lepidosauria; order Squamata; family Gekkonidae; genus Lepidodactylus; species Lepidodactylus listeri. Next base: position 392,608 of record JARCFY010000032.1, read on the forward strand.
TATCTCTTGCATTCAATGTAACTGTTCTTACAGTTGCTATATCATGCTTTTTTATGGTTGAGTACATATACAATGAAATGAAGCCACCTTCTATACAACTATAGTAAAAAGGTGCTCCATACTGTCACTCAGTGGGATTCCTCATGAGTAACGCAGAAAGTCATTTTGTGTAACAAACTATTACAATTTACAATCCAATGTATTTCTTCTTTAGTATTCATTGATTACTCTTCTGCGATCTCTTGGTTAGACAACAGTGAAATTTCTAGGTTTTACAACGTGATATCAATACAGTGTCAGTAAGCACTCCTTGTACAACCAACTTCAAAATCTGATGAATGTATCTCTTGCATTCAATGTAACTGCTCTTACACTTGCTATATCATGCTTTTATATGGTTGAGTACATATACAATGAAATGAAGCCACCTTCTATACAACTATAGTAAAAAGGTGCTCCATACTGCCACTCAGTGGGATTCCTCGGGAGTAACGCAGAAAGTCATTTTGTGTAACAAACTATTACAATTTACAATCCAATGTATTTCTTGTATAGTATTCATTGATTACTCTTCTGCGATCTCTTGGTTAGACAACAGTGAAATTTCTAGGTTTTACAACGTGATATCAATACAGTGTCAGTAAGCACTCCTTGTACAACCAACTTCAAAATCTGATGAATGTATCTCTTGCATTCAATGTAACTGCTCTTACAGTTGCTATATCATGCTTTTATATGGTTGAGTACATAGACAATGAAATGAAGCCACCTTCTATACAACTATAGTAAAAAGGTGCTCCATACTGCCACTCAGTGGGATTCCTCGGGAGTAACGCAGAAAGTCATTTTGTGTAACAAACTATTACAATATACAATTTCTTGTATAGTATTCATTGATTACTCTTTTCAATGATCAGTTGGTTACAGGATAGTGATATTTCTAGGTTTTAAAAAGTGATATCAGTACAGTGTCAGTTATCACTCCTTGTACAACCAACTTCAAAATCTGATGAATGTATCTCTGGCATTCAATGTAACTGCTCTTACAGTTGCTATATCATGCTTTTATATGGTTGAGTACATATACAATTAAATGAAGCCACCTTCTATACAACTATAGTAAAAAGGTGCTCCATACTGCCACTCAGTGGGATTCCTCGGGAGTAACGCAGAAAGTCATTTTGTGTAACAAACTATTACAATATACAATTTCTTGAATAGTATTCATTGATTACTCTTTTCAATGATCAGTTGGTTACAGGATAGTGATATTTCTAGGTTTTAAAAAGTGATATCAGTACAGTGTCAGTTATCACTCCTTGTACAACCAACTTCAAAATCTGATGAATGTATCTCTGGCATTCAATGTAACTGCTCTTACAGTTGCTATATCATGCTTTTATATGGTTGAGTACATATACAATTAAATGAAGCCACCTTCTATACAACTATAGTAAAAAGGTGCTCCATACTGCCACTCAGTGGGATTCCTCGGGAGTAACGCAGAAAGTCATTTTGTGTAACAAACTATTACAATTTACAATCCAATGTATTTCTTGTATAGTATTCATTGATTACTCTTCTGCGATCTCTTGGTTAGACAACAGTGAAATTTCTAGGTTTTACAACGTGATATCAATACAGTGTCAGTAAGCACTCCTTGTACAACCAACTTCAAAATCTGATGAATGTATCTCTTGCATTCAATGTAACTGCTCTTACAGTTGCTATATCATGCTTTTATATGGTTGAGTACATATACAATGAAATGAAGCCACCTTCTGTACAACTATAGTAAAAAGGTGCTCCATACTGCCACTCAATGGGATTCCTCAAGAGTAACGCAGAAAGTCATTTTGTGTAACAAACTATTACAATATACAATTTCTTGTATAGTATTCATTGATTACTCTTTTCAATGATCTGTTGGTTACTGGATAGTGATATTTCTAGGTTTTACAAAATGATATCAGTACAGTGTCAGTTATCACTCCTTGTACAACCAACTTCAAAATCTGATGAATGTATCTCTGGCATTCAATGTAACTGCTCTTACAGTTGCTATATCATGATTTTATATGGTTGAGTACATATACAATTAAATGAAGCCACCTTCTGTACAACTATAGTAAAAAAGTGCTCCATACTGCCACTCAATGGGATTCCTCAGGAGTAACGCAGAAAGTCATTTTGTGTAACAAACTATTACAATATACAATTTCTTGTATAGTATTCATTGATTACTCTTTTCAATGATCTGTTGGTTACAGGATAGTGATATTTCTAGGTTTTAAAAAGTGATATCAGTACAGTGTCAGTTATCACTCCTTGTACAAACAACTTCAAAATCTGATGAATGTATTTCTGGCATTCAATGTAACGGCTCTTACAGTTGCTATATCATGATTTTATATGGTTGAGTACATATACAATTAAATGAAGCCACCTTCTATACAACTATAGCAAATACTGCCAATCAGTGGGATTCCTCGGGAGTAACGCAGAAAGTCATTTTGTGTAACAAACTATTACAATTTACAATCCAATGTATTTCTTGTATAGTATTCATTGATTACTCTTCTGTGAACTCTTGGTTAGAACACAGTGAAATTTCTAAGTTTTTCAAAGTGATATCAATACAGTGTCAGTTATCACTCCTTGTACAACCAACTTCAAAATCTGATGAATGTATCTCTTGCATTCAATATAACTGCTCTTACCGTTGCTATATCATGCTTTTATATGGTTGAGTACATATACAATGAAATGAAGCCAGCTTCTATACAACTACAGTAAAAAGGTACTCCATACTGCCACTCAGTGGGATTCCTCGGGAGTAACGCAGAAAGTCATTTTGTGTAACAAACTATTCCACTTTACAATCCAATGTATTTCTTGTATAGTATTCATTGATTACTCTTCTGCGATCTCTTGGTTAGACAACAGTGAAATTTCTAGGTTTTACTACGTGATATCAATACAGTGTCAGTAATCACTCCTTGTACAACCAACTTCAAAATCTGATGAATGTATCTCTTGCATTCAATGTAATTGCTCTTACAGTTGATATATCATGTTTTTATATGGTTGAGTACATATACAATTAAATGAAGCCACCTTCTATACAGCTGGAGGAAAAAGGTGCTCCATTCTGCCACTCAGTGGGATTCCTCGGGAGTAACGCAGAAAGTCATTTTGTGTAACAAACTATTACAATTTACAATCCAATGTATTTCTTGTATAGTATTCATTGATTACTCTTCTGCGATCTCTTGGTTAGACAACAGTGAAATTTCTACGTTTTACAGCGTGATATCAATACAGAGTCAGTAATCACTCCTTGTACAACCAACTTCAAAATCTGATGAATGTATCTCTTGCATTCAATGTAACTGTTCTTACAGTTGCTATATCATGCTTTTTTATGGTTGAGTACATATACAATGAAATGAAGCCACCTTCTATACAACTATAGTAAAAAGGTGCTCCATACTGTCACTCAGTGGGATTCCTCATGAGTAACGCAGAAAGTCATTTTGTGTAACAAACTATTACAATTTACAATCCAATGTATTTCTTCTTTAGTATTCATTGATTACTCTTCTGCGATCTCTTGGTTAGACAACAGTGAAATTTCTAGGTTTTACAACGTGATATCAATACAGTGTCAGTAAGCACTCCTTGTACAACCAACTTCAAAATCTGATGAATGTATCTCTTGCATTCAATGTAACTGCTCTTACACTTGCTATATCATGCTTTTATATGGTTGAGTACATATACAATGAAATGAAGCCACCTTCTATACAACTATAGTAAAAAGGTGCTCCATACTGCCACTCAGTGGGATTCCTCGGGAGTAACGCAGAAAGTCATTTTGTGTAACAAACTATTACAATTTACAATCCAATGTATTTCTTGTATAGTATTCATTGATTACTCTTCTGCGATCTCTTGGTTAGACAACAGTGAAATTTCTAGGTTTTACAACGTGATATCAATACAGTGTCAGTAAGCACTCCTTGTACAACCAACTTCAAAATCTGATGAATGTATCTCTTGCATTCAATGTAACTGCTCTTACAGTTGCTATATCATGCTTTTATATGGTTGAGTACATAGACAATGAAATGAAGCCACCTTCTATACAACTATAGTAAAAAGGTGCTCCATACTGCCACTCAGTGGGATTCCTCGGGAGTAACGCAGAAAGTCATTTTGTGTAACAAACTATTACAATATACAATTTCTTTTATAGTATTCATTGATTACTCTTTTCAATGATCAGTTGGTTACAGGATAGTGATATTTCTAGGTTTTAAAAAGTGATATCAGTACAGTGTCAGTTATCACTCCTTGTACAACCAACTTCAAAATCTGATGAATGTATCTCTGGCATTCAATGTAACTGCTCTTACAGTTGCTATATCATGCTTTTATATGGTTGAGTACATATACAATTAAATGAAGCCACCTTCTATACAACTATAGTAAAAAGGTGCTCCATACTGCCACTCAGTGGGATTCCTCGGGAGTAACGCAGAAAGTCATTTTGTGTAACAAACTATTACAATATACAATTTCTTGAATAGTATTCATTGATTACTCTTTTCAATGATCAGTTGGTTACAGGATAGTGATATTTCTAGGTTTTAAAAAGTGATATCAGTATAGTGTCAGTTATCACTCCTTGTACAACCAACTTCAAAATCTGATGAATGTATCTCTGGCATTCAATGTAACTGCTCTTACAGTTGCGATATCATGCTTTTATATGGTTGAGTACATATACAATTAAATGAAGCCACCTTCTATACAACTATAGTAAAAAGGTGCTCCATACTGCCACTCAGTGGGATTCCTCGGGAGTAACGCAGAAAGTCATTTTGTGTAACAAACTATTACAATTTACAATCCAATGTATTTCTTGTATAGTATTCATTGATTACTCTTCTGCGATCTCTTGGTTAGACAACAGTGAAATTTCTAGGTTTTACAACGTGATATCAATACAGTGTCAATAAGCACTCCTTGTACAACCAACTTCAAAATCTGATGAATGTATCTCTTGCATTCAATGTAACTGCTCTTACAGTTGCTATATCATGCTTTTATATGGTTGAGTACATATACAATGAAATGAAGCCACCTTCTGTACAACTATAGTAAAAAGGTGCTCCATACTGCCACTCAATGGGATTCCTCAAGAGTAACGCAGAAAGTCATTTTGTGTAACAAACTATTACAATATACAATTTCTTGTATAGTATTCATTGATTACTCTTTTCAATGATCTGTTGGTTACTGGATAGTGATATTTCTAGGTTTTACAAAATGATATCAGTACAGTGTCAGTTATCACTCCTTGTACAACCAACTTCAAAATCTGATGAATGTATCTCTGGCATTCAATGTAACTGCTCTTACAGTTGCTATATCATGATTTTATATGGTTGAGTACATATACAATTAAATGAAGCCACCTTCTGTACAACTATAGTAAAAAGGTGCTCCATACTGCCACTCAATGGGATTCCTCAGGAGTAACGCAGAAAGTCATTTTGTGTAACAAACTATTACAATATACAATTTCTTGTATAGTATTCATTGATTACTCTTTTCAATGATCTGTTGGTTACAGGATAGTGATATTTCTAGGTTTTAAAAAGTGATATCAGTACAGTGTCAGTTATCACTCCTTGTACAAACAACTTCAAAATCTGATGAATGTATTTCTGGCATTCAATGTAACGGCTCTTACAGTTGCTATATCATGATTTTATATGGTTGAGTACATATACAATTAAATGAAGCCACCTTCTATACAACTATAGCAAATACTGCCAATCAGTGGGATTCCTCGGGAGTAACGCAGAAATTCATTTTGTGTAACAAACTATTACAATTTACAATCCAATGTATTTCTTGTATAGTATTCATTGATTACTCTTCTGTGAACTCTTGGTTAGAACACAGTGAAATTTCTAAGTTTTTCAAAGTGATATCAATACAGTGTCAGTTATCACTCCTTGTACAACCAACTTCAAAATCTGATGAATGTATCTCTTGCATTCAATATAACTGCTCTTACCGTTGCTATATCATGCTTTTATATGGTTGAGTACATATACAATGAAATGAAGCCAGCTTCTATACAACTACAGTAAAAAGGTACTCCATACTGCCACTCAGTGGGATTCCTCGGGAGTAACGCAGAAAGTCATTTTGTGTAACAAACTATTCCACTTTACAATCCAATGTATTTCTTGTATAGTATTAATTGATTACTCTTCTGCGATCTCTTGGTTAGACAACAGTGAAATTTCTAGGTTTTACTACGTGATATCAATACAGTGTCAGTAATCACTCCTTGTACAACCAACTTCAAAATCTGATGAATGTATCTCTTGCATTCAATGTAATTGCTCTTACAGTTGATATATCATGTTTTTATATGGTTGAGTACATATACAATTAAATGAAGCCACCTTCTATACAGCTGGAGGAAAAAGGTGCTCCATTCTGCCACTCAGTGGGATTCCTCGGGAGTAACGCAGAAAGTCATTTTGTGTAACAAACTATTACAATTTACAATCCAATGTATTTCTTGTATAGTATTCATTGATTACTCTTCTGCGATCTCTTGGTTAGACAACAGTGAAATTTCTACGTTTTACAGCGTGATATCAATACAGAGTCAGTAATCACTCCTTGTACAACCAACTTCAAAATCTGATGAATGTATCTCTTGCATTCAATGTAACTGTTCTTACAGTTGCTATATCATGCTTTTTTATGGTTGAGTACATATACAATGAAATGAAGCCACCTTCTATACAACTATAGTAAAAAGGTGCTCCATACTGTCACTCAGTGGGATTCCTCATGAGTAACGCAGAAAGTCATTTTGTGTAACAAACTATTACAATTTACAATCCAATGTATTTCTTCTTTAGTATTCATTGATTACTCTTCTGCGATCTCTTGGTTAGACAACAGTGAAATTTCTAGGTTTTACAACGTGATATCAATACAGTGTCAGTAAGCACTCCTTGTACAACCAACTTCAAAATCTGATGAATGTATCTCTTGCATTCAATGTAACTGCTCTTACAGTTGCTATATCATGCTTTTATATGGTTGAGTACATATACAATGAAATGAAGCCACCTTCTATACAACTATAGTAAAAAGGTGCTCCATACTGCCACTCAGTGGGATTCCTCGGGAGTAACGCAGAAAGTCATTTTGTGTAACAAACTATTACAATATACAATTTCTTGTATAGTATTCATTGATTACTCTTTTCAATGATCTGTTGGTTACAGGATAGTGATATTTCTAGGTTTTACAAAGTGATATCAGTACAGTGTCAGTTATCACTCCTTGTACAACCAACTTCAAAATCTGATGAATGTATCTCTGGCATTCAATGTAACTGCTCTTACAGTTGCGATATCATGCTTTTATATGGTTGAGTACATATACAATAAAATGAAGCCACCTTCTATACAACTATAGTAAAAAGGTGCTCCATACTGCCACTCAGTGGGATTCCTCGGGAGTAACGCAGAAAGTCATTTTGTGTAACAAACTATTACAATATACAATTTCTTGTATAGTATTCATTGATTACTCTTTTCAATGATCTGTTGGTTACAGGATAGTGATATTTCTAGGTTTTAAAAAGTGATATCAGTACAGTGTCAGTTATCACTCCTTGTACAAAAAACTTCAAAATCTGATGAATGTATCTCTGGCATTCAATGTAACTGCTCTTACAGTTGCTATATCATGCTTTTATATGGTTGAGTACATATACAATTAAATGAAGCCACCTTCTATACAACTATAGCAAAAAGGTGCTCCATACTGCAACTCAGTGGGATTCCTCGGGAGTAACGCAGAAAGTCATTTTGTGTAACAAACTATTACAATTTACAATCCAATGTACTTCTTGTATAGTATTCATTGATTACTCTTCTGAGATCTCTTGGTTAGACAACAGTGAAATTTCTAGGTTTTACAACGTGATATCAATACAGTGTCAGTAAGCACTCCTTGTACAACCAACTTCAAAATCTGATGAATGTATCTCTTGCATTCAATGTAACTGCTCTTACAGTTGCTATATCATGCTTTTATATGGTTGAGTACATATACAATGAAATGAAGCCACCTTCTGTACAACTATAGTAAAAAGGTGCTCCATACTGCCACTCAGTGGGATTCCTCAGGAGTAACGCAGAAAGTCATTTTGTGTAACAAACTATTACAATATACAATTTCTTGTATAGTATTCATTGATTACTCTTTTCAATGATCTGTTGGTTACAGGATAGTGATATTTCTAGGTTTTACAAAGTGATATCAGTACAGTGTCAGTTATCACTCCTTGTACAAACAACTTCAAAATCTGATGAATGTATCTCTGGCATTCAATGTAACTGCTCTTACAGTTGCTATATCATGCTTATATATGGTTGAGTACATATACAATGAAATGAAGCCACCTTCTATACAACTATAGTAAAAAGGTGCTCCATACTGCCACTCAGTGGGATTCCTCGGGAGTAACGCAGAAAGTCATTTTGTGTAACAAACTATTACAATATACAATTTCTTGTATAGTATTCATTGATTACTCTTTTCAATGATCTGTTGGTTACAGGATAGTGATATTTCTAGGTTTTAAAAAGTGATATCAGTATAGTGTCAGTTATCACTCCTTGTACAAACAACTTCAAAATCTGATGAATGTATCTCTGGCATTCAGTGTAACTGCTCTTACAGTTGCTATATCATGCTTTTATTTGGTTGAGTACATATACAATTAAATGAAGCCACCTTCTATACAACTATAGCAAATACTGCCAATCAGTGGGATTCCTCGGGAGTAACGCAGAAAGTCATTTTGTGTAACAAACTATTACAATTTACAATCCAATGTATTTCTTGTATAGTATTCATTGATTACTCTTCTGTGAACTCTTGGTTAGAACACAGTGAAATTTCTAAGTTTTTCAAAGTGATATCAATACAGTGTCAGTTATCGCTCCTTGTACAACCAACTTCAAAATCTGATGAATGTATCTCTTGCATTCAATATAACTGCTCTTACCGTTACTATATCATGCTTTTATATGGTTGAGTACATATACAATGAAATGAATCCAGCTTCTATACAACTACAGTAAAAAGGTACTCCATACTGCCACTCAGTGGGATTCCTCGGGAGTAACGCAGAAAGTCATTTTGTGTAACAAACTATTCCAATTTACAATCCAATGTATTTCTTGTATAGTATTAATTGATTACTCTTCTGCGATCTCTTGGTTAGACAACAGTGAAATTTCTAGGTTTTACTACGTGATATCAATACAGTGTCAGTAATCACTCCTTGTACAACCAACTTCAAAATCTGATGAATGTATCTCTTGCATTCAATGTAATTGCTCTTACGGTTGATATATCATGTTTTTATATGGTTGAGTACATATACAATTAAATGAAGCCACCTTCTATACAGCTATAGCAAATACTGCCAATCAGTGGGATTCCTCGGGAGTAACGCAGAAAGTCATTTTGTGTAACAAACTATTACAATTTACACTCCAATGTATTTCTTGTATAGTATTCATTGATTACTCTTTTCAATGATCTGTTGGTTACAGGATAGTGATATTTCTAGGTTTTAAAAAGTGATATCAATACAGAGTCAGTAATCACTCCTTGTACAACCAACTTCAAAATCTGATGAATGTATCTCTTGCATTCAATGTAACTGTTCTTACAGTTGCTATATCATGCTTTTTTATGGTTGAGTACATATACAATGAAATGAAGCCACCTTCTATACAACTATAGTAAAAAGGTGCTCCATACTGTCACTCAGTGGGATTCCTCATGAGTAACGCAGAAAGTCATTTTGTGTAACAAACTATTACAATTTACAATCCAATGTATTTCTTCTTTAGTATTCATTGATTACTCTTCTGCGATCTCTTGGTTAGACAACAGTGAAATTTCTAGGTTTTACAACGTGATATCAATACAGTGTCAGTAAGCACTCCTTGTACAACCAACTTCAAAATCTGATGAATGTATCTCTTGCATTCAATGTAACTGCTCTTACAGTTGCTATATCATGCTTTTATATGGTTGAGTACATATACAATGAAATGAAGCCACCTTCTATACAACTATAGTAAAAAGGTGCTCCATACTGCCACTCAGTGGGATTCCTCGGGAGTAACGCAGAAAGTCATTTTGTGTAACAAACTATTACAATATACAATTTCTTGTATAGTATTCATTGATTACTCTTTTCAATGATCTGTTGGTTACAGGATAGTGATATTTCTAGGTTTTACAAAGTGATATCAGTACAGTGTCAGTTATCACTCCTTGTACAACCAACTTCAAAATCTGATGAATGTATCTCTGGCATTCAATGTAACTGCTCTTACAGTTGCGATATCATGCTTTTATATGGTTGAGTACATATACAATAAAATGAAGCCACCTTCTATACAACTATAGTAAAAAGGTGCTCCATACTGCCACTCAGTGGGATTCCTCGGGAGTAACGCAGAAAGTCATTTTGTGTAACAAACTATTACAATATACAATTTCTTGTATAGTATTCATTGATTACTCTTTTCAATGATCTGTTGGTTACAGGATAGTGATATTTCTAGGTTTTAAAAAGTGATATCAGTACAGTGTCAGTTATCACTCCTTGTACAAAAAACTTCAAAATCTGATGAATGTATCTCTGGCATTCAATGTAACTGCTCTTACAGTTGCTATATCATGCTTTTATATGGTTGAGTACATATACAATTAAATGAAGCCACCTTCTATACAACTATAGCAAAAAGGTGCTCCATACTGCAACTCAGTGGGATTCCTCGGGAGTAACGCAGAAAGTCATTTTGTGTAACAAACTATTACAATTTACAATCCAATGTACTTCTTGTATAGTATTCATTGATTACTCTTCTGAGATCTCTTGGTTAGACAACAGTGAAATTTCTAGGTTTTACAACGTGATATCAATACAGTGTCAGTAAGCACTCCTTGTACAACCAACTTCAAAATCTGATGAATGTATCTCTTGCATTCAATGTAACTGCTCTTACAGTTGCTATATCATGCTTTTATATGGTTGAGTACATATACAATGAAATGAAGCCACCTTCTGTACAACTATAGTAAAAAGGTGCTCCATACTGCCACTCAGTGGGATTCCTCAGGAGTAACGCAGAAAGTCATTTTGTGTAACAAACTATTACAATATACAATTTCTTGTATAGTATTCATTGATTACTCTTTTCAATGATCTGTTGGTTACAGGATAGTGATATTTCTAGGTTTTACAAAGTGATATCAGTACAGTGTCAGTTATCACTCCTTGTACAAACAACTTCAAAATCTGATGAATGTATCTCTGGCATTCAATGTAACTGCTCTTACAGTTGCTATATCATGCTTATATATGGTTGAGTACATATACAATGAAATGAAGCCACCTTCTATACAACTATAGTAAAAAGGTGCTCCATACTGCCACTCAGTGGGATTCCTCGGGAGTAACGCAGAAAGTCATTTTGTGTAACAAACTATTACAATATACAATTTCTTGTATAGTATTCATTGATTACTCTTTTCAATGATCTGTTGGTTACAGGATAGTGATATTTCTAGGTTTTAAAAAGTGATATCAGTATAGTGTCAGTTATCACTCCTTGTACAAACAACTTCAAAATCTGATGAATGTATCTCTGGCATTCAGTGTAACTGCTCTTACAGTTGCTATATCATGCTTTTATTTGGTTGAGTACATATACAATTAAATGAAGCCACCTTCTATACAACTATAGCAAATACTGCCAATCAGTGGGATTCCTCGGGAGTAACGCAGAAAGTCATTTTGTGTAACAAACTATTACAATTTACAATCCAATGTATTTCTTGTATAGTATTCATTGATTACTCTTCTGTGAACTCTTGGTTAGAACACAGTGAAATTTCTAAGTTTTTCAAAGTGATATCAATACAGTGTCAGTTATCGCTCCTTGTACAACCAACTTCAAAATCTGATGAATGTATCTCTTGCATTCAATATAACTGCTCTTACCGTTACTATATCATGCTTTTATATGGTTGAGTACATATACAATGAAATGAATCCAGCTTCTATACAACTACAGTAAAAAGGTACTCCATACTGCCACTCAGTGGGATTCCTCGGGAGTAACGCAGAAAGTCATTTTGTGTAACAAACTATTCCAATTTACAATCCAATGTATTTCTTGTATAGTATTAATTGATTACTCTTCTGCGATCTCTTGGTTAGACAACAGTGAAATTTCTAGGTTTTACTACGTGATATCAATACAGTGTCAGTAATCACTCCTTGTACAACCAACTTCAAAATCTGATGAATGTATCTCTTGCATTCAATGTAATTGCTCTTACAGTTGATATATCATGTTTTTATATGGTTGAGTACATATACAATTAAATGAAGCCACCTTCTATACAGCTATAGCAAATACTGCCAATCAGTGGGATTCCTCGGGAGTAACGGAGAAAGTCATTTTGTGTAACAAACTATTACATTTTACACTCCAATGTATTTCTTGTATAGTATTCATTGATTACTCTTTTCAATGATCTGTTGGTTACAGGATAGTGATATTTCTAGGTTTTAAAAAGTGATATCAATACAGAGTCAGTAATCACTCCTTGTACAACCAACTTCAAAATCTGATGAATGTATCTCTTGCATTCAATGTAACTGTTCTTACAGTTGCTATATCATGCTTTTTTATGGTTGAGTACATATACAATGAAATGAAGCCACCTTCTATACAACTATAGTAAAAAGGTGCTCCATACTGTCACTCAGTGGGATTCCTCATGAGTAACGCAGAAAGTCATTTTGTGTAACAAACTATTACAATTTACAATCCAATGTATTTCTTCTTTAGTATTCATTGATTACTCTTCTGCGATCTCTTGGTTAGACAACAGTGAAATTTCTAGGTTTTACAACGTGATATCAATACAGTGTCAGTAAGCACTCCTTGTACAACCAACTTCAAAATCTGATGAATGTATCTCTTGCATTCAATGTAACTGCTCTTACAGTTGCTATATCATGCTTTTATATGGTTGAGTACATATACAATGAAATGAAGCCACCTTCTATACAACTATAGTAAAAAGGTGCTCCATACTGCCACTCAGTGGGATTCCTCGGGAGTAACGCAGAAAGTCATTTTGTGTAACAAACTATTACAATATACAATTTCTTGTATAGTATTCATTGATTACTCTTTTCAATGATCTGTTGGTTACAGGATAGTGATATTTCTAGGTTTTACAAAGTGATATCAGTACAGTGTCAGTTATCACTCCTTGTACAACCAACTTCAAAATCTGATGAATGTATCTCTGGCATTCAATGTAACTGCTCTTACAGTTGCGATATCATGCTTTTATATGGTTGAGTACATATACAATAAAATGAAGCCACCTTCTATACAACTATAGTAAAAAGGTGCTCCATACTGCCACTCAGTGGGATTCCTCGGGAGTAACGCAGAAAGTCATTTTGTGTAACAAACTATTACAATATACAATTTCTTGTATAGTATTCATTGATTACTCTTTTCAATGATCTGTTGGTTACAGGATAGTGATATTTCTAGGTTTTAAAAAGTGATATCAGTACAGTGTCAGTTATCACTCCTTGTACAAAAAACTTCAAAATCTGATGAATGTATCTCTGGCATTCAATGTAACTGCTCTTACAGTTGCTATATCATGCTTTTATATGGTTGAGTACATATACAATTAAATGAAGCCACCTTCTATACAACTATAGCAAAAAGGTGCTCCATACTGCAACTCAGTGGGATTCCTCGGGAGTAACGCAGAAAGTCATTTTGTGTAACAAACTATTACAATTTACAATCCAATGTACTTCTTGTATAGTATTCATTGATTACTCTTCTGAGATCTCTTGGTTAGACAACAGTGAAATTTCTAGGTTTTACAACGTGATATCAATACAGTGTCAGTAAGCACTCCTTGTACAACCAACTTCAAAATCTGATGAATGTATCTCTTGCATTCAATGTAACTGCTCTTACAGTTGCTATATCATGCTTTTATATGGTTGAGTACATATACAATGAAATGAAGCCACCTTCTGTACAACTATAGTAAAAAGGTGCTCCATACTGCCACTCAGTGGGATTCCTCAGGAGTAACGCAGAAAGTCATTTTGTGTAACAAACTATTACAATATACAATTTCTTGTATAGTATTCATTGATTACTCTTTTCAATGATCTGTTGGTTACAGGATAGTGATATTTCTAGGTTTTACAAAGTGATATCAGTACAGTGTCAGTTATCACTCCTTGTACAAACAACTTCAAAATCTGATGAATGTATCTCTGGCATTCAATGTAACTGCTCTTACAGTTGCTATATCATGCTTATATATGGTTGAGTACATATACAATGAAATGAAGCCACCTTCTATACAACTATAGTAAAAAGGTGCTCCATACTGCCACTCAGTGGGATTCCTCGGGAGTAACGCAGAAAGTCATTTTGTGTAACAAACTATTACAATATACAATTTCTTGTATAGTATTCATTGATTACTCTTTTCAATGATCTGTTGGTTACAGGATAGTGATATTTCTAGGTTTTAAAAAGTGATATCAGTATAGTGTCAGTTATCACTCCTTGTACAAACAACTTCAAAATCTGATGAATGTATCTCTGGCATTCAGTGTAACTGCTCTTACAGTTGCTATATCATGCTTTTATTTGGTTGAGTACATATACAATTAAATGAAGCCACCTTCTATACAACTATAGCAAATACTGCCAATCAGTGGGATTCCTCGGGAGTAACGCAGAAAGTCATTTTGTGTAACAAACTATTACAATTTACAATCCAATGTATTTCTTGTATAGTATTCATTGATTACTCTTCTGTGAACTCTTGGTTAGAACACAGTGAAATTTCTAAGTTTTTCAAAGTGATATCAATACAGTGTCAGTTATCGCTCCTTGTACAACCAACTTCAAAATCTGATGAATGTATCTCTTGCATTCAATATAACTGCTCTTACCGTTACTATATCATGCTTTTATATGGTTGAGTACATATACAATGAAATGAATCCAGCTTCTATACAACTATAGTAAAAAGGTACTCCATACTGCCACTCAGTGGGATTCCTCGGGAGTAACGCAGAAAGTCATTTTGTGTAACAAACTATTCCAATTTACAATCCAATGTATTTCTTGTATAGTATTAATTGATTACTCTTCTGCGATCTCTTGGTTAGACAACAGTGAAATTTCTAGGTTTTACTACGTGATATCAATACAGTGTCAGTAATCACTCCTTGTACAACCAACTTCAAAATCTGATGAATGTATCTCTTGCATTCAATGTAATTGCTCTTACAGTTGATATATCATGTTTTTATATGGTTGAGTACATATACAATTAAATGAAGCCACCTTCTATACAGCTGGAGGAAAAAGGTGCTCCATTCTGCCACTCAGTGGGATTCCTCGGGAGTAACGCAGAAAGTCATTTTGTGTAACAAACTATTACAATTTACACTCCAATGTATTTCTTGTATAGTATTCATTGATTACTCTTCTGCGATCTCTTGGTTAGACAACAGTGAAATTTCTACGTTTTACAGCGTGATATCAATACAGAGTCAGTAATCACTCCTTGTACAACTAACTTCAAAATCTGATGAATGTATCTCTTGCATTCAATGTAACTGTTCTTACAGTTGCTATATCATGCTTTTTTATGGTTGAGTACATATACAATGAAATGAAGCCACCTTCTATACAACTATAGTAAAAAGGTGCTCCATACTGTCACTCAGTGGGATTCCTCATGAGTAACGCAGAAAGTCATTTTGTGTAACAAACTATTACAATTTACAATCCAATGTATTTCTTCTTTAGTATTCATTGATTACTCTTCTGCGATCTCTTGGTTAGACAACAGTGAAATTTCTAGGTTTTACAACGTGATATAAATACAGTGTCAGTAAGCACTGCTTGTACAACCAACTTCAAAATCTGATGAATGTATCTCTTGCATTCAATGTAACTGCTCTTACAGTTGCTATATCATGCTTTTATATGGTTGAGTACATATACAATGAAATGAAGCCACCTTCTATACAACTATAGTAAAAAGGTGCTCCATACTGCCACTCAGTGGCATTCCTCGGGAGTAACGCAGAAAGTCATTTTGTGTAACAAACTATTACAATATACAATTTCTTGTACAGTATTCATTGATTACTCTTTTCAATGATCTGTTGGTTACAGGATAGTGATATTTCTAGGTTTTACAAAGTGATATCAGTACAGTGTCAGTTATCACTCCTTGTACAACCAACTTCAAAATCTGATGAATGTATCTCTGGCATTCAATGTAACTGCTCTTACAGTTGCTATATCATGCTTTTATATGGTTGAGTACATATACAATTAAATGAAGCCACCTTCTATACAACTATAGTAAAAAGGTGCTCCATACTGCCACTCAGTGGGATTCCTCGGGAGTAACGCAGAAAGTCATTTTGTGTAACAAACTATTACAATATACAATTTCTTGTATACTATTCATTGATTACTCTTTTCAATGATCTGTTGGTTACAGGATAGTGATATTTCTAGGTTTTAAAAAGTGATATCAGTACAGTGTCAGTTATCACTCCTTGTACAAACAACGTCAAAATCTGATGAATGTATCTCTGGCATTCAATGTAACTGCTCTTACAGTTGCTATATCATGCTTTTATATGGTTAAGTACATATACAATTAAATGAAGCCACCTTCTATACAACTATAGCAAAAAGGTGCTCCATACTGCCACTCAGTGGGATTCCTCGGGAGTAACGCAGAAAGTCATTTTGTGTAACAAACTATTACAATTTACAATCCAATGTGCTTCTTGTATAGTATTCATTGATTACTCTTCTGAGATCTCTTGGTTAGACAACAGTGAAATTTCTAGGTTTTACAACGTGATATCAATACAGTGTCAGTAAGCACTCCTTGTACAACCAACTTCAAAATCTGATGAATGTATCTCTTGCATTCAATGTAACTGCTCTTACAGTTGCTATATCATGCTTTTATATGGTTGAGTACATATACAATGAAATGAAGCCACCTTCTGTACAACTATAGTAAAAAGGTGCTCCATACTGCCACTCAGTGGGATTCCTCAGGAGTAACGCAGAAAGTCATTTTGTGTAACAAACTATTACAATATACAATTTCTTGTATAGTATTCATTGATTACTCTTTTCAATGATCTGTTGGTTACAGGATAGTGATATTTCTAGGTTTTACAAAGTGATATCAGTACAGTGTCAGTTATCACTCCTTGTACAAACAATTTCAAAATCTGATGAATGTATCTCTGGCATTCAATGTAACTGCTCTTACAGTTGCTATATCATGCTTATATATGGTTGAGTACATATACAATGAAATGAAGCCACCTTCTATACAACTATAGTAAAAAGGTGCTCCATACTGCCACTCAGTGGGATTCCTCGGGAGTAACGCAGAAAGTCATTTTGTGTAACAAACTATTACAATATACAATTTCTTGTATAGTATTCATTGATTACTCTTTTCAATGATCTGTTGGTTACAGGATAGTGATATTTCTAGGTTTTAAAAAGTGATATCAGTATAGTGTCAGTTATCACTCCTTGTACAAACAACTTCAAAATCTGATGAATGTATCTCTGGCATTCAGTGTAACTGCTCTTACAGTTGCTATATCATGCTTTTATTT
Organism: Lepidodactylus listeri; assembly: GCA_029233225.1. Taxonomy (NCBI): domain Eukaryota; kingdom Metazoa; phylum Chordata; class Lepidosauria; order Squamata; family Gekkonidae; genus Lepidodactylus; species Lepidodactylus listeri. The sequence continues at coordinate 410,495 of JARCFY010000032.1, forward strand.
GGTTGAGTACATATACAATTAAATGAAGCCACCTTCTATACAACTATAGCAAATACTGCCAATCAGTGGGATTCCTCGGGAGTAACGCAGAAAGTCATTTTGTGTAACAAACTATTACAATTTACAATCCAATGTATTTCTTGTATAGTATTCATTGATTACTCTTCTGTGAACTCTTGGTTAGAACACAGTGAAATTTCTAAGTTTTTCAAAGTGATATCAATACAGTGTCAGTTATCGCTCCTTGTACAACCAACTTCAAAATCTGATGAATGTATCTCTTGCATTCAATATAACTGCTCTTACCGTTACTATATCATGCTTTTATATGGTTGAGTACATATACAATGAAATGAATCCAGCTTCTATACAACTACAGTAAAAAGGTACTCCATACTGCCACTCAGTGGGATTCCTCGGGAGTAACGCAGAAAGTCATTTTGTGTAACAAACTATTCCAATTTACAATCCAATGTATTTCTTGTATAGTATTAATTGATTACTCTTCTGCGATCTCTTGGTTAGACAACAGTGAAATTTCTAGGTTTTACTACGTGATATCAATACAGTGTCAGTAATCACTCCTTGTACAACCAACTTCAAAATCTGATGAATGTATCTCTTGCATTCAATGTAATTGCTCTTACAGTTGATATATCATGTTTTTATATGGTTGAGTACATATACAATTAAATGAAGCCACCTTCTATACAGCTGGAGGAAAAAGGTGCTCCATTCTGCCACTCAGTGGGATTCCTCGGGAGTAACGCAGAAAGTCATTTTGTGTAACAAACTATTACAATTTACACTCCAATGTATTTCTTGTATAGTATTCATTGATTACTCTTCTGCGATCTCTTGGTTAGACAACAGTGAAATTTCTACGTTTTACAGCGTGATATCAATACAGAGTCAGTAATCACTCCTTGTACAACCAACTTCAAAATCTGATGAATGTATCTCTTGCATTCAATGTAACTGTTCTTACAGTTGCTATATCATGCTTTTTTATGGTTGAGTACATATACAATGAAATGAAGCCACCTTCTATACAACTATAGTAAAAAGGTGCTCCATACTGTCACTCAGTGGGATTCCTCATGAGTAACGCAGAAAGTCATTTTGTGTAACAAACTATTACAATTTACAATCCAATGTATTTCTTCTTTAGTATTCATTGATTACTCTTCTGCGATCTCTTGGTTAGACAACAGTGAAATTTCTAGGTTTTACAACGTGATATCAATACAGTGTCAGTAAGCACTCCTTGTACAACCAACTTCAAAATCTGATGAATGTATCTCTTGCATTCAATGTAACTGCTCTTACAGTTGCTATATCATGCTTTTATATGGTTGAGTACATATACAATGAAATGAAGCCACCTTCTATACAACTATAGTAAAAAGGTGCTCCATACTGCCACTCAGTGGCATTCCTCGGGAGTAACGCAGAAAGTCATTTTGTGTAACAAACTATTACAATATACAATTTCTTGTATAGTATTCATTGATTACTCTTTTCAACGATCTGTTGGTTACAGGATAGTGATATTTCTAGGTTTTACAAAGTGATATCAGTACAGTGTCAGTTATCACTCCTTGTACAACCAACTTCAAAATCTGATGAATGTATCTCTGGCATTCAATGTAAATGCTCTTACAGTTGCTATATCATGCTTTTATATGGTTGAGTACATATACAATTAAATGAAGCCACCTTCTATACAACTATAGTAAAAAGGTGCTCCATACTGCCACTCAGTGGGATTCCTCGGGAGTAACGCAGAAAGTCATTTTGTGTAACAAACTATTACAATATACAATTTCTTGTATACTATTCATTGATTACTCTTTTCAATGATCTGTTGGTTACAGGATAGTGATATTTCTAGGTTTTAAAAAGTGATATCAGTACAGTGTCAGTTATCACTCCTTGTACAAACAACGTCAAAATCTGATGAATGTATCTCTGGCATTCAATGTAACTGCTCTTACAGTTGCTATATCATGCTTTTATATGGTTAAGTACATATACAATTAAATGAAGCCACCTTCTATACAACTATAGCAAAAAGGTGCTCCATACTGCCACTCAGTGGGATTCCTCCGGAGTAACGCAGAAAGTCATTTTGTGTAACAAACTATTACAATTTACAATCCAATGTATTTCTTGTATAGTATTCATTGATTACTCTTCTGCGATCTCTTGGTTAGACAACAGTGAAATTTCTAGGTTTTACAACGTGATATCAATACAGTGTCAGTAAGCACTCCTTGTACAACCAACTTCAAAATCTGATGAATGTATCTCTTGCATTCAATGTAACTGCTCTTACAGTTGCTATATCATGCTTTTATATGGTTGAGTACATATACAATGAAAGGAAGCCACCTTCTGTACAACTATAGTAAAAAGGTGCTCCATACTGCCACTCAGTGGGATTCCTCAGGAGTAACGCAGAAAGTCATTTTGTGTAACAAACTATTACAATATACAATTTCTTGTATACTATTCATTGATTACTCTTTTCAATGATCTGTTGGTTACAGGATAGTGATATTTCTAGGTTTTAAAAAGTGATATCAGTACAGTGTCAGTTATCACTCCTTGTACAAACAACTTCAAAATCTGATGAATGTATCTCTGGCATTCAATGTAACTGCTCTTACAGTTGCTGTATCATGCTTTTATATGGTTGAGTACATATACAATGAAATGAAGCCACCTTCTATACAACTATAGCAAAAAGGTGCTCCATACTGCCACTCAGTGGGATTCCTCGGGAGTAAAGCAGAAAGTCATTTTGTGTAACAAACTATTACAATTTACAATCCAATGTATTTCTTCTATAGTATTCATTGATTACTCTTCTGCGATCTCTTGGTTAGACAACAGTGAAATTTCTAGGTTTTACAACGTGATATCAATACAGTGTCAGTAAGCACTCCTTGTACAACCAACTTCAAAATCTGATGAATGTATCTCTTGCATTCAATGTAACTGCTCTTACAGTTGCTATATCATGCTTTTATATGGTTGAGTACATATACAATGAAATGAAGCTACCTTCTGTACAACTATAGTAAAAAGGTGCTCCATACTGCCACTCAGTGGGATTCCTCAGGAGTAACGCAGAAAGTCATTTTGTTTAACAAACTATTACAATATACAATTTCTTGTATAGTATTCATTGATTACTCTTTTCAATGATCTGTTGGTTACAGGATAGTGATATTTCTAGGTTTTACAAAGTGATATCAGTACAGTGTCAGTTATCACTCCTTGTACAAACAACTTCAAAATCTGATGAATGTATCTCTGGCATTCAATGTAACTGCTCTTACAGTTGCTATATCATGCTTATATATGGTTGAGTACATATACAATGAAATGAAGCCACCTTCTATACAACTATAGTAAAAAGGTGCTCCATACTGCCACTCAGTGGGATTCCTCGGGAGTAACGCAGAAAGTCATTTTGTGTAACAAACTATTACAATATACAATTTCTTGTATAGTATTCATTGATTACTCTTTTCAATGATCTGTTGGTTACTGGATAGTGATATTTCTAGGTTTTAAAAAGTGATATCAGTATAGTGTCAGTTATCACTCCTTGTACAAACAACTTCAAAATCTGATGAATGTATCTCTGGCATTCAATGTAACTGCTCTTACAGTTGCTATATCATGCTTTTATTTGGTTGAGTACATATACAATTAAATGAAGCCACCTTCTATACAACTATAGCAAATACTGCCAATCAGTGGGATTCCTCTGGAGTAACGCAGAAAGTCATTTTGTGTAACAAACTATTACAATTTACAATCCAATGTATTTCTTGTATAGTATTCATTGATTACTCTTCTGTGAACTCTTGGTTAGAACACAGTGAAATTTCTAAGTTTTTCAAAGTGATATCAATACAGTGTCAGTTATCACTCCTTGTACAACCAACTTCAAAATCTGATGAATGTATCTCTTGCATTCAATATAACTGCTCTTACCGTTACTATATCATGCTTTTATATGGTTGAGTACATATACAATGAAATGAAGCCAGCTTCTATACAACTACAGTAAAAAGGTACTCCATACTGCCACTCAGTGGGATTCCTCGGGAGTAACGCAGAAAGTCATTTTGTGTAACAAACTATTCCAATTTACAATCCAATGTATTTCTTGTATAGTATTAATTGATTACTCTTCTGCGATGTCTTGGTTAGACAACAGTGAAATTTCTAGGTTTTACTACGTGATATCAATACAGTGTCAGTAATCACTCCTTGTACAACCAACTTCAAAATCTGATGAATGTATCTCTTGCATTCAATGTAATTGCTCTTACAGTTGATATATCATGTTTTTATATGGTTGAGTACATATACAATTAAATGAAGCCACCTTCTATACAGCTGTAGGAAAAAGGTGCTCCATTCTGCCACTCAGTGGGATTCCTCGGGAGTAACGCAGAAAGTCATTTTGTGTAACAAACCATTACAATTTACAATCCAATGTATTTCTTGTATAGTATTCATTGATTACTCTTCTGCGATCTCTTGGTTAGACAACAGTGAAATTTCTACGTTTTACAGCGTGATATCAATACAGAGTCAGTAATCACTCCTTGTACAACCAACTTAAAAATCTGATGAATGTATCTCTTGCATTCAATGTAACTGTTCTTACAGTTGCTATATCATGCTTTTTTATGGTTGACTACATATACAATGAAATGAAGCCACCTTCTATACAACTATAGTAAAAAGGTGCTCCATACTGCCACTCAGTGGGATTCCTCATGAGTAACGCAGAAAGTCATTTTGTGTAACAAACTATTACAATTTACAATCCAATGTATTTCTTCTTTAGTATTCATTGATTACTCTTCTGCGATCTCTTGGTTAGACAACAGTGAAATTTCTAGGTTTTACAACGTGATATCAATACAGTGTCAGTAAGCACTCCTTGTACAACCAACTTCAAAATCTGATGAATGTATCTCTTGCATTCAATGTAACTGCTCTTACAGTTGCTATATCATGCTTTTATATGGTTGAGTACATATACAATGAAATGAAGCCACCTTCTATACAACTATAGTAAAAAGGTGCTCCATACTGCCACTCAGTGGGATTCCTCGGGAGTAACGCAGAAAGTCATTTTGTGTAACAAACTATTACAATATACAATTTCTTGTATAGTATTCATTGATTACTCTTTTCAATGATCTGTTGGTTACAGGATAGTGATATTTCTAGGTTTTACAAAGTGATATCAGTACAGTGTCAGTTATCACTCCTTGTACAACCAACTTCAAAATCTGATGAATGTATCTCTGGCATTCAATGTAACTGCTCTTACAGTTGCTATATCATGCTTTTATATGGTTGAGTACATATACAATTAAATGAAGCCACCTTCTATACAACTATAGTAAAAAGGTGCTCCATACTGCCACTCAGTGGGATTCCTCGGGAGTAACGCAGAAAGTCATTTTGTGTAACAAACTATTACAATATACAATTTCTTGTATACTATTCATTGATTTCTCTTTTCAATGATCTGTTGGTTACAGGATAGTGATATTTCTAGGTTTTAAAAAGTGATATCAGTACAGTGTCAGTTATCACTCCTTGTACAAAAAACTTCAAAATCTGATGAATGTATCTCTGGCATTCAATGTAACTGCTCTTACAGTTGCTATATCATGCTTTTATATGGTTAAGTACATATACAATTAAATGAAGCCACCTTCTATACAACTATAGCAAAAAGGTGCTCCATACTGCCACTCAGTGGGATTCCTCGGGAGTAACGCAGAAAGTCATTTTGTGTAACAAACTATTACAATTTACAATCCAATGTACTTCTTGTATAGTATTCATTGATTACTCTTCTGCGATCTCTTGGTTAGACAACAGTGAAATTTCTAGGTTTTACAACGTGATATCAATACAGTGTCAGTAAGCACTCCTTGTACAACCAACTTCAAAATCTGATGAATGTATCTCTTGCATTCAATGTAACTGCTCTTACAGTTGCTATATCATGCTTTTATATGGTTGAGTACATATACAATGAAATGAAGCCACCTTCTGTACAACTATAGTAAAAAGGTGCTCCATACTGCCAGTCAGTGGGATTCCTCAGGAGTAACGCAGAAAGTCATTTTGTGTAACAAACTATTACAATATACAATTTCTTGTATAGTATTCATTGATTACTCTTTTCATTGATCTGTTGGTTACAGGATAGTGATATTTCTAGGTTTTACAAAGTGATATCAGTACAGTGTCAGTTATCACTCCTTGTACAAACAACTTCAAAATCTGATGAATGTATCTCTGGCATTCAATGTAACTGCTCTTACAGTTGCTATATCATGCTTATATATGGTTGAGTACATATACAATGAAATGAAGCCACCTTCTATACAACTATAGTAAAAAGGTGCTCCATACTACCACTCAGTGGGATTCCTCGGGAGTAACGCAGAAAGTCATTTTGTGTAACAAACTATTACAATATACAATTTCTTGTATAGTATTCATTGATTACTCTTTTCAATGATCTGTTGGTTACAGGATAGTGATATTTCTAGGTTTTACAAAGTGATATCAGTACAGTGTCAGTTATCACTCCTTGTACAACCAACTTCAAAATCTGATGAATGTATCTCTGGCATTCAATGTAACTGCTCTTACAGTTCCTATATCATGCTTTTATATGGTTGAGTACATATACAATGAAATGAAGCCACCTTCTATACAACTATAGTAAAAAGGTGCTCCATACTGCCACTCAGTGGGATTCCTCGGGAGTAACGCAGAAAGTCATTTTGTGTAACAAACTATTACAATATACAATTTCTTGTATAGTATTCATTGATTACTCTTTTCAATGATCTGTTGCTTACAGGATAGTGATATTTCTAGGTTTTACAAAGTGATATCAGTATAGTGTCAGTTATCACTCCTTGTACAAACAACTTCAAAATCTGATGAATGTATCTCTGGCATTCAATGTAACTGCTCTTACAGTTGCTATATCATGCTTTTATATGGTTGAGTACATAGACAATGAAATGAAGCCACCTTCTATACAACTATAGCAAAAACGTACTCCATACTGCCACTCAGTGGGATTCCTCGGGAGTAACGCAGAAAGTCATTTTGTGTAACAAAGTATTACAATTTACAATCGAATGTATTTCTTGTATAGTATTAATTGATTACTCTTCTGCGATGTCTTGGTTAGACAACAGTGAAATTTCTACGTTTTACAACGTGATATCAATACATTGTCAGTTATCACTCCTTGTACAACCAAGTTCAAAATCTGATGAATGTATCTCTTGCATTCAATGTAACTGCTCTTACCGTTGCTATATCATGCTTTCATATGGTTGAGTACATATACAATGAAATGAAGCCACCTTCTATACAACTACAGAAAAAAGGTGCTCCATACTGCCACTCAGTGGGATTCCTCGTGAGTAACGCAGAAAGTCATTTTGTGTAACAAACTATTCCAATTTACAATCCAATGTATTTCTTGTATAGTATTCATTGATTACTCTTCTGCGATCTCTTGGTTAGACAACAGTGAAATTTCTAGGTTTTACAACGTGATATCAATACAGTGTCAGTAATCACTCCTTGTACAACCAACTTCAAAATCTGATGAATGTATCTCTTGCATTCAATGTAATTGCTCTTACAGTTGCTATATCATGCTTTTATATGGTTGAGTACATATACAATGAAATGAAGCCACCTTCTATACAACTATAGCAAAAAGGTGCTCCATACTGCCACTCAGTGGGATTCCTCGGGAGTAAAGCAGAAAGTCATTTTGTGTAACAAACTATTACAATTTACAATCCGATGTATTTCTTGTATAGTATTCATTGATTACTCTTCTGTGAACTCTTGGTTAGACAACAGTGAAATTTCTACGTTTTTCAAAGTGATATCAGTACAGTGTCAGTTATCACTCCTTGTACAACCAACTTCAAAATCTGATGAATGTATCTCTTGCATTCAATGTACTTGCTCTTACAGTTGATATATCTTGATTTTATATGGTTGAGTACATATACAATTAAATGAAGCCACCTTCTATACAGCTGGAGGAAAAAGGTGCTCCATTCTGCCACTCAGTGGGATTCCTCGGGAGTAACGCAGAAAGTCATTTTGTGTAACAAACTATTACAATTTACAATCCAATGTATTTCTTCTTTAGTATTCATTGATTACTCTTCTGCGATCTCTTGGTTAGACAACAGTGAAATTTCTAGGTTTTACAACGTGATATCAATACAGTGTCAGTAATCACTCCTTGTACAACCAACTTCAAAATCTGATGAATGTATCTCTTGCATTCAATGTAACTGCTCTTACAGTTGCTATATCATGCTTTTATATGGTTGAGTACATATACAATGAAATGAAGCCACCTTCTATACAACTATAGTAAAAAGGTGCTCCATACTGCCACTCAGTGGAATTCCTCGGGAGTAACGCAGAAAGTCATTTTGTGTAACAAACTTTTACAATATACAATTTCTTGTATAGTATTCATTGATTACTCTTTTCAATGATCTGTTGGTTACAGGATAGTGATATTTCTAGGTTTAACAAAGTGATATCAGTACAGTGTCAGTTATCACTCCTTGTACAACCAACTTCAAAATCTGATGAATGTATCTCTGGCATTCAATGTAACTGCTCTTACAGTTGCTATATCATGCTTTTATATGGTTGAGTACATATACAATGAAATGAAGCCACCTTCTATACAACTATAGTAAAAAGGTGCTCCATACTGCCACTCAGTGGGATTCCTCGGGAGTAACGCAGAAAGTCATTTTGTGTAACAAACTATTACAATATACAATTTCTTGTATAGTATTCATTGATTACTCTTTTCAATGATCTGTTGGTTACAGGATAGTGATATTTCTAGGTTTTACAAAGTGATATCAGTACAGTGTCAGTTATCACTCCTTGTACAAACAACTTCAAAATCTGATGAATGTATCTCTGGCATTCAATGTAACTGCTCTTACAGTTGCTATATCATGCTTTTATATGGTTGAGTACATAGACAATGAAATGAAGCCACCTTCTATACAACTATAGCAAAAAGGTACTCCATACTGCCACTCAGTGGGATTCCTCGGCAGTAAAGCAGAAAGTCATTTTGTGTAACAAAGTATTACAATTTACAATCGAATGTATTTCTTGTATAGTATTAATTGATTACTCTTCTGCGATGTCTTGGTTAGACAACAGTGAAATTTCTACGTTTTACAACGTGATATCAATACAGTGTCAGTTATCACTCCTTGTACAACCAAGTTCAAAATCTGATGAATGTATCTCTTGCATTCAATGTAACTGCTCTTACCGTTGCTATATCATGCTTTCATATGGTTGAGTACGTATACAATGAAATGAAGCCACCTTCTATACAACTACAGAAAAAAGGTGCTCCATACTGCCACTCAGTGGGATTCCTCGTGAGTAACGCAGAAAGTCATTTTGTGTTACAAACTATTCCAATTTACAATCCAATGTATTTCTTGTATAGTTTTAATTGATTACTCTTCTGCGATCTCTTGGTTAGACAACAGTGAAATTTCTAGGTTTTACAACGTGATATCAATACAGTGTCAGTAATCACTCCTTGTACAACCAACTTCACAATCTGATGAATGTATCTCTTGCATTCAATGTAATTGCTCTTACAGTTGCTATATCATGCTTTTATATGGTTGAGTACATATACAATGAAATGAAGCCACCTTCTATACAACTATAGCAAAAAGGTGCTCCATACTGCCACTCAGTGGGATTCCTCGGGAGTAACGCAGAAAGTCATTTTGTGTAACAAACTATTACAATTTACAATCCGATGTATTTCTTGTATAGTATTCATTGATTACTCTTCTGTGAACTCTTGGTTAGACAACAGTGAAATTTCTAAGTTTTACAAAGTGATATCAGTACAGTGTCAGTTATCACTCCTTGTACAACCAACTTCAAAATCTGATGAATGTATCTCTTGCATTCAATGTAATTGCTCTTACAGTTGATATATCTTGATTTTATATGGTTGAGTACATATACAATTAAATGAAGCCACCTTCTATACAGCTGGAGGAAAAAGGTGCTCCATTCTGCCACTCAGTGGGATTCCTCGGGAGTAACGCAGAAAGTCATTTTGTGTAATAAACTATTACAATTTACAATCCAATGTATTTCTTCTTTAGTATTCATTGATTACTCTTCTGCGATCTCTTGGTTAGACAACAGTGAAATTTCTAGGTTTTACAACGTGATATCAATACAGTGTCAGTAATCACTCCTTGTACAACCAACTTCAAAATCTGATGAATGTATCTCTTGCATTCAATGTAACTGCTCTTACAGTTGCTATATCATGCTTTTATATGGTTGAGTACATATACAATGAAATGAAGCCACCTTCTATACAACTATAGTAAAAAGGTGCTCCATACTGCCACTCAGTGGGATTCCTAAGGAGTAACGCAGAAAGTCATTTTGTGTAACAAACTATTACAATATACAATTTCTTGTATAGAATTCATTGATTACTCTTTTCAGTGATCTGTTGGTTACAGGATAGTGATATTTCTTGGTTTTACAAAGTGATATCAGTACAGTGTCAGTTATCACTCCTTGTACAACCAACTTCAAAATCTGATGAATGTATCTCTGCCATTCAATGTAACTGCTCTTACAGTTGCAATATCATGCTTTTATATGGTTGAGTACATATACAATTAAATGAAGCCACCTTCTATACAACTATAGTAAAAAGGTGCTCCATACTGCCACTCAGTGGGATTCCTCGGGAGTAACGCAGAAAGTCATTTTGTGTAACAAACTATTACAATTTACAATCCAATGTATTTCTTGTATAGTATTCATTGATTACTCTTCTGTGAACTCTTGGTTAGACAACAGTGAAATTTCTACGTTTTACAAAGTGATATCAGTACAGTGTCAGTTATCACTCCTTGTACAACCAACTTCAAAATCTGATGAATGTATCTCTTGCATTCAATGTAATTGCTACTACAGTTGATATAAGTTGTAAAACGTAGAAATTTCACTGTTGTCTAACCAAGAGATCGCAGAAGAGTAATCAATGAATACTATACAAGAAATACATTAGATGTAATTGCTCTTACAGTTGATATATCATGCTTTTATATGGTTGAGTACATATACAATGAAATGAAGCCACCTTCTATACAACTATAGTAAAAAGGAGCTCCATACTGCCACTCAGTGGGATTCCTCGGGAGTAACGCAGAAAGTCATTTTGTGTAACAAAGTATTACAATATATAATTTCTTGTATATTATTCATTGATTACTCTTTTTAATGATCTGTTGGTTACAGGATAGTGATATTTCAAGGTTTTACAAAGTGATATCAGTACAGTGTCAGTTATCACTCCTTGTACAACCAACTTCAAAATCTGATGAATGTATCTCTGGCATTCAATGTAACTGCTGTTACAGTTGCTATATCATGCTTTTATATGGTTGAGTACATATACAATGAAATGAAGCCACCTTCTATACAACTATAGCAAAAAGGTGCTCCATACTGCCACTCAGTGGGATTCCTCGGGAGTAACGCAGAAAGTCATTTTGTGTAACAAACTATTACAATTTACAATCCAATGTATTTCTTGTATAGTATTCATTGATTACTCTTCTGCGATCTCTTGGTTAGACAACAGTGAAATTTCTACGTTTTACAAAGTGATATCAGTACAGTGTCAGTTTTCACTCCTTGGATAAAGAACTTCAAAATCTGATGAATGTATCTCTGGCATTCAATGTAACTGCTCTTACCGTTGCTATATCATGCTTTTATATGGTTGAGTACATATACAATGAAATGAAGCCACCTTCTATACAACTACAGTAAAAAGGTGCTCCATACTGCCACTCAGTGGGATTCCTCGGGAGTAACGGAGAAAGTCATTTTGTGTAACAAACTATTACAATTTACAATCCAAAGTATTTCTTGCATAGTATTCATTGATTACTCTTCTGCGATCTCTTGGTTAGACAACAGTGAAATTTCTAGGTTTTACAACGTGATATCAATACAATGTCAGTAATCACTCCTTGTACAACCAACTTCAAAATCTAATGAATGTATCTCTTGCATTCCATGTAACTGCTCCTACAGTTGCTATATCATGCTTTTATATGGTTGAGTACATATACAATGAAATGAAGCCACCTTCTATACAACTATAGTAAAAAGGAGCTCCATACTGCCACTCAGTGGGATTCCTCGGGAGTAACGCAGAAAGTCATTTTGTATAATAAACTATTACAGTATATAATTTCTTGTATATTATTCATTGATTACTCTTTTCAATGATCTGTTGGTTACAGGATAGTGATATTTCTAGGTTATTCAAAGTGATATCAATACAGTGTCAGTTATCACTCCTTGTACAACCAACTTCAAAATCTGATGAATGTATCTCTGGCATTCAATGTAACTGCTCTTACAGTTGCTATATCATGCTTTTATATGGTTGAGTACATAGACAATGAAATGAAGCCACCTTCTATACAACTATAGCAAAAAGGTGCTCCATACTGCCACTCAGTGGGATTCCTCGGGAGTAACGCAGAAAGTCATTTTGTGTAACAAACTATTACAATTTACAATCCAATGTATTTCTTGTATAGTATTCATTGATTACTCTTCTGTGAACTCTTGGTTAGACAACAGTGAAATTTCTACGTTTTACAAAGTGATATCAGTACAGTGTCAGTTATCACTCCTTGTACAACCAACTTCAAAATCTGATGAATGTATCTCTTGCATTCAATGTAATTGCTCCTACAGTTGATATAAGTTGTAAAACGTAGAAATTTCACTGTTGTCTGACCAAGAGATCGCAGAAGAGTAATCAATGAATACTATACAAGAAATACATTAGATGTAATTGCTCTTACAGTTGATATATCATGCTTTTATATGGTTGAGTACATATACAATGAAATGAAGCCACCTTCTATACAACTATAGTAAAAAGGAGCTCCATACTACCACTCAGTGGGATTCCTCGGGAGTAACGCAGAAAGTCATTTTGTGTAACAAAGTATTACAATATATAATTTCTTGTATATTATTCATTGATTACTCTTTTTAATGATCTGTTGGTTACAGGATAGTGATATTTCAAGGTTTTACAAACTGATATCAGTACAGTGTCAGTTATCACTCCTTGTACAACCAACTTCAAAATCTGATGAATGTATCTCTGGCATTCAATGTAACTGCTCTTACAGTTGCTATATCATGCTTTTATATGGTTGAGTACATATACAATGAAATGAAGCCACCTTCTATACAACTATAGCAAAAAGGTGCTCCATACTGCCACTCAGTGGGATTCCTCGGGAGTAACGCAGAAAGTCATTTTGTGTAACAAACTATTACAATTTACAATCCAATGTATTTCTTGTATAGTATTCATTGATTACTCTTCTGCGATCTCTTGGTTAGACAACAGTGAAATATCTACGTTTTACAAAGTGATATCAGTACAGTGTCAGTTTTCACTCCTTGGATAAAGAACTTCAAAATCTGATGAATGTATCTCTGGCATTCAATGTAACTGCTCTTACCGTTGCTATATCATGCTTTTATATGGTTGAGTACATATACAATTAAATGAAGCCACCTTCTATACAACTATAGCAAAACGGTGCTCCATACTGCCACTCAGTGGGATTCTTCGGGAGTAACGCAGAAAGTCATTTTGTGTAACAAACTATTACAATTTACAATCCAATGTATTTCTTGTATACTATTAATTGATTACTCTTCTGCGATCTCTTGGTTAGACAACAGTGAAATTTCTAGGTTTTACAACGTGATATCAATACAGTGTCAGTAATCACTCCTTGTACAACCAAACTTCAAAATCTGATGAATGTATCTCTTGCATGCAATGTAACTGCTCTTACAGTTGCTATATCATGCTTTTATATGGTTGAGTACATATACAATGAAATGAAGCCACCTTCTATACAAGTATAGTAAAAAGGTGCTCCATACTGCCACTCAGTGGGATTCCTCGTGAGTAACGCAGAAAGTCATTTTGTGTAACAAACTATTACAATATACAATTTCTTGTATAGTATTCATTGATTACTCTTTTCAATGATCTCTTGGTTACAGGATAGTGATATTTCTAGGTTTTACAAAGTGATATCAGTACAGTGTCAGTTATCACTCCTTGTACAAACAACTTCAAAATCTGATGAATGTATCTCTGGCATTCAATGTAACTGCTCTTACAGTTGCTATATCATGCTTTTATATGGTTGAGTACATAGACAATGAAATGAAGCCACCTTCTATACAACTATAGCAAAAAGGTGCTCCATACTGCCACTCAGTGAGATTCCTTGGGAGTAACGCAGAAAGTAATTTTGTGTAACAAACTATTACAATTTAGAATCCAATGTATTTCTTGTATAGTATTCATTGATTACTCTTCTGTGAACTCTTGGTTAGACAACAGTGAAATTTCTACGTTTTACAAAGTGATATCAATACAGTGTCAGTAATCACTCCTTGTACAACCAAACTTCAAAATCTGATGAGTGTATCTCTTGCATTCATTGTAATTGCTCTTACAGTTGATATATCTTGATTTTATATGGTTGAGTACATATACAATGAAATGAAGCCACCTTCTATACAACTACAGTAAAAAGGTTCTCCATACTGCCACTCAGTGGGATTCCTCGGGAGTAACGGAGAAAGTCATTTTGTGTAACAAATTATTAGAATTTAAAATCCAATGTATTTCTTGCATAGTATTCATTGATTACTCTTCTGCGATCTCTTGGTTAGACAACAGTGAAATTTCTACGTTTTACAAAGTGATATCAATACAGTGTCAGTAATCACTCCTTGTACAACCAAACTTCAAAATCTGATGAATGTATCTCTTGCATTCAATGTAATTGCTCTTACAGTTGCTATATCATGCTTTTATATGGTTGAGTACACATACAATGAAATGAAGCCACCTTCTATACAGCTGGAGGAAAAAGGTGCTCCATACTGCCACTCAGTGGGATTCCTCGGGAGTAACGCAGAAAGTCATTTTGTGTAACAAACTATTACAATTTACAATCCAATGTATTTCTTGTATAGTATTCATTGATTACTCTTCTGTGAACTCTTGATTAGACAACAGTGAAATTTCTAAGTATTTCAAAGTGATATCAATACTGTGTTCGTTCTAACTACTTGTACAACCAACTTCAAAATCTGATGAATGTATGTCTTGCATTCAATGTAACTGCTCTTACAGTTGCTATATCATGCTTTTATATGGTTGAGTACATAGACAATGAAATGAAGCCACCTTCTATACAACTATAGCAAAAAGGTGCTCCATACTGCCACTCAGTGGGATTCCTCGGGAGTAACGCAGAAAGTCATTTTGTGTAACAAACTATTACAATTTACAATCCAATGTATTTCTTGTATAGTATTCATTGATTACTCTTCTGTGAACTCTTGGTTAGACAACAGTGAAATTTCTACGTTTTACAAAGTGATATCAGTACAGTGCCAGTTATCACTCCTTGTACAACCAACTTCAAAATCTGATGAATGTATCTCTTGCATTCAATGTAATTGCTCTTACAGTTGATATATCTTGATTTTATATGGTTGAGTACATATACAATGAAATGAAGACACCTTCTATACAACTATAGTAAAAAGGTGCTCCATACTGCCACTCAGTGGGATTCCTCGGGAGTAACGCAGAAAGTCATTTTGTGTAACAAACTATTACAATTTACAATCCAATGTATTTCTTGTATAGTATTCATTGATTACTCTTCTGTGAACTCTTGGTTAGACAACAGTGAAATTTCTACGTTTTACAAAGTGATATCAGTACAGTGTCAGTTATCACTCCTTGTACAACCAACTTCAAAATCTGATGAATGTATCTCTTGCATTCAATGTAACTGCTCCTACAGTTGCTATATCATGCTTTTATATGGTTGAGTACATATACAATGAAATGAAGCCACCTTCTATACAACTATAGTAAAAAGGAGCTCCATACTGCCACTCAGTGGGATTCCTCGGGAGTAACGCAGAAAGTAATTTTGTGTAACAAACTATTACAATATATAATTTCTTGTATATTATTCATTGATTACTCTTTTCAATGATCTGTTGGTTACAGGATAGTGATATTTCTAGGTTTTACAACGTGATATCAATACAGTGTCAGTAATCACTCCTTGTACAACCAAACTTCAAAATCTGATTAATGTATCTCTTGCATTCAATGTAACTGCTCATACAGTTGCTATATCATGCTTATATATGGTTGAGTACATATACAATGAAATGAAGCCACCTTCTATACAAGTATAGTAAAATGGTGCTCCATACTGCCACTCAGTGGGATTCCTCGTGAGTAACGCAGAAAGTCATTTTGTGTAACAAACTATTACAATATACAATTTCTTGTATAGTATTCATTGATTACTCTTTTCAATGATCTGTTTGTTACAGGATAGTGATATTTCTAGGTTTTACAAAGTGATATCAGTACAGTGTCAGTTATCACACCTTGTACAAACAAGTTCAAAATCTGATGAATGTATCTCTGGCATTCAATGTAACTGCTCTTACAGTTGCTATATCATGCTTTTATATGGTTGAGTACATAGACAATGAAATGAAGCCACCTTCTATACAACTATAGCAAAACGGTGCTCCATACTGCCACTCAGTGGGATTCCTCGGGACTAACGCAGAAAGTCATTTTGTGTAACAAACTATTACAATTTACAATCCAATGTATTTCTTGTATAGTATTCATTGATTACTCTTTTGTGAACTCTTGGTTAGACAACAGTGAAATTTCTACATTTTACAAAGTCATATCAGTACAGTGTCAGTTATCACTCCTTGTACAACCAACTTCAAAATCTGATGAATGTATCTCTTGCATTCAATGTAATTACTCTTAAAGTTTATATATCATGCTTTTATATGGTTGAGTACATATACGATTAAATGAAGCCACCTTCTATACAGCTGGAGGAAAAAGGTGCTCCATTCTGCCACTCAGTGGGATTCCTAGGGAGTAACACAGAAAGTCATTTTGTGTAACAAACTATTACAATTTACAATCCAATGTATTTCTTGTATAGTATTCATTGATTACTCTTCTGTGAACTCTTGGTTAGACAACAGTGAAATTTCTAAGTATTTCAAAGTGATATCAATACAGTGTCAGTTCTCACTACTTGTACAACCAACTTCAAAATCTGATGAATGTATGTCTTGCATTCAATGTAACTGCTCTTACCGTTGCTATATCATGCTTTTATATGGTTGAGTACATATACAATGAAATGAAGCCACCTTCTATACAACTACAGTAAAAAGGTGCTCGATACTGCCACTCAGTGGGATTCCTCGGGAGTAACGCAGAAAGTCATTTTGTGTAACAAACTATTACAATTTACAATCCAATGTATTTCTTGTATAGTATTCATTGATTACTCTTCTGCGATCTCTTGGTTAGAAAACAGTGAAATTTCTTGGTTTTACAACGTGATATCAATACAGTGTCAGTAATCACTCCTTGTACAACCAACTTCAAAATCTGATGAATGTATCTCTTGCATTCAATGTAACTGCTCTTACAGTTGCTATATCATGCTTTTTATATGGTTGAGTACATATACAATGAAATGAAGCCACCTTCTATACAACTACAGTAAAAAGGTGCTCCATACTGCCACTCAGTGGGATTCCTCAGGAGTAACGGTGAAAGTCATTTTGTGTAACAAACTATTACAATTTACAATCCAATGTATTTCTTGCATAGTATTCATTGATTACTCTTCTGCGATCTCTTGGTTAGACAACAATGAAATTTCTAGGTTTTACAACGTGATATCAATACAGTGTCAGTAATCACTCCTTTTACAACCAACTTCAAAATCTGATGAATGTATCTCTTGCATTCAATGTAACTGCTCTTACAGTTGCTATATCATGCTTTTACATGGTTGAGTACATATACAATGAAATGAAGCCACCTTCTATACAACTATAGCAAAAAGGTGCTCCATACTGCCACTCAGTGGGATTCCTCGGGAGTAACGCAGAAAGTCATTTTGTGTAACAAACTATTATAATTTACAATCCAATGTATTTCTTGTATAGTATTCATTGATTACTCTTCTGTGAACTCTTCGTTAGACAACAGTGAAATTTCTACGTTTTACAAAGTGATATCAGTACAGTGTCAGTTTTCACTCCTTGTATAAAGAGCTTCAAAATCTGATGAATGTATCTCTGGCATTCAATGTAACTGCTCTTACAGTTGCTATATCATGCTTTTATAAGGTTGAGTACATATACAATTAAATGAAGCCACCTTCTATACAACTTTAGCAAAATGGTGCTCCATACTGCCACTCAGTGGGATTCCTCGGGAGTAACGCAGAAAGTCATTTTGTGTAACAAACTATTACAATTTACAATCCAATGTATTTCTTGTATAGTATTCATTGATTACTCTTCTGTGAGCTCTTGGTTAGACAACAGTGAAATTTCTACATTTTACAAAGTGATATCAGTACAGTGTCAGTTATCACTCCTTGTACAACCAACTTCAAAATCTGATGAATGTATCTCTTGCATTCAATGTAATTACTCTTACAGTTGCTATATCATGCTTTTATATGGTTGAGTACATATACAATGAAATGAAGCCACCTTCTATACAACTACAGTAAAAAGGTGCTCCATACTGCCACTCAGTTGGATTCCTCGGGAGTAACGCAGAAAGTCATTTTGTGTAACAAACTATTACAATTTACAATCCAATGTATTCCTTGCATAGTATTCATTGATTACTCTTCTGCGATCTCTTGGTTAGACAACAGTGAAATTTCTTGGTTTTACAACGTGATATCAATACAGTGTCAGTAATCACTCCTTGTACAACCAACTTCAAAATCTGATGAATGTATCTCTTGCATTCAATGTAACTGCTCTTACAGTTGCTATATCATGGTTTTATATGGTTGAGTACATATAAAATGAAATGAAGCCACCTTCTATACAACTATAGTAAAAAGGTGCTCCATACTGCCACTCAGTGGGATTCCTCGGGAGTAACGCAGAAAGTCATTTTGTATAACAAACTATTACAATATACAATTTCTTGTATAGTATTCATTGATTACTCTTTTCAATGATCTGTTCGTTACAGGATAGTGATATTTCTAGGTTTTACAAAGTGATATCAGTACAGTGTCAGTTATCACTCCTTGTACAACAAACTTCAAAATCTGATGAATGTATGTCTTGCATTCAATGTAATTGCTCTTACAGTTGATGTAACATGCTATTGCAAGATTGAGTACATATACAATGAAATGAAGCCACCTTCTATACAGCTAGAGGAAAAAGGTGCTCCATACTGCCACTCAGTGGGAATCCTCGGGAGTAACACAGAAAATAATTTTGTGTAACAAACTATTACAATTTACAATCCAATGTAATTCTTGTATAGTATTCATTGATTACTCTTCTGCGATGTCTTGGTTACACAACAGTGAAATTTCTAGGTTTTTCAAAGTGATATCAATACAGTGTCAGTTATCACTCCTTGTACAACCAACTTAAAAATCTGATGAATGTATCTCTTGCATTCAATTTAACTGCTCTTACCGTTGCTATATCATGCTTTTATATGGTTGAGTACATAAACAATGAAATGAAGCCACCTTCTATACAACTACACTAAAAAGGTGCTCCATACTGCCATTCAGTGGGATTCCTTGGGAGTAACGCAGAAAGTCATTTTGTGTAACGAACTATTACAATTTACAATCCAATGTATTTCTTGTATAGTATTCATTGATTACTCTTCTGTGAACTCTTGGTTAGACAACAGTGAAATTTCTACGTTTTACAGAGTGATATCAGTACAGTGTCAGTTATCACTCCTTGTACAACCAACTTCAAAATCTGATGAATGTATCTCTTGCATTCAATGTAATTGCTCTTACAGTTGATATATCTTGATTTTATATGGTTGAATACATATACAATTAAATGAAGCCACCTTCTATACAGCTGGAGGAAAAAGGTGCTCCATTCTGCCACTCAGTGGGATTCCTCGGGAGTAACGCAGAAAGTCATTTTGTGTAAAAAACTATTAAAATTTACAATCCAATGTATTTCTTGCATAGTATTCATTGATTACTCTTCTGCGATCTCTTGGTTAGACAACAGTGAAATTTCTAGGTTTTACAACGTGATATCAATACAGTGTCAGTAATCACTCTTTGTACAACCAACTTCAAAATCTGATGAATGTATCTCTTGCATTCAATGTAACTGCTCTTACAGTCGCTATATCATGCTTTTATTTGGTTGAGTACATATACAATGAAATGAAGCCACCTTCTATACAACTATAGTAAAAAGGTGCTCCATACTGCCACTCAGTGGGATTCCTCGGGAGTAACGCAGAAAGTCATTTTGTGTAACAAACTATTACAATATATAATTTCTTGTATATTATTCATTGATTACTCTTTTCAATGATCTGTTGGTTACAGGATAGTGATATTTCTAGGTTTTACAAAGTGATATCAGTACAGTGTCAGTTATCACTCCTTGTAGAACCAACTTCAAAATCTGACGAATGTATCTCTTGCATTCAATGTAACTGCTCTTACAGTTGCTATATCATGCTTTTATATGGTTGAGTACATATACAATAAAATGAAGCCACCTTCTATACAACTATAGCAAAACGGTGCTCCATACTGCCACTCAGTGGGATTCCTCGGGAGTAACGCAGAAAGTCATTTTGTGTAACGAACTATTACAATTTACAATCCAATGTATTTCTTGTATAGTATTCATTGATTACTCTTCTGCGATCTCTTTGTTAGACCACAGTGAAATTTCTTGGTTTTACAACGTGATATCAATACAGTGTCAGTAATCACTCCTTCTACAACCAACTTCAAAATCTGATGAATGTATCTCTTGCATTCAATGTAACTGCTCTTACCGTTGCTACATCATGCTTTTATATGGTTGAGTACATATACAATGAAATGAAGCCACCTTCTATACAACGACAGTAAAAAGGTGCTCCATACTGCCACTCAGTGGGATTCCTCGGGAGTAACGCAGAAAGTCATTTTGTGTAACAAACTATTACAATTTACAGTCCAATGTATTTCTTGTATAGTATTCATTGATTACTCTTCTGCGATCTCTTGGTTAGACAACAGTGAAATTTCTTGGTTTTACAACGTGATATTAATACAGTGTCAGTTATCACTCCTTGTACAACCAACTTCAAAATCTGATGAATGTATCTCTTGCATTCAATGTAACTGCTCTTACAGTTGCTATATCATGCTTTTATATGGTTGAGTACATATACAATGAAATGAAGCCACCTTCTATACAACTATAGTAAAAAGGAGCTCCATACTGCCACTCAGTGGGATTCCTCGGGAGTAACGCAGAAAGTCATTTTGTGTAACAAACTATTACAATATATAATTTCTTGTATAGTATTAATTGATTACTCTTTTCAATGATTTGTTTGTTACAGGATAGTGATATTTCTAGGTTTTACAAAGTGATATCAGTACAGTGTCAGTTATCACTCCTTGTACAAACAACTTCAAAATCTGATGAATGTATCTCTGGCATTCAATGTAACTGCTCTTAAAGTTGCTATATCATGCTTTTATATGGTTGAGTACATATACAATGAAATGAAGCCACCTTCTATACAACTATAGCAAAAAGGTGCTCCATACTGCCACTCAGTGGGATTCCTCGGGAGTAACGCAAAAAGTCATTTTGTGTAACAAACTATTACAATTTACAATCCAATGTATTTCTTGTATAGTATTCATTGATTACTCTTCTGCGAACTCTTGGTTAGACAACAGTGAAATTTCAACGTTTTATTAAGTGATATCAGTACAGTGTCAGTTATCACTCCTTGTACAAAGAACTTCAAAATCTGATGAATGTATCTCTGGCATTCAATGTAACTGCTCTTACAATTGCTATATCATGCTTTTATATGGTTGAGTACATATACAATGAAATGAAGCCACCTTCTATACAACTACAGTAAAAAGGTGCTCCATACTGCCACTCAGTGGGATTCCTCGGGAGTAACGCAGAAAGTCATTTTGTGTAACAAACTATTACAATATACAATTTCTTGTATAGTATTCATTGATTACTCTTTTCAATGATCTGTGGGTTATAGGATAGTGATATTTCTAGGTTTTACAAAGTGATATCAGTACAGTGTCAGTTATCACTCCTTGTACAACCAACTTCAAAATCTGATGAATGTATCTCTTGCGTTCAATGTAACTGCTCTTACAGTTGATATATCTTGATCTTATATGGTTGAGTACATATACAATGAAATGAAGCCACCTTCTATACAACTACAGTAAAAAGGTGCTCCATACTGCCACTCAGTGGGATTCCTCGGGAGTAACGCAGAAAGTCATTTTGTGTAACAAACTATTACAATTTACAATCCAATGTATTTCTTGCATAGTATTCATTGATTACTCTTCTGCGATTTCTTGGTTAGACAACAGTGAAATTTCTAGGTTTTACAACATGATATCAATACAGTGTCAGTAATCACTCCTTGTACAACCAAACTTCATAATCTGATGAATGTATCTCTTGCATTCAATGTAACTGCTCTTACAGTTGCTATATCATGCTTTTATATGGTTGAGTACATATACAATGAAATGAAGCCGCCTTCTATACAACTATAGTAAAAAGGAGCTCCATACTGCCACTCAGTGGGATTCCTCGGGAGTAACGCAGAAAGTCATTTTGTATAACAAACTATTACAATATACAATTTCTTGTATAGTATTCATTGATTACTCTTTTCAATGATCTGTTCGTTACAGGATAGTGATATTTCTAGGTTTTACAAAGTGATATCAGTACAGTGTCAGTTATCACTCCTTGTACAACCAACTTCAAAATCTGCTGAATGTATCTCTTGCATTCAATGTAACTGCTCTTACAGTTGCTATATCATGCTTTTATATGGTTGAGTACATATACAATGAAATGAAGCCACCTTCTATACAGCTAGAGGAAAAAGGTGCTCCATACTGCCACTCAGTGGGAATCCTCGGGAGTAACACAGAAAATTATTTTGTGTAACAAACTATTACAATTTACAATCCAATGTAATTCTTGTATAGTATTCATTGATTACTCTTCTGCGATATCTTAGTTACACAACAGTGAAATTTCTAGGTTTTTCAAAGTGATATCAATACAGTGTCAGTTATCACTCCTTGTACAACCAACTGAAAAATCTGATGAATGTATCTCTTGCATTCAATTTAACTGCTCTTACCGTTGCTATATCATGCTTTTATATGGTTGAATACAGAAACAATGAAATGAAGCCACCTTCTATACAAGTATAGTAAAAAGGTGCTCCATACTACCTTCAGTGGGATTCCTCCGGAGTAACGCAGAAAGTCATTTCGTGTAACAAACTATTACAATTTATAATCCAATGTATTTCTGGTATAGTATTCATTGATTACTCTTCTGCGAACTCTTGGTTAGACAACAGTGAAATTTCTAGGTTTTTCAAAGTGATATCAATACAGTGTCAGTTATCACTCCTTGTACAACCAACTTCAAAATCTGATGAATGTATCTCTGGCGTTCAATGTATCTGCTCTTACCGTTGCTATATCATGCTTTTATATGGTTGAGTAGATATACAATGAAATGAAGCCACCTTCTATACAACTACACTAAAAAGGTGCTCCATACTGCCACTCAGTGGGATTCCTCGGGAGTAACGCAGAAAGTCATTTTGTGTAACAAACTATTACAATTTACAATCCAATGTATTTCTTGTATAGTATTCATTGATTACTCTTCCGTGAACTCTTGGTTAGACAACAGTGAAATTTCTACGTTTTACAAAGTGATATCAGTACAGTGTCAGTTATCACTCCTTGTACAACCAACTTCAAAATCTGATGAATGTATCTCTTGCATTCAATGTAATTGCTCTTACAGTTGATATATCTTGATTTTATATGGTTGAATACATATACAATTAAATGAAGCCACCTTCTATACAGCTGGAGGAAAAAGGTGCTCCATTCTGCCACTCAGTGGGATTCCTCGGGAGTAACGCAGAAAGTCATTTTGTGTAACAAACTATTACAATTTACAATCCAATGTATTTCTTGCATAGTATTCATTGATTATTCTTCTGCGATCTCTTGGTTAGACAACAGTGAAATTTCTAGGTTTTACAACGTGATATCAATACAGTGTCAGTAATCACTCTTTGTACAACCAACTTCAAAATCTGATGAATGTATCTCTTGCATTCAATGTAACTGCTCTTACAGTCGCTATATCATGCTTTTATATGGTTGAGTACATATACAATGAAATGAAGCCACCTTCTATACAACTATAGTAAAAAGGAGATCCATACTGCCACTCAGTGGGATTCCTCGGGAGTAACGCAGAAAGTCATTTTGTGTAACAAACTATTACAATATATAATTTCTTGTATATTATTCATTGATTACTCTTTTCAATGATCTGTTGGTTACAGGATAGTGATATTTCTAGGTTTTACAAAGTGATATCAGTACAGTGTCAGTTATCACTCCTTGTAGAACCAACTTCAAAATCTGATGAATGTATCTCTGGCATTCAATGTCACTGCTCTTACAGTTGCTATATCATGCTTTTATATGGTTGAGTACATATACAATAAAATGAAGCCACCTTCTATACAACTATAGGAAAACGGTGCTCCATACTGCCACTCAGTGGGATTCCTCGGGAGTAACGCAGAAAGTCATTTTGTGTAACAAACTATTACAATTTACAATCCAATGTATTTCTTGTATAGTATCCATTGATTACTCTTCTGTGAACTCTTGGTTAGACAACAGTGAAATTTCTACATTTTACAAAGTGATATCAGTAGAGTGTCAGTTATCACTCCTTGTACAACCACCTTCAAAATCTGATGAATGTATCTCTTGCATTCAATGTAATTACTCTTACAGTTGATATATCATCCTTTTATATGGTTGAGTACATATACGAATAAATGAAGCCACCTTCTATACAGCTGGAGGAAAAAGGTGCTCCATTCTGCCACTCAGAGGGATTCCTCGGGAGTAACGCAGAAAGTCATTTTGTGTAACAAACTATTACAATTTACAATCCAATGTATTTCTTGTATGGTATTCATTGATTACTCTTCTGTGAACTCTTGGTTAGACAACAGTGAAATTTCTAAGTATTTCAAAGTGATATCAATACAGTGTCAGTTCTCACTACTTGTACAACCAACTTCAAAATCTGATGAATGTATCTCTTGCATTCAATGTAACTGCTCTTACCGTTGCTATATCATGCTTTTATATGGTTGAGTACATAAACAAAAAAATGAAGCCACCTTCTATACAACTACAGTAAAAAGGTGCTCCATACTGCCACTCAGTGGGATTCCTCGGGAGTAACGCAGAAAGTCATTTTGTTTAACAAACTATTACAATTTACAATCCAATGTATTTCTTGTATAGTATTCATTGATTACTCTTCTGTGATCTCTTTGTTAGACAACAGTGAAATTTCTTGGTTTTACAACGTGATATCAATACAGTGTCAGTAATCACTCCTTCTACAACCAACTTCAAAATCTGATGAATGTATCTCTTGCATTCAATGTAACTGCTCTTACCGTTGCTACATCATGCTTTTATATGGTTGAGTACATATACAATGAAATGAAGCCACCTTCTATACAACTATAGTAAAAAGGAGCTCCATACTGCTACTCAGTGGGATTCCTCGGGAGTAACGCAGAAAGTCATTTTGTGTAACAAACTATTACAATGTACAATTTCTTGTATAGTATTCATTGATTACTCTTTTCAATGATCTGTTCGTTACAGGATAGTGATATTTCTAGGTTTTACAAAGTGATATCAGTACAGTGTCAGTTATCACTCCTTGTACAACCAACTTCAAAATCTGCTGAATGTATGTCTTGCATTCAATGTAAATGCTCTTACAGTTGATATAACATGCTATTGCAAGATTGAGTACATATACAATGAAATGAAGCCACCTTCTATACAGCTAGAGGAAAAAGGTGCTCCATACTGCCACTCAGTGGGAATCCTCGGGAGTAACACAGAAAATTATTTTGTGTAACAAACTATTACAATTTACAATCCAATGTAATTCTTGTATAGTATTCATTGATTACTCTTCTGCGATATCTTAGTTACACAACAGTGAAATTTCTAGGTTTTTCAAAGTGATATCAATACAGTGTCAGTTATCACTCCTTGTACAACCAACTTAAAAATCTGATGAATGTATCTCTTGCATTCAATTTAACTGCTCTTACCGTTGCTATATCATGCTTTTATATGGTTGAGTACATAAACAATGAAATGAAGCCACCTTCTATACAACTACAGTAAAAAGGTGCTCCATACTGCCACTCGGTGGGATTCCTCCGGAGTAACGCAGAAAGTCATTTCGTGTAACAAACTATTACAATTTATAATCCAATGTATTTCTTGTATAGTATTCATTGATTACTCTTCTGCGAACTCTTGGTTAGACAACAGTGAAATTTCTAGGTTTTTCAAAGTGATATCAATACAGTGTCAGTTATCACTCCTTGTACAACCAACTTCAAAATCTGATGAATGTATCTCTGGCGTTCAATGTATCTGCTCTTACCGTTGCTATATCATGCTTTTATATGGTTGAGTAGATATACAATGAAATGAAGCCACCTTCTATACAACTACACTAAAAAGGTGCTCCATACTACCACTCAGTGGGATTCCTCGGGAGTAACGCAGAAAGTCATTTTGTGTAACAAACTATTACAATTTACAATCCAATGTATTTCTTGTATAGTATTCATTGATTACTCTTCTGCGATCTCTTGGTTAGACAACAGTGAAATTTCTACGTTTTACAAAGTGATATCAGTACAGTGTCAGTTATCACTCCTTGTACAACCAAATTCAAAATCTGATGAATGTATCTCTTGCATTCAATGTAATTGCTCTTACAGTTGATATATCTTGATTTTATATGGTTGAATACATATACAATTAAATGAAGCCACCTTCTATACAGCTGGAGGAAAAAGGTGCTCCATTCTGCCACTCAGTGGGATTCCTCGGGAGTAACGCAGAAAGTCATTTTGTGTAACAAACTACTACAATTTACAATCCAATGTATTTCTTGCATAGTATTCATTGATTATTCTTCTGTGATCTCTTGGTTAGACAACAGTGAAATTTCTAGGTTTTACAACGTGATATCAATACAGTGTCAGTAATCACTCTTTGTATAACCAACTTCAAAATCTGATGAATGTATCTCTTGTATTCAATGTAACTGCTCTTACAGTCGCTATATCATGCTTTTATATGGTTGAGTACATATACAATGAAATGAAGCCACCTTCTATACAACTATAGTAAAAAGGAGCTCCATACTGCCACTCAGTGGGATTCCTCGGGAGTAACGCAGAAAGTCATTTTGTGTAACAAACTATTACAATATATAATTTCTTGTATATTATTCATTGATTACTCTTTTCAATGATCTGTTGGTTACAGGATAGTGATATTTCTAGGTTTTCCAAAGTGATATCAGTACAGTGTCAGTTATCACTCCTTGTAGAACCAACTTCAAAATCTGATGAATGTATCTCTGGCATTCAATGTAACTGCTCTTACAGTTGCTATATCATGCTTTTATATGGTTGAGTACATATACAATAAAATGAAGCCACCTTCTATACAACTACAGTAAAAAGGTGCTCCATACTGCCACTCAGTGGGATTCCTCGGGAGTAACGCAGAAACTCATTTTGTATAACAAACTATTACAATTTACAATCCAATGTATTTCTTGTATAGTATTCATTGATTACTCTTCTGTGAACTCTTGGTTAGACAACAGTGAAATTTCTACATTTTACAAAGTGATATCAGTAGAGTGTCAGTTATCACTCCTTGTACAACCACCTTCAAAATCTGATGAATGTATCTCTTGCATTCAATGTAATTACTCTTACAGTTGATATATCATCCTTTTATATGGTTGAGTACATATACGAATAAATGAAGCCACCTTCTATACACCTGGAGGAAAAAGGTGCTCCATTCTGCCACTCAGTGGGATTCCTCGGGAGTAACGCAGAAAGTCATTTTGTGTAACAAACTATTACAATTTACAATCCAATGTATTTCTTGTATGGTATTCATTGATTACTCTTCTGTGAACTCTTGATTAGACAACAGTGAAATTTCTAAGTATTTCAAAGTGATATCAATACAGTGTCAGTTCTCACTACTTGTACAACCAACTTCAAAATCTGATGAATGTATCTCTTGCATTCAATGTAACTGCTCTTACCGTTGCTATATCATGCTTTTATATGGTTGAGTACATAAACAAAGAAATGAAGCCACCTTCTATACAACTACAGTAAAAAGGTGCTCCATACTGCCACTCAGTGGGATTCCTCGGGAGTAACGCAGAAAGTCATTTTGTGTAACAAACTATTACAATTTACAATCCAATGTATTTCTTGTATAGTATTCATTGATTACTCTTCTGTGATCTCTTTGTTAGACAACAGTGAAATTTCTTGGTTTTACAACGTGATATCAATACAGTGTCAGTAATCACTCCTTCTACAACCAACTTCAAAATCTGATGAATGTATCTCTTGCATTCAATGTAACTGCTCTTACCGTTGCTACATCATGCTTTTATATGGTTGAGTACATATACAATGAAATGAAGCCACCTTCTATACAACTACAGTAAAAAGGTGCTCCATACTGCCACTCAGTGGGATTCCTCGGGAGTAACGCAGAAAGTCATTTTGTGTAACAAACTATTACAAATTACAATCCAATGTATTTCTTGTATAGTATTCATTGATTACTCTTCTGCGATCTCTTGGTTAGACAACAGTGAAATTTCTTGGTTTTACAACGTGATATTAATACAGTGTCAGTAATCACTCCTTGTACAACCAACTTCAAAATCTGATGAATGTATCTCTTGCATTCAATGTAACTGCTCTTACAGTTGCTATATCATGCTTTTATATGGTTGAGTACATGTACAATGAAATGAAGCCACCTTCTATACAACTATAGTAAAAAGGAGCTCCATACTGCCACTCAGTGGGATTCCTCGGGAGTAACGCAGAAAGTCATTTTGTGTAACAAACTATTACAATATATAATTTCTTGTATAGTATTAATTGATTACTCTTTTCAATGATCTGTTTGTTACAGGATAGTATTATTTCTAGGTTTTACAAAGTGATATCAGTACAGTGTCAGTTATCACTCCTTGTACAAACAACTTCAAAATCTGATGAATGTATCTCTGGCATTCAATGTAACTGCTCTTACAGTTGCTATATCATGCTTTTATATGGTTGAGTACATATACAATGAAATGAAGCCACCTTCTATACAACTATAGCAAAAAGGTGCTCCATACTGCCACTCAGTGGGATTCCTTCGGAGTAACGCAGAAAGTAATTTTGTGTAACAAACTATTACAATTTACAATGCAATGTATTTCTTGTATAGTATTCATTGATTACTCTTCTGTGAACTCTTGGTTAGACAACAGTGAAATTTCTTCGTTTTACAAAGTGATATCAGTACAGTGTCAGTTATCACTCCTTGTACAACCAACTTCAAAATCTGATGAATGTATCTCTTGCATTCAATGTAATTGCTCTTACAGTTGATATATCTTGATCTTATATGGTTGAGTACATACACAATGAAATGAAGCCACCTTCTATACAACTACAGTAAAAAGGTGCTCCATACTGCCACTCAGTGGGATTCCTCGGGAGTAACGGAGAAAGTCATTTTGTGTAACAAACTATTACAATTTACAATCCAATGTATTTCTTGCATAGTATTCATTGATTAGTCTTCTGCGATCTCTTGGTTAGACAACAGTGAAATTTCTAAGTTTTACAACGTGATATCAATACAGTGTCAGTAATCACTCCTTGTACAACCAACTTCAAAATCTGATGAATGTATCTCTTGCATTCAATGTAACTGCTCTTACAGTTGCTATATCATGCTTTTATATGGTTGAGTACATATACAATGAAATGAAGCCGCCTTCTATACAACTATAGTAAAAAGGAGCTCCATACTGCCACTCAGTGGGATTCCTCGGGAGTAACGCAGAAAGTCATTTTGTGTAACAAACTATTACAATATATAATTTCTTGTATATTATTCATTAATACTCTTTTCAATGATCTGTTGGTTACAGGATAGTGATATTTCTAGGTTTTACAAAGTGATATCAGTACAGTGTCAGTTATCACTCCTTGTACAAACAACTTCAAAATCTGATGAATGTATCTCTGGCATTCAATGTAACTGCTCTTACAGTTGCTATATCATGCTTTTATATGGTTGAGTACATATACAATGAAATGAAGCCACCTTCTATACAACTATAGCAAAAAGGTGCTCCATACTGCCACTCAGTGGGATTCCTCGGGAGTAACGCAGAAAGTCATTTTGTGTAACAAACTATTACAATTTACAATCCATTGTATTTCTTGGATAGTATTCATTGATTACTCTTCTGTGAACTCTTGGTTAGACAACAGTGAAATTTCTACATTTTCAAAGTGATATCAATACAGTGTCAGTTCTCACTACTTGTACAACCAATTTCAAAATCTGATGAATGTATCTCTTGCATTCAATGTAACTGCTCTTACCGTTGCTATATCATGCTTTTATATGGTTGAGTACATATACAATGAAATGAAGCCACCTTCTATACAACTACAGTAAAAAGGTGCTCCATACTGCCACTCAGTGGGAATCCTCGGGAGTAACACAGAAAATAATTTTGTGTAACAAACTATTACAATTTACAATCCAATGTAATTCTTGTATAGTATTCATTGATTACTCTTCTGCGATATCTTGGTTACACAACAGTGAAATTTCTAGGTTTTTCAAAGTGATTTCAATACAGTGTCAGTTATCACTCCTTGTACAACCAACTTAAAAATCTGATGAATGTATCTCTGGCATTCAATGTAATTACTCTTACAGTTGCTATATCATGCTTTTATATGGTTGAGTACATATACAATGAAATGAAGCCACCTTCTATACAACTATAGCAAAAAGGTGCTCCATACTGCCACTCAGTGGGATTCCTCGGGAGTAACGCAGAAAGTCATTTTGTGTAACAAACTGTTACAATTTACAATCCAATGTATTTCTTGTATAGTATTCATTGATTACTCTTCTGCGATCTCTTGGTTAGACAACAGTGAAATTTCTACGTTTTACAACGTGATATCAATACAGTGTCAGTAATCACTCCTTGTACAACCAACTTCAAAATCTGATGAATGTATCTCTTGCATTCAATGTAACTGCTCTTACAGTTGCTATATCATGCTTTTATATGGTTGAGTACATATACAATGAAATGAAGCCACCTTCTATACAACTACAGTAAAAAGGTGCTCCATACTGCCACTCAGTGGGATTCCTCGGGAGTAACGCAGAAAGTCATTTTGTATAACAAACTATTACAATTTACAATCCAATGTATTTCTTGTATAGTATTCATTGATTACTCTTCTGTGAACTCTTGGTTAGACAACAGTGAAATTTCTACGTTTTACAAAGTTATATCAGTACAGTGTCAGTTATCACTCCTTGTACAACCAACTTCAAAATCTGATGAATGCATCTCTTGCATTCAATGTAATTGCTCTTACAATTGATATATCTTGATTTTATATGGTTGAATACATATACAATTAAATGAAGCCACCTTCTATACAGCTGGAGGAAAAAGGTGCTCCATTCTGCCACTCAGTGGGATTCCTCGGGAGTAACGCAGAAAGTCATTTTGTGTAAAAAACTATTACAATTTACAATCCAATGTATTTCTTGCATAGTATTAAGTGATTACTCTTCTGCGATCTCTTGGTTAGACAACAGTGAAATTTCTAGGTTTTACAACGTGATATAAATACAGTGTCAGTAATCACTCCTTGTACAACCAACTTCAAAATCTGATGAATGTATCTCTTGCATTCAATGTAACTGCTCTTACAGTCGCTACGTCATGCTTTTATATGGTTGAGTACATATACAATGAAATGAAGCCACCTTCTATACAACTATAGTAAAAAGGTGCTCCATACTGCCACTCAGTGGGATTCCTCGGGAGTAACGCAGAAAGTCATTTTGTGTA
This sequence comes from Lepidodactylus listeri, assembly GCA_029233225.1. Lineage (NCBI taxonomy): Eukaryota > Metazoa > Chordata > Lepidosauria > Squamata > Gekkonidae > Lepidodactylus > Lepidodactylus listeri. The sequence goes on from JARCFY010000032.1 coordinate 443,009, forward strand.
ACAAACTATTACAATATATAATTTCTTGTATATTATTCATTGATTACTCTTTTCAATGATCTGTTGGTTACAGGATAGTGATATTTCTAGGTTTTACAAAGTGATATCAGTACAGTGTCAGTTATCACTCCTTGTACAAACAACTTCAAAATCTGATGTATTTATCTCTGGCATTCAATGTAATTACTCTTACAGTTGCTATATCATGCTTTTATATGGTTGAGTACATATACAATGAAATGAAGCCACCTTCTATACAACTATAGCAAAAAGGTGCTCCATACTGCCACTCAGTGGGATTCCTCGGGAGTAACGCAGAAAGTCATTTTGTGTAACAAACTATTACAATTTACAATCCAATGTATTTCTTGTATAGTATTCATTGATTACTCTTCTGTGAACTCTTGGTTAGACAACAGTGAAATTTCTACATTTTCAAAGTGATATCAGTACAGTGTCAGATATCACTCATTGTACAACCAACTTCAAAATCTGATGAATTTATCTCTTGCATTCAATGTAATTACTCTTACAGTTGATATATCATGCTTTTATATGGTTGAGTACATATACGATTAAATGAAGCCACCTTCTATACAGCTGGAGGAAAAAGGTGCTCCATTCTGCCACTCAGTGGGATTCCTCGGGAGTAACGCAGAAAGTCATTTTGTGTAACAAACTATTACAATTTACAATCCAATGTATTTCTTGTATAGTATTCATTGATTACTCTTCTGTGAACTCTTGGTTAGACAACAGTGAAATTTCTAAGTATTTCAAAGTGATATCAATACAGTGTCAGTTCTCACTACTTGTACAACCAACTTCAAAATCTGATGAATGTATCTCTTGCATTCAATGTAACTGCTCTTACCGTTGCTATATCATGCTTTTATATGGTTGAGTACATATACAATGAAATGAAGCCACCTTCTATACAACTACAGTAAAAAGGTGCTCCATGCTGCCACTCAGTGGGATTCCTCGGGAGTAATGCAGAAAGTCATTTTGTGTAACAAACTATTACAATTTACAATCCAATGTATTTCTTGTATAGTATTCATTGATTACTCTTCTGCGATCTCTTGGTTAGACAACAGTGAAATTTCTACGTTTTACAACGTGATATCAATACAGTGTCAGTAATCACTCCTTGTACAACCAACTTCAAAATCTGATGAATGTATCTCTTGCATTCAATGTAACTGCTCTTACAGTTGCTATATCATGCTTTTATATGGTTGAGTACATATACAATGAAATGAAGCCACCTTCTATACAACTATAGTAAAAAGGTGCTCCATACTGCCATTCAGTGGGATTCCTCGGGAGTAACGCAGAAAGTCATTTTGTGTAACAAACTATTACAATATACAATTTCTTGTATAGTATACATTGATTACTCTTTTCAATGATCTGTTCGTTACAGGATAGTGATATTTCTAGGTTTTACAAAGTGATATCAGTACAGTGTCAGTTATCACTCCTTGTACAACAAACTTCAAAATCTGATGAATGTATGTCTTGCATTCAATGTAATTGCTCTTACAGTTGATATAACATGCTATTGCAAGATTGAGTACATATACAATGAAATGAAGCCACCTTCTATACAGCTAGAGGAAAAAGGTGCTCCATACTGCCACTCAGTGGGAATCCTCGGGAGTAACACAGAAAATAATTTTGTGTAACAAACTATTACAATTTACAATCCAATGTAATTCTTGTATAGTATTCATTGATTACTCTTCTGCGATATCTTGGTTAGACAACAGTGAAATTTCTAGGTTTTTCAAAGTGATATCAATACAGTGTCAGTTATCACTCCTTGTACAACCAACTTAAAAATCTGATGAATGTATCTCTTGCATTCAATTTAACTGCTCTTACCGTTGCTATATCATGCTTTTATATGGTTGAGTACATATACAATGAAATGAAGCCACCTTCTATACAACTACAGTAAAAAGGTGCTCCATACTGCCACTCAGTGGGATTCCTCGGGAGTAACGCAGAAAGTCATTTCGTGTAACAAACTATTACAATTTATAATCCAATGTATTTCTTGTATAGTATTAATTGATTACTCTTCTGCGAACTCTTAATTAGACAACAGTGAAATTTCTAGGTTTTTCAAAGTGATATCAATACAGTGTCAGTTATCACTCCTTGTACAACCAACTTCAAAATCTGATGAATGTATCTCTTGCGTTCAATGTATCTGATCTTACCGTTGCTATATCATGCTTTTATATGGTTGAGTAGATATACAATGAAATGAAGCCACCTTCTATACAACTACAGTAAAAAGGTGCTCCATACTGCCACTCAGTGGGATTCCTCGAAAGTAACGCAGAAAGTCATTTTGTGTAACAAACTATTACAATTTACAATCCAATGTATTTCTTGTATAGTATTCATTGATTACTCTTCTGTGAACTCTTGGTTAGACAACAGTGAAATTTCTACGTTTTACAAAGTGATATCAGTACAGTGTCAGTTATCACTCCTTGTACAACCAACTTCAAAATCTGATGAATGCATCTCTTGCATTCAATGTAATTGCTCTTACAGTTGATATATCTTGATTTTATATGGTTGAATACATATACAATTAAATGAAGCCACCTTCTATACAGCTGGAGGAAAAAGGTGCTCCATTCTGCCACTCAGTGGGATTCCTCGGGAGTAACGCAGAAAGTCATTTTGTGTAACAAACTATTACAATTTACAATCCAATGTATTTCTTGCATAGTATTCATTGATTACTCTTCTGCGATCTCTTGGTTAGACAACAGTGAAATTTCTAGGTTTTACAACGTGATATCAATACAGTGTCAGTAATCACTCCTTGTACAACCAACTTCAAAATCTGATGAATGTATCTCTTGCATTCAATGTAACTGCTGTTACAGTCGCTACGTCATGCTTTTATATGGTTGAGTACATATACAATGAAATGAAGCCACCTTCTATACAACTATACTAAAAAGGAGCTCGATACTGCCACTCAGTGGGATTCCTCGGGAGTAACGCAGAAAGTCATTTTGTGTAACAAACTATTACAATATATAATTTCTTGTATAGTATTCATTGATTACTCTTTTCAATGATCTGTTTGTTACAGGATAGTGATATTTCTAGGTTTTACAAAGTGATATCAGTACAGTGTCAGTTATCACTCCTTGTACAAACAACTTCAAAATCTGATGAATGTATCTCTGGCATTCAATGTAACTGCTCTAACAGTTGCTATATCATGCTTTTATATGGTTGAGTACATAGACAATGAAATGAAGCCACCTTCTATACAACTATAGCAAAAAGGTGCTCCATACTGCCACTCAGTGGGATTCCTCGGGAGTAACGCAGAAAGTCATTTTGTGTAACAAACTATTACAATTTACAATCCAATGTATTTCTTGTATAGTATTCATTGATTACTCTTCTGCGATCTCTTGGTTAGACAACAGTGAAATTTCTTGGTTTTACAACGTGATATCAATACAGTGTCAGTAATCACTCCTTGTACAACCAACTTCAAAATCTGATGAATGTATCTCTTGCATTCAATGTAACTGCTCTTACAGTTGCTATATCATGCTTTTATATGGTTGAGTACATATACAATGAAATGAAGCCACCTTCTATACAACTATAGTAAAAAGGTGCTCCATACTGCCACTCAGTGGGATTCCTCGGGAGTAACGCAGAAAGTCATTTTGTATAACAAACTATTACAATATACAATTTCTTGTATAGTATTCATTGATTACTCTTTTCAATGATCTGTTCGTTACAGGATAGTGATATTTCTAGGTTTTACAAAGTGATATCAGTACAGTGTCCGTTATCACTCCTTGTACAACAAACTTCAAAATCTGATGAATGTATGTCTTGCATTCAATGTAATTGCTCTTACATTTGATATAACATGCTATTGCAAGATTGAGTACAAATACAATGAAATGAAGCCACCTTCTATACAGCTAGAGGAAAAAGGTGCTCCATACTGCCACTCAGTGGGAATCCTCGGGAGTAACACAGAAAATAATTTTGTGTAACAAAACTATTACAATTTACAATCCAATGTAATTCTTGTATAGTATTCATTGATTACTCTTCTGCGATATCTTGGTTACACAACAGTGAAATTTCTAGGTTTTTCAAAGTGATATCAATACAGTGTCAGTTATCACTCCTTGTACAACCAACATAAAAATCTGATGAATGTATCTCTTGCATTCAATTTAACTGCTCTTACCGTTGCTATATCATGCTTTTATATGGTTGAGTACATATACAATGAAATGAAGCCACCTTCTATACAGCTGGAGGAAAAAGGTGCTCCATTCTGCCACTCAGTGGGATTCCTCGGGAGTAACGCAGAAAGTCATTTCGTGTAACAAACTATTACAATTTATAATCCAATGTATTTCTTGTATAGTATTCATTGATTACTCTTCTGCGAACTCTTAATTAGACAATAGTGAAATTTCTAGATTTTTCAAAGTGATATCAATACAGTGTCAGTTATCACTCCTTGTACAACCAACTTCAAAATCTGATGAATGTATCTCTGGCGTTCAATGTATCTGCTCTTACCGTTGCTATATCATGCTTTTATATGGTTGAGTAGATATACAATGAAATGAAGCCACCTTCTATACAACTACAGTAAAAAGGTGCTCCATACTGCCACTCAGTGGGATTCCTCGGGAGTAACGCAGAAAGTCATTTTGTGTAACAAACTATTACAATTTACAATCCAATGTATTTCTTGGATAGTATTCATTGATTACTCTTCTGTGAACTCTTGGTTAGACAACAGTGAAATTTCTACGTTTTACAAAGTGATATCAGTACAGTGTCAGTTATCACTCCTTGTACAACCAACTTCAAAATCTGATGAATGCATCTCTTGCATTCAATGTAATTGCTCTTACAGTTGATATTTCTTGATTTTATATGGTTGAATACATATACAATTAAATGAAGCCACCTTCTATACAGCTGGAGGAAAAAGGTGCTCCATTCTGCCACTCAGTGGGATTCCTCGGGAGTAACGCAGAAAGTCATTTTGTGTAAAAAACTATTACAATTTACAATCCAATGTATTTCTTGCATAGTATTAAGTGATTACTCTTCTGCGATCTCTTGGTTAGACAACAGTGAAATTTCTAGGTTTTACAACGTGATATCAATACAGTGTCAGTAATCACTCCTTGTACAACCAACTTCAAAATCTGATGAATGTATCTCTTGCATTCAATGTAACTGCTCTTACATTCGCTACGTCATGCTTTTATATGGTTGAGTACATATACAATGAAATGAAGCCACCTTCTATACAACTATAGTAAAAAGGAGCTCCATACTGCCACTCAGTGGGATTCCTCGGGAGTAACGCAGAAAGTCATTTTGTGTAACAAACTATTACAATATATAATTTCTTGTATATTATTCATTGATTACTCTTTTCAATGATCTTTTGGTTACAGGATAGTGATATTTCTAGGTTTTACAAAGTGATATCAGTACAGTGTCAGTTATCACTCCTTGTACAAACAGCTTCAAAATCTGATGTATTTATCTCTGGCATTCAATGTAATTACTCTTACAGTTGCTATATCATGCTTTTATATGGTTCAGTACATATACAATGAAATGAAGCCACCTTCTATACAACTATAGCAAAAAGGTGCTCCATACTGCCACTCAGTGGGATTCCTCGGGAGTAACGCAGAAAGTCATTTTGTGTAACAAACTATTACAATTTACAATCCAATGTATTTCTTGTATAGTATTCATTGATTACTCTTCTGTGAACTCTTGGTTAGACAACAGTGAAATTTCTACATTTTCAAAGTGATATCAGTACAGTGTCAGTTAGCACTCATTGTACAACCAACTTCAAAATCTGATGAATGCATCTCTTGCATTCAATGTAATTACTCTTACAGTTGATATATCATGCTTTTATATGGTTGAGTACATATACGATTAAATGAAGCCACCTTCTATACAGCTGGAGGAAAAAGGTGCTCCATTCTGCCACTCAGTGGGATTCCTCGGGAGTAACGCAGAAAGTCATTTTGTGTAACAAACTATTACAATTTACAATCCAATGTATTTCTTGTATAGTATTCATTGATTACTCTTCTGTGTACTCTTGGTTAGACAACAGTGAAATTTCTAAGTATTTCAAAGTGATATCAATACAGTGTCAGTTCTCACTACTTGTACAACCAACTTCAAAATCTGATGAATGTATCTCTTGCATTCAATGTAACTGCTCTTACCGTTGCTATATCATGCTTTTATATGGTTGAGTACATATACAATGAAATGAAGCCACCTTCTATACAACTACAGTAAAAAGGTGCTCCATACTGCCACTCAGTGGGATTCCTCGGGAGTAACGCAGAAAGTCATTTTGTTTAACAAACTATTACAATATACAATTTCTTGTATAGTATACATTGATTACTCTTTTCAATGATCTGTTCGTTACAGGATAGTGATATTTCTAGGTTTTACAAAGTGATATCAGTACAGTGTCAGTTATCACTCCTTGTACAAACAACTTCAAAATCTGATGAATGTATCTCTGGCATTCAATGTAACTGCTCTTACAGTTGCTATAACATGCTATTGCAAGATTGAGTACATATACAATGAAATGAAGCCACCTTCTATACAGCTAGAGGAAAAAGGTGCTCCATACTGCCACTCAGTGGGAATCCTCGGGAGTAACACAGAAAATAATTTTGTGTAACAAACTATTACAATTTACAATCCAATGTAATTCTTGTATAGTATTCATTGATTACTCTTCTGCGATATCTTGGTTAGACAACAGTGAAATTTCTAGGTTTTTCAAAGTGATATCAATACAGTGTCAGTTATCACTCCTTGTACAACCAACTTAAAAATCTGATGAATGTATCTCTTGCATTCAATTTAACTGCTCTTACCGTTGCTATATCATGCTTTTATATGGTTGAGTACATATACAATGAAATGAAGCCACCTTCTATACAACTACAGTAAAAAGGTGCTCCATACTGCCACTCAGTGGGATTCCTCGGGAGTAACGCAGAATGTCATTTCGTGTAACAAACTATTACAATTTATAATCCAATGTATTTCTTGTATAGTATTAATTGATTACTCTTCTGCGAACTCTTAATTAGACAACAGTGAAATTTCTAGGTTTTTCAAAGTGATATCAATACAGTGTCAGTTATCACTCCTTGTACAACCAACTTCAAAATCTGATGAATGTATCTCTTGCGTTCAATGTATCTGATCTTACCGTTGCTATATCATGCTTTTATATGGTTGAGTAGATATACAATGAAATGAAGCCACCTTCTATACAACTACAGTAAAAAGGTGCTCCATACTGCCACTCAGTGGGATTCCTCGAAAGTAACGCAGAAAGTCATTTTGTGTAACAAACTATTACAATTTACAATCCAATGTATTTCTTGTATAGTATTCATTGATTACTCTTCTGTGAACTCTTGGTTAGACAACAGTGAAATTTCTACGTTTTACAAAGTGATATCAGTACAGAGTCAGTTATCACTCCTTGTACAACCAACTTCAAAATCTGATGAATGCATCTCTTGCATTCAATGTAATTGCTCTTACAGTTGATATATCTTGATTTTATATGGTTGAATACATATACAATTAAATGAAGCCACCTTCTATACAGCTGGAGGAAAAAGGTGCTCCATTCTGGCACTCAGTGGGATTCCTCGGGAGTAACGCAGAAAGTCATTTTGTGTAACAAACTATTACAATTTACAATCCAATGTATTTCTTGCATAGTATTCATTGATTACTCTTCTGCGATCTCTTGGTTAGACAACAGTGAAATTTCTAGGTTTTAGAACGTGATATCAATAAAGTGTCAGTAATCACTCCTTGTACAACCAACTTCAAAATCTGATGAATGTATCTCTTGCATTCAATGTAACTGCTCTTACAGTCGCTACGTCATGCTTTTATATGGTTGAGTACATATACAATGAAATGAAGCCACCTTCTATACAACTATAGTAAAAAGGAGCTCCATACTGCCACTCAGTGGGATTCCTCGGGAGTAACGCAGAAAGTCATTTTGTGTAACAAACTATTACAATATATAATTTCTTGTATAGTATTCATTGATTACTCTTTTCAATGATCTGTTTGTTACAGGATAGTGATATTTCTAGGTTTTACAAAGTGATATCAGTACAGTGTCAGTTATCACTCCTTGTACAAACAACTTCAAAATCTGATGAATGTATCTCTGGCATTCAATGTAACTGCTCTAACAGTTGCTACATCATGCTTTTATATGGTTGAGTACATAGACAATGAAATGAAGCCACCTTCTATACAACTATAGCAAAAAGGTGCTCCATACTGCCACTCAGTGGGATTCCTCGGGAGTAACGCAAAAAGTCATTTTGTGTAACAAACTATTACAATTTACAATGCAATGTATTTCTTGTATAGTATTCATTGATTACTCTTCTGCGAACTCTTGGTTAGACAACAGTGAAATTTCTACGTTTTATTAAGTGATATCAGTACAGTGTCAGTTATCACTCATTGTACAACCAACTTCAAAATCTGATGAATTTATCTCTTGCATTCAATGTAATTACTCTTACAGTCTCTATATCATGGTTTTATATGGTTGAGTACATATACGATTAAATGAAGCCACCTTCTATACAACTACAGTAAAAAGGAGCTCCATACTGCCACTCAGTGGGATTCCTCGGGAGTAACGCAGAAAGTCATTTTGTGTAACAAACTATTACAATTTACAATCCAATTTATTTCTTGTATAGTATCCATTGATTACTCTTCTGTGAACTCTTGTTTAGACAACAGTGAAATTTCTACGTTTTACAAAGTGATATCAGTACAGTGTCAGTTTTCACTCCTTGTATAAAAAACTTCAAAATCTGATGAATGTATCTCTGGCATTCAATGTAACTGCTCTTACAGTTGCTATATCATGCTTTTATATGGTTGAGTACATATACAATGAAATGAAGCCACCTTCTATACAACTATAGTAAAAGGGTGCTCCATACTGCCACTCAGTGGGATTCCTCCTGAGTAACGCAGAAAGTCATTTTGTGTAATAAACTATTACAATATACAATTTCTTGTATAGTATTCATTGATTACTCTTTTCAATGATCTGTTGGTTACAGGATAGTGATATTTCTAGGTTTTTCAAAGTGATATCAGTACAGTGTCAGTTATCACTCCTTGTACAACCAACTTCAAAATCTGATGAATGTATCTCTTGCATTCAATGTAACTGCTCTTACAGTTGCTATATCATGCTTTTATATGGTTGAGTACATAGACAATGAAATGAAGCCACCTTCTATACAACTATACTAAAAAGGTGCTCCATACTGCCACTCAGTGGGATTCCTCGTGAGTAACTCAGAAAGTCATTTTGTGTAACAAACTATTACAATTTACAATCCAATGTATTTCTTGTATAGTATTCATTGATTACACTTCTGCGATCTCTTGGTTAGACAACAGTGAAATTTCTAGGTTTTACAACGTGATATCAATACAGTGTCAGTAATCACTCCTTGTACAACCAACTTCAAAATCTGATGAATGTATCTCTTGCATTCAATGTAACTGCTCTTACAGTTGCTATATCATGCTTTTATATGGTTCAGTACATATACAATGAAATGAAGCCAGCTTCTATACAACTATAGTAAAAAGGAGCTCCATACTGCCACTCAGTGGGATTCCTCGGGAGTAACGCAGAAAGTCATTTTGTGTAACAAAGTATTACAATATTTAATTTCTTGTATATTATTCATTGATTACTCTTTTCAATGATCTGTTGGTTACAGGATAGTGATATTTCTAGGTTTTACAAAGTGATATCAGTACAGTGTCAGTTATCACTCCTTGTACAAACAACTTCAAAATCTGATGAATGTATCTCTGGCATTCAATGGAACTGCTCTTACAGTTGCTATATCATGCTTTTATATGGTTGAGTACATATACAATGAAATGAAGCCACCTTCTATACAACTATAGCAAAAAGGTGCTCCATACTGCCACTCAGTGGGATTCCTCGGGAGTAACGCAGATAGTCATTTTGTGTAACAAACTATTACAATTTACAATCCAATGTATTCCTTGTATAGTATTAATTGATTACTCTTCTTTGAACTCTTGGTTAGACAACAGTGAAATTTCTACGGTTTACAATGTGATATCAGTACAGTGTCAGTTATCACTCCTTGTACAACCAACTTAAAAATCTGATGAATGTATCACTTGCATTCAATGTAATTGCTCTTACAGTTGATATATCTTGATTTTATATGGTTGAGTACATATACAATTAAATGAAGCCACCTTCTATACAGCTGGAGGAAAAAGGTGCTCCATACTGCCACTCAGTGGGATTCCTCGGGAGTATCGCAGAAAGTCATTTAGTGTAACAAACTATTACAATTTACAATCCAATGTATTTCTTGTATAGTATTCATTGATTACTCTTCTGCGATCTCTTGGTTAGACAACAGTGAAATTTCTAGGTTTTACAACGTGATATCAATACAGTGTCAGTAATCACTCCTTGTACAACGAACTTCAAAATCTGATGAATGTATCTCTTGCATTCAATGTAACTGCTCTTACAGTTGCTATATCATGCTTTTATATGATTGAGTACATATACAATGAAATGAAGCCACCTTCTATACAACTATAGTAAAAAGGAGCTCCATACTGCCACTCAGTGGGATTCCTCGGGAGTAACGCAGAAAGTCATTTAGTGTAACAAACTATTACAATTTACAATCCAATGTAATTCTTGTATAGTATTCATTGATTACTCTTCTGCGATCTCTTGGTTACACAACAGTGAAATTTCTAGGTTTTTCAAAGTGATATCAATACAGTGTCAGTTATCACTCCTTGTACAACCAACTTCAAAATCTGATGAATGTATCTCTTGCATTCAATTTAACTGCTCTTACCGTTGCTATATTATGCTTTTATATGGTTGAGTACATATACAATAAAATGAAGCCACCTTCTATACAACTACAGTAAAAAGGTGCTCCGTACTGCCACTCAGTGGGATTCCTTGAAATGAAGTACACAGAAAATAATTTTGTGTAACAAACTATTAAAATTTACAATCCAATGTAATTCTTGTATAGTATTCATTGATTACTCTTCTGCGATCTCTTGGTTACACAACAGTGAAATTTCTAGGTTTTTCAAAGTGATATCAAAACAGTGTCAGTTATCAGTCCTTGTACAACCAACTTCAAAATCTGATGAATCTCTTGCATTCAATTTAACTGCTCTTACCGTTGCTATATCATGCTTTTATATGGTTGAGTACATATACAATAAAATGAAGCCACCTTCTATACAACTACAGTAAAAAGGTGCTCCGTACTGCCACTCAGTGGGATTCCTCGTGAGTAACTCAGAAAGTCATTTTGTGTAACAAACTATTACAATTTACAATCCAATGTATTTCTTGTATAGTATTCATTGATTACACTTCTGCGATCTCTTGGTTAGACAACAGTGAAATTTCTAGGTTTTACAACGTGATATCAATACAGTGTCAGTAATCACTCCTTGTACAACCAACTTCAAAATCTGATGAATGTATCTCTTGCATTCAATGTAACTGCTCTTACAGTTGCTATATCATGCTTTTATATGGTTCAGTACATATACAATGAAATGAAGCCAGCTTCTATACAACTATAGTAAAAAGGAGCTCCATACTGCCACTCAGTGGGATTCCTCGGGAGTAACGCAGAAAGTCATTTTGTGTAACAAAGTATTACAATATTTAATTTCTTGTATATTATTCATTGATTACTCTTTTCAATGATCTGTTGGTTACAGGATAGTGATATTTCTAGGTTTTACAAAGTGATATCAGTACAGTGTCAGTTATCACTCCTTGTACAAACAACTTCAAAATCTGATGAATGTATCTCTGGCATTCAATGTAACTGCTCTTACAGTTGCTATATCATGCTTTTATATGGTTGAGTACATATACAATGAAATGAAGCCACCTTCTATACAACTATAGCAAAAAGGTGCTCCATACTGCCACTCAGTGGGATTCCTCGGGAGTAACGCAGATAGTCATTTTGTGTAACAAACTATTACAATTTACAATCCAATGTATTCCTTGTATAGTATTAATTGATTACTCTTCTTTGAACTCTTGGTTAGACAACAGTGAAATTTCTACGGTTTACAATGTGATATCAGTACAGTGTCAGTTATCACTCCTTGTACAACCAACTTAAAAATCTGATGAATGTATCACTTGCATTCAATGTAATTGCTCTTACAGTTGATATATCTTGATTTTATATGGTTGAGTACATATACAATTAAATGAAGCCACCTTCTATACAGCTGGAGGAAAAAGGTGCTCCATACTGCCACTCAGTGGGATTCCTCGGGAGTATCGCAGAAAGTCATTTAGTGTAACAAACTATTACAATTTACAATCCAATGTATTTCTTGTATAGTATTCATTGATTACTCTTCTGCGATCTCTTGGTTAGACAACAGTGAAATTTCTAGGTTTTACAACGTGATATCAATACAGTGTCAGTAATCACTCCTTGTACAACGAACTTCAAAATCTGATGAATGTATCTCTTGCATTCAATGTAACTGCTCTTACAGTTGCTATATCATGCTTTTATATGATTGAGTACATATACAATGAAATGAAGCCACCTTCTATACAACTATAGTAAAAAGGAGCTCCATACTGCCACTCAGTGGGATTCCTCGGGAGTAACGCAGAAAGTCATTTAGTGTAACAAACTATTACAATTTACAATCCAATGTAATTCTTGTATAGTATTCATTGATTACTCTTCTGCGATCTCTTGGTTACACAACAGTGAAATTTCTAGGTTTTTCAAAGTGATATCAATACAGTGTCAGTTATCACTCCTTGTACAACCAACTTCAAAATCTGATGAATGTATCTCTTGCATTCAATTTAACTGCTCTTACCGTTGCTATATTATGCTTTTATATGGTTGAGTACATATACAATAAAATGAAGCCACCTTCTATACAACTACAGTAAAAAGGTGCTCCGTACTGCCACTCAGTGGGATTCCTTGAAATGAAGTACACAGAAAATAATTTTGTGTAACAAACTATTAAAATTTACAATCCAATGTAATTCTTGTATAGTATTCATTGATTACTCTTCTGCGATCTCTTGGTTACACAACAGTGAAATTTCTAGGTTTTTCAAAGTGATATCAAAACAGTGTCAGTTATCAGTCCTTGTACAACCAACTTCAAAATCTGATGAATCTCTTGCATTCAATTTAACTGCTCTTACCGTTGCTATATCATGCTTTTATATGGTTGAGTACATATACAATAAAATGAAGCCACCTTCTATACAACTACAGTAAAAAGGTGCTCCGTACTGCCACTCAGTGGGATTCCTCGGGAGAAACGCAGAAAGTCATTTTGTGTAACAAACTATTACAATATATAATTTCTTGTATAGTATTCATTGATTACTCTTTTCAATGATCTGTTCGTTACAGGATAGTGATATTTCCAGGTTTTACAAAGTGATATCAGTACAGTGTCAGTTATCACTCCTTGTACAACCAACTTCAAAATCTGATGAATGTATGTCTTGCATTCAATGTAATTGCTCTTACACTTGATATAACATGCTATTGCAAGATTGAGTACATATACAATGAAATGAAGCCACCTTCTATACAGCTAGAGGAAAAAGGTGCTCCATACTGCCACTCAGTGGGAATCCTCGGGAGTAAAACAGAAAATAATTTTGTGTAACAAAGTATTACAATTTACAATCCAATGTAATTCTTGTATAGTATTCATTGATTACTCTTCTGCGATCTCTTGGTTACACAACAGTGAAATTTCTAGGTTTTTCAAAGTGATATCAATACAGTGTCAGTTATCACTCCTTGTACAACCAACTTCAAAATCTGATGAATGTATCTCTGGCATTCAATTTAACTGCTCTTACCATTGCTATATCATGCTTTTATATGGTTGAGTACATATACAATGAAATGAAGCCACCTTCTATACAACTACACTAAAAAGGTGCTCCATACTGCCACTCAGTGGGATTCCTCGGGAGTAACGCAGAAAGTCATTTTGTGTAACAAACTATTACAATTTAAAATCCAATGTATTTCTTGTATAGTATTCATTGATTACTCTTCTGTGAACTCTTGGTTAGACAACAGTGAAATTTCTACGATTTACAAAGTGATATCAGTACAGTGTCAGTTATCACTCCTTGTACAACCAACTTCAAAATCTGATGAATGTATCTCTTGCATTCAATGTAATTGCTCTTACAGTTGATATATCTTGATTTTATATGGTTGAGTACATATACAATGAAATGAAGCCACCTTCTATACAACTACAGTAAAAAGGAGCTCCATACTGCCACTCAGTGGGATTCCTCGGGAGTAACGGAGAAAGTCATTTTGTGTAGCAAACTATTACAATTTAGAATCCAATGTATTTCTTATATAGTATTCATTGATTACTCTTCTGCGATCTCTTGGTTAGACAACAGTGAAATTTCTAGGTTTTACAACGTGATATCAATACAGTGTCAGTTTTCACTCCTTGTATAAAGAACTTCAAAATCTGATGAATGTATCTCTGGCATTGAATGTAACTGCTCTTACAGTTGCTATATCATGCTTTTATATGGTTGAGTACATATACAATGAAATGAAGCCACGTTCTATACAACAATAGCAAAAAGGTGCTCCATACTGCCACTCAGTGGGATTCCTCGGGAGTAACGCAGAAAGTCATTTTGTGTAACAAACTATTACAATATATAATTTCTTGTATAGTATTCATTGATTACTCTTTTCAATGATCTGTTGGTTACAGGATAGTGATATTTCTAGGTTTTACAAACTGATATCAGTGCAGTGTCAGTTATCACTCCTTGTACAAACAACTTCAAAATCTGATGAATGTATCTCTGGCATTCAATGTAACTGCTCTTATGGTTGCTATATCATGCTTTTATATGGTTGAGTACATATACAATGAAATGAAGCCACCTTCTATACAACTATAGCAAAAAGGTGCTCCATACTGCCACTCAGTGGGATTCCTCGGGAGTAACGCAGAAAGTCATTTTGTGTAACAAACTATTACAATTTACAATCCAATGTATTTCTTGTATAGTATTCATTGATTACTCTTCTGTGAACTCTTGGTTAGACAACAGTGAAATTTCTACGTTTTACAAAGTGATATCAGTACAGTGTCAGTTATCACTCCTTGTACAACCAACTTCAAAATCTGATGAATGTATCTCTTGCATTCAATGTAATTGCTTTTGCAGTTGATATATCTTGATTTTATATGGTTGAGAACATATACAATTAAATGAAGCCACCTTCTATACAGCTGGGGGAAAAAGGTGCTCCATACTGCAAATCAGTGGGATTCCTCGGGAGAAACGCAGAAAGTCATTTTGTGTAACAAACTATTACAATATATAATTTCTTGTATAGTATTCATTGATTACTCTTTTCAATGATCTGTTGGTTACAGGATAGTGATATTTCTAGGTTTTACAAAGTGATATCAGTACAGTGTCAGTTATCACTCCTTGTACAACCAACTTCAAAATCTGATGAATGTATGTCTTGCATTCAATGTAATTGCTCTTACAGTTCATATAACATGCTATTGCAAGATTGAGAACCTATACAATGAAATGAAGCCACCTTCTATACAGCTAGAGGAAAAAGGTGCTCCATACTGCCTCTCAGTGGGAATCCTCGGGAGTAACACAGAAAATAATTTTGTGTAACAAACTATTACAATTTACAATCCAATGTATTTCTTGTATAGTATTCATTGATTACTCTTCTGCGATCTCTTGGTTACACAACAGTGAAATTTCTAGATTTTTCAAAGTGATATCAATACAGTGTCAGTTATCACTCCTTGTACAACCAACTTCAAAATCTGATGAATGTATCTCTTGCATTCCATGTAACTGCTCTTACCGTTGCTATATCATGCTTTTATATGGTTGAGTACATATACAATGAAATGAAGCCACGTTCTATACAACTACAGTAAAAAGGTGCTCCATACTGCCACTCAGTGGGATTCCTCGGGAGTAACGCAGGAAGTCATTTTGTGTAACAAACTATTACAATTTACAATCCAATGTATTCCTTGTATAGTATTAATTGATTACTCTTCTTTGAACTCTTGGTTAGACAACAGTGAAATTTCTACGGTTTACAATGTGATATCAGTACAGTGTCAGTTATCACTCCTTGTACAACCAACTTCAAAATCTGATGAATGTATCTCTTGCATTCAATGTAATTGCTCTTACAGTTGATATATCTTGATTTTATATGGTTGAGTACATATACAATTCAATGAAGCCACCTTCTATACAGCTGGAGGAAAAAGGTGCTCCATTCTGCCACTCAGTGGGATTCCTCGGGAGTATCGCAGAAAGTCATTTACTGTAACAAACTATTACAATTTACAATCCAATGTATTTCTTGTATAGTATTCATTGATTACTCTTCTGCGATCTCTTGGTTAGACAACAGTGAAATTTCTACGTTTTATTAAGTGATATCAGTACAGTGTCAGTTATCACTCCTTGTACAAAGAACTTCAAAATCTGATGAATGTATCTCTGGCATTCAATGTAACAGCTCTTACAGTTGCTATATCATGCTTTTATATGGTTGAGTACATATACAATGAAATGAAGCCACCTTCTATACAACTACAGTAAAAAGGTGCTCCATACTGCCACTCAGTGGGATTCCTCGGGAGTAACGCAGAAAGTCATTTTGTGTAACAAACTATTACAATTTACAATCCAATGTAATTCTTGTATAGTATTCATTGATTACTCCTCTGCGATCTCTTGGTTAGACAACAGTGAAATTTCTAGGTTTTTCAAAGTGATATCAATACAGTGTCAGTTATCACTCCTTGTACAACCAACTTCAAAATCTGATGAATGTATCTCTTGCATTCAATTTAACTGCTCTTACCGTTGCTATATCATGCTTTTATATGGTTGAGTACATATACAATGAAATGAAGCTACCTTCTATACAACTACAGTAAAAAGGTGCTCCATACTGCCACTCAGTGGGATTCCTTGGGAGTAAGGCAGAAAGTTATTTTGTGTAAAAAACTATTACAATATATAATTTCTTGTATAGTATTCATTGATTATGCTTTTCAATGATTTGTTCGTTACCGGATAGAGATATTTCTAGGTTTTACAAAGTGATATCAGTACAGTGTCAGTTATCACTCCTTGTACAACCAACTTCAAAATCTGATGAATGTATCTCTGGCATTCAATGTAACTGCTCTTACAGTTGATATAACATACTATTGCAAGATTGAGTACATATACAATGAAATGAAGCCACGTTCTATACAACTACAGTAAAAAAGTGCTCCATACTGCCACTCAGTGGGATTCCTCGGGAGTAACGTAGAAAGTCATTTTGTGTAAGAAACTATTACAATTTAAAATCCAATGTATTTCTTGTATAGTATTCATTGATTACTCTTCTGTGAACTCGTGGTTAGACAACAGTGAAATTTCTACGTTTTACAAAGTGATATCAGTACAGTGTCAGTTATCACTCCTTGTACAACCAACTTCAAAATCTGATGAATGTATCTCTTGCATTAATGTAATTGCTCTTACAGTTGATATATCTTGATTTTATATGGTTGAGTACATATACAATGAAATGAAGCCACGTTCTATACAACTACAGTAAAAAGGTGCTCCATACTGCCACTCAGTGGGATTCCTCGGGAGTAACGCAGAAAGTCATTTTGTGTAACAAACTATTCCAATTTACAATCCAATGTATTTCTTGTATAGTATTCATTGATTACTCTTCTGCGATCTCTTGGTTAGACAACAGTGAAATTTCTACGTTTTACAACGTGATATCAATACAGAGTCAGTAATCACTCCTTGTACAACCAACTTCAAAATCTGATGAATGTATCTCTTGCATTCAATGTAACTGTTCTTACAGTTGCTATGTCATGGTTTTTTATGGTTGAGTACATATACAATGAAATGAAGCCACCTTCTATACAACTATAGTAAAAAGGTGCTCCATACTGCCACTCAGTGGGATTCCTCATGAGTAACGCAGAAAGTCATTTTGTGTAACAAACTATTACAATATACAATTTCTTGTATAGTATTCATTGATTACTCTTTTCAATGATCTGTTGGTTACAGGATAGTGATATTTCTAGGTTTTACAAAGTGATATCAGTACAGTGTCAGTTATCACTCCTTGAACAAACAACTTCAAAATCTGATGAATGTATCTCTGGCATTCAATGTAACTACTCTTACAGTTGCTATATCATGCTTTTATATGGTTGAGTACATAGACAATGAAATGAAGCCACCTTCTATACAACTATAGCAAAAAGGTGCTCCATACTGCCACTCAGTGGGATTCCTCGGGAGTAACGCAGAAAGTCATTTTGTGTAACAAACTATTACAATTTACAATCCGATGTATTTCTTGTATAGTATTCATTGATTACTCTTCTGTGAACTCTTGGTTAGACAACAGTGAAATTTCTACGTTTTACAAAGTGATATCAGTACAGTGTCAGTTATCACTCCTTGTAGAACCAACTTCAAAATCTGATGAATCTATCTCTTGCATTCAATGTAATTGCTCTTACAGTTGATATATCTTGATTTTATATGGTTGAGAACATATACAATGAAATGAAGCCACCTTCTATACATCTATAGCAAAATGTGCTCCATACTGCCACTCAGTGGGATTCCTCGGGAGTAACGGAGAAAGTCATTTTGTGTAACAAACTATTCCAATTTACAATCCAATGTATTTCTTACATAGCATTCATTGATTACTCTTCTGCGATCTCTTGGTTAGACAACAGTGAAATTTCTAGGTTTTACAACGTGATATCAATACAGTGTCAGTAATCACTCCTTGTACAACCAACTTCAAAATCTGATGAATGTATCTCTTGCTTTCAATGTAACTGCTCTTACAGTTGCTATATCATGCTTTTATATGATTGAGTACATATACAATGAAATGAAGCCACCTTCTATACAACTATAGTAAAAAGGTGCTCCATACTGCCACTCAGTGGGATTCCTCGGGAGTAACGCAGAAAGTCATTTTGTGTAACAAACTATTACAATTTACAATCCAATGTATTTCTTGTATAGTATTCTATGATTACACTTCTGCGATCTCTTGGTTAGACAACAGTGAAATTTCTAGGTTTTACAACGTGATATCAATACAGTGTCAGTAATCACTCCTTGTACAACCAACTTCAAAATCTGATGAATGTATCTCTTGCATTCAATGTAACTGCTCTTACAGTTGCTATATCATGCTTTTATATGGTTGAGTACATATACAATGAAATGAAGCCACCTTCTATACAACTATAGAAAAAAGGAGCTCCATACTGCCACTCAGTGGGATTCCTCGGGAGTAACGCAGAAAGTCATTTTGTGTAACAAAGTATTACAATATATAATTTCTTGTATATTATTCATTGATTACTCTTTTCAATGATCTGTTGGTTACAGGATAGTGATATTTCTAGGTTTTACAAAGTGATATCAGTACAGTGTCAGTTATCACTCCTTGTACAACCAACTTCAAAATCTGATGAATGTATCTCTTGCATTCAATGTAATTGCTCTTACAGTTGCTATATCATGCTTTTATATGGTTGAGTACATATACAATGAAATGAAGCCACCTTCTATACAACTACAGTAAAAAGGTGCTCCATACTGCCACTCAGTGGGATTCCTCGGAAGTAACGCAGAAAGTCATTTTGTGTAACAAACTATTCCAATTTACAATCCAATGTATTTCTTGTATAGTATTCATTGATTACTCTTCTGTGATCTCTTGGTTAGACAACAGTGAAATTTCTACGTTTTACAACGTGATATCAATACAGAGTCAGTTTTCACTCCTTGTATAAAGAACTTCAAAATCTGATGAATGTATCTCTGGCATTCAATGTAACTGCTCTTACAGTTGCTATATCATGCTTTTATATGGTTGAGTACATAAACAATTAAATTAAGCCTCCTTCTATAGCAAAACGGTGCTCCATACTGCCACTCAGTGGGATTCCTCGGGAGTAACGCAGAAAGTCATTTTGTGTAACAAACTATTACAATATATAATTTCTTGTATAGTATTCATTGATTACTCTTTTCAATGATCTGTTGGTTGCAGGATAGTGATATTTCTAGGTTTTACAAAGTGATATCAGTACAGTGTCAGTTATCACTCCTTGTACAAACAACTTCAAAATCTGATGAATGTATCTCTGGCATTCAATGTAACTGCTCTTACAGTTGCTATATCATGCTTTTATATGGTTGAGTACATATACAATGAAATGAAGCCTCCTTCTATAGCAAAACGGTGCTCCATACTGCCACTCAGTGGGATTCCTCGGGAGTAACGCAGAAAGTCATTTTGTGTAACAAACTATTACAATTTACAATCCAATGTATTTCTTGTATAGTATTCATTGATTACTCTCCTGTGAACTCTTGGTTAGACAACAGTGAAATTTCTACATTTTACAAAGTGATATCAGTACAGTGTCAGTTATCACTCCTTGTACAACCAACTTCAAAATCTGATGAATGTATCTCTTGCATTCAATGTAATTACTCTTACAGTTGATATATCATGCTTTTATATGGTTGAGTACATATACGATTAAATGAAGCCACCTTCTATACAGCTGGAGGAAAAAGGTGCCCCATTCTGCCACTCAGTGGGATTCCTCGGGAGTAACGCAGAAAGTCATTTTGTGTAACAAACTATTACAATTTACAATCCAATGTATTTCTTGTATAGTATTCATTGATTACTCTTCTGTGAACTCTTGGTTAGACAACAGTGAAATTTCTACATTTTACAAAGTGATATCAGTACAGTGTCAGTTATCACTCCTTGTACAACCAACTTCAAAATCTGATGAATGTATCTCTTGCATTCAATGTAATTGCTCTTGCAGTTGATATATCTTGATTTTATATGGTTGAGTACATATACAATTAAATGAAGCCACCTTCTATAAAGCTGGAGGAAAAAGGTGCTCCATACTGCCACTCAGTGGGATTCCTCGGGAGAAACGCAGAAAGTCATTTTGTGTAATAAACTATTACAATATATAATTTCTTGTATAGTATTCATTGATTACTCTTTTCAATGATTTGTTCGTTACCGGATAGAGATATTTCTAGGTTTTACAAAGTGATATCAGTACAGTGTCAGTTATCACTCCTTGTACAACCAACTTCAAAATCTGATGAATGTATGTCTTGCATGCAATGTAATTGCTCTTACAGTTGATATAACATGCTATTGCAAGATTGAGTACATATACAATGAAATGAAGCCACCTTCTATACAGCTAGAGGAAAAAGGTGCTCCATACTGCCACTCAGTGGGATTCCTCGGGAGTAACGCAGAAAGTCATTTTGTGTAACAAACTATTACAATATAAAATTTCTTGTATAGTATTCATTGATTACTCTTTTCAATGATCTGTTGGTTACAGGATAGTGATATTTCTAGGTTTTAAAAAGTGATATCAGTACAGTGTCAGTTATCACTCCTTGTACAAAAAACTTCAAAATCTGATGAATGTATCTCTGGCATTCAATGTAACTGCTCTTACAGTTGCTATATCATGCTTTTATATGGTTGAGTACATATACAATTAAATGAAGCCACCTTCTATACAACTATAGCAAAAAGGTGCTCCATACTGCAACTCAGTGGGATTCCTCGGGAGTAACGCAGAAAGTCATTTTGTGTAACAAACTATTACAATTTACAATCCAATGTACTTCTTGTATAGTATTCATTGATTACTCTTCTGAGATCTCTTGGTTAGACAACAGTGAAATTTCTAGGTTTTACAACGTGATATCAATACAGTGTCAGTAAGCACTCCTTGTACAACCAACTTCAAAATCTGATGAATGTATCTCTTGCATTCAATGTAACTGCTCTTACAGTTGCTATATCATGCTTTTATATGGTTGAGTACATATACAATGAAATGAAGCCACCTTCTGTACAACTATAGTAAAAAGGTGCTCCATACTGCCACTCAGTGGGATTCCTCAGGAGTAACGCAGAAAGTCATTTTGTGTAACAAACTATTACAATATACAATTTCTTGTATAGTATTCATTGATTACTCTTTTCAATGATCTGTTGGTTACAGGATAGTGATATTTCTAGGTTTTACAAAGTGATATCAGTACAGTGTCAGTTATCACTCCTTGTACAAACAACTTCAAAATCTGATGAATGTATCTCTGGCATTCAATGTAACTGCTCTTACAGTTGCTATATCATGCTTATATATGGTTGAGTACATATACAATGAAATGAAGCCACCTTCTATACAACTATAGTAAAAAGGTGCTCCATACTGCCACTCAGTGGGATTCCTCGGGAGTAACGCAGAAAGTCATTTTGTGTAACAAACTATTACAATATACAATTTCTTGTATAGTATTCATTGATTACTCTTTTCAATGATCTGTTGGTTACAGGATAGTGATATTTCTAGGTTTTAAAAAGTGATATCAGTATAGTGTCAGTTATCACTCCTTGTACAAACAACTGCAAAATCTGATGAATGTATCTCTGGCATTCAGTGTAACTGCTCTTACAGTTGCTATATCATGCTTTTATTTGGTTGAGTACATATACAATTAAATGAAGCCACCTTCTATACAACTATAGCAAATACTGCCAATCAGTGGGATTCCTCGGGAGTAACGCAGAAAGTCATTTTGTGTAACAAACTATTACAATTTACAATCCAATGTATTTCTTGTATAGTATTCATTGATTACTCTTCTGTGAACTCTTGGTTAGAACACAGTGAAATTTCTAAGTTTTTCAAAGTGATATCAATACAGTGTCAGTTATCGCTCCTTGTACAACCAACTTCAAAATCTGATGAATGTATCTCTTGCATTCAATATAACTGCTCTTACCGTTACTATATCATGCTTTTATATGGTTGAGTACATATACAATGAAATGAATCCAGCTTCTATACAACTACAGTAAAAAGGTACTCCATACTGCCACTCAGTGGGATTCCTCGGGAGTAACGCAGAAAGTCATTTTGTGTAACAAACTATTCCAATTTACAATCCAATGTATTTCTTGTATAGTATTAATTGATTACTCTTCTGCGATCTCTTGGTTAGACAACAGTGAAATTTCTACGTTTTACAGCGTGATATCAATACAGAGTCAGTAATCACTCCTTGTACAACTAACTTCAAAATCTGATGAATGTATCTCTTGCATTCAATGTAACTGTTCTTACAGTTGCTATATCATGCTTTTTTATGGTTGAGTACATATACAATGAAATGAAGCCACCTTCTATACAACTATAGCAAAAAGGTGCTCCATACTGCAACTCAGTGGGATTCCTCGGGAGTAACGCAGAAAGTCATTTTGTGTAACAAACTATTACAATTTACAATCCAATGTACTTCTTGTATAGTATTCATTGATTACTCTTCTGAGATCTCTTGGTTAGACAACAGTGAAATTTCTAGGTTTTACAACGTGATATCAATACAGTGTCAGTAAGCACTCCTTGTACAACCAACTTCAAAATCTGATGAATGTATCTCTTGCATTCAATGTAACTGCTCTTACAGTTGCTATATCATGCTTTTATATGGTTGAGTACATATACAATGAAATGAAGCCACCTTCTGTACAACTATAGTAAAAAGGTGCTCCATACTGCCACTCAGTGGGATTCCTCAGGAGTAACGCAGAAAGTCATTTTGTGTAACAAACTATTACAATATACAATTTCTTGTATAGTATTCATTGATTACTCTTTTCAATGATCTGTTGGTTACAGGATAGTGATATTTCTAGGTTTTACAAAGTGATATCAGTACAGTGTCAGTTATCACTCCTTGTACAAACAACTTCAAAATCTGATGAATGTATCTCTGGCATTCAATGTAACTGCTCTTACAGTTGCTATATCATGCTTATATATGGTTGAGTACATATACAATGAAATGAAGCCACCTTCTATACAACTATAGTAAAAAGGTGCTCCATACTGCCACTCAGTGGGATTCCTCGGGAGTAACGCAGAAAGTCATTTTGTGTAACAAACTATTACAATATACAATTTCTTGTATAGTATTCATTGATTACTCTTTTCAATGATCTGTTGGTTACAGGATAGTGATATTTCTAGGTTTTAAAAAGTGATATCAGTATAGTGTCAGTTATCACTCCTTGTACAAACAACTTCAAAATCTGATGAATGTATCTCTGGCATTCAGTGTAACTGCTCTTACAGTTGCTATATCATGCTTTTATTTGGTTGAGTACATATACAATTAAATGAAGCCACCTTCTATACAACTATAGCAAATACTGCCAATCAGTGGGATTCCTCGGGAGTAACGCAGAAAGTCATTTTGTGTAACAAACTATTACAATTTACAATCCAATGTATTTCTTGTATAGTATTCATTGATTACTCTTCTGTGAACTCTTGGTTAGAACACAGTGAAATTTCTAAGTTTTTCAAAGTGATATCAATACAGTGTCAGTTATCGCTCCTTGTACAACCAACTTCAAAATCTGATGAATGTATCTCTTGCATTCAATATAACTGCTCTTACCGTTACTATATCATGCTTTTATATGGTTGAGTACATATACAATGAAATGAATCCAGCTTCTATACAACTACAGTAAAAAGGTACTCCATACTGCCACTCAGTGGGATTCCTCGGGAGTAACGCAGAAAGTCATTTTGTGTAACAAACTATTCCAATTTACAATCCAATGTATTTCTTGTATAGTATTAATTGATTACTCTTCTGCGATCTCTTGGTTAGACAACAGTGAAATTTCTAGGTTTTACTACGTGATATCAATACAGTGTCAGTAATCACTCCTTGTACAACCAACTTCAAAATCTGATGAATGTATCTCTTGCATTCAATGTAATTGCTCTTACAGTTGATATATCATGTTTTTATATGGTTGAGTACATATACAATTAAATGAAGCCACCTTCTATACAGCTGGAGGAAAAAGGTGCTCCATTCTGCCACTCAGTGGGATTCCTCGGGAGTAACGCAGAAAGTCATTTTGTGTAACAAACTATTACAATTTACACTCCAATGTATTTCTTGTATAGTATTCATTGATTACTCTTCTGCGATCTCTTGGTTAGACAACAGTGAAATTTCTACGTTTTACAGCGTGATATCAATACAGAGTCAGTAATCACTCCTTGTACAACTAACTTCAAAATCTGATGAATGTATCTCTTGCATTCAATGTAACTGTTCTTACAGTTGCTATATCATGCTTTTTTATGGTTGAGTACATATACAATGAAATGAAGCCACCTTCTATACAACTATAGTAAAAAGGTGCTCCATACTGTCACTCAGTGGGATTCCTCATGAGTAACGCAGAAAGTCATTTTGTGTAACAAACTATTACAATTTACAATCCAATGTATTTCTTCTTTAGTATTCATTGATTACTCTTCTGCGATCTCTTGGTTAGACAACAGTGAAATTTCTAGGTTTTACAACGTGATATCAATACAGTGTCAGTAAGCACTCCTTGTACAACCAACTTCAAAATCTGATGAATGTATCTCTTGCATTCAATGTAACTGCTCTTACAGTTGCTATATCATGCTTTTATATGGTTGAGTACATATACAATGAAATGAAGCCACCTTCTATACAACTATAGTAAAAAGGTGCTCCATACTGCCACTCAGTGGCATTCCTCGGGAGTAACGCAGAAAGTCATTTTGTGTAACAAACTATTACAATATACAATTTCTTGTATAGTATTCATTGATTACTCTTTTCAACGATCTGTTGGTTACAGGATAGTGATATTTCTAGGTTTTACAAAGTGATATCAGTACAGTGTCAGTTATCACTCCTTGTACAACCAACTTCAAAATCTGATGAATGTATCTCTGGCATTCAATGTAACTGCTCTTACAGTTGCTATATCATGCTTTTATATGGTTGAGTACATATACAATTAAATGAAGCCACCTTCTATACAACTATAGTAAAAAGGTGCTCCATACTGCCACTCAGTGGGATTCCTCGGGAGTAACGCAGAAAGTCATTTTGTGTAACAAACTATTACAATATACAATTTCTTGTATACTATTCATTGATTACTCTTTTCAATGATCTGTTGGTTACAGGATAGTGATATTTCTAGGTTATAAAAAGTGATATCAGTACAGTGTCAGTTATCACTCCTTGTACAAACAACGTCAAAATCTGATGAATGTATCTCTGGCATTCAATGTAACTGCTCTTACAGTTGCTATATCATGCTTTTATATGGTTAAGTACATATACAATTAAATGAAGCCACCTTCTATACAACTATAGCAAAAAGGTGCTCCATACTGCCACTCAGTGGGATTCCTCGGGAGTAACGCAGAAAGTCATTTTGTGTAACAAACTATTACAATTTACAATCCAATGTACTTCTTGTATAGTATTCATTGATTACTCTTCTGAGATCTCTTGGTTAGACAACAGTGAAATTTCTAGGTTTTACAACGTGATATCAATACAGTGTCAGTAAGCACTCCTTGTACAACCAACTTCAAAATCTGATGAATGTATCTCTTGCATTCAATGTAACTGCTCTTACAGTTGCTATATCATGCTTTTATATGGTTGAGTACATATACAATGAAATGAAGCCACCTTCTGTACAACTATAGTAAAAAGGTGCTCCATACTGCCACTCAGTGGGATTCCTCAGGAGTAACGCAGAAAGTCATTTTGTGTAACAAACTATTACAATATACAATTTCTTGTATAGTATTCATTGATTACTCTTTTCAATGATCTGTTGGTTACAGGATAGTGATATTTCTAGGTTTTACAAAGTGATATCAGTACAGTGTCAGTTATCACTCCTTGTACAAACAACTTCAAAATCTGATGAATGTATCTCTGGCATTCAATGTAACTGCTCTTACAGTTGCTATATCATGCTTATATATGGTTGAGTACATATACAATGAAATGAAGCCACCTTCTATACAACTATAGTAAAAAGGTGCTCCATACTGCCACTCAGTGGGATTCCTCGGGAGTAACGCAGAAAGTCATTTTGTGTAACAAACTATTACAATATACAATTTCTTGTATAGTATTCATTGATTACTCTTTTCAATGATCTGTTGGTTACAGGATAGTGATATTTCTAGGTTTTAAAAAGTGATATCAGTATAGTGTCAGTTATCACTCCTTGTACAAACAACTTCAAAATCTGATGAATGTATCTCTGGCATTCAGTGTAACTGCTCTTACAGTTGCTATATCATGCTTTTATTTGGTTGAGTACATATACAATTAAATGAAGCCACCTTCTATACAACTATAGCAAATACTGCCAATCAGTGGGATTCCTCGGGAGTAACGCAGAAAGTCATTTTGTGTAACAAACTATTACAATTTACAATCCAATGTATTTCTTGTATAGTATTCATTGATTACTCTTCTGTGAACTCTTGGTTAGAACACAGTGAAATTTCTAAGTTTTTCAAAGTGATATCAATACAGTGTCAGTTATCGCTCGTTGTACAACCAACTTCAAAATCTGATGAATGTATCTCTTGCATTCAATGTAACTGCTCTTACCGTTGCTATATCATGCTTTTATATGGTTGAGTACATATACAATGAAATGAAGCCACCTTCTATACAACTACAGTAAAAAGGTGCTCCATACTGCCACTCAGTGGGATTCCTCGGGAGTAACGCAGAAAGTCATTTTGTGTAACAAACCATTACAATTTACAATCCAATGTATTTCTTGTATAGTATTCATTGATTACTCTTCTGCGATCTCTTGGTTAGACAACAGTGAAATTTCTACGTTTTACAGCGTGATATCAATACAGAGTCAGTAATCACTCCTTGTACAACCAACTTAAAAATCTGATGAATGTATCTCTTGCATTCAATGTAACTGTTCTTACAGTTGCTATATCATGCTTTTTTATGGTTGACTACATATACAATGAAATGAAGCCACCTTCTATACAACTATAGTAAAAAGGTGCTCCATACTGCCACTCAGTGGGATTCCTCATGAGTAACGCAGAAAGTCATTTTGTGTAACAAACTATTACAATTTACAATCCAATGTATTTCTTCTTTACTATTCATTGATTACTCTTCTGTGATCTCTTGGTTAGACAACAGTGAAATTTCTAGGTTTTACAACGTGATATCAATACAGTGTCAGTAAGCACTCCTTGTACAACCAACTTCAAAATCTGATGAATGTATCTCTTGCATTCAATGTAACTGCTCTTACAGTTGCTATATCATGCTTTTATATGGTTGAGTACATATACAATGAAATGAAGCCACCTTCTATACAACTATAGTAAAAAGGTGCTCCATACTGCCACTCAGTGGGATTCCTCGGGAGTAACGCAGAAAGTCATTTTGTGTAACAAACTATTACAATATACAATTTCTTGTATAGTATTCATTGATTACTCTTTTCAATGATCTGTTGGTTACAGGATAGTGATATTTCTAGGTTTTACAAAGTGATATCAGTACAGTGTCAGTTATCACTCCTTGTACAACCAACTTCAAAATCTGATGAATGTATCTCTGGCATTCAATGTAACTGCTCTTACAGTTGCTATATCATGCTTTTATATGGTTGAGTACATATACAATTAAATGAAGCCACCTTCTATACAACTATAGTAAAAAGGTGCTCCATACTGCCACTCAGTGGGATTCCTCGGGAGTAACGCAGAAAGTCATTTTGTGTAACAAACTATTACAATATACAATTTCTTGTATACTATTCATTGATTTCTCTTTTCAATGATCTGTTGGTTACAGGATAGTGATATTTCTAGGTTTTAAAAAGTGATATCAGTACAGTGTCAGTTATCACTCCTTGTACAAAAAACTTCAAAATCTGATGAATGTATCTCTGGCATTCAATGTAACTGCTCTTACAGTTGCTATATCATGCTTTTATATGGTTAAGTACATATACAATTAAATGAAGCCACCTTCTATACAACTATAGCAAAAAGGTGCTCCATACTGCCACTCAGTGGGATTCCTCGGGAGTAACGCAGAAAGTCATTTTGTGTAACAAACTATTACAATTTACAATCCAATGTACTTCTTGTATAGTATTCATTGATTACTCTTCTGCGATCTCTTGGTTAGACAACAGTGAAATTTCTAGGTTTTACAACGTGATATCAATACAGTGTCAGTAAGCACTCCTTGTACAACCAACTTCAAAATCTGATGAATGTATCTCTTGCATTCAATGTAACTGCTCTTACAGTTGCTATATCATGCTTTTATATGGTTGAGTACATATACAATGAAATGAAGCCACCTTCTGTACAACTATAGTAAAAAGGTGCTCCATACTGCCACTCAGTGGGATTCCTCAGGAGTAACGCAGAAAGTCATTTTGTGTAACAAACTATTACAATATACAATTTCTTGTATAGTATTCATTGATTACTCTTTTCAATGATCTGTTGGTTACAGGATAGTGATATTTCTAGGTTTTACAAAGTGATATCAGTACAGTGTCAGTTATCACTCCTTGTACAAACAACTTCAAAATCTGATGAATGTATCTCTGGCATTCAATGTAACTGCTCTTACAGTTGCTATATCATGCTTATATATGGTTGAGTACATATACAATGAAATGAAGCCACCTTCTATACAACTATAGTAAAAAGGTGCTCCATACTACCACTCAGTGGGATTCCTCGGGAGTAACGCAGAAAGTCATTTTGTGTAACAAACTATTACAATATACAATTTCTTGTATAGTATTCATTGATTTCTCTTTTCAATGATCTGTTGGTTACAGGATAGTGATATTTCTAGGTTTTACAAAGTGATATCAGTACAGTGTCAGTTATCACTCCTTGTACAACCAACTTCAAAATCTGATGAATGTATCTCTGGCATTCAATGTAACTGCTCTTACAGTTCCTATATCATGCTTTTATATGGTTGAGTACATATACAATGAAATGAAGCCACCTTCTATACAACTATAGTAAAAAGGTGCTCCATACTGCCACTCAGTGGGATTCCTCGGGAGTAACGCAGAAAGTCATTTTGTGTAACAAACTATTACAATATACAATTTCTTGTATAGTATTCATTGATTACTCTTTTCAATGATCTGTTGCTTACAGGATAGTGATATTTCTAGGTTTTACAAAGTGATATCAGTATAGTGTCAGTTATCACTCCTTGTACAAACAACTTCAAAATCTGATGAATGTATCTCTGGCATTCAATGTAACTGCTCTTACAGTTGCTATATCATGCTTTTATATGGTTGAGTACATAGACAATGAAATGAAGCCACCTTCTATACAACTATAGCAAAAACGTACTCCATACTGCCACTCAGTGGGATTCCTCGGGAGTAACGCAGAAAGTCATTTTGTGTAACAAAGTATTACAATTTACAATCGAATGTATTTCTTGTATAGTATTAATTGATTACTCTTCTGCGATGTCTTGGTTAGACAACAGTGAAATTTCTACGTTTTACAACGTGATATCAATACAGTGTCAGTTATCACTCCTTGTACAACCAAGTTCAAAATCTGATGAATGTATCTCTTGCATTCAATGTAACTGCTCTTACCGTTGCTATATCATGCTTTCATATGGTTGAGTACATATACAATGAAATGAAGCCGCCTTCTATACAACTACAGAAAAAAGGTGCTCCATACTGCCACTCAGTGGGATTCCTCGTGAGTAACGCAGAAAGTCATTTTGTGTAACAAACTATTCCAATTTACAATCCAATGTATTTCTTGTATAGTATTCATTGATTACTCTTCTGCGATCTCTTGGTTAGACAACAGTGAAATTTCTAGGTTTTACAACGTGATATCAATACAGTGTCAGTAATCACTCCTTGTACAACCAACTTCAAAATCTGATGAATGTATCTCTTGCATTCAATGTAATTGCTACTACAGTTGATATAAGTTGTAAAACGTAGAAATTTCACTGTTGTCTAACCAAGAGATCGCAGAAGAGTAATCAATGAATACTATACAAGAAATACATTAGATGTAATTGCTCTTACAGTTGATATATCATGCTTTTATATGGTTGAGTACATATACAATGAAATGAAGCCACCTTCTATACAACTATAGTAAAAAGGAGCTCCATACTGCCACTCAGTGGGATTCCTCGGGAGTAACGCAGAAAGTCATTTTGTGTAACAAAGTATTACAATATATAATTTCTTGTATATTATTCATTGATTACTCTTTTTAATGATCTGTTGGTTACAGGATAGTGATATTTCAAGGTTTTACAAAGTGATATCAGTACAGTGTCAGTTATCACTCCTTGTACAACCAACTTCAAAATCTGATGAATGTATCTCTGGCATTCAATGTAACTGCTGTTACAGTTGCTATATCATGCTTTTATATGGTTGAGTACATATACAATGAAATGAAGCCACCTTCTATACAACTATAGCAAAAAGGTGCTCCATACTGCCACTCAGTGGGATTCCTCGGGAGTAACGCAGAAAGTCATTTTGTGTAACAAACTATTACAATTTACAATCCAATGTATTTCTTGTATAGTATTCATTGATTACTCTTCTGCGATCTCTTGGTTAGACAACAGTGAAATTTCTACGTTTTACAAAGTGATATCAGTACAGTGTCAGTTTTCACTCCTTGGATAAAGAACTTCAAAATCTGATGAATGTATCTCTGGCATTCAATGTAACTGCTCTTACCATTGCTATATCATGCTTTTATATGGTTGAGTACATATACAATGAAATGAAGCCACCTTCTATACAACTACAGTAAAAAGGTGCTCCATACTGCCACTCAGTGGGATTCCTCGGGAGTAACGGAGAAAGTCATTTTGTGTAACAAACTATTACAATTTACAATCCAAAGTATTTCTTGCATAGTATTCATTGATTACTCTTCTGCGATCTCTTGGTTAGACAACAGTGAAATTTCTAGGTTTTACAACGTGATATCAATACAGTGTCAGTAATCACTCCTTGTACAACCAACTTCAAAATCTAATGAATGTATCTCTTGCATTCCATGTAACTGCTCCTACAGTTGCTATATCATGCTTTTATATGGTTGAGTACATATACAATGAAATGAAGCCACCTTCTATACAACTATAGTAAAAAGGAGCTCCATACTGCCACTCAGTGGGATTCCTCGGGAGTAACGCAGAAAGTCATTTTGTATAACAAACTATTACAGTATATAATTTCTTGTATATTATTCATTGATTACTCTTTTCAATGATCTGTTGGTTACAGGATAGTGATATTTCTAGGTTATTCAAAGTGATATCAATACAGTGTCAGTTATCACTCCTTGTACAACCAACTTCAAAATCTGATGAATGTATCTCTGGCATTCAATGTAACTGCTCTTACAGTTGCTATATCATGCTTTTATATGGTTGAGTACATAGACAATGAAATGAAGCCACCTTCTATACAACTATAGCAAAAAGGTGCTCCATACTGCCACTCAGTGGGATTCCTCGGGAGTAACGCAGAAAGTCATTTTGTGTAACAAACTATTACAATTTACAATCCAATGTATTTCTTGTATAGTATTCATTGATTACTCTTCTGTGAACTCTTGGTTAGACAACAGTGAAATTTCTACGTTTTACAAAGTGATATCAGTACAGTGTCAGTTATCACTCCTTGTACAACCAACTTCAAAATCTGATGAATGTATCTCTTGCATTCAATGTAATTGCTCCTACAGTTGATATAAGTTGTAAAACGTAGAAATTTCACTGTTGTCTGACCAAGAGATCGCAGAAGAGTAATCAATGAATACTATACAAGAAATACATTAGATGTAATTGCTCTTACAGTTGATATATCATGCTTTTATATGGTTGAGTACATATACAATGAAATGAAGCCACCTTCTATACAACTATAGTAAAAAGGAGCTCCATACTGCCACTCAGTGGGATTCCTCGGGAGTAACGCAGAAAGTCATTTTGTGTAACAAAGTATTACAATATATAATTTCTTGTATATTATTCATTGATTACTCTTTTCAATGATCTGTTGGTTACAGGATAGTGATATTTCAAGGTTTTACAAACTGATATCAGTACAGTGTCAGTTATCACTCCTTGTACAACCAACTTCAAAATCTGATGAATGTATCTCTGGCATTCAATGTAACTGCTCTTACAGTTGCTATATCATGCTTTTATATGGTTGAGTACATATACAATGAAATGAAGCCACCTTCTATACAACTATAGCAAAAAGGTGCTCCATACTGCCACTCAGTGGGATTCCTCGGGAGTAACGCAGAAAGTCATTTTGTGTAACAAACTATTACAATTTACAATCCAATGTATTTCTTGTATAGTATTCATTGATTACTCTTCTGCGATCTCTTGGTTAGACAACAGTGAAATATCTACGTTTTACAAAGTGATATCAGTACAGTGTCAGTTTTCACTCCTTGGATAAAGAACTTCAAAATCTGATGAATGTAACTCTGGCATTCAATGTAACTGCTCTTACCGTTGCTATATCATGCTTTTATATGGTTGAGTACATATACAATTAAATGAAGCCACCTTCTATACAACTATAGCAAAACGGTGCTCCATACTGCCACTCAGTGGGATTCTTCGGGAGTAACGCAGAAAGTCATTTTGTGTAACAAACTATTACAATTTACAATCCAATGTATTTCTTGTATACTATTAATTGATTACTCTTCTGCGATCTCTTGGTTAGACAACAGTGAAATTTCTAGGTTTTACAACGTGATATCAATACAGTGTCAGTAATCACTCCTTGTACAACCAAACTTCAAAATCTGATGAATGTATCTCTTGCATGCAATGTAACTGCTCTTACAGTTGCTATATCATGCTTTTATATGGTTGAGTACATATACAATGAAATGAAGCCACCTTCTATACAAGTATAGTAAAAAGGTGCTCCATACTGCCACTCAGTGGGATTCCTCGTGAGTAACGCAGAAAGTCATTTTGTGTAACAAACTATTACAATATACAATTTCTTGTATAGTATTCATTGATTACTCTTTTCAATGATCTCTTGGTTACAGGATAGTGATATTTCTAGGTTTTACAAAGTGATATCAGTACAGTGTCAGTTATCACTCCTTGTACAAACAACTTCAAAATCTGATGAATGTATCTCTGGCATTCAATGTAACTGCTCTTACAGTTGCTATATCATGCTTTTATATGGTTGAGTACATAGACAATGAAATGAAGCCACCTTCTATACAACTATAGCAAAAAGGTGCTCCATACTGCCACTCAGTGAGATTCCTTGGGAGTAACGCAGAAAGTAATTTTGTGTAACAAACTATTACAATTTAGAATCCAATGTATTTCTTGTATAGTATTCATTGATTACTCTTCTGTGAACTCTTGGTTAGACAACAGTGAAATTTCTACGTTTTACAAAGTGATATCAATACAGTGTCAGTAATCACTCCTTGTACAACCAAACTTCAAAATCTGATGAGTGTATCTCTTGCATTCATTGTAATTGCTCTTACAGTTGATATATCTTGATTTTATATGGTTGAGTACATATACAATGA
Source organism: Lepidodactylus listeri (assembly GCA_029233225.1). NCBI lineage: Eukaryota > Metazoa > Chordata > Lepidosauria > Squamata > Gekkonidae > Lepidodactylus > Lepidodactylus listeri. The sequence goes on from JARCFY010000032.1 coordinate 477,956, forward strand.
AATGAAGCCACCTTCTATACAACTACAGTAAAAAGGTGCTCCATACTGCCACTCAGTGGGATTCCTCGGGAGTAACGGAAAAAGTCATTTTGTGTAACAAATTATTAGAATTTACAATCCAATGTATTTCTTGCATAGTATTCATTGATTACTCTTCTGCGATCTCTTGGTTAGACAACAGTGAAATTTCTACGTTTTACAAAGTGATATCAATACAGTGTCAGTAATCACTCCTTGTACAACCAAACTTCAAAATCTGATGAATGTATCTCTTGCATTCAATGTAATTGCTCTTACAGTTGCTATATCATGCTTTTATATGGTTGAGTACACATACAATGAAATGAAGCCACCTTCTATACAGCTGGAGGAAAAAGGTGCTCCATACTGCCACTCAGTGGGATTCCTCGGGAGTAACGCAGAAAGTCATTTTGTGTAACAAACTATTACAATTTACAATCCAATGTATTTCTTGTATAGTATTCATTGATTACTCTTCTGTGAACTCTTGATTAGACAACAGTGAAATTTCTAAGTATTTCAAAGTGATATCAATACTGTGTTCGTTCTAACTACTTGTACAACCAACTTCAAAATCTGATGAATGTATGTCTTGCATTCAATGTAACTGCTCTTACAGTTGCTATATCATGCTTTTATATGGTTGAGTACATAGACAATGAAATGAAGCCACCTTCTATACAACTATAGCAAAAAGGTGCTCCATACTGCCACTCAGTGGGATTCCTCGGGAGTAACGCAGAAAGTCATTTTGTGTAACAAACTATTACAATTTACAATCCAATGTATTTCTTGTATAGTATTCATTGATTACTCTTCTGTGAACTCTTGGTTAGACAACAGTGAAATTTCTACGTTTTACAAAGTGATATCAGTACAGTGCCAGTTATCACTCCTTGTACAACCAACTTCAAAATCTGATGAATGTATCTCTTGCATTCAATGTAATTGCTCTTACAGTTGATATATCTTGATTTTATATGGTTGAGTACATATACAATGAAATGAAGACACCTTCTATACAACTATAGTAAAAAGGTGCTCCATACTGCCACTCAGTGGGATTCCTCGGGAGTAACGCAGAAAGTCATTTTGTGTAACAAACTATTACAATTTACAATCCAATGTATTTCTTGTATAGTATTCATTGATTAATCTTCTGTGAACTCTTGGTTAGACAACAGTGAAATTTCTACGTTTTACAAAGTGATATCAGTACAGTGTCAGTTATCACTCCTTGTACAACCAACTTCAAAATCTGATGAATGTATCTCTTGCATTCAATGTAACTGCTCCTACAGTTGCTATATCATGCTTTTATATGGTTGAGTACATATACAATGAAATGAAGCCACCTTCTATACAACTATAGTAAAAAGAAGCTCCATACTGCCACTCAGTGGGATTCCTCGGGAGTAACGCAGAAAGTAATTTTGTGTAACAAACTATTACAATATATAATTTCTTGTATATTATTCATTGATTACTCTTTTCAATGATCTGTTGGTTACAGGATAGTGATATTTCTAGGTTTTACAACGTGATATCAATACAGTGTCAGTAATCACTCCTTGTACAACCAAACTTCAAAATCTGATTAATGTATCTCTTGCATTCAATGTAACTGCTCATACAGTTGCTATATCATGCTTATATATGGTTGAGTACATATACAATGAAATGAAGCCACCTTCTATACAAGTATAGTAAAATGGTGCTCCATACTGCCACTCAGTGGGATTCCTCGTGAGTAACGCAGAAAGTCATTTTGTGTAACAAACTATTACAATATACAATTTCTTGTATAGTATTCATTGATTACTCTTTTCAATGATCTGTTTGTTACAGGATAGTGATATTTCTAGGTTTTACAAAGTGATATCAGTACAGTGTCAGTTATCACACCTTGTACAAACAAGTTCAAAATCTGATGAATGTATCTCTGGCATTCAATGTAACTGCTCTTACAGTTGCTATATCATGCTTTTATATGGTTGAGTACATAGACAATGAAATGAAGCCACCTTCTATACAACTATAGCAAAACGGTGCTCCATACTGCCACTCAGTGGGATTCCTCGGGAGTAACGCAGAAAGTCATTTTGTGTAACAAACTATTACAATTTACAATCCAATGTATTTCTTGTATAGTATTCATTGATTACTCTTTTGTGAACTCTTGGTTAGACAACAGTGAAATTTCTACATTTTACAAAGTCATATCAGTACAGTGTCAGTTATCACTCCTTGTACAACCAACTTCAAAATCTGATGAATGTATCTCTTGCATTCAATGTAATTACTCTTAAAGTTTATATATCATGCTTTTATATGGTTGAGTACATATACGATTAAATGAAGCCACCTTCTATACAGCTGGAGGAAAAAGGTGCTCCATTCTGCCACTCAGTGGGATTCCTAGGGAGTAACACAGAAAGTCATTTTGTGTAACAAACTATTACAATTTACAATCCAATGTATTTCTTGTATAGTATTCATTGATTACTCTTCTGTGAACTCTTGGTTAGACAACAGTGAAATTTCTAAGTATTTCAAAGTGATATCAATACAGTGTCAGTTCTCACTACTTGTACAACCAACTTCAAAATCTGATGAATGTATGTCTTGCATTCAATGTAACTGCTCTTACCGTTGCTATATCATGCTTTTATATGGTTGAGTACATATACAATGAAATGAAGCCACCTTCTATACAACTACAGTAAAAAGGTGCTCGATACTGCCACTCAGTGGGATTCCTCGGGAGTAACGCAGAAAGTCATTTTGTGTAACAAACTATTACAATTTACAATCCAATGTATTTCTTGTATAGTATTCATTGATTACTCTTCTGCGATCTCTTGGTTAGAAAACAGTGAAATTTCTTGGTTTTACAACGTGATATCAATACAGTGTCAGTAATCACTCCTTGTACAACCAACTTCAAAATCTGATGAATGTATCTCTTGCATTCAATGTAACTGCTCTTACAGTTGCTATATCATGCTTTTTATATGGTTGAGTACATATACAATGAAATGAAGCCACCTTCTATACAACTACAGTAAAAAGGTGCTCCATACTGCCACTCAGTGGGATTCCTCAGGAGTAACGGTGAAAGTCATTTTGTGTAACAAACTATTACAATTTACAATCCAATGTATTTCTTGCATAGTATTCATTGATTACTCTTCTGCGATCTCTTGGTTAGACAACAATGAAATTTCTAGGTTTTACAACGTGATATCAATACAGTGTCAGTAATCACTCCTTTTACAACCAACTTCAAAATCTGATGAATGTATCTCTTGCATTCAATGTAACTGCTCTTACAGTTGCTATATCATGCTTTTACATGGTTGAGTACATATACAATGAAATGAAGCCACCTTCTATACAACTATAGCAAAAAGGTGCTCCATACTGCCACTCAGTGGGATTCCTCGGGAGTAACGCAGAAAGTCATTTTGTGTAACAAACTATTATAATTTACAATCCAATGTATTTCTTGTATAGTATTCATTGATTACTCTTCTGTGAACTCTTCGTTAGACAACAGTGAAATTTCTACGTTTTACAAAGTGATATCAGTACAGTGTCAGTTTTCACTCCTTGTATAAAGAGCTTCAAAATCTGATGAATGTATCTCTGGCATTCAATGTAACTGCTCTTACAGTTGCTATATCATGCTTTTATATGGTTGAGTACATATACAATTAAATGAAGCCACCTTCTATACAACTATAGCAAAATGGTGCTCCATACTGCCACTCAGTGGGATTCCTCGGGAGTAACGCAGAAAGTCATTTTGTGTAACAAACTATTACAATTTACAATCCAATGTATTTCTTGTATAGTATTCATTGATTACTCTTCTGTGAGCTCTTGGTTAGACAACAGTGAAATTTCTACATTTTACAAAGTGATATCAGTACAGTGTCAGTTATCACTCCTTGTACAACCAACTTCAAAATCTGATGAATGTATCTCTTGCATTCAATGTAATTACTCTTACAGTTGCTATATCATGCTTTTATATGGTTGAGTACATATACAATGAAATGAAGCCACCTTCTATACAACTACAGTAAAAAGGTGCTCCATACTGCCACTCAGTGGGATTCCTCGGGAGTAACGCAGAAAGTCATTTTGTGTAACAAACTATTACAATTTACAATCCAATGTATTCCTTGCATAGTATTCATTGATTACTCTTCTGCGATCTCTTGGTTAGACAACAGTGAAATTTCTTGGTTTTACAACGTGATATCAATACAGTGTCAGTAATCACTCCTTGTACAACCAACTTCAAAATCTGATGAATGTATCTCTTGCATTCAATGTAACTGCTCTTACAGTTGCTATATCATGGTTTTATATGGTTGAGTACATATAAAATGAAATGAAGCCACCTTCTATACAACTATAGTAAAAAGGTGCTCCATACTGCCACTCAGTGGGATTCCTCGGGAGTAACGCAGAAAGTCATTTTGTATAACAAACTATTACAATATACAATTTCTTGTATAGTATTCATTGATTACTCTTCTGTGAACTCTTGATTAGACAACAGTGAAATTTCTACGTTTTACAGAGTGATATCAGTACAGTGTCAGTTATCACTCCTTGTACAACCAACTTCAAAATCTGATGAATGTATCTCTTGCATTCAATGTAATTGCTCTTACAGTTGATATATCTTGATTTTATATGGTTGAATACATATACAATTAAATGAAGCCACCTTCTATACAGCTGGAGGAAAAAGGTGCTCCATTCTGCCACTCAGTGGGATTCCTCGGGAGTAACGCAGAAAGTCATTTTGTGTAAAAAACTATTACAATTTACAATCCAATGTATTTCTTGCATAGTATTCATTGATTACTCTTCTGCGATCTCTTGGTTAGACAACAGTGAAATTTCTAGGTTTTACAACGTGATATCAATACAGTGTCAGTAATCACTCTTTGTACAACCAACTTCAAAATCTGATGAATGTATCTCTTGCATTCAATGTAACTGCTCTTACAGTCGCTATATCATGCTTTTATTTGGTTGAGTACATATACAATGAAATGAAGCCACCTTCTATACAACTATAGTAAAAAGGTGCTCCATACTGCCACTCAGTGGGATTCCTCGGGAGTAACGCAGAAAGTCATTTTGTGTAACAAACTATTACAATATATAATTTCTTGTATATTATTCATTGATTACTCTTTTCAATGATCTGTTGGTTACAGGATAGTGATATTTCTAGGTTTTACAAAGTGATATCAGTACAGTGTCAGTTATCACTCCTTGTAGAACCAACTTCAAAATCTGACGAATGTATCTCTTGCATTCAATGTAACTGCTCTTACAGTTGCTATATCATGCTTTTATATGGTTGAGTACATATACAATAAAATGAAGCCACCTTCTATACAACTATAGCAAAACGGTGCTCCATACTGCCACTCAGTGGGATTCCTCGGGAGTAACGCAGAAAGTCATTTTGTGTAACGAACTATTACAATTTACAATCCAATGTATTTCTTGTATAGTATTCATTGATTACTCTTCTGCGATCTCTTTGTTAGACCACAGTGAAATTTCTTGGTTTTACAACGTGATATCAATACAGTGTCAGTAATCACTCCTTCTACAACCAACTTCAAAATCTGATGAATGTATCTCTTGCATTCAATGTAACTGCTCTTACCGTTGCTACATCATGCTTTTATATGGTTGAGTACATATACAATGAAATGAAGCCACCTTCTATACAACGACAGTAAAAAGGTGCTCCATACTGCCACTCAGTGGGATTCCTCGGGAGTAACGCAGAAAGTCATTTTGTGTAACAAACTATTACAATTTACAGTCCAATGTATTTCTTGTATAGTATTCATTGATTACTCTTCTGCGATCTCTTGGTTAGACAACAGTGAAATTTCTTGGTTTTACAACGTGATATTAATACAGTGTCAGTTATCACTCCTTGTACAACCAACTTCAAAATCTGATGAATGTATCTCTTGCATTCAATGTAACTGCTCTTACAGTTGCTATATCATGCTTTTATATGGTTGAGTACATATACAATGAAATGAAGCCACCTTCTATACAACTATAGTAAAAAGGAGCTCCATACTGCCACTCAGTGGGATTCCTCGGGAGTAACGCAGAAAGTCATTTTGTGTAACAAACTATTACAATATATAATTTCTTGTATAGTATTAATTGATTACTCTTTTCAATGATTTGTTTGTTACAGGATAGTGATATTTCTAGGTTTTACAAAGTGATATCAGTACAGTGTCAGTTATCACTCCTTGTACAAACAACTTCAAAATCTGATGAATGTATCTCTGGCATTCAATGTAACTGCTCTTAAAGTTGCTATATCATGCTTTTATATGGTTGAGTACATATACAATGAAATGAAGCCACCTTCTATACAACTATAGCAAAAAGGTGCTCCATACTGCCACTCAGTGGGATTCCTCGGGAGTAACGCAAAAAGTCATTTTGTGTAACAAACTATTACAATTTACAATCCAATGTATTTCTTGTATAGTATTCATTGATTACTCTTCTGCGAACTCTTGGTTAGACAACAGTGAAATTTCAACGTTTTATTAAGTGATATCAGTACAGTGTCAGTTATCACTCCTTGTACAAAGAACTTCAAAATCTGATGAATGTATCTCTGGCCTTCAATGTAACTGCTCTTACAATTGCTATATCATGCTTTTATATGGTTGAGTACATATACAATGAAATGAAGCCACCTTCTATACAACTACAGTAAAAAGGTGCTCCATACTGGCACTCAGTGGGATTCCTCGGGAGTAACGCAGAAAGTCATTTTGTGTAACAAACTATTACAATATACAATTTCTTGTATAGTATTCATTGATTACTCTTTTCAATGATCTGTGGGTTATAGGATAGTGATATTTCTAGGTTTTACAAAGTGATATCAGTACAGTGTCAGTTATCACTCCTTGTACAACCAACTTCAAAATCTGATGAATGTATCTCTTGCGTTCAATGTAACTGCTCTTACAGTTGATATATCTTGATCTTCTATGGTTGAGTACATATACAATGAAATGAAGCCACCTTCTATACAACTACAGTAAAAAGGTGCTCCATACTGCCACTCAGTGGGATTCCTCGGGAGTAACGCAGAAAGTCATTTTGTGTAACAAACTATTACAATTTACAATCCAATGTATTTCTTGCATAGTATTCATTGATTACTCTTCTGCGATTTCTTGGTTAGACAACAGTGAAATTTCTAGGTTTTACAACATGATATCAATACAGTGTCAGTAATCACTCCTTGTACAACCAAACTTCATAATCTGATGAATGTATCTCTTGCATTCAATGTAACTGCTCTTACAGTTGCTATATCATGCTTTTATATGGTTGAGTACATATACAATGAAATGAAGCCGCCTTCTATACAACTATAGTAAAAAGGAGCTCCATACTGCCACTCAGTGGGATTCCTCGGGAGTAACGCAGAAAGTCATTTTGTGTAACAAACTATTACAATATATAATTTCTTGTATATTATTTATTGATTACTCTTTTCAATGATCTGTTGGTTACAGGATAGTGATATTTCTAGGTTTTACAAAGTGATATCAGTACAGTGTCAGTTATCACTCCTTGTACAAATAACTTCAAAATCTGATGAATGTATCTCTGGCATTCAATGTAACTGCTCTTACAGTTGCTATATCATGCTTTTATATGGTTGAGTACATATACAATGAAATGAAGCCACCTTCTATACAACTATAGTAAAAAGGTGCTCCATACTGCCACTCAGTGGGATTCCTCGGGAGTAACGCAGAAAGTCATTTTGTATAACAAACTATTACAATATACAATTTCTTGTATAATATTCATTGATTACTCTTTTCAATGATCTGTTCGTTACAGGATAGTGATATTTCTAGGTTTTACAAAGTGATATCAGTACAGTGTCAGTTATCACTCCTTGTACAACCAACTTCAAAATCTGCTGAATGTATGTCTTGCATTCAATGTAATTGCTCTTACAGTTGATATAACATGCTATTGCAAGATTGAGTACATATACAATGAAATGAAGCCACCTTCTATACAGCTAGAGGAAAAAGGTGCTCCATACTGCCACTCAGTGGGAATCCTCGGGAGTAACACAGAAAATTATTTTGTGTAACAAACTATTACAATTTACAATCCAATGTAATTCTTGTATAGTATTCATTGATTATTCTTCTGCGATATCTTAGTTACACAACAGTGAAATTTCTAGGTTTTTCAAAGTGATATCAATACAGTGTCAGTTATCACTCCTTGTACAACCAACTTAAAAATCTGATGAATGTATCTCTTGCATTCAATTTAACTGCTCTTACCGTTGCTATATCATGCTTTTATATGGTTGAATACAGAAACAATGAAATGAAGCCACCTTCTATACAAGTATAGTAAAAAGGTGCTCCATACTACCACTCAGTGGGATTCCTCCGGAGTAACGCAGAAAGTCATTTCGTGTAACAAACTATTACAATTTATAATCCAATGTATTTCTGGTATAGTATTCATTGATTACTCTTCTGCGAACTCTTGGTTAGACAACAGTGAAATTTCTAGGTTTTTCAAAGTGATATCAATACAGTGTCAGTTATCACTCCTTGTACAACCAACTTCAAAATCTGATGAATGTATCTCTGGCGTTCAATGTATCTGCTCTTACCGTTGCTATATCATGCTTTTATATGGTTGAGTAGATATACAATGAAATGAAGCCACCTTCTATACAACTACACTAAAAAGGTGCTCCATACTGCCACTCAGTGGGATTCCTCGGGAGTAACGCAGAAAGTCATTTTGTGTAACAAACTATTACAATTTACAATCCAATGTATTTCTTGTATAGTATTCATTGATTACTCTTCCGTGAACTCTTGGTTAGACAACAGTGAAATTTCTACGTTTTACAAAGTGATATCAGTACAGTGTCAGTTATCACTCCTTGTACAACCAACTTCAAAATCTGATGAATGTATCTCTTGCATTCAATGTAATTGCTCTTACAGTTGATATATCTTGATTTTATATGGTTGAATACATATACAATTAAATGAAGCCACCTTCTATACAGCTGGAGGAAAAAGGTGCTCCATTCTGCCACTCAGTGGGATTCCTCGGGAGTAACGCAGAAAGTCATTTTGTGTAACAAACTATTACAATTTACAATCCAATGTATTTCTTGCATAGTATTCATTGATTATTCTTCTGCGATCTCTTGGTTAGACAACAGTGAAATTTCTAGGTTTTACAACGTGATATCAATACAGTGTCAGTAATCACTCTTTGTACAACCAACTTCAAAATCTGATGAATGTATCTCTTGCATTCAATGTAACTGCTCTTACAGTCGCTATATCATGCTTTTATATGGTTGAGTACATATACAATAAAATGAAGCCACCTTCTATACAACTATAGGAAAACGGTGCTCCATACTGCCACTCAGTGGGATTCCTCGGGAGTAACGCAGAAAGTCATTTTGTATAACAAACTATTACAATTTACAATCCAATGTATTTCTTGTATAGTATTCATTGATTACTCTTCTGTGAACTCTTGGTTAGACAACAGTGAAATTTCTACATTTTACAAAGTGATATCAGTAGAGTGTCAGTTATCACTTCTTGTACAACCACCTTCAAAATCTGATGAATGTATCTCTTGCATTCAATGTAATTACTCTTACAGTTGATATATCATCCTTTTATATGTTTGAGTACATATACGAATAAATGAAGCCACCTTCTATACAGCTGGAGGAAAAAGGTGCTCCATTCTGCCACTCAGTGGGATTCCTCGGGAGTAACGCAGAAAGTCATTTTGTGTAACAAACTATTACAATTTACAATCCAATGTATTTCTTGTATGGTATTCATTGATTACTCTTCTGTGAACTCTTGGTTAGACAACAGTGAAATTTCTAAGTATTTCAAAGTGATATCAATACAGTGTCAGTTCTCACTACTTGTACAACCAACTTCAAAATCTGATGAATGTATCTCTTGCATTCAATGTAACTGCTCTTACCGTTGCTATATCATGCTTTTATATGGTTGAGTACATAAACAAAAAAATGAAGCCACCTTCTATACAACTACAGTAAAAAGGTGCTCCATACTGCCACTCAGTGGGATTCCTCGGGAGTAACGCAGAAAGTCATTTTGTTTAACAAACTATTACAATTTACAATCCAATGTATTTCTTGTATAGTATTCATTGATTACTCTTCTGTGATCTCTTTGTTAGACAACAGTGAAATTTCTTGGTTTTACAACGTGATATCAATACAGTGTCAGTAATCACTCCTTCTACAACCAACTTCAAAATCTGATGAATGTATCTCTTGCATTCAATGTAACTGCTCTTACCGTTGCTACATCATGCTTTTATATGGTTGAGTACATATACAATGAAATGAAGCCACCTTCTATACAACTATAGTAAAAAGGAGCTCCATACTGCTACTCAGTGGGATTCCTCGGGAGTAACGCAGAAAGTCATTTTGTGTAACAAACTATTACAATGTACAATTTCTTGTATAGTATTCATTGATTACTCTTTTCAATGATCTGTTCGTTACAGGATAGTGATATTTCTAGGTTTTACAAAGTGATATCAGTACAGTGTCAGTTATCACTCCTTGTACAACCAACTTCAAAATCTGCTGAATGTATGTCTTGCATTCAATGTAATTGCTCTTACAGTTGATATAACATGCTATTGCAAGATTGAGTACATATACAATGAAATGAAGCCACCTTCTATACAGCTAGAGGAAAAAGGTGCTCCATACTGCCACTCAGTGGGAATCCTCGGGAGTAACACAGAAAATTATTTTGTGTAACAAACTATTACAATTTACAATCCAATGTAATTCTTGTATAGTATTCATTGATTACTCTTCTGCGATATCTTAGTTACACAACAGTGAAATTTCTAGGTTTTTCAAAGTGATATCAATACAGTGTCAGTTATCACTCCTTGTACAACCAACTTAAAAATCTGATGAATGTATCTCTTGCATTCAATTTAACTGCTCTTACCGTTGCTATATCATGCTTTTATATGGTTGAGTACATAAACAATGAAATGAAGCCACCTTCTATACAACTACAGTAAAAAGGTGCTCCATACTGCCACTCGGTGGGATTCCTCCGGAGTAACGCAGAAAGTCATTTCGTGTAACAAACTATTACAATTTATAATCCAATGTATTTCTTGTATAGTATTCATTGATTACTCTTCTGCGAACTCTTGGTTAGACAACAGTGAAATTTCTAGGTTTTTCAAAGTGATATCAATACAGTGTCAGTTATCACTCCTTGTACAACCAACTTCAAAATCTGATGAATGTATCTCTGGCGTTCAATGTATCTGCTCTTACCGTTGCTATATCATGCTTTTATATGGTTGAGTAGATATACAATGAAATGAAGCCACCTTCTATACAACTACACTAAAAAGGTGCTCCATACTACCACTCAGTGGGATTCCTCGGGAGTAACGCAGAAAGTCATTTTGTGTAACAAACTATTACAATTTACAATCCAATGTATTTCTTGTATAGTATTCATTGATTACTCTTCTGCGATCTCTTGGTTAGACAACAGTGAAATTTCTACGTTTTACAAAGTGATATCAGTACAGTGTCAGTTATCACTCCTTGTACAACCAAATTCAAAATCTGATGAATGTATCTCTTGCATTCAATGTAATTGCTCTTACAGTTGATATATCTTGATTTTATATGGTTGAATACATATACAATTAAATGAAGCCACCTTCTATACAGCTGGAGGAAAAAGGTGCTCCATTCTGCCACTCAGTGGGATTCCTCGGGAGTAACGCAGAAAGTCATTTTGTGTAACAAACTATTACAATTTACAATCCAATGTATTTCTTGCATAGTATTCATTGATTATTCTTCTGTGATCTCTTGGTTAGACAACAGTGAAATTTCTAGGTTTTACAACGTGATATCAACACAGTGTCAGTAATCACTCTTTGTATAACCAACTTCAAAATCTGATGAATGTATCTCTTGTATTCAATGTAACTGCTCTTACAGTCGCTATATCATGCTTTTATATGGTTGAGTACATATACAATGAAATGAAGCCACCTTCTATACAACTATAGTAAAAAGGAGCTCCATACTGCCACTCAGTGGGATTCCTCGGGAGTAACGCAGAAAGTCATTTTGTGTAACAAACTATTACAATATATAATTTCTTGTATATTATTCATTGATTACTCTTTTCAATGATCTGTTGGTTACAGGATAGTGATATTTCTAGGTTTTACAAAGTGATATCAGTACAGTGTCAGTTATCACTCCTTGTAGAACCAACTTCAAAATCTGATGAATGTATCTCTGGCATTCAATGTAACTGCTCTTACAGTTGCTATATCATGCTTTTATATGGTTGAGTACATATACAATAAAAAGAAGCCACCTTCTATACAACTACAGTAAAAAGGTGCTCCATACTGCCACTCAGTGGGATTCCTCGGGAGTAACGCAGAAAGTCATTTTGTATAACAAACTATTACAATTTACAATCCAATGTATTTCTTGTATAGTATTCATTGATTACTCTTCTGTGAACTCTTGGTTAGACAACAGTGAAATTTCTACATTTTACAAAGTGATATCAGTAGAGTGTCAGTTATCACTCCTTGTACAACCACCTTCAAAATCTGATGAATGTATCTCTTGCATTCAATGTACTCTTACAGTTGATATATCATCCTTTTATATGGTTGAGTACATATACGAATAAATGAAGCCACCTTCTATACACCTGGAGGAAAAAGGTGCTCCATTCTGCCACTCAGTGGGATTCCTCGGGAGTAACGCAGAAAGTCATTTTGTGTAACAAACTATTACAATTTACAATCCAATGTATTTCTTGTATGGTATTCATTGATTACTCTTCTGTGAACTCTTGATTAGACAACAGTGAAATTTCTAAGTATTTCAAAGTGATATCAATACAGTGTCAGTTCTCACTACTTGTACAACCAACTTCAAAATCTGATGAATGTATCTCTTGCATTCAATGTAACTGCTCTTACCGTTGCTATATCATGCTTTTATATGGTTGAGTACATAAACAAAGAAATGAAGCCACCTTCTATACAACTACAGTAAAAAGGTGCTCCATACTGCCACTCAGTGGGATTCCTCGGGAGTAACGCAGAAAGTCATTTTGTGTAACAAACTATTACAATTTACAATCCAATGTATTTCTTGTATAGTATTCATTGATTACTCTTCTGTGATCTCTTTGTTAGACAACAGTGAAATTTCTTGGTTTTACAACGTGATATCAATACAGTGTCAGTAATCACTCCTTCTACAACCAACTTCAAAATCTGATGAATGTATCTCTTGCATTCAATGTAACTGCTCTTACCGTTGCTACATCATGCTTTTATATGGTTGAGTACATATACAATGAAATGAAGCCACCTTCTATACAACTACAGTAAAAAGGTGCTCCATACTGCCACTCAGTGGGATTCCTCGGGAGTAACGCAGAAAGTCATTTTGTGTAACAAACTATTACAAATTACAATCCAATGTATTTCTTGTATAGTATTCATTGATTACTCTTCTGCGATCTCTTGGTTAGACAACAGTGAAATTTCTTGGTTTTACAACGTGATATTAATACAGTGTCAGTAATCACTCCTTGTACAACCAACTTCAAAATCTGATGAATGTATCTCTTGCATTCAATGTAACTGCTCTTACAGTTGCTATATCATGCTTTTATATGGTTGAGTACATATACAATGAAATGAAGCCACCTTCTATACAACTATAGTAAAAAGGAGCTCCATACTGCCACTCAGTGGGATTCCTCGGGAGTAACGCAGAAAGTCATTTTGTGTAACAAACTATTACAATATATAATTTCTTGTATAGTATTAATTGATTACTCTTTTCAATGATCTGTTTGTTACAGGATAGTATTATTTCTAGGTTTTACAAAGTAATATCAGTACAGTGTCAGTTATCACTCCTTGTACAAACAACTTCAAAATCTGATGAATGTATCTCTGGCATTCAATGTAACTGCTCTTACAGTTGCTATATCATGCTTTTATATGGTTGAGTACATATACAATGAAATGAAGCCACCTTCTATACAACTATAGCAAAAAGGTGCTCCATACTGCCACTCAGTGGGATTCCTTCGGAGTAACGCAGAAAGTAATTTTGTGTAACAAACTATTACAATTTACAATGCAATGTATTTCTTGTATAGTATTCATTGATTACTCTTCTGTGAACTCTTGGTTAGACAACAGTGAAATTTCTTCGTTTTACAAAGTGATATCAGTACAGTGTCAGTTATCACTCCTTGTACAACCAACTTCAAAATCTGATGAATGTATCTCTTGCATTCAATGTAATTGCTCTTACAGTTGATATATCTTGATCTTATATGGTAGAGTACATACACAATGAAATGAAGCCACCTTCTATACAACTACAGTAAAAAGGTGCTCCATACTGCCACTCAGTGGGATTCCTCGGGAGTAACGGAGAAAGTCATTTTGTGTAACAAACTATTACAATTTACAATCCAATGTATTTCTTGCATAGTATTCATTGATTAGTCTTCTGCGATCTCTTGGTTAGACAACAGTGAAATTTCTAAGTTTTACAACGTGATATCAATACAGTGTCAGTAATCACTCCTTGTACAACCAACTTCAAAATCTGATGAATGTATCTCTTGCATTCAATGTAACTGCTCTTACAGTTGCTATATCATGCTTTTATATGGTTGAGTACATATACAATGAAATGAAGCCGCCTTCTATACAACTATAGTAAAAAGGAGCTCCATACTGCCACTCAGTGGGATTCCTCGGGAGTAACGCAGAAAGTCATTTTGTGTAACAAACTATTACAATATATAATTTCTTGTATATTATTCATTAATACTCTTTTCAATGATCTGTTGGTTACAGGATAGTGATATTTCTAGGTTTTACAAAGTGATATCAGTACAGTGTCAGTTATCACTCCTTGTACAAACAACTTCAAAATCTGATGAATGTATCTCTGGCATTCAATGTAACTGCTCTTACAGTTGCTATATCATGCTTTTATATGGTTGAGTACATATACAATGAAATGAAGCCACCTTCTATACAACTATAGCAAAAAGGTGCTCCATTCTGCCACTCAGTGGGATTCCTCGGGAGTAACGCAGAAAGTCATTTTGTGTAACAAACTATTACAATTTACAATCCAATGTATTTCTTGTATAGTATTCATTGATTACTCTTCTGTGAACTCTTGGTTAGACAACAGTGAAATTTCTACATTTTCAAAGTGATATCAATACAGTGTCAGTTCTCACTACTTGTACAACCAATTTCAAAATCTGATGAATGTATCTCTTGCATTCAATGTAACTGCTCTTACCGTTGCTATATCATGCTTTTATATGGTTGAGTACATATACAATGAAATGAAGCCACCTTCTATACAACTACAGTAAAAAGGTGCTCCATACTGCCACTCAGTGGGATTCCTCGGGAGTAACGCAGAAAGTCATTTTGTGTAACAAACTATTACAATTTACAATCCAATGTATTTCTTGTATAGTATTCATTGATTACTCTTCTGCGATCTCTTGGTTAGACAACAGTGAAATTTCTTGGTTTTACAACGTGATATCAATACAGTGTCAGTAATCACTCCTTGTACAACCAACTTCAAAATCTGATGAATGTATCTCTTGCATTCAATGTAACTGCTCTTACAGTTGCTATATCATGCTTTTATATGGTTGAGTACATATACAATTAAATGAAGCCACCTTCTATACAACTATAGTAAAAAGGTGCTCCATACTGCCACTCAGTGGGATTCCTCGGGAGTAACGCAGAAAGTCATTTTGTATAACAAACTATTACAATATACAATTTCTTGTATAGTATTCATTGATTACTCTTTTCAATGATCTGTTCGTTACAGGATAGTGATATTTCTAGGTTTTACAAAGTGATATCAGTACAGTGTCCGTTATCACTCCTTGTACAACAAACTTCAAAATCTGATGAATGTATGTCTTGCATTCAATGTAATTGCTCTTACAGTTGATATAACATGCTATTGCAAGATTGAGTACAAATACAATGAAATGAAGCCACCTTCTATACAGCTAGAGGAAAAAGGTGCTCCATACTGCCACTCAGTGGGAATCCTCGGGAGTAACACAGAAAATAATTTTGTGTAACAAACTATTACAATTTACAATCCAATGTAATTCTTGTATAGTATTCATTGATTACTCTTCTGCGATATCTTGGTTACACAACAGTGAAATTTCTAGGTTTTTCAAAGTGATATCAATACAGTGTCAGTTATCACTCCTTGTACAACCAACTTAAAAATCTGATGAATGTATCTCTTGCATTCAATTTAACTGCTCTTACCGTTGCTATATCATGCTTTTATATGGTTGAGTACATATACAATGAAATGAAGCCACCTTCTATACAGCTGGAGGAAAAAGGTGCTCCATTCTGCCACTCAGTGGGATTCCTCGGGAGTAACGCAGAAAGTCATGTCGTGTAACAAACTATTACAATTTATAATCCAATGTATTTCTTGTATAGTATTCATTGATTACTCTTCTGTGAACTCTTGGTTAGACAACAGTGAAATTTCTACGTTTTACAAAGTTATATCAGTACAGTGTCAGTTATCACTCCTTGTACAACCAACTTCAAAATCTGATGAATGCATCTCTTGCATTCAATGTAATTGCTCTTACAGTTGATATATCTTGATTTTATATGGTTGAATACATATACAATTAAATGAAGCCACCTTCTATACAGCTGGAGGAAAAAGGTGCTCCATTCTGCCACTCAGTGGGATTCCTCGGGAGTAACGCAGAAAGTCATTTTGTGTAAAAAACTATTACAATTTACAATCCAATGTATTTCTTGCATAGTATTAAGTGATTACTCTTCTGCGATCTCTTGGTTAGACAACAGTGAAATTTCTAGGTTTTACAACGTGATATAAATACAGTGTCAGTAATCACTCCTTGTACAACCAACTTCAAAATCTGATGAATGTATCTCTTGCATTCAATGTAACTGCTCTTACAGTCGCTACGTCATGCTTTTATATGGTTGAGTACATATACAATGAAATGAAGCCACCTTCTATACAACTATAGTAAAAAGGAGCTCCATACTGCCACTCAGTGGGATTCCTCGGGAGTAACGCAGAAAGTCATTTTGTGTAACAAACTATTACAATATATAATTTCTTGTATATTATTCATTGATTACTCTTTTCAATGATCTGTTGGTTACAGGATAGTGATATTTCTAGGTTTTACAATGTGATATCAGTACAGTGTCAGTTATCACTCCTTGTACAAACAACTTCAAAATCTGATGTATTTATCTCTGGCATTCAATGTAATTACTCTTACAGTTGCTATATCATGCTTTTATATGGTTGAGTACATATACAATGAAATGAAGCCACCTTCTATACAACTATAGCAAAAAGGTGCTCCATACTGCCACTCAGTGGGATTCCTCGGGAGTAACGCAGAAAGTCATTTTGTGTAACAAACTGTTACAATTTACAATCCAATGTATTTCTTGTATAGTATTCATTGATTACTCTTCTGTGAACTCTTGGTTAGACAACAGTGAAATTTCTACATTTTCAAAGTGATATCAGTACAGTGTCAGTTATCACTCATTGTACAACCAACTTCAAAATCTGATGAATTTATCTCTTGCATTCAATGTAATTACTCTTACAGTTGATATATCATGCTTTTATATGGTTGAGTACATATACGATTAAATGAAGCCACCTTCTATACAGCTGGAGGAAAAAGGTGCTCCATTCTGCCACTCAGTGGGATTCCTCGGGAGTAACGCAGAAAGTCATTTTGTGTAACAAACTATTACAATTTACAATCCAATGTATTTCTTGTATAGTATTCATTGATTACTCTTCTGTGAACTCTTGGTTAGACAACAGTGAAATTTCTAAGTATTTCAAAGTGATATCAATACAGTGTCAGTTCTCACTACTTGTACAACCAACTTCAAAATCTGATGAATGTATCTCTTGCATTCAATGTAACTGCTCTTACCGTTGCTATATCATGCTTTTATATGGTTGAGTACATATACAATGAAATGAAGCCACCTTCTATACAACTACAGTAAAAAGGTGCTCCATGCTGCCACTCAGTGGGATTCCTCGGGAGTAACGCAGAAAGTCATTTTGTGTAACAAACTATTACAATTTACAATCCAATGTATTTCTTGTATAGTATTCATTGATTACTCTTCTGCGATCTCTTGGTTAGACAACAGTGAAATTTCTACGTTTTACAACGTGATATCAATACAGTGTCAGTAATCACTCCTTGTACAACCAACTTCAAAATCTGATGAATGTATCTCTTGCATTCAATGTAACTGCTCTTACAGTTGCTATATCATGCTTTTATATGGTTGAGTACATATACAATGAAATGAAGCCACCTTCTATACAACTACAGTAAAAAGGTGCTCCATACTGCCACTCAGTGGGATTCCTCGGGAGTAACGCAGAAAGTCATTTTGTATAACAAACTATTACAATTTACAATCCAATGTATTTCTTGTATAGTATTCATTGATTACTCTTCTGTGAACTCTTGGTTAGACAACAGTGAAATTTCTACGTTTTACAAAGTTATATCAGTACAGTGTCAGTTATCACTCCTTGTACAACCAACTTCAAAATCTGATGAATGCATCTCTTGCATTCAATGTAATTGCTCTTACAATTGATATATCTTGATTTTATATGGTTGAATACATATACAATTAAATGAAGCCACCTTCTATACAGCTGGAGGAAAAAGGTGCTCCATTCTGCCACTCAGTGGGATTCCTCGGGAGTAACGCAGAAAGTCATTTTGTGTAAAAAACTATTACAATTTACAATCCAATGTATTTCTTGCATAGTATTAAGTGATTACTCTTCTGCGATCTCTTGGTTAGACAACAGTGAAATTTCTAGGTTTTACAACGTGAAATAAATACAGTGTCAGTAATCACTCCTTGTACAACCAACTTCAAAATCTGATGAATGTATCTCTTGCATTCAATGTAACTGCTCTTACAGTCGCTACGTCATGCTTTTATATGGTTGAGTACATATACAATGAAATGAAGCCACCTTCTATACAACTATAGTAAAAAGGAGCTCCATACTGCCACTCAGTGGGATTCCTCGGGAGTAACGCAGAAAGTCATTTTGTGTAACAAACTATTACAATATATAATTTCTTGTATATTATTCATTGATTACTCTTTTCAATGATCTGTTGGTTACAGGATAGTGATATTTCTAGGTTTTACAAAGTGATATCAGTACAGTGTCAGTTATCACTCCTTGTACAAACAGCTTCAAAATCTGATGTATTTATCTCTGGCATTCAATGTAATTACTCTTACAGTTGCTATATCATGCTTTTATATGGTTCAGTACATATACAATGAAATGAAGCCACCTTCTATACAACTATAGCAAAAAGGTGCTCCATACTGCCACTCAGTGGGATTCCTCGGGAGTAACGCAGAAAGTCATTTTGTGTAACAAACTATTACAATTTACAATCCAATGTATTTCTTGTATAGTATTCATTGATTACTCTTCTGTGAACTCTTGGTTAGACAACAGTGAAATTTCTACATTTTCAAAGTGATATCAGTACAGTGTCAGTTAGCACTCATTGTACAACCAACTTCAAAATCTGATGAATGCATCTCTTGCATTCAATGTAATTACTCTTACAGTTGATATATCATGCTTTTATATGGTTGAGTACATATACGATTAAATGAAGCCACCTTCTATACAGCTGGAGGAAAAAGGTGCTCCATTCTGCCACTCAGTGGGATTCCTCGGGAGTAACGCAGAAAGTCATTTTGTGTAACAAACTATTACAATTTACAATCCAATGTATTTCTTGTATAGTATTCATTGATTACTCTTCTGTGTACTCTTGGTTAGACAACAGTGAAATTTCTAAGTATTTCAAAGTGATATCAATACAGTGTCAGTTCTCACTACTTGTACAACCAACTTCAAAATCTGATGAATGTATCTCTTGCATTCAATGTAACTGCTCTTACCGTTGCTATATCATGCTTTTATATGGTTGAGTACATATACAATGAAATGAAGCCACCTTCTATACAACTACAGTAAAAAGGTGCTCCATACTGCCACTCAGTGGGATTCCTCGGGAGTAACGCAGAAAGTCATTTTGTTTAACAAACTATTACAATATACAATTTCTTGTATAGTATACATTGATTACTCTTTTCAATGATCTGTTCGTTACAGGATAGTGATATTTCTAGGTTTTACAAAGTGATATCAGTACAGTGTCAGTTATCACTCCTTGTACAACAAACTTCAAAATCTGATGAATGTATGTCTTGCATTCAATGTAATTGCTCTTACAGTTGATATAACATGCTATTGCAAGATTGAGTACATATACAATGAAATGAAGCCACCTTCTATACAGCTAGAGGAAAAAGGTGCTCCATACTGCCACTCAGTGGGAATCCTCGGGAGTAACACAGAAAATAATTTTGTGTAACAAACTATTACAATTTACAATCCAATGTAATTCTTGTATAGTATTCATTGATTACTCTTCTGCGATATCTTGGTTAGACAACAGTGAAATTTCTAGGTTTTTCAAAGTGATATCAATACAGTGTCAGTTATCACTCCTTGTACAACCAACTTAAAAATCTGATGAATGTATCTCTTGCATTCAATTTAACTGCTCTTACCGTTGCTATATCATGCTTTTATATGGTTGAGTACATATACAATGAAATGAAGCCACCTTCTATACAACTACAGTAAAAAGGTGCTCCATACTGCCACTCAGTGGGATTCCTCGGGAGTAACGCAGAAAGTCATTTCGTGTAACAAACTATTACAATTTATAATCCAATGTATTTCTTGTATAGTATTAATTGATTACTCTTCTGCGAACTCTTAATTAGACAACAGTGAAATTTCTAGGTTTTTCAAAGTGATATCAATACAGTGTCAGTTATCACTCCTTGTACAACCAACTTCAAAATCTGATGAATGTATCTCTTGCGTTCAATGTATCTGATCTTACCGTTGCTATATCATGCTTTTATATGGTTGAGTAGATATACAATGAAATGAAGCCACCTTCTATACAACTACAGTAAAAAGGTGCTCCATACTGCCACTCAGTGGGATTCCTCGAAAGTAACGCAGAAAGTCATTTTGTGTAACAAACTATTACAATTTACAATCCAATGTATTTCTTGTATAGTATTCATTGATTACTCTTCTGTGAACTCTTGGTTAGACAACAGTGAAATTTCTACGTTTTACAAAGTGATATCAGTACAGAGTCAGTTATCACTCCTTGTACAACCAACTTCAAAATCTGATGAATGCATCTCTTGCATTCAATGTAATTGCTCTTACAGTTGATATATCTTGATTTTATATGGTTGAATACATATACAATTAAATGAAGCCACCTTCTATACAGCTGGAGGAAAAAGGTGCTCCATTCTGCCACTCAGTGGGATTCCTCGGGAGTAACGCAGAAAGTCATTTTGTGTAACAAACTATTACAATTTACAATCCAATGTATTTCTTGCATAGTATTCATTGATTACTCTTCTGCGATCTCTTGGTTAGACAACAGTGAAATTTCTAGGTTTTAGAACGTGATATCAATAAAGTGTCAGTAATCACTCCTTGTACAACCAACTTCAAAATCTGATGAATGTATCTCTTGCATTCAATGTAACTGCTCTTACAGTCGCTACGTCATGCTTTTATATGGTTGAGTACATATACAATGAAATGAAGCCACCTTCTATACAACTATAGTAAAAAGGAGCTCCATACTGCCACTCAGTGGGATTCCTCGGGAGTAACGCAGAAAGTCATTTTGTGTAACAAACTATTACAATATATAATTTCTTGTATAGTATTCATTGATTACTCTTTTCAATGATCTGTTTGTTACAGGATTGTGATATTTCTAGGTTTTACAAAGTGATATCAGTACAGTGTCAGTTATCACTCCTTGTACAAACAACTTCAAAATCTGATGAATGTATCTCTGGCATTCAATGTAACTGCTCTAACAGTTGCTATATCATGCTTTTATATGGTTGAGTACATAGACAATGAAATGAAGCCACCTTCTATACAACTATAGCAAAAAGGTGCTCCATACTGCCACTCAGTGGGATTCCTCGGGAGTAACGCAAAAAGTCATTTTGTGTAACAAACTATTACAATTTACAATGCAATGTATTTCTTGTATAGTATTCATTGATTACTCTTCTGCGAACTCTTGGTTAGACAACAGTGAAATTTCTACGTTTTATTAAGTGATATCAGTACAGTGTCAGTTATCACTCATTGTACAACCAACTTCAAAATCTGATGAATTTATCTCTTGCATTCAATGTAATTACTCTTACAGTCTCTATATCATGGTTTTATATGGTTGAGTACATATACGATTAAATGAAGCCACCTTCTATACAACTACAGTAAAAAGGAGCTCCATACTGCCACTCAGTGGGATTCCTCGGGAGTAACGCAGAAAGTCATTTTGTGTAACAAACTATTACAATTTACAATCCAATTTATTTCTTGTATAGTATTAATTGATTACTCTTCTGTGAACTCTTGGTTAGACAACAGTGAAATTTCTACGTTTTACAAAGTGATATCAGTACAGTGTCAGTTTTCACTCCTTGTATAAAAAACTTCAAAATCTGATGAATGTATCTCTGGCATTCAATGTAACTGCTCTTACAGTTGCTATATCATGCTTTTATATGGTTGAGTACATATACAATGAAATGAAGCCACCTTCTATACAACTATAGTAAAAGGGTGCTCCATACTGCCACTCAGTGGGATTCCTCCTGAGTAACGCAGAAAGTCATTTTGTGTAACAAACTATTACAATATACAATTTCTTGTATAGTATTCATTGATTACTCTTTTCAATGATCTGTTGGTTACAGGATAGTGATATTTCTAGGTTTTTCAAAGTGATATCAGTACAGTGTCAGTTATCACTCCTTGTACAAACAACTTCAAAATCTGATGAATGTATCTCTGGCATTCAATGTAACTGCTCTTACAGTTGCTATATCATGCTTTTATATGGTTGAGTACATAGACAATGAAATGAAGCCACCTTCTATACAACTATAGCAAAAAGGTGCTCCATACTGCCACTCAGTGGGATTCCTCGGGAGTAACGCAGAAAGTCATTTTGTGTAACAAACTATTACAATTTACAATCCAATGTATTTCTTGTATAGTATTCATTGATTACTCTTCTGTGAACTCTTGGTTAGACAACAGTGAAATTTCTACGTTTTACAAAGTGATATCAGTAGTGTCAGTTATCACTCCTTGTACAACCAACTTCAAAATCTGATGAATGTATCTCTTGCATTCAATGTAACTGCTCTTACAGTTGCTATATCATGCTTTTATATGGTTGAGTACATATACAATGAAATGAAGCCACCTTCTATACAACTATACTAAAAAGGTGCTCCATACTGCCACTCAGTGGGATTCCTCGTGAGTAACTCAGAAAGTCATTTTGTGTAACAAACTATTACAATTTACAATCCAATGTATTTCTTGTATAGTATTCATTGATTACACTTCTGCGATCTCTTGGTTAGACAACAGTGAAATTTCTAGGTTTTACAACGTGATATCAATACAGTGTCAGTAATCACTCCTTGTACAACCAACTTCAAAATCTGATGAATGTATCTCTTGCATTCAATGTAACTGCTCTTACAGTTGCTATATCATGCTTTTATATGGTTCAGTACATATACAATGAAATGAAGCCAGCTTCTATACAACTATAGTAAAAAGGAGCTCCATACTGCCACTCAGTGGGATTCCTCGGGAGTAACGCAGAAAGTCATTTTGTGTAACAAAGTATTACAATATTTAATTTCTTGTATATTATTCATTGATTACTCTTTTCAATGATCTGTTGGTTACAGGATAGTGATATTTCTAGGTTTTACAAAGTGATATCAGTACAGTGTCAGTTATCACTCCTTGTACAAACAACTTCAAAATCTGATGAATGTATCTCTGGCATTCAATGTAACTGCTCTTACAGTTGCTATATCATGCTTTTATATGGTTGAGTACATATACAATGAAATGAAGCCACCTTCTATACAACTATAGCAAAAAGGTGCTCCATACTGCCACTCAGTGGGATTCCTCGGGAGTAACGCAGATAGTCATTTTGTGTAACAAACTATTACAATTTACAATCCAATGTATTCCTTGTATAGTATTAATTGATTACTCTTCTTTGAACTCTTGGTTAGACAACAGTGAAATTTCTACGGTTTACAATGTGATATCAGTACAGTGTCAGTTATCACTCCTTGTACAACCAACTTAAAAATCTGATGAATGTATCTCTTGCATTCAATGTAATTGCTCTTACAGTTGATATATCTTGATTTTATATGGTTGAGTACATATACAATTAAATGAAGCCACCTTCTGTACAGCTGGAGGAAAAAGGTGCTCCATACTGCCACTCAGTGGGATTCCTCGGGAGTATCGCAGAAAGTCATTTAGTGTAACAAACTATTACAATTTACAATCCAATGTATTTCTTGTATAGTATTCATTGATTACTCTTCTGCGATCTCTTGGTTAGACAACAGTGAAATTTCTAGGTTTTACAACGTGATATCAATACAGTGTCAGTAATCACTCCTTGTACAACGAACTTCAAAATCTGATGAATGTATCTCTTGCATTCAATGTAACTGCTCTTACAGTTGCTATATCATGCTTTTATATGATTGAGTACATATACAATGAAATGAAGCCACCTTCTATACAACTATAGTAAAAAGGTGCTCCGTACTGCCACTCAGTGGGATTCCTTGAAATGAAGTACACAGAAAATAATTTTGTGTAACAAACTATTAAAATTTACAATCCAATGTAATTCTTGTATAGTATTCATTGATTACTCTTCTGCGATCTCTTGGTTACACAACAGTGAAATTTCTAGTTTTTTCAAAGTGATATCAATACAGTGTCAGTTATCACTCCTTGTACAACCAACTTCAAAATCTGATGAATCTCTTGCATTCAATTTAACTGCTCTTACCGTTGCTATATCATGCTTTTATATGGTTGAGTACATATACAATAAAATGAAGCCACCTTCTATACAACTACAGTAAAAAGGTGCTCCGTACTGCCACTCAGTGGGATTCCTCGGGAGAAACGCAGAAAGTCATTTTGTGTAACAAACTATTACAATATATAATTTCTTGTATAGTATTCATTGATTACTCTTTTCAATGATCTGTTCGTTACAGGATAGTGATATTTCCAGGTTTTACAAAGTGATATCAGTACAGTGTCAGTTATCACTCCTTGTACAACCAACTTCAAAATCTGATGAATGTATGTCTTGCATTCAATGTAATTGCTCTTACAGTTGATATAACATGCTATTGCAAGATTGAGTACATATACAATGAAATGAAGCCACCTTCTATACAGCTAGAGGAAAAAGGTGCTCCATACTGCCACTCAGTGGGAATCCTCGGGAGTAAAACAGAAAATAATTTTGTGTAACAAAGTATTACAATTTACAATCCAATGTAATTCTTGTATAGTATTCATTGATTACTCTTCTGCGATATCTTGGTTAGACAACAGTGAAATTTCTAGGTTTTTCAAAGTGATATCAATACAGTGTCAGTTATCACTCCTTGTACAACCAACTTAAAAATCTGATGAATGTATCTCTTGCATTCAATTTAACTGCTCTTACCGTTGCTATATCATGCTTTTATATGGTTGAGTACATATACAATGAAATGAAGCCACCTTCTATACAACTACAGTAAAAAGGTGCTCCATACTGCCACTCAGTGGGATTCCTCGGGAGTAACGCAGAAAGTCATTTCGTGTAACAAACTATTACAATTTATAATCCAATGTATTTCTTGTATAGTATTCATTGATTACTCTTCTGCGAACTCTTAATTAGACAACAGTGAAATTTCTAGGTTTTTCAAAGTGATATCAATACAGTGTCAGTTATCACTCCTTGTACAACCAACTTCAAAATCTGATGAATGTATCTCTTGCGTTCAATGTATCTGATCTTACCGTTGCTATATCATGCTTTTATATGGTTGAGTAGATATACAATGAAATGAAGCCACCTTCTATACAACTACAGTAAAAAGGTGCTCCATACTGCCACTCAGTGGGATTCCTCGAAAGTAACGCAGAAAGTCATTTTGTGTAACAAACTATTACAATTTACAATCCAATGTATTTCTTGTATAGTATTCATTGATTACTCTTCTGTGAACTCTTGGTTAGACAACAGTGAAATTTCTACGTTTTACAAAGTGATATCAGTACAGAGTCAGTTATCACTCCTTGTACAACCAACTTCAAAATCTGATGAATGCATCTCTTGCATTCAATGTAATTGCTCTTACAGTTGATATATCTTGATTTTATATGGTTGAATACATATACAATTAAATGAAGCCACCTTCTATACAGCTGGAGGAAAAAGGTGCTCCATTCTGCCACTCAGTGGGATTCCTCGGGAGTAACGCAGAAAGTCATTTTGTGTAACAAACTATTACAATTTACAATCCAATGTATTTCTTGCATAGTATTCATTGATTACTCTTCTGCGATCTCTTGGTTAGACAACAGTGAAATTTCTAGGTTTTAGAACGTGATATCAATAAAGTGTCAGTAATCACTCCTTGTACAACCAACTTCAAAATCTGATGAATGTATCTCTTGCATTCAATGTAACTGCTCTTACAGTCGCTACGTCATGCTTTTATATGGTTGAGTACATATACAATGAAATGAAGCCACCTTCTATAGTAAAAAGGAGCTCCATACTGCCACTCAGTGGGATTCCTCGGGAGTAACGCAGAAAGTCATTTTGTGTAACAAACTATTACAATATATAATTTCTTGTATAGTATTCATTGATTACTCTTTTCAATGATCTGTTTGTTACAGGATAGTGATATTTCTAGGTTTTACAAAGTGATATCAGTACAGTGTCAGTTATCACTCCTTGTACAAACAACTTCAAAATCTGATGAATGTATCTCTGGCATTCAATGTAACTGCTCTAACAGTTGCTATATCATGCTTTTATATGGTTGAGTACATAGACAATGAAATGAAGCCACCTTCTATACAACTATAGCAAAGAGGTGCTCCATACTGCCACTCAGTGGGATTCCTCGGGAGTAACGCAAAAAGTCATTTTGTGTAACAATTTACAATCCAATGTTTTGTGTAACAATTTACAATCCAATGTATTTCTTGCAAAGTATTCATTGATTACTCTTCTGCGATCTCTTGGTTAGACAACAGTGAAATTTCTAGGTTTTAGAACGTGATATCAATAAAGTGTCAGTAATCACTCCTTGTACAACCAACTTCAAAATCTGATGAATGTATCTCTTGCATTCAATGTAACTGCTCCATACTGCCACTCAGTGGGATTCCTCGGGAGTAACGCAAAAAGTCATTTTGTGTAACAAACTATTACAATTTACAATGCAATGTATTTCTTGTATAGTATTCATTGATTACTCTTCTGCGAACTCTTGGTTAGACAACAGTGAAATTTCTACGTTTTATTAAGTGATATCAGTACAGTGTCAGTTATCACTCATTGTACAACCAACTTCAAAATCTGATGAATTTATCTCTTGCATTCAATGTAATTACTCTTACAGTCTCTATATCATGGTTTTATATGGTTGAGTACATATACGATAAAATGAAGCCACCTTCTATACAACTACAGTAAAAAGGAGCTCCATACTGCCACTCAGTGGGATTCCTCGGGAGTAACGCAGAAAGTCATTTTGTGTAACAAACTATTACAATTTACAATCCAATTTATTTCTTGTATAGTATTCATTGATTACTCTTCTGTGAACTCTTGGTTAGACAACAGTGAAATTTCTACGTTTTACAAAGTGATATCAGTACAGTGTCAGTTTTCACTCCTTGTATAAAAAACTTCAAAATCTGATGAATGTATCTCTGGCATTCAATGTAACTGCTCTTACAGTTGCTATATCATGCTTTTATATGGTTGAGTACATATACAATGAAATGAAGCCACCTTCTATACAACTATAGTAAAAGGGTGCTCCATACTGCCACTCAGTGGGATTCCTCCTGAGTAACGCAGAAAGTCATTTTGTGTAACAAACTATTACAATATACAATTTCTTGTATAGTATTCATTGATTACTCTTTTCAATGATCTGTTGGTTACAGGATAGTGATATTTCTAGGTTTTTCAAAGTGATATCAGTACAGTGTCAGTTATCACTCCTTGTACAAACAACTTCAAAATCTGATGAATGTATCTCTGGCATTCAATGTAACTGCTCTTACAGTTGCTATATCATGCTTTTATATGGTTGAGTACATAGACAATGAAATGAAGCCACCTTCTATACAACTATAGCAAAAAGGTGCTCCATACTGCCACTCAGTGGGATTCCTCGGGAGTAACGCAGAAAGTAATTTTGTGTAACAAACTATTACAATTTACAATCCAATGTATTTCTTGTATAGTATTCATTGATTACTCTTCTGTGAACTCTTGGTTAGACAACAGTGAAATTTCTACGTTTTACAAAGTGATATCAGTACAGTGTCAGTTATCACTCCTTGTACAACCAACTTCAAAATCTGATGAATGTATCTCTTGCATTCAATGTAACTGCTCTTACAGTTGCTATATCATGCTTTTATATGGTTGAGTACATATACAATGAAATGAAGCCACCTTCTATACAACTATACTAAAAAGGTGCTCCATACTGCCACTCAGTGGGATTCCTCGTGAGTAACTCAGAAAGTCATTTTGTGTAACAAACTATTACAATTTACAATCCAATGTATTTCTTGTATAGTATTCATTGATTACACTTCTGCGATCTCTTGGTTAGACAACAGTGAAATTTCTAGGTTTTACAACGTGATATCAATACAGTGTCAGTAATCACTCCTTGTACAACCAACTTCAAAATCTGATGAATGTATCTCTTGCATTCAATGTAACTGCTCTTACAGTTGCTATATCATGCTTTTATATGGTTCAGTACATATACAATGAAATGAAGCCAGCTTCTATACAACTATAGTAAAAAGGAGCTCCATACTGCCACTCAGTGGGATTCCTCGGGAGTAACGCAGAAAGTCATTTTGTGTAACAAAGTATTACAATATTTAATTTCTTGTATATTATTCATTGATTACTCTTTTCAATGATCTGTTGGTTACAGGATAGTGATATTTCTAGGTTTTACAAAGTGATATCAGTACAGTGTCAGTTATCACTCCTTGTACAAACAACTTCAAAATCTGATGAATGTATCTCTGGCATTCAATGTAACTGCTCTTACAGTTGCTATATCATGCTTTTATATGGTTGAGTACATATACAATGAAATGAAGCCACCTTCTATACAACTATAGCAAAAAGGTGCTCCATACTGCCACTCAGTGGGATTCCTCGGGAGTAACGCAGATAGTCATTTTGTGTAACAAACTATTACAATTTACAATCCAATGTATTCCTTGTATAGTATTAATTGATTACTCTTCTTTGAACTCTTGGTTAGACAACAGTGAAATTTCTACGGTTTACAATGTGATATCAGTACAGTGTCAGTTATCACTC
Source organism: Lepidodactylus listeri (assembly GCA_029233225.1). NCBI lineage: Eukaryota > Metazoa > Chordata > Lepidosauria > Squamata > Gekkonidae > Lepidodactylus > Lepidodactylus listeri. The sequence continues at coordinate 507,946 of JARCFY010000032.1, forward strand.
CTTGTACAACCAACTTAAAAATCTGATGAATGTATCACTTGCATTCAATGTAATTGCTCTTACAGTTGATATATCTTGATTTTATATGGTTGAGTACATATACAATTAAATGAAGCCACCTTCTATACAGCTGGAGGAAAAAGGTGCTCCATACTGCCACTCAGTGGGATTCCTCGGGAGTATCGCAGAAAGTCATTTAGTGTAACAAACTATTACAATTTACAATCCAATGTATTTCTTGTATAGTATTCATTGATTACTCTTCTGCGATCTCTTGGTTAGACAACAGTGAAATTTCTAGGTTTTACAACGTGATATCAATACAGTGTCAGTAATCACTCCTTGTACAACGAACTTCAAAATCTGATGAATGTATCTCTTGCATTCAATGTAACTGCTCTTACAGTTGCTATATCATGCTTTTATATGATTGAGTACATATACAATGAAATGAAGCCACCTTCTATACAACTATAGTAAAAAGGAGCTCCATACTGCCACTCAGTGGGATTCCTCGGGAGTAACGCAGAAAGTCATTTAGTGTAACAAACTATTACAATTTACAATCCAATGTAATTCTTGTATAGTATTCATTGATTACTCTTCTGCGATCTCTTGGTTACACAACAGTGAAATTTCTAGGTTTTTCAAAGTGATATCAATACAGTGTCAGTTATCACTCCTTGTACAACCAACTTCAAAATCTGATGAATGTATCTCTTGCATTCAATTTAACTGCTCTTACCGTTGCTATATTATGCTTTTATATGGTTGAGTACATATACAATAAAATGAAGCCACCTTCTATACAACTACAGTAAAAAGGTGCTCCGTACTGCCACTCAGTGGGATTCCTTGAAATGAAGTACACAGAAAATAATTTTGTGTAACAAACTATTAAAATTTACAATCCAATGTAATTCTTGTATAGTATTCATTGATTACTCTTCTGCGATCTCTTGGTTACACAACAGTGAAATTTCTAGGTTTTCCAAAGTGATATCAAAACAGTGTCAGTTATCACTCCTTGTACAACCAACTTCAAAATCTGATGAATCTCTTGCATTCAATTTAACTGCTCTTACCGTTGCTATATCATGCTTTTATATGGTTGAGTACATATACAATAAAATGAAGCCACCTTCTATACAACTACAGTAAAAAGGTGCTCCGTACTGCCACTCAGTGGGATTCCTCGGGAGAAACGCAGAAAGTCATTTTGTGTAACAAACTATTACAATATATAATTTCTTGTATAGTATTCATTGATTACTCTTTTCAATGATCTGTTCGTTACAGGATAGTGATATTTCCAGGTTTTACAAAGTGATATCAGTACAGTGTCAGTTATCACTCCTTGTACAACCAACTTCAAAATCTGATGAATGTATGTCTTGCATTCAATGTAATTGCTCTTACAGTTGATATAACATGCTATTGCAAGATTGAGTACATATACAATGAAATGAAGCCACCTTCTATACAGCTAGAGGAAAAAGGTGCTCCATACTGCCACTCAGTGGGAATCCTCGGGAGTAAAACAGAAAATAATTTTGTGTAACAAAGTATTACAATTTACAATCCAATGTAATTCTTGTATAGTATTCATTGATTACTCTTCTGCGATCTCTTGGTTACACAACAGTGAAATTTCTAGGTTTTGCAAAGTGATATCAATACAGTGTCAGTTATCACTCCTTGTACAACCAACTTCAAAATCTGATGAATGTATCTCTGGCATTCAATTTAACTGCTCTTACCATTGCTATATCATGCTTTTATATGGTTGAGTACATATACAATGAAATGAAGCCACCTTCTATACAACTACACTAAAAAGGTGCTCCATACTGCCACTCAGTGGGATTCCTCGGGAGTAACGCAGAAAGTCATTTTGTGTAACAAACTATTACAATTTAAAATCCAATGTATTTCTTGTATAGTATTCATTGATTACTCTTCTGTGAACTCTTGGTTAGACAACAGTGAAATTTCTACGATTTACAAAGTGATATCAGTACAATGTCAGTTATCACTCCTTGTACAACCAACTTCAAAATCTGATGAATGTATCTCTTGCATTCAATGTAATTGCTCTTACAGTTGATATATCTTGATTTTATATGGTTGAGTACATATACAATGAAATGAAGCCACCTTCTATACAACTACAGTAAAAAGGAGCTCCATACTGCCACTCAGTGGGATTCCTCGGGAGTAACGGAGAAAGTCATTTTGTGTAGCAAACTATTACAATTTAGAATCCAATGTATTTCTTATATAGTATTCATTGATTACTCTTCTGGGATCTCTTGGTTAGACAACAGTGAAATTTCTAGGTTTTACAACGTGATATCAATACAGTGTCAGTTTTCACTCCTTGTATAAAGAACTTCAAAATCTGATCAATGTATCTCTGGCATTGAATGTAACTGCTCTTACAGTTGCTATATCATGCTTTTATATGGTTGAGTACATATACAATGAAATGAAGCCACGTTCTATACAACAATAGCAAAAAGGTGCTCCATACTGCCACTCAGTGGGATTCCTCGGGAGTAACGCAGAAAGTCATTTTGTGTAACAAACTATTACAATATATAATTTCTTGTATAGTATTCATTGATTACTCTTTTCAATGATCTGTTGGTTACAGGATAGTGATATTTCTAGGTTTTACAAAGTGATATCAGTACAGTGTCAGTTATCACTCCTTGTACAAACAACTTCAAAATCTGATGAATGTATCTCTGGCATTCAATGTAACTGCTCTTATGGTTGCTATATCATGCTTTTATATGGTTGAGTACATATACAATGAAATGAAGCCACCTTCTATACAACTATAGCAAAAAGGTGCTCCATACTGCCACTCAGTGGGATTCCTCGGGAGTAACGCAGAAAGTCATTTTGTGTAACAAACTATTACAATTTACAATCCAATGTATTTCTTGTATAGTATTCATTGATTACTCTTCTGTGAACTCTTGGTTAGACAACAGTGAAATTTCTACGTTTTACAAAGTGATATCAGTACAGTGTCAGTTATCACTCCTTGTACAATCAACTTCAAAATCTGATGAATGTATCTCTTGCATTCAATGTAATTGCTTTTGCAGTTGATATATCTTGATTTTATATGGTTGAGAACATATACAATTAAATGAAGCCACCTTCTATACAGCTGGGGGAAAAAGGTGCTCCATACTGCAAATCAGTGGGATTCCTCGGGAGAAACGCAGAAAGTCATTTTGTGTAACAAACTATTACAATATATAATTTCTTGTATAGTATTCATTGATTACTCTTTTCAATGATCTGTTGGTTACAGGATAGTGATATTTCTAGGTTTTACAAAGTCATAACAGTACACTGTCAGTTATCACTCCTTGTACAACCAACTTCAAAATCTGATGAATGTATGTCTTGCATTCAATGTAATTGCTCTTACAGTTCATATAACATGCTATTGCAAGATTGAGAACCTATACAATGAAATGAAGCCACCTTCTATACAGCTAGAGGAAAAAGGTGCTCCATACTGCCTCTCAGTGGGAATCCTCGGGAGTAACACAGAAAATAATTTTGAGTAACAAACTATTACAATTTACAATCCAATGTATTTCTTGTATAGTATTCATTGATTACTCTTCTGCGATCTCTTGGTTACACAACAGTGAAATTTCTAGATTTTTCAAAGTGATATCAATACAGTGTCAGTTATCACTCCTTGTACAACCAACTTCAAAATCTGATGAATGTATCTCTTGCATTCCATGTAACTGCTCTTACCGTTGCTATATCATGCTTTTATATGGTTGAGTACATATACAATGAAATGAAGCCACGTTCTATACAACTACAGTAAAAAGGTGCTCCATACTGCCACTCAGTGGGATTCCTCGGGAGTAACGCAGGAAGTCATTTTGTGTAACAAACTATTACAATTTACAATCCAATGTATTCCTTGTATAGTATTAATTGATTACTCTTCTGTGAACTCTTGGTTAGACAACAGTGAAATTTCTACGGTTTACAATGTGATATCAGTACAGTGTCAGTTATCACTCCTTGTACAACCAACTTCAAAATCTGATGAATGTATCTCTTGCATTCAATGTAATTGCTCTTACAGTTGATATATCTTGATTTTATATGGTTGAGTACATATACAATTCAATGAAGCCACCTTCTATACAGCTGGAGGAAAAAGGTGCTCCATTCTGCCACTCAGTGGGATTCCTCGGGAGTATCGCAGAAAGTCATTTACTGTAACAAACTATTACAATTTACAATCCAATGTATTTCTTGTATAGTATTCATTGATTACTCTTCTGCGATCTCTTGGTTAGACAACAGTGAAATTTCTAGGTTTTACAACGTGATATCAATACGGTGTCAGTAATCACTCCTTGTACAACGAACTTCAAAATCTGATGAATGTATCTCTTGCATTCAATGTAACTGCTCTTACAGTTGCTATATCATGCTTTTATATGGTTGAGTACATATACAATGAAATGAAGCCACCTTCTATACAACTATAGTAAAAAGGAGCTCCATACTGCCACTCAGTGGGATTCCTCGGGAGTAACGCAGAAAGTCATTTTGTGTAACAAACTATTACAATATATAATTTCTTGTATAGTATTCATTGATTACTCTTTTCAATGATCTGTTTGTTACAGGATAGTGATATTTCTAGGTTTTACAAAGTGATATCAGTACAGTGTCAGTTATCACTCCTTGTACAAACAACTTCAAAATCTGATGAATGTATCTCTGGCATTCAATGTAACTGCTCTTACCGTTGCTATATCATGCTTTTATATGGTTGAGTAGATATACAATGAAATGAAGCCACCTTCTATACAACTATAGCAAAAAGGTGCTCCATACTGCCACTCAGTGGGATTCCTCGGGAGTAACGCAAAAAGTCATTTTCTGTAACAAACTATTACAACTTACAATCCAATGTATTTCTTGTATAGTATTCATTGATTACTCTTCTGCGAACTCGTGGTTAGACAACAGTGAAATTTCTACGTTTTATTAAGTGATATCAGTACAGTGTCAGTTATCACTCCTTGTACAAAGAACTTCAAAATCTGATGAATGTATCTCTGGCATTCAATGTAACAGCTCTTACAGTTGCTATATCATGCTTTTATATGGTTGAGTACATATACAATGAAATGAAGCCACCTTCTATACAACTACAGTAAAAAGGTGCTCCATACTGCCACTCAGTGGGATTCCTCGGGAGTAACGCAGAAAGTCATTTTGTGTAACAAACTATTACAATTTACAATCCAATGTAATTCTTGTATAGTATTCATTGATTACTCCTCTGCGATCTCTTGGTTAGACAACAGTGAAATTTCTAGGTTTTTCAAAGTGATATCAATACAGTGTCAGTTATCACTCCTTGTACAACCAACTTCAAAATCTGATGAATGTATCTCTTGCATTCAATTTAACTGCTCTTACCGTTGCTATATCATGCTTTTATATGGTTGAGTACATATACAATGAAATGAAGCTACCTTCTATACAACTACAGTAAAAAGGTGCTCCATACTGCCACTCAGTGGGATTCCTTGGGAGTAAGGCAGAAAGTTATTTTGTGTAAAAAACTATTACAATATATAATTTCTTGTATAGTATTCATTGATTACGCTTTTCAATGATTTGTTCGTTACCGGATAGAGATATTTCTAGGTTTTACAAAGTGATATCAGTACAGTGTCAGTTATCACTCCTTGTACAACCAACTTCAAAATCTGATGAATGTATCTCTGGCATTCAATGTAACTGCTCTTACAGTTGATATAACATACTATTGCAAGATTGAGTACATATACAATGAAATGAAGCCACGTTCTATACAACTACAGTAAAAAAGTGCTCCATACTGCCACTCAGTGGGATTCCTCGGGAGTAACGTAGAAAGTCATTTTGTGTAAGAAACTATTACAATTTAAAATCCAATGTATTTCTTGTATAGTATTCATTGATTACTCTTCTGTGAACTCGTGGTTAGACAACAGTGAAATTTCTACGTTTTACAAAGTGATATCAGTACAGTGTCAGTTATCACTCCTTGTACAACCAACTTCAAAATCTGATGAATGTATCTCTTGCATTAATGTAATTGCTCTTACAGTTGATATATCTTGATTTTATATGGTTGAGTACATATACAATGAAATGAAGCCACGTTCTATACAACTACAGTAAAAAGGTGCTCCATACTGCCACTCAGTGGGATTCCTCGGGAGTAACGCAGAAAGTCATTTTGTGTAACAAACTATTCCAATTTACAATCCAATGTATTTCTTGTATAGTATTCATTGATTACTCTTCTGCGATCTCTTGGTTAGACAACAGTGAAATTTCTACGTTTTACAACGTGATATCAATACAGAGTCAGTAATCACTCCTTGTACAACCAACTTCAAAATCTGATGAATGTATCTCTTGCATTCAATGTAACTGTTCTTACAGTTGCTATGTCATGGTTTTTTATGGTTGAGTACATATACAATGAAATGAAGCCACCTTCTATACAACTATAGTAAAAAGGTGCTCCATACTGCCACTCAGTGGGATTCCTCATGAGTAACGCAGAAAGTCATTTTGTGTAACAAACTATTACAATATACAATTTCTTGTATAGTATTCATTGATTACTCTTTTCAATGATCTGTTGGTTACAGGATAGTGATATTTCTAGGTTTTACAAAGTGATATCAGTACAGTGTCAGTTATCACTCCTTGAACAAACAACTTCAAAATCTGATGAATGTATCTCTGGCATTCAATGTAACTACTCTTACAGTTGCTATATCATGCTTTTATATGGTTGAGTACATAGACAATGAAATGAAGCCACCTTCTATACAACTATAGCAAAAAGGTGCTCCATACTGCCACTCAGTGGGATTCCTCGGGAGTAACGCAGAAAGTCATTTTGTGTAACAAACTATTACAATTTACAATCCGATGTATTTCTTGTATAGTATTCATTGATTACTCTTCTGTGAACTCTTGGTTAGACAACAGTGAAATTTCTACGTTTTACAAAGTGATATCAGTACAGTGTCAGTTATCACTCCTTGTAGAACCAACTTCAAAATCTGATGAATCTATCTCTTGCATTCAATGTAATTGCTCTTACAGTTGATATATCTTGATTTTATATGGTTGAGAACATATACAATGAAATGAAGCCACCTTCTATACAACTACAGTAAAAAGGTGCTCCATACTGCCACTCAGTGGGATTCCTCGGGAGTAACGGAGAAAGTCATTTTGTGTAACAAACTATTCCAATTTACAATCCAATGTATTTCTTACATAGCATTCATTGATTACTCTTCTGCGATCTCTTGGTTAGACAACAGTGAAATTTCTAGGTTTTACAACGTGATATCAATACAGTGTCAGTAATCACTCCTTGTACAACCAACTTCAAAATCTGATGAATGTATCTCTTGCTTTCAATGTAACTGCTCTTACAGTTGCTATATCATGCTTTTATATGATTGAGTACATATACAATGAAATGAAGCCACCTTCTATACAACTATAGTAAAAAGGTGCTCCATACTGCCACTCAGTGGGATTCCTCGGGAGTAACGCAGAAAGTCATTTTGTGTAACAAACTATTACAATTTACAATCCAATGTATTTCTTGTATAGTATTCTATGATTACACTTCTGCGATCTCTTGGTTAGACAACAGTGAAATTTCTAGGTTTTACAACGTGATATCAATACAGTGTCAGTAATCACTCCTTGTACAACCAACTTCAAAATCTGATGAATGTATCTCTTGCATTCAATGTAACTGCTCTTACAGTTGCTATATCATGCTTTTATATGGTTGAGTACATATACAATTAAATGAAGCCTCCTTCTATAGCAAAACGGTGCTCCATACTGCCACTCAGTGGGATTCCTCGGGAGTAACGCAGAAAGTCATTTTGTGTAACAAACTATTACAATTTACAATCCAATGTATTTCTTGTATAGTATTCATTGATTACTCTCCTGTGAACTCTTGGTTAGACAACAGTGAAATTTCTACATTTTACAAAGTGATATCAGTACAGTGTCAGTTATCACTCCTTGTACAACCAACTTCAAAATCTGATGAATGTATCTCTTGCATTCAATGTAATTACTCTTACAGTTGATATATCATGCTTTTATATGGTTGAGTACATATACGATTAAATGAAGCCACCTTCTATACAGCTGGAGGAAAAAGGTGCCCCATTCTGCCACTCAGTGGGATTCCTCGGGAGTAACGCAGAAAGTCATTTTGTGTAACAAACTATTACAATTTACAATCCAATGTATTTCTTGTATAGTATTCATTGATTACTCTTCTGTGAACTCTTGGTTAGACAACAGTGAAATTTCTACATTTTACAAAGTGATATCAGTACAGTGTCAGTTATCACTCCTTGTACAACCAACTTCAAAATCTGATGAATGTATCTCTTGCATTCAATGTAATTGCTCTTGCAGTTGATATATCTTGATTTTATATGGTTGAGTACATATACAATTAAATGAAGCCACCTTCTATAAAGCTGGAGGAAAAAGGTGCTCCATACTGCCACTCAGTGGGATTCCTCGGGAGAAACGCAGAAAGTCATTTTGTGTAATAAACTATTACAATATATAATTTCTTGTATAGTATTCATTGATTACTCTTTTCAATGATTTGTTCGTTACCGGATAGAGATATTTCTAGGTTTTACAAAGTGATATCAGTACAGTGTCAGTTATTACTCCTTGTACAACCAACTTCAAAATCTGATGAATGTATGTCTTGCATGCAATGTAATTGCTCTTACAGTTGATATAACATGCTATTGCAAGATTGAGTACATATACAATGAAATGAAGCCACCTTCTATACAGCTAGAGGAAAAAGGTGCTCCATACTGCCACTCAGTGGGAATACTCGGGAGTAACACAGAAAATAATTTTGTGTAACAAAGTATTACAATTTACAATCCAATGTAATTGTTGTATAGTATTCATTGATTACTCTTCTGCGATCTCTTGGTTACACAACAGTGAAATTTCTAGGATTTTCAAAGTGATATCAATACAGTGTCAGTTATCACTCCTTGTATAACCAACTTCAAAATCTGATGAATGTATCTCTTGCATTCAATTTAACTGCTCTTACCGTTGCTATATCATGCTTTTATATGGTTGAGTACATATACAATAAAATGAAGCCACCTTCTATACAACTACAGTAAAAAGGTGCTCCATACTGCCACTCAGTGGGATTCCTCGGGAGTAACGCTGAAAGTCATTTTGTGTAACAAACTATTACAATATATAATTTCTTGTATAGTATTCATTGATTACTCTTTTCAATGATCTGTTCGTTACAGGATAGTGATATTTCAAGGTTTTACAAAGAGATATCAGTACAGTGTCAGTTATCACTCCTTGTACAACCAACTTCAAAATCTGATGAATGTATGTCTTGCATTCAATGTAATTGCTCTTACAGTTGATATAACATGCTATTGCAAGATTTAGTACATATACAATGAAATGAAGCCACGTTCTATACAACTACCGTAAAAAGGTGCTCCATACTGCCACTCAGTGGGATTCCTCGGGAGTAACGCAGAAAGTCATTTTGTGTAACAAACTATTACAATTTAAAATCCAATGTATTTCTTGTATAGTATTCATTGATTACTCTTCTGTGAACTCTTGGTTAGACAACAGTGAAATTTCTACGTTTTACAAAGTGATATCAGTACAGTGTCAGTTATCACTCCTTGTACAACCAACTTCAAAATCTGATGAATGTATCTCTTGCATTCAATGTAATTGCTCTTACAGTTGATATATCTTGATTTTATATGGTTGAGTACATATACAATGAAATGAAGCCACCTTCTATACAACTACAGTAAAAAGGTGCTCCATACTGCCACTCAGTGGGATTCCTCGGGAGTAACGCAGAAAGTCTTTTTGTGTAACAAACTATTCCAATTTACAATCCAATGTATTTCTTGTATAGTATTCATTGATTACTCTTCTGCGATCTCTTGGTTAGAAAACAGTGAAATTTCTACGTTTTACAACGTGATATCAATACAGAGTCAGTAATCACTCCTTGTACAACCAACTTCAAAATCTGATGAATGTATCTCTTGCATTCAATGTAACTGTTCTTACAGTTGCTATATCATGCTTTTTTATGGTTGAGTACATATACAATGAAATGAAGCCACCTTCTATAAAACTATAGTAAAAAGGTGCTCCATACTGCCACTCAGTGGGATTCCTCATGAGTAACCCAGAAAGTCATTTTGTGTAACAAAGTATTACAATATATAATTTCTTGTATATTATTCATTGATTACTCTTTTCAATGATCTGTTGGTTACAGGATAGTGATATTTCTAGGTTTTACAAAGTGATATCAGTACAGTGTCAGTTATCACTCCTTGTACAACCAACTTCAAAATCTGATGAATGTATCTCTGGCATTCAATGTAACTGCTCTTACAGTTGCTATATCATGCTTTTATATGGTTGAGTACATATACAATGAAATGAAGCCACGCTCTATACAACTATACCAAAAAGGTGCTCCATACTGCCACTCAGTGGGATTCCTCGGGAGTAACGCAGGAAGTCATTTTGTGTAACAAACTATTACAATTTACAATCCAATGTATTTCTTGTATAGTATTCATTGATTACTCTTCTGTGAACTCTTGGTTAGACAACAGTGAAATTTCTACGTTTAACAAAGTGATATCAGTACAGTGTCAGTTTTCACTCCTTGTATAAAGAACTTCAAAATCTGATGAATGTATCTCTGGCATTCAATGTAACTGCTCTTACAGTTGCTATATCATGCTTTTATATGGTTGAGTACATATACAATGAAATGAAGCCACCTTCTATACAACTATAGCAAAAAGGTGCTCCATACTGCCACTCAGTGGGATTCCTTGGGAGTAACGCAGAAAGTAAATTTGTGTAACAAACTATTACAATATACAATTTCTTGTATAGTATTCATTGATTACTCTTTTCAATGATCTGTTGGTTACAGGATAGTGATATTTCTAGGTTTTACAACGTGATATCAGTACAGTGTCAGTTATCACTCCTTGTACAAACAACTTCAAAATCTGATGAATGTATCTCTGGCATTCAATGTAACTGCTCTTACAGTTGCTATATCATGCTTTTATATGGTTGAGTACATATACAATGAAATGAAGCCACCTTCTATACAACTATAGCAAAAAGGTGCTCCATACTGCCACTCAGTGGGATTCCTCGGGAGTAACGCAGAAAGTCATTTTGTGTAACAAACTATTACAATATACAATTTCTTGTATAGTATTCATTGATTACTGTTTTCAATGATCTGTTGGTTACAGGATAGTGATATTTCTAGGTTTTACAAAGTGATATCAGTACAGTGTCAGTTATCACTCCTTGTACAAACAACTTCAAAATCTGATGAATGTATCTCTGGCATTCAATGTAACTGCTCTTACAGTTGCTATATCATGCTTTTATATGGTTGAGTACATATACAATGAAATGAAGCCACGTTCTATACAACTATAGCAAAAAGGTGCTCCATACTGCCACTCAGTGGGATTCCTCGGGAGTAACGCAGAAAGTCATTTTGTGTAACAAACTATTACAATATACAATTTCTTGTATAGTATTCATTGATTACTCTTCTGTGAACTCTTGGTTAGACAACAGTGAAATTTCTACGTTTTACAAAGTGATATCAGTACAGTGTCAGTTTTCACTCCTTGTATAAAGAACTTCAAAATCTGATGAATGTATCTCTGGGATTCAATGTAACTGCTCTTACAGTTGCTATATCATGCTTTTATATGGTTGATTACATATACAATGAAATGAAGCCACCTTCTATACAACTATAGCAAAAAGGTGCTCCATACTGCCACTCAGTGGGATTCCTCGGGAGTAACGCAGAAAGTCATTTTGTGTAACAAACTATTACAATTTACAATGCAATGTATTTCTTGTATAGTATTCATTGATTACTCTTCTGTGAACTCTTGGTTAGACACAAGTGAAATTTCTACGTTTTACAAAGTGATATCAGTACAGTGTCAGTTTTCACTCCTTGTATAAAGAACTTCAAAATCTGATGAATGTATCTCTGGCATTCAATGTAACTGCTCTTACAGTTGCTATATCATGCTTTCATATGGTTGAGTACATATACAATGAAATGAAGCCACGTTCTATACAACTATAGCAAAAAGGTGCTCCATACTGCCACTCAGTGGGATTCCTCGGGAGTAACGCAGAAAGTCATTTTGTGTAACAAACTATTACAATATACAATTTCTTGTATAGTATTCATTGATTACTCTTTTCAATGATCTGTTGGTTACAGGATAGTCATATTTCTAGGTTTTACAAAGTGATATCAGTACAGTGTCAGTTATCACTCCTTGTACAAACAACTTCAAAATCTGATGAATGTATCTCTGGCATTCAATGTAACTGCTCTTACAGTTGCTATATCATGCTTTTATATGGTTGAGTACATATACAATGAAATGAAGCCACCTTCTATACAACTATAGCAAAAAGGTGCTCCATACTGCCACTCAGTGGGATTCCTTGGGAGTAACGCAGAAAGTCATTTTGTGTAACAAACTATTACAATATACAATTTCTTGTATAGTATTCATTGATTACTCTTTTCAATGATCTGTTGGTTACAGGATAGTGATATTTCTAGGTTTTACAAAGTGATATCAGTACAGTGTCAGTTATCACTCCTTGTACAAACAACTTCAAAATCTGATGAATGTATCTCTGGCATTCAATGTAACTGCTCTTACAGTTGCTATATCATGCTTTTATATGGTTGAGTACATATACAATGAAATGAAGCCACCTTCAATACAACTATAGCAAAAAGGTGCTCCATACTGCCACTCAGTGGGATTCCTCGGGAGTAACGCAGAAAGTCATTTTGTGTAACAAACTATTACAATATACAATTTCTTGTATAGTATTCATTGATTACTCTTCTGTGAACTCTTGGTTAGACAACAGTGAAATTTCTACGTTTTACAAAGTGATATCAGTACAGTGTCAGTTTTCACTCCTTGTATAAAGAACTTCAAAATCTGATGAATGTATCTCTGGCATTCAATGTAACTGCTCTTACAGTTGCTATATCATGCTTTTATATGGTTGAGTACATATACAATGAAATGAAGCCCCGTTCTATACAACTATAGCAAAAAGGTGCTCCATACTGCCACTCAGTGGGATTCCTCGGGAGTAACGCAGAAAGTCATTTTGTGTAACAAACTATTACAATATACAATTTCTTGTATAGTATTCATTGATTACTCTTTTCAATGATCTGTTGGTTACAGGATAGTGATATTTCTAGGTTTTACAAAGTGATATCAGTACAGTGTCAGTTATCACTCCTTGTACAAACAACTTCAAAATCTGATCAATGTATCTCTGGTATTCAATGTAACTGCTCTTACAGTTGCTATATCATGCTTTTATATGGTTGAGTACATATACAATGAAATGAAGCCATCTTCTATACAACTATAGCAAAAAGGTGCTCCATACTGCCACTCAGTGGGATTCCTCGGGAGTAACGCAGAAAGTCATTTTGTGTAACAAACTATTACAATTTACAATCCAATGTATTTCTTGCATAGTATTCATTGATTACTCTTCTTCGATCTCTTGGTTAGACAACAGTCAAATTTCTAGGTTTTACAACGTGATATCAATACAGTGTCAGTAATCACTCCTTGTACAACCAACTTCAAAATCTGATGAATGTATCTCTTGCATTCAATGTAACTGCTCTTACAGTTGCTATATCATGCTTTTATATGGTTGAGTACATATACAATGAAATGAAGCCACCTTCTATACAACTATAATAAAAAGGAGCTCCATACTGCCACTCAGTGGGATTCCTCGGGAGTAACGCAGAAAGTCATTTTGTGTAACAAACTATTACAATATATAATTTCTTGTATATTATTCATTGATTACTCTTTTCAATGATCTGTTGGTTACAGGATAGTGATATTTCTAGGTTTTACAAAGTGGTATCAGTACAGTGTCAGTTATCACTCCTTGTACAAACAACTTCAAAATCTGATGAATGTATCTCTGGCATTCAATGTAACTGCTCTTACCGTTGCTATATCATGCTTTTATATGGTTGAGTATATATACAATGAAATGAAGCCACCTTCTATACAACTACAGTAAAAAGGTGCTCCATACTGCCACTCAGTGGGATTCCTCGGGAGTAACGCAGAAAGTCATTTTGTGTAACAAACTATTACAATTTACAATCCAATGTATTTCTTGCATAGTATTCATTGATTACTCTTCTGCGATCTCTTGGTTAGACAACAGTGAAATTTCTAGGTTTTACAACGTGATATCAATACAGTGTCAGTAATCACTCCTTGTACAACCAACTTCAAAATCTGATGAATGTATCTCTTGCATTCAATGTAACTGCTCTTACAGTTGCTATATCATGCTTTTATATGGTTGATTACATATACAATGAAATGAAGCCACCTTCTATACAACTATAGCAAAAAGGTGCTCCATACTGCCACTCAGTGGGATTCCTCGGGAGTAACGCAGAAAGTCATTTTGTGTAACAAACTATTACAATATAGAATTTGTTGTATAGTATTCATTGATTACTCTTTTCAATGATCTGTTGGTTACAGGATAGTGATATTTCTAGGTTTTACAACGTGATATCAGTACAGTGTCAGTTATCACTCCTTGTACAAACAACTTCAAAATCTGATGAATGTATCTCTGGCATTCAATGTAACTGCTCTTACAGTTGCTATATCATGCTTTTATATGGTTGAGTACATATACAATGAAATGAAGCCACCTTCTATACAACTATAGCAAAAAGGTGCTCCATACTGCCACTCAGTGGGATTCCTCGGGAGTAACGCAGAAAGTCATTTTGTGTAACAAACTATTACAATATACAATTTCTTGTATAGTATTCATTGATTACTCTTTTCAATGATCTGTTGGTTACAGGATAGTGATATTTCTAGGTTTTACAAAGTGATATCAGTACAGTGTCAGTTATCACTCCTTGTACAAAAAACTTCAAAATCTGATGAATGTATCTCTGGCATTCAATGTAACTGCTCTTACAGTTGCTATATCATGCTTTTATATGGTTGAGTACATATACAATGAAATGAAGCCACCTTCTATACAACTATAGCAAAAAGGTTCTCCATACTGCCACTCAGTGGGATTCCTCGGGAGTAACGCAGATAGTCATTTTGTCTAACAAACTATTACAATTTACAATGCAATGTATTTCTTGTATAGTATTCATTGATTACTCTTCTGTGAACTCTTGGTTAGACAACAGTGAAATTTCTACGTTTTACAAAGTGATATCAGTACAGTGTCAGTTTTCACTCCTTGTATAAAGAACTTCAAAATCTGATGAATGTATCTCTGGCATTCAATGTAACTGCTCTTACAGTTGCTATATCATGCTTTTATATGGTTGAGTACATATACAATGAAATGAAGCCGCCTTCTATACAACTATAGTAAAAAGAAGCTCCATACTGCCACTCAGTGGGATTCCTCGGGAGTAACGCAGAAAGTAATTTTGTGTAACAAACTATTACAATATATAATTTCTTGTATAGTATTCATTGATTACTCTTTTCAATGATCTGTTGGTTACAGGATAGTGATATTTCTAGGTTTTACAAAGTGATATCAGTACAGTGTCAGTTATCACTCCTTGTACAAACAACTTCAAAATCTGATGAATGTATCTCTGGCATTCAATGTAACTGCTCTTACAGTTGCTATATCATGCTTTTATATGGTTGAGTACATATACAATGAAATGAAGCCACGTTCTATACAACTATAGCAAAAAGGTGCTCCATACTGCCACTCAGTGGGATTCTTCGGGAGTAACGCAGAAAGTCATTTTATGTAACAAACTATTACAATTTACAATCCAATGTATTTCTTGTATAGTATTCATTGATTACTCTTCTGAGAACTCTTGGTTAGACAACAGTGAAATTTCTACGTTTTACAAAGTGATATCAGTACAGTGTCAGTTTTCACTCCTTGTATAAAGAACTTCAAAATCTGATCAATGTATCTCTGGCATTCAATGTAACTGCTCTTACAGTTGTTATATCATGCTTTTATATGGTTGAGTACATATACAATTAAATGAAGCCTCCTTCTATAGGAAAACGGTGCTCCATACTGCCACTCAGTGGGATTCCTCGGGAGTAACGCAGAAAGTCATTTTGTGTAACAAACTATTACAATTTAAAATCCAATGTATTTCTTGTATAGTATTCATTGATTACTCTTCTGTGAACTCTTGGTTAGACAACAGTGAAATTTCTACGTTTTACAAAGTGATATCAGTACAGTGTCAGTTTTCACTCCTGTATAAAGAACTTCAAAATCTGATGAATGTATCTCTGGCATTCACTGTAACTGCTCTTACAGTTGCTATATCATAATTTTATATGGTTGAGTACATATACAATGAAATGAAGCCACGTTCTATACAACTATAGCAAAAAGGTGCTCCATACTGCCACTCAGTGGGATTCCTCGGGAGTAACGCAGAAAGTCATTTTGTGTAACAAACTATTACAATATACAATTTCTTGTATAGTATTCATTGATTACTCTTTTCAATGATCTGTTGGTTACAGGATAGTGATATTTCTAGGTTTTACAAAGTGATATCAGTACAGTGTCAGTTATCACTCCTTGTACAAACAACTTCAAAATCTGATGAATGTATCTCTGGCATTCAATGTAACTGCTCTTACAGTTGCAATATAATGCTTTTATATGGTTGAGTACATATACAATGAAATGAAGCCACCTTCTATACAACTATAGCAAAAAGGTGCTCCATACTGCCACTCAGTGGGATTCCTCGGGAGTAACGCAGAAAGTCATTTTGTGTAACAAACTATTACAATATACAATTTCTTGTATAGTATTCATTGATTACTCTTTTCAATGATCTCTTGGTTAGACAACAGTGAAATTTCTAGGTTTTACAACGTGATATCAGTACAGTGTCAGTTATCACTCCTTGTACAAACAACTTCAAAATCTGATGAATGTATCTCTGGCATTCAATGTAACTGCTCTTACAGTTGCTATATCATGCTTTTATATGGTTGAGTACATATACAATGAAATGAAGCCACCTTCTATACAACTATAGCAAAAAGGTGCTCCATACTGCCACTCAGTGGGATTCCTCGGGAGTAACGCAGAAAGTCATTTTGTCTAACAAACTATTACAATTTACAATGCAATGTATTTCTTGTATAGTATTCATTGATTACTCTTCTGTGAACTCTTGGTTAGACAACAGTGAAATTTCTACGTTTTACAAAGTGATATCAGTACAGTGTCAGTTTTCTCTCCTTGTATAAAGAACTTCAAAATCTGATGAATGTATCTCTGGCATTCAATGTAACTGCTCTTACAGTTGCTATATCATGCTTTTATATGGTTGAGTACATATACAATGAAATGAAGCCACGTTCTATACAACAATAGCAAAAAGGTGCTCCATACTGCCACTCAGTGGGATTCCTCGGGAGTAACGCAGAAAGTCATTTTGTGTAACAAACTATTACAATTTACAATCCAATGTATTTCTTGCATAGTATTCATTGATTACTCTTCTGCGATCTCTTGGTTAGACAACAGTGAAATTTCTAGGTTTTACAACGTGATATCAATACAGTGTCAGTAATCACTCCTTGTACAACCAACTTCAAAATCTGATGAATGTATCTCTTGCATTCAATGTAACTGCTCTTACAGTTGCTATATCATGCTTTTATATGGTTGATTACATATACAATGAAATGAAGCCACCTTCTATACAACTATAGCATAAAGGTGCTCCATACTGCCACTCAGTGGGATTCCTCGGGAGTAACGCAGAAAGTAATTTTGTGTAACAAACTATTACAATATAGAATTTGTTGTATAGTATTCATTGATTACTCTTTTCAATGATCTGTTGGTTACAGGATAGTGATATTTCTAGGTTTTACAACGTGATATCAGTACAGTGTCAGTTATCACTCCTTGTACAAACAACTTCAAAATCTGATGAATGTATCTCTGGCATTCAATGTAACTGCTCTTACAGTTGCTATATCATGCTTTTATATGGTTGAGTACATATACAATGAAATGAAGCCACGTTCTATACAACTATAGCAAAAATGTGCTCCATACTGCCACTCAGTGGGATTCCTCGGGAGTAACGCAGAAAGTCATTTTGTGTAACAAACTATTACAATTTACAATCCAATGTATTTCTTGTATAGTATTCATTGATTACTCTTCTGAGAACTCTTGGTTAGACAACAGTGAAATTTCTACGTTTTACAAAGTGATATCAGTACAGTGTTAGTTTTCACTCCTTGTATAAAGAACTTCAAAATCTGATGAATGTATCTCTGGCATTCAATGTAACTGCTCTTACATTTGTTATATCATGCTTTTATATGGTTGAGTACATATACAATTAAATGAAGCCTCCTTCTATAGCAAAACGGTGCTCCATACTGCCACTCAGTGGGATTCCTCGGGAGTAACGCAGAAAGTCATTTTGTGTAACAAACTATTACAATTTAAAATCCAATGTATTTCTTGTATAGTATTCATTGATTACTCTTCTGTGAACTCTTGGTTAGACATCAGTGAAATTTCTACGTTTTACAAAGTGATATCAGTACAGTGTCAGTTTTCACTCCTTGTATAAAGAACTTCAAAATCTGATGAATGTATCTCTGGCATTCAATGTAACTGCTCTTACAGTTGCTATATCATAATTTTATATGGTTGAGTACATATACAATGAAATGAAGCCACGTTCTATACAACTATAGCAAAAAGGTGCTCCATACTGCCACTCAGTGGGCTTCCTCGGGAGTAACGCAGAAAGTCATTTTGTGTAACAAACTATTACAATATACAATTTCTTGTATAGTATTCATTGATTACTCTTTTCAATGATCTGTTGGTTACAGGATAGTGATATTTCTAGGTTTTACAAAGTGATATCAGTACAGTGTCAGTTATCACTCCTTGTACAAACAACTTCAAAATCTGATGAATGTATCTCTGGCATTCAATGTAACTGCTCTTACAGTTGCAATATAATGCTTTTATATGGTTGAGTACATATACAATGAAATGAAGCCACCTTCTATACAACTATAGCAAAAAGGTGCTCCATACTGCCACTCAGTGGGATTCCTCGGGAGTAACGCAGAAAGTCATTTTGTGTAACAAACTATTACAATATACAATTTCTTGTATAGTATTCATTGATTACTCTTTTCAATGATCTCTTGGTTAGACAACAGTGAAATTTCTAGGTTTTACAACGTGATATCAGTACAGTGTCAGTTATCACTCCTTGTACAAACAACTTCAAAATCTGATGAATGTATCTCTGGCATTCAATGTAACTGCTCTTACAGTTGTTATATCATGCTTTTATATGGTTGAGTACATATACAATTAAATGAAGCCTCCTTCTATAGCAAAACGGTGCTCCATACTGCCACTCAGTGGGATTCCTCGGGAGTAACGCAGAAAGTCATTTTGTGTAACAAACTATTACAATATACAATTTCTTTTATAGTATTCATTGATTACTCTTTTCAATGATCTGTTGGTTACAGGATAGTGATATTTCTAGGTTTTACAAAGTGATATCAGTACAGTGTCAGTTATCACTCCTTGTACAAACAACTTCAAAATCTGATGAATGTATCTCTGGCATTCAATGTAACTGCTCTTACAGTTGCTATATCATGCTTTTATATGGTTGAGTACATATACAATAAAATGAAGCCACCTTCTATAGCAAAACGGTGCTCCATACTGCCACTCAGTGGGATTCCTCGGGAGTAACGCAGAAAGTCATTTTGTGTAACAAACTATTACAATTTACAATCCAATGTATTTCTTGTATAGTATTCATTGATTACTCTCCTGTGAACTCTTGGTTAGACAACAGTGAAATTTCTACATTTTACAACGTGATATCAGTACAGTGTCAGTAATCACTCCTTGTACAACCAACTTCAAAATCTGATGAATGTATCTCTTGCATTCAATGTAACTGCTCTTACAGTTGCTATATCATGCTCTTATATGGTTGAGTACATATACAATGAAATGAAGCCACCTTCTATACAACTATAGTAAAAAGGTGCTCCATACTGCCACTCAGTGGGATTCCTCGGGAGTAACGCAGAAAGTCATTTTGTGTAACAAACTATTGCAATATACAATTTCTTGTATAGTATTCATTGATTACTCTTTTCAATGATCTGTTGGTTACAGGATAGTGATATTTCTAGGTTTTACAAAGTGATATCAGTACAGTGTCAGTTATCACTCCTTGTACAACCAACTTCAAAATCTGATGAATGTATCTCTGGCATTCAATGTAACTGCTCTTACAGTTGCTATATCATGCTTTTATATGGTTGAGTACATATACAATGAAATGAAGCCACGCTCTATACAACTATACCAAAAAGGTGCTCCATACTGCCACTCAGTGGGATTCCTCGGGAGTAACGCAGAAAGTCATTTTGTGTAACAAACTATTACAATTTACAATCCAATGTATTTCTTGTATAGTATTCATTGATTACTCTTCTGTGAACTCTTGGTTAGACAACAGTGAAATTTCTACGTTTAACAAAGTGATATCAGTACAGTGTCAGTTTTCACTCCTTGTATAAAGAACTTCAAAATCTGATGAATGTATCTCTGGCATTCAATGTAACTGCTCTTACAGTTGCTATATCATGCTTTTTTATGGTTGAGTACATATACAATGAAATGAAGCCACCTTCTATACAACTATAGCAAAAAGGTGCTCCATACTGCCACTCAGTGGGATTCCTTGGGAGTAACGCAGAAAGTCATTTTGTGTAACAAACTATTACAATATACAATTTCTTGTATAGTATTCATTGATTACTCTTTTCAATGATCTGTTGGTTACAGGATAGTGATATTTCTAGGTTTTACAACGTGATATCAGTACAGTGTCAGTTATCACTCCTTGTACAAACAACTTCAAAATCTGATGAATGTATCTCTGGCATTCAATGTAACTGCTCTTACAGTTGCTATATCATGCTTTTATATGGTTGAGTACATATACAATGAAATGAAGCCACCTTCTATACAACTATAGCAAAAAGGTGCTCCATACTGCCACTCAGTGGGATTCCTCGGGAGTAACGCAGAAAGTCATTTTGTGTAACAAACTATTACAATATACAATTTCTTGTATAGTATTCATTGATTACTGTTTTCAATGATCTGTTGGTTACAGGATAGTGATATTTCTAGGTTTTACAAAGTGATATCAGTACAGTGTCAGTTATCACTCCTTGTACAAACAACTTCAAAATCTGATGAATGTATCTCTGGCATTCAATGTAACTGCTCTTACAGTTGCTATATCATGCTTTTATATGGTTGAGTACATATACAATGAAATGAAGCCACGTTCTATACAACTATAGCAAAAAGGTGCTCCATACTGCCACTCAGTGGGATTCCTCGGGAGTAACGCAGAAAGTCATTTTGTGTAACAAACTATTACAATATACAATTTCTTGTATAGTATTCATTGATTACTCTTCTGTGAACTCTTGGTTAGACAACAGTGAAATTTCTACGTTTTACAAAGTGATATCAGTACAGTGTCAGTTTTCACTCCTTGTATAAAGAACTTCAAAATCTGATGAATGTATCTCTGGGATTCAATGTAACTGCTCTTACAGTTGCTATATCATGCTTTTATATGGTTGAGTACATATACAATGAAATGAAGCCACGTTCTATACAACTATAGCAAAAAGGTGCTCCATACTGCCACTCAGTGGGATTCCTCGGGAGTAACGCAGAAAGTCATTTTGTGTAACAAACTATTACAATTTACAATGCAATGTATTTCTTGTATAGTATTCATTGATTACTCTTCTGTGAACTCTTGGTTAGACACAAGTGAAATTTCTACGTTTTACAAAGTGATATCAGTACAGTGTCAGTTTTCACTCCTTGTATAAAGAACTTCAAAATCTGATGAATGTATCTCTGGCATTCAATGTAACTGCTCTTACAGTTGCTATATCATGCTTTCATATGGTTGAGTACATATACAATGAAATGAAGCCACGTTCTATACAACTATAGCAAAAAGGTGCTCCATACTGCCACTCAGTGGGATTCCTCGGGAGTAACGCAGAAAGTCATTTTGTGTAACAAACTATTACAATATACAATTTCTTGTATAGTATTCATTGATTACTCTTTTCAATGATCTGTTGGTTACAGGATAGTCATATTTCTAGGTTTTACAAAGTGATATCAGTACAGTGTCAGTTATCACTCCTTGTACAAACAACTTCAAAATCTGATGAATGTATCTCTGGCATTCAATGTAACTGCTCTTACAGTTGCTATATCATGCTTTTATATGGTTGAGTACATATACAATGAAATGAAGCCACCTTCTATACAACTATAGCAAAAAGGTGCTCCATACTGCCACTCAGTGGGATTCCTCGGGAGTAACGCAGAAAGTCATTTTGTGTAACAAACTATTACAATATACAATTTCTTGTATAGTATTCATTGATTACTCTTTTCAATGATCTGTTGGTTACAGGATAGTGATATTTCTAGGTTTTACAAAGTGATATCAGTACAGTGTCAGTTATCACTCCTTGTACAAACAACTTCAAAATCTGATGAATGTATCTCTGGCATTCAATGTAACTGCTCTTACAGTTGCTATATCATGCTTTTATATGGTTGAGTACATATACAATGAAATGAAGCCACCTTCAATACAACTATAGCAAAAAGGTGCTCCATACTGCCACTCAGTGGGATTCCTCGGGAGTAACGCAGAAAGTCATTTTGTGTAACAAACTATTACAATATACAATTTCTTGTATAGTATTCATTGATTACTCTTCTGTGAACTCTTGGTTAGACAACAGTGAAATTTCTACGTTTTACAAAGTGATATCAGTACAGTGTCAGTTTTCACTCCTTGTATAAAGAACTTCAAAATCTGATGAATGTATCTCTGGCATTCAATGTAACTGCTCTTACAGTTGCTATATCATGCTTTTATATGGTTGAGTACATATACAATGAAATGAAGCCCCGTTCTATACAACTATAGCAAAAAGGTGCTCCATACTGCCACTCAGTGGGATTCCTCGGGAGTAACGCAGAAAGTCATTTTGTGTAACAAACTATTACAATATACAATTTCTTGTATAGTATTCATTGATTACTCTTTTCAATGATCTGTTGGTTACAGGATAGTGATATTTCTAGGTTTTACAACGTGATATCAGTACAGTGTCAGTTATCACTCCTTGTACAAACAACTTCAAAATCTGATCAATGTATCTCTGGTATTCAATGTAACTGCTCTTACAGTTGCTATATCATGCTTTTATATGGTTGAGTACATATACAATGAAATGAAGCCATCTTCTATACAACTATAGCAAAAAGGTGCTCCATACTGCCACTCAGTGGGATTCCTCGGGAGTAACGCAGAAAGTCATTTTGTGTAACAAACTATTACAATATACAATTTCTTGTATAGTATTCATTGATTACTCTTTTCAATGATCTGTTGGTTACAGGATAGTGATATTTCTAGGTTTTACAAAGTGATATCAGTACAGTGTCAGTTATCACTCCTTGTACAAACAACTTCAAAATCTGATGAATGTATCTCTGGCATTCAATGTAACTGCTCCTACAGTTGCTATATCATTCTTTTATATGGTTGAGTACATATACAATGAAATGAAGCCACCTTCTATACAACTATAGCAAAAAGGTGCTCCATACTGCCACTCAGTGGGATTCCTCGGGAGTAACGCAGAAAGTCATTTTGTGTAACAAACTATTACAATTTACAATCCAATGTATTTCTTGCATAGTATTCATTGATTACTCTTCTTCGATCTCTTGGTTAGACAACAGTCAAATTTCTAGGTTTTACAACGTGATATCAATACAGTGTCAGTAATCACTCCTTGTACAACCAACTTCAAAATCTGATGAATGTATCTCTTGCATTCAATGTAACTGCTCTTACAGTTGCTATATCATGCTTTTATATGGTTGAGTACATATACAATGAAATGAAGCCACCTTCTATACAACTATAATAAAAAGGAGCTCCATACTGCCACTCAGTGGGATTCCTCGGGAGTAACGCAGAAAGTCATTTTGTGTAACAAACTATTACAATATATAATTTCTTGTATATTATTCATTGATTACTCTTTTCAATGATCTGTTGGTTACAGGATAGTGATATTTCTAGGTTTTACAAAGTGGTATCAGTACAGTGTCAGTTATCACTCCTTGTACAAACAACTTCAAAATCTGATGAATGTATCTCTGGCATTCAATGTAACTGCTCTTACCGTTGCTATATCATGCTTTTATATGGTTGAGTATATATACAATGAAATGAAGCCACCTTCTATACAACTACAGTAAAAAGGTGCTCCGTACTGCCACTCAGTGGGATTCCTCGGGAGTAACGCAGAAAGTCATTTTGTGTAACAAACTATTACAATTTACAATCCAATGTATTTCTTGCATAGTATTCATTGATTACTCTTCTGCGATCTCTTGGTTAGACAACAGTGAAATTTCTAGGTTTTACAACGTGATATCAATACAGTGTCAGTAATCACTCCTTGTACAACCAACTTCAAAATCTGATGAATGTATCTCTTCCATTCAATGTAACTGCTCTTACAGTTGCTATATCATGCTTTTATATGGTTGATTACATATACAATGAAATGAAGCCACCTTCTATACAACTATAGCAAAAAGGTGCTCCATACTGCCACTCAGTGGGATTCCTCGGGAGTAACGCAGAAAGTCATTTTGTGTAACAAACTATTACAATATAGAATTTGTTGTATAGTATTCATTGATTACTCTTTTCAATGATCTGTTGGTTACAGGATAGTGATATTTCTAGGTTTTACAACGTGATATCAGTACAGTGTCAGTTATCACTCCTTGTACAAACAACTTCAAAATCTGATGAATGTATCTCTGGCATTCAATGTAACTGCTCTTACAGTTGCTATATCATGCTTTTATATGGTTGAGTACATATACAATGAAATGAAGCCACCTTCTATACAACTATAGCAAAAAGGTGCTCCATACTGCCACTCAGTGGGATTCCTCGGGAGTAACGCAGAAAGTCATTTTGTGTAACAAACTATTACAATATACAATTTCTTGTATAGTATTCATTGATTACTCTTTTCAATGATCTGTTGGTTACAGGATAGTGATATTTCTAGGTTTTACAAAGTGATATCAGTACAGTGTCAGTTATCACTCCTTGTACAAAAAACTTCAAAATCTGATGAATGTATCTCTGGCATTCAATGTAACTGCTCTTACAGTTGCTATATCATGCTTTTATATGGTTGAGTACATATACAATGAAATGAAGCCACCTTCTATACAACTATAGCAAAAAGGTTCTCCATACTGCCACTCAGTGGGATTCCTCGGGAGTAACGCAGATAGTCATTTTGTCTAACAAACTATTACAATTTACAATGCAATGTATTTCTTGTATAGTATTCATTGATTACTCTTCTGTGAACTCTTGGTTAGACAACAGTGAAATTTCTACGTTTTACAAAGTGATATCAGTACAGTGTCAGTTTTCACTCCTTGTATAAAGAACTTCAAAATCTGATGAATGTATCTCTGGCATTCAATGTAACTGCTCTTACAGTTGCTATATCATGCTTTTATATGGTTGAGTACATATACAATGAAATGAAGCCGCCTTCTATACAACTATACTAAAAAGAAGCTCCATACTGCCACTCAGTGGGATTCCTCGGGAGTAACGCAGAAAGTAATTTTGTGTAACAAACTATTACAATATATAATTTCTTGTATAGTATTCATTGATTACTCTTTTCAATGATCTGTTGGTTACAGGATAGTGATATTTCTAGGTTTTACAAAGTGATATCAGTACAGTGTCAGTTATCACTCCTTGTACAAACAACTTCAAAATCTGATGAATGTATCTCTGGCATTCAATGTAACTGCTCTTACAGTTGCTATATCATGCTTTTATATGGTTGAGTACATATACAATGAAATGAAGCCACGTTCTATACAACTATAGCAAAAAGGTGCTCCATACTGCCACTCAGTGGGATTCTTCGGGAGTAACGCAGAAAGTCATTTTGTGTAACAAACTATTACAATTTACAATCCAATGTATTTCTTGTATAGTATTCATTGATTACTCTTCTGAGAACTCTTGGTTAGACAACAGTGAAATTTCTACGTTTTACAAAGTGATATCAGTACAGTGTCAGTTTTCACTCCTTGTATAAAGAACTTCAAAATCTGATCAATGTATCTCTGGCATTCAATGTAACTGCTCTTACAGTTGTTATATCATGCTTTTATATGGTTGAGTACATATACAATTAAATGAAGCCTCCTTCTATAGGAAAACGGTGCTCCATACTGCCACTCAGTGGGATTCCTCGGGAGTAACGCAGAAAGTCATTTTGTGTAACAAACTATTACAATATAGAATTTGTTGTATAGTATTCATTGATTACTCTTTTCAATGATCTGTTGGTTACAGGATAGTGATATTTCTAGGTTTTACAACGTGATATCAGTACAGTGTCAGTTATCACTCCTTGTACAAACAACTTCAAAATCTGATGAATGTATCTCTGGCATTCAATGTAACTGCTCTTACAGTTGCTATATCATGCTTTTATATGGTTGAGTACATATACAATGAAATGAAGCCACGTTCTATACAACTATAGCAAAAATGTGCTCCATACTGCCACTCAGTGGGATTCCTCGGGAGTAACGCAGAAAGTCATTTTGTGTAACAAACTATTACAATTTACAATCCAATGTATTTCTTGTATAGTATTCATTGATTACTCTTGTGAGAACTCTTGGTTAGACAACAGTGAAATTTCTACGTTTTACAAAGTGATATCAGTACAGCGTTAGTTTTCACTCCTTGTATAAAGAACTTCAAAATCTGATGAATGTATCTCTGGCATTCAATGTAACTGCTCTTACATTTGTTATATCATGCTTTTATATGGTTGAGTACATATACAATTAAATGAAGCCTCCTTCTATAGCAAAACGGTGCTCCATACTGCCACTCAGTGGGATTCCTCGGGAGTAACGCAGAAAGTCATTTTGTGTAACAAACTATTACAATTTAAAATCCAATGTATTTCTTGTATAGTATTCATTGATTACTCTTCTGTGAACTCTTGGTTAGACAACAGTGAAATTTCTACGTTTTACAAAGTGATATCAGTACAGTGTCAGTTTTCACTCCTTGTATAAAGAACTTCAAAATCTGATGAATGTATCTCTGGCATTCAATGTAACTGCTCTTACAGTTGCTATATCATAATTTTATATGGTTGAGTAAATATACAATGAAATGAAGCCACGTTCTATACAACTATAGCAAAAAGGTGCTCCATACTGCCACTCAGTGGGCTTCCTCGGGAGTAACGCAGAAAGTCATTTTGTGTAACAAACTATTACAATATACAATTTCTTGTATAGTATTCATTGATTACTCTTTTCAATGATCTGTTGGTTACAGGATAGTGATATTTCTAGGTTTTACAAAGTGATATCAGTACAGTGTCAGTTATCACTCCTTGTACAAACAACTTCAAAATCTGATGAATGTATCTCTGGCATTCAATGTAACTGCTCTTACAGTTGCAATATAATGCTTTTATATGGTTGAGTACATATACAATGAAATGAAGCCACCTTCTATACAACTATAGCAAAAAGGTGCTCCATACTGCCACTCAGTGGGATTCCTCGGGAGTAACGCAGAAAGTCATTTTGTGTAACAAACTATTACAATATACAATTTCTTGTATAGTATTCATTGATTACTCTTTTCAATGATCTCTTGGTTAGCAACAGTGAAATTTCTAGGTTTTACAACGTGATATCAGTACAGTGTCAGTTATCACTCCTTGTACAAACAACTTCAAAATCTGATGAATGTATCTCTGGCATTCAATGTAACTGCTCTTACAGTTGTTATATCATGCTTTTATATGGTTGAGTACATATACAATTAAATGAAGCCTCCTTCTATAGCAAAACGGTGCTCCATACTGCCACTCAGTGGGATTCCTCGGGAGTAACGCAGAAAGTCATTTTGTGTAACAAACTATTACAATATACAATTTCTTGTATAGTATTCATTGATTACTCTTTTCAATGATCTGTTGGTTACAGGATAGTGATATTTCTAGGTTTTACAAAGTGATATCAGTACAGTGTCAGTTATCACTCCTTGTACAAACAACTTCAAAATCTGATGAATGTATCTCTGGCATTCAATGTAACTGCTCTTACAGTTGCTATATCATGCTTTTATATGGTTGAGTACATATACAATAAAATGAAGCCACCTTCTATAGCAAAACGGTGCTCCATACTGCCACTCAGTGGGATTCCTCGGGAGTAACGCAGAAAGTCATTTTGTGTAACAAACTATTACAATTTACAATCCAATGTATTTCTTGTATAGTATTCATTGATTACTCTCCTGTGAACTCTTGGTTAGACAACAGTGAAATTTCTACATTTTACAACGTGATATCAGTACAGTGTCAGTAATCACTCCTTGTACAACCAACTTCAAAATCTGATGAATGTATCTCTTGCATTCAATGTAACTGCTCTTACAGTTGCTATATCATGCTCTTATATGGTTGAGTACATATACAATGAAATGAAGCCACCTTCTATACAACTATAGTAAAAAGGTGCTCCATACTGCCACTCAGTGGGATTCCTCGGGAGTAACGCAGAAAGTCATTTTGTGTAACAAACTATTGCAATATACAATTTCTTGTATAGTATTCATTGATTACTCTTTTCAATGATCTGTTGGTTACAGGATAGTGATATTTCTAGGTTTTACAAAGTGATATCAGTACAGTGTCAGTTATCACTCCTTGTACAAACAACTTCAAAATCTGATGAATGTATCTCTGGCATTCAATGTAACTGCTCTTACAGTTGCTATATCATGCTTTTATATGGTTGAGTACATATACAATGAAATGAAGCCACCTTCTATACAACTATAGCAAAAAGGTGCTCCATACTGCCACTCAGTGGGATTCCTCGGGAGTAACGCAGAAAGTCATTTTGTGTAACAAACTATTACAATTTACAATGCAATGTATTTCTTGTATAGTATTCATTGATTACTCTTCTGTGAACTCTTGGTTAGACAACAGTGAAATTTCTACGTTTTACAAAGTGATATCAGTACAGTGTCAGTTTTCACTCCTTGTATAAAGAACTTCAAAATCTGATGAATGTATCTCTGGCATTCAATGTAACTGCTCTTACAGTTGCTATATCATGCTTTCATATGGTTGAGTACATATACAATGAAATGAAGCCACGTTCTATACAACTATAGCAAAAAGGTGCTCCATACTGCCACTCAGTGGGATTCCTCGGGAGTAACGCAGAAAGTCATTTTGTGTAACAAACTATTACAATATACAATTTGTTGTATAGTATTCATTGATTACTCTTTTCAATGATCTGTTGGTTACAGGATAGTGATATTTCTAGGTTTTACAAAGTGATATCAGTACAGTGTCAGTTATCACTCCTTGTACAAACAACTTCAAAATCTGATGAATGTATCTCTGGCATTCAATGTAACTGCTCTTACAGTTGCTATATCATGCTTTTATATGGTTGAGTACATATACAATGAAATGAAGCCACCTTCTATACAACTATAGCAAAAAGGTGCTCCATACTGCCACTCAGTGGGATTCCTCGGGAGTAACGCAGAAAGTCATTTTGTGTAACAAACTATTACAATATACAATTTCTTGTATAGTATTCATTGATTACTCTTCTGTGAACTCTTGGTTAGACAACAGTGAAATTTCTACGTTTTACAAAGTGATATCAGTACAGTGTCAGTTTTCACTCCTTGTATAAAGAACTTCAAAATCTGATGAATGTATCTCTGGCATTCAATGTAACTGCTCTTACAGTTGCTATATCATGCTTTTATATGGTTGAGTACATATACAATGAAATGAAGCCACGTTCTATACAACTATAGCAAAAAGGTGCTCCATACTGCCACTCAGTGGGATTCCTCGGGAGTAACGCAGAAAGTCATTTTGTGTAACAAACTATTACAATATACAATTTCTTGTATAGTATTCATTGATTACTCTTTTCAATGATCTGTTGGTTACAGGATAGTGATATTTCTAGGTTTTACAAAGTGATATCAGTACAGTGTCAGTTATCACTCCTTGTACAAACAACTTCAAAATCTGATGAATGTATCTCTGGCATTCAATGTAACTGCTCTTACAGTTGCTATATCATGCTTTTATATGGTTGAGTACATATACAATGAAATGAAGCCACCTTCTATACAACTATAGCAAAAAGGTGCTCCATACTGCCACTCAGTGGGATTCCTCGGGAGTAACGCAGAAAGTCATTTTGTGTAACAAACTATTACAATATACAATTTCTTGTATAGTATTCATTGATTACTCTTTTCAATGATCTGTTGGTTACAGGATAGTGATATTTCTAGGTTTTACAAAGTGATATCAGTACAGTGTCAGTTATCACTCCTTGTACAAACAACTTCAAAATCTGATGAATGTATCTCTGGCATTCAATGTAACTGCTCCTACAGTTGCTATATCATGCTTTTATATGGTTGAGTACATATACAATGAAATGAAGCCACGTTCTTTACAACTATAGGAAAAAGGTGCTCCATACTGCCACTCAGTGGGATTCCTCGGGAGTAACGCAGAAAGTCATTTTGTGTAACAAACTATTACAATTTACAATGCAATGTATTTCTTGTATAGTATTCATTGATTACTCTTCTGTGAACTCTTGGTTAGACAACAGTGAAATTTCTACGTTTTACAAAGTGATATCAGTACAGTGTCAGTTTTCACTCCTTGTATAAAGAACTTCAAAATCTGATGAATGTATCTCTGGCATTCAATGTAACTGATCTTACAGTTGCTATATCATGCTTTTATATGGTTGAGTACATATACAATGAAATGAAGCCGCCTTCTATACAACTATAGTAAAAAGAAGCTCCATACTGCCACTCAGTGGGATTCCTCGGGAGTAACGCAGAAAGTAATTTTGTGTAACAAACTATTACAATATATAATTTCTTGTATAGTATTCATTGATTACTCTTTTCAATGATCTGTTGGTTACAGGATAGTGATATTTCTAGGTTTTACAAAGTGATATCAGTACAGTGTCAGTTATCACTCCTTGTACAAACAACTTCAAAATCTGATGAATGTATCTCATGGCATTCAATGTAACTGCTCTTACAGTTGCTATATCATGCTTTTATATGGTTGAGTACATATACAATGAAATGAAGCCACGTTCTTTACAACTATAGGAAAAAGGTGCTCCATACTGCCACTCAGTGGGATTCCTCGGGAGTAACGCAGAAAGTCATTTTGTGTAACAAACTATTACAATTTACAATCCAATGTATTTCTTGTATAGTATTCATTGATTACTCTTCTGTGAACTCTTGGTTAGACAACAGTGAAATTTCTACGTTTTACAAAGTGATATCAGTACAGTGTCAGTTTTCACTCCTTGTATAAAGAACTTCAAAATCTGATGAATGTATCTCTGGTATTCAATGTAACTGCTTTTACAGTTGCTATATCATGCTTTTATATGGTTGAGTATATATACAATTAAATGAAGCCTCCTTCTATAGCAAAACGGTGCTCCATACTGCCACTCAGTGGGATTCCTCGGGAGTAACGCAGAAAGTCATTTTGTGTAACAAACTATTACAATTTACAATCCAATGTATTTCTTGTATAGTTTTCATTGATTACTCTTCTGTGAACTCTTGGTTAGACAACAGTGAAACTTCTAAGTTTTTCAAAGTGATATCAATACAGTGTCAGTTCTCACTACTTGTACAACCAACTTCAAAATCTGATGAATGTATCTCTTGCTTTCAATGTAATTACTCTTACAGTTGATATATCATGCTTTTATATGGTTGAGTACATATACGATTAAATGAAGCCACCTTCTATACAGCTGGAGGAAAAAGGTGCCCCATTCTGCCACTCAGTGGGATTCCTCGGGAGTAACGCAGAAAGTCCTTTTGTGTAACAAACTATTACAATTTACAATCCAATGTATTTCTTGTATAGTTTTCATTGATTACTCTTCTGTGAACTCTTGGTTAGACAACAGTGAAACTTCTAAGTTTTTCAAAGTGATATCAATACAGTGTCAGTTCTCACTACTTGTACAACCAACTTCAAAATCTGATGAATGTATCTCTTGCATTCAATGTAACTGCTCTTACCGTTGCTATATCATGCTTTTATATGGTTGAGTACATATACAATGAAATGAAGCCACCTTCTATACAACTACAGTAAAAAGGTGCTCCATACTGCCACTCAGTGGGATTCCTCGGGAGTAACGCAGAAAGTCATTTTGTGTAACAAACTATTACAATTTACAATCCAATGTATTTCTTGTATAGTATTCATTGATTACTCTTCTGCGATCTCTTGGTTAGACAACAGTGAAATTTCTTGGTTTTACAACGTGATATCAATACAGTGTCAGTAATCACTCCTTGTACAACCAACTTCAAAATCTGATGAATATATCTCTTGCATTCAATGTAACTGCTCTTACAGTTACTATATCATGCTTTAATATGGTTGAGTACATATACAATGAAATGAAGCCACCTTCTATACAACTATACTAAAAAGGTGCTCCATACTGCCACTCAGTGGGATTCCTCGGGAGTAACGCAGAATGTCATTTTGTGTAACAAACTATTACAATATACAATTTGTTGTATAGTATTCATTGATTACTCTTTTCAATGATCTGTTGGTTACAGGATAGTGATATTTCTAGGTTTTACAAAGTGATATCAGTACAGTGTCAGTTATCACTCCTTGTACAAACAACTTCAAAATCTGATGAATGTATCTCTGGCATTCAATGTAACTGCTCTTACAGTTGCTATATCATGCTTTTATATGGTTGAGTACATATACAATAAAATGAAACCACCTTCTATACAACTATAGCAAAAAGGTGCTCCATACTGCCACTCAGTGGGATTCCTCGGGAGTAACGCAGAAAGTCATTTTGTGTAACAAACTATTACAATTTACAATGCAATGTATTTCTTGTATAGTATTCAATGATTACTCTTCTGTGAACTCTTGGTTAGACAACAGTGAAATTTCTACGTTTTACAAAGTGATATCAGTACAGTGTCAGTTTTCACTCCTTGTATAAAGAACTTCAAAATCTGATGAATGTATCTCTGGCATTCAATGTAACTGCTCTTACAGTTGCTATATCATGCTTTCATATGGTTGAGTACATATACAATGAAATGAAGCCACGTTCTATACAACTATAGCAAAAAGGTGCTCCATACTGCCACTCAGTGGGATTCCTCGGGAGTAACGCAGAAAGTCATTTTGTGTAACAAACTATTACAATATACAATTTGTTGTATAGTATTCATTGATTACTCTTTTCAATGATCTGTTGGTTACAGGATAGTGATATTTCTAGGTTTTACAAAGTGATATCAGTACAGTGTCAGTTATCACTCCTTGTACAAACAACTTCAAAATCTGATGAATGTATCTCTGGCATTCAATGTAACTGCTCTTACAGTTGCTATATCATGCTTTTATATGGTTGAGTACATATACAATGAAATGAAGCCACCTTCTATACAACTATAGCAAAAAGGTGCTCCATACTGCCACTCAGTGGGATTCCTCGGGAGTAACGCAGAAAGTCATTTTGTGTAACAAACTATTACAATATACAATTTCTTGTATAGTATTCATTGATTACTCTTCTGTGAACTCTTGGTTAGACAACAGTGAAATTTCTACGTTTTACAAAGTGATATCAGTACAGTGTCAGTTTTCACTCCTTGTATAAAGAACTTCAAAATCTGATGAATGTATCTCTGGCATTCAATGTAACTGCTCTTACAGTTGCTATATCATGCTTTTATATGGTTGAGTACATATACAATGAAATGAAGCCACGTTCTATACAACTATAGCAAAAAGGTGCTCCATACTGCCACTCAGTGGGATTCCTCGGGAGTAACGCAGAAAGTCATTTTGTGTAACAAACTATTACAATATACAATTTCTTGTATAGTATTCATTGATTACTCTTTTCAATTATCTGTTGGTTACAGGATAGTGATATTTCTAGGTTTTACAAAGTGATATCAGTACAGTGTCAGTTATCACTCCTTGTACAAACAACTTCAAAATCTGATGAATGTATCTCTGGCATTCAATGTAACTGCTCTTACAGTTGCTATATCATGCTTTTATATGGTTGAGTACATATACAATGAAATGAAGCCACCTTCTATACAACTATAGCAAAAAGGTGCTCCATACTGCCACTCAGTGGGATTCCTCGGGAGTAACGCAGAAAGTCATTTTGTGTAACAAACTATTACAATATACAATTTCTTGTATAGTATTCATTGATTACTCTTTTCAATGATCTGTTGGTTACAGGATAGTGATATTTCTAGGTTTTACAAAGTGATATCAGTACAGTGTCAGTTATCACTCCTTGTACAAACAACTTCAAAATCTGATGAATGTATCTCTGGCATTCAATGTAACTGCTCCTACAGTTGCTATATCATGCTTTTATATGGTTGAGTACATATACAATGAAATGAAGCCACGTTCTTTACAACTATAGGAAAAAGGTGCTCCATACTGCCACTCAGTGGGATTCCTCGGGAGTAACGCAGAAAGTCATTTTGTGTAACAAACTATTACAATTTACAATGCAATGTATTTCTTGTATAGTATTCATTGATTACTCTTCTGTGAACTCTTGGTTAGACAACAGTGAAATTTCTACGTTTTACAAAGTGATATCAGTACAGTGTCAGTTTTCACTCCTTGTATAAAGAACTTCAAAATCTGATGAATGTATCTCTGGCATTCAATGTAACTGATCTTACAGTTGCTATATCATGCTTTTATATGGTTGAGTACATATACAATGAAATGAAGCCGCCTTCTATACAACTATAGTAAAAAGAAGCTCCATACTGCCACTCAGTGGGATTCCTCGGGAGTAACGCAGAAAGTAATTTTGTGTAACAAACTATTACAATATATAATTTCTTGTATAGTATTCATTGATTACTCTTTTCAATGATCTGTTGGTTACAGGATAGTGATATTTCTAGGTTTTACAAAGTGATATCAGTACAGTGTCAGTTATCACTCCTTGTACAAACAACTTCAAAATCTGATGAATGTATCTCATGGCATTCAATGTAACTGCTCTTACAGTTGCTATATCATGCTTTTATATGGTTGAGTACATATACAATGAAATGAAGCCACGTTCTTTACAACTATAGGAAAAAGGTGCTCCATACTGCCACTCAGTGGGATTCCTCGGGAGTAACGCAGAAAGTCATTTTGTGTAACAAACTATTACAATTTACAATCCAATGTATTTCTTGTATAGTATTCATTGATTACTCTTCTGTGAACTCTTGGTTAGACAACAGTGAAATTTCTACGTTTTACAAAGTGATATCAGTACAGTGTCAGTTTTCACTCCTTGTATAAAGAACTTCAAAATCTGATGAATGTATCTCTGGTATTCAATGTAACTGCTCTTACAGTTGCTATATCATGCTTTTATATGGTTGAGTATATATACAATTAAATGAAGCCTCCTTCTATAGCAAAACGGTGCTCCATACTGCCACTCAGTGGGATTCCTCGGGAGTAACGCAGAAAGTCATTTTGTGTAACAAACTATTACAATTTACAATCCAATGTATTTCTTGTATAGTTTTCATTGATTACTCTTCTGTGAACTCTTGGTTAGACAACAGTGAAACTTCTAAGTTTTTCAAAGTGATATCAATACAGTGTCAGTTCTCACTACTTGTACAACCAACTTCAAAATCTGATGAATGTATCTCTTGCTTTCAATGTAATTACTCTTACAGTTGATATATCATGCTTTTATATGGTTGAGTACATATACGATTAAATGAAGCCACCTTCTATACAGCTGGAGGAAAAAGGTGCCCCATTCTGCCACTCAGTGGGATTCCTCGGGAGTAACGCAGAAAGTCCTTTTGTGTAACAAACTATTACAATTTACAATCCAATGTATTTCTTGTATAGTTTTCATTGATTACTCTTCTGTGAACTCTTGGTTAGACAACAGTGAAACTTCTAAGTTTTTCAAAGTGATATCAATACAGTGTCAGTTCTCACTACTTGTACAACCAACTTCAAAATCTGATGAATGTATCTCTTGCATTCAATGTAACTGCTCTTACCGTTGCTATATCATGCTTTTATATGGTTGAGTACATATACAATGAAATGAAGCCACCTTCTATACAACTACAGTAAAAAGGTGCTCCATACTGCCACTCAGTGGGATTCCTCGGGAGTAACGCAGAAAGTCATTTTGTGTAACAAACTATTACAATTTACAATCCAATGTATTTCTTGTATAGTATTCATTGATTACTCTTCTGCGATCTCTTGGTTAGACAACAGTGAAATTTCTTGGTTTTACAACGTGATATCAATACAGTGTCAGTAATCACTCCTTGTACAACCAACTTCAAAATCTGATGAATATATCTCTTGCATTCAATGTAACTGCTCTTACAGTTGCTATATCATGCTTTAATATGGTTGAGTACATATACAATGAAATGAAGCCACCTTCTATACAACTATACTAAAAAGGTGCTCCATACTGCCACTCAGTGGGATTCCTCGGGAGTAACGCAGAATGTCATTTTGTGTAACAAACTATTACAATATACAATTTGTTGTATAGTATTCATTGATTACTCTTTTCAATGATCTGTTGGTTACAGGATAGTGATATTTCTAGGTTTTACAAAGTGATATCAGTACAGTGTCAGTTATCACTCCTTGTACAAACAACTTCAAAATCTGATGAATGTATCTCTGGCATTCAATGTAACTGCTCTTACAGTTGCTATATCATGCTTTTATATGGTTGAGTACATATACAATAAAATGAAACCACCTTCTATACAACTATAGCAAAAAGGTGCTCCATACTGCCACTCAGTGGGATTCCTCGGGAGTAACGCAGAAAGTCATTTTGTGTAACAAACTATTACAATTTACAATGCAATGTATTTCTTGTATAGTATTCATTGATTACTCTTCTGTGAACTCTTGGTTAGACAACAGTGAAATTTCTACGTTTTACAAAGTGATATCAGTACAGTGTCAGTTTTCACTCCTTGTATAAAGAACTTCAAAATCTGATGAATGTATCTCTGGCATTCAATGTAACTGCTCTTACAGTTGCTATATCATGCTTTTATATGGTTGAGTACATATACAATGAAATGAAGCCACGTTCTATACAACTATAGCAAAAAGGTGCTCCATACTGCCACTCAGTGGGATTCCTCGGGAGTAACGCAGAAAGTCATTTTGTGTAACAAACTATTACAATATACAATTTCTTGTATAGTATTCATTGATTACTCTTTTCAATGATCTGTTGGTTACAGGATAGTGATATTTCTAGGTTTTACAAAGTGATATCAGTACAGTGTCAGTTATCACTCCTTGTACAAACAACTTCAAAATCTGATGAATGTATCTCTGGCATTCAATGTAACTGCTCTTACAGTTGCTATATCATGCTTTTATATGGTTGAGTACATATACAATGAAATGAAGCCACCTTCTATACAACTATAGCAAAAAGGTGCTCCATACTGCCACTCAGTGGGATTCCTCGGGAGTAACGCAGAAAGTCATTTTGTGTAACAAACTATTACAATATACAATTTCTTGTATAGTATTCATTGATTACTCTTTTCAATGATCTGTTGGTTACAGGATAGTGATATTTCTAGGTTTTACAAAGTGATATCAGTACAGTGTCAGTTATCACTCCTTGTACAAACAACTTCAAAATCTGATGAATGTATCTCTGGCATTCAATGTAACTGCTCCTACAGTTGCTATATCATGCTTTTATATGGTTGAGTACATATACAATGAAATGAAGCCACGTTCTTTACAACTATAGGAAAAAGGTGCTCCATACTGCCACTCAGTGGGATTCCTCGGGAGTAACGCAGAAAGTCATTTTGTGTAACAAACTATTACAATTTACAATGCAATGTATTTCTTGTATAGTATTCATTGATTACTCTTCTGTGAACTCTTGGTTAGACAACAGTGAAATTTCTACGTTTTACAAAGTGATATCAGTACAGTGTCAGTTTTCACTCCTTGTATAAAGAACTTCAAAATCTGATGAATGTATCTCTGGCATTCAATGTAACTGATCTTACAGTTGCTATATCATGCTTTTATATGGTTGAGTACATATACAATGAAATGAAGCCGCCTTCTATACAACTATAGTAAAAAGAAGCTCCATACTGCCACTCAGTGGGATTCCTCGGGAGTAACGCAGAAAGTAATTTTGTGTAACAAACTATTACAATATATAATTTCTTGTATAGTATTCATTGATTACTCTTTTCAATGATCTGTTGGTTACAGGATAGTGATATTTCTAGGTTTTACAAAGTGATATCAGTACAGTGTCAGTTATCACTCCTTGTACAAACAACTTCAAAATCTGATGAATGTATCTCATGGCATTCAATGTAACTGCTCTTACAGTTGCTATATCATGCTTTTATATGGTTGAGTACATATACAATGAAATGAAGCCACGTTCTTTACAACTATAGGAAAAAGGTGCTCCATACTGCCACTCAGTGGGATTCCTCGGGAGTAACGCAGAAAGTCATTTTGTGTAACAAACTATTACAATTTACAATCCAATGTATTTCTTGTATAGTATTCATTGATTACTCTTCTGTGAACTCTTGGTTAGACAACAGTGAAATTTCTACGTTTTACAAAGTGATATCAGTACAGTGTCAGTTTTCACTCCTTGTATAAAGAACTTCAAAATCTGATGAATGTATCTCTGGTATTCAATGTAACTGCTCTTACAGTTGCTATATCATGCTTTTATATGGTTGAGTATATATACAATTAAATGAAGCCTCCTTCTATAGCAAAACGGTGCTCCATACTGCCACTCAGTGGGATTCCTCGGGAGTAACGCAGAAAGTCATTTTGTGTAACAAACTATTACAATTTACAATCCAATGTATTTCTTGTATAGTTTTCATTGATTACTCTTCTGTGAACTCTTGGTTAGACAACAGTGAAACTTCTAAGTTTTTCAAAGTGATATCAATACAGTGTCAGTTCTCACTACTTGTACAACCAACTTCAAAATCTGATGAATGTATCTCTTGCTTTCAATGTAATTACTCTTACAGTTGATATATCATGCTTTTATATGGTTGAGTACATATACGATTAAATGAAGCCACCTTCTATACAGCTGGAGGAAAAAGGTGCCCCATTCTGCCACTCAGTGGGATTCCTCGGGAGTAACGCAGAAAGTCCTTTTGTGTAACAAACTATTACAATTTACAATCCAATGTATTTCTTGTATAGTTTTCATTGATTACTCTTCTGTGAACTCTTGGTTAGACAACAGTGAAACTTCTAAGTTTTTCAAAGTGATATCAATACAGTGTCAGTTCTCACTACTTGTACAACCAACTTCAAAATCTGATGAATGTATCTCTTGCATTCAATGTAACTGCTCTTACCGTTGCTATATCATGCTTTTATATGGTTGAGTACATATACAATGAAATGAAGCCACCTTCTATACAACTACAGTAAAAAGGTGCTCCATACTGCCACTCAGTGGGATTCCTCGGGAGTAACGCAGAAAGTCATTTTGTGTAACAAACTATTACAATTTACAATCCAATGTATTTCTTGTATAGTATTCATTGATTACTCTTCTGCGATCTCTTGGTTAGACAACAGTGAAATTTCTTGGTTTTACAACGTGATATCAATACAGTGTCAGTAATCACTCCTTGTACAACCAACTTCAAAATCTGATGAATATATCTCTTGCATTCAATGTAACTGCTCTTACAGTTGCTATATCATGCTTTAATATGGTTGAGTACATATACAATGAAATGAAGCCACCTTCTATACAACTATACTAAAAAGGTGCTCCATACTGCCACTCAGTGGGATTCCTCGGGAGTAACGCAGAATGTCATTTTGTGTAACAAACTATTACAATATACAATTTGTTGTATAGTATTCATTGATTACTCTTTTCAATGATCTGTTGGTTACAGGATAGTGATATTTCTAGGTTTTACAAAGTGATATCAGTACAGTGTCAGTTATCACTCCTTGTACAAACAACTTCAAAATCTGATGAATGTATCTCTGGCATTCAATGTAACTGCTCTTACAGTTGCTATATCATGCTTTTATATGGTTGAGTACATATACAATAAAATGAAACCACCTTCTATACAACTATAGCAAAAAGGTGCTCCATACTGCCACTCAGTGGGATTCCTCGGGAGTAACGCAGAAAGTCATTTTGTGTAACAAACTATTACAATTTACAATGCAATGTATTTCTTGTATAGTATTCATTGATTACTCTTCTGTGAACTCTTGGTTAGACAACAGTGAAATTTCTACGTTTTACAAAGTGATATCAGTACAGTGTCAGTTTTCACTCCTTGTATAAAGAACTTCAAAATCTGATGAATGTATCTCTGGCATTCAATGTAACTGCTCTTACAGTTGCTATATCATGCTTTTATATGGTTGAGTACATATACAATGAAATGAAGCCACGTTCTATACAACTGTAGCAAAAAGGTGCTCCATACTGCCACTCAGTGGGATTCCTCGGGAGTAACGCAGAAAGTCATTTTGTGTAACAAACTATTACAATATACAATTTCTTGTATAGTATTCATTGATTACTCTTTTCAATGATCTGTTGGTTACAGGATAGTGATATTTCTAGGTTTTACAAAGTGATATCAGTACAGTGTCAGTTATCACTCCTTGTACAAACAACTTCAAAATCTGATGAATGTATCTCTGGCATTCAATGTAACTGCTCTTACAGTTGCTATATCATGCTTTTATATGGTTGAGTACATATACAATGAAATGAAGCCACCTTCTATAAAACTATAGCAAAAAGGTGCTCCATACTGCCACTCAGTGGGATTCCTCGGGAGTAACGCAGAAAGTCATTTTGTGTAACAAACTATTACAATATACAATTTCTTGTATAGTATTCATTGATTACTCTTTTCAATGATCTGTTGGTTACAGGATAGTGATATTTCTAGGTTTTACAAAGTGATATCAGTACAGTGTCAGTTATCACTCCTTGTACAAACAACTTCAAAATCTGATGAATGTATCTCTGGCATTCAATGTAACTGCTCTTACAGTTGCTATATCATGCTTTTATATGGTTGAGTACATATACAATGAAATGAAGCCACCTTCTATACAACTATAGCAAAAAGGTGCTCCATACTGCCACTCAGTGGGATTCCTCGGGAGTAACGCAGAAAGTCATTTTGTGTAACAAACTATTACAATATACAATTTCTTGTATAGTATTCATTGATTACTCTTTTCAATGATCTGTTGGTTACAGGATACTGATATTTCTAGGTTTTACAAAGTGATATCAGTACAGTGTCAGTTATCACTCCTTGTACAAAC
Source organism: Lepidodactylus listeri (assembly GCA_029233225.1). Lineage (NCBI taxonomy): Eukaryota > Metazoa > Chordata > Lepidosauria > Squamata > Gekkonidae > Lepidodactylus > Lepidodactylus listeri. Next base: position 550,032 of record JARCFY010000032.1, read on the forward strand.
AACTTCAAAATCTGATGAATGTATCTCTGGCATTCAATGTAACTGCTCCTACAGTTGCTATATCATGCTTTTATATGGTTGAGTACATATACAATGAAATGAAGCCACCTTCTATACAACTATAGCAAAAAGGTGCTCCATACTGCCACTCAGTGGGATTCCTCGGGAGTAACGCAGAAAGTCATTTTGTGTAACAAACTATTACAATTTACAATGCAATGTATTTCTTGTATAGTATTCATTGATTACTCTTCTGTGAACTCTTGGTTAGACAACAGTGAAATTTCTACGTTTTACAAAGTGATATCAGTACAGTGTCAGTTTTCACTCCTTGTATAAAGAACTTCAAAATCTGATGAATGTATCTCTGGCATTCAATGTAACTGATCTTACAGTTGCTATATCATGCTTTTATATGGTTGAGTACATATACAATGAAATGAAGCCGCCTTCTATACAACTATAGTAAAAAGAAGCTCCATACTGCCACTCAGTGGGATTCCTCGGGAGTAACGCAGAAAGTAATTTTGTGTAACAAACTATTACAATATATAATTTCTTGTATAGTATTCATTGATTACTCTTTTCAATGATCTGTTGGTTACAGGATAGTGATATTTCTAGGTTTTACAAAGTGATATCAGTACAGTGTCAGTTATCACTCCTTGTACAAACAACTTCAAAATCTGATGAATGTATCTCATGGCATTCAATGTAACTGCTCTTACAGTTGCTATATCATGCTTTTATATGGTTGAGTACATATACAATGAAATGAAGCCACGTTCTATACAACTATAGCAAAAAGGTGCTCCATACTGCCACTCAGTGGGATTCCTCGGGAGTAACGCAGAAAGTCATTTTGTGTAACAAACTATTACAATTTACAATCCAATGTATTTCTTGTATAGTATTCATTGATTACTCTTCTGTGAACTCTTGGTTAGACAACAGTGAAATTTCTACGTTTTACAAAGTGATATCAGTACAGTGTCAGTTTTCACTCCTTGTATAAAGAACTTCAAAATCTGATGAATGTATCTCTGGTATTTAATGTAACTGCTCTTACAGTTGCTATATCATGCTTTTATATGGTTGAGTATATATACAATTAAATGAAGCCTCCTTCTATAGCAAAACGGTGCTCCATACTGCCACTCAGTGGGATTCCTCGGGAGTAACGCAGAAAGTCATTTTGTGTAACAAACTATTACAATTTACAATCCAATGTATTTCTTGTATAGTACTCATTGATTACTCTTCTGTGAACTCTTGGTTAGACAACAGTGAAATTTCTACATTTTACAAAGTGATATCAGTACAGTGTCAGTTATCACTCCTTGTACAACCAACTTCAAAATCTGATGAATGTATCTCTTGCATTCAATGTAATTACTCTTACAGTTGATATATCATGCTTTTATATGGTTGAGTACATATACGATTAAATGAAGCCACCTTCTATACAGCTGGAGGAAAAAGGTGCCCCATTCTGCCACTCAGTGGGATTCCTCGGGAGTAACGCAGAAAGTCCTTTTGTGTAACAAACTATTACAATTTACAATCCAATGTATTTCTTGTATAGTATTCATTGATTACTCTTCTGTGAACTCTTGGTTAGACAACAGTGAAATTTCTACGTTTTACAAAGTGATATCAGTACAGTGTCAGTTTTCACTCCTTGTATAAAGAACTTCAAAATCTGATGAATGTATCTCTGGCATTCAATGTAACTGATCTTACAGTTGCTATATCATGCTTTTATATGGTTGAGTACATATACAATGAAATGAAGCCGCCTTCTATACAACTATAGTAAAAAGAAGCTCCATACTGCCACTCAGTGGGATTCCTCGGGAGTAACGCAGAAAGTAATTTTGTGTAACAAACTATTACAATATATAATTTCTTGTATAGTATTCATTGATTACTCTTTTCAATGATCTGTTGGTTACAGGATAGTGATATTTCTAGGTTTTACAAAGTGATATCAGTACAGTGTCAGTTATCACTCCTTGTACAAACAACTTCAAAATCTGATGAATGTATCTCATGGCATTCAATGTAACTGCTCTTACAGTTGCTATATCATGCTTTTATATGGTTGAGTACATATACAATGAAATGAAGCCACGTTCTATACAACTATAGCAAAAAGGTGCTCCATACTGCCACTCAGTGGGATTCCTCGGGAGTAACGCAGAAAGTCATTTTGTGTAACAAACTATTACAATTTACAATCCAATGTATTTCTTGTATAGTATTCATTGATTACTCTTCTGTGAACTCTTGGTTAGACAACAGTGAAATTTCTACGTTTTACAAAGTGATATCAGTACAGTGTCAGTTTTCACTCCTTGTATAAAGAACTTCAAAATCTGATGAATGTATCTCTGGTATTCAATGTAACTGCTCTTACAGTTGCTATATCATGCTTTTATATGGTTGAGTATATATACAATTAAATGAAGCCTCCTTCTATAGCAAAACGGTGCTCCATACTGCCACTCAGTGGGATTCCTCGGGAGTAACGCAGAAAGTCATTTTGTGTAACAAACTATTACAATTTACAATGCAATGTATTTCTTGTATAGTACTCATTGATTACTCTTCTGTGAACTCTTGGTTAGACAACAGTGAAATTTCTACATTTTACAAAGTGATATCAGTACAGTGTCAGTTATCACTCCTTGTACAACCAACTTCAAAATCTGATGAATGTATCTCTTGCATTCAATGTAATTACTCTTACAGTTGATATATCATGCTTTTATATGGTTGAGTACATATACGATTAAATGAAGCCACCTTCTATACAGCTGGAGGAAAAAGGTGCCCCATTCTGCCACTCAGTGGGATTCCTCGGGAGTAACGCAGAAAGTCCTTTTGTGTAACAAACTATTACAATTTACAATCCAATGTATTTCTTGTATAGTTTTCATTGATTACTCTTCTGTGAACTCTTGGTTAGACAACAGTGAAACTTCTAAGTTTTTCAAAGTGATATCAATACAGTGTCAGTTCTCACTACTTGTACAACCAACTTCAAAATCTGATGAATGTATCTCTTGCATTCAATGTAACTGCTCTTACCGTTGCTATATCATGCTTTTATATGGTTGAGTACATATACAATGAAATGAAGCCACCTTCTATACAACTACAGTAAAAAGGTGCTCCATACTGCCACTCAGTGGGATTCCTCGGGAGTAACGCAGAAAGTCATTTTGTGTAACAAACTATTACAATTTACAATCCAATGTATTTCTTGTATAGTATTCATTGATTACTCTTCTGCGATCTCTTGGTTAGACAACAGTGAAATTTCTTGGTTTTACAACGTGATATCAATACAGTGTCAGTAATCACTCCTTGTACAACCAACTTCAAAATCTGATGAATATATCTCTTGCATTCAATGTAACTGCTCTTACAGTTGCTATATCATGCTTTAATATGGTTGAGTACATATACAATGAAATGAAGCCACCTTCTATACAACTATACTAAAAAGGTGCTCCATACTGCCACTCAGTGGGATTCCTCGGGAGTAACGCAGAAAGTCATTTTGTGTAACAAACTATTACAATATACAATTTGTTGTATAGTATTCATTGATTACTCTTTTCAATGATCTGTTGGTTACAGGATAGTGATATTTCTAGGTTTTACAAAGTGATATCAGTACAGTGTCAGTTATCACTCCTTGTACAAACAACTTCAAAATCTGATGAATGTATCTCTGGCATTCAATGTAACTGCTCTTACAGTTGCTATATCATGCTTTTATATGGTTGAGTACATATACAATAAAATGAAACCACCTTCTATACAACTATAGCAAAAAGGTGCTCCATACTGCCACTCAGTGGGATTCCTCGGGAGTAACGCAGAAAGTCATTTTGTGTAACAAACTATTACAATTTACAATGCAATGTATTTCTTGTATAGTATTCATTGATTACTCTTCTGTGAACTCTTGGTTAGACAACAGTGAAATTTCTACGTTTTACAAAGTGATATCAGTACAGTGTCAGTTTTCACTCCTTGTATAAAGAACTTCAAAATCTGATGAATGTATCTCTGGCATTCAATGTAACTGCTCTTACAGTTGCTATATCATGCTTTTATATGGTTGAGTACATATACAATGAAATGAAGCCACGTTCTATACAACTGTAGCAAAAAGGTGCTCCATACTGCCACTCAGTGGGATTCCTCGGGAGTAACGCAGAAAGTCATTTTGTGTAACAAACTATTACAATATACAATTTCTTGTATAGTATTCATTGATTACTCTTTTCAATGATCTGTTGGTTACAGGATAGTGATAATTCTAGGTTTTACAAAGTGATATCAGTACAGTGTCAGTTATCACTCCTTGTACAAACAACTTCAAAATCTGATGAATGTATCTCTGGCATTCAATGTAACTGCTCTTACAGTTGCTATATCATGCTTTTATATGGTTGAGTACATATACAATGAAATGAAGCCACCTTCTATAAAACTATAGCAAAAAGGTGCTCCATACTGCCACTCAGTGGGATTCCTTGGGAGTAACGCAGAAAGTCATTTTGTGTAACAAACTATTACAATATACAATTTCTTGTATAGTATTCATTGATTACTCTTTTCAATGATCTGTTGGTTACAGGATAGTGATATTTCTAGGTTTTACAAAGTGATATCAGTACAGTGTCAGTTATCACTCCTTGTACAAACAACTTCAAAATCTGATGAATGTATCTCTGGCATTCAATGTAACTGCTCTTACAGTTGCTATATCATGCTTTTATATGGTTGAGTACATATACAATGAAATGAAGCCACCTTCTAAACAACTATAGCAAAAAGGTGCTCCATACTGCCACTCAGTGGGATTCCTCGGGAGTAACGCAGAAAGTCATTTTGTGTAACAAACTATTACAATATACAATTTCTTTTATAGTATTCATTGATTACTCTTTTCAATGATCTGTTGGTTACAGGATAGTGATATTTCTAGGTTTTACAAAGTGATATCAGTACAGTGTCAGTTATCACTCCTTGTACAAACAACTTCAAAATCTGATGAATGTATCTCTGGCATTCAATGTAACTGCTCTTACAGTTGCTATATCATGCTTTTATATGGTTGAGTACATATACAATGAAATGAAGCCACCTTCTATACAACTATAGCAAAAAGGTGCTCCATACTGCCACTCAGTGGGATTCCTCGGGAGTAACGCAGAAAGTCATTTTGTGTAACAAACTATTACAATATACAATTTCTTGTATAGTATTCATTGATTACTCTTTTCAATGATCTGTTGGTTACAGGATAGTGATATTTCTAGGTTTTACAAAGTGATATCAGTACAGTGTCAGTTATCACTCCTTGTACAAACAACTTCAAAATCTGATGAATGTATCTCTGGCATTCAATGTAACTGCTCTTACAGTTGCTATATCATGCTTTTATATGGTTGAGTACATATACAATGAAATGAAGCCACCTTCTATACAACTATAGCAAAAAGGTGCTCCATACTGCCACTCAGTGGGATTCCTCGGGAGTAACGCAGAAAGTCATTTTGTGTAACAAACTATTACAATATACAATTTCTTGTATAGTATTCATTGATTACTCTTTTCAATGATCTGTTGGTTACAGGATAGTGATATTTCTAGGTTTTACAAAGTGATATCAGTACAGTGTCAGTTATCACTCCTTGTACAAACAACTTCAAAATCTGATGAATGTATCTCTGGCATTCAATGTAACTGCTCCTACAGTTGCTATATCATGCTTTTATATGGTTGAGTACATATACAATGAAATGAAGCCACGTTCTTTACAACTATAGGAAAAAGGTGCTCCATACTGCCACTCAGTGGGATTCCTCGGGAGTAACGCAGAAAGTCATTTTGTGTAACAAACTATTACAATTTACAATGCAATGTATTTCTTGTATAGTATTCATTGATTACTCTTCTGTGAACTCTTGGTTAGACAACAGTGAAATTTCTACGTTTTACAAAGTGATATCAGTACAGTGTCAGTTTTCACTCCTTGTATAAAGAACTTCAAAATCTGATGAATGTATCTCTGGCATTCAATGTAACTGATCTTACAGTTGCTATATCATGCTTTTATATGGTTGAGTACATATACAATGAAATGAAGCCGCCTTCTATACAACTATAGTAAAAAGAAGCTCCATACTGCCACTCAGTGGGATTCCTCGGGAGTAACGCAGAAAGTAATTTTGTGTAACAAACTATTACAATATATAATTTCTTGTATAGTATTCATTGATTACTCTTTTCAATGATCTGTTGGTTACAGGATAGTGATATTTCTAGGTTTTACAAAGTGATATCAGTACAGTGTCAGTTATCAGTCCTTGTACAAACAACTTCAAAATCTGATGAATGTATCTCATGGCATTCAATGTAACTGCTCTTACAGTTGCTATATCATGCTTTTATATGGTTGAGTACATATACAATGAAATGAAGCCACGTTCTTTACAACTATAGGAAAAAGGTGCTCCATACTGCCACTCAGTGGGATTCCTCGGGAGTAACGCAGAAAGTCATTTTGTGTAACAAACTATTACAATTTACAATCCAATGTATTTCTTGTATAGTATTCATTGATTACTCTTCTGTGAACTCTTGGTTAGACAACAGTGAAATTTCTACGTTTTACAAAGTGATATCAGTACAGTGTCAGTTTTCACTCCTTGTATAAAGAACTTCAAAATCTGATGAATGTATCTCTGGTATTCAATGTAACTGCTCTTACAGTTGCTATATCATGCTTTTATATGGTTGAGTATATATACAATTAAATGAAGCCTCCTTCTATAGCAAAACGGTGCTCCATACTGCCACTCAGTGGGATTCCTCGGGAGTAACGCAGATAGTCATTTTGTCTAACAAACTATTACAATTTACAATGCAATGTATTTCTTGTATAGTATTCATTGATTACTCTTCTGTGAACTCTTGGTTAGACAACAGTGAAATTTCTACGTTTTACAAAGTGATATCAGTACAGTGTCAGTTTTCACTCCTTGTATAAAGAACTTCAAAATCTGATGAATGTATCTCTGGCATTCAATGTAACTGCTCTTACAGTTGCTATATCATGCTTTTATATGGTTGAGTACATATACAATGAAATGAAGCCGCCTTCTATACAACTATAGTAAAAAGAAGCTCCATACTGCCACTCAGTGGGATTCCTCGGGAGTAACGCAGAAAGTAATTTTGTGTAACAAACTATTACAATATATAATTTCTTGTATAGTATTCATTGATTACTCTTTTCAATGATCTGTTGGTTACAGGATAGTGATATTTCTAGGTTTTACAAAGTGATATCAGTACAGTGTCAGTTATCACTCCTTGTACAAACAACTTCAAAATCTGATGAATGTATCTCTGGCATTCAATGTAACTGCTCTTACAGTTGCTATATCATGCTTTTATATGGTTGAGTACATATACAATGAAATGAAGCCACGTTCTATACAACTATAGCAAAAAGGTGCTCCATACTGCCACTCAGTGGGATTCTTCGGGAGTAACGCAGAAAGTCATTTTGTGTAACAAACTATTACAATTTACAATCCAATGTATTTCTTGTATAGTATTCATTGATTACTCTTCTGAGAACTCTTGGTTAGACAACAGTGAAATTTCTACGTTTTACAAAGTGATATCAGTACAGTGTCAGTTTTCACTCCTTGTATAAAGAACTTCAAAATCTGATGAATGTATCTCTGGCATTCAATGTAACTGCTCTTACAGTTGTTATATCATGCTTTTATATGGTTGAGTACATATACAATTAAATGAAGCCTCCTTCTATAGGAAAACGGTGCTCCATACTGCCACTCAGTGGGATTCCTCGGGAGTAACGCAGAAAGTCATTTTGTGTAACAAACTATTACAATTTAAAATCCAATGTATTTCTTGTATAGTATTCATTGATTACTCTTCTGTGAACTCTTGGTTAGACAACAGTGAAATTTCTACGTTTTACAAAGTGATATCAGTACAGTGTCAGTTTTCTCTCCTTGTATAAAGAACTTCAAAATCTGATGAATGTATCTCTGGCATTCAATGTAACTGCTCTTACAGTTGCTATATCATGCTTTTATATGGTTGAGTACATATACAATGAAATGAAGCCACGTTCTATACAACAATAGCAAAAAGGTGCTCCATACTGCCACTCAGTGGGATTCCTCGGGAGTAACGCAGAAAGTCATTTTGTGTAACAAACTATTACAATTTACAATCCAATGTATTTCTTGCATAGTATTCATTGATTACTCTTCTGCGATCTCTTGGTTAGACAACAGTGAAATTTCTAGGTTTTACAACGTGATATCAATACAGTGTCAGTAATCACTCCTTGTACAACCAACTTCAAAATCTGATGAATGTATCTCTTGCATTCAATGTAACTGCTCTTACAGTTGCTATATCATGCTTTTATATGGTTGATTACATATACAATGAAATGAAGCCACCTTCTATACAACTATAGCAAAAAGGTGCTCCATACTGCCACTCAGTGGGATTCCTCGGGAGTAACGCAGAAAGTAATTTTGTGTAACAAACTATTACAATATAGAATTTGTTGTATAGTATTCATTGATTACTCTTTTCAATGATCTGTTGGTTACAGGATAGTGATATTTCTAGGTTTTACAACGTGATATCAGTACAGTGTCAGTTATCACTCCTTGTACAAACAACTTCAAAATCTGATGAATGTATCTCTGGCATTCAATGTAACTGCTCTTACAGTTGCTATATCATGCTTTTATATGGTTGAGTACATATACAATGAAATGAAGCCACGTTCTATACAACTATAGCAAAAATGTGCTCCATACTGCCACTCAGTGGGATTCCTCGGGAGTAACGCAGAAAGTCATTTTGTGTAACAAACTATTACAATTTACAATCCAATGTATTTCTTGTATAGTATTCATTGATTACTCTTCTGAGAACTCTTGGTTAGACAACAGTGAAATTTCTACGTTTTACAAAGTGATATCAGTACAGTGTCAGTTTTCACTCCTTGTATAAAGAACTTCAAAATCTGATGAATGTATCTCTGGCATTCAATGTAACTGCTCTTACATTTGTTATATCATGCTTTTATATGGTTGAGTACATATACAATTAAATGAAGCCTCCTTCTATAGCAAAACGGTGCTCCATACTGCCACTCAGTGGGATTCCTCGGGAGTAACGCAGAAAGTCATTTTGTGTAACAAACTATTACAATTTAAAATCCAATGTATTTCTTGTATAGTATTCATTGATTACTCTTCTGTGAACTCTTGGTTAGACAACAGTGAAATTTCTACGTTTTACAAAGTGATATCAGTACAGTGTCAGTTTTCACTCCTTGTATAAAGAACTTCAAAATCTGATGAATGTATCTCTGGCATTCAATGTAACTGCTCTTACAGTTGCTATATCATAATTTTATATGGTTGAGTACATATACAATGAAATGAAGCCACGTTCTATACAACTATAGCAAAAAGGTGCTCCATACTGCCACTCAGTGGGCTTCCTCGGGAGTAACGCAGAAAGTCATTTTGTGTAACAAACTATTACAATATACAATTTCTTGTATAGTATTCATTGATTACTCTTTTCAATGATCTGTTGGTTACAGGATAGTGATATTTCTAGGTTTTACAAAGTGATATCAGTACAGTGTCAGTTATCACTCCTTGTACAAACAACTTCAAAATCTGATGAATGTATCTCTGGCATTCAATGTAACTGCTCTTACAGTTGCAATATAATGCTTTTATATGGTTGAGTACATATACAATGAAATGAAGCCACCTTCTATACAACTATAGCAAAAAGGTGCTCCATACTGCCACTCAGTGGGATTCCTCGGGAGTAACGCAGAAAGTCATTTTGTGTAACAAACTATTACAATATACAATTTCTTGTATAGTATTCATTGATTACTCTTTTCAATGATCTCTTGGTTAGACAACAGTGAAATTTCTAGGTTTTACAACGTGATATCAGTACAGTGTCAGTTATCACTCCTTGTACAAACAACTTCAAAATCTGATGAATGTATCTCTGGCATTCAATGTAACTGCTCTTACAGTTGTTATATCATGCTTTTATATGGTTGAGTACATATACAATTAAATGAAGCCTCCTTCTATAGCAAAACGGTGCTCCATACTGCCACTCAGTGGGATTCCTCGGGAGTAACGCAGAAAGTCATTTTGTGTAACAAACTATTACAATATACAATTTCTTGTATAGTATTCATTGATTACTCTTTTCAATGATCTGTTGGTTACAGGATAGTGATATTTCTAGGTTTTACAAAGTGATATCAGTACAGTGTCAGTTATCACTCCTTGTACAAACAACTTCAAAATCTGATGAATGTATCTCTGGCATTCAATGTAACTGCTCTTACAGTTGCTATATCATGCTTTTATATGGTTGAGTACATATACAATAAAATGAAGCCACCTTCTATAGCAAAACGGTGCTCCATACTGCCACTCAGTGGGATTCCTCGGGAGTAACGCAGAAAGTCATTTTGTGTAACAAACTATTACAATTTACAATCCAATGTATTTCTTGTATAGTATTCATTGATTACTCTCCTGTGAACTCTTGGTTAGACAACAGTGAAATTTCTACATTTTACAACGTGATATCAGTACAGTGTCAGTAATCACTCCTTGTACAACCAACTTCAAAATCTGATGAATGTATCTCTTGCATTCAATGTAACTGCTCTTACAGTTGCTATATCATGCTCTTATATGGTTGAGTACATATACAATGAAATGAAGCCACCTTCTATACAACTATAGTAAAAAGGTGCTCCATACTGCCACTCAGTGGGATTCCTCGGGAGTAACGCAGAAAGTCATTTTGTGTAACAAACTATTGCAATATACAATTTCTTGTATAGTATTCATTGATTACTCTTTTCAATAATCTGTTGGTTACAGGATAGTGATATTTCTAGGTTTTACAAAGTGATATCAGTACAGTGTCAGTTATCACTCCTTGTACAAACAACTTCAAAATCTGATGAATGTATCTCTGGCATTCAATGTAACTGCTCTTACAGTTGCTATATCATGCTTTTATATGGTTGAGTACATATACAATAAAATGAAGCCACCTTCTATACAACTATAGCAAAAAGGTGCTCCATACTGCCACTCAGTGGGATTCCTCGGGAGTAACGCAGAAAGTCATTTTGTGTAACAAACTATTACAATTTACAATGCAATGTATTTCTTGTATAGTATTCATTGATTACTCTTCTGTGAACTCTTGGTTAGACAACAGTGAAATTTCTATGTTTTACAAAGTGATATCAGTACAGTGTCAGTTTTCACTCCTTGTATAAAGAACTTCAAAATCTGATGAATGTATCTCTGGCATTCAATGTAACTGCTCTTACAGTTGCTATATCATGCTTTCATATGGTTGAGTACATATACAATGAAATGAAGCCACGTTCTATACAACTATAGCAAAAAGGTGCTCCATACTGCCACTCAGTGGGATTCCTCGGGAGTAACGCAGAAAGTCATTTTGTGTAACAAACTATTACAATATACAATTTGTTGTATAGTATTCATTGATTACTCTTTTCAATGATCTGTTGGTTACAGGATAGTGATATTTCTAGGTTTTACAAAGTGATATCAGTACAGTGTCAGTTATCACTCCTTGTACAAACAACTTCAAAATCTGATGAATGTATCTCTGGCATTCAATGTAACTGCTCTTACAGTTGCTATATCATGCTTTTATATGGTTGAGTACATATACAATGAAATGAAGCCACCTTCTATACAACTATAGCAAAAAGGTGCTCCATACTGCCACTCAGTGGGATTCCTCGGGAGTAACGCAGAAAGTCATTTTGTGTAACAAACTATTACAATATACAATTTCTTGTATAGTATTCATTGATTACTCTTCTGTGAACTCTTGGTTAGACAACAGTGAAATTTCTACGTTTTACAAAGTGATATCAGTACAGTGTCAGTTTTCACTCCTTGTATAAAGAACTTCAAAATCTGATGAATGTATCTCTGGCATTCAATGTAACTGCTCTTACAGTTGCTATATCATGCTTTTATATGGTTGAGTACATATACAATGAAATGAAGCCACGTTCTATACAACTATAGCAAAAAGGTGCTCCATACTGCCACTCAGTGGGATTCCTCGGGAGTAACGCAGAAAGTCATTTTGTGTAACAAACTATTACAATATACAATTTCTTGTATAGTATTCATTGATTACTCTTTTCAATGATCTGTTGGTTACAGGATAGTGATATTTCTAGGTTTTACAAAGTGATATCAGTACAGTGTCAGTTATCACTCCTTGTACAAACAACTTCAAAATCTGATGAATGTATCTCTGGCATTCAATGTAACTGCTCTTACAGTTGCTATATCATGCTTTTATATGGTTGAGTACATATACAATGAAATGAAGCCACCTTCTATACAACTATAGCAAAAAGGTGCTCCATACTGCCACTCAGTGGGATTCCTCGGGAGTAACGCAGAAAGTCATTTTGTGTAACAAACTATTACAATATACAATTTCTTGTATAGTATTCATTGATTACTCTTTTCAATGATCTGTTGGTTACAGGATAGTGATATTTCTAGGTTTTACAAAGTGACATCAGTACAGTGTCAGTTATCACTCCTTGTACAAACAACTTCAAAATCTGATGAATGTATCTCTGGCATTCAATGTAACTGCTCCTACAGTTGCTATATCATGCTTTTATATGGTTGAGTACATATACAATGAAATGAAGCCACGTTCTTTACAACTATAGGAAAAAGGGTCTCCATACTGCCACTCAGTGGGATTCCTCGGGAGTAACGCAGAAAGTCATTTTGTGTAACAAACTATTACAATTTACAATGCAATGTATTTCTTGTATAGTATTCATTGATTACTCTTCTGTGAACTCTTGGTTAGACAACAGTGAAATTTCTACGTTTTACAAAGTGATATCAGTACAGTGTCAGTTTTCACTCCTTGTATAAAGAACTTCAAAATCTGATGAATGTATCTCTGGCATTCAATGTAACTGATCTTACAGTTGCTATATCATGCTTTTATATGGTTGAGTACATATACAATGAAATGAAGCCGCCTTCTATACAACTATAGTAAAAAGAAGCTCCATACTGCCACTCAGTGGGATTCCTCGGGAGTAACGCAGAAAGTAATTTTGTGTAACAAACTATTACAATATATAATTTCTTGTATAGTATTCATTGATTACTCTTTTCAATGATCTGTTGGTTACAGGATAGTGATATTTCTAGGTTTTACAAAGTGATATCAGTACAGTGTCAGTTATCACTCCTTGTACAAACAACTTCAAAATCTGATGAATGTATCTCATGGCATTCAATGTAACTGCTCTTACAGTTGCTATATCATGCTTTTATATGGTTGAGTACATATACAATGAAATGAAGCCACGTTCTTTACAACTATAGGAAAAAGGTGCTCCATACTGCCACTCAGTGGGATTCCTCGGGAGTAACGCAGAAAGTCATTTTGTGTAACAAACTATTACAATTTACAATCCAATGTATTTCTTGTATAGTATTCATTGATTACTCTTCTGTGAACTCTTGGTTAGACAACAGTGAAATTTCTACGTTTTACAAAGTGATATCAGTACAGTGTCAGTTTTCACTCCTTGTATAAAGAACTTCAAAATCTGATGAATGTATCTCTGGTATTCAATGTAACTGCTCTTACAGTTGCTATATCATGCTTTTATATGGTTGAGTATATATACAATTAAATGAAGCCTCCTTCTATAGCAAAACGGTGCTCCATACTGCCACTCAGTGGGATTCCTCGGGAGTAACGCAGAAAGTCATTTTGTGTAACAAACTATTACAATTTACAATCCAATGTATTTCTTGTATAGTTTTCATTGATTACTCTTCTGTGAACTCTTGGTTAGACAACAGTGAAACTTCTAAGTTTTTCAAAGTGATATCAGTACAGTGTCAGTTCTCACTACTTGTACAACCAACTTCAAAATCTGATGAATGTATCTCTTGCTTTCAATGTAATTACTCTTACAGTTGATATATCATGCTTTTATATGGTTGAGTACATATACGATTAAATGAAGCCACCTTCTATACAGCTGGAGGAAAAAGGTGCCCCATTCTGCCACTCAGTGGGATTCCTCGGGAGTAACGCAGAAAGTCCTTTTGTGTAACAAACTATTACAATTTACAATCCAATGTATTTCTTGTATACTTTTCATTGATTACTCTTCTGTGAACTCTTGGTTAGACAACAGTGAAACTTCTAAGTTTTTCAAAGTGATATCAATACAGTGTCAGTTCTCACTACTTGTACAACCAACTTCAAAATCTGATGAATGTATCTCTTGCATTCAATGTAACTGCTCTTACCGTTGCTATATCATGCTTTTATATGGTTGAGTACATATACAATGAAATGAAGCCACCTTCTATACAACTACAGTAAAAAGGTGCTCCATACTGCCACTCAGTGGGATTCCTCGGGAGTAACGCAGAAAGTCATTTTGTGTAACAAACTATTACAATTTACAATCCAATGTATTTCTTGTATAGTATTCATTGATTACTCTTCTGCGATCTCTTGGTTAGACAACAGTGAAATTTCTTGGTTTTACAACGTGATATCAATACAGTGTCAGTAATCACTCCTTGTACAACCAACTTCAAAATCTGATGAATATATCTCTTGCATTCAATGTAACTGCTCTTACAGTTGCTATATCATGCTTTAATATGGTTGAGTACATATACAATGAAATGAAGCCACCTTCTATACAACTATACTAAAAAGGTGCTCCATACTGCCACTCAGTGGGATTCCTCGGGAGTAACGCAGAAAGTCATTTTGTGTAACAAACTATTACAATATACAATTTGTTGTATAGTATTCATTGATTACTCTTTTCAATGATCTGTTGGTTACAGGATAGTGATATTTCTAGGTTTTACAAAGTGATATCAGTACAGTGTCAGTTATCACTCCTTGTACAAACAACTTCAAAATCTGATGAATGTATCTCTGGCATTCAATGTAACTGCTCTTACAGTTGCTATATCATGCTTTTATATGGTTGAGTACATATACAATAAAATGAAACCACCTTCTATACAACTATAGCAAAAAGGTGCTCCATACTGCCACTCAGTGGGATTCCTCGGGAGTAACGCAGAAAGTCATTTTGTGTAACAAACTATTACAATTTACAATGCAATGTATTTCTTGTATAGTATTCATTGATTACTCTTCTGTGAACTCTTGGTTAGACAACAGTGAAATTTCTACGTTTTACAAAGTGATATCAGTACAGTGTCAGTTTTCACTCCTTGTATAAAGAACTTCAAAATCTGATGAATGTATCTCTGGCATTCAATGTAACTGCTCTTACAGTTGCTATATCATGCTTTTATATGGTTGAGTACATATACAATGAAATGAAGCCACGTTCTATACAACTGTAGCAAAAAGGTGCTCCATACTGCCACTCAGTGGGATTCCTCGGGAGTAACGCAGAAAGTCATTTTGTGTAACAAACTATTACAATATACAATTTCTTGTATAGTATTCATTGATTACTCTTTTCAATGATCTGTTGGTTACAGGATAGTGATATTTCTAGGTTTTACAAAGTGATATCAGTACAGTGTCAGTTATCACTCCTTGTACAAACAACTTCAAAATCTGATGAATGTATCTCTGGCATTCAATGTAACTGCTCTTACAGTTGCTATATCATGCTTTTATATGGTTGAGTACATATACAATGAAATGAAGCCACCTTCTATAAAACTATAGCAAAAAGGTGCTCCATACTGCCACTCAGTGGGATTCCTCGGGAGTAACGCAGAAAGTCATTTTGTGTAACAAACTATTACAATATACAATTTCTTGTATAGTATTCATTGATTACTCTTTTCAATGATCTGTTGGTTACAGGATAGTGATATTTCTAGGTTTTACAAAGTGATATCAGTACAGTGTCAGTTATCACTCCTTGTACAAACAACTTCAAAATCTGATGAATGTATCTCTGGCATTCAATGTAACTGCTCTTACAGTTGCTATATCATGCTTTTATATGGTTGAGTACATATACAATGAAATGAAGCCACCTTCTATACAACTATAGCAAAAAGGTGCTCCATACTGCCACTCAGTGGGATTCCTCGGGAGTAACGCAGAAAGTCATTTTGTGTAACAAACTATTACAATATACAATTTCTTGTATAGTATTCATTGATTACTCTTTTCAATGATCTGTTGGTTACAGGATAGTGATATTTCTAGGTTTTACAAAGTGATATCAGTACAGTGTCAGTTATCACTCCTTGTACAAACAACTTCAAAATCTGATGAATGTATCTCTGGCATTCAATGTAACTGCTCCTACAGTTGCTATATCATGCTTTTATATGGTTGAGTACATATACAATGAAATGAAGCCACCTTCTATACAACTATAGCAAAAAGGTGCTCCATACTGCCACTCAGTGGGATTCCTCGGGAGTAACGCAGAAAGTCATTTTGTGTAACAAACTATTACAATTTACAATGCAATGTATTTCTTGTATAGTATTCATTGATTACTCTTCTGTGAACTCTTGGTTAGACAACAGTGAAATTTCTACGTTTTACAAAGTGATATCAGTACAGTGTCAGTTTTCACTCCTTGTATAAAGAACTTCAAAATCTGATGAATGTATCTCTGGCATTCAATGTAACTGATCTTACAGTTGCTATATCATGCTTTTATATGGTTGAGTACATATACAATGAAATGAAGCCGCCTTCTATACAACTATAGTAAAAAGAAGCTCCATACTGCCACTCAGTGGGATTCCTCGGGAGTAACGCAGAAAGTAATTTTGTGTAACAAACTATTACAATATATAATTTCTTGTATAGTATTCATTGATTACTCTTTTCAATGATCTGTTGGTTACAGGATAGTGATATTTCTAGGTTTTACAAAGTGATATCAGTACAGTGTCAGTTATCACTCCTTGTACAAACAACTTCAAAATCTGATGAATGTATCTCATGGCATTCAATGTAACTGCTCTTACAGTTGCTATATCATGCTTTTATATGGTTGAGTACATATACAATGAAATGAAGCCACGTTCTATACAACTATAGCAAAAAGGTGCTCCATACTGCCACTCAGTGGGATTCCTCGGGAGTAACGCAGAAAGTCATTTTGTGTAACAAACTATTACAATTTACAATCCAATGTATTTCTTGTATAGTATTCATTGATTACTCTTCTGTGAACTCTTGGTTAGACAACAGTGAAATTTCTACGTTTTACAAAGTGATATCAGTACAGTGTCAGTTTTCACTCCTTGTATAAAGAACTTCAAAATCTGATGAATGTATCTCTGGTATTCAATGTAACTGCTCTTACAGTTGCTATATCATGCTTTTATATGGTTGAGTATATATACAATTAAATGAAGCCTCCTTCTATAGCAAAACGGTGCTCCATACTGCCACTCAGTGGGATTCCTCGGGAGTAACGCAGAAAGTCATTTTGTGTAACAAACTATTACAATTTACAATCCAATGTATTTCTTGTATAGTACTCATTGATTACTCTTCTGTGAACTCTTGGTTAGACAACAGTGAAATTTCTACATTTTACAAAGTGATATCAGTACAGTGTCAGTTATCACTCCTTGTACAACCAACTTCAAAATCTGATGAATGTATCTCTTGCATTCAATGTAATTACTCTTACAGTTGATATATCATGCTTTTATATGGTTGAGTACATATACGATTAAATGAAGCCACCTTCTATACAGCTGGAGGAAAAAGGTGCCCCATTCTGCCACTCAGTGGGATTCCTCGGGAGTAACGCAGAAAGTCCTTTTGTGTAACAAACTATTACAATTTACAATCCAATGTATTTCTTGTATAGTTTTCATTGATTACTCTTCTGTGAACTCTTGGTTAGACAACAGTGAAACTTCTAAGTTTTTCAAAGTGATATCAATACAGTGTCAGTTCTCACTACTTGTACAACCAACTTCAAAATCTGATGAATGTATCTCTTGCATTCAATGTAACTGCTCTTACCGTTGCTATATCATGCTTTTATATGGTTGAGTACATATACAATGAAATGAAGCCACCTTCTATACAACTACAGTAAAAAGGTGCTCCATACTGCCACTCAGTGGGATTCCTCGGGAGTAACGCAGAAAGTCATTTTGTGTAACAAACTATTACAATTTACAATCCAATGTATTTCTTGTATAGTATTCATTGATTACTCTTCTGCGATCTCTTGGTTAGACAACAGTGAAATTTCTTGGTTTTACAACGTGATATCAATACAGTGTCAGTAATCACTCCTTGTACAACCAACTTCAAAATCTGATGAATATATCTCTTGCATTCAATGTAACTGCTCTTACAGTTGCTATATCATGCTTTAATATGGTTGAGTACATATACAATGAAATGAAGCCACCTTCTATACAACTATACTAAAAAGGTGCTCCATACTGCCACTCAGTGGGATTCCTCGGGAGTAACGCAGAAAGTCATTTTGTGTAACAAACTATTACAATATACAATTTGTTGTATAGTATTCATTGATTACTCTTTTCAATGATCTGTTGGTTACAGGATAGTGATATTTCTAGGTTTTACAAAGTGATATCAGTACAGTGTCAGTTATCACTCCTTGTACAAACAACTTCAAAATCTGATGAATGTATCTCTGGCATTCAATGTAACTGCTCTTACAGTTGCTATATCATGCTTTTATATGGTTGAGTACATATACAATAAAATGAAACCACCTTCTATACAACTATAGCAAAAAGGTGCTCCATACTGCCACTCAGTGGGATTCCTCGGGAGTAACGCAGAAAGTCATTTTGTGTAACAAACTATTACAATTTACAATGCAATGTATTTCTTGTATAGTATTCATTGATTACTCTTCTGTGAACTCTTGGTTAGACAACAGTGAAATTTCTACGTTTTACAAAGTGATATCAGTACAGTGTCAGTTTTCACTCCTTGTATAAAGAACTTCAAAATCTGATGAATGTATCTCTGGCATTCAATGTAACTGCTCTTACAGTTGCTATATCATGCTTTTATATGGTTGAGTACATATACAATGAAATGAAGCCACGTTCTATACAACTGTAGCAAAAAGGTGCTCCATACTGCCACTCAGTGGGATTCCTCGGGAGTAACGCAGAAAGTCATTTTGTGTAACAAACTATTACAATATACAATTTCTTGTATAGTATTCATTGATTACTCTTTTCAATGATCTGTTGGTTACAGGATAGTGATATTTCTAGGTTTTACAAAGTGATATCAGTACAGTGTCAGTTATCACTCCTTGTACAAACAACTTCAAAATCTGATGAATGTATCTCTGGCATTCAATGTAACTGCTCTTACAGTTGCTATATCATGCTTTTATATGGTTGAGTACATATACAATAAAATGAAGCCACCTTCTATACAACTATAGCAAAAAGGTGCTCCATACTGCCACTCAGTGGGATTCCTCGGGAGTAACGCAGAAAGTCATTTTGTGTAACAAACTATTACAATTTACAATCCAATGTATTTCTTGTATAGTATTCATTGATTACTCTTCTGTGAACTCTTGGTTAGACAACAGTGAAATTTCTACGTTTTACAAAGTGATATCAGTACAGTGTCAGTTTTCACTCCTTGTATAAAGAACTTCAAAATCTGATGAATGTATCTCTGGTATTCAATGTAACTGCTCTTACAGTTGCTATATCATGCTTTTATATGGTTGAGTATATATACAATGAAATGAAGCCTCCTTCTATAGCAAAACGGTGCTCCATACTGCCACTCAGTGGGATTCCTCGGGAGTAACGCAGAAAGTCATTTTGTGTAACAAACTATTACAATTTATAATCCAATGTATTTCTTGTATAGTATTCATTGATTACTCTTCTGTGAACTCTTGGTTAGACAACAGTGAAATTTCTACATTTTACAAAGTGATATCAGTACAGTGTCAGTTATCACTCCTTGTACAACCAACTTCAAAATCTGATGAATGTATCTCTTGCATTCAATGTAATTACTCTTACAGTTGATATATCATGCTTTTATATGGTTGAGTACATATACGATTAAATGAAGCCACCTTCTATACAGCTGGAGGAAAAAGGTGCCCCATTCTGCCACTCAGTGGGATTCCTCGGGAGTAACGCAGAAAGTCCTTTTGTGTAACAAACTATTACAATTTACAATCCAATGTATTTCTTGTATAGTTTTCATTGATTACTCTTCTGTGAACTCTTGGATAGACAACAGTGAAACTTCTAAGTTTTTCAAAGTGATATCAATACAGTGTCAGTTCTCACTACTTGTACAACCAACTTCAAAATCTGATGAATGTATCTCTTGCATTCAATGTAACTGCTCTTACCGTTGCTATATCATGCTTTTATATGGTTGAGTACATATACAATGAAATGAAGCCACCTTCTATACAACTACAGTAAAAAGGTGCTCCATACTGCCACTCAGTGGGATTCCTCGGGAGTAACGCAGAAATTCATTTTGTGTAACAAACTATTACAATTTACAATCCAATGTATTTCTTGTATAGTATTCATTGATTACTCTTCTGCGATCTCTTGGTTAGACAACAGTGAAATTTCTTGGTTTTACAACGTGATATCAATACAGTGTCAGTAATCACTCCTTGTACAACCAACTTCAAAATCTGATGAATATATCTCTTGCATTCAATGTAACTGCTCTTACAGTTGCTATATCATGCTTTAATATGGTTGAGTACATATACAATGAAATGAAGCCACCTTCTATACAACTATACTAAAAAGGTGCTCCATACTGCCACTCAGTGGGATTCCTCGGGAGTAACCCAGAAAGTCATTTTGTGTAACAAACTATTACAATATACAATTTGTTGTATAGTATTCATTGATTACTCTTTTCAATGATCTGTTGGTTACAGGATAGTGATATTTCTAGGTTTTACAAAGTGATATCAGTACAGTGTCAGTTATCACTCCTTGTACAAACAACTTCAAAATCTGATGAATGTATCTCTGGCATTCAATGTAACTGCTCTTACAGTTGCTATATCATGCTTTTATATGGTTGAGTACATATACAATAAAATGAAGCCACCTTCTATACAACTATAGCAAAAAGGTGCTCCATACTGCCACTCAGTGGGATTCCTCGGGAGTAACGCAGAAAGTCATTTTGTGTAACAAACTATTACAATTTACAATGCAATGTATTTCTTGTATAGTATTCATTGATTACTCTTCTGTGAACTCTTGGTTAGACAACAGTGAAATTTCTACGTTTTACAAAGTGATATCAGTACAGTGTCAGTTTTCACTCCTTGTATAAAGAACTTCAAAATCTGATGAATGTATCTCTGGCATTCAATGTAACTGCTCTTACAGTTGCTATATCATGCTTTTATATGGTTGAGTACATATACAATGAAATGAAGCCACGTTCTATACAACTGTAGCAAAAAGGTGCTCCATACTGCCACTCAGTGGGATTCCTCGGGAGTAACGCAGAAAGTCATTTTGTGTAACAAACTATTACAATATACAATTTCTTGTATAGTATTCATTGATTACTCTTTTCAATGATCTGTTGGTTACAGGATAGTGATATTTCTAGGTTTTACAAAGTGATATCAGTACAGTGTCAGTTATCACTCCTTGTACAAACAACTTCAAAATCTGATGAATGTATCTCTGGCATTCAATGTAACTGCTCTTACAGTTGCTATATCATGCTTTTATATGGTTGAGTACATATACAATGAAATGAAGCCACCTTCTATAAAACTATAGCAAAAAGGTGCTCCATACTGCCACTCAGTGGGATTCCTCGGGAGTAACGCAGAAAGTCATTTTGTGTAACAAACTATTACAATATACAATTTCTTGTATAGTATTCATTGATTACTCTTTTCAATGATCTGTTGGTTACAGGATAGTGATATTTCTAGGTTTTACAAAGTGATATCAGTACAGTGTCAGTTATCACTCCTTGTACAAACAACTTCAAAATCTGATGAATGTATCTCTGGCATTCAATGTAACTGCTCTTACAGTTGCTATATCATGCTTTTATATGGTTGAGTACATATACAATGAAATGAAGCCACCTTCTATACAACTATAGCAAAAAGGTGCTCCATACTGCCACTCAGTGGGATTCCTCGGGAGTAACGCAGAAAGTCATTTTGTGTAACAAACTATTACAATATACAATTTCTTGTATAGTATTCATTGATTACTCTTTTCAATGATCTGTTGGTTACAGGATAGTGATATTTCTAGGTTTTACAAAGTGATATCAGTACAGTGTCAGTTATCACTCCTTGTACAAACAACTTCAAAATCTGATGAATGTATCTCTGGCATTCAATGTAACTGCTCCTACAGTTGCTATATCATGCTTTTATATGGTTGAGTACATATACAATGAAATGAAGCCACCTTCTATACAACTATAGCAAAAAGGTGCTCCATACTGCCACTCAGTGGGATTCCTCGGGAGTAACGCAGAAAGTCATTTTGTGTAACAAACTATTACAATTTACAATGCAATGTATTTCTTGTATAGTATTCATTGATTACTCTTCTGTGAACTCTTGGTTAGACAACAGTGAAATTTCTACGTTTTACAAAGTGATATCAGTACAGTGTCAGTTTTCACTCCTTGTATAAAGAACTTCAAAATCTGATGAATGTATCTCTGGCATTCAATGTAACTGATCTTACAGTTGCTATATCATGCTTTTATATGGTTGAGTACATATACAATGAAATGAAGCCGCCTTCTATACAACTATAGTAAAAAGAACCTCCATACTGCCACTCAGTGGGATTCCTCGGGAGTAACGCAGAAAGTAATTTTGTGTAACAAACTATTACAATATATAATTTCTTGTATAGTATTCATTGATTACTCTTTTCAATGATCTGTTGGTTACAGGATAGTGATATTTCTAGGTTTTACAAAGTGATATCAGTACAGTGTCAGTTATCACTCCTTGTACAAACAACTTCAAAATCTGATGAATGTATCTCATGGCATTCAATGTAACTGCTCTTACAGTTGCTATATCATGCTTTTATATGGTTGAGTACATATACAATGAAATGAAGCCTCCTTCTATAGCAAAACGGTGCTCCATACTGCCACTCAGTGGGATTCCTCGGGAGTAACGCAGAAAGTCATTTTGTGTAACAAACTATTACAATTTATAATCCAATGTATTTCTTGTATAGTATTCATTGATTACTCTTCTGTGAACTCTTGGTTAGACAACAGTGAAATTTCTACATTTTACAAAGTGATATCAGTACAGTGTCAGTTATCACTCCTTGTACAACCAACTTCAAAATCTGATGAATGTATCTCTTGCATTCAATGTAATTACTCTTACAGTTGATATATCATGCTTTTATATGGTTGAGTACATATACGATTAAATGAAGCCACCTTCTATACAGCTGGAGGAAAAAGGTGCCCCATTCTGCCACTCAGTGGGATTCCTCGGGAGTAACGCAGAAAGTCCTTTTGTGTAACAAACTATTACAATTTACAATCCAATGTATTTCTTGTATAGTTTTCATTGATTACTCTTCTGTGAACTCTTGGTTAGACAACAGTGAAACTTCTAAGTTTTTCAAAGTGATATCAATACAGTGTCAGTTCTCACTACTTGTACAACCAACTTCAAAATCTGATGAATGTATCTCTTGCATTCAATGTAACTGCTCTTACCGTTGCTATATCATGCTTTTATATGGTTGAGTACATATACAATGAAATGAAGCCACCTTCTATACAACTACAGTAAAAAGGTGCTCCATACTGCCACTCAGTGGGATTCCTCGGGAGTAACGCAGAAATTCATTTTGTGTAACAAACTATTACAATTTACAATCCAATGTATTTCTTGTATAGTATTCATTGATTACTCTTCTGCGATCTCTTGGTTAGACAACAGTGAAATTTCTTGGTTTTACAACGTGATATCAATACAGTGTCAGTAATCACTCCTTGTACAACCAACTTCAAAATCTGATGAATATATCTCTTGCATTCAATGTAACTGCTCTTACAGTTGCTATATCATGCTTTAATATGGTTGAGTACATATACAATGAAATGAAGCCACCTTCTATACAACTATACTAAAAAGGTGCTCCATACTGCCACTCAGTGGGATTCCTCGGGAGTAACCCAGAAAGTCATTTTGTGTAACAAACTATTACAATATACAATTTGTTGTATAGTATTCATTGATTACTCTTTTCAATGATCTGTTGGTTACAGGATAGTGATATTTCTAGGTTTTACAAAGTGATATCAGTACAGTGTCAGTTATCACTCCTTGTACAAACAACTTCAAAATCTGATGAATGTATCTCTGGCATTCAATGTAACTGCTCTTACAGTTGCTATATCATGCTTTTATATGGTTGAGTACATATACAATAAAATGAAGCCACCTTCTATACAACTATAGCAAAAAGGTGCTCCATACTGCCACTCAGTGGGATTCCTCGGGAGTAACGCAGAAAGTCATTTTGTGTAACAAACTATTACAATTTACAATCCAATGTATTTCTTGTATAGTATTCATTGATTACTCTTCTGTGAACTCTTGGTTAGACAACAGTGAAATTTCTACGTTTTACAAAGTGATATCAGTACAGTGTCAGTTTTCACTCCTTGTATAAAGAACTTCAAAATCTGATGAATGTATCTCTGGTATTCAATGTAACTGCTCTTACAGTTGCTATATCATGCTTTTATATGGTTGAGTATATATACAATGAAATGAAGCCTCCTTCTATAGCAAAACGGTGCTCCATACTGCCACTCAGTGGGATTCCTCGGGAGTAACGCAGAAAGTCATTTTGTGTAACAAACTATTACAATTTATAATCCAATGTATTTCTTGTATAGTATTCATTGATTACTCTTCTGTGAACTCCTGGTTAGACAACAGTGAAATTTCTACATTTTACAAAGTGATATCAGTACAGTGTCAGTTATCACTCCTTGTACAACCAACTTCAAAATCTGATGAATGTATCTCTTGCATTCAATGTAATTACTCTTACAGTTGATATATCATGCTTTTATATGGTTGAGTACATATACGATTAAATGAAGCCACCTTCTATACAGCTGGAGGAAAAAGGTGCCCCATTCTGCCACTCAGTGGGATTCCTCGGGAGTAACGCAGAAAGTCCTTTTGTGTAACAAACTATTACAATTTACAATCCAATGTATTTCTTGTATAGTTTTCATTGATTACTCTTCTGTGAACTCTTGGTTAGACAACAGTGAAACTTCTAAGTTTTTCAAAGTGATATCAATACAGTGTCAGTTCTCACTACTTGTACAACCAACTTCAAAATCTGATGAATGTATCTCTTGCATTCAATGTAACTGCTCTTACCGTTGCTATATCATGCTTTTATATGGTTGAGTACATATACAATGAAATGAAGCCACCTTCTATACAACTACAGTAAAAAGGTGCTCCATACTGCCACTCAGTGGGATTCCTCGGGAGTAACGCAGAAATTCATTTTGTGTAACAAACTATTACAATTTACAATCCAATGTATTTCTTGTATAGTATTCATTGATTACTCTTCTGCGATCTCTTGGTTAGACAACAGTGAAATTTCTTGGTTTTACAACGTGATATCAATACAGTGTCAGTAATCACTCCTTGTACAACCAACTTCAAAATCTGATGAATATATCTCTTGCATTCAATGTAACTGCTCTTACAGTTGCTATATCATGCTTTAATATGGTTGAGTACATATACAATGAAATGAAGCCACCTTCTATACAACTATACTAAAAAGGTGCTCCATACTGCCACTCAGTGGGATTCCTCGGGAGTAACCCAGAAAGTCATTTTGTGTAACAAACTATTACAATATACAATTTGTTGTATAGTATTCATTGATTACTCTTTTCAATGATCTGTTGGTTACAGGATAGTGATATTTCTAGGTTTTACAAAGTGATATCAGTACAGTGTCAGTTATCACTCCTTGTACAAACAACTTCAAAATCTGATGAATGTATCTCTGGCATTCAATGTAACTGCTCTTACAGTTGCTATATCATGCTTTTATATGGTTGAGTACATATACAATAAAATGAAGCCACCTTCTATACAACTATAGCAAAAAGGTGCTCCATACTGCCACTCAGTGGGATTCCTCGGGAGTAACGCAGAAAGTCATTTTGTGTAACAAACTATTACAATTTACAATGCAATGTATTTCTTGTATAGTATTCATTGATTACTCTTCTGTGAACTCTTGGTTAGACAACAGTGAAATTTCTACGTTTTACAAAGTGATATCAGTACAGTGTCAGTTTTCACTCCTTGTATAAAGAACTTCAAAATCTGATGAATGTATCTCTGGCATTCAATGTAACTGCTCTTACAGTTGCTATATCATGCTTTTATATGGTTGAGTACATATACAATGAAATGAAGCCACGTTCTATACAACTGTAGCAAAAAGGTGCTCCATACTGCCACTCAGTGGGATTCCTCGGGAGTAACGCAGAAAGTCATTTTGTGTAACAAACTATTACAATATACAATTTCTTGTATAGTATTCATTGATTACTCTTTTCAATGATCTGTTGGTTACAGGATAGTGATATTTCTAGGTTTTACAAAGTGATATCAGTACAGTGTCAGTTATCACTCCTTGTACAAACAACTTCAAAATCTGATGAATGTATCTCTGGCATTCAATGTAACTGCTCTTACAGTTGCTATATCATGCTTTTATATGGTTGAGTACATATACAATGAAATGAAGCCACCTTCTATACAACTATAGCAAAAAGGTGCTCCATACTGCCACTCAGTGGGATTCCTCGGGAGTAACGCAGAAAGTCATTTTGTGTAACAAACTATTACAATATACAATTTCTTGTATAGTATTCATTGATTACTCTTTTCAATGATCTGTTGGTTACAGGATAGTGATATTTCTAGGTTTTACAAAGTGATATCAGTACAGTGTCAGTTATCACTCCTTGTACAAACAACTTCAAAATCTGATGAATGTATCTCTGGCATTCAATGTAACTGCTCTTACAGTTGCTATATCATGCTTTTATATGGTTGAGTACATATACAATGAAATGAAGCCACCTTCTATACAACTATAGCAAAAAGGTGCTCCATACTGCCACTCAGTGGGATTCCTCGGGAGTAACGCAGAAAGTCATTTTGTGTAACAAACTATTACAATATACAATTTCTTGTATAGTATTCATTGATTACTCTTTTCAATGATCTGTTGGTTACAGGATACTGATATTTCTAGGTTTTACAAAGTGATATCAGTACAGTGTCAGTTATCACTCCTTGTACAAACAACTTCAAAATCTGATGAATGTATCTCTGGCATTCAATGTAACTGCTCCTACAGTTGCTATATCATGCTTTTATATGGTTGAGTACATATACAATGAAATGAAGCCACCTTCTATACAACTATAGCAAAAAGGTGCTCCATACTGCCACTCAGTGGGATTCCTCGGGAGTAACGCAGAAAGTCATTTTGTGTAACAAACTATTACAATTTACAATGCAATGTATTTCTTGTATAGTATTCATTGATTACTCTTCTGTGAACTCTTGGTTAGACAACAGTGAAATTTCTACGTTTTACAAAGTGATATCAGTACAGTGTCAGTTTTCACTCCTTGTATAAAGAACTTCAAAATCTGATGAATGTATCTCTGGCATTCAATGTAACTGATCTTACAGTTGCTATATCATGCTTTTATATGGTTGAGTACATATACAATGAAATGAAGCCGCCTTCTATACAACTATAGTAAAAAGAACCTCCATACTGCCACTCAGTGGGATTCCTCGGGAGTAACGCAGAAAGTAATTTTGTGTAACAAACTATTACAATATATAATTTCTTGTATAGTATTCATTGATTACTCTTTTCAATGATCTGTTGGTTACAGGATAGTGATATTTCTAGGTTTTACAAAGTGATATCAGTACAGTGTCAGTTATCACTCCTTGTACAAACAACTTCAAAATCTGATGAATGTATCCCATGGCATTCAATGTAACTGCTCTTACAGTTGCTATATCATGCTTTTATATGGTTGAGTACATATACAATGAAATGAAGCCACGTTCTATACAACTATAGCAAAAATGTGCTCCATACTGCCACTCAGTGGGATTCCTCGGGAGTAACGCAGAAAGTCATTTTGTGTAACAAACTATTACAATTTACAATCCAATGTATTTCTTGTATAGTATTCATTGATTACTCTTCTGTGAACTCTTGGTTAGACAACAGTGAAATTTCTACGTTTTACAAAGTGATATCAGTACAGTGTCAGTTTTCACTCCTTGTATAAAGAACTTCAAAATCTGATGAATGTATCTCTGGTATTCAATGTAACTGCTCTTACAGTTGCTATATCATGCTTTTATATGGTTGAGTATATATACAATTAAATGAAGCCTCCTTCTATAGCAAAACGGTGCTCCATACTGCCACTCAGTGGGATTCCTCGGGAGTAACGCAGAAAGTCATTTTGTGTAACAAACTATTACAATTTACAATCCAATGTATTTCTTGTATAGTACTCATTGATTACTCTTCTGTGAACTCTTGGTTAGACAACAGTGAAATTTCTACATTTTACAAAGTGATATCAGTACAGTGTCAGTTATCACTCCTTGTACAACCAACTTCAAAATCTGATGAATGTATCTCTTGCATTCAATGTAATTACTCTTACAGTTGATATATCATGCTTTTATATGGTTGAGTACATATACGATTAAATGAAGCCACCTTCTATACAGCTGGAGGAAAAAGGTGCCCCATTCTGCCACTCAGTGGGATTCCTCGGGAGTAACGCAGAAAGTCCTTTTGTGTAACAAACTATTACAATTTACAATCCAATGTATTTCTTGTATAGTTTTCATTGATTACTCTTCTGTGAACTCTTGGTTAGACAACAGTGAAACTTCTAAGTTTTTCAAAGTGATATCAATACAGTGTCAGTTCTCACTACTTGTACAACCAACTTCAAAATCTGATGAATGTATCTCTTGCATTCAATGTAACTGCTCTTACCGTTGCTATATCATGCTTTTATATGGTTGAGTACATATACAATGAAATGAAGCCACCTTCTATACAACTACAGTAAAAAGGTGCTCCATACTGCCACTCAGTGGGATTCCTCGGGAGTAACGCAGAAAGTCATTTTGTGTAACAAACTATTACAATTTACAATCCAATGTATTTCTTGTATAGTATTCATTGATTACTCTTCTGCGATCTCTTGGTTAGACAACAGTGAAATTTCTTGGTTTTACAACGTGATATCAATACAGTGTCAGTAATCACTCCTTGTACAACCAACTTCAAAATCTGATGAATATATCTCTTGCATTCAATGTAACTGCTCTTACAGTTGCTATATCATGCTTTAATATGGTTGAGTACATATACAATGAAATGAAGCCACCTTCTATACAACTATACTAAAAAGGTGCTCCATACTGCCACTCAGTGGGATTCCTCGGGAGTAACGCAGAAAGTCATTTTGTGTAACAAACTATTACAATATACAATTTGTTGTATAGTATTCATTGATTACTCTTTTCAATGATCTGTTGGTTACAGGATAGTGATATTTCTAGGTTTTACAAAGTGATATCAGTACAGTGTCAGTTATCACTCCTTGTACAAACAACTTCAAAATCTGATGAATGTATCTCTGGCATTCAATGTAACTGCTCTTACAGTTGCTATATCATGCTTTTATATGGTTGAGTACATATACAATAAAATGAAACCACCTTCTATACAACTATAGCAAAAAGGTGCTCCATACTGCCACTCAGTGGGATTCCTCGGGAGTAACGCAGAAAGTCATTTTGTGTAACAAACTATTACAATTTACAATGCAATGTATTTCTTGTATAGTATTCATTGATTACTCTTCTGTGAACTCTTGGTTAGACAACAGTGAAATTTCTACGTTTTACAAAGTGATATCAGTACAGTGTCAGTTTTCACTCCTTGTATAAAGAACTTCAAAATCTGATGAATGTATCTCTGGCATTCAATGTAACTGCTCTTACAGTTGCTATATCATGCTTTTATATGGTTGAGTACATATACAATGAAATGAAGCCACGTTCTATACAACTGTAGCAAAAAGGTGCTCCATACTGCCACTCAGTGGGATTCCTCGGGAGTAACGCAGAAAGTCATTTTGTGTAACAAACTATTACAATATACAATTTCTTGTATAGTATTCATTGATTACTCTTTTCAATGATCTGTTGGTTACAGGATAGTGATATTTCTAGGTTTTACAAAGTGATATCAGTACAGTGTCAGTTATCACTCCTTGTACAAACAACTTCAAAATCTGATGAATGTATCTCTGGCATTCAATGTAACTGCTCTTACAGTTGCTATATCATGCTTTTATATGGTTGAGTACATATACAATGAAATGAAGCCACCTTCTATAAAACTATAGCAAAAAGGTGCTCCATACTGCCACTCAGTGGGATTCCTCGGGAGTAACGCAGAAAGTCATTTTGTGTAACAAACTATTACAATATACAATTTCTTGTATAGTATTCATTGATTACTCTTTTCAATGATCTGTTGGTTACAGGATAGTGATATTTCTAGGTTTTACAAAGTGATATCAGTACAGTGTCAGTTATCACTCCTTGTACAAACAACTTCAAAATCTGATGAATGTATCTCTGGCATTCAATGTAACTGCTCTTACAGTTGCTATATCATGCTTTTATATGGTTGAGTACATATACAATGAAATGAAGCCACCTTCTATACAACTATAGCAAAAAGGTGCTCCATACTGCCACTCAGTGGGATTCCTCGGGAGTAACGCAGAAAGTCATTTTGTGTAACAAACTATTACAATATACAATTTCTTGTATAGTATTCATTGATTACTCTTTTCAATGATCTGTTGGTTACAGGATAGTGATATTTCTAGGTTTTACAAAGTGATATCAGTACAGTGTCAGTTATCACTCCTTGTACAAACAACTTCAAAATCTGATGAATGTATCTCTGGCATTCAATGTAACTGCTCCTACAGTTGCTATATCATGCTTTTATATGGTTGAGTACATATACAATGAAATGAAGCCACCTTCTATACAACTATAGCAAAAAGGTGCTCCATACTGCCACTCAGTGGGATTCCTCGGGAGTAACGCAGAAAGTCATTTTGTGTAACAAACTATTACAATTTACAATGCAATGTATTTCTTGTATAGTATTCATTGATTACTCTTCTGTGAACTCTTGGTTAGACAACAGTGAAATTTCTACGTTTTACAAAGTGATATCAGTACAGTGTCAGTTTTCACTCCTTGTATAAAGAACTTCAAAATCTGATGAATGTATCTCTGGCATTCAATGTAACTGATCTTACAGTTGCTATATCATGCTTTTATATGGTTGAGTACATATACAATGAAATGAAGCCGCCTTCTATACAACTATAGTAAAAAGAACCTCCATACTGCCACTCAGTGGGATTCCTCGGGAGTAACGCAGAAAGTAATTTTGTGTAACAAACTATTACAATATATAATTTCTTGTATAGTATTCATTGATTACTCTTTTCAATGATCTGTTGGTTACAGGATAGTGATATTTCTAGGTTTTACAAAGTGATATCAGTACAGTGTCAGTTATCACTCCTTGTACAAACAACTTCAAAATCTGATGAATGTATCTCATGGCATTCAATGTAACTGCTCTTACAGTTGCTATATCATGCTTTTATATGGTTGAGTACATATACAATGAAATGAAGCCACGTTCTATACAACTATAGCAAAAAGGTGCTCCATACTGCCACTCAGTGGGATTCCTCGGGAGTAACGCAGAAAGTCATTTTGTGTAACAAACTATTACAATTTACAATCCAATGTATTTCTTGTATAGTATTCATTGATTACTCTTCTGTGAACTCTTGGTTAGACAACAGTGAAATTTCTACGTTTTACAAAGTGATATCAGTACAGTGTCAGTTTTCACTCCTTGTATAAAGAACTTCAAAATCTGATGAATGTATCTCTGGTATTCAATGTAACTGCTCTTACAGTTGCTATATCATGCTTTTATATGGTTGAGTATATATACAATTAAATGAAGCCTCCTTCTATAGCAAAACGGTGCTCCATACTGCCACTCAGTGGGATTCCTCGGGAGTAACGCAGAAAGTCATTTTGTGTAACAAACTATTACAATTTATAATCCAATGTATTTCTTGTATAGTATTCATTGATTACTCTTCTGTGAACTCTTGGTTAGACAACAGTGAAATTTCTACATTTTACAAAGTGATATCAGTACAGTGTCAGTTATCACTCCTTGTACAACCAACTTCAAAATCTGATGAATGTATCTCTTGCATTCAATGTAATTACTCTTACAGTTGATATATCATGCTTTTATATGGTTGAGTACATATACGATTAAATGAAGCCACCTTCTATACAGCTGGAGGAAAAAGGTGCCCCATTCTGCCACTCAGTGGGATTCCTCGGGAGTAACGCAGAAAGTCCTTTTGTGTAACAAACTATTACAATTTACAATCCAATGTATTTCTTGTATAGTTTTCATTGATTACTCTTCTGTGAACTCTTGGTTAGACAACAGTGAAACTTCTAAGTTTTTCAAAGTGATATCAATACAGTGTCAGTTCTCACTACTTGTACAACCAACTTCAAAATCTGATGAATGTATCTCTTGCATTCAATGTAACTGCTCTTACCGTTGCTATATCATGCTTTTATATGGTTGAGTACATATACAATGAAATGAAGCCACCTTCTATACAACTACAGTAAAAAGGTGCTCCATACTGCCACTCAGTGGGATTCCTCGGGAGTAACGCAGAAATTCATTTTGTGTAACAAACTATTACAATTTACAATCCAATGTATTTCTTGTATAGTATTCATTGATTACTCTTCTGCGATCTCTTGGTTAGACAACAGTGAAATTTCTTGGTTTTACAACGCGATATCAATACAGTGTCAGTAATCACTCCTTGTACAACCAACTTCAAAATCTGATGAATATATCTCTTGCATTCAATGTAACTGCTCTTACAGTTGCTATATCATGCTTTAATATGGTTGAGTACATATACAATGAAATGAAGCCACCTTCTATACAACTATACTAAAAAGGTGCTCCATACTGCCACTCAGTGGGATTCCTCGGGAGTAACCCAGAAAGTCATTTTGTGTAACAAACTATTACAATATACAATTTGTTGTATAGTATTCATTGATTACTCTTTTCAATGATCTGTTGGTTACAGGATAGTGATATTTCTAGGTTTTACAAAGTGATATCAGTACAGTGTCAGTTATCACTCCTTGTACAAACAACTTCAAAATCTGATGAATGTATCTCTGGCATTCAATGTAACTGCTCTTACAGTTGCTATATCATGCTTTTATATGGTTGAGTACATATACAATAAAATGAAGCCACCTTCTATACAACTATAGCAAAAAGGTGCTCCATACTGCCACTCAGTGGGATTCCTCGGGAGTAACGCAGAAAGTCATTTTGTGTAACAAACTATTACAATTTACAATGCAATGTATTTCTTGTATAGTATTCATTGATTACTCTTCTGTGAACTCTTGGTTAGACAACAGTGAAATTTCTACGTTTTACAAAGTGATATCAGTACAGTGTCAGTTTTCACTCCTTGTATAAAGAACTTCAAAATCTGATGAATGTATCTCTGGCATTCAATGTAACTGCTCTTACAGTTGCTATATCATGCTTTTATATGGTTGAGTACATATACAATGAAATGAAGCCACGTTCTATACAACTGTAGCAAAAAGGTGCTCCATACTGCCACTCAGTGGGATTCCTCGGGAGTAACGCAGAAAGTCATTTTGTGTAACAAACTATTACAATATACAATTTCTTGTATAGTATTCATTGATTACTCTTTTCAATGATCTGTTGGTTACAGGATAGTGATATTTCTAGGTTTTACAAAGTGATATCAGTACAGTGTCAGTTATCACTCCTTGTACAAACAACTTCAAAATCTGATGAATGTATCTCTGGCATTCAATGTAACTGCTCTTACAGTTGCTATATCATGCTTTTATATGGTTGAGTACATATACAATGAAATGAAGCCACCTTCTATACAACTATAGCAAAAAGGTGCTCCATACTGCCACTCAGTGGGATTCCTCGGGAGTAACACAGAAAGTCATTTTGTGTAACAAACTATTACAATATACAATTTCTTGTATAGTATTCATTGATTACTCTTTTCAATGATCTGTTGGTTACAGGATAGTGATATTTCTAGGTTTTACAAAGTGATATCAGTACAGTGTCAGTTATCACTCCTTGTACAAACAACTTCAAAATCTGATGAATGTATCTCTGGCATTCAATGTAACTGCTCTTACAGTTGCTATATCATGCTTTTATATGGTTGAGTACATATACAATGAAATGAAGCCACCTTCTATACAACTATAGCAAAAAGGTGCTCCATACTGCCACTCAGTGGGATTCCTCGGGAGTAACGCAGAAAGTCATTTTGTGTAACAAACTATTACAATATACAATTTCTTGTATAGTATTCATTGATTACTCTTTTCAATGATCTGTTGGTTACAGGATAGTGATATTTCTAGGTTTTACAAAGTGATATCAGTACAGTGTCAGTTATCACTCCTTGTACAAACAACTTCAAAATCTGATGAATGTATCTCTGGCATTCAATGTAACTGCTCTTACAGTTGCTATATCATGCTTTTATATGGTTGAGTACATATACAATGAAATGAAGCCACCTTCTATAAAACTATAGCAAAAAGGTGCTCCATACTGCCACTCAGTGGGATTCCTCGGGAGTAACGCAGAAAGTCATTTTGTGTAACAAACTATTACAATATACAATTTCTTGTATAGTATTCATTGATTACTCTTTTCAATGATCTGTTGGTTACAGGATAGTGATATTTCTAGGTTTTACAAAGTGATATCAGTACAGTGTCAGTTATCACTCCTTGTACAAACAACTTCAAAATCTGATGAATGTATCTCTGGCATTCAATGTAACTGCTCTTACAGTTGCTATATCATGCTTTTATATGGTTGAGTACATATACAATGAAATGAAGCCACCTTCTATACAACTATAGCAAAAAGGTGCTCCATACTGCCACTCAGTGGGATTCCTCGGGAGTAACGCAGAAAGTCATTTTGTGTAACAAACTATTACAATTTACAATGCAATGTATTTCTTGTATAGTATTCATTGATTACTCTTCTGTGAACTCTTGGTTAGACAACAGTGAAATTTCTACGTTTTACAAAGTGATATCAGTACAGTGTCAGTTTTCACTCCTTGTATAAAGAACTTCAAAATCTGATGAATGTATCTCTGGCATTCAATGTAACTGATCTTACAGTTGCTATATCATGCTTTTATATGGTTGAGTACATATACAATGAAATGAAGCCGCCTTCTATACAACTATAGTAAAAAGAACCTCCATACTGCCACTCAGTGGGATTCCTCGGGAGTAACGCAGAAAGTAATTTTGTGTAACAAACTATTACAATATATAATTTCTTGTATAGTATTCATTGATTACTCTTTTCAATGATCTGTTGGTTACAGGATAGTGATATTTCTAGGTTTTACAAAGTGATATCAGTACAGTGTCAGTTATCACTCCTTGTACAAACAACTTCAAAATCTGATGAATGTATCTCATGGCATTCAATGTAACTGCTCTTACAGTTGCTATATCATGCTTTTATATGGTTGAGTACATATACAATGAAATGAAGCCACGTTCTATACAACTATAGCAAAAAGGTGCTCCATACTGCCACTCAGTGGGATTCCTCGGGAGTAACGCAGAAAGTCATTTTGTGTAACAAACTATTACAATTTACAATCCAATGTATTTCTTGTATAGTATTCATTGATTACTCTTCTGTGAACTCTTGGTTAGACAACAGTGAAATTTCTACGTTTTACAAAGTGATATCAGTACAGTGTCAGTTTTCACTCCTTGTATAAAGAACTTCAAAATCTGATGAATGTATCTCTGGTATTCAATGTAACTGCTCTTACAGTTGCTATATCATGCTTTTATATGGTTGAGTATATATACAATTAAATGAAGCCTCCTTCTATAGCAAAACGGTGCTCCATACTGCCACTCAGTGGGATTCCTCGGGAGTAACGCAGAAAGTCATTTTGTGTAACAAACTATTACAATTTATAATCCAATGTATTTCTTGTATAGTATTCATTGATTACTCTTCTGTGAACTCTTGGTTAGACAACAGTGAAATTTCTACATTTTACAAAGTGATATCAGTACAGTGTCAGTTATCACTCCTTGTACAACCAACTTCAAAATCTGATGAATGTATCTCTTGCATTCAATGTAATTACTCTTACAGTTGATATATCATGCTTTTATATGGTTGAGTACATATACGATTAAATGAAGCCACCTTCTATACAGCTGGAGGAAAAAGGTGCCCCATTCTGCCACTCAGTGGGATTCCTCGGGAGTAACGCAGAAAGTCCTTTTGTGTAACAAACTATTACAATTTACAATCCAATGTATTTCTTGTATAGTTTTCATTGATTACTCTTCTGTGAACTCTTGGTTAGACAACAGTGAAACTTCTAAGTTTTTCAAAGTGATATCAATACAGTGTCAGTTCTCACTACTTGTACAACCAACTTCAAAATCTGATGAATGTATCTCTTGCATTCAATGTAACTGCTCTTACCGTTGCTATATCATGCTTTTATATGGTTGAGTACATATACAATGAAATGAAGCCACCTTCTATACAACTACAGTAAAAAGGTGCTCCATACTGCCACTCAGTGGGATTCCTCGGGAGTAACGCAGAAATTCATTTTGTGTAACAAACTATTACAATTTACAATCCAATGTATTTCTTGTATAGTATTCATTGATTACTCTTCTGCGATCTCTTGGTTAGACAACAGTGAAATTTCTTGGTTTTACAACGTGATATCAATACAGTGTCAGTAATCACTCCTTGTACAACCAACTTCAAAATCTGATGAATATATCTCTTGCATTCAATGTAACTGCTCTTACAGTTGCTATATCATGCTTTAATATGGTTGAGTACATATACAATGAAATGAAGCCACCTTCTATACAACTATACTAAAAAGGTGCTCCATACTGCCACTCAGTGGGATTCCTCGGGAGTAACGCAGAAAGTCATTTTGTGTAACAAACTATTACAATATACAATTTGTTGTATAGTATTCATTGATTACTCTTTTCAATAATCTGTTGGTTACAGGATAGTGATATTTCTAGGTTTTACAAAGTGATATCAGTACAGTGTCAGTTATCACTCCTTGTACAAACAACTTCAAAATCTGATGAATGTATCTCTGGCATTCAATGTAACTGCTCTTACAGTTGCTATATCATGCTTTTATATGGTTGAGTACATATACAATAAAATGAAGCCACCTTCTATACAACTATAGCAAAAAGGTGCTCCATACTGCCACTCAGTGGGATTCCTCGGGAGTAACGCAGAAAGTCATTTTGTGTAACAAACTATTACAATTTACAATGCAATGTATTTCTTGTATAGTATTCATTGATTACTCTTCTGTGAACTCTTGGTTAGACAACAGTGAAATTTCTACGTTTTACAAAGTGATATCAGTACAGTGTCAGTTTTCACTCCTTGTATAAAGAACTTCAAAATCTGATGAATGTATCTCTGGCATTCAATGTAACTGCTCTTACAGTTGCTATATCATGCTTTTATATGGTTGAGTACATATACAATGAAATGAAGCCACGTTCTATACAACTGTAGCAAAAAGGTGCTCCATACTGCCACTCAGTGGGATTCCTCGGGAGTAACGCAGAAAGTCATTTTGTGTAACAAACTATTACAATATACAATTTCTTGTATAGTATTCATTGATTACTCTTTTCAATGATCTGTTGGTTACAGGATAGTGATATTTCTAGGTTTTACAAAGTGATATCAGTACAGTGTCAGTTATCACTCCTTGTACAAACAACTTCAAAATCTGATGAATGTATCTCTGGCATTCAATGTAACTGCTCTTACAGTTGCTATATCATGCTTTTATATGGTTGAGTACATATACAATGAAATGAAGCCACCTTCTATACAACTATAGCAAAAAGGTGCTCCATACTGCCACTCAGTGGGATTCCTCGGGAGTAACGCAGAAAGTCATTTTGTGTAACAAACTATTACAATATACAATTTCTTGTATAGTATTCATTGATTACTCTTTTCAATGATCTGTTGGTTACAGGATAGTGATATTTCTAGGTTTTACAAAGTGATATCAGTACAGTGTCAGTTATCACTCCTTGTACAAACAACTTCAA
Source organism: Lepidodactylus listeri (assembly GCA_029233225.1). Lineage (NCBI taxonomy): Eukaryota > Metazoa > Chordata > Lepidosauria > Squamata > Gekkonidae > Lepidodactylus > Lepidodactylus listeri. Next base: position 588,778 of record JARCFY010000032.1, read on the forward strand.
AATCTGATGAATGTATCTCTGGCATTCAATGTAACTGCTCTTACAGTTGCTATATCATGCTTTTATATGGTTGAGTACATATACAATGAAATGAAGCCACCTTCTATACAACTATAGCAAAAAGGTGCTCCATACTGCCACTCAGTGGGATTCCTCGGGAGTAACGCAGAAAGTCATTTTGTGTAACAAACTATTACAATTTACAATGCAATGTATTTCTTGTATAGTATTCATTGATTACTCTTCTGTGAACTCTTGGTTAGACAACAGTGAAATTTCTACGGTTTACAAAGTGATATCAGTACAGTGTCAGTTTTCACTCCTTGTATAAAGAACTTCAAAATCTGATGAATGTATCTCTGGCATTCAATGTAACTGCTCTTACAGTTGCTATATCATGCTTTTATATGGTTGAGCACATATACAATGAAATGAAGCCGCCTTCTATACAACTATAGTAAAAAGAAGCTCCATACTGCCACTCAGTGGGATTCCTCGGGAGTAACGCAGAAAGTAATTTTGTGTAACAAACTATTACAATATATAATTTCTTGTATAGTATTCATTGATTACTCTTTTCAATGATCTGTTGGTTACAGGATAGTGATATTTCTAGGTTTTACAAAGTGATATCAGTACAGTGTCAGTTATCACTCCGTGTACAAACAACTTCAAAATCTGATGAATGTATCTCTGGCATTCAATGTAACTGCTCTTACAGTTGCTATATCATGCTTTTATATGTTTGAGTACATATACAATGAAATGAAGCCACGTTCTATACAACTATAGCAAAAAGGTGCTCCATACTGCCACTCAGTGGGATTCCTCGGGAGTAACGCAGAAAGTCATTTTGTGTAACAAACTATTACAATTTACAATCCAATGTATTTCTTGTATAGTATTCATTGATTACTCTTCTGTGAACTCTTGGTTAGACAACAGTGAAATTTCTACGTTTTACAAAGTGATATCAGTACAGTGTCAGTTTTCACTCCTTGTATAAAGAACTTCAACATCTGATGAATGTATCTCTGGCATTCAATGTAACTGCTCTTACAGTTGCTATATCATGCTTTTATATGGTTGAGTACATATACAATTAAATGAAGCCTCCTTCTATAGCAAAACGGTGCTCCATACTGCCACTCAGTGGGATTCCTCGGGAGTAATGCAGAAAGTCATTTTGTGTAACAAACTATTACAATTTACAATCCTATCTATTTCTTGTATAGTATTCATTGATTACTCTTCTGCGATCTCTTGGTTAGACAACAGTGAAATTTCTTGGTTTTACAACGTGATATCAATACAGTGTCAGTAATCACTCCTTGTACAACCAACTTCAAAATCTGATGAATGTATCTCTTGCATTTAATGTAACTGCTCTTACAGTTTCTATATCATGCTTTTATATGGTTGAGTACATATACAATGAAATGAAGCCACCTTCTATAGCAAAAAGGTGCTCCATTCTGCCACTCAGTGGGATTCCTCGGGAGTAACGCAGAAAGTCATTTTGTGTAACAAACTATTACAATTTACAATCCAATGTATTTCTTGTATAGTATTCATTGATTACTCTTCTGCGATCTCTTGGTTAGACAACAGTGAAATTTCTACGTTTTACAACGTGATATCAATACAGAGTCAGTAATCACTCCTTGTACAACCAACTTCAAAATCTGATGAATGTATCTCTTGCATTCAATATAACTGTTCTTACAGTTGCTATATGGTGCTTTTTTATGGTTGAGTACATATACAATGAAATGAAGCCACCTTCTATACAACTATAGTAAAAAGGTGCTCCATACTGCCACTCAGTGGGATTCCTCGGGAGTAACGCAGAAAGTCATTTTGTGTAACAAACTATTACAATTTACAATCCAATGTATTTCTTGTATAGTATTCATTCATTACTCTTCTGTGAACTCTTGGTTAGACAACAGTGAAATTTCTAAGTTTTTCAAAGTGATATCAATACAGTGTCAGTTCTCACTACTTGTACCACCAACTTCAAAATCTGATGAATGTATCTCTTGCATTCAATGTAACTGCTCTTACCGTTGCTATATCATGCTTTTATATGGTTGAGTACATAAACAATGAAATGAAGCCACCTTCTATACAACTACAGTAAAAAGGTGCTCCATACTGCCACTCAGTGGGATTCCTCGGGAGTAACGCAGAAAGTCATTTTGTGTAACAAACTATTACAATATATAATTTCTTGTATATTATTCATTGATTACTCTTTTCAATGATCTGTTGGTTACAGGATAGTGATATTTCTAGGTTTTACAAAGTGATATCAGTACAGTGTCAGTTATTACTCCTTGTACAAACAACTTCAAAATCTGATGAATGTATCTCTGGCATTCAATGTAACTGCTCTTACAGTTGCTATATCATACTTTTATATGGTTGAGTACATATACAATGAAATGAAGCCACCTTCTATACAACTATAGCAAAACGGTGCTCCATACTGCCACTCAGTGGGATTCCTCGGGAGTAACGCAGAAAGTCATTTTGTGTAACAAACTATTACATTTTACAATCCAATGTATTTCTTGTATAGTATTCATTGATTACTCTTCTGTGAACTCTTGGTTAGACAACAGTGAAATTTCTATTTTTTTCAAAGTGATATCAATACAGTGTCAGTTCTCACTACTTGTACAACCAACTTCAAAATCTGATGAATGTATCTCTTGCATTCAATGTAACTGCTCTTACCGTTGCTATATCATGCTTTTATATGGTTGAGTACATATACAATGAAATGAAGCCACCTTCTATACAACTACAGTAAAAAGGTGCTCCATACTGCAACTCAGTGGGATTCCTCGGGAGTAACGCAGAAAGTCATTTTGTGTAACAAACTATTACAATTTACAATCCAATTTATTTCTTGTATAGTATTCATTGATTACTCTTCTGTGAACTCTTGGTTAGACAACAGTGAAATTTCTACGTTTTACAAAGTGATATCAGTACAGTGTCAGTTTTCACTCCTTGTACAACCAACTTCAAAATCTGATGAATGTATCTCTTGCATTCAATGTAATTACTCTTACAGTTGATATATCTTGATTTTATATGGTTGAATACATATACAATTAAATGAATCCACCTTCTATACAGCTGGAGGAGAAAGGTGCTCTATTCTGCCACTCAGTGGGATTCCTCGGGAGTAACGCAGAAAGTCATTTTGTGTAACAAACTATTACAATTTACCATCCAATGTATTTCTTGCGTATTATTCATTGATTACTCTTCTGCGATCTCTTGGTTAGACAACAGTGAAATTTCTAGGTTTTACAATGTGATATCAATACAGTGTCAGTAATCACTCCTTGTACAACCAACTTCAAAATCTGATGAATGTATCTCTTGCATTCAATGTAACTGCTCTTACATTTGCTATATCATGCTTTTATATGGTTGAGTACATATACAATGAAATGAAGCCGCCTTCTATACAACTATAGTAAAAAGGAGCTCCATAGTGCCACTCAGTGGGATTCCTCGGGAGTAACGCAGAAAGTCATTTTGTGTAACAAACTATTACAATATATAATTTCTTGTATATTATTCATTGATTACTCTTTTCAATGATCTGTTGGTTACAGGATAGTGATATTTCTAGGTTTTACAAAGTGATATCAGTACAGTGTCAGTTATCACTCCTTGTACAAACAACTTCAAAATCTGATGAATGTATCTCTGGCATTCAATGTAACTGCTCTTACAGTTGCTATATCATACTTTTATATGGTTGAGTACATATACAATGAAATGAAGCCACCTTCTATACAACTATAGCAAAAAGGTGCTCCATACTGCCACTCAGTGGGATTCCTCGGGAGTAACGCAGAAAGTCATTTTGTGTAACAAAGTATTACATTTTACAATCCAATGTATTTCTTGTATAGTATTCATTGATTACTCTTCTGTGAACTCTTGGTTAGACAACAGTGAAATTTCTACGTTTTACAAAGTGATATCAGTACAGTGTCAGTTATCACTCCTTGTACAACCAACTTCAAAATCTGATGAATGTATGTCTTGTATTCAATGTAACTGCTCTTACCGTTGCTATATCATGCTTTTATATGGTTGAGTACATATATAATGAAATGAAGCCACCTTCTATACAGCTGGAGGAGAAAGGTGCTCCATTCTGCCACTCAGTGGGATTCCTCGGGAAAACGCAGAAAGTCATTTTGTGTAACAAACTATTACAATTTAGCATCCAATGTATTTCTTGCGTAGTATTCATTGATTACTCTTCTGCGATCTCTTGGTTAGACAACAGTGAAATTTCTACATTTTACAAAGTGATATCAGTACAGTGTCAGTTATCACTCCTTTTACAACCAACTTCAAAATCTGATGAATGTATCTCTGGCATTCAATGTAACTGTTCTTACAGTTGCTATATCATGTTTTTATATGGTTGAATACATATACAATTAAATGAAGCCACCTTCTATACAACTATAGCAAAAAGGTGCTCCATACTGCCACTCAGTGGGATTCCTCGGGAGTAACGCAGAAAGTCATTTTGTGTAACAAACTATTACAATTTACAATTTGTTGTATAGTATTCATTGATTACTCTTTTCAATGATCTGTTGGTTACAGGATAGTGATATTTCTAGGTTTTACAAAGTGATATCAGTACAGTGTCAGTTATCACTCCTTGTACAAACAACTTCAAAATCTGATGAATGTATCTCTGGCATTCAATGTAACTGCTCTTACAGTTGCTATATCATGCTTTTATATGGTTGAGTACATATACAATAAAATGAAGCCACCTTCTATACAACTATAGCAAAAAGGTGCTTCATACTGCCACTCAGTGGGATTCCTCGGGAGTAACGCAGAAAGTCATTTTGTTTAACAAACTATTACAATTGACAATCCAATGTATTTCTTGTATAGTATTCATTGATTACTCTTCTGTGAACTCTTGGTTAGACAACAGTGAAATTTCTAAGTTTTACAAAGTGATATCAGTACAGTGTCAGTTTTCACTCCTTGTATAAAGAACTTCAAAATCTGATGAATGTATCTCTGGCATTCAATGTAACTGCTCTTACCGTTGCTATATCATGCTTTTATATGGTTGAGTACATATACAATGAAATGAAGCCACCTTCTATACAACTATAGCAAAATGGTGCTCCATACTGCCACTCAGTGGGATTCCTCGGGAGTAACGCAGAAAGTCATTTTGTATAATAAACTATTACAATTTACAATCCAATGTATTTCTTGTGTAGTATTCATTGATTACTATTCTGTGAACTCTTGGTTAGACAACAGTGAAATTTCTACATTTTACAAAGTGATATCAGTACAGTGTCCGTTATCACTCCTTGTACAACCAACTTCAAAATCTGATGAATGTATCTCTGGCATTCAATGTAATTACTCTTACAGTTGATATATCATGCTTTTATATGGTTGAGTACATATACGATTAAATGAAGCCACCTTCTATACAGCTGGAGGAAAAAGGTGCTCCATTCTGCCACTCAGTGGGATTCCTCGGGAGTAACGCAGAAAGTCATTTTGTGTAACAAACTATTACAATTTACAATCCAATGTATTTCTTGTATAGTATTAATTGATTACTCTTCTGCGATCTCTTTGTTAGAGAACAGTGAAATTTCTACGTTTTACAACGTGATATCAATACAGAGTCAGTAATCACTCCTTGTACAACCAACTTCAAAATCTGATGAATGTATCTCTGGCATTCAATGTCACTGTTCTTACAGATGCTATATCATGTTTTTTTATGGTTGAGTACATATACAATGAAATGAAGCCACCTTCTATACAACTATAGTAAAAAGGTGCTCTATACTGCCACTCAGTGGGATTCCTCGGGAGTAACGCAGAAAGTCATTTTGTGTAACAAACTATTCCAATTTACAATCCAATGTATTTCTTGTATAGTATTCATTGATGACTCTTCTGTGAACTCTTGGTTAGACAACAGTGAAATTTCTTGGTTTTACAACGTGATATTAATACAGTGTCAGTAATCACTCCTTGTACAACCAACTTCAAAATCTGAAGAATGTATCTCTTGCATTCAATGTAACTGCTCTTACAGTTGCTATATCATGCTTTTATATGGTTGAGTACATATACAATGAAATGAAGCCACCTTCCATACAACTATAGTAAAAAGGTGCTCCATACTGCCACTCAGTGGGATTCCTCGGGAGTAACGCAAAAAGTCATTTTGTGTAACAAACTATTACAATATAAAATTTCTTGTATAGTATTCATTGATTACTCTTTTCAATGATCTGTTGGTTACAGGATAGTGATATTTCTAGGTTTTACGAAGTGATATCAGTACAGTTTCAGTTATCACTCCTTTTACAACCAACTTCAAAATCTGATGAATGTATCTCTTGCATTCAATGTAATTGCTCTTACAGTTGATATATCTTTATTTTATATGGTTGAGTACATATACAATGAAATGAAGCCACCTTCTATACAACTACAGTAAAAAGGTGCTCCATACTGCCACTCAGTGGGATTCCTCGGGAGTAACGGAGAAAGTCATTTTGTGTAACAAACTATTACAATTTACAATCCAATGTATTTCTTGCATAGTATTCATTGATTACTCTTCTGCGATCTCTTGGTTAGACAACAGTGAAATTTCTAGGTTTTACAACGTGATATCAATACAGTGTCAGTAATCACTCCTTGTTCAACCAACTTCAAAATCTAATGAATGTATCTCTTGCATTCAATGTAACTGCTCTTACAGTTGCTATATCATGCTTTTATATGGTTGAGTACATATACAAAGAAATGAAGCCGCCTTCTATACAACAATAGTAAAAAGGAGTTCCATACTGCCACTCAGTGGGATTCCTCGGGAGTAACATAGAAAGTCATTTTGTGTAACAAACTATTACAATATACAATTTCTTGTATAGTATTCATTGATTACTCTTTTCAATGATCTGTTCGTTACAGGATAGTGATATTTCTAGGTTTTAAAAAGTGATATCAGTACAGTGTCAGTTATCACTCCTTGTACAACAAACTTCAAAATCTGATGAATGTATGTCTTGCATTCAATGTAATTGCTCTTACAGTTGATATAACATGCTATTGCAAGATTGAGTACATATACAATGAAATGAAGCCACCTTCTATACAGCTAGAGGAAAAAGGTGCTCCATACTGCCACTCAGTGAGATTCCTCGGGAGTAACGCAGAAAGTCATTTTGTGTAACAAACTATTACAATTTATAATCCAATGTATTTCTTGTATAGTATTCATTGATTACTCTTCTGCGAACTCTTGGTTAGACAACAGTGAAATTTCTAGGTTTTTCAAAGTGATATCAATACAGTGTCAGTAATCACTCCTTGTACAACCAACTTCAAAATCTGATGAATGTATCTCTTGCATTCAATGTAAGTGCTCTTACAGTCGCTATATCATACTTTTATATGGTTGAGTACATATACAATGAAATGAAGCCACCTTCTATACAACTATAGTAAAAAGGTGCTCCATACTGCCACTCAGTGGGATTCCTCGGGAGTAATGCAGAAAGTCATTTTGTGTAACAAACTATTACAATATATAATTTCTTGTATATTATTCATTGATTACTCTTTTCAATGATCTGTTGGTTACAGGATAGTGATATTTCTAGGTTTTACAAAGTGATATCAGTACAGTGTCAGTTATCACTCCTTGTAGAACCAACTTCAAAATCTGATGAATGTATCTCTGGCATTCAATGTAACTGCTCTTACAGTTGCTATATCATGCTTTTATATGGTTGAGTACATATACAATAAAATGAAGCCACCTTCTATACAACTATAGCAAAACGGTGCTCCATACTGCCACTCAGTGGGATTCCTCGGGAGTAACGTAGTAAGTCATTTTGTATAACAAACTATTACAATTTACAATCCAATGTATTTCTTGTATAGTATTCATTGATTACTCTTCTGTGAACTCTTGGTTAGACAATAGTGAAATTTCTACATTTTACAAAGTGATATCAGTACAGTGTCAGTTATCACTCCTTGTACAACCACCTTCAAAATCTGATGAATGTATCTCTTGCATTCAATGTAATTACTCTTACAGTTGATATATCATGCTTTTATATGGTTGAGTACATATACGATTAAATGAAGCCACCTTCTATACAGCTGGAGGAAAAAGGTGCTCCATACTGCCACTCAGGGGGATTCCTCGGGAGTAACGCAGAAAGTCATTTTGTGTAACAAACTATTACAATTTACAATCCAATGTATTTCTTGTATAGTATTCATTGATTACTCTTCTGTGAACTCTTGGTTAGACAACAGTGAAATTTCTACGTTTTACAAAGTGATATCAGTACAGAGTCAGTTTTCACTCCTTGTATAAAGAACTTCATAATCTGATGAATGTATCTCTGGCATTCAATGTAACTGCTCTTACAGTTGCTATATCATGCTTTTATATGGTTGAGTACATATACAATGAAATGAAGTCACGTTCTATACAACTATAGCAAAAAGGAGCTCCATACTGCCACTCAGTGGGATTCCTCGGGAGTAACGCAGAAAGTCATTTTGTGTAACAAACTATTACAATATATAATTTCTTGTATATTATTCATTGATTACTCTTTTCAATGATCTTTTGGTTACAGGATAGTGATATTTCTAGGTTTTACAAAGTGATATCAGTACAGTGTCAGTTATCACTCCTTGTACAAACAACTTCAAAATCTGATGAATGTATCTCTGGCATTCAATGTAACTGCTCTTACAGTTGCTATATCATACTTTTATATGGTTGAGTACATATACAATGAAATGAAGCCACCTTCTATACAACTATAGCAAAAAGGTGCTCCATACTGCCACTCAGTGGGATTCCTCGGGAGTAACGCAGAAAGTCAATTTGTGTAACAAACTATTACAATTTACAATCCAATGTATTTCTTGTATAGTATTCACTGATTACTCTTCTGTGAACTCTTGGTTAGACAACAGTGAAATTTCTAAGTTTTACAAAGTGATATCAGTACAGTGTCAGTTTTCACTCCTTGTATAAAGAACTTCAAAATCTGATGAATGTATCTCTGACATTCAATGTAACTGCTCTTACAGTTGCTATATCATGCTTTTATATGGTTGAGTACATACACAATTAAATGAAGCCACCTTCTATACAACTATAGCAAAACGGTGCTCCATACTGCCACTCAGTGGGACTCCTCGGGAGTAACGCAGAAAGTCAGTTTGTATAACAAACTATTACAATTTACAATCCAATGTATTTCTTGTGTAGTATTCATTGATTACTCTTCTGTGAACTCTTGGTTAGACAACACTGAAATTTCTACATTTTACAAAGTGATATCAGTACATTTTCCGTTATCACTCCTTGTACAACCAACTTCAAAATCTGATGAATGTATCTCTTGCATTCAATGTAATTACTCTTACAGTTGATATATCATGCTTTTATATGGTTGAGTACATATACGATTAAATGAAGCCACCTTCTATACAGCTGGAGGAAAAAGGTGCTCCATTCTGCCACTCAGTGGGATTCCTCGGGAGTAACGCAGAAAGTCTTTTTGTGTAACAAACGATTACAATTTACAATCCAATGTATTTCTTGTATAGTATTCATTGATTACTCTTCTGTGAACTCTTGGTTAGACAGTGAAATTGCTAAGTTTTTCAAAGTGATATCAATACAGTGTCAGTTCTCACTACTTGTACAACCAACTTCAAAATCTGATGAATGTATCTCTTGCATTCAATGTAAGTGCTCTTACCGTTGCTATATCATGCTTTTATATCGTTGAGTACATATACAATGAAATGCAGCCACCTTCTATAGAACTATAGTAAAAAGCTGCTCCATACTTCCACTCAGTGGGATTCCTCGGGAGTAACGCAGAAAGTCATTTTGTGTAACAAACTATTACAATATACAATTTCTTGTATAATATTCATTGATTACTCTTTTCAGTGATCTGTTCATTACAGGATAGTGATATTTCTAGGTTTTACAAAGTGATATCAGTACAGTGTCAGTTATCACTCCTTGTACAACCAACTTCAAAATCTGATGAATGTATGTCTTGCATTCAATGTAATTGCTCTTACAGTTGATATAACATGCTATTGCAAGATTGAGTACATATACAATGAAATGAAGCCACCTTCTATACAGCTAGAGGAAAAAGGTGCTCCATACTGCCACTCAGTGGGATTCCTCGGGAGTAACACAGAAAATAATTTTGTGTAACAAACTATTACAATTTACAATCCAATGTAATTCTTGTATAGTATTCATTGATTACTCTTCTGCAATATCTTGGTTACACAACAGTGAAATTTCTAGGTTTTTCAAAGTGATATCAATACAGTGTCAGTTATCACTCCTTGTACAACCAACTAAAAAATCTGATGAATGTATCTCTTGCATTCAATTTAACTGCTCTTACCGTTGCTATATCATGCTTTTATATGGTTGAGTACATATACAATGAAATGAAGCCGCCTTCTATACAACTACAGTAAAAAGGTGCTCCATACTGCCACTCAGTGGGATTCCTCGGGAGTAACGCAGAAAGTCATTTTGTGTAACAAACTATTACAATTTACAATCCAATGTATTTCTTGTATAGTATTCATAGATTACTCTTCTGCGAACTCTTGGTTAGACAACAGTGAAATTTCTAGGTTTTTCAAAGTGATATTAATACAGTGTCAGTTATCACTCCTTGTACAACCAACTTCAAAATCTGATGAATGTATCTCTGGCATTCAATGTATCTGCTCTTACCGTTGCTATATCATGCTTTTATATGGTTGAGTACATATACAATGAAATGAAGCCACCTTCTATACAACTACAGTAAAAAGGTGCTCCATACTGCCACTCAGTGAGATTCCTCGGGAGTAACGCAGAAAGTCATTTTGTGTAACAAACTATTCCAATTTACAATCCAATGTATTTCTTGTATAGTATTCATTGATTACTCTTCTGTGAACTCTTGGTTAGACAACAGTGAAATTTCTACGTTTTAAAAAGTGATATCAGTACAGTGTCAGTTAGCACTCCTTGTAGAACCAACTTCAAAATCTGATGAATGTATCTCTTGCATTCAATGTAATTGCTCTTACAGTTGATATATCTTGATTTTATATGGTTGAGTACATATACAATTAAATGATGCCACCTTCTATACAGCTGGAGGAAAAAGGTGTTCCATACTGCCACTCAGTGGGATTCCTCGGGAGAAACGCAGAAAGTCATTTTGTGTAACAAACTATTTCAATATACAATTTCTTGTATAGAATTCATTGATTACTCTTTTCAATGATCTGTTGGTTACAGGATAGTGATATTTCTATGTTTTACAAAGTGATATCAGTATAGTGTCAGATATCACTCCTTGTACAACCAAATTCAAAATCTGATGAATGTATGTCTTGCATTCAATGTAACTGCTCTTACAGTAGATATAACATGGTATTGCAAGATTGAGTACATATACAATGAAATGAAGCCACCTTCTATACAGCTAGAGGAAAAAGGTGCTCCATACTGCCAATCAGTAGGATTCCTCGGGAGTAATAGAGAAAATCATTTTGTGTAACAAACTATTACAATTTACAATCCAATGTATTTCATTGAATACTCTTCTGCGATGTGTTGGTTAGACAACAGTGAAATTTTAGCTTTTACAAAGTGATATCAATACACTGTCATTTATCACTCCTTGTAGAACCAACTTCAACATCTGATGAATGTATGGCTGGCATTTAATGTAACTGCTCTTACAGTTCCTATATCATGCTTTTATATGGTTGAGTACATATAAAATGAAATGAAGTCACCTTCTATACAACTATAGTAAAAAGGTGCTCCATACTGCCACTCAGTGGGATTCCTTGGGAGTAACGCAGAAAGTCATTTTGTGTAACAAAGTATTACAATTTACAATCCAATGTATTTCTTGTATAGTATTCATTGATTACTCTTCTGTGAACTCTTGGTTAGACAACACTGAAATTTCTACATTTTACAAAGTGATATCAGTACAGTGTCAGTTATCACTCCTTGTACAACCAACTTCAAAATCTGATGAATGTATCTCTTGAATTCAATGTAATTGCTCTTACAGTTGATATATCTTGATTTTATATGGTTGAGTACATATACAATTAAATGAAGCCACCTTCTATACAACTACAGTAAAAAGGTGCTCCATACTGCCACTCAGTGGGATTCCTCGGGAGTAACGTAGAAAATTATTTTGTGTAACAAACTATTACAATTTACAATCCAATGTATTTCATTGAATACTCTTCTGCGATGTCTTGGTTAGACAACAGTGAAATTTCTAGCTTTTACAAAGTGATATCAACACACTGTCAGTTATCACTCCTTGTACAACCAACTTCAAAATCTGATGAATGTATCTCTGGCATTCAATGTAATTGCTCTTACAGTTGCTATATCATGCTTTTATATGGTTGAGTACATATACAATGAAATGAAGCCACCTTCTATACAGCTGGAGGAAAAAGGTGCTCCATACTGCCACTCAGTGGGATTCCTCGGGAGTACCGCAGAAAGTCATTTTGTGTAACAAACTATTACAATATACAATTTCTTGTATAGTATTCATTGATTACTCTTTTCAATGATCTGTTGGTTACAGGATAGTGATATTTCAAGGTTTTACAAAGTGATATCAGTACAGTGTCAGTTATCACTCCTTCTACAACCAACTTCAAAATCTGATGAATGTATGTCTTGCATTCAATGTAATTGCTCTTACAGTTGATATAACATGCTATTACAAGATTAAGTACATATACAATGAAATGAAGCCACCATCTATACAGCTAGAGGAAAAAGGTGCTCCATACTGCCACTCAGTGGGATTCCTCGGGAGTAACACAGAAAATAATTTTGTGTAACAAACTATTACAATTTACAATCCAAAGTATTTCTTGTATAGTATTCATTGATTACTCTTCTGTGATCTCTTGGTTAGACAACAGTGAAATTTCTACGTTTTACAAACAGATATCAATAAAGTGTCAGTTATAACTCCTTGTACAACCAACTTCAAAATCTGATGAATGTATTTCTTGCATTGAATGTAACTGCTCTTACAGTTGCTATATCATGCTTTTATATGGTTGAGTAAATATACAATGAAATGAAGCCATTTTCTATACAACTATAGGAAAAATGTGCTCCATACTGCCACTCAGTGGGATTCCTCGGGAGTAACGCAGAAAGTCATTTTCTATAACAAACTATTACAATTTACAATTTCTTGTATAGTATTCATTGATTACTCTTTTCAATGATCTGTTGGTTATAGGACAGTGATATTTCTAGGTTTTACAAAGTGATATTAGTACAGTGTCAGTTATCACTCCTTGTACAACCCACTTCAAAATCTGATGAATGTATCTCTTGCATTCAATGTAATTGCTCTTACAGTTGATATAACATGCTGTTACATGATTTAGTACATATACAATGAAATGAAGCCACCTTCTATACAGCTAGAGGAAAAAGGTGCTCCATACTGCCACTCAGTGGGATTCTTCAGGAGTAGCTCAGAAAGTCATTTTGCGTAATAAACTATTAAAATTTACAATCCAATGTATTTCTTGTATACTATTCATTGATTACTCTTCTGTGATCTCTAGGTTAGACAACAGTGAAATTTCTACGTTTTACAAAGTGATATCAATACAGTGTCAGTTATCCCTCCTTGTACAACCAACTTCAAAATCTGATGAATGTAAGGATTGCATTCAATGTAATTGCTCTTACAGTTGATATATCATGCTCTTACATGATTGAGTACATATACAATGAAATGAAGCCACCTTCTATACTGCTAGAGGAAAAAGGTGCTCCATACTTCCACTCAGTGGGATTCTTCGGGAGTAACGCAGAACGTCGTTTTGTGTAACAAAGTATTAAAATATATACGTTCTTGTATAGTATTCATTGATTACTCTTTTCAATGATCTGTTGGTTCCAGGATAGTGATATTTCTAGGTTTTACAAAGTGATATCAGTACAGTGTCAGTTATCACTCCTTGTACAACCAACTTCAAAATCTGATGGATGTATGACTTGGATTCAATGTTATAGCTCTTACAGTTGCTATATCATGCTTTTATATGATTGAGTACATATACAACGAAATGAAGCCACCTTCTATACAGCTAGAGGAAAAAGGTGCTCCATACTGCCACTCAGTGGGATTCCTCGGGAGTAACGCAGAAAGTCATTTTGTGCAATAAACTATTACAGTTTACAATCCAATGTATTTCTTGTATAGTATTCATTGATTACTCTTCTGTGATCTCTTGGTTTGACAAAACTGAAATTTCTACGTTTTAGAAAGTGATATCAATACAGTGTCAGTTATCACTCCTTGTACAACCAACTTCAAATCTCATGAATGTATGTCTTGCATTCAATGTAACTGCTCTTACAGTTGCTATATCATGGTTTTATATGGTTGAGTACATATACAATGAAATGAAGCCACCTTCTACACAAGTATAGTAAATATGTGCTCCATACTGCCACTCAGTGGGATTCCTCGGGAGTAACGCAGAAAGTCATTTTGTGTAACAAATTATTACAATATACTATTTCTTGTATAGTATTCATTGATTACTCTTTTCAATGATCTGTTGGTTACAGCATAGTGATATTTCAAGTTTTTACAAAGTGATATCAGTACAGTGTCAGTTATCACTCCTTGTACAACCAACTTCACAATCTGAGGAATGTATGTTTTGCATTCAATGTAATTGCTCTTACAGTTGATATTTCATGCTTTTACATTATTGAGGACATATACAATGAAATGAAGCCACCTTCTATAGTAAAAAGGTGCTCCATACTGCCACTCATTGGGATTCCTCGGGAATAACGCAGAACGTCATTTTGTGTAACAAACTATTAAAATATATACGTTCTTGTATAGTATTCATTCATTACTCTTTTCAATGATCTGTTGGTTCCAGGATAGTGATTTTTCTAGGTTTTACAAAGTGATATCAGTACAGTGTCAGTTATCACTCCTTGTACAACCAACGTCAAAATCTGATGAATGTATGTCTTGCATTTAATGTAACTGCTCTTACAGTTGCTATATCATGCTTTTATATGGTTGAGTACAAATACAATGAAATGAAGCCACCTTCTATACAAGTATAGTAAAAAGGTGCTCCGTACTGCCACTCAGTGGGATTCCTCGGGAGTAACGCAGAAAGTCATTTCGTGTAACAAATTATTACAATATACAATTTCTTGTATAGTATTCATTGATTACTCTTTTCAATGATCTGTTGGTTACAGGATAGTGATATTTCAAGGTTTTACAAACTGATATCAGTACAGTGTCAGTTATCACTCCTTGTACAACCAACTTCAAAATGTTATGAATGTATGTCTTGCATTCAATGTAACTGCTCTTACAGTTGGTATATCATGCTTTTATATGGTTGAGTACATATACAATGAAATGAAGCCACCCTCTATACAGCTAGAGGAAAAAGGTGCTCCATACTGCCACTCAGTGGGATTCCTCGGGAGTAACACAGAAAATAATTTTGTGTAACAAACGATTACAATTTACAATCCAATGTATTTCTTGTATAGTATTCATTGATAACTCTTCTGTGAACTCTTGGTTAGACAACACTATAATTTCTACATTTTACAAAGTGATATCATTACAGTGTTAGTTATCACTCCTTGTACAACCAACTTCAAAATCTGATGAATGTATCTCTTGCATTCAATGTAATTGCTCTTACAGTTGATATATCTTGATTTTATATGGTTCAGTACATATACAATTAAATGAAGCCACCTTCTATACAGCTGGAGGAAAAAGGTGCTCCATACTGCCACTCAGTGGGATTCCTCGGGAGTAACGCAGAAAATTATTTTGTGTAACAAACTATTACGATTTACAATCCAATGTATTTCATTGAATACTCTTCTGCGATGTCTTGGTTAGACAACAGTGAAATTTCTAGCTTTTACAAAGTGATATCAATACACTGTGAGTTATCACTCCTTGTACAACCAACTTCAAAATCTGATGAATGTATCTCTTGCATTTAATGTAACTGCTCTTACAGTTGCTATATCATGCTTTTATATGGTTGAGTACATATACAATGAAATGAAGCCACCTTCTATACAAGTATAGTAAAAAGGTGCTCCATACTCCCACTCAGTGGGATTCCTTGGGAGTAACGCAGAAAGTCATTTTGTGTAACAAACTATTACAATTTACAATCCAATGTATTTCATTGAATACTCTTCTGCGATGTCTTGGTTAGACAACAGTGAAATTTCTAGCTTTTACAAAGTGATATCAATACAGTGTGAGTTATCACTCCTTGTACAACCAACTTCAAAATCTGATGAATGTAAGGATTGCATTCAATGTAATTGCTCTTACAGTTGCTATATCATGCTTTTATATGGTTGAGTACATATACAATGAAATGAAGCCACCTTCTATACAACTATAGTAAAAAGGTGCTCCATACTGCCACTCAGTGGGATTCTTCGGGAGTAACGCAGAAAGTCATTTTGTGTAACAAACTATTACAATATACAATTTCTTGTATAGAATTCATTGATTACTCTTTTCAATGATCTGTTGGTTACAGAATAGTGATATTTCTAGGTTTTACAAAGTGATATCAGTACAGTGTCAGTTATCACTCCTTGTACAACCAAATTCAAAATCTGATGAATGTATGTCTTGCATTCAATGTAATTGCTCTTACAGTCGATATAACATGCTATTGCAAGATTGAGTACATATACAATGAAATGAAGCCACCTTCTATACATCTAGAGGAAAAAGGTGCTCCATACTGTCACTCAGTAGGATTCCTCGGGAGTAACAGAGAAAATCATTTTGTGTAACAAACTATTACAATTTACAATCCAATGTATTTCATTGAATACTCTTCTGCGATGTCTTGGTTAGACAACAGTGAAATTTTAGCTTTTACAAACTGATATCAATACACTGTCAGTTATCACTCCTTGTAGAACCAACTTCAAAATCTGATGAATGTATGTCTGGCATTTAATGTAACTGCTCTTACAGTTGCTATATCATGCTTTTATATGGTTGAGTACATATACAATGAAATGAAGCCACCTTCTATACAACTATAGTAAAAACGTGCTCCATACTGCCACTCAGTGGGATTCCTTGGGAGTAACGCAGAAAGTCATTTTGTGTAACACAGTATTACAATTTACAATCCAATGTATTTCTTGTATAGTATTCACTGATTACTCTTCTGTGAACTCTTGGTTAGACAACACTGAAATTTCTACATTTTACAAAGTGATATCATTACAGTGTTAGTTATCTCTCCTTGTAAAACCAACTTCAAAATCTGATGAATGTATCTCTTGCATTCAATGTAATTGCTCTTACAGTTGATATATCTTGGTTTTATCTGGTTGAGTACATATACAATTAAATGAAGCCACCTTCTATACAGCTGGAGGAAAAAGGTGCTCCATACTGCCACTCAGTGGGATTCCTCGGGAGTAACGCAGAAAGTCATTTTCTGTAACAAACTATTACAATTTACAATTTCTTGTATAGTATTCATTGATTACTCTTTTCAATGATCTGTTGGTTACAGGACAGTGATATTTCTAGGTTTTACAAAGTGATATCAGTACAGTGTCAGTTATCACTCCTTGTAGAACCAACTTCAAAATCTGATGAATGTATCTCTTGCATTCAACCTAACTGCTCTTACAGTTGTTATATCATGCTTTTATATGGTTGAGTACATATACAATGAAATGAAGCCCCTTTCAATACAGCTAGAGGAAAAAGGTGCTCCATACTGCCACTCAGTGGGATTCTTCAGGAGTAACGCAGAAAGTCATTTTGTGTAACAAACTATTACAATTTACAATCCAATGTATTTCTTGTATAGTATTCATTGATTACTCTTCTGTGATCTCTTGGTTAGACAAAAGTGAAATTTCTATGTTTTACAAAGTGATATCAATACAGTGTCAGTTATCACTCCTTGTACAACGAACTTCAAAATCTGATGAATGTATGTCTTGCATTCAATGTAACTGCTCTTACAGTTGCTATATCATGCTTTTATATGGTTGAGTACATATACAATGAAATGAAGCCACCTTCTATACAACTATAGTAAAAAGGTGCTCCATACTGCCACTCAGTGGGACTCCTCGGGAGTAACGCATAAAGTCATTTTGTGTAACAAAGTATTACAATATACAATTTCTTGTATAGTATTCTTTGATTACTCTTTTCAATGATCTGTTGGTTACAGGATAGTGATATTTCTACGTTTTACAAAGTGATATCAGTACAGTGTCAGTTATCACTCCTTGTACAATCAACTTCAAAATCTGATGAATGTATCTCTTTCATTCAATGTAACTGCTCTTACAGTTGCTATATCATGCTTTTATATGTTTGAGTACATATACAATGAAATGAAGCTACCTTCTACACAACTATAATAAAAAGGTGCTCCATACTGCCACTCAGTGGGATTCCTCGGGAGTAACGCAGAATGTCATTTTGTGTAACAAACTATTACAATATACAATTTCTTGTATTGTATTCATTGATTACTCTTTTCAATGATCTGTTGGTTACAGGATAGTGGTATTTCTAGGTTTTACAAAGTGATATCAGTACAGTGTCATTTATCACTCCTTGTACAACCAACTTCACAATCTGATGAATGTATGTCTTGCATTCAATGTAACTGCTCTTACAGTTGCTATATCATGCTTTTATATGGTTGAGTACATATACCATGAAATGAAGCCACCTTCTATACAGCTAGAGGAAAAAGGTGCTTCATACTGCCACTCAGTGGGATTCCTCGGGAGTAACACAGAAAATCATTTTGTATAACAAACTATTACAATTTAAAATCCAAAATATTTCTTGCATTCAATGTAACTGCTCTTACAGTTGCTATATCATGCTTTTATATGGTTGAGTACAAATACAATGAAATGAAGCCACCTTCTATACAATTATAGTAAAAAGGTTCTCCATACTGCCACTTAGTGGGATTCCTCGGGAGTAATGCAGAAAGTCATTTTGTGTAACAAACTATTACAATTTACAATCCAATGTATTTCTTGTATAGAATTCATTGATTACTCTTTTCAATGATCTGTTGGTTACAGGATAGTGATATTTCTAGGTTTTACAAAGTGATATCAGTACAGTGTCAGTTATCACTTTTTGTACAACCAACTTCACAATCTGATGAATGTATATTTTGCATTCAATTTAATTGCTCTTACATTTGATATATCTTGCTTTTATATGGTTGAGTACATATACAATTAAACGAAGCCACCTTCTATACAGCTAGAGGAAGAAGGTGCTCCATACTGCCACTCAGTGGGATTCTTCGGGTGTAATGCAGAAAGTCATTTTGTGTAATATACTATTACAATTTACAATCCAATGTATTTCTTGTATAGTATTCATTGATTACTCTTCTGCGATCTCTTGGTTAGACAACCGTGAGATTTCTAGGTTGTACAAAGTGATATCAATACACTGTCAGTTATCACTCCTTGTACAACCAACTTCAAAATCTGATGAATGTATGTCTTTCATTCAATTTAATTGCTCTTATATTCGATATATCATGCTTTTATATGGTTGAGTACATATACAATGAAATGAAGCCACCTTCTATACAACTATAGTAAAAAGGTGCACCATACTACCACTCAGTGGGATTCTTCAGGAGTAACGCAGAAAGTCATTTTATGTAACAAACTATTACTATTTACAATCTAATGTATTTCTTGTATCGTATTCATTGATTACACTTCTGTGATCTCTTGGTTAGACAACAGTGAAATTTCTAGGTTTTACAAAGTGATATCAATACAGTGTCAGTTCTCACTCCTTGTACAACCAACTTCAAAATCTGATGAATGTATGTCTTGCATTCAATGTAACTGCTCTTACCGTTGCTATATCATGCTTTTATATGGTTGAGTACATATATAATGAAATGAAGCCACCTTCTATACAACTATAGTAAAAAGGTGCTCCATACTGCCACTCAGTGGGATTCTTCGGGAGTAACGCAGAAAGTCATTTTGTGTAACAAACTATTGCAATATACAATTTCTTGTATAGTATTCATTGATTACTCTTTTCAGTGATCTGTTGGTTACAGGATAGTCATATTTCTAGGTTTTACAAAGTGATATCAATACAGTGTCAGTGATCACTCCTTGTACAACCAACTTCAAAATCTGATGAATGTATGTCTTGCATTCAGTGTAACTGCTCTTACCGTTGATATACCATGCTTTTACATGATTGAGTACATATACAATGAAATGAAGCCACCTTCTATACAACTATAGTATAAAAGTGCTCCATACTGCCACTCAGTGGGATTCTTCGGGAGTAACGCAGAAAGTCATTTTGTGTAACAAACTATTACAATATACAATTTCTTGTATAGTATTCATGATTACTCTTTTCAATGATCTGTTGGTTACAGGATAGTGATATTTCTAGGTTTTACAAAGTGATATCAGTACAGTGTCAGTTATCACTCCTTGTACAACCAACTTCACAATCTGATGAATGTATGTTTTGCATTCAATGTAATTGCTCTTACATTTGATATATCTTGCTTTTATATGGTTGAGTACATATAGAATTAAATGAAGCTACCATCTATACAGCTAGAGGAAAAAGGTGCTCCATACTGCCAATCAGTGGGATTCCTCGGGAGTAACCCAGAATGTCATTTTGTGTAACAAACTATTAGAATTTACAATCTAATGTATTTCTTGTATAGTATTCATTGATTACTCTTCTGTGATCTCTTGGTTAGACAAAAGTGAAATTTCTACGTTTTACAAAGTGATATCAATACAGTGTCAGTTAGCACTCCTTGTACAACCAACTTCAAAATCTGATGAATGTATCTCTTGCATTCAATGTAACTGCTCTTACAGTTTCTATATCATGCTTTTATATGGTTGAGTACAAATATAATGAAATGAAGCTACCTTCTATACAACTATAGTAAGAAGGTTCTCTATACTGCCACTCAGTGGGATTCCTCGGGAGTAACGCAGAAAGTCATTTTCTGTAACAAACTATTACAATTTACAATCCAATGTATTTCTTGTATACTATTCATTGATTACTCTTCTGAGATCTCTTGGTTAGACAAAACTGAAATTTCTACATTTTACAAAGTGATATCAATACAGTTTCAGTTATCACTCCTTGTACCACCAACTTCAAAATTTGATACTGCCACTCAGTGAGATTCTTCGGGAGTAACGCAGAAAGTCATTTTGTGTAACAAACTATTGCAATATACAATTTCTTGTATAGTATTCATTGATTACTCTTTTCAGTGATCTGTTGGTTACAGGATAGTCATATTTCTAGGTTTTACAAAGTGATATCAATACAGTGGGATTCCTCGGGAGTAACCCAGAATGTCATTTTGTGTAACAAACTATTACAATTTACAATCTAATGTATTTCTTGTATAGTATTCATTGATTACTCTTCTGTGATCTCTTGGTTAGACAAAAGTGAAATTTCTACGTTTTACAAAGTGATATCAATACAGTGTCAGTGATCACTCCTTGTACAACCAACTTCAAAATCTGATGAATGTATGTCTTGCATTCAATGTAACTGCTCTTACCGTTGATATACCATGCTTTTACATGAAATGAAGCCACCTTCTATACAGCTAGAGGAAAAAGGTGCTCCATACTGCCACTCAGTGGGATTCCTCGGGAGTAACGCAGAAAGTCATTTTGTCTAACAAACTAATACAATATACATTTTCTTGTATAGTATTCATTGATTACTCTTTTAACGATCTTTTGGTTACAGGATAGTGATATTTCTAGGTTTTACAAAGTGATATCAGTACAGTGTCAGTTATCACTCCTTGTACAACCAACTTCAGAATCTGATGAATGTATGTCTTGCATTCAATGTAATTGCTCTTACAGTTGATATATCATGCTTTAACAAGATTGAGTACTTATACAATGAAATGAAGCTACCTTCTGTACAGCTAGAGGAAAAAGGTGCTCCATACTGCCACTCAGTGGGATTCCTCGGGAGTAACGCAGAAAATCATTTTGTGTAAAAAAATATTACAATATACAATTTCTTGTATAGTATTCATTGATTACTCTTTTCAATGATCTGTTGGTTCCAGGATAGTGATATTTCTAGGTTTTACAAAGTGATATCAGTACAGTGTCAGTTATCACTCCTTGTATAATCAACTTCAAAATCTGTTGAATGTATCTCTGGCATTCAATGTAATTTCTCTTACGTTTGATATATCATGCTTTTACATGATTGAGTACATATACAATGAAATGAAGCCACCTTCTATACAACTATAGTAAAAAGGTGCTCCATACTGCCACTCAGTGGGATTCCTCGGGAGTAACGCAGAAAGTCATTTTGTGTAAGAAATTATTAAAATATATACATTCATGTATAGTATTCATTGATTACTTTTTTCAATGATCTGTTGGTTCCAGGATGTTGATATTTCTAGGTTTTACAAAGTGATATCAATACACTGTCAGTTATCACTCCTTGTACAACCAACTTCAAAATCTGATGAATGTATGTCTTTCATTCAATTTAATTGCTCTTATATTCGATATATCATGCTTTTATATGGTTGAGTACATATACAATGAAATGAAGCCACCTTCTATACAAGTATAGTAAAAAGGTGCTCCATACTGCCACTCAGTGAGATTCTTCGGGAGTAACGCAGAAACTCATTTTGTGTAACAAACTATTGCAATATACAATTTCTTGTATAGTATTCATTGATTATTCTTTTCAATGATCTGTTGGTTACAGGATAGTCATATTTCTAGGTTTTACAAAGTGATATCAGTACAGTGTCATTTATCACTCCTTGTACAACCAACTTCACAATCTGATGAATGTATGTCTTGCATTCAATGTAACTGCTCTTACAGTAACACAGAAAATCATTTTGTGTAACAAACTATTACAATTTAAAATCCAAAATATTTCTTGCATTCAATGTAACTGCTCTTACAGTTGCTATATCATGCTTTTATATGGTTGAGTACAAATACAATGAAATGAAGCCACCTTCTATACAGCTAGAGGAAGAAGGTGCTCCATACTGCCACTCAGTAAGATTCCTCGGGAGTAACGCAGAAAGTCATTTTATGTAACAAACTATTACAAATTACAATCCAATGTATTTCTTGTATAGTATTCATTGATTACACTTCTGTGATCTCTTGGTTAGACAAAAGTGATCTGTTGGTTCCAGGATAGTGATATTTTAGCTTTTACAAAGTGATATCAGTACAGTGTCAGTTATCACTCCTTGTACAACCAACTTCAAAATCTGATGAATGTATGTCTTGCATTCAATGTAATTGCTCTTACAGTTGATATATCATGCTTTTACAAGATTGAGTACATATACAATGAAATGAAGCAATCTTCTATATAGCTAAAGGAAAAAGGTGCTCCATACTGCCACTCAGTGGGATTCCTCGGGAGTAACACAGAAAATCATTTTGTGTAAAAAAATATTACAATATACAATTTCTTGTATAGTATTCATTGATTACTCTGTTCAATGATCTGTTGGTTACAGGAGAATGATATTTCTATGTTTTACAAAGTAATATCAGTAGTGTCAGTTATCACTCCTTGTACAACCAACTTCAAAATATGATGAATGTATGTCTTGCATTCAATGTAATTGCACTTACAGTTGATATATCATGCTTTTACATGATTGAGTACATATACAATGAAATGAAGCCACCTTCTATACAACTATAGTAAAAAGGTGCTCCATACTGCCACTCAGTGGGATATCTTGCTTTTATATGGTTGAGTACATATACAATTAAATGAAGCCACCCTCTGTACAGCTAGAGGGAGAAGGTGCTCCATACTGCCACTCAGTGGGATTCCTCGGGAGTAACGCAGAAAGTCTTTTTGTGTAACAAACTATTACAATTTACAATCCAATGTATTTCTTGTATAGTATTCATTGATTACTCTTTTGCGATCTCTTGGTTAGACAAAAGTGAAATTTCTACGTTTTACAAAGTGATATCAATACAGTGTCAGTTATCACTCCTTGTACAACCAACTTCACAATCTGATGAATGTATGTCTTGCATTCAATGTAACTGCTCTTACCGTTGCTATATCATGCTTTAATATGGTTGAGTACATATACAATGAAATGAAGCCACCTTCTATACAACTATAGTAAAACCTATAGATTTCAAGAGGGATACGGGGGGCCTGGTCTACTCCCTTTTTTTTTTTTCCAAAGAAGTGGAGATCGGATCCCAGGTCTACTCCTATAGGTCTCAATGGGTTCCCAGGAGGCTTGGTCTAGTCTCTCTCTCTCTCTTTTTTTAAAGAAATTCAGAATGGAGCCGAGGACTACTCCTATAGAGTCTAATGTGGACCGTGGAAGCCTGGTCTACTCCCGTTATTTTTAAAAAGAAGTTAAGACTGGCGCCCAGGTCTACTCCTATAGATTTCAATAGGGACCAGGTGGGGCCTGGTCTACTTCCGGAACTTTGTTTTTTTTTAAAAAAAGAAGTTGAGATTGGAGCCCAGGTCTACTATTGATTTCAATGGGGACCCGGGAGGCCTGGTCTACTCCCGTTTTTTTTTTTAAAGAAGACTGGAGCCCAGGTCTACTCCTATAGATTTCAGTGGGGACCGGGGAGGCCTGACCTAATCCCATTTTTTTTTAAAGAAGTTCAGATCGGAGTCCAGGTCTACTCCTATAGAGTCCAATGGGGACCCGGGAGGCCTGGTCTACTCCCCCTTTTTTTAAAAAAGTTCAGATCTGAGTCCAGGTCTACTCCTTTAGATTTCAATAGGGACATGGGGGGCCTGGTCTACTCCCATATTTTTAAAGTATTTCAGAACGGAGCCCAGGTCTACTCTCATAGATTCCAATGGGGACCCGGGAGGCCTTGTCTACTCCGTTTTTTTTTTTTTTTTAAAGAAGTTCAGATCGGATCCCAGGTCTACTCCTATAGGTCTCAATGGGGACCCAGGAGGCCTGGTCTACTCTCTCTCTCTCTCTCTTTTTTAAAGAAATTCAGAACGGAGCCCAGGACTACTCCTATAGAGTCTAATGCGGACCCCGGAAGCCTGGTCTACTCATGTTATTTTTAAAAAGAAGTTAAGACTGGAGCCCAGTTCTACTGCCATAGAGAACAATGGGGACCCGGGAGGCCTGGTCTAATGCGAGTTTTTCATAGGTAAAATGGAGGCCAGATCTACTCTTGAATTTTAGCAGGTAAAATGGAGGCCAGGTCTACTCTTATATTTTAACAGGTAAAATGGAAGCCAGATCTACTCCTGTTTTTTTTTTCCTTTTCCAAGTGCTGAACGGAGTCCAGGTCTACTCCTATAGATTTCAAGAGGGACATGGGGGGCCTGGTCTACTCCCGTTTCTTTTTTTTAAAGAAGTTGAGATCGGAGCCCAGGTCTACTTTTAAAGGTCTCAGTGGGGACCCAGGAGGCCTGGTCTACTCTCTCTCTCTCTCTTTTTTTTAAAGAAATTCAGAACGGAGCCCAGGACTACTCCTATAGAGTCTAATGCGGACCCCGGAAGCCTGGTCTACTCCCGTTATTTTTAAAAAGAAGTTAAGATTGGAGCCCAGGTCTACTCCTATAGATTTCAATAGGGACCCGGTGAGGCCTGGTCTACTTCCCATTCTTTGTTTTTTTTTTAAAAAAGAAGTTGAGATCGGAGCCCAGGTCTACACTTATACATTTCAATAGATACCCGGGGGGCCTGGTCTAATCCCGGTTCTTTGTTTTTTTTAAAAAAAGAAGTTCAGATCGGAGAACAGGTCTACTCCTATAGAGACCAATGGGGACCCGGGAGGCCTGGTCTACTGCGTGTTTTTCATAAATAAAATGGAGGCCAGATCTACTCTTGTATTTTAGCAGATAAAATGGAGGCCAGATCTACTCCCATTTTTTTTTCTCTTCCAAGTGCGAAACGGAGTCTTGGTGTACTCCGGGTTGTTTTTTTTTTAAAGAAGTTGAGATCGGAGCCCAGGTCTACTATTGATTTCAATGGGGACCCGGGAGGCCTGGTCTACTCCCGTTTTTTTTTTTAAAAGAAGACTGGAGCCCAGGTCTACTCCTATAGATTTCAATGGGGACCGGGGAGGCCTGATCTAATCCCGTTTTTTTTTTTTAAGAAGTTAAGATCGGAGTCCAGGTCTACTCCTACAGAGTCCAATAGGGACCCGGGAGGCCTGGTCTACTCCCCCCTTTTTAAAAATGTTCAGATCAGAGCCGAGGTCTATTCTTATAGATTTCAATAGGGAGATGGAGGCCTGGTCTACTCCCATATTTTTAAAGTATTTCAGAACGGAGCCCCGGTCTCCTCTCAAAGAGTCCTATGGGCACCCGGGGGTCCTGGTCTACTCCCGTTTTTTTTAAAAAAAGAAGTTGAGATCGGAGCCCAGGTCTACTCCTATACAGACCAATGCAGACCCGGGAGGCCTGGTCTACTCCTGTTTTTTTTTAAAAAAGAAGTTGAGATCGGAGCACAGGTCTACTCTTATAGATTTTAATGAGGACCCGGGAGTCCTGGTCTACTCTCTTTTTTTTAAAAAAAAGTTCAGATCGGAGCCCAGATCTATTCCTATTGATATCAATGGGAACCCGGGAGTCCTGGTCTACTCCTGTTTTTTTTTTTTTTAAGAAGTTGAGATCGGAGCCCAGGTCTACTGCCATAGAGTCCTATGGGGACCCGGGAGGCCTGGTCTACTCCCGTTGTGTTTTTTTTTTAAGAAGTTCAGATCGGAGCACAGGTCTACTCGCATAGAGTCCAATGGGGACCCGGGAGGCCTGGTCTACTCCCTTTGTTTTTTTTAAAAAGTTCAGAACAGAGCCCAGGTCTACTCCTATACAGACGAATGTGGACCCGGGAGGCCTTGTCTACTCTCGTTTTTTTTTTTTTTTAAAGTTCAGATCAGAGCCCAGGTCTACTCCTATAGAATCCAATGGGGACCCGGGGGTCCTGGTCTACTCCCGGTTGTTTTTTTTTAAACAAGTTCAGAACGGAGCCAGGTCTACTCTCATAGAGTCCAATGGGAACCCGGGAGGCCTGGTCTACCCCCTTTTTTTTTTTTAAGAAGTTCAGATTGGAGCCCAGATCTGTTCCTATTGATATCAATGGGGACCCGGGAGTCCTGGTCTACTCCCGTTTGTTTGTTTTGTTTTTTTAAAGAAGTTGAGATCGGAGCCCAGGTCTACTCCAATAGAGTCCAATGGCGACCCGGGAGGCCTGGTCTACTGCAGGTTTTTTTCATAGGTAAAAATGTTTGTTTTGTTTTTTTAAACAAGTTCAGAACGGAGCCAGGTCTACTCTCATAGAGTCCAATGGGAACCCGGGAGGCCTGGTCTGCCCCCTTTTTTTTTTTAAGAAGTTCAGATCGGAGCCCAGATCTGTTCCTATTGATATCAATGGGGACCCGGGAGTCCTTGCCTACTCCCGTTGTTCTTTTTTTTTAAGAAGTTGAGATCGGAGCCCAGGTCTTCTATAGAATCCAATGGGGACCCGGGGGTCCTGGTCTACTCCCGTTTTTTTTTTTTAAAGTTCAGAACGGAGCCCAGGTCTACTCTCAAAAAGTCCAATGGGAACCCGGGAGGACTGGTCTACCCCTTTTTTTCCTTTTTTTAAGAAGTTCAGATCGGAGCCCAGATCTATTCCTATTGATATCAATGGGGACCCGGGAGTCCTGGTCTACTCCCGTTGTTCTTTTTTTTAAGAAGTTGAGATCGGAGCCCAGGTATTCTTCTATAGAATCCAATGGGGACCTGGGGGTCCTGGTCTACTCCCGTTTTTTTTTTTTTAAAGAAGTTCAGATCGGAGTCCAGGTCTACTCTCATAGAGTCCAATGGGGACCCGGGAGGCCTGGTCTACTCCCGTTTGTTTGTTTTGTTTTTTTAAAGAAGTTGAGATCGGAGCCGAGGTCTACTCCAATAGAGTCCAATGGCGACCCGGGAGGCCTGGTCTACTGCTTGTTTTTTTCATAGGTAAAATGGAGGGCAGATCGACTTTTGTATTTTAGCAGGTAAAATGGAGGCCAGAT
The DNA here is from genome assembly GCA_029233225.1 of Lepidodactylus listeri. Lineage (NCBI taxonomy): Eukaryota > Metazoa > Chordata > Lepidosauria > Squamata > Gekkonidae > Lepidodactylus > Lepidodactylus listeri. The sequence goes on from JARCFY010000032.1 coordinate 617,105, forward strand.
CAACTCCCGTATTTTTTTTCTTTTCCAAGTGCTGAACGGAGCCCAGGTCTACTCTCATACAGTCCAATGGGGACCCGGGAGGCCTGGTCTACTCCCGTTTTTTTTTTTTTTTTTTTTTAAAGAGGTTGAGATCGGAGGCCGGGTCTACTCCTATAGATTTCAAAGGGAACCAGGAGGCCTGATCTAATCCCGTTTTTGTTTTTTTTAAAGAAGTTCAGATTGGAGCACAAGTCTACTCCTATACAGACCAATGCGGACCTGGGAGGCCTTGTCTACTCCCGTATTTTAAAAAAAAGAAGTTGAGATCGGAGCCCAGGTCTACTCACATAGAGTCCTATGGGGACCCGGGAGGCCTGGTCTACTCCCATTTTTTTTAAAAAAAGAAGTTTAGATCGGAGCCCAGGTCTACTCTTATAGATTTCAATGGGGACCGGGGAGGCCTGGTCTACTCTCTTTAAAAAAAAAAAAAAAAAGTTCAGATCGGAGCCCAAATCTATTCCTATTGATATCAATGGGAACCCGGGAGTCCTGGTCTACTCCCGTTGTTGTTTTTTTTTAAGAAGTTGAGATCGGAGGCCAGGTCTACTCCTATAGATTTCAGTGGGAACCAGAAGGCCTGATCTAATCCAGTTTTTTTTTTAAAAGAAGTTCAGATCGGAGCCCAGGTCGACTCCTATAGAATCCAATGGGGGCCCGGGAGGCCTGGTCTACTCCCTTTTTTAAAAAAGGAGTTCAGAACGGAGCCCAGGTCTACTCCTATACAGACCAATGCGGACCCGGGAGGCCTTGTCTACTCCCGTGTTTTTTTTTTTTAAAGAAGTTCAGATCGGAGCCCAGGTCTACTCCAATAGAGTCCAATGGCGACCCAGGAGTCCTGGTCTACTGCAGGTTTTTTTCATAGGTAAAATGGAGGGCAGATCGACTTTTGTATTTTAGCAGGTAAAATGGAGGCCAGATCAACTCCCGTATTTTTTTTCTTTTCCAAGTGCGAAACGGAGTCCAGGTCTACTCTCATAGAGTCCAATGGGGACCCGGGAGGCCTGGTCTACTCCCGTTTGTTTGCTTTGTTTTTTTAAAGAAGTTGAGATCGGAGCCCAGGTCTACTCCAATAGAGTCCAATGGCGACCCGGGAGGCCTGGTCTACTGCAGGTTTTTTTCATAGGTAAAAAGAAGGGCAGATCGACTTTTGTATTTTAGCAGGTAAAATGGAGGCCAGATCAACTCCCGTATTTTTTTTCTTTTCCAAGTGCTGAACGGAGTCCAGGTCTACTCTCATAGAGTCCAATGGGGACCCGGGAGGCCTGGTCTACTCCCGTTTCTTTTTGTTTTGTTTTTTTAAAGAAGTTGAGATCGGAGGCCGGGTCTACTCCTATAGATTTCAAAGGGAACCAGGAGGCCTGATGTAATCCCATTTTCTTTTTTAAAGAAGTTCAGATCGGAGCACAGGTCTACTCCTATACAGACCAATGCGGACCCGGGAGGCCTTGTCTACTCCCGTATTTTAAAAAAAAGAAGTTGAGATTGGAGCCCAGGTCTAATCTTATAGAGTCCTATGGGGACCCGGGAGGCCTGGTCTAGTCCCGTTTTTTTTTTTTTTAAGAAGTTGAGATTGGAGGCCTGGTCTACTCCTATAGATTTGAAAGGGAACCAGGAGGCCTGATCTAATCCCGTTTTTTTTTTTTAAAGAAGTTCAGATCGGAGCACAGGTCTCCTCCTATACAGACCAATGCGGACCCGGGAGGCCTTGTCTACTCCCGTATTTTAAAAAAAATAAGTTGAGATCGGAGCCCAGGTCTACTCTTATTGAGTCCTATGGGGACCCGGGAGGCCTGGTCTACTCCCGTTTTTTTTTTAAAAAGAAGTTGAGATCGGAGCCCAGGTCTACTCTTATAGATTTCAATGGGGACCCGGGAGGCCTGGTCTACTCCCGTTGTTATTTTTTTTAAGAAGTTGAGATCGGAGGCCAGGTCTACTCCTATAGATTTCAGTGGGAACCAGAAGGCCTGATCAAATCCAGTTTTTTTTTTAAAAGAAGTTCAGATCGGAGCCCAGGTCTACTCCTATAGAATCCAATGGGGTCCCGGGAGGCCTGGTCTACTCCCTTTTTTAAAAAAGGAGTTCAGATCGGAGCCCATGTCTACTCTAATAGAGTCCAATGGCGACCCGGGAGGCCTGGTCTACTGCAGGTTTTTTTCATAGGTAAAATGGAGGGCAGATCGACTTTTGTATTTTAGCAGGTAAAATGGAGGCCAGATCAACTCCCGTATTTTTTTTCTTTTCCAAGTGCTGAACGGAGTCCAGGTCTACTCTCATAGAGTCCAATGGGGACCCGGGAGGCCAGGTCTACTCCCGTTTGTTTGTTTTGTTTTTTTAAAGAAGTTGAGATCGGAGCCCAGGTCTACTCCAATAGAGTCCAATGGCGACCCGGGAGGCCTGGTCTACTGCAGGTTTTTTTCATAGGTAAAATGGAGGGCAGATCGACTTTTGTATTTTAGCAGGTAAAATGGAGGCCAGATCAACTCCCGTATTTTTTTTTTTTTCCAAGTGCTGAACGGAGCCCAGGTCTACTCTCATACAGTCCAATGGGGACCCGGGAGGCCTGGTCTACTCCCGTTTGTTTGTTTTGTTTTTTTAAAGAAGTTGAGATCGGAGGCCGGGTCTACTCCTATAGATTTCAAAGGGAACCAGGAGGCCTGATCTAATCCCATTTTTTTTAAAAAAAGAAGTTCAGATCGGAGCACAGGTCTATTCCTATACAGACCAAAGCGGACCCGGGAGGCCTTGTGTACTCCCGTATTTTAAAAAAGAAGTTGAGATCGGAGCCCAGGTCTACTCTTATAGATTTTAATGGGGACCCGGGAGTCCTGGTCTACTCTCTTTTTTTTAAAAAAAGTTCAGATCGGAGCCCAGATCTATTCCTATTGATATCAATGGGAACCCGGGAGTCCTGGTCTACTCCTGTTGTTTTTTTTTTTAAGAAGTTGAGATCGGAGCCCAGGTCTACTGCCATAGAGTCCTATGGGGATCCGGGAGGCCTGGTCTACTCCCGTTGTTTTTTTTTTTAAGAAGTTGAAATCGGAGCCCAGATCTACTGCCATAGAGTCCAATGGGGACCCGGGAGGCCTGGTCTACTGCGTTTTTTTATAGGTAAAATGGAGGCCAGATCGACTCTTGTATCTTAGCAGGGAAAATGGAGGCCAAATCAACTCCCTTTTTTTTTTTTCGCAAGTGCTGAACGGAGTCCAGGTCTACTCCTATAGATTTCAATAGGGACCCGGGGGGCCTGGTCTACTCCCGGTTTTTTTAAAAAGTTCAGAACGGAGCCCAGGTCTACTCTCATAGAGTCCAATGGGGACCCGGGAGGCCTTGTCTACTGCGTTTTTTTATAGGTAAAATGGAGGCCAGATCGACTCTTGTATTTTAGCAGGTAAAATGGAGGCCAGATCAACTCCCGTTTTTTTTTTCTTTTCCAAGTGCTGAACGGAGTCCAGGTCTACTCTCATAGAGTCCAATGGGGACCCGGGAGGCCTGGTCTACTCCCGTTTCTTTTTGTTTTTTTTTTTAAAGAAGTTGAGATCGGAGCCCAGGTCTAGTGCCATAGAGTCCTATGGGGATCCGGGAGGCCTGGTCTACTCCCGTTGTTTTTTTTTTTAAGAAGTTGAAATCGGAGCCCTGATCTACTGCCATAGAGTCCAATGGGGACCCGGGAGGCCTGGTCTACTCCCGTTGTTTTTTTTTTTAAGAAGTTGAGATCGGAGCCCAGATCTACTGCCATAGAGTCCAATGGGGACCCGGGAGGCCTGGTCTACTGCGTTTTTTTATAGGTAAAATGGAGGCCAGATCGACTCTTGTATTTTAGCAGGTAAAATGGAGGCCAGATCAACTCCCGTTTTTTTTTTTCCGCAAGTGCTGAATGGAGTCCAGGTCTACTCCTATAGATTTCAATAGGGACCCGGGGGGCCTGGTCTACTCCCGGTTTTTTTAAATAGTTCAGAACGGAGCCCAGGTCTACTCTCATAGAGTCCAATGGGGACCCGGAAGGCCTGGTCTACTCTCTTTAAAAAAAAAAAAAAAAGTTCAGATCGGAGCCCAAATCTATTCCTATTGATATCAATGGGAACCCGGGAGTCCTGGTCTACTCCCGTTGTTGTTTTTTTTAAAGAAGTTCAGATCGGAGCCCAGGTCTACTCCAATAGAGTCCAATGGCGACCCGGGAGGCCTGGTCTACTGCAGGTTTTTTTCATAGGTAAAATGGAGGGAAGATCGACTTTTGTATTTTAGCAGGTAAAATGTAGGCCAGATCAACTCCCGTATTTTTTTTTCTTTTCCAAGTGCTGAACGGAGTCCAGGTCTACTCTCATAGAGTCCAATGGGGACCCGGGAGGCCTGGTCTACTCCCGTTTGTTTGTTTTGTTATTTTAAAGAAGTTGAGATCGGAGCCCAGATCTACTGCAATAGAGTCCAATGGCGACCCGGGAGGCCTGGTCTACTGCAGGTTTTTTTCATAGGTAAAATGGAGGGAAGATCGACTTTTGTATTTTAGCAGGTAAAATGTAGGCCAGATCAACTCCCGTATTTTTTTTTCTTTTCCAAGTGCTGAACGGAGTCCAGGTCTACTCTCATAGAGTCCAATGGGGACCCGGGAGGCCTGGTCTACTCCCGTTTGTTTGTTTTGTTATTTTAAAGAAGTTGAGATCGGAGCCCAGATCTACTGCAATAGAGTCCAATGGCGACCCGGGAGGCCTGGTCTACTGCAGGTTTTTTTCATAGGTAAAATGGAGGGCAGATCGACTTTTGTATTTTAGCAGGTAAAATGGAGGCCAGATCAACTCCCGTTTTTTTTTTCTTTTCCAAGTGCTGAACGGAGTCCAGGTCTACTCTCATAGAGTCCAATGGGGACCCGAGAGGCCTGGTCTACTCCCGTTTCTTTTTGTTATTTTTTTAAAGAAGTTGAGATCGGAGGCCGGGTCTACTCCTATAGATTTCAAAGGGAACCAGGAGGCCTGATCTAATCCCGTTTTTGTTTTTTTGAAAGAAGTTCAGATCGGAGCACAAGTCTACTCCTATACAAACTAATGCGGACCCGGGAGGCCTTGTCTACTCCCGTATTTTAAAAAAAAGAAGTTGAGATCGGAGCCCAGGTCTACTCACATAGAGTCCTATGGGGACCCGGGAGGCCTGGTCTACTCCCGTTTTTTTTTTAAAAAAGAAGTTGAGATCGGAGTTCAGGTCTACTCTTATAGATTTCAATGGGGACCGGGGAGGCCTGGTCTACTCTCTTTTAAAAAAAAAAAAAAAAGTTCAGATCGGAGCCCAAATCTATTCCTATTGATATCAATGGGAACCCGGGAGTCCTGGTCTACTCCCGTTGTTTTTTTTTTTAAGAAGTTGAGATCGGAGGCCAGGTCTACTCCTATAGATTTCAGTGGGAACCAGAAGGCCTGATCTAATCCAGTTTTTTTTTAAAAAGAAGTTCAGATCGGAGCCCAGGTCTACTCCTATAGAATCCAATGGGGGCCCGGGAGGCCTGGTCTACTCCCTTTTTAAAAAAAGGAGTTCAGAACGGAGCCCAGGTCTACTCCTATACAGACCAATGCGGACCCGGGAGGCCTTGTCTACTCCCGTTTTTTTTTTTTTTTTAAAGAAGTTCAGATCGGAGCTCAGGTCTACTCCAATAGAGTCCAATGGCGACCCGGGAGGCCTGGTCTACTGCAGGTTTTTTTCATAGGTAAAATGGAGGGCAGATCGACTTTTGTATTTTAGCAGGTAAAATGGAGGCCAGATCAACTCCCGTTTTTTTTTTCTTTTCCAAGTGCGGAACGGAGTCCAGGTCTACTCTCATAGAGTCCAATGGGGTCCTGGGAGGCCTGGTCTACTCCCGTTTGTTTGTTTTGTTTTTTTAAAGAAGTTGAGATCGGAGCCCAGGTCTACTCCAATAGAGTCCAATGGCGACCCGGGAGGCCTGGTCTACTGCAGGTTTTTTTCATAGGTAAAATGGAGGGCAGATCGACTTTTGTATTTTAGCAGGTAAAATGGAGGCCAGATCAACTCCCGTATTTTTTTTCTTTTCCAAGTGCTGAACGGAGTCCAGGTCTACTCTCATAGAGTCCAATGGGGACCCGGGAGGCCTGGTCTACTCCCGTTTCTTTTTGTTTTTTTTTTAAAGAAGTTGAGATCGGAGGCCGGGTCTACTCCTATAGATTTCAAAGGGAACCAGGAGGCCTGATCTAATCCCGTTTTTGTTTTTTTTAAAGAAGTTCAGATTGGAGCACAAGTCTACTCCTATACAAACCAATGCGGACCCGGCAGGCCTTGTCTACTCCCGTATTTTAAAAAAAAGAGGTTGAGATCGGAGCCCAGGTCTACTCACATAGAGTCCTATGGGGACCCGGGAGGCCTGGTCTACTCCCGTTTTTTTTAAAAAAAGAAGTTGAGATCGGAGCCCAGGTCTACTCTTATAGATTTCAATGGGGAGGCCTGGTCTACTCTCTTTAAAAAAAAAAAAAAAGTTCAGATCGGAGCCCAAATCTATTCCTATTGATATCAATGGGAACCCGGGAGTCCTGGTCTACTCCCGTTGTTTTTTTTTTTTAAGAAGTTGAGATCGGAGGCCACATCTACTCCTATAGATTTCAGTGGGAACCAGAAGGCCTGATCTAATCCAGTTTTTTTTTTAAAAGAAGTTCAGATCGGAGCCCAGGTCTACTCCTATAGAATCCAATGGGGGCCCGGGAGGCCTGGTCTGCTTTCTTTTTTAAAAAAGGAGTTCAGAACGGAGCCCAGGTCTACTCCTATACAGACCAATGCGGACCCGGGAGGCCTTGTCTACTCCCGTTTTTTTTTTTTTTAAAGAAGTTGAGATCGGAGCCCAGGTCTACTCCAATAGAGTCCAATGGCGACCCGGGAGGCCTGGTCTACTGCAGGTTTTTTTCATAGGTAAAATGGAGGGCAGATCGACTTTTGTATTTTAGCAGGTAAAATGGAGGCCAGATCAACTCCCGTTTTTTTTTTCTTTTCCAAGTGCTGAATGGACTCCAGGTCTACTCTCATAGAGTCCAATGGGGACCCGGGAGGCCTGGTCTACTCCCGTTTCTTTTTGTTTTGTTTTTAAAGAAGTTGAGATCGGAGGCCGGGTCTACTCCTATAGATTTCAAAGGGAACTAGGAGGCCAGATGTAATCCCGTTTTTTTTTTTAAAGAAGTTCAGATCGGAGCACAGGTCTACTCTTATACAGACCAATGCGGACCCGGGAGGCCTTGTCTACTCCCGTATTTTAAAAAAAAGAAGTTGAGATTGGAGCCCAGGTCTACTCTTATAGAGTCCTATGGGGACCCGGGAGGCCTGGTCTACTCCCGTTTTTTTTTTTTTTTTAAGAAGTTGAGATCGGAGCCCAGGTCTACTCCTATAGATTTCAGTGGGAACCAGAAGGCCTGATCTACTGCAGGTTTTTTTCATAGGTATAATGGAGGGCAGATTGACTTTTGTATTTTAGCAGGTAAAATGGAGGCCAGATCTACTCCCATTTTGTTTTTTTCTTTTCCAAGTACTGAACGGAGCCCAGGTCTACTCTCATAGAGTCCAATGGGGACCCGGGAGGCCTGGTCTACTCCCGGTTGTTGTTTTTTTTTTAAAGAAGTTGAAATCGGAGGCCTGGTCTACTCCTATAGATTTGAAAGGGAAACAGGAGACCTGATCTAATCCCGTTTTTTTTTTTTTTTAAAGAAGTTCAGATCGGAGCACAGGTCTACTCCTATACAGACCAATGCGGACCCTGGAGGCCTTGTCTAGTCCCGTATTTAAAAAAAAATAAGTTGAGATCGGAGCCCAGGTCTACTCTTATAAAATCCTATGGGGACCCGGGTGGCCTGGTCTACTCCCGTTTTTTTAAAAAGAAGAAGTTGAGATCGGAGCCCAGGTCTACTCTTATAGATTTCAATGGGGACCGAGGAGGCCTGGTCTATTTTTTTTTTAAAAAAAGTTCAGATCGGAGCCCAGATCTATTCCTATTGATATCAATGGGAACCCGGGAGTCCTGGTCTACTCCCGTTGTTATTTTTTTTAAGAAGTTGAGATCGGAGGCCAGGTCTACTCCTATAGATTTCAGTGGGAACCAGAAGGCCTGATCTAATCCAGTTTTTTTTAAAAAAGAAGTTCAGATCGGAGCCCAGCTCTACTCCTATAGAATCCAATGGCGACCCAGGAGGCCTGGTCTACTGCAGGTTTTTTTCATAGGTAAAATGGAGGGCAGATCGACTTTTGTATTTTAGCAGGTAAAATGGAGGCCAGATCAACTCCCGTATTTTTTTTCTTTTCCAAGTGCTGAACGGAGCCCAGGTCTACTCTCATAGAGTCCAATGGGGACCTGGGAGTCCTGGTCTACTCCCATTTGTTTTTTTTTTTTTTTTAAGAAGTTGAGATCGGAGGCCGGGTCTACTCCTATAGATTTCAAAGGGAACCAGGAGGCCTGATCTAATCCCGTTTTTTTTTTTTTAAAGAAGTTCAGATCGGAGCACAAATCTACTCCTATACAGACCAATGCGGATCCGGGAGGCCTTGTCTACTCCCGTATTTTAAAAAAAAGAAGTTGAGATCGGAGCCCAGGTCTACTCACATAGAGTCCTATGGGGACCCGGGAGGCCTGGTCTACTCCCATTTTTTTTAAAAAAAGAAGTTGAGATCGGAGCCCAGGTCTACTCTTATAGATTTCAATGGGGACCGGGGAGGCCTGGTCTACTGCGTTTTTTTATAGGTAAAATGGAGGCCAGATCGACTCTTGTATTTTAGCAGGTAAAATGGAGGCCAGATCAACTCCCGTTTTTTTTTTTCGCAAGTGCTGAATGGAGTCCAGGTCTACTCCTATAGATTTCAATAGGGACCCGGGGGGCCTGGTCTACTCCCGGTTTTTTTAAAAAGTTCAGAACGGAGCCCAGGTCTACTCTCATAGAGTCCAATGGGGACCCGGGAGGCCTGGTCTACTGCGTTCTTTTATAGGTAAAATGGAGGCCAGATGGACTCTTGTATTTTAGCAGGTAAAATGGAGGCCAGATCAACTCCCGTTTTTTTTTTCTTTTCCAAGTGCTGAACGGAGTCCAGGTCTACTCTCATAGAGTCCAATGGGGACCCGGGAGGCCTGGTCTACTCCCGTTTCTTTTTGTTTTTTTTTTAAAGAAGTTGAGATCGGAGGCCGGGTCTACTCCTATAGATTTCAAAGGGAACCAGGAGGCCTGATCTAATCCCGTTTTTGTTTTTTTTAAAGAAGTTCAGATCGGAGCACAAGTCTACTCCTATACAAACCAATGCGGACCCGGGAGGCCTTGTCTACTCCCGTATTTAAAAAAAAAATAAGTTGAGATCGGAGCCCAGGTCTACTCACATAGAGTCCTATGGGGACCCGGGAGGCCTGGTCTACTCCCGTTGTTTTTAAAAAAAGAAGTTGAGATCGGAGCCCAGATCTACTCTTATAGATTTCAATGGGGACCGGGGAGGCCTGGTCTACTCTCTTTAAAAAAAAAAAAAAAAAGTTCAGATCGGAGCCCAAATCTATTCCTATTGATATCAATGGGAACCCGGGAGTCCTGGTCTACTCCCGTTGTTTTTTTTAAAGAAGTTCAGATCGGAGCCCAGGTCTACTCCAATAGAGTCCAATGGCGACCCGGGAGGCCTGGTCTACTGCAGGTTTTTTTCATAGGTAAAATGGAGGGCAGATCGACTTTTGTATTTTAGCAGGTAAAATGGAGGCCAGATCAACTCCCGTATTTTTTTTTTCTTTTCCAAGTGCGGAACGGAGTCCAGGTCTACTCTCATAGAGTCCAATGGGGACCCGGGAGGCCTGGTCTACTCCCGTTTGTTTGTTTTGTTTTTTTAAAGAAGTTGAGATCGGAGCCCAGATCTACTCCAATAGAGTCCAATGGCGACCCGGGAGGCCTGGTCTACTGCAGGTTTTTTTCATAGGTAAAATGGAGGGCAGATCGACTTTTGTATTTTAGCAGGTAAAATGGAGGCCAGATCAACTCCCGTATTTTTTTTCTTTTCCAAGTGCTGAACGGAGTCCAGGTCTACTCTCATAGAGTCCAATGGGGACCCGAGAGGCCTGGTCTACTCCCGTTTCTTTTTGTTTTTTTTTTAAAGAAGTTGAGATCGGAGGCCGGGTCTACTCCTATAGATTTCAAAGGGAACCAGGAGGCCTGATCTAATCCCGTTTTTGTTTTTTTGAAAGAAGTTCAGATCGGAGCACAAGTCTACTCCTTTACAAACCAATGCGGACCCGGGAGGCCTTGTCTACTCCCGTATTTTAAAAAAAAGAAGTTGAGATCGGAGCCCAGGTCTACTCACAGAGTCCTATGGGGACCCGGGAGGCCTTGTCTACTCCCGTTTTTTTTAAAAAAAGAAGTTGAGATCGGAGTTCAGGTCTACTCTTATAGATTTCAATGGGGACCAGGGAGGCCTGGTCTACTCTCTTTAAAAAAAAAAAAAAAAGTTCAGATCGGAGCCCAAATCTATTCCTATTGATATCAATGGGAACCCGGGAGTCCTGGTCTACTCCCGTTGTTTTTTTTTTTTAAGAAGTTGAGATCGGAGGCCAGGTCTACTCCTATAGATTTCAGTGGGAACCAGAAGGCCTGATCTAATCCAGTTTTTTTTTAAAAAGAAGTTCAGATCGGAGCCCAGGTCAACTCCTATAGAATCCAAAGGGGGCCCGGGAGGCCTGGTCTACTCCCTTTTTAAAAAAAGGAGTTCAGAACGGAGCCCAGGTCTACTCCTATACAGACCAATGCGGACCCGGGAGGCCTTGTCTACTCCCGTTTTTTTTTTTTTTAAAGAAGTTCAGATCGGAGCTCAGGTCTACTCCAATAGAGTCCAATGGCGACCCGGGAGGCCTGGTCTACTGCAGGTTTTTTTCATAGGTAAAATTTAGGGCAGATCGACTTTTGTATTTTAGCAGGTAAAATGGAGGCCAGATCAACTCCCGTTTTTTTTTTCTTTTCCAAGTGCGGAACGGAGTCCAGGTCTACTCTCATAGAGTCCAATGGGGTCCTGGGAGGCCTGGTCTACTCCCGTTTGTTTGTTTTGTTTTTTTAAAGAAGTTGAGATCGGAGCCCAGGTCTACTCCAATAGAGTCCAATGGCGACCCGGGAGGCCTGGTCTACTGCAGGTTTTTTTCATAGGTAAAATGGAGGGCAGATCGACTTTTGTATTTTAGCAGGTAAAATGGAGGCCAGATCAACTCCCGTATTTTTTTTCTTTTCCAAGTGCTGAACGGAGTCCAGGTCTACTCTCATAGAGTCCAATGGGGACCCGGGAGGCCTGGTCTACTCCCGTTTCTTTTTGTTTTTTTTTAAAGAAGTTGAGATCGGAGGCCGGGTCTACTCCTATAGATTTCAAAGGGAACCAGGAGGCCTGATCTAATCCCGTTTTTGTTTTTTTTAAAGAAGTTCAGATTGGAGCACAAGTCTACTCCTATACAAACCAATGCGGACCCGGGAGGCCTTGTCTACTCCCGTATTTTAAAAAAAAGAGGTTGAGATCGGAGCCCAGGTCTACTCACATAGAGTCCTATGGGGACCCGGGAGGCCTGGTCTACTCCCGTTTTTTTTTAAAAAAGAAGTTGAGATCGGAGCCCAGGTCTACTCTTAGAGATTTCAATGGGGACCGGGGAGGCCTGGTCTACTCTCTTTAAAAAAAAAAAAAAAGTTCAGATCGGAGCCCAAATCTATTCCTATTGATATCAATGGGAACCCGGGAGTCCTGGTCTACTCCTGTTGTTTTTTTTTTTTAAGAAGTTGAGATCGGAGGCCACATCTACTCCTATAGATTTCAGTGGGAACCAGAAGGCCTGATCTAATCCAGTTTTTTTTTTAAAAGAAGTTCAGATCGGAGCCCAGGTCTACTCCTATAGAATCCAATGGGGGCCCGGGAGGCCTGGTCTGCTTTCTTTTTTAAAAAAGGAGTTCAGAACGGAGCCCAGGTCTACTCCTATACAGACCAATGCGGACCCGGGAGGCCTTGTCTACTCCCGTTTTTTTTTTTTTTAAAGAAGTTGAGATCGGAGCCCAGGTCTACTCCAATAGAGTCCAATGGCGACCCGGGAGGCCTGGTCTACTGCAGGTTTTTTTCATAGGTAAAATGGAGGGCAGATCGACTTTTGTATTTTAGCAGGTAAAATGGAGGCCAGATCAACTCCCGTTTTTTTTTTCTTTTCCAAGTGCTGAACGGAGTCCAGGTCTACTCTCATAGAGTCCAATGGGGACCCGGGAGGCCTGGTCTACTCCCGTTTCTTTTTGTTTTGTTTTTAAAGAAGTTGAGATCGGAGGCCGGGTCTACTCCTATAGATTTCAAAGGGAACCAGGAGGCCAGATGTAATCCCATTTTTTTTTTTAAAGAAGTTCAGATCGGAGCACAGGTCTACTCTTATACAGACCAATGCGGACCCGGGAGGCCTTGTCTACTCCCGTATTTTAAAAAAAAGAAGTTGAGATTGGAGCCCAGGTCTACTCTTATAGAGTCCTATGGGGACCCGGGAGGCCTGGTCTACTCCCGTTTTTTTTTTTTTTTAAGAAGTTGAGATCGGAGCCCAAGTCTACTCCTATAGATTTCAGTGGGAACCAGAAGGCCTGATCTACTGCAGGTTTTTTTCATAGGTATAATGGAGGGCAGATTGACTTTTGGATTTTAGCAGGTAAAATGGAGGCCAGATCTACTCCCATTTTGTTTTTTTCTTTTCCAAGTGCTGAACGGAGCCCAGGTCTACTCTCATAGAGTCCAATGGGGACCCGGGAGGCCTGGTCTACTCCCGGTTGTTGTTGTTTTTTTAAAGAAGTTGAAATCGGAGGCCTGGTCTACTCCTATAGATTTGAAAGGGAAACAGGAGACCTGATCTAATCCCGTTTTTTTTTTTTTAAAGAAGTTCAGATCGGAGCACAGGTCTACTCCTATACAAACCAATGCGGACCCTGGAGGCCTTGTCTAGTCCCGTATTTAAAAAAAAATAAGTTGAGATCGGAGCCCAGGTCTACTCTTATAAAGTCCTATGGGGACCCGGGAGGCCTGGTCTACTCCCGTTTTTTTAAAAAGAAGAAGTTGAGATCGGAGCCCAGGTCTACTCTTATAGATTTCAATGGGGACCGAGGAGGCCTGGTCTATTTTTTTTTTTAAAAAAAGTTCAGATCGGAGCCCAGATCTATTCCTATTGATATCAATGGGAACCCGGGAGTCCTGGTCTACTCCCGTTGTTATTTTTTTTAAGAAGTTGAGATCGGAGGCCAGGTCTACTCCTATAGATTTCAGTGGGAACCAGAAGGCCTGATCTAATCCAGTTTTTTTTTTAAAAGAAGTTCAGATCGGAGCCCAGCTCTACTCCTATAGAATCCAATGGCGACCCAGGAGGCCTGGTCTACTGCAGGTTTTTTTCATAGGTAAAATGGAGGGCAGATCGACTTTTGTATTTTAGCAGGTAAAATGGAGGCCAGATCAACTCCCGTATTTTTTTTCTTTTCCAAGTGCTGAACGGAGCCCAGGTCTACTCTCATAGAGTCCAATGGGGACCCGGGAGTCCTGGTCTACTCCCGTTTGTTTGTTTTGTTTTTTTTAAGAAGTTGAGATCGGAGGCCGGGTCTACTCCTATAGATTTCAAAGGGAACCAGGAGGCCTGATCTAATCCCGTTTTTTTTTTTTTTAAAGAAGTTCAGATCGGAGCACAAATCTACTCCTATACAGACCAATGCGGATCCGGGAGGCCTTGTCTACTCCCATATTTTTAAAAAAAGAAGTTGAGATCGGAGCCCAGGTCTACTCACATGGAGTCCTATGGGGACCCGGGAGGCCTGGTCTACTCCCGTTTTTTTTAAAAAAAGAAGTTGAGATCGGAGCCCAGGTCTACTCTTATAGATTTCAATGGGGACCGGGGAGGCCTGGTCTACTCTCTTTAAAAAAAAAAAAAAAAATTCAGATCGGAGCCCAAATCTATTCCTATTGATATCAATGGGAACCCGGGAGTCCTGGTCTACTCCTGTTGTTGTTTTTTTTTAAGAAGTTGAGATCGGAGGCCAGGTCTACTTCTATAGATTTCAGAGGGAACCAGAAGGCCTGATCTAATCCAGTTTTTTTTTAAAAAGAAGTTCAGATCGGAGCCCAGGTCTACTCCTATAGAATCCAATGGGGTCCCGGGAGGCCTGGTCTACTCCCTTTTTTAAAAAAGAAGTTCAGAACGGAGCCCAGGTCTACTCTTATACAGACCAATGCGGACCCGGGAGGCCTTGTCTACTCCCGTTTTTTTTTTTTTTAAAGAAGTTCAGATCGGAGCCCAGGTCTACTCCAATAGATTCCAATGGCGACCCGGGAGGCCTGGTCTACTGCAGGTTTTTTTCATAGGTAAAATGGAGGGCAGATCGACTTTTGTATTTTAGCAGGTAAAATGGAAGCCAGATCAACTCCCGTATTTTTTTTCTTTTCCAAGTGCTGAACGGAGTCCAGGTCTACTCTCATAGAGTCCAATGGGGACCCGGGAGGACTGGCCTACTCCCGTTTCTTTTTGTTTTTTTTTTAAAGAAGTTGAGATCGGAGGCCGGGTCTACTTCTATAGATTTCAAAGGGAACCAGGAGGCCTGATGTAATCCCGTTTTTTTTTAAAAAAGAAGTTCAGATCGGAGCACCGGTCTATTCCTATACAGACCAATGCGGACCCGGGAGGCCTTGTCTACTCCCGTATTTTAAAAAAGAAGTTTAGATCGGAGCCCAGGTCTACTCTTATAGATTTTAATGGGGACCCTGGAGTCCTGGTCTACTCTCTTTTTTTAAAAAAAGTTCAGGTCGGAGCCCAGATCTATTCCTATTGATATCAATGGGAACCCGGGAGTCCTGGTCTAGTCCCGTTGTTTTTTTTTTTAAGAAGTTGAGATCGGAGCCCAGGTCTACTGCCATAGAGTCCTATGGGGACCCGGGAGGCCTGGTCTACTCCCGGTTTTTTTTAAAAGTTCAGAACGGAGCCCAGGTCTACTCTCATTGAGTCCAATTGGGACCCGGGAGGCCTGGTTTACTGCATTTTTTTATAGGTAAAATGGAGGCCAGATCGACTCTTGTATTTTAGCAGGTAAAATGGAGGCCAGATGAACTCCCTTTTTTTTTTTTCCCCAAGTGCTGAACGGAGTCCAGGTCTACTCCTATAGATTTCAATAGGGACCCGGGGGGCCTGGTCTACTCCCGGTTATTTTTAAAAGTTCAGAACGGAGCCCAGGTCTACTCTCATAGAGTCCAATGGGGACCCGGGAGGCCTGGTCTACTGCATTTTTTTATAGGTAAAATGGAGGCCAGATGGACTCTTGTATTTTAGCAGGTAAAATGGAGGCCAGATCAACTCCCGTTTTTTTTTTTCTTTTCCAAGTGCTGAACGGAGTCCAGGTGTACTCCTATAGATTTAAATAAAGACCCGGGGGGCCTGGTCTACTCCCGGTTGTTTTTTTGTTTTTTTTTAAAGAAGTTGAGATCGGAGGCCAGGTCTACTCCTATAGATTTCAAAGAGAACCAGGAGGCCTGATCTAATCCAGTTTTTTTTAAAAAAGAAGTTCAGATCGGAGCCCAGGTCTACTCCTATAGAATCCAATGGGGGCCCGGGAGGCCTGGTCTACTCCCTTTTTTAAAAAAGAAGTTCAGAACGGAGCCCAGGTCTACTCCTATAGATTTCAAAGGGAACCAGGAGTCCTGAACAAATCCCGTTTTTTTTTTTTTTTAAAGAAGTTCAGATCGGAGCACAGGTCTACTCGCATAGAGTCCAATGGGGATCCGGGAGGCCTGGTCTACTCCCTTTTTTAAGAAAAAAGTTCAGAACGGAACCCAGGTCTACTCCTATGCAGACAAATGCGGACCCCGGAGGCCTTGTCTACTCCCGTTATTTTTTAAAAAAGAAGTTGAGATCGGAGCCCAGGTCTACTCTCATAGAGTCCTCTAGGGACCCGGGAGGCCTGGTCTACTCCCATTTTTTTTAAGAAAGTTGAGATCGGAGCCCAGGTCTACTCTTATAGATTTTAAATGGGACCCGGGAGTTTTGGTCTACTCTCTTTTTTTAAAAAAAAGTTCAGATCGGAGCCCAGATCTATTCCTATTGATATCAATGGGAACCCGGGAGGCCTGGTCTACTGCGTTTTTTTATAGGTAAAATGGAGGCCAGATCGACTCTTGTATTTTAGCAGGTAAAATGGATGCCAGATCAACTCCCAGTTTTTTTTTCTTTTCCAAGTGCTGAACGGAGTCCAGGTCTACTCCTATAGATTTCAATAGGGACCCGGGGGGCCTGGTCTACTCCCGGATTTTTTTTAAAAAGTTGAGATCGGAGCCCAGGTCTACTCTTATAGATTTTAATGGGTACCCAAGAGTCCTGGTCTACTCTCTTTTTTTAAAAAAAAGTTCAGATCGGAGCCCAGATCTATTCCTATTGATATCAAAGGGAACCCGGGAATCCTGGTCTACTCCCGTTGTTTTTTTTTTTTAAGAAGTTGAGATCGGAGCCCAGGTCTACTGCCATAGAGTCCTATGGGGACCCGGGAGTCCTGGTGTACTCCCGTTGTTTGTTTTTTTAAGAAGTTGAGATCGGAGCACAGATCTACTGCCATAGAGTCCAATGGGGATCCGGGAGGTCTGGTCTACTGCGTTTTTTTATAGGTAAAATGGAGGCCAGATCGACTCTTGTATTTTAGCAGGTAAAATGGAGGCCAGATCAACTCCCGTTTTTTTTTTCTTTTCCAAGTGCTGAACGGAGTCCAGGTCTACTCCTATAGATTTCAATAGTGACCCGGGGGGCCTGGTCTACTCCCGGATTTTTTTTAAAAAGAAGTTGAGATCGGAGCCCAGGTCTACTCTTATAGATTTTAATGGGTACCCGGGAGTCCTGGTCTACTCTCTTTTTTTTAAAAAAAGTTGAGATCGGAGCCCAGATCTATTCCTATTGATATCAATGGGAACCCGGGAGTCCTGGTCTACACCCGTTGTTTGTTTTTTTAAGAAGTTGAGATCGGAGCCCAGGTCTACTCCTATAGATTTCAAAGAGAACCAGGAGGCCTGATCTAATCCAGTTTGTTTTTTAAAAGAAGTTCAGATCGGAGCACAGATCTACTCGCATAGAGTCTAAAGGGGATCTGGGAGGCCTGGTCTACTCCCTTTTTTTTTAAAAAAGTTCAGAACGGAACCCAGGTCTACTCCTATGCAGACAAATGCGGACCCCGGAGGCCTTGTCTACTCCCGTTTTTTTTAAAAAAAGAAGTTGAGATCGGAGCCCAGGTCTACTCTCATAGAGTCCTCTAGGGACCCGGGAGGCCTGGTCTACTCCCATTTTTTTTTTAAAGAAGTTGAGATCGGAGCCCAGGTCTACTCTTATAGATTTTAATGGGGACCCGGGAGTCCTGGTCTACTCTCTTATTTTAAAAAAATGTTCAGATCGGAGCCCAGATCTATTCCTATTGATATCAATGGGAACCCGGGAGTCCTGGTCTACTCCCGTTGTTGTTTTTTTTAAGAAGTTGAGATCGGAGCCCAGATCTACTGCCATAGAGTCCAATGGGGACCCGGGAGGCCTGGTCTACTGCGTTTTTTTATAGGTAAAATGGAGGCCAGATCGACTCTTGTATTTTAGCAGGTAAAATGGAGGCCAGATCAACTCCCGGTTTTTTTTTCTTTTCCAAGTTTTGAACGGTGTCCAGGTCTACTCCTATAGATTTCAATAGGGACCCGGGGGGCCTGGTCTACTCCCGTTTTTTTTTAAAAGTTCAGAACGGAGCCCAGGTCTACTCTCATAGAGTCCAATGGGGACCCGGGAGGCCTGGTGTACTCCCGGTTGTTTTTTTGTTTTTTTTTAAAGAAGTTGAGATCGGAGGCCAGGTCTACTCCTATAGATTTCAAAGAGAACCAGGAGGCCTGATCTAATCCAGTTTTTTTTAAAAAAGAAGTTCAGATCGGAGCCCAGGTCTACTCCTATAGAATCCAATGGGGGCCCGGGAGGCCTGGTCTACTCCCTTCTTTAAAAAAGAAGTTCAGAACGGAGCCCAGGTCTACTCCTATAGATTTCAAAGGGAACCAGGAGTCCTGAACTAATCCCATTTTTTTTTTTTTTTAAAGAAGTTCAGATCGGAGCACAGGTCTACTCGCATAGAGTCCAATGGGGATCCGGGAGGCCTGGTCTACTCCCTTTTTTAAGAAAAAAGTTCAGAACGGAACCCAGGTCTACTCCTATGAAGACAAATGCGGACCCCGGAGGCCTTGTCTACTCCCGTTTTTTTTAAAAAAAGAAGTTGAGATCGGAGCCCAGGTCTATTCCTATTGATATCAATGGGAACCCGGGAGTCCTGGTCTACTCCCGTTGTTTTTTTTTTTAAGAAGTTGAGATCGGAGCCCAGATCTATTGCCATAGAGTCCAATGGGGACCCGGGAGGCCTGGTCTACTGCGGTTTTTTATAGGTAAAATGGAGGCCAGATCAACTCCCGGTTTTTTTTTCTTTTCCAAGTGCTGAACGGAGTCCAGGTCTACTCCTATAGATTTCAATAGGGACCCGGGGGGCCTGGTCTACTCCCGTTTTTTTTAAAAAAAGAAGTTGAGATCGGAGCCCAGGTCTACTCTTATAGATTTTAATGGGTACCCGGGAGTCCTGATCTACTCTCTTTTTTTAAAAAAAAGTTCAGATCGGAGCCCAGATCTATTCCTATTGATATCAAAGGGAACCCGGGAGTCCTGGTCTACTCCCGTTGTTTTTTTTTTTTAAGAAGTTGAGATCGGAGCCCAGGTCTACTGCCATAGAGTCCTATGGGGACCCGGGAGGCCTGGTCTACTCCCGTTGTTTTTTTTTTTAAGAAGTTGAGTTCGGAGCCCAGATCTACTGCCATAGAGTCCAATGGGGACCCGGGAGGCCTGGTCTACTGCGTTTTTTTATAGGTAAAATGGAGGCCAGATCGACTCTTGTATTTTAGCAGGTAAAATGGAGGCCAGATCAACTCCCGTTTTTTTTTTTCTTTTCCAAGTGCTGAACGGAGTACAGGTCTACTCCTATAAATTTCAATAGGGACCCGGGGGGCCTGGTCTACTCCCGTTTTTTTTTTAAAAAGTTGAGATCGGAGCCCAGGTCTACTCTTATAGATTTTAATGGGTACCCGGGACTCATGGTCTACTCTCTTTTTTTTTTAAAAAAGTTCACATCGGAGCCCAGTTCTATTCCTATTGATATCAATGGGAACCCGGGAGTCCTGGTCTACTCTTGTTGTTTTTTTTTTTAAGAAGTTGAGATCGGAGCCCAGGTCTACTGCCATAGAGTCCTATGGGGACCCGGGAGGCCTGGTCTACTCCCGTTGTTTTTTTTTTTAAGAAGTTGAAATCGGAGCCCAGATCTACTGCCATAGAGTCCAATGGGGACCCGGGAGGCCTGGTCTACTGCGTTTTTTTATAGGTAAAATGGAGGCCAGATCGACTCTTGTATTTCAGGAGGTAAAATGGAGGCCAGATCAACTCCCGTTTTTTTTTTCCCAAGTGCTGAACGGAGTCCAGGTCTACTCCTATAGATTTCAATAGGGACCCGGGGGGCTGGTCCACTCCCGGTTTTTTTTAAAAGTTCAGAACGGAGCCCAGGTCTACTCTCATAGAGTCCAATTTGGACCCGGGAGGCCTGGTCTACTGCGTTTTTTTATAGGTAAAATGGAGGCCAGATGGACTCTTGTATTTTAGCAGGTAAAATGGAGGCCAGATCAACTCCCGTTTTTTCTTTTCTTTTCCAAGTGCTGAACGGAGTCCAGGTGTACTCCTATAGATTTAAATAGGGACCCGGGGGGCCTGGTCTACTCCAGGTTTTTTTTAAAAGTTCAGAACGGAGTCCAGGTCTACTCTCAGAGAGTCCAATGGGTACCCGGGAGGCCTGGTTTACTCCCGGTTGTTTTTTTGTTTTTTTTTAAAGAAGTTGAGATCGGAGGCCAGGTCTACTCCTATAGATTTCAAAGAGAACCTGGAGGCCTGATCTAATCCAGTTTTTTTTTAAAAAGAAGTTCAGATCGGAGCCCAGGTCTACTCCTATAGAATCCAATGGGGGCCCGGGAGGCCTGGTCTACTCCCTTTTTTAAAAAAGAAGTTCAGAACGGAGCCCAGGTCTACTCCTATAGATTTCAAAGGGAACCAGGAGTCCTGAACTAATCCCGTTTTTTTTTTTTTTAAAGAAGTTCAGATCGGAGCACAGGTCTACTCGCATAAAGTCTAATGGGGATCCGTGAGGCCTGGTCTACTCTCTTTTTTTAAAAAAAAAGTTCAGATCGGAGCCCAGATCTATTCCTATTGATATCAAAGGGAACCCGGGAGTCCTGGTCTACTCCCGTTGTTTTTTTTTTTTTAAGAAGTTGAGATTGGAGCCCAGATCTACTGCCATAGAGTCCAATGGGGACCCGGGAGGCCTGGTCTACTGCGTTTTTTTATAGGTAAAATGGAGGACAGATCGACTCTTGTATTTTAGCAGGTAAAATGGAGGCCAGATCAACTCCCATTTTTTTTTTCTTTTCCAAGTGCTGAACGGAGTCCAGGTCTACTCCTATAGATTTCAATAGGGACACGGGGGGCCTGGTCTACTCCCGGATTTTTTTAAAAAAGAAGTTGAGATCGGAGCCCAGGTCTACTCTTATAGATTTTAATGGGGACCCGGGAGTCCTGGTCTACTCTCTTTTTTTAAAAAAAAGTTCACATCGGAGCCCAGATCTATTCCTATTGATATCAATGGGAACCCGGGAGTCCTGGTCTACTCCCGTTGTTTTTTTTTTTAAGAAGTTGAGATCGGAGCCCAGGTCTACTGCCATAGAGTCCTATGGGGACCCGGGAGGCCTGGTCTACTCCCGTTGTTTTTTTTTTTAAGAAGTTGAAATCGGAGCCCAGATCTACTGCCATAGAGTCCAATGGGGACCCGGGAGGCCTTGTCTACTGCGTTTTTTTATAGGTAAAATGGAGGCCAGATGGACTCTTGTATTTTAGCAGGTAAAATGGAGGCCAGATCAACTCCCATTTTTTCTTTTCTTTTCCAAGTGCTGAACGGAGTCCAGGTGTACTCCTATAGATTTAAATAGAGACCCGGGGGGCCTGGTCTACTCTCTTTTTTTAAAAAAAAGTTCAGATCGGAGCCCAGATCTATTCCTATTGATATCAATGGGATCCCGGGAGTCCTGGTCTACTCCCGTTGTTTTTTTTTTTAAGAAGTTGAGATCGGAGCCCAGGTCTTCTGCCATAGAGTCCTATGGGGACCCGGGAGGCCTGGTCTACTCCCTTTTTTAAAAAAAGAGTTCAGAACGGAGCCCAAGTCTACTCCTATACAGACCATTGCGGACCCCGGAGGCCTTGTCTACTCCCGTTTTTTTTTAAAAAGAAGTTGAGATCGGAGCCCAGGTCTACTCTCATAGAGTCCTATGGGGACCCGGGAGGCCTGGTCTACTCCCGTTGTTTTTTTTTTTAAGAAGTTGAGATCGGAGCCCAGATCTACTGCCATAGAGTCCAATGGGGATCCGGGAGGCCTGGTCTACTGCTTTTTTTTATAGGTAAAATGGAGGCCAGATCGACTCTTGTATTTTAGCAGGTAAAATGGAGGCCAGATCAACTCCCGTTTTTTTTTCTTTTCCAAGTGCTGAATGGAGTCCAGGTCTATGTTAGAATCTGCTAATTCAGACAATATATTAGTCAGGCCTCCTCACCCTAGTTTTCATGTATGCCTTTTGCTTTCCTATGTACCTGTCATGTATTGGGATTCCATGTAACCGTAATGTAATAATGCTTGTCCAGACCGGGAGGGTGACACCAATGATTTGCGAGAACAAGGAGGCCTCACATCCCTGCCTCCGTATTCCAGCTGCTCCGGCAGGAACTTCAAGGGAGGATGCCTCTCATCTCTTATCACATGCAAAAACCTTGAGGCCATTGATTGTTATGTGAACTGGTAACATCTGAGGGGTCTGGTTTGGGAGAGGAAATTTACTGCTTAACACCTCACTCTTTTCCTGTGAGAACCAAACGGTCAGGACACCTTTTTGCCCGCCAATTTTCCCTTAAGGGGATTGGCTACCTATGGGTAATTCAAACTCGTTGGAATGGTATAATAGACCCGCTTGTATAATTTGTCTCATCTCTGACAATAATCCGAGATGCTGTACTAATGTAGAGATTGGAAATAAAGAACTGTGGTTAACCAACCAAGATCTGATCCTTGACTACTTTGAGCAGAACTCTCACAGATTGTCAGAGATCCGTGACTGGGACTTAGCCGTTCCTGACCATGTCAGACGACGACACGGTCCCCATCCCTACACCCGAAGATGTCCCCGCTACCCCGACGGACCCGGGGAACGGTGGTGGAGGCGGTGGAGGGGCCCCAGACGTGCCGGTGACTACGATTCAGGGGGCTCACTACATCCCGCGCCTACCTCCTCGTCAGAGCGGGACCCCCAAGTATGCTTGGAGCCAGTTCGGTCGTGGGACCGTGGATTCGTGGGTGCACGACCGGAAAGGGGCACGGGTTTCGTTCCCTGGCGACCCGCTCGATCGAGGGAGACCGAGCTACCTGGGAGACGACTGCGAGCCGATCTACCGAGGAGAGCCGCGTCGCCCGCCCTTCGAAGGAGAGAGGACAGGTCCGTATGGGCCCGATCCGTACCGGGGGGAACAGATGCCCCAACTGGACCAGATGATGGGAGAGCTACGGCTCCAACTCACCGCAGAACTACGAGAATTGGCCCTCGATCTCCAGCACCAATTTCGCGACGCTATGAGGGTCGTGCAAGGAGCCCTCCCCGGTCCGGGGATAGGAGTTCAGCAGCCGCCAGCAGCGCCTGGAGGGGTCCCGATTCAGCCTCAGGTGGCCGTGCAACCAGTGCAGCCAGCCCCGCCGGTCGTTCCGCCTCCGGTGCCAGGTCCCGCCCCAGCACCGGTCCCGGCACCGGCCGCCCCCGCCATCTGCCCAGCCCCATCCGACCCTCTGACGACTACCTTCGATGGGGACCCAGAGAAGCTGCGTTTTTTCATGTTGGAGATAGAGAGGTTCCTGGACAGCTGGGGCCATCTCTATCCCACCGAGAGGGAACGGATTGGCTACATCGGGTCCAAGCTGAAAGACACCGCCAGCGATTGGTATGTGAGCCTGCACGATGCCCCCGGACCTGAGCTGCGTTCGTTGAATAACTTCATGTGGGCCCTTCGTCATCAATTTGAGGACCCTCTGGGTGAGGAAAAGGCCCGGAATCAACTGCGGAAGTTGTTCCAGGGGAGATCTACGGTGAGGGATTACACCGACAAGTTCCGGCGCATCGCGGCTAAGATCCACGGCTGGCCAGAGGAACTCTTCATGGAGAAGTACTGGGAGGGCCTTAACCCGGAGATCTATGAGACGGTGTTGCTGGGAGGCCGCCCGGGCACGTTGGCCACCTGGATGAGGGCAGCAACCGACATGGAAGAGAGATTTACCCTGATCAAAATGGGATCCTCGGCCACGGCGGCCAGCAAAGCAGCGCCGAGAGCGAAACCACGGCCCAGCGTGCAAGACATCCGAGATGCCCGGTTTCAGCAAGGGCTGTGCATGAAATGTGGGGAGAGTGGCCACTTTGCCTCAGCGTGCCCAAGAGGAGGAGGGAAAGGGCCGAAGACCTCGACGCCGGTGGCAGGGAGCACCCCTAGCCGTGGGAAGACCCCGATCAAACCCCGGGCGTTGCAGCTGGAGGGAGCAACACACGAACAAGGGGAGCTGGAGCTGATGGAAATGCAGATGTCGGGAAACTCCAACGGCCTGCAGTGAGCGGCGCAGAACTGCAGGTCCCCCGCCAAGAAGCGCCATCTCCGGTGAGCATCCCTGGCCCCCTATTATATATGGTAGTGACTGTGGTGACCCCGGGATCGGGCACCCACATGAGGGTCCGCGCTTTAATTGACTCTGGGTGTGCTCGGGACTTAATTAGCCCTTTGGTGGTGGAGGGGTTGGGACCAAAGGTTACCCCGCTGGCCGAGCCTTTAAAGTTTACTCAAATGGATGGGTCAGAGATGAAGGAAGAGTGCATAGCGGAAACTGAGAGCTTGATTTTGGGGACGGGGGAACATTGGGAGAAACGAGTTTTCGTCATTACCCCAAATGCCCAGTTCCCCATGGTGTTGGGAAGCCCCTGGCTCAGTTCGCACGACCCATACATAAAATGGAGTGAAGGGAAGATCTCGTGGGTAGATGACCGCTGCCTCACGCACAAATGGGACTTGGAATGGGGTCCAGGACCACCGACCCCTCCTCCCCAACCCACCGCGCTTGCTCTGACCCCCACCCTGGTGCCCAAGGAGTATAGAGACTTGCTGGAGGTATTCAGCGAGACCGAGGCGGATGAGTTACCCCCCCATCGATTGTCGGACTGTGCCATCGAGCTACTCCCGGGGGAGAAACTCCCTAAAGGGAAAGTTTATTCCATGAGCCCTTTAGAGCGAGAAGAGCTGCGAAAGTTCCTGGACAAAAACTTGGCGCGCGGCTTCATCCGACCAGCCAAGTCCCCTTTTGCCGCCCCTGTGTTATTCCGGAAGAAGAAAGACGGGGGTTTAAGACTGTGCACAGACTATAGGGGATTGAATGCCGTCTCCACCACTAACGCCTACCCCCTCCCTTTAATAAAGGACTTATTGACGGAAGCAGCTAAAGGGAAAGTGTTTACCAAACTGGATCTGCGTGATGCCTACTTCAGGGTGCACATAAGGGAGGGGGATGAATCCAAGACTGCCTTTAACACACCCCTGGGACAATTTGAGTATTTAGTGATGCCGTTCGGCTTAAGTGGCGCGCCCGGGGTCTTTATGAGTTTGATCAATGAAGTATTGCACAAGCACTTGTTTAAAGGGGTGTTATGTTACATAGATGATATCTTGATCTATTCTACTGATAAGAAAGAGCATGTGAAACTAGTCCGGGAAGTCCTTTCTACCTTGCTGCAAAACCAGCTCTATGTTAAGTTGTCAAAGTGTGAGTTCCATCGTGAGTCAGTAGACTTCCTAGGCTATCGCATCTCCCAGAGGGGACTGGAAATGGACCCAGCCAAAGTGGAGGCGGTGGTGCAATGGGAGGCTCCGCAAACGAGGAAACAATTACAAAGCCTGTTAGGATTTTGTAACTTCTATCGAACTTTCATAAAAGACTTTGCGACGGTCACTCTCCCCCTAACTGACTTACTGAAAACTAAGGGGAGGGGGCCCGAAGCGGGAAAGCCAGGAGAGAGGATTGCCTGGAACGGGGAGTGCCAAAGGGCGTTCGAAACCTTAAAAACTCTCTTTACTTCCGAGCCCATCTTAGCCCACCCCGATGAGACCAAAGAGTTCATAATCCACGTAGACGAGTCGGATGTAGCCATGGGGGGGCCATATTACAAAGCGGGTTGGACGGGAAGTTACACCCCCTGGCTTACATCTCAAAAAAATTTAACGACACAGAGAGAAATTGGTCGGTTTGGGACAAGGAAGCGGCGGCTATTAGATTGGCGCTCACTACGTGGCGGCATTAGCTGGAGGGCACGCAAGCCCCATTCGAAATTTGGACTGATCATAAGAATCTGGAGGCGTTGCGCACACAGAGATCCCTCAATGCCAAACAACTGCGGTGGGCAGACCTTTTCTCTAAGTTTAATTTTGTACTTAAGCATTTCCCTGGGAAGGCCAACTCCTTGGCAGACGCGCTATCCAGATTGCCCCAACATGAGAGTGTAAAGGAAGAGGTGTTTGATTCCATGTTCTCCCCCCAGCAATTGGGTGGGGCAGTAGTCACTCGGAGCCAAATCAAGAAAACGCAGTTGGATATTGGGACTTGTAATTGGGGGGGGGGGGATTATGCTCCCGAGGAAGTGGAAGAACTGGAGGCTTTAGGAGAATGCTCAAAGAGAGAAGATCAGTGCTGGCTCCATGGAGACAAACTGGTGGTGCCAATGACCAAACGCAAAGATATATTGTTGGCCTGCCACTCTTCTAAACTAGCAGGGCATTTTGGATTCCTAAAAACGCTTAATTTAATCCAGCGTCAATTTTGGTGGCCGCGCATGCGCCGAGACGTTTCCGATTTCGTCTCGGCTTGCCAGACTTGCTTAATGTGCAAAAAACGGGGGGGGGGAAGGTTCCTGGACTGTTGCACCCTTTACCCACCCCTTCTCGCCCTTGGGAGGCCATAGCTATGGATTTCATCACTAATCTACCCCCCTCGAGAGGAAAGACGGTTATTTGGGTAGTGGTCGACACGTTTTCAAAGCAAGCTCACTTCACCCCCTTCAAGCAATTGCCCACGGGCAAGGGAATGGCCAAAGCTTTCTTTAACCACGTGATAAAATTACACGCTTTTCCGAAAAGAGTGGTATCCGACAGGGGCAGTCAATTCGTTGCCAACTTCTGGCGGGAGCTCCTAAAAATGATGGACATAGAACCGGCATTGAGTTCGGGTTACCACCCAGAAACCGATGGCCAATCCGAACGAACTAATCAAATCTTGGAACAATTTTTAAGATGCTACACTAATTATCATCAAGACAATTGGGTGGAGTTGTTGCCATTCGCAGAATATAGCTACAACAACGCTGTGCATTCTTCCACGGGAGTCTCCCCTTTCATGGCGGTGGGGGGTTTTGAAGGGAAACCATTGCCTACCATTGAGAATGAACCCAATGCTTCCTCATCGGATTTTAAGAGTTGGTGGACTGCCTTACAGGACTCCTGGCCATTGATAGCCAAAGCACTGGACCAGGCAAAAGAGGATTATAAGAAATATGCTGACCGAGGACGAGCGGCAGGCTGGGATCTCCAGCCTGGGGATTCTGTCTACCTCTCCACGAAAAATATCTATGGGTTGCAGCCCAGCAGGAAACTGGGATGGAAATATGTTGGACCCTATAAGGTGTTGCGTAAAATATCGGATGTGTCTTTTGAACTGGAACTGCCTAAATCACTGAGTTCTGTGCACCCTGTTTTTCATTTCAGCCTACTGAAGAAAGATCCTGGGCCGAATGCCTGGCATCCAGTTCCTCCAGTTCCTCCTCCACTGATGAAGGAGGGGGCCCCTCACTTCGAGATAACTGAAATCCTTGATTCCAAGATGCGGAGAGGCCGATTATATTACTTAGTTAGATGGCTTGATTTCGGCCCGGAACACAATGAATGGATTCGCTCAGAACATGTGCATGCCCCTAAACTGGTGAAATTGTTCCACAAAATGTTCCCTGATAAAGCTAGGTGAAGTTAATTATGAGGAGGGCAGGGTGTCAGAATCTGCTAATTCAGACAATATATTAGTCAGGCCTCCTCACCCTAGTTTTCATGTATGCCTTTTGCTTTCCTATGTACCTGTCATGTATTGGGATTCCATGTAACCGTAATGTAATAATGCTTGTCCAGACCGGGAGGGTGACACCAATGATTTGCGAGAACAAGGAGGCCTCACATCCCTGCCTCCGTATTCCAGCTGCTCCGGCAGGAACTTCAAGGGAGGATGCCTCTCATCTCTTATCACATGCAAAAACCTTGAGGCCATTGATTGTTATGTGAACTGGTAACATCTGAGGGGTCTGGTTTGGGAGAGGAAATTTACTGCTTAACACCTCACTCTTTTCCTGTGAGAACCAAACGGTCAGGACACCTTTTTGCCCGCCAATTTTCCCTTAAGGGGATTGGCTACCTATGGGTAATTCAAACTCGTTGGAATGGTATAATAGACCCGCTTGTATAATTTGTCTCATCTCTGACAATAATCCGAGATGCTGTACTAATGTAGAGATTGGAAATAAAGAACTGTGGTTAACCAACCAAGATCTGATCCCCCTCCCTTATGCGCACCCTGAAGTAGGCATCGCGCAGATCCAGTTTGGTAAACACCTTCCCCTTAGCTGCTTCAGTCAATAAGTCCTTTATTAAGGGGAGGGGGTAGGCGTTAGTAGTGGAGACAGCATTCAGTCCCCTATAGTCTGTGCACAGTCTCAGCCCCCCGTCTTTCTTTTTCCGAAATAAAACAGGGGCGGCAAAAGGGGACTTGGCTGGTCGGATGAAGCCGCGCGCCAAGTTTTTGTCCAGAAACTTTCGCAGCTCTTCTCGCTCTAAAGGACTCATGGAATAAAGCTTCCCCTTAGGGAGTTTCTCACCCGGTAGTAGTTCAATGGCACAGTCCGACAATCGGTGGGGGGGTAACTCATCCGCCTCGGTCTCGCTGAATACCTCCAGTAAGTCTCTATACTCCTTGGGCACCAGGGTGGGGGTAAGGGCGAGCGCGGTGGGTTGGGGAGGAGGAGTCGGCGGTCCTGGGCCCCATTCCAAGTCCCATTTGTGCGTGAGGCACCGGTCATCCACCCAAGAGATCTTCCCTTCACTCCACTTAATGTATGGGTCGTGCGAACTGAGCCAGGGGCTTCCTAACACCATGGGGAATTGTGCATTTGGGGTAATGACGAAAGCTCGCTTCTCCCAATGTTCCCCTGTCCCCAGAATCAGGCTCTCGGTTTCCGCTATGCACTCTTCTTTCATTTCCGACCCATCCATTTGGGTGAAATTCAAGGGCTCTGCCAGCGGGGTAACTTTTGGTCCCAACCCTTCCACCACCAAAGGGCTAATAAGTTTGACGGAAACCCCATTCCAAGTCCCATTTGTGCGTGAGGCAGCGGTCATCTACCCACGAGATCTTCCCTTCACTCCTTGACTACTTTGAGCAGAACTCTCACAGACTACTCCTAGAGATTTTAATAGGGACCCGGGGGGTCTGGTCTACTCCCGGTTTTTTTTAAAAGTTCGGAACGGAGCCCAGGTCTACTCTCATAGAGTCCAATGGGAACCCGGGAGGCCTGGTCTACTCCCGGTTGTTTTTTTGTTTTTTTTTAAAGAAGTTGAGATCAGAGGCCAGGTCTACTCTTAAAGATTTTAATGGGTACCCGGGAGTCCTGGTCTACTCTCTTTTTTTTAAAAAAAGTTCAGATCGGAGCCCAGATCTATTCCTATTGATATCAATGGGAACCCGGGAGTCCTGGTCTACTCCCGTTGTTTTTTTTTTTTAAGAAGTTGAGATCGGAGCCCAGGTCTTCTGCCATAGAGTCCTATGGGGACCCGGGAGGCCTGGTCTACTCCCTTTTTAAAAAAAGGAGTTCAGAACGGAGCCCAAGTCTACTCCTATACAGACCATTGCGGACCCCGGAGGCCTTGTCTACTCCCGTTTTTTTTAAAAAAAGAAGTTGAGATCGGAGCCCAGGTCTACTCTCATAGAGTCCTATGGGGACCCGGGAGGCCTGGTCTACTCCCGTTGTTTTTTTTTTTAAGAAGTTGAGATCGGAGCCCAGATCTACTGCCATAGAGTCCAATGGGGACCCGGGAGGCCTGGTCTACTGCGTTTTTTTATAGGTAAAATGGAGGCCAGATCTACTCTTGTATTTTAGCAGGTAAAATGGAGGCCAGATCAACTCCCGTTTTTTTTTTCTTTTCTAAGTGCTGAACGGAGTCCAGGTCTACTCCTATAGATTTCAATAGGGACCCGGGGGGCCTGGTCTACTCCCGGTTTTTTGTAAAAGTTCAGAACGAAGCCCAGGTCTACTCTCATAGAGTCCAATGGGGACCCGGGAGGCCTGGTCTACTCCCGGTTGTTTTTTTGTTTTTTTTTAAAGAAGTTGAGATCGGAGGCCAGGTCTACTCCTATAGATTTCAAAGGGAACCAGGAGGCCGAAACTAATCCCGTTTTTTTTTTTTTTAAAGAAGTTCAGATCAGAGCACAGGTCTACTCGCATAGAGTCCAATGGGGACCCGGGAGGCCTGGTCTACTCCCTTTTTTAAGAAAAAAGTTCAGAACGGAGCCCAGGTCTACTCCTATACAGACCAATGCGGACCCCGGAGGCCTTGTCTACTCCCGTTTTTTTTAAAAAAAGAAGTTGAGATCGGAGCCCAGGTCTACTCTCATAGAGTCCTTTGGGGACCCGGGAGGCCTGGTCTACTCCCGTTTTTTAAAAAACAAGTTGAGATCGGAGCCCAGGTCTACTCTTATAGATTTTAATGGGGACCCGGGAGTCCTGGTCTACTCTCTTTTTTTTAAAAAAAGTTCAGATCGGAGCCCAGATCTATTCCTATTGATATCAATGGGAACCCGGGAGTCCTGGTCTACTCCCGTTGTTTTTTTTTTTAAGAAGTTGAGATCGGAGCCCAGGTCTTCTGCCATAGAGTCCTATGGGGACCCGGGAGGCCTGGTCTACTCCCTTTTTAAAAAAAGGAGTTCAGAACGGAGCCCAAGTCTACTCCTATACAGACCATTGCGGACCCCGGAGGCCTTGTCTACTCCCGTTTTTTTTAAAAAAAGAAGTTGAGATCGGAGCCCAGGTCTACTCTCATAGAGTCCTATGGGGACCCGGGAGGCCTGGTCTACTCCCGTTGTTTTTTTTTTTAAGAAGTTGAGATCGGAGCCCAAATCTACTGCCATAGAGTCCAATGGGGACCCGGGAGGCCTGGTCTACTGCGTTTTTTTATAGGTAAAATGGAGGCCAGATCGACTCTTGTATTTTAGCAGGTAAAATGGAGGCCAGATCAACTCCCATTTTTTTTTTCTTTTCCAAGTGCTGAACGGAGTCCAGGTCTACTCCTATTGATATCAATGGGAACCCGGGAGTCCTGGTCTACTCCCGTTGTTTTTTTTTTTAAGAAGTTGAGATCGGAGCCCAGGTCTTCTGCCATAGAGTCCTATGGGGACCCGGGAGGCCTGGTCTACTCCCTTTTTTAAGAAAAAAGTTCAGAACGGAGCCCAGGTCTACTCCTATACAGACCAATGCGGACCCCGGAGGCCTGGTCTACTCCCGTTTTTTTTAAAAAAAGAAGTTGAGATCGGAGCCCAGGTCTACTCTCATAGAGTCCTTTGGGGACCCGGGAGGCCTGGTCTACTCCCGTTTTTTAAAAAACAAGTTGAGATCGGAGCCCAGGTCTACTCTTATAGATTTTAATGGGGACCCGGGAGTCCTGGTCTACTCTCTTTTTTTAAAAAAAAGTTCAGATCGGAGCCCAGATCTATTCCTATTGATATCAATGGGAACCCGGGAGTCCTGGTCTACTCCCGTTGTTTTTTTTTTTAAGAAGTTGAGATCGGAGCCCAGGTCTTCTGCCATAGAGTCCTATGGGGACCCGGGAGGCCTGGTCTACTCCCTTTTTAAAAAAAGGAGTTCAGAACGGAGCCCAAGTCTACTCCTATACAGACCATTGCGGACCCCGGAGGCCTTGTCTACTCCCATTTTTTTTAAAAAAAGAAGTTGAGATCGGAGCCCAGGTCTACTCTCATAGAGTCCTATGGGGACCCGGGAGGCCTGGTCTACTCCCGTTGTTTTTTTTTTTAAGAAGTTGAGATCGGAGCCCAAATCTACTGCCATAGAGTCCAATGGGGACCCGGGAGGCCTGGTCTACTGCGTTTTTTTATAGGTAAAATGGAGGCCAGATCGACTCTTGTATTTTAGCAGGTAAAATGGAGGCCAGATCAACTCCCGTTTTTTTTTTCTTTTCCAAGTGCTGAACGGAGTCCAGGTCTACTCCTATTGATATCAATGGGAACCCGGGAGTCCTGGTCTACTCCCGTTGTTTTTTTTTTTTAAGAAGTTGAGATCGGAACCCAGGTCTTCTGCCATAGAGTCCTATGGGGACCCGGGAGGCCTGGTCTACTCCCTTTTTTAAGAAAAAAGTTCAGAACGGAGCCCAGGTCTACTCCTATACAGACCAATGCGGACCCCGGAGGCCTGGTCTACTCCCGTTTTTTTTAAAAAAAGAAGTTGAGATCGGAGCCCAGGTCTACTCTCATAGAGTCCAGATCTACTCTCATAGAGTCCAATGGGGACCCGGGAGGCCTGGTCTACTCCTGGTTGTTTTTTTGTTTTTTTTTAAAGAAGTTGAGATCGGAGGCCAGGTCTACTCCTATAGATTTCAAAAGGAACCAGGAGGCCTGAACAAATCCCATTTTTTTTTTTTTTAAAGAAGTTCAGATCGGAGCACAGGTCTACTCGCATAGAGTCCAACGGGGACCCGGGAGGCCTGGTCTACTCCCTTTTTTAAGAAAAAAGTTCAGAACGGAGCCCAGGTCTACTCTCATAGAGTCCTTTGGGGACCCGGGAGGCCTGGTCTACTCCCGTTTTTTTTTTTAAAAAGTTGTGATCGGAGCCCAGGTCTACTCTTATAGATTTTAATGGGGACCCGGGAGTCCTGGTCTACTCTCTCTTTTTTTAAAAAGTTCAGATCGGAGCCCAGATCTATTCCTATTGATATCAATGGGAACCCGGGAGTCCTGGTCTACTCCCGTTTTTTTTTTTTTTAAGAAGTTGAGATCGGAGCCCAGGTCTTCTGCCATAGAGTCCTATGGGGACCCGGGAGGCCTGGTCTACTCCCGTTGTTTTTTTTTTTAAGAAGTTGAGATCGGAGCCCAGATCTACGGCCATAGAGTCCAATGGGGACCCGGGAGGCCTGGTCTACTCCTGTTGTTTTTTTTTTTTAAGAAGTTGAGATCGGAGCCCAGGTCTACTGCCATAGAGTCCTATGGGGACCCGGGAGGCCTGGTCTACTCCCTTTTTAAAAAAAGGAGTTCAGAACAGAGCCCAGGTCTACTCCTATACAGACCAATGCGGACCCCGGAGGCCTTGTCTACTCCCGTTTTTTTTAAAAAAAGAAGTTGAGATCGGAGCCCAGGTCTACTCTCATAGAGTCTTATGGGGACCCGGGAGGCCTGGTCTACTCCCGTTGTTTTTTTTTTTAAGAAGTTGAGATCGGAGCCCAGATCTACTCTCACAGAGTCCTATGGGGACCCGGGAGGCCTGGTCTACTCCCGTTGTTTTTTTTTTTTAAGAAGTTGAGATCGACGCCCAGGTCTACTGCCATAGAGTCCTATGGGGACCCGGGAGGCCTGGTCTACTCCCTTTTTAAAAAAAGGAGTTCAGAACGGAGCCCAGGTCTACTCCTATACAGACCAATGCGGACCCCGGAGGCCTTGTCTACTCCCTTTTTTTAAAAAAAAGAAGTTGAGATCGGAGCCCAGGTCTATTCTCATAGAGTCCTTTGGGGACCCGGGAGGCCTGGTCTACTCCCGTTTTTTTTTAAAAAAGTTGAGATCGGAGCCCAGGTCTACTCTTATAGATTTTAATGGGGACCCGGGAGTCCTGGTCTACTCTCTTTTTTTTAAAAAAGTTCAGATCGGAGCCCAGATCTATTCCTATTGATATCAATGGGAACCCGGGAGTCCTGGTCTACTCCCGTTGTTTTTTTTTTTTAAGAAGTTGAGATCGGAGCCCAGGTCTTCTGCCATAGAGTCCTATGGGGACCCGGGAGGCCTGGTCTACTCCCGTTTTTTTTTTTTTTTTAAGAAGTTGAGATTGGAGCCCAGATCTATTGCCATAGAGTCCAATGGGGATCCGGGAGGCCTGGTCTACTGCGTTTTTTATAGGTAAAATGGAGGGCAGATCGACTCTTCTTTTTTAGCAGGTAAAATGGTGGCCAGATCAACTCCCGTTTTTTTTTTCTTTTCCAAGTGCTGAACGCAGTCCAGGTCTACTCCTATAGATTTCAATATGGACCCGGGGGGCCTGGTCTACTCCGGTTTTTTTTTTAAAAAGTTGAGATCGGAGCCCAGATCTATTCCTATTGATATCAGTGGGAACCCGGGAGTCCTGGTCTACTCCCGTTGTTTTTTTTTTTAAGAAGTTGAGATCGGAGCCCAGGTCTTCTGCCATAGAGTCCTATGGGGACCCGGGAGGCCTGGTCTACTCCCTTTTTTAAGAAAAAAGTTCAGAACGGAGCCCAGGTCTACTCCTATACAGACCAATGCGGACCCCGGAGGCCTTGTCTACTCCCGTTTTTTTTAAAAAAAGAAGTTGAGATCGGAGCCCAGGTCTACTCTCATAGAGTCCTTTGGGGACCCGGGAGGCCTGGTCTACTCTCGTTTTTTTAAAAAAAGTTCAGATCGGAGCGCAGGTCTACTCCCGTTCTTTTTTTTAAGAAGTTGCGATCGGATCCCAGGTCTACTGCCATAGAGTCCAATGGGGACCCGGGAGGCCTGGTCTACTGTGTTTTTTTATAGGTAAAATGGAGGCCAGATCGACTCTTGTATTTTAGCAGGTAAAATGGAGGCCAGATCAACTCCCGTTTTTTTTTCCTTTTCCAAGTGCTGAACGGAGTCCAGGTCTACTCCTAGAGATTTTAATAGGGACGCGGGGGGCCTGGTCTACTCCCTGTTTTTTTTAAAAGTTCAGAACGGAGTCCAGGTCTACTCTCATAGAGTCCAATGGGAACCCGGGAGGCCTGGTCTACTCCCGGTTGATTTTTTGTTTTTTTTTTAAAGAAGTTGAGATCGGAGGCCAGGTCTACTCTTATAGATTTTAATGGGTACCCGGGAGTCCTGGTCTACTCTCTTTTTTTAAAAAAAAGTTCATATCGGAGCCCAGATCTATTCCTATTGATATCAATGGGAACCCGGGAGTCCTGGTCTACTCCCGGTTGTTTTTTTGTTTTTTTTAAAAGAAGTTGAGATCGGAGGCCAGGTCTACTCCTATAGATTTCAAAGGGAACCAGGAGGCCGGAACTAATCCCGTTTTTTTTTTTTTAAAGAAGTTCAGATCGGAGCACAGGTCTACTCGCATAGAGTCCAATGGGGACCCGGGAGGCCTGGTCTACTCCCTTTTTAAAGAAAAAAGTTCAGATTGGAGCCCAGGTCTACTCCTATACAGACCAATGCGGACCCTGGAGGCCTTGTCTACTCCCGTTTTTTTTAAAAAAAGAAGTTGAGATCGGAGCCCAGGTCTACTCTCATAGAGTCCTTTGGCGACCCGGGAGGCCTGGTCTACTCTCTTATTTTTAAAAAAAGTTCAGATCGGAGCTCAGATCTATACCTATTGATATCAATGGGAACCCGGGAGTCCTGGTCTACTCCCGTTGTTGTTTTTTTTAACAAGTTGAGATCGGAGCCCAGGTCTTCTGCCATAGAGTCCTATGGGGACCCGGGAGGCCTGGTCTACTCCCTTTTTAAAAAAAGGAGTTCAGAATGGAGCCCAAGTCTACTCCTATACAGACCATTGCAGACCCCGGAGGCCTTGTCTACTCCCGTTTTTCTTTTAAAAAGAAGTTGAGATCGGAGCCCAGGTCTACTCTCATAGAGTCCTATGGGGACCCGGGAGGCCTGGTCTACTCCCGTTGTTTTTTTTTTTAAGAAGTTGAGATCGGAGCCCAGATCTACTGCCATAGAGTCCAATGGGGACCCGGGAGGCCTGGTCTACTGCGTTTTTTTATAGGTAAAATGGAGGCCAGATCGACTCTTGTATTTTAGCAGGTAAAATGGAGGCCAGATCAACTCCCGTTTTTTTTTTCTTTTCCAAGTGCTGAACGGAGTCCAGGTCTACTCCTATAGATTTCAATAGGGACCCGGAGGGCCTGGTCTACTCCCGTTTTTTTTTTTAAAAGTTGAGATCGGAGCCCAGGTCTACTCTTATAGATTTTAATGGGGACCCGGGAGTCCTGGTCTACTCTCTTTTTTTAAAAAAAAGTTCAGATCGGAGCCCAGATCTATTCCTATTGATATCAATGGGAACCCGGGAGTCCTGGTCTACTCCCGTTGTTTTTTTTTTTTAAGAAGTTGAGATCGGAGCCCAGGTATTCTGCCATAGAGTCCTATGGGGACCCGGGAGGCCTGGTCTACTCCCTTTTTAAAAAAAGGAGTTCAGAACGGAGCCCAAGTCTACTCCTATACAGACCATTGCGGACCCCGGAGGCCTTGTCTACTATGGTTATTTTAAAAAAAGAAGTTGAGATCAGAGCCCAGGTCTACTCTCATAGAGTCCTATGGGGACCCGGGAGGCCTGGTCTACTCCCGTTTTTTTTTTTTTAAGTAGTTGAGATCGGAGCCCAGATCTACTGCTATAGAGTCCAATGGGGACCCGGGAGGCCTTGTCTACTGCGTTTTTTATAGGTAAAATGGAGGCCAGATCTACTCTTGTATTTTAGTAGGTAAAATGGAGGCCAGATCAACTCTCGTTTTTTTTTTCTTTTCCAAGTGCTGAACGGAGTCCAGGTCTACTCCTGTAGATTTCAATAGGGACCCGGGGGGCCTGGTCTACTCCTGGTTTTTTTTAAAAGTTCAGAACGGAGCCCAGGTCTACTCTCATGGAGTCCAATGGGGATCCGGGAGGCCTGGTCTACTCCCGTTGTTTTTTTTAAAAAGAAGTTGAGATCGGAGCCCAGGTCTACTTTCACAGAGTCCTATGGGGACCCGGGAGGCCTGGTCTACTCCCGTTGTTTTTTTTTTTAAGAAGTTGAGATCGGAGCCCAGATCTACTGCCATCGAGTCCAATGGGGACCCGGGAGGCCTGGTCTACTGCGTTTTTTTATAGGTAAAATGGAGGCCAGATCGACTCTTGTATTTTTTTCCTTTTCCAAGTGCTGAACGGAGTCCAGGTCTACTCCTAGAGATTTTAATAGGGACCCGGGGGGCCTGGTCTACTCCCGGTTTTTTTAAAAAGCTCAGAATGGAGCCCAGGTCTACTCTCATAGAGTCCAATGGGGACCCGGGAGGCCTGGTCTACTCCCGGTTGTTTTTTTGTTTTTTTTTAAAGAAGTTGAGATCGGAGGCCAGGTCTACTCCTATAGATTTCAAAGGGAACCAGGAGGCCGGAACTAATCCCGTTTTTTTTTTTTTAAAGAAGTTCAGATCGGAGCACAGGTCTACTCGCATAGAGTCCAATGGGGACCCGGGAGGCCTGGTCTACTCCCTTTTTAAAGAAAAAAGTTCAGAACGGAGCCCAGGTCTACTCCTATACAGACCAATGCGGATCCCGGAGGCCTGGTCTACTCCCGTTTTTTTTAAAAAAAGAAGTTGAGATCGGAGCCCAGGTCTACTCTCATAGAGTCCTTTGGGGACCCGGGAGGCCTGGTCTACTCAGGTTTTTTTTAAAAAAAGTTGAGATCGCAGCCCAGGTCTACTCTTAT
Source organism: Lepidodactylus listeri (assembly GCA_029233225.1). Taxonomy (NCBI): domain Eukaryota; kingdom Metazoa; phylum Chordata; class Lepidosauria; order Squamata; family Gekkonidae; genus Lepidodactylus; species Lepidodactylus listeri. The sequence continues at coordinate 654,042 of JARCFY010000032.1, forward strand.
AGATTTTAATGGGGACCCGGGAGTCCTGGTCTACTCTCTTTTTTTTAAAAAAAGTTCAGATCGGAGCGCAGATCTATTCCTATTGATATCAATGGGAACCCGGGAGTCCTGGTCTACTCCCGTTTTTTTTTTTTTAAGAAGTTGAGATCGGAGCCCAGGTCTTCTGCCATAGAGTCCTATGGGGACCCGGGAGGCCTGGTCTACTCCCTTTTTAAAAAAAGGAGTTCAGAACGGAGCCCAAGTCTACTCCTATACAGACCATTGCGGACCCCGGAGGCCTTGTCTACTCCCGTTTATTTTTTAAAAAAGAAGTTGAGATCGGAGCCCAGGGCTACTCTCATAAAGTCCTATCGGGACCCGGGAGGCCTGGTCTACTCCCGTTGTTTTTTTTTTTAAGAAGTTGAGATCGGAGCCCAGATCTACTGCCATAGAGTCCAATGGGGACCCGGGAGGCCTGGTCTACTGCGTTTTTTTATAGGTAAAATGGAGGCCAGATCGACTCTTGTATTTTAGCAGGTAAAATGGAGGCCAGATCAACTCCCATTTTTTTTTTCTTTTCCAAGTGCTGAACGGAGTCCAGGCCAACTCCTAGAGATTTTAATAGGGACCCGGGGGGCCTGGTCTACTCCCGGTTTTTTTTAAAAGCTCTGAACGGAGCCCAGGTCTACTCTCATAGAGTCCAATGGGAACCCGGGAGGCCTGGTCTACTCCCGGTTGTTTTTTTGTTTTGTTTTAAAGAAGTTGAAATCGGAGGCCAGGTCTACTCTTATAGATTTTAATGGGGACCCGGGAGTCCTGGTCTACTCTCTTTTTTTTAAAAAAAGTTCAGATCGGAGCCCAGATCTATTCCTATTGATATCAAAGGGAATCCGGGAGTACTGGTCTACTCCCGTTGTTTTTTTTTTTTTAAGAAGTTGAGATCGGAGCCCAGGTCTTCTGCCATAGAGTCCTATGGGGACCCGGGAGGCCTGGTCTACTCCCTTTTAAAAAAAGGAGTTCAGAACGGAGCCCAAGTCTACTCCTATACAGACCATTCCGGACCCCAGAGGCCTTGTCTACTCCCCTTTTTTTTAAAAAAAGAAGTTGAGATCGGAGCCCAGGTCTACTCTCATAGAGTCCTATGGGGACCCGGGAGGCCTGGTCTACTCCCGTTGTTTTTTTTTTTAAGAAGTTGAGATCGAAGCCCAGATCTTCTGCCATAGAGTCCAATGGGGACCCGGGAGGCCTGGTCTACTGCGTTTTTTTATAGGTAAAATGGAGGCCAGATAACTCTTGTATTTTAGCAGGTAAAATGGAGGCCATATCAACTCCCATTTTTTTTTTCTTTTCCAAGTGCTGAACGGAGTCCAGGTCTACTCCTAGAGATTTTAATAGGGACCCGGGGGGCCTGGTCTACTCCCGGTTTTTTTTAAAAGCTCAGAAAGGAGCCCAGGTCTACTCTCATAGAGTCCAATGGGGACCCGGGAGGCCTGGTCTACTCCCGGTTGTTTTTTTGTTTTTTTTAAAGAAGTTGAGATCGGAGGCCAGGTCTACTCCTATAGATTTCAAAGGGAACCAGGAGGCCGGAACTAATCCCGTTTTTTTTTTTTTAAAGAAGTTCAGATCGGAGCACAGGTCTACTCGCATAGAGTCCAATGGGGACCCGGGAGGCCTGGTCTACTCCCTTTTTTAAGAAAAAAGTTCAGAACGGAGTCCAGGTCTACTCCTATACAGACCAATGCGGACCCCGGAGGCCTTGTCTACTCCCGTTTTTTTTAAAAAAGAAGTTGAGATCGGAGCCCAGGTCTACTCTCATAGAGTCCTTTGGGGACCCGGGAGGCCTGGTCTACTCCCGTTTTTTTTTTAAAAAGTTGAGATCGGAGCCCAGGTCTACTCTTATAGATTTTAATGGGGACCCGGGAGTCCTGGTCTACTCTCTTTTTTTAAAAAAAAGTTCAGATCGGAGCCCAGATCCATTCCTATTGATATCAATGGGAACCCGGGAGTCCTGGTCTACTCCCATTGTTTTTTTTTTTAAGAAGTTGAGATCGGAGCCCAGGTCTTCTGCCATAGAGTCCTATGGGGACCCGGGAGGCCTGGTCTACTCCCTTTTTAAAAAAAGGAGTTCAGAACGGAGCCCAAGTCTACTCCTATACAGACCATTGCGGACCCCGGAGGCCTTGTCTACTCCCGTTTTTTTTTTAAAAAGAAGTTGAGATCGGAGCCCAGGTCTACTCTCATAGAGTCCTATGGGGACCCGGGAGGCCTGGTCTACTCCCGTTGTTTTTTTTTTTAAGAAGTTGAGATCGGAGCCCAGATCTACTGCCATAGAGTCCAATGGGGACCCGGGCGGCATGGTCTACTGCGTTTTTTTATAGGTAAAATGGAGGCCAGATCTACTCTTGTATTTTAGCAGGTAAAATGGAGGCCAGAATGGAGTCTATGGTCTACTCTCATTTTTTTTTTAAAAAGTTGAGATCGGAGCCCAGGTCTACTCTTTTAGATTTTAATGGGGACCCGGGAGGCCTGGTCTACTCCCGGTTTTTTTTTTAAAAAGTTGAGATCGGAGCCCAGGTCTACTCTTATAGATTTTAATGGGGACCCGGGAGTCCTGGTCTACTCTCTTTTTTTTAAAAAAAGTTCAGATCGGAGCCCAGATCTATTCCTATTGATATCAATGGGAACCCGGGAGTCCTGGTCTACTCCCGTTGTTTTTTTTTTTAAGAAGTTGAGATCGGAGCCCAGGTCTTCTGCCATAGAGTCCTATGGGGACCCGGGAGGCCTTGTCTACTCCCGTTTGTTTGTTTTGTTTTTTTAAAGAAGTTGAGATCGGAGCCCAGGTCTAATCCAATAGAGTCCAATGGCGATCCGGGAGGCCTGGTCTACTGCAGGTTTTTTTCATAGGTAAAATGGAGGGCAGATCGACTTTTGTATTTTAGCAGGTAAAATGGAGGCCAGATCAACTCCTGTATTTTTTTTCTTTTCCAAGTGCTGAACGGAGCCCAGGTCTACTCTGATACAGTCCAATGGGCCCCGGGAGGCCTGGTCTACTCCCGTTTGTTTGTTTTGTTTTTTTAAAGAAGTTGAGATCGGAGGCCTGGTCTACTCCTATAGATTTGAAAGGGAACCAGGAGACCTGATCTAATCCCGTTTTTTTTTTTTTAAAGAAGTTCAGATCGGAGCACTGGTCTACTCCTATACAGACCAATGCGGACCCGGGAGGCCTTGTCTACTCCCGTATTTTTAAAAAAATAAGTTGAGATCGGAGCCCAGGTCTACTCTTATAGAGTCCTATGGGGACCCGGGAGGCCTGGTCTACTCCTGTTTTTTTTAAAAAAAGAAGTTGAGATCGGAGCCCAGGTCTACTCTTATAGATTTCAATGGGGACCCAGGAGGCCTGGTGTATTTTTTTTTTCAAACAAAAATTTCAGATCAGAGCCCAGATCTATTCCTATTGAAATTTCAGATCGGAGCCCAGATCTATTCCTATTGATATCAATGGGAACCCGGGAGTCCTGGTCTACTCCCGTTGTTATTTTTTTTAAGAAGTTGAGATCGGAGGCCAGGTCTACTCCTATAGATTTCAGTGGGAACCAGAAGGCCTGATCTAATCCAGTTTTTTTTAAAAAAGAATTTCAGATCGGAGCCCAGCTCTACTCCTATAGAATCCAATGGGGGCCCGGGAGGCCTGGTCTACTGCAGGTTTTTCTCATAGGTAAAATGGAGGGCAGATCGACTTTTGTATTTCAGCAGGTAAAATGAAGGCCAGATCAACTCCCGTATTTTTTTTCTTTTCCAAGTGCTGAACGGAGCCCAGGTCTACTCTCATACAGTCCAATGGGGACCCGGGAGGCCTGGTCTACTCCCGTTTGTTTGTTTTGTTTTTTTAAAGAAGTTGAGATCGGAGGCCGGGTCTACTCCTATAGATTTCAAAGGGAATCAGGAGGCCTGATCTAATCCCGTTTTTTTTTTTAAAGAAGTTCAGATCGGAGCACAAGTCTACTCCTATAAAGACCAATGCGGACCCGGGAGGCCTTGTCTACTCCCGTATTTTAAAAAAAAGAAGTCGAGATCGGAGCCCAGGTCTACTCACATAGAGTCCTATGGTGACCCGGGAGGCCTGGTCTACTCCCGTTTTTTTTAAAAAAAGAAGTTGAGATCGGAGCCCAGGTCTACTCTTATAGATTTCAATGGGGACCGGGGAGGCCTGGTCTACTCTCTTTAAAAAAAAAAAAAAAGTTCAGATCGGAGCCCAAATCTATTCCTATTGATATCAATGGGAACCCGGGAGTCCTGGTCTACTCTTGTTGTTGTTGTTTTTTAAGAAGTTGAGATCGGAGGCCATGTCTACTCCTATAGATTTCAGAGGGAACCAGAAGGCCTGATCTAATCCAGTTTTTTTTTTAAAAAGAAGTTCAGATCGGAGCCCAGGTCTACTCCAATAGATTCCAATGGCGAACCGGGAGGCCTGGTCTACTGCAGGATTTTTTCATAGGTAAAATGGAGGGCAGATCGAGTTTTGTATTTTAGCAGGTAAAATGGAGGCCAGATCAACTCCCGTAATTTTTTTTCTTTTCCAAGTGCTGAACGGAGTCCAGGTCTACTCTCATAGAGTCTAATGGGGACCCGGAAGGACTGGTCTACTCCCGTTTCTTTTTGTTTTTTTTTAAAGAATTTGAGATCGGAGGCCGGGTCTACTCCTATAGATTTCAAAGGGAACCAGGAGGCCTGATGTAATCCCGTTTTTTTTTTAAAAAGAAGTTCAGATCGGAGCACAGGTCTATTCCTATACAGACCAATGCGGACCCGGGAGGCTTTGTCTACTCCCGTATTTTAAAAAAGAAGTTGAGATCGGAGCCCAGGTCTACTCTTATAGATTTTAATGGGGACCCGGGAGTCCTGGTCTACTCTCTTTTTTTTAAAAAAAGTTCAGATCGGAGCCCAGATCTATTCCTGTTGATATCAATGGGAACCCGGGAGTCCTGGTCTACTCCCGTTGTTTTTTTTTTTAAGAAGTTGAAATCGGAGCCCAGATCTACTGCCATAGAGTCCTATGGGGACCCGGGAGGCCTGGTCTACTCCCGTTTTTTTTTTTTTTAAGAAGTTGAAATCAGAGCCCAGATCTACTGCCATAGAGTCCAATGGGGACCCGGGAGGCCTGGTCTACTGCATTTTTTTATAGGTAAAATGGAGGCCAGATCGACTCTTGTATTTTAGCAGGTAAAATGGAGGCCAGATCAACTCCCGTTTTTTTTTTTTCCCCAAGTGCTGAACGGAGTCCAGGTCTACTCCTATAGATTTCAATAGGGACCCGGGGGACCTGGTCTACTCCCGGTTTTTTTTAAAAGTTCAGAACGGAGCCAAGGTGTACTCTCATAGAGTCCAATGGGGACCCGGGACGCCTGGTGTACTCCCGGGTTTTTTTTTGGTTTTTTTTAAAGAAGTTAAGATCGGAGGCCAGGTCTACTCCTATAGATTTCAAAGAGAACCAGGAGGCCTGATCTAATCCAGTTGTTTTTTAAAAAGAATTTCAGATCGGAGCCCAGGTCTACTCGTATAGAATCCAATGGGGGTCCGGGAGGCCTGGTCCACTCCCTTTTTTAAAAAAGAAGTTCAGAACGGAGCCCAGGTCTACTCCTATAGATTTCAAAGGGAACCAGGAGTCCTGAACTAATCCCGTTTTTTTTTTTTTTTAAAGAAGTTCAGATCGGAGCACAGGTCTACTCGCATAGAGTCCAATGGGGATCCGGGAGGCCTGGTCTACTCCCTTTTTAAAGAAAAAAGTTCATAACGGAACCCAGGTCTACTATTATGCAGAGGAATGCGGACCCCGGAGGCCTTGTTTACTCCCGTTTTTTTTTAAAAAAGAAGTTGAGATCGGAGCCCAGGTCTACTCTCATAGAGTCCTCTAGGGACCCGGGAGGCCTGGTCTACTCCCATTTTTTTTTTAAAAAGTTGAGATCGGAGCCCAAGTCTACTCTTATAGATTTTAATGGGGACCCGGGAGTTTTGGTCTACTCTCTTTTTTTTAAAAAAAGTTCAGATCGGAGCCCAGATCTATTCCTATTGATATCAATGGGAACCCGGGAGTCCTGGTCTACTCCCGTTGTTTTTTTTTTTAAGAAGTTGAGATCGGAGCCCAGATCGACTGCCATAGAGTCCAATGGGGACCCGGGAGGCCTGGTCTACTGCGTTTTTTTATAGGTAAAATGGAGGCCAGATCGACTCTTGTATTTTAGCAGGTAAAATGGAGGCCAGATCAACTCCCGTTTTTTTTTTCTTTTCCAAGTGCTGAACGGAGTCCAGGTCTACTCCTATAGATTTCAATAGGGACCCGGGGGGCCTGGTCTACTCCCGTTTTTTTAAAAAAATGAAGTTGAGATCGGAGCCCAGGTCTACTCTTATAGATTTTAATGGGCACCCGGGAGTCCTGGTCTACTCTCTTTTTTTAAAAAAAAGTTCAGATCGGAGCCCAGATCTATTCCTATTGATATCAAAGGGAACCCGGGAGTCCTGGTCTACTCCCGTTGTTTTTTTTTTTAAGGATTTGAGATCGGAGCCCAGGTCTACTGCCATAGAGTCCTATGGGGACCCGGGAGGCCTGGTCTACTCCCGTTGTTTTTTTTTTTAAGAAGTTGAGATCGGAGCCCAGATCTACTGCCATAGAGTCCAATGGGGACCTGGGAGGCCTGGTCTACTCCCGTTGTTTTTTTTTTTAAGAAGTTGAGATTGGAGCCCAGATCTACTGCCATAGAGTCCAGTGGGGACCCTGGCCTGGTCTACTGCGTTTTTTTATAGGTAAAATGGAGGCCAGATCGACTCTTGTATTTTAGCAGGTAAAATGGAGGCCAGATCAACTCCCGTTTTTTTTTTTCTTTTCCAAGTGCTGAACGGAGTCCAGGTCTACTGATATAGATTTCAATAGGGACCCGGGGGGCCTGGTCTACTCCCGTTTTTTTTTAAAAGTTCAGAACGGAGCCCAGGTCTACTCTCATAGAGTCCAATGGGGACCCGGGAGGCCTAGTCTACTCCCGGTTGTTTTTGTTTTTTTTTAAAAGAAGTTGAGATCGGAGGCCAGGTCTACTCCTATAGATTTCAAAGGGAACCAGGAGGCCTGAACTAATCCCGTTTTTTTTTTTTTTAAAGAAGTTCAGATCAGAGCACAGGTCTACTCGCATAGAGTCCAATGGGGACCCGGGAGGCCTGTCTACTCCCTTTTTTAAGAAAAAAGTTCAGAACGGAGCCCAGGTCTACTCCTATACAGACAAATGCGGACCCCGGAGGCCTTGTCTACTCCCGTTTTTTTTTAAAAAAGAAGTTGAGAATGGAGCCCAGGTCTACTCTCATAGAGTCCTATGGGGACCCGGGAGGCCTGGTCTACTCCCTTTTTTTTTTTTAAAAAAAGTTGAGATCGGAGCCCAGGTATACTCTTATAGATTTTAATGGGGACCCGGGAGTCCTGGTCTACTCTCTTTTTTTTAAAAAAAGTTCAGATCGGAGCCCAGATCTATTCCTATTGATATCAATGGGAACCCGGGAGTCCTGGTCTACTCCCGTTGTTTTTTTTTTTAAGAAGTTGAGATCAGAGCCCAGGTCTTCTGCCATAGAGTCCTATGGGGACCCGGGAGGCCTGGTCTACTCCCTTTTAAAAAAAAGGAGTTCAGAACGAAGCCCAAGTCTACTCCTATACAGACCATTGTGGACCCCGAAGGCCTTGTCTACTCCCGTTTTTTTTAAAAAAAGAAGTTGAGATCGGAGCCCAGGTCTACTCTCATAGAGTCCTATGGGGACCCGGGAGGCCTGGTCTACTCCCGTTGTTGTTTTTTTTAAGAAGTTGAGATCGGAGCCCAGATCTACTGCCATAGAGTCCAATGGGGACCCGGGAGGCCTGGTCTACTGCGTTTTTTTATAGGTAAAATGGAGGCCAGATCGACTCTTGTATTTTAGCAGGTAAAATGGAGGCCAGATCAACTCCCGTTTTTTTTTTCTTTTCCAAGTGCTGAACGGAGTCCAGGTCTACTCCTATAGATTTCAATAGGGACCCGGGGGGCCTGGTCTACTCCCGGTTTTTTTTAAAAGTTCAGAACGGAGCCCAGGTCTACTCTCATAGAGTCCAATGGGGACCCGGGAGGCCTGGTCTACTCCCGGTTGTTTTTTTGTTTTTTTTTAAAGAAGTTGAGATCGGAGGCCAGGTCTACTCCTATAGATTTCTAAGGGAACCAGGAGTCCTGAACTAATCCCGTTTTTTTTTTTTTTAAAGAAGTTCAGATCGGAGCAGAGGTCTACTCGCATAGAGTCCAATGGGGATCCGGGAGGCCTGGTCTACTCCCTTTTTTAAGAAAATAGTTCAGAACGGAGCCCAGGTCTATTCCTATACAGACAAATGCGGACCCCGGAGGCCTTGTCTACTCCCGTTTTTTTTTAAAAAAGAAGTTGAGATCGGAGCCCAGGTCTACTCTCATAGAGTCCTCTAGGGACGCGGGAGGCCTGGTCTACTCCCGTCTTTTTTTTAAAAAGTTGAGATCGGAGCCCATGTCTACTCTTATAGATTTTAATGGGGACCCGGGAGTTTTGGTCTACTCTCTTTTTTTTAAAAAAAGTTCAGATCGGAGCCCAGATCTATTCCTATTGATATCAATGGGAACCCGGGAGTCCTGGTGTACTCCCGTTGTTGTTTTTTTTAAGAAGTTGAGATCGGAGCCTAGATCTACTGCCATAGAGTCCAATGGGGACCCGGGAGGCCTGGTCTACTGGGTTTTTTATAGGTAAAATGGAGGCCAGATCGACTCCTGTATTTTATTAGGTAAAATGGAGGCCAGATCAACTCCTGTTTTTTTTTTCTTTTCCAAGTGCTGAACGGAGTCCAGGTCTACTCCTATAGATTTCAATAGGGACCCGGGGGGCCTGGTCTACTCCCGTTTTTTTAAAAAAAAGGAGTTGAGAGCGGAGCCCAGGTCTACTCTTATAGATTTTAATGGGTACCCGGGAGTCCTGGTCTACTCTCTTTTTTTTAAAAAAGTTCAGATCGGAGCCCAGATCTAATCCTATTGATATCAAAGGGAACCCGGGAGTCCTGGTCTACTCCCGTTGTTTGTTTTTTTAAGAAGTTGAGATCGGAGCCCAGGTCTACTGCCATAGAGGACCCGGGAGGCCTGGTCTACTCCCGTTGGGGACCCGGGAGGCCTGGTCTACTCCCTTTTTTTTTTTTTTTTTAAGAAGTTGAGATCGGAGCCCAGGTCTACTGCCATAGAGTCCAATGGGGACCCGGGAGGCCTGGTCTACTGCATTTTTTTATAGGTAAAATGGAGGCCAGATCGACTCTTGTATTTTAGCAGGTAAAATGGAGGCCAGATCAACTCTCGTTATTTTTTTCTTTTCCAAGTGCTGAACGGAGTCCAGGTCTACTCCTATAGATTTCAAAAGGGACCCGGGGGGCCTGGTCTACTCCCGGTTTTTTTTAAAAGTTCAGAACGGAGCCCAGGTCTACTCTCATAGAGTCCAATGGGGACCCGGGAGGCCTGGTCTACTGGGTTTTTTATAGGTAAAATGGAGGCCAGATCGACTCCTGTATTTTATTAGGTAAAATGGAGGCCAGATCAACTCCCGTTTTTTTTTTCTTTTCCAAGTGCTGAACGGAGTCCAGGTCTACTCCTATAGATTTCAAAAGGGACCCGGGGGGCCTGGTCTACTCCCGGTTTTTTTTAAAAGTTCAGAACGGAGCCCAGGTCTACTCTCATAGAGTCCAATGGGGACCCGGGAGGCCTGGTCTACTCCCGGTTGTTTTTTCGTTTTTTTTTAAAGAAGTTGAGATCGGAGGCCAGGTCTACTCCTATAGATTTCTAAGGGAACCAGGAGTCCTGAACTAATCCCGTTTTTTTTTTTTTTAAAGAAGTTCAGATCGGAGCAGAGGTCTACTCGCATAGAGTCCAATGGGGATCCGGGAGGCCTGGTCTACTCCCTTTTTTAAGAAAATAGTTCAGAGCGGAGCCCAGGTCTATTCCTATACAGACAAATGCGGACCCCGGAGGCCTTGTCTACTCCCGTTTTTTTTAAAAAAAGAAGTTGAGATCGGAGCCCAGGTCTACTCTCATAGAGTCCTCTAGGGACCCGGGAGGCCTGGTCTACTCCCGTCTTTTTTTTAAAAAGTTGAGATCGGAGCCCAGATTTACTCTTACAGATTTTAATGGGGACCCGGGAGTTTTGGTCTACTCTCTTTTTTTAAAAAAATGTTCAGATCGGAGCCCAGATCTATTCCTATTGATATCAATGGGAACCCGGGAGTCCTGGTGTACTCCCGTTGTTGTTTTTTTTAAGAAGTTGAGATAGGAGCCCAGATCTACTGCCATAGAGTCCAATGGGGACCCGGGAGGCCTGGTCTACTGGGTTTTTTATAGGTAAAATGGAAACCAGATCGACTCCTGTATTTTATTAGGTAAAATGGAGGCCAGATCAACTCCCGTTTTTTTTTTTTCTTTTCCAAGTGCTGAACGGAGTCCAGGTCTACTCCTATAGATTTCAATAGGGACCCGGGGGGCCTGGTCTACTCCCGGTTTTTTTTAAAAAAGAAGTTGAGATCGGAGGCCAGGTCTACTCTTATAGATTTTAATGGGCACCCGGGAGTCCTGGTCTACTCTCTTTTTTTAAAAAAAAGTTCAGATCGGAGCCCAGATCTATTCCTATTGATATCAAAGGGAACCCGGGAGTCCTGGTCTACTCCCGTTGTTTTTTTTTTTAAGGATTTGAGATCGGAGCCCAGGTCTACTGCCATAGAGTCCTATGGGGACCCGGGAGGCCTGGTCTACTCCCGTTGTTTTTTTTTTTTAAGAAGTTGAGATCGGAGCCCAGATCTACTGCCATAGAGTCCAATGGGGACCTGGGAGGCCTGGTCTACTCCCGTTGTTTTTTTTTTTAAGAAGTTGAGATTGGAGCCCAGATCTACTGCCATAGAGTCCAGTGGGGACCCTGGCCTGGTCTACTGCGTTTTTTTATAGGTAAAATGGAGGCCAGATCGACTCTTGTATTTTAGCAGGTAAAATGGAGGCCAGATCAACTCCCGTTTTTTTTTTTCTTTTCCAAGTGCTGAACGGAGTCCAGGTCTACTGATATAGATTTCAATAGGGACCCGGGGGGCCTGGTCTACTCCCGTTTTTTTTTAAAAGTTCAGAACGGAGCCCAGGTCTACTCTCATAGAGTCCAATGGGGACCCGGGAGGCCTGGTCTACTCCCGGTTGTTTTTGTTTTTTTTTAAAAGAAGTTGAGATCGGAGGCCAGGTCTACTCCTATAGATTTCAAAGGGAACCAGGAGGCCTGAACTAATCCCGTTTTTTTTTTTTTTAAAGAAGTTCAGATCAGAGCACAGGTCTACTCGCATAGAGTCCAATGGGGACCCGGGAGGCCTGTCTACTCCCTTTTTTAAGAAAAAAGTTCAGAACGGAGCCCAGGTCTACTCCTATACAGACAAATGCGGACCCCGGAGGCCTTGTCTACTCCCGTTTTTTTTTTAAAAAGAAGTTGAGAACAGAGCCCAGGTCTACTCTCATAGAGTCCTATGGGGACCCGGGAGGCCTGGTCTACTCCCTTTTTTTTTTTAAAAAAAGTTGAGATCGGAGCCCAGGTATACTCTTATAGATTTTAATGGGGACCCGGGAGTCCTGGTCTACTCTCTTTTTTTTAAAAAAAGTTCAGATCGGAGCCCAGATCTATTCCTATTGATATCAATGGGAACCCGGGAGTCCTGGTCTACTCCCGTTGTTTTTTTTTTTAAGAAGTTGAGATCAGAGCCCAGGTCTTCTGCCATAGAGTCCTATGGGGACCCGGGAGGCCTGGTCTACTCCCTTTTAAAAAAAAGGAGTTCAGAACGAAGCCCAAGTCTACTCCTATACAGACCATTGTGGACCCCGAAGGCCTTGTCTACTCCCGTTTTTTTTAAAAAAAGAAGTTGAGATCGGAGCCCAGGTCTACTCTCATAGAGTCCTATGGGGACCCGGGAGGCCTGGTCTACTCCCGTTGTTGTTTTTTTTAAGAAGTTGAGATCGGAGCCCAGATCTACTGCCATAGAGTCCAATGGGGACCCGGGAGGCCTGGTCTACTGCGTTTTTTTATAGGTAAAATGGAGGCCAGATCGACTCTTGTATTTTAGCAGGTAAAATGGAGGCCAGATCAACTCCCGTTTTTTTTTTTCTTTTCCAAGTGCTGAACGGAGTCCAGGTCTACTCCTATAGATTTCAATAGGGACCCGGGGGGCCTGGTCTACTCCCGGTTTTTTTTAAAAGTTCAGAACGGATCCCAGGTCTACTCTCATAGAGTCCAATGGGGACCCGGGAGGCCTGGTCTACTCCCGGTTGTTTTTTTGTTTTTTTTTAAAGAAGTTGAGATCGGAGGCCAGGTCTACTCCTATAGATTTCTAAGGGAACCAGGAGTCCTGAACTAATCCCGTTTTTTTTTTTTTTAAAGAAGTTCAGATCGGAGCACAGGTCTACTCGCATAGAGTCCAATGGGGATCCGGGAGGCCTGGTCTACTCCCTTTTTTAAGAAAATAGTTCAGAACGGAGCCCAGGTCTATTCCTATACAGACAAATGCGGACCCCGGAGGCCTTGTCTACTCCCGTTTTTTTTTTAAAAAGAAGTTGAGATCGGAGCCCAGGTCTACTCTTATAGAGTCCTCTAGGGACCCGGGAGGCCTGGTCTACTCCTGTCTTTTTTTAAAAAAGTTGAGATCGGAGCCCATGTCTACTCTTATAGATTTTAATGGGGACCCGGGAGTTTTGGTCTACTCTCTTTTTTTAAAAAAAAGTTCAGATCGGAGCCCAGATCTATTCCTATTGATATCAATGGGAACCCGGGAGTCCTGGTGTACTCCCGTTGTTGTTTTTTTTAAGAAGTTGAGATCGGAGCCTAGATCTACTGCCATAGAGTCCAATGGGGACCCGGGAGGCCTGGTCTACTGGGTTTTTTATAGGTAAAATGGAGGCCAGATCGACTCCTGTATTTTATTAGGTAAAATGGAGGCCAGATCAACTCCTGTTTTTTTTTTCTTTTCCAAGTGCTGAACGGAGTCCAGGTCTACTCCTATAGATTTCAATAGGGACCCGGGGGGCCTGGTCTACTCCCGTTTTTTTAAAAAAAAGAAGTTGAGAGCGGAGCCCAGGTCTACTCTTATAGATTTTAATGGGTACCCGGGAGTCCTGGTCTACTCTCTTTTTTTTAAAAAAAGTTCAGATCGGAGCCCAGATCTAATCCTATTGATATCAAAGGGAACCCGGGAGTCCTGGTCTACTCCCGTTGTTTTTTTTTTTAAGAAGTTGAGATCGGAGCCCAGGTCTACTGCCATAGAGGACCCGGGAGGCCTGGTCTACTCCCGTTGGGGACCCGGGAGGCCTGGTCTACTCCCTTTTTTTTTTTTTTTTTAAGAAGTTGAGATCGGAGCCCAGGTCTACTGCCATAGAGTCCAATGGGGACCCGGGAGGCCTGGTCTACTGCGTTTTTTTTATAGGTAAAATGGAGGCCAGATCGACTCTTGTATTTTAGCAGGTAAAATGGAGGCCAGATCAACTCTCGTTATTTTTTTCTTTTCCAAGTGCTGAACGGAGTCCAGGTCTACTCCTATAGATTTCAAAAGGGACCCGGGGGGCCTGGTCTACTCCCGGTTTTTTTTAAAAGTTCAGAACGGAGCCCAGGTCTACTCTCATAGAGTCCAATGGGGACCCGGGAGGCCTGGTCTACTGGGTTTTTTATAGGTAAAATGGAGGCCAGATCGACTCCTGTATTTTATTAGGTAAAATGGAGGCCAGATCAACTCCCGTTTTTTTTTTCTTTTCCAAGTGCTGAACGGAGTCCAGGTCTACTCCTATAGATTTCAAAAGGGACCCGGGGGGCCTGGTCTACTCCCGGTTTTTTTTAAAAGTTCAGAACGGAGCCCAGGTCTACTCTCATAGAGTCCAATGGGGACCCGGGAGGCCTGGTCTACTCCCGGTTGTTTTTTCGTTTTTTTTTAAAGAAGTTGAGATCGGAGGCCAGGTCTACTCCTATAGATTTCTAAGGGAACCAGGAGTCCTGAACTAATCCCGTTTTTTTTTTTTTTAAAGAAGTTCAGATCGGAGCAGAGGTCTACTCGCATAGAGTCCAATGGGGATCCGGGAGGCCTGGTCTACTCCCTTTTTTAAGAAAATAGTTCAGAGCGGAGCCCAGGTCTATTCCTATACAGACAAATGCGGACCCCGGAGGCCTTGTCTACTCCCGTTTTTTTTAAAAAAAGAAGTTGAGATCGGAGCCCAGGTCTACTCTCATAGAGTCCTCTAGGGACCCGGGAGGCCTGGTCTACTCCCGTCTTTTTTTTAAAAAGTTGAGATCGGAGCCCAGATTTACTCTTACAGATTTTAATGGGGACCCGGGAGTTTTGGTCTACTCTCTTTTTTTAAAAAAATGTTCAGATCGGAGCCCAGATCTATTCCTATTGATATCAATGGGAACCCGGGAGTCCTGGTGTACTCCCGTTGTTGTTTTTTTTAAGAAGTTGAGATAGGAGCCCAGATCTACTGCCATAGAGTCCAATGGGGACCCGGGAGGCCTGGTCTACTGGGTTTTTTATAGGTAAAATGGAAACCAGATCGACTCCTGTATTTTATTAGGTAAAATGGAGGCCAGATCAACTCCCGTTTTTTTTTTTTCTTTTCCAAGTGCTGAACGGAGTCCAGGTCTACACCTATAGATTTTAATAGGGACCCGGGGGGCCTGGTCTACTCCCGTTTTTTTTAAAAAAAGAAGTTGAGATCGGAGCCCAGGTCTACTCTTATAGATTTTAATGGGTACCCGGGAGTCCTGGTCTACTCTCTTTTTTTAAAAAAAGTTCAGATCGGAGCCCAGATCTATTCCTATTGATATCAAAGGGAACCCGGGAGTCCTGGTCTACTCCCGTTGTTTTTTTTTTTTAACAAGTTGAGATCGGAGCCCAGGTCTACTGCCATAGAGGACCCGGGAGGCCTGGTCTACTCCCGTTGGGGACCCGGGAGGCCTGGTCTACTCCCGTTGTTTTTTTTTTTAGAAGTTGAGATCGGAGCCCAGATCTACTGCCATAGAGTCCAATGGGGACCCAGGAGGCCTGGTCTACTGCGTTTTTTTATAGGTAAAATGGAGGCCAGATCGACTCTTGTATTTTAGGAGGTAAAATGGAGGCCAGATCAACTCTCGTTATTTTTTTCTTTTCCAAGTGCTGAACGGAGTCCAGGTCTACTCCTATAGATTTCAAAAGGGACCCGGGGGGCCTGGTCTACTCCCGGTTTTTTTTTAAAGTTCAGAACGGAGCCCAGGTCTACTCTCATAGAGTCCAATGGGGACCCGGGAGGCCTGGTCTACTGGGTTTTTTATAGGTAAAATGGAGGACAGATCGACTCCTGTATTTTATTAGGTAAAATGGAGGCCAGATCAACTCCCGTTTTTTTTTTCTTTTCCAAGTGCTGAACGGAGTCCAGGTCTACTCCTATAGATTTCAAAAGGGACCCGGGGGGCCTGGTCTACTCCCGGTTTTTTTTAAAAGTTCAGAACGGAGCCCAGGTCTACTCTCATAGAGTCCAATGGGGACCCGGGAGGCCTGGTCTACTCCCGGTTGTTTTTTCGTTTTTTTTTAAAGAAGTTGAGATCGGAGGCCAGGTCTACTCCTATAGATTTCTAAGGGAACCAGGAGTCCTGAACTAATCCCGTTTTGTTTTTTTTTTAAAGAAGTTCAGATCGGAGCAGAGGTCTACTCGCATAGAGTCCAATGGGGATCCGGGAGGCCTGGTCTACTCCCTTTTTTAAGAAAATAGTTCAGAGCGGAGCCCAGGTCTATTCCTATACAGACAAATGCGGACCCCGGAGGCCTTGTCTACTCCCGTTTTTTTTAAAAAAAGAAGTTGAGATCGGAGCCCAGGTCTACTCTCATAGAGTCCTCTAGGGACCCGGGAGGCCTGGTCTACTCCCGTCTTTTTTTTAAAAAGTTGAGATCGGAGCCCAGATTTACTCTTACAGATTTTAATGGGGACCCGGGAGTTTTGGTCTACTCTCTTTTTTTAAAAAAATGTTCAGATCGGAGCCCAGATCTATTCCTATTGATATCAATGGGAACCCGGGAGTCCTGGTGTACTCCCGCTGTTGTTTTTTTTAAGAAGTTGAGATAGGAGCCCAGATCTACTGCCATAGAGTCCAATGGGGACCCGGGAGGCCTGGTCTACTGGGTTTTTTATAGGTAAAATGGAAACCAGATCGACTCCTGTATTTTATTAGGTAAAATGGAGGCCAGATCAACTCCCGTTTTTTTTTTTTCTTTTCCAATCGCTGAACGGAGTCCAGGTCTACTCCTATAGATTTTAATAGGGACCCGGGGGGCCTGGTCTACTCCCGTTTTTTTTAAAAAAAGAAGTTGAGATCGGAGCCCAGATCTACTGCCATAGATTCCTATGGGGTCCCGGGAGGCCTGGTCTACTGCGTTTTTTTATAGGTAAAATGGAGGCCAGATCGACTCTTGTATTTTAGTAGGTAAAATGGAGGCCAGATCAACTCCCGTTTTTTTTTTTTCTTTTCCAAGTGCTGAACGGAGTCCAGGTCTACTCCTATAGATTTCAATAGGGACCCGGGGGGCCTGGTCTACTCCCGTTTTTTTTAAAAAAAGAAGTTGAGATCGGAGCCCAGGTCTACTCTTATAGATTTTAATGGGTTCCCGGGAGTCCTGGTCTACTCCCGTTGTTTTTTTTTTTTTAAAGAAGTTCAGATCGGAGCACAGGTCTACTCGCATTGAGTCCAATGGGGATCCGGGAGGCCTGGTCTACTCCCTTTTTTAAGAAAAAAGTTCAGAACAGAGCCCAGGTCTACTCCAATACAGAAAAATGCGGACCCCGGAGTCTTGGTGTACTCCCGTTTTTTTTTAAAAAAGAAGTTGAGATCGGAGCCCAGGTCTACTCTCATAGAGTCCTATGGGGACCCGGGAGGCCTGGTCTACTCCCGTTGTTTTTTTTTTTTAAGAAGTTGAGATCGGAGCCGAGATCTACTGCCATAGAGTCCAATGGGGACCCGGGAGGCCTGGTCTACTGCTTTTTTTTATAGGTAAAATGGAGGCCAGATCGACTCCCGTTTTTTTTTTCTTTTCCAAGTGCTGAACGGAGTCCAGGTGTACTCCTATAGATTTCAATAGGGACCCGGGGGCCTGGTCTACTCCCGGTTTTTTTTAAAAGTTCAGAACGGAGCCCAGGTCTACTCTCATAGAGTCCAATGGGGACCCGGGAGGCCTGGTCTACTGCCGGTTTTTTTTTTGTTTTTTTTTAAAGAAGTTCAGATCGGAGGCCTGGTCTACTCCCTTTTTTAAGAAAAAAGTTCAGAACGGAGCCCAGCTCTTCTACTATACAGACCAATGCGGACCCCGGAGGCCGTGTCTACTCCCGTTTTTTTTTTTAAGAAGTTTAGATCGGAGCCCAGGTCTACTCTCATAGAGTCCTATGGGGACCCGGGAGGCCTGGTCTACTCCCGTTTTTTTTTTTTAAGAAGTTGAGATCGGAGCCCCGATCTACTTCCATAGAGTACAATGGGGACCCGGGAGGCCTGGTCTACTGAGTTTTTTTATAGGTAAAATGGAGGCCAGATCGACTCTTGTATTTTAGCAGGTAAAATGGAGGCCAGATCAACTCCCGTTTTTTTTCCTTTTCCAAGTGCTGAACGGAGTCCAGGTCTACTCCTATAGATTTCAATAGGGACCCGGGGGGCCTGGTCTACTCCCGTTTTTTTTAAAAAAAGAAGTTGAGATCGGAGCTCAGGTCTACTCTTATAGATTTTAATGGGTACCCGGGAGTCCTGGTCTACTCTCTTTTTTTTAAAAAATGTTCACATCGGAGCCCAGATCTATTCCTATTGATATCAAAGGGAACCCGGGAGTCCTGGTCTACTCTCATAGAGTCCTATGGGGACCCGGGAGGCCTGGTCTACTCCCGTTTTTTTTGTTTTTTTAAGAAGTTGAGATCGGAGCCCAGGTCTTCTCTCATAGAGTCCTATGGGGACCCGGGAGGCCTGGTCTACTCCCGTTGTTTTTTTTTTTAAGAAGTTGAGATCGGAGCCCAGATCTACTGCCATAGAGTCCAATGGGGACCCAGGAGGCCTGGTCTACTGCGTTTTTTTATAGGTAAAATGGAGGCCACATCGACTCTTGTATTTTAGCAGGTAAAATGGAGGCCAGATCAACTCCCGTTTTTTTTTCTTTTCCAAGTGCTGAACGGAGTCCAGGTCTACTCCTATGGATTTCAATAGGGACCCGGGGGGCCTGGTCTACTCCCGGTTTTTTTAAAAAGTTCAGAACGGAGCCCAGGTCTACTCTCATAGAGTCCAATGGGGACCCGGGAGGCCTGGTCTACTCCCGGTTTTTTTTTTGGTTTTTTTTAAAGAAGTTGAGATCGGAGGCCAGGTCTACTCCTATAGATTTCAAAGGGAACCAGGAGTCCTGAACTAATCCCGTTTTGTTTTTTTTTAAAGAAGTTCAGATCGGAGGCTTGGTCTACTTCCTTTTTTAAGAAAAAAGTTCAGAACGGAGCTCAGCTCTACTCCTATACAGACCAATGCAGACCCCGGAGGCCTTGTCTACTCCCGTTTTTTTTAAAAATGAAGTTGAGATCGGAGCCCAGGTCTACTCTCATAGAGTCCTATGGGGACCCGGGAGGCCTGGTCTACTCCCGTTTTTTTTTTAAAAAATTGAGATCGGAGCCTAGGTCTACTCTTATAGATTTTAATGGGGACTCGGGAGTCCTGGTCTACTCTCTTTTTTTAAAAAAAAGTTCAGATCGGAGCCCAGATCTTTTCCTATTGATATCAATGGGAACCCGGGAGTCCTGGTCTACTCCCGTTGTTTTTTTTTTTAAGAAGTTGAGATCGGAGCCCAGGTCTTCTGCCATAGAGTCCTATGGGGACCCGGGAGGCCTGGTCTACTCCCTTTTTAAAAAAAGGAGTTTAGAACAGAGCCCAAGTCTACTCCTATAAAGACCATTGCAGACCCCGGAGGCCTTGTGTACTCCCATTTTTTTTAAAAAAAGAAGTTGAGATCGGAGCCCAGGTCTACTCTCATAGAGTCCTATAGTGACCCAAGAGGACTGGTCTACTCCCGTTGTTTTTTTTTTTAAGAAGTTGAGATCGGAGCCCAGATCTACTGCCATAGAGTCCAATGGGGACCCGGGAGGCCTGGTCTACTGCGTTTTTTTATAGGTAAAATGGAGGCCAGATCGACTCTTGTATTTTAGCAGGTAAAATGGAGGCCAGATCAACTTCCGTTTTTTTTTTCTTTTCCAAGTGCTGAACGGAGTCCAGGTCTACTCCTATAGATTTCAATAGGGACCCGGGGGGCCTGGTCTACTCCCGGTTTTTTTTAAAAGTTCAGAACGGAGCCCAGGTCTACTCTCATAGAGTCCAATGGCGACCCGGGAGGCCTGGTCTACTCCCGGTTTTTTTTTTTTAAGAAGTTGAGATCGGAACCCCGATCTACTTCCATAGAGTACAATGGGGACCCGGGAGGCCTGGTCTACTGAGTTTTTTTATAGGTAAAATGGAGGCCAGATCGACTCTTGTATTTTAGCAGGTAAAATGGAGGCCAGATCAACTCCCGTTTTTTTTTCTTTTCCAAGTGCTGAACGGAGTCCAGGTCTACTCCTATAGATTTCAATAGGGACCCGGGGGGCCTGGTCTACTCCCGTTTTTTTTAAAAAAAGAAGTTGAGATCGGAGCTCAGGTCTACTCTTATAGATTTTAATGGTACCCGGGAGTCCTGGTCTACTCTCTTTTTTTTAAAAAAAGTTCACATCGGAGCCCAGATCTATTCCTATTGATATCAAAGGGAACCCGGGAGTCCTGGTCTACTCTCATAGAGTCCTATGGGGACCCGGGAGGCCTGGTCTACTCCCGTTTTTTTTGTTTTTTTAAGAAGTTGGGATCGGAGCCCAGGTCTTCTCTCATAGAGTCCTATGGGGACCCGGGAGGCCTGGTCTACTCCCGTTGTTTTTTTTTTTAAGAAGTTGAGATCGGAGCCCAGATCTACTGCCATAGAGTCCAATGGGGACCTGGGAGGCCTGGTCTACTGCGTTTTTTTATAGGTAAAATGGAGGCCACATCGACTCTTGTATTTTAGCAGGTAAAATGGAGGCCAGATCAACTCCCGTTTTTTTTTCTTTTCCAAGTGCTGAACGGAGTCCAGGTCTACTCCTATAGATTTCAATAGGGACCCGGGGGGCCTGGTCTACTCCCGGTTTTTTTTAAAAGTTCAGAACGGAGCCCAGGTCTACTCTCATAGAGTCCAATGGGGACCCGGAAGGCCTGGTCTACTCCCGGTTTTTTTTTTGGTTTTTTTTAAAGAAGTTGAGATCGGAGGCCAGGTCTACTCCTATAGATTTCAAAGGGAACAAGGAGTCCTGAACTAATCCCGTTTTTTTTTTTTTTAAAGAAGTTCAGATCGGAGGCTTGGTCTACTCCCTTTTTTAAGAAAAAAGTTCAGAACGGAGCTCAGCTCTACTCCTATACAGACCAATGCAGACCCCGGAGGCCTTGTCTACTCCCGTTTTTTTAAAAAAAGAAGTTGAGATCGGAGCCCAGGTCTACTCTCATAGAGTCCTATGGGGACCCGGGAGGCCTGGTCTACTCCCGTTTTTTTTAAAAAAATTTGAGATCGGAGCCTAGGTCTACTCTTATAGATTTTAATGGGGACTCGGGAGTCCTGGTCTACTCTCTTTTTTTAAAAAAAAGTTCAGATCGGAGACCAGATCTTTTCCTATTGATATCAATGGGAACCCGGGAGTCCTGGTCTACTCCCGTTGTTGTTTTTTTTAAGAAGTTGAGATCGGAGCCCAGGTCTTCTGCCATAGAGTCCTATGGGGACCCGGGAGGCCTGGTCTACTCCCTTTTTAAAAAAAGGAGTTTAGAACAGAGCCCAAGTCTACTCCTATAAAGACCATTGCGGACCCCGGAGGCCTTGTGTACTCCCATTTTTTTTAAAAAAAGAAGTTGAGATCGGAGCCCAGGTCTACTCTCATAGAGTCCTATAGTGACCCAAGAGGACTGGTCTACTCCCGTTGTTTTTTTTTTTAAGAAGTTGAGATCGGAGCCCAGATCTACTGCCATAGAGTCCAATGGGGACCCGGGAGGCCTGGTCTACTGCGTTTTTTAATAGGTAAAATGGAAACCAGATCGACTCTTGTATTTTAGCAGGTAAAATGGAGGCCAGATCAACTTCCGTTTTTTTTTTCTTTTCCAAGTGCTGAACGGAGTCCAGGTCTACTCCTATAGATTTCAATAGGGACCCGGGGGGCCTGGTCTACTCCCGGTTTTTTTTAAAAGTTCAGAACGGAGCCCAGGTCTACTCTCATAGAGTCCAATGGGGACCCGGGAGGCCTGGTCTACTCCCGGTTTTTTTTGTTTTTTTTTTTTAAGGAAGTTGAGATCGGAGGCCACGTCTACTCCTATAGATTTCAAAGGGAACCAGGAGGCCTGAACTAATCTTGTTTTTTTTTTTTTTAAAGAAGTTCAGATCGGAGGCTTGGTCTACTCCCTTTTTTAAGAAAAAAGTTCAGAACGGAGCTGAGCTCTACTCCTATACAGACCAATGCAGACCCCGGAGGCCTTGTCTACTCCCGTTTTTTTAAAAAAAGAAGTTGAGATCGGAGCCCAGGTCTACTCTCATAGAGTCCTATGGGGACCCGGGAGGCCTGGTCTACTCCCGTTTTTTTAAAAAAAATTTGAGATCGGAGCCTAGGTCTACTCTTATAGATTTTAATGGGGACTCGGGAGTCCTGGTCTACTCTCTTTTTTTAAAAAAAAGTTCAGATCGGAGACTAGATCTTTTCCTATTGATATCAATGGGAACCCGGGAGTCCTGGTCTACTCCCGTTGTTTTTTTTTTTAAGAAGTTGAGATCGGAGCCCAGGTCTTCTGCCATAGAGTCCTATGGGGACCCGGGAGGCCTGGTCTACTCCCTTTTTTAAAAAAGGAGTTTAGAACAGAGCCCAAGTCTACTCCTATAAAGACCATTGCGGACCCCGGAGGCCTTGTGTACTCCCATTTTTTTTAAAAAAAGAAGTTGAGATCGGAGCCCAGGTCTACTCTCATAGAGTCCTATAGTGACCCAAGAGGACTGGTCTACTCCCGTTGTTTTTTTTTTTAAGAAGTTGAGATCGGAGCCCAGATCTACTGCCATAGAGTCCAATGGGGACCTGGGAGGCCTGGTCTACTGCGTTTTTTTATAGGTAAAATGGAGGCCAGATCGACTCTTGTATTTTAGCAGGTAAAATGGAGGCCAGATCAACTTCCGTTTTTTTTTTCTTTTCCAAGTGCTGAACGGAGTCCAGGTCTACTCCTATAGATTTCAATAGGGACCCGGGGGGCCTGGTCTACTCCCGGTTTTTTTTAAAAGTTCAGAACGGAGCCCAGGTCTACTCTCATAGAGTCCAATGGGGACCCGGGAGGCCTGGTCTACTCCCGGTTTTTTTTGTTGTTTTTTTTTAAGGAAGTTGAGATCGGAGGCCACGTCTACTCCTATAGATTTCAAAGGGAACCAGGAGGCCTGAACTAATCTTGTTTTTTTTTTTTAAAGAAGTTCAGAAGCACAGGTCTACTCGCATAGAGTCCAATGGGGACCCGGGAGGCCTGGTCTACTCCCTTTTTTAAGAAAAAAGTTCAGAACGGAGCCCAGGTCTACTCCTATACAGACCAATGCAGACCCCGGAGGCCTTGTCTACTCCCGTTTTTTTTAAAAAAAGAAGTTGAGATCGGAGCCCAGGTCTACTCTCATAGAGTCCTATGGGGACCCGGGAGGCCTGGTCTACTCCCGTTTTTTTTAAAAAAAGAAGTTGAGATCGGAGCCCAGGTCTACTCCCATAGAGTCCAATGGGGACCCGGGAGGCCTGGTCTACTGCGTTTTTTAATAGGTAAAATGGAAACCAGATCGACTCTTGTATTTTAGCAGGTAAAATGGAGGCCAGATCAACTCCCGTTTTTTTTTTTTTTCCAAGTGCTGAACGGAGTCCAGGTCTACTCCTATAGATTTCAATAGGGACCCGGGGGGCCTGGTCTACTCCCGGTTTTTTTTAAAAGTTCAGAACGGAGCCCAGGTCTACTCTCATAGAGTCCAATGGGGACCCGGGAGGCCTGGTCTACTCCCGGTTGTTTTTTTGTTTTTTTTTTAAAGAAGTTTAGATCGGAGGCCAGGTCTACTCCTATAGATTTCAAAGGGAACCAGGAGGCCTGAACTAATCTTGTTTTGTTTTTTTTTAAAGAAGTTCAGATCGGAGGCTTGGTCTACTTCCTTTTTTAAGAAAAAAGTTCAGAACGGAGCTCAGCTCTACTCCTATACAGACCAATGCAGACCCCGGAGGCCTTGTCTACTCCCGTTTTTTTTAAAAATGAAGTTGAGATCGGAGCCCAGGTCTACTCTCATAGAGTCCTATGGGGACCCGGGAGGCCTGGTCTACTCCCGTTTTTTTTTTAAAAAATTGAGATCGGAGCCTAGGTCTACTCTTATAGATTTTAATGGGGACTCGGGAGTCCTGGTCTACTCTCTTTTTTTAAAAAAAAGTTCAGATCGGAGCCCAGATCTTTTCCTATTGATATCAATGGGAACCCGGGAGTCCTGGTCTACTCCCGTTGTTTTTTTTTTTAAGAAGTTGAGATCGGAGCCCAGGTCTTCTGCCATAGAGTCCTATGGGGACCCGGGAGGCCTGGTCTACTCCCTTTTTAAAAAAAGGAGTTTAGAACAGAGCCCAAGTCTACTCCTATAAAGACCATTGCAGACCCCGGAGGCCTTGTGTACTCCCATTTTTTTTAAAAAAAGAAGTTGAGATCGGAGCCCAGGTCTACTCTCATAGAGTCCTATAGTGACCCAAGAGGACTGGTCTACTCCCGTTGTTTTTTTTTTTAAGAAGTTGAGATCGGAGCCCAGATCTACTGCCATAGAGTCCAATGGGGACCCGGGAGGCCTGGTCTACTGCGTTTTTTTATAGGTAAAATGGAGGCCAGATCGACTCTTGTATTTTAGCAGGTAAAATGGAGGCCAGATCAACTTCCGTTTTTTTTTTCTTTTCCAAGTGCTGAACGGAGTCCAGGTCTACTCCTATAGATTTCAATAGGGACCCGGGGGGCCTGGTCTACTCCCGGTTTTTTTTAAAAGTTCAGAACGGAGCCCAGGTCTACTCTCATAGAGTCCAATGGCGACCCGGGAGGCCTGGTCTACTCCCGGTTTTTTTTTTTTAAGAAGTTGAGATCGGAACCCCGATCTACTTCCATAGAGTACAATGGGGACCCGGGAGGCCTGGTCTACTGAGTTTTTTTATAGGTAAAATGGAGGCCAGATCGACTCTTGTATTTTAGCAGGTAAAATGGAGGCCAGATCAACTCCCGTTTTTTTTTCTTTTCCAAGTGCTGAACGGAGTCCAGGTCTACTCCTATAGATTTCAATAGGGACCCGGGGGGCCTGGTCTACTCCCGTTTTTTTTAAAAAAAGAAGTTGAGATCGGAGCTCAGGTCTACTCTTATAGATTTTAATGGTACCCGGGAGTCCTGGTCTACTCTCTTTTTTTTAAAAAAAGTTCACATCGGAGCCCAGATCTATTCCTATTGATATCAAAGGGAACCCGGGAGTCCTGGTCTACTCTCATAGAGTCCTATGGGGACCCGGGAGGCCTGGTCTACTGCCGTTTTTTTTGTTTTTTTAAGAAGTTGGGATCGGAGCCCAGGTCTTCTCTCATAGAGTCCTATGGGGACCCGGGAGGCCTGGTCTACTCCCGTTGTTTTTTTTTTTAAGAAGTTGAGATCGGAGCCCAGATCTACTGCCATAGAGTCCAATGGGGACCCAGGAGGCCTGGTCTACTGCGTTTTTTTATAGGTAAAATGGAGGCCACATCGACTCTTGTATTTTAGCAGGTAAAATGGAGGCCAGATCAACTCCCGTTTTTTTTTCTTTTCCAAGTGCTGAACGGAGTCCAGGTCTACTCCTATAGATTTCAATAGGGACCCGGGGGGCCTGGTCTACTCCCGGTTTTTTTTAAAAGTTCAGAACGGAGCCCAGGTCTACTCTCATAGAGTCCAATGGGGACCCGGAAGGCCTGGTCTACTCCCGGTTTTTTTTTTGGTTTTTTTTAAAGAAGTTGAGATCGGAGGCCAGGTCTACTCCTATAGATTTCAAAGGGAACAAGGAGTCCTGAACTAATCCCGTTTTTTTTTTTTTTAAAGAAGTTCAGATCGGAGGCTTGGTCTACTCCCTTTTTTAAGAAAAAAGTTCAGAACGGAGCTCAGCTCTACTCCTATACAGACCAATGCAGACCCCGGAGGCCTTGTCTACTCCCGTTTTTTTAAAAAAAGAAGTTGAGATCGGAGCCCAGGTCTACTCTCATAGAGTCCTATGGGGACCCGGGAGGCCTGGTCTACTCCCGTTTTTTTTAAAAAAATTTGAGATCGGAGCCTAGGTCTACTCTTATAGATTTTAATGGGGACTCGGGAGTCCTGGTCTACTCTCTTTTTTTAAAAAAAAGTTCAGATCGGAGACCAGATCTTTTCCTATTGATATCAATGGGAACCCGGGAGTCCTGGTCTACTCCCGTTGTTGTTTTTTTTAAGAAGTTGAGATCGGAGCCCAGGTCTTCTGCCATAGAGTCCTATGGGGACCCGGGAGGCCTGGTCTACTCCCTTTTTAAAAAAAGGAGTTTAGAACAGAGCCCAAGTCTACTCCTATAAAGACCATTGCGGACCCCGGAGGCCTTGTGTACTCCCATTTTTTTTAAAAAAAGAAGTTGAGATCGGAGCCCAGGTCTACTCTCATAGAGTCCTATAGTGACCCAAGAGGACTGGTCTACTCCCGTTGTTTTTTTTTTTAAGAAGTTGAGATCGGAGCCCAGATCTACTGCCATAGAGTCCAATGGGGACCCGGGAGGCCTGGTCTACTGCGTTTTTTAATAGGTAAAATGGAAACCAGATCGACTCTTGTATTTTAGCAGGTAAAATGGAGGCCAGATCAACTTCCGTTTTTTTTTTCTTTTCCAAGTGCTGAACGGAGTCCAGGTCTACTCCTATAGATTTCAATAGGGACCCGGGGGGCCTGGTCTACTCCCGGTTTTTTTTAAAAGTTCAGAACGGAGCCCAGGTCTACTCTCATAGAGTCCAATGGGGACCCGGGAGGCCTGGTCTACTCCCGGTTTTTTTTTTTTTTTTTTTTTAAGGAAGTTGAGATCGGAGGCCACGTCTACTCCTATAGATTTCAAAGGGAACCAGGAGGCCTGAACTAATCTTGTTTTTTTTTTTTTTAAAGAAGTTCAGATCGGAGGCTTGGTCTACTCCCTTTTTTAAGAAAAAAGTTCAGAACGGAGCTGAGCTCTACTCCTATACAGACCAATGCAGACCCCGGAGGCCTTGTCTACTCCCGTTTTTTTAAAAAAAGAAGTTGAGATCGGAGCCCAGGTCTACTCTCATAGAGTCCTATGGGGACCCGGGAGGCCTGGTCTACTCCCGTTTTTTTAAAAAAAATTTGAGATCGGAGCCTAGGTCTACTCTTATAGATTTTAATGGGGACTCGGGAGTCCTGGTCTACTCTCTTTTTTTAAAAAAAAGTTCAGATCGGAGACCAGATCTTTTCCTATTGATATCAATGGGAACCCGGGAGTCCTGGTCTACTCCCGTTGTTGTTTTTTTTAAGAAGTTGAGATCGGAGCCCAGGTCTTCTGCCATAGAGTCCTATGGGGACCCGGGAGGCCTGGTCTACTCCCTTTTTAAAAAAAGGAGTTTAGAACAGAGCCCAAGTCTACTCCTATAAAGACCATTGCGGACCCCGGAGGCCTTGTGTACTCCCATTTTTTTTAAAAAAAGAAGTTGAGATCGGAGCCCAGGTCTACTCTCATAGAGTCCTATAGTGACCCAAGAGGACTGGTCTACTCCCGTTGTTTTTTTTTTTAAGAAGTTGAGATCGGAGCCCAGATCTACTGCCATAGAGTCCAATGGGGACCCGGGAGGCCTGGTCTACTGCGTTTTTTAATAGGTAAAATGGAAACCAGATCGACTCTTGTATTTTAGCAGGTAAAATGGAGGCCAGATCAACTCCCGTTTTTTTTTTTTTTCCAAGTGCTGAACGGAGTCCAGGTCTACTCCTATAGATTTCAATAGGGACCCGGGGGGCCTGGTCTACTCCCGGTTTTTTTTAAAAGTTCAGAACGGAGCCCAGGTCTACTCTCATAGAGTCCAATGGGGACCCGGGAGGCCTGGTCTACTCCCGGTTGTTTTTTTGTTTTTTTTTTAAAGAAGTTTAGATCGGAGGCCAGGTCTACTCCTATAGATTTCAAAGGGAACCAGGAGGCCTGAACTAATCTTGTTTTGTTTTTTTTTAAAGAAGTTCAGATCGGAGGCTTGGTCTACTTCCTTTTTTAAGAAAAAAGTTCAGAACGGAGCTCAGCTCTACTCCTATACAGACCAATGCAGACCCCGGAGGCCTTGTCTACTCCCGTTTTTTTTAAAAATGAAGTTGAGATCGGAGCCCAGGTCTACTCTCATAGAGTCCTATGGGGACCCGGGAGGCCTGGTCTACTCCCGTTTTTTTTTTAAAAAATTGAGATCGGAGCCTAGGTCTACTCTTATAGATTTTAATGGGGACTCGGGAGTCCTGGTCTACTCTCTTTTTTTAAAAAAAAGTTCAGATCGGAGCCCAGATCTTTTCCTATTGATATCAATGGGAACCCGGGAGTCCTGGTCTACTCCCGTTGTTTTTTTTTTTAAGAAGTTGAGATCGGAGCCCAGGTCTTCTGCCATAGAGTCCTATGGGGACCCGGGAGGCCTGGTCTACTCCCTTTTTAAAAAAAGGAGTTTAGAACAGAGCCCAAGTCTACTCCTATAAAGACCATTGCAGACCCCGGAGGCCTTGTGTACTCCCATTTTTTTAAAAAAAAGAAGTTGAGATCGGAGCCCAGGTCTACTCTCATAGAGTCCTATAGTGACCCAAGAGGACTGGTCTACTCCCGTTGTTTTTTTTTTTAAGAAGTTGAGATCGGAGCCCAGATCTACTGCCATAGAGTCCAATGGGGACCCGGGAGGCCTGGTCTACTGCGTTTTTTTATAGGTAAAATGGAGGCCAGATCGACTCTTGTATTTTAGCAGGTAAAATGGAGGCCAGATCAACTTCCGTTTTTTTTTTCTTTTCCAAGTGCTGAACGGAGTCCAGGTCTACTCCTATAGATTTCAATAGGGACCCGGGGGGCCTGGTCTACTCCCGGTTTTTTTTAAAAGTTCAGAACGGAGCCCAGGTCTACTCTCATAGAGTCCAATGGCGACCCGGGAGGCCTGGTCTACTCCCGGTTTTTTTTTTTTAAGAAGTTGAGATCGGAACCCCGATCTACTTCCATAGAGTACAATGGGGACCCGGGAGGCCTGGTCTACTGAGTTTTTTTATAGGTAAAATGGAGGCCAGATCGACTCTTGTATTTTAGCAGGTAAAATGGAGGCCAGATCAACTCCCGTTTTTTTTTCTTTTCCAAGTGCTGAACGGAGTCCAGGTCTACTCCTATAGATTTCAATAGGGACCCGGGGGGCCTGGTCTACTCCCGTTTTTTTTAAAAAAAGAAGTTGAGATCGGAGCTCAGGTCTACTCTTATAGATTTTAATGGTACCCGGGAGTCCTGGTCTACTCTCTTTTTTTTAAAAAAAGTTCACATCGGAGCCCAGATCTATTCCTATTGATATCAAAGGGAACCCGGGAGTCCTGGTCTACTCTCATAGAGTCCTATGGGGACCCGGGAGGCCTGGTCTACTCCCGTTTTTTTTGTTTTTTTAAGAAGTTGGGATCGGAGCCCAGGTCTTCTCTCATAGAGTCCTATGGGGACCCGGGAGGCCTGGTCTACTCCCGTTGTTTTTTTTTTTAAGAAGTTGAGATCGGAGCCCAGATCTACTGCCATAGAGTCCAATGGGGACCCAGGAGGCCTGGTCTACTGCGTTTTTTTATAGGTAAAATGGAGGCCACATCGACTCTTGTATTTTAGCAGGTAAAATGGAGGCCAGATCAACTCCCGTTTTTTTTTCTTTTCCAAGTGCTGAACGGAGTCCAGGTCTACTCCTATAGATTTCAATAGGGACCCGGGGGGCCTGGTCTACTCCCGGTTTTTTTTAAAAGTTCAGAACGGAGCCCAGGTCTACTCTCATAGAGTCCAATGGGGACCCGGAAGGCCTGGTCTACTCCCGGTTTTTTTTTTGGTTTTTTTTAAAGAAGTTGAGATCGGAGGCCAGGTCTACTCCTATAGATTTCAAAGGGAACAAGGAGTCCTGAACTAATCCCGTTTTTTTTTTTTTTAAAGAAGTTCAGATCGGAGGCTTGGTCTACTCCCTTTTTTAAGAAAAAAGTTCAGAACGGAGCTCAGCTCTACTCCTATACAGACCAATGCAGACCCCGGAGGCCTTGTCTACTCCCGTTTTTTTAAAAAAAGAAGTTGAGATCGGAGCCCAGGTCTACTCTCATAGAGTCCTATGGGGACCCGGGAGGCCTGGTCTACTCCCGTTTTTTTTAAAAAAATTTGAGATCGGAGCCTAGGTCTACTCTTATAGATTTTAATGGGGACTCGGGAGTCCTGGTCTACTCTCTTTTTTTAAAAAAAAGTTCAGATCGGAGACCAGATCTTTTCCTATTGATATCAATGGGAACCCGGGAGTCCTGGTCTACTCCCGTTGTTGTTTTTTTTAAGAAGTTGAGATCGGAGCCCAGGTCTTCTGCCATAGAGTCCTATGGGGACCCGGGAGGCCTGGTCTACTCCCTTTTTAAAAAAAGGAGTTTAGAACAGAGCCCAAGTCTACTCCTATAAAGACCATTGCGGACCCCGGAGGCCTTGTGTACTCCCATTTTTTTTAAAAAAAGAAGTTGAGATCGGAGCCCAGGTCTACTCTCATAGAGTCCTATAGTGACCCAAGAGGACTGGTCTACTCCCGTTGTTTTTTTTTTTAAGAAGTTGAGATCGGAGCCCAGATCTACTGCCATAGAGTCCAATGGGGACCCGGGAGGCCTGGTCTACTGCGTTTTTTAATAGGTAAAATGGAAACCAGATCGACTCTTGTATTTTAGCAGGTAAAATGGAGGCCAGATCAACTTCCGTTTTTTTTTTCTTTTCCAAGTGCTGAACGGAGTCCAGGTCTACTCCTATAGATTTCAATAGGGACCCGGGGGGCCTGGTCTACTCCCGGTTTTTTTTAAAAGTTCAGAACGGAGCCCAGGTCTACTCTCATAGAGTCCAATGGGGACCCGGGAGGCCTGGTCTACTCCCGGTTTTTTTTTTTTTTTTTTTTTAAGGAAGTTGAGATCGGAGGCCACGTCTACTCCTATAGATTTCAAAGGGAACCAGGAGGCCTGAACTAATCTTGTTTTTTTTTTTTTTAAAGAAGTTCAGATCGGAGGCTTGGTCTACTCCCTTTTTTAAGAAAAAAGTTCAGAACGGAGCTGAGCTCTACTCCTATACAGACCAATGCAGACCCCGGAGGCCTTGTCTACTCCCGTTTTTTTAAAAAAAGAAGTTGAGATCGGAGCCCAGGTCTACTCTCATAGAGTCCTATGGGGACCCGGGAGGCCTGGTCTACTCCCGTTTTTTTTAAAAAAATTTGAGATCGGAGCCTAGGTCTACTCTTATAGATTTTAATGGGGACTCGGGAGTCCTGGTCTACTCTCTTTTTTTAAAAAAAAGTTCAGATCGGAGACTAGATCTTTTCCTATTGATATCAATGGGAACCCGGGAGTCCTGGTCTACTCCCGTTGTTTTTTTTTTTAAGAAGTTGAGATCGGAGCCCAGGTCTTCTGCCATAGAGTCCTATGGGGACCCGGGAGGCCTGGTCTACTCCCTTTTTTAAAAAAGGAGTTTAGAACAGAGCCCAAGTCTACTCCTATAAAGACCATTGTGGACCCCGGAGGCCTTGTGTACTCCCATTTTTTTTAAAAAAAGAAGTTGAGATCGGAGCCCAGGTCTACTCTCATAGAGTCCTATAGTGACCCAAGAGGACTGGTCTACTCCCGTTGTTTTTTTTTTTAAGAAGTTGAGATCGGAGCCCAGATCTACTGCCATAGAGTCCAATGGGGACCTGGGAGGCCTGGTCTACTGTGTTTTTTTATAGGTAAAATGGAGGCCAGATCGACTCTTGTATTTTAGCAGGTAAAATGGAGGCCAGATCAACTTCCGTTTTTTTTTTCTTTTCCAAGTGCTGAACGGAGTCCAGGTCTACTCCTATAGATTTCAATAGGGACCCGGGGGGCCTGGTCTACTCCCGGTTTTTTTTAAAAGTTCAGAACGGAGCCCAGGTCTACTCTCATAGAGTCCAATGGGGACCCGGGAGGCCTGGTCTACTCCCGGTTTTTTTTGTTTTTTTTTTTTAAGGAAGTTGAGATCGGAGGCCACGTCTACTCCTATAGATTTCAAAGGGAACCAGGAGGCCTGAACTAATCTTGTTTTTTTTTTTTAAAGAAGTTCAGAAGCACAGGTCTACTCGCATAGAGTCCAATGGGGACCCGGGAGGCCTGGTCTACTCCCTTTTTTAAGAAAAAAGTTCAGAACGGAGCCCAGGTCTACTCCTATACAGACCAATGCAGACCCCGGAGGCCTTGTCTACTCCCGTTTTTTTTAAAAAAAGAAGTTGAGATCGGAGCCCAGGTCTACTCTCATAGAGTCCTATGGGGACCCGGGAGGCCTGGTCTACTCCCGTTTTTTTTAAAAAAAGAAGTTGAGATCGGAGCCCAGGTCTACTCCCATAGAGTCCAATGGGGACCCGGGAGGCCTGGTCTACTGCGTTTTTTTATAGGTAAAATGGAGGCCACATCGACTCTTGTATTTTAGCAGGTAAAATGGAGGCCAGATCAACTCCCGTTTTTTTTTTTTCCAAGTGCTGAACGGAGTCCAGGTCTACTCCTATAGATTTCAATAGGGACCCAGGGGGCCTGGTCTACTCCTGGTTTTTTTTAAAAGTTCAGAACGGAGCCCAGGTCTACTCTCATAGAATCCAATGGGGACCCGGGAGGCCTGGTCTACTCCCGGTTGTTTTTTTGTTTTTTTTTTTTAAAGAAGTTTAGATCGGAGGCCAGGTCAACTCCTATAGATTTCAAAGGGAACCAGGAGTCCTGAACTAATCCCGTTTTTTTTTTTTTTTTAAAGAAGTTCAGATCGGAGGCCTGGTCTACTCCCTTTTTTAAGAAAAAAGTTCAGAACGGAGCTCAGCTCTACTCCTATACAGACCAATGCAGACCCCGGAGGCCTTGTCTACTCCCGTTTTTTTTAAAAAAAGAAGTTGAGATCGGAGCCCAGGTCTACTCTCATAGAGTCCTATGGGGACTCGGGAGGCCTGGTCTACTCTCTTATTTTTTAAAAAAGTTCAGATCGGAGCCCAGATCTATTCCTATTGATATCAATGGGAACCCGAAAGTCCTGGTCTACTCCCGTTGTTTTTTTTTTTAAGAAGTTGAGATCGGAGCCCAGGTCTTCTGCCATAGAGTCCTATGGGGACCCGGGAGGCCTGGTCTACTCCCTTTTTAAAAAAAGGAGTTCAGAACAGAGCCCAAGTCTACTCCTATAAAGACTATTTCGTACCCTGGAGGCCTTGTGTACTCCCGTTTTTTTTAAAAAAAGAAGTTGAGATCGGAGCCCAGGTCTACTCTCATAGAGTCCTATGGGGACCCGGGAGGCCTGGTCTACTCCCGTTTTTTTTAAAAAAAGAAGTTGAGATCGGAGCCCAGGTCTATTCCCATAGAGTCCAATGGGGACCCGGGAGGCCTGGTCTACTGCATTTTTTTATAGGTAAAATGGAGGCCACATCGACTCTTGTATTTTAGCAGGTAAAATGGAGGCCAGATCAACTCCCGTTTTTTTTTTTTTTTCCAAGTGCTGAACGGAGTCCAGGTCTACTCCTATAGATTTCAATAGGGACCCGGGGGGCCTGGTCTACTCCCGGTTTTTTTTAAAAGTTCAGAACGGAGCCCAGGTCTACTCTCATAGAGTCCAATGGGGACCCGGGAGGCCTGGTCTACTCCCGGTTGTTTTTTTGTTTTTTTTTTAAAGAAGTTTAGATCGGAGGCCAGGTCTACTCCTATAGATTTCAAAGGGAACCAGGAGTCCTGAACTAATCCCGTTTTTTTTTTTTTTTTAAAGAAGTTCAGATCGGAGGCCTGGTCTACTCCCTTTTTTAAGAAAAAAGTTCAGAACGGAGCTCAGCTCTACTCCTATACAGACCAAAGCAGACCCCGGAGGCCTTGTCTACTCCCGTTTTATTTAAAAAAAGAAGTTGAGATCGGAGCCCAGGTCTACTCTCATAGAGTCCTATGGGGACCCGGGAGGCCTGGTCTACTCTCTTTTTTTTAAAAAAAGTTCAGATCGGAGCCCAGATCTATTTCTATTGATATCAATGGGAACCCGGGAGTCCTGGTCTACTCCCGTTTTTTTTTTTTTAAAGAAGTTGAGATCGGAGCCCAGGTCTTCTGCCATAGAGTCCTATGGGGACCCGGGAGGCCTGGTCTACTCCCTTTTTTAAAAAAGGAGTTCAGAACGGAGCCCAAGTTTAGTCCTAAACAGACCAATGCAGACCCCGGAGGCCTTGTCTACTCCCGTTTTTTTAAAAAAAGAAGTTGAGATCGGAGCCTAGGTCTACTCTTATAGATTTTATTGGGGACTCGGGTGTCCTGGTCTACTCTCTTTTTTTTAAAAAAAGTTCAGATCGGAGACCAGATCTTTTCCTATTGATATCAATGGGAACCCGGGAGTCCTGGTCTACTCCCGTTGTTTTTTTTTTTAAGAAGTTGAGATCGGAGCCCAGGTCTTCTGCCATAGAGTCCTATGGGGACCCGGGAGGCCTGGTCTACTCCCTTTTTAAAAAAAGGAGTTTAGAACAGAGCCCAAGTCTACTCCTATAAAGACCATTGCGGACCCCGGAGGCCTTGTGTACTCCCATTTTTTTTAAAAAAAGAAGTTGAGATCGGAGCCCAGGTCTACTCTCATAGAGTCCTATAGTGACCCAAGAGGACTGGTCTACTCCCGTTGTTTTTTTTTTTAAGAAGTTGAGATCGGAGCCCAGATCTACTGCCATAGAGTCCAATGGGGACCTGGGAGGCCTGGTCTACTGCGTTTTTTTATAGGTAAAATGGAGGCCAGATCGACTCTTGTATTTTAGCAGGTAAAATGGAGGCCAGATCAACTTCCGTTTTTTTTTCTTTTCCAAGTGCTGAACGGAGTCCAGGTCTACTCCTATAGATTTCAATAGGGACCCGGGGGGCCTGGTCTACTCCCGGTTTTTTTTAAAAGTTCAGAACGGAGCCCAGGTCTACTCTCATAGAGTCCAATGGGGACTCGGGAGGCCTGGTCTACTCCCGGTTTTTTTTTTGTTTTGTTTTAAGGAAGTTGAGATCGGAGGCCACGTCTACTCCTATAGATTTCAAAGGGAACCAGGAGGCCTGAACTAATCTTGTTTTTTTTTTTTTAAAGAAGTTCAGATCAGAGCACAGGTCTACTCGCATAGAGTCCAATGGGGACCCGGGAGGCCTGGTCTACTCCCTTTTTTAAGAAAAAAGTTCAGAACGGAGCCCAGGTCTACTCCTATACAGACCAATGCGGACCCCGGAGGCCTTGTCTAGTCCCGTTTTTTTTTTTAAAAAAAAGTTGAGATCGGAGCCCAGGTCTACTCTCATAGAGTCCTATGGGGACCCGGGAGTCCTGGTCTACTCTCTTTTTTTTAAAAAAAGTTCAGATCGGAGCCCAGATCTATTTCTATTGATATCAATGGGAACCCGGGAGTCCTGGTCTACTCCCGTTTTTTTTTTTTTTAAGAAGTTGAGATCGGAGCCCAGGTCTTCTGCCATAGAGTCCTATGGGGACCCGGGAGGCCTGGTCTACTCCCTTTTTTAAAAAAGGAGTTCAGAACGGAGCCCAAGTTTACTCCTAAACAGACCAATGAAGACCCCGGAGGCCTTGTCTACTCCCGTTTTTTTAAAAAAAGAAGTTGAGATCGGAGCCCAGGTCTACTCTCATAGAGTCCTATGGGGACCCGGGAGGCCTGGTCTACTCCCGTTTTTTTTTTAAAAATTTGAGATCGGAGCCTAGGTCTACTCTTATAGATTTTATTGGGGACTCGGGAGTCCTGGTCTACTCTCTTTTTTTAAAAAAAAGTTCAGATCGGAGACCAGATCTTTTCCTATTGATATCAATGGGAACCCGGGAGTCCTGGTCTACTCCCGTTGTTTTTTTTTTTAAGAAGTTGAGATCGGATCCCAGGTCTTCTGCCATAGAGTCCTATGGGGACCCGGGAGGCCTGGTCTACTCCCTTTTTAAAAAAAGGAGTTTAGAACAGAGCCCAAGTCTACTCCTATAAAGACCATTGCGGACCCCGGAGGCCTTGTGTACTCCCATTTTTTTTAAAAAAAGAAGTTGAGATCGGAGCCCAGGTCTACTCTCATAGAGTCCTATAGTGACCCAAGAGGACTGGTCTACTCCCGTTGTTTTTTTTTTTAAGAAGTTGAGATCGGAGCCCAGATCTACTGCCATAGAGTCCAATGGGGACCTGGGAGGCCTGGTCTACTGCGTTTTTTTATAGGTAAAATGGAGGCCAGATCGACTCTTGTATTTTAGCAGGTAAAATGGAGGCCAGATCAACTTCCGTTTTTTTTTTCTTTTCCAAGTGCTGAACAGAGTCCAGGTCTACTCCTATAGATTTCAATAGGGACCCGGGGGGCCTGGTCTACTCCCGGTTTTTTTTAAAAGTTCAGAACGGAGCCCAGGTCTACTCTCATAGAGTCCAATGGGGACCCGGGAGGCCTGGTCTACTCCCAGTTTTTTTTTGTTTTTTTTTTTAAGGAAGTTGAGATCGGAGGCCACGTCTACTCCTATAGATTTCAAAGGGAACCAGGAGGCCTGAACTAATCTTGTTTTTTTTTTTTAAAGAAGTTCAGAAGCACAGGTCTACTCGCATAGAGTCCAATGGGGACCCGGGAGGCCTGGTCTACTCCCTTTTTTAAGAAAAAAGTTCAGAACGGAGCCCAGGTCTACTCCTATACAGACCAATGCAGACCCCGGAGGCCTTGTCTACTCCCGTTTTTTTTAAAAAAAGAAGTTGAGATCGGAGCAGAGGTCTACTCTCATAGAGTCCTATGGGGACCCGGGAGGCCTGGTCTACTCCCGTTTTTTTTTTTTTAAAGTTGAGATCGGAGCCCAGGTCTACTCTTATAGATTTTAATGGGGATCCGGGAGTCCTGGTCTACTCTCTTTTTTTAAAAAAAAGTTCAGATCGGAGCCCAGATCTATTCCTATTGATATCAATGGGAACCCGGGAGTCCTGGTGTACTCCCTTTTTTTTTTTTTTTTTAAGAAGTTGAGATCGGAGCCCAGGTCTTCAGCCATAGAGTCCTATGGGGACCCGGGAGGCCTGGTCTACTCCCTTTTTTAAAAAAAGAGTTCAGAACGGAGCCCAAGTCTACTCATATACAGACCATTGCGGACCCCGGAGGCCTTGTCTGCTCCCATTTTTTTTTAAAAAAGAAGTTGAGATCGGAGCCCAGGTCTACTCTCATAGAGTCCTATGGGGACCCGGGAGGCCTGGTCTACTCCCGTTTTTTTTAAAAAAAGAAGTTGAGATCGGAGCCCAGGTCTACTCCCATAGAGTCCAATGGGGACCCGGGAGGCCTGGTCTACTGCGTTTTTTTATAGGTAAAATGGAGGCCACATCGACTCTTGTATTTTAGCAGGTAAAATGGAGGCCAGATCAACTCCCGTTTTTTTTTTTTTTCCAAGTGCTGAACGGAGTCCAGGTCTACTCCTATAGATTTCAATAGGGACCCGGGGGGCCTGGTCTACTCCCGGTTTTTTTTAAAAGTTCAGAACGGAGCCCAGGTCTACTCTCATAGAGTCCAATGGGGACCCGGGAGGCCTGGTCTACTCCCGGTTGTTTTTTTGTTTTTTTTTTAAAGAAGTTTAGATCGGAGGCCAGGTCTACTCCTATAGATTTCAAAGGGAACCAGGAGTCCTGAACTAATCCCGTTTTTTTTTTTTTTTTAAAGAAGTTCAGATCGGAGGCCTGGTCTACTCCCTTTTTTAAGAAAAAAGTTCAGAACGGAGCTCAGCTCTACTCCTATACAGACCAATGCAGACCCCGGAGGCCTTGTCTACTCCCGTTTTTTTTAAAAAAAGAAGTTGAGATCGGAGCCCAGGTCTACTCTCATAGAGTCCTATGGGGACCCGGGAGGCCTGGTCTACTCTCTTTTTTTTAAAAAAAGTTCAGATCGGAGCCCAGATCTATTCCTATTGATATCAATGGGAACCCGGGAGTCCTGGTCTACTCCCGTTGTTTTTTTTTTTAAGAAGTTGAGATCGGAGCCCAGGTCTTCTGCCATAGAGTCCTATGGGGACCCGGGAGGCCTGGTCTACTCCCTTTTTAAAAAAAGGAGTTCAGAACAGAGCCCAAGTCTACTCCTATAAAGACTATTGTGGACCCCGGAGGCCTTGTGTACTCCCGTTTTTTTTAAAAAAAGAAGTTGAGATCGGAGCCCAGGTCTACTCTCATAGAGTCCTATGGGGACCCGGGAGGCCTGGTCTACTCCCGTTTTTTTTAAAAAAAGAAGTTGAGATCGGAGCCCAGGTCTACTCCCATAGAGTCCAATGGGGACCCGGGAGGCCTGGTCTACTGCGTTTTTTTATAGGTAAAATGGAGGCCACATCGACTCTTGTATTTTAGCAGGTAAAATGGAGGCCAGATCAACTCCCGTTTTTTTTTTTTTTCCAAGTGCTGAACGGAGTCCAGGTCTACTCCTATAGATTTCAATAGGGACCCGGGGGGCCTGGTCTACTACCGGTTTTTTTTAAAAGTTCAGAACGGAGCCCAGGTCTACTCTCATAGAGTCCAATGGGGACCCGGGAGGCCTGGTCTACTCCCGGTTGTTTTTTTGTTTTTTTTTTAAAGAAGTTTAGATCGGAGGCCAGGTCTACTCCTATAGATTTCAAAGGGAACCAGGAGTCCTGAACTAATCCCGTTTTTTTTTTTTTTTTTAAAGAAGTTCAGATCGGAGGCCTGGTCTACTCCCTTTTTTAAGAAAAAAGTTCAGAACGGAGCTCAGCTCTACTCCTATACAGACCAATGCAGACCCCGGAGGCCTTTTCTACTCCCGTTTTTTTTAAAAAAAGAAGTTGAGATCGGAGCCCAGGTCTACTCTCATAGAGTCCTATGGGGACCCGGGAGGCCTGGTCTTCTCTCTTTTTTTAAAAAAAAGTTCAGATCGGAGCCCAGATCTATTCCTATTGATATCAATGGGAACCCGGGAGTCCTGGTCTACTCCCGTTGTTTTTTTTTTTAAGAAGTTGAGATCAGAGCCCAGGTCTTCTGCCATAAAGTCCTATGGGGACCCGGGAGGCCTGGTCTACTCCCTTTTTAAAAAAAGGAGTTCAGAACAGAGCCCAAGTCTACTCCTATAAAGACTATTGCGGACCCCGGAGGCCTTGTGTACTCCCGTTTTTTTTAAAAAAAGAAGTTGAGATCGGAGCCCAGGTCTACTCTCATAGAGTCCTATAGGGACCCGGGAGGCCTGGTCTACTCCCGTTGTTTTTTTTTTTAAGAAGTTGAGATCGGAGCCCAGATCTACTGCCATAGAGTCCAATGGGGACCCGGGAGGCCTGGTCTACTGCGTTTTTTTATAGGTAAAATGGAGGCCAGATCGACTCTTGTATTTTAGCAGGTAAAATGGAGGCCAGATCAACTCCCGTTTTTTTTTTCTTTTCCAAGTGCTGAACGGAGTCCAGGTCTACTCCTATAGATTTCAATAGGGACCCGGGGGGCCTGGTCTACTCCCGGTTTTTTTTAAAAGTTCAGAACGGAGCCCAGGTCTACTCTCATAGAGTCCAATGGGGACTCGGGAGGCCTGGTCTACTCCCGGTTTTTTTTTTGTTTTGTTTTAAGGAAGTTGAGATCGGAGGCCACGTCTACTCCTGTAGATTTCAAAGGGAACCAGGAGGCCTGAACTAATCTTGTTTTTTTTTTTTTTAAAGAAGTTCAGATCGGAGCACAGGTCTACTCGCATAGAGTCCATTGGGGACCCGGGAGGCCTGGTCTACTCCCTTTTTTAAGAAAAAAGTTCAGAACGGAGCCCAGGTCTACTCCTATACAGACCAATGCGGACCCCGGAGGCCTTGTCTAGTCCCGTTTTTTTTTTTTTTTAAAGTTGAGATCGGAGCCCAGGTCTACTCTCATAGAGTCCTATGGGGACCCGGGAGTCCTGGTCTACTCTCTTTTTTTAAAAAAAAGTTCAGATCGGAGCCCAGATCTATTTCTATTGATATCAATGGGAACCCGGGAGTCCTGGTCTACTCCCGTTTTTTTTTTTTTTTAAGAAGTTGAGATCGGAGCCCAGGTCTTCTGCCATAGAGTCCTATGGGGACCCGGGAGGCCTGGTCTACTCCCTTTTTAAAAAAAGGAGTTCAGAACGGAGCCCAAGTTTACTCCTAAACAGACCATTGCGGACCCCGGAGGCCTTGTCTACTCCCGTTTTTTTTTAAAAAAGAAGTTGAGATCGGAGCCCAGGTCTACTGCCATAGAGTCCTATGGGGACCCGGGAGGCCTGGTCTACTCCCGTTGTTTTTTTTTTTTTAAGAAGTTGAGATCGGAGCTTAGATCTACTGCCATAGAGTCCAATGGGGACCCGGGAGGCCTGGTCTACTGCCTTTTTTATAGGTAAAATGGAGGCCAGATCGACTCTTGTATTTTAGCAGGTAAAATGGAGCCCAGATCGGAGCCCAGATCTATTCCTATTGATATCAAAGGGAACCCGGGAGTCCTGGTCTACTCCTGTTGTTTTTTTCTTTTAAGAAGTTGAGATCGGAGCCCAGGTCTACTGCCATAGAGGACCCGGGAGGCCTGGTCTACTCTTGTTGTTGTTTTTTTTAAGAAGTTGAGATCGGAGCCCAGATCTACTGATATAGAGTCCAATGGGGACCCGGGAGGCCTGGTCTACTGTGTTTTTTTATAGGTAAAATGGAGTCCAGATCGACTCTTGTATTTTAGCAGGTAAAATGGAGGCCAGATCAACTCCCGTTTTTTTTTTCTTTTCCAAGTGCTGAACGGAGTCCAGGTCTACCCTTATAGATTTCAATAGGGACCCGGGGGGCCTGGCCTACTCCCGTTTTTTTTTAAAAGTTTAGAACGGAGCCCAGGTCTACTCTCATAGAGTCCAATGGGGACCCGGGAGGCCTGGTCTACTCCCGGTTGTTTTTTTGTTTTTTTTTAAAGAAGTTGAGATCGGAGGCCAGGTCTACTCCTATAGATTTCAAAGGGAACCAGGAGGCCTGAACTAATCCCATTTTTTTTTTTTTAAAGAAGTTCAGATCGGAGCACAGGTCTACTCGCATAGAGTCCAATGGGGACCCGGGAGTTTTGGTCTACTCTCTTTTTTAAGAAAAAAGTTCAGAACGGAGCCCAGGTCTACTCCTATACAGACCAATGCGGACCCCGGAGGCCTTGTCTACTCCCGTTTTTTTTTAAAAAAGAAGTTGAGATCGGAGCCCCGGTCTACTCTCATAGATTTTAATGGGGACCCGGGAGGCCTGGTCTACTCCCGTTTTTTTAAAAAAAGAGTTGAGATCGGAGCCCAGGTCTACTCTTATAGATTTCAATGTGGACCCGAGAGGCCTGGTCTACTCCCGTTTTTTTTTAAAAAAGTTGAGATCGGAGCCCAGGTCTACTCTTATAGATTTTAATGGGGACCCGGGAGTTTTGGTCTACTCTTTTTTTTAAAAAAATGTTCAGATCGGAGCCCAGATCTATTCCTATTGATATCAATGGGAACCTGGGAGTCCTGGTGTACTCCCGTTGTTTTTTTTTTTAAGAAGTTGAGATCGGAGCCCAGATCTACTGCCATAGAGTCCAATGGGGACCCGGGAGGCCTGGTCTACTGCGTTTTTTTATAGGTAAAATGGAGGCCAGATCGATTCTTGTATTTTATTAGGTAAAATGGAGGCCAGATCAACTCCCATTTTTTCTATCTTCTCCAAGTGCTGAACGGAGTCCAGGTCTACTCCTATAGATTTCAATAGGGACCCGGGGGGCCTGGTCTGCTCCCGTTTTTTTTAAAAAAAGAAGTTGAGATCGGAGCCCAGGTCTACTCTTATAGATTTTAATGGGTACCCAGCAGTCCTGGTCTACTCCCTTTTTTTTAAAAAAAGTTCAGATCGGAGCCCAGATCTATTCCTATTGATATCAAAGGGAACCCGGGAGTCCTGGTCTACTCCCGTCGTTTTTTTTTTTAAGAAGTTGAGATCGGAGCCCAGGTCTACTGCCAAAGAGTCCTATGGGGTCCCTGGAGGCCTGGTCTACTGCGTTTTTTTATAGGTAAAATAGAGGCCAGATCGACTCTTGTATTTTAGGAGGTAAAATGGAGGCCAGATCAACTCCCGTTTTTTCTTTCTTTTCCAAGTGCTGAACGGAGTCCAGGTCTACTCCTATAGATTTCAATAGGGACCCGGGGGGCCTGGTCTACTCCCATTTTTTTTTAAAAAAGTTGAGATCGGAGCCCAGGTCTACTCTTATAGATTTTAATGGGTACCCGGGAGTCCTGGTCTACTCTCTTTTTTTAAAAAAAAAGTTCAGATCGGAGCTCAGATCTATTCCTATTGATATCAAAAGGAACCCGGGAGTCCTGGTCTACTCCCGTTGTTTTTTTTTTTTTAAGAAGTTGAGATCGGAGGCCAGGTCTACTCCTATAGATTTCAAAGGGAACCAGGAGTCCTGAACTAATCCCGTTTTTTTTTTTTTTTTTAAAGAAGTTCAGATCGGAGCACAGGTCTACTCGCATTGAGTCCAATGGGGATCCGGGAGGCCTGGTCTACTCCCTTTTTTAAGAAAAAAGTTCAGAACAGAGCCCAGGTCTACTCCTATACAGACAAATGCGGACCCCGGAGGCCTGGTCTACTCCCGTTTTTTTTAAAAAAAGAAGTTGAGATCGGAGCCCAGGTCTACTCTCATAGAGTCCTATGGGGACCCGGGAGGCCTGGTCTACTCCCGTTGTTGTTTTTTTTAAGAAGTTGAGATCGGAGCCCAGATCTACTGCCATAGAGTCCAATGGGGACCCGGGAGGGCTTGTCTACTGCGTTTTTTTATAGGTAAAATGGAGGCCAGATCGACTCTTGTATTTTAGCAGGTAAAATGGAGGCCAGATCAACTCCCGTTTTTTTTTTCTTTTCCAAGTGCTGAACGGAGTCCAGGTCTACTCCTATAGATTTCAATACGGACCCGGGGGGCCTGGTCTACTCCCGGTTTTTTTTCAAAGTTCAGAAAGGAGCCCAGGTCTACTCTCATAGAGTCCAATGGGGACCCGGGAGGCCTGGTCTACTCCCGGGTGTTTTTTTGTTTTTTTTTAAAGAAGTTGAGATCGGAGGCCAGGTCTACTGCCATAGAGTCCTATGGGGACCCGGGAGGCCTGGTCTACTCCCTTTTTAAAGAAAAAAGTTCAGAACAGAGCCCAGGTCTACTCCTATACAGACAAATGCCGACTATTTATACAGAGCCCAGGTCTACTCCTATACAGACAAATGCAGATCTATTCCTATTGATATCAAAGGGAACCCGGGAGTCCTGGTCTTCTCCCGTTGTTTTTTTTTTTTAAGAAGTTGAGATCGGAGGCCAGGTCTACTCCCATAGATTTCAAAGGGAACCAGGAGTCCTGGTCTACTTCGTTTTTTTATAGGTAAAATGGAGGCCAGATCGATTCTTGTATTTTATTAGGTAAAATGGAGGCCAGATCAACTCCCGTTTTTTTTTTCTTTTCCAAGTGCTGAACGGAGTCCAGGTCTACTCCTATAGATTTCAATAGGGACCCGGGGGGCCTGGTCTGCTCCCATTTCTTTTAAAAAAAGAAGTTGAGATCGGAGCCCAGGTCTACTCTTATAGATTTTAATGGGTACCCGGGAGTCCTGGTCTACTCCCTTTTTTTAAAAAAAAGTTCAGATCGGAGCCCAGATCTATTCCTATTGATATCAAAGGGAACCCGGGAGTCCTGGTCTACTCCCTTTCTTTTTTTTTTTTTTAAGAAGTTGAGATCGGAGCCCAGGTCTACTGCCATAGAGTCCTATGGGGTCCCGGGAGGCCTGGTCTACTGCGTTTTTTTATAGGTAAAATGGAGGCCAGATCGACTCTTGTATTTTTGCAGGTAAAATGGAGGACAGATAACTCCCATTTTTTTTTTCTTTTCCAAGTGCTGAACGGAGTCCAGGTCTACTCCTATAGATTTCAATAGGGACCCGGGGGGCCTGGTCTACTCCCGTTTTTTTAAAAAAAAGACGTTGAGATCGGAGCCCAGGTCTACTCTTATAGATTTTAATGGGTACCCGTGAGTCCTGGTCTACTCTCTTTTTTTAAAAATGTTCAGATCGGAGCCCAGATCTATTTCTATTGATATCAAAAGGAACCCAACAGTCCTGGTCTACTCCCGTTGTTTTTTTTTTTTTAAAAAGTTGAGATCGGAGGCCAGGT
Source organism: Lepidodactylus listeri (assembly GCA_029233225.1). NCBI lineage: Eukaryota > Metazoa > Chordata > Lepidosauria > Squamata > Gekkonidae > Lepidodactylus > Lepidodactylus listeri. The sequence continues at coordinate 697,485 of JARCFY010000032.1, forward strand.
CTACTCCTATAGATTTCAAAGGGAACCAGGAGTCCTGAACTAATCCTGTGTGTTTGTTTTTTTTAAAGAAGTTCAGATCGGAGCACAGGTCTACTCGCATTGAGTCCAATGGGGATCCGGGAGGCCTTGTCTACTCCCTTTTTTAAGAAAAACGTTCAGAACAGAGCCCAGGTCTACTCTTATACAGACAAATGCGGACCCCGGAGGCCTGGTCTACTCCCGTTTTTTTAAAAAAAAGAAGTTGAGATCGGAGCCCAGGTCTACTCTCATAGAGTCCTCTAGGGACCCGGGAGGCCTGGTCTACTCCCGTTTTTTTTTTAAAAAGTTGAGATCGGAGCCCAGGTCTACTCTTATAGATTTTAATGGGGACCCGGGAGTTTTGGTCTACTCTCTTTTTTTTTTAAATGTTCAGATCGGAGCCCAGATCTATTCCTGTTGATATCAAAAGTTTATAGGTAAAATGGAGGCCAGATCGACTCTTGTATTTTAGCAGGTAAAATGGAGGCCAGATCAACTCCCGTTTTTTTTTCTTTTCCAAGTGCTGAACGGAGTCCAGGTCTACTCCTATAGATTTCAATAGGGACCCGGGGGGCCTGGTCTACTCCCGGTTTTTTTTAAAAGTTCAGAACGGAGCCCAGGTCTACTCTCATAGAGTCCAATGGGGACCCGGGAGGCCTGGTCTACTCCCGGTTTTTTTTTTTTTTTTTTTTAAAGAAGTTGAGATCAGAGGCCAGGTCTACTTCTATAGATTTCAAAGGGAACCAGGAGGCCTGAACTAATCCCGTTTTTTTTTTTTTTAAAGAAGTTCAGATCGGAGCACAGGTCTACTCGCATAGAGTCCAATGGGGACCCGGGAGTTTTGGTCTACTCTCTTTCTTTAAAAAAAAGTTCAGATTGGAGCCCAGATCTATTCCTATTGATATCAATGGGAACCCGGGAGTCCTGGTGTACTCCCGTTGTTTTTTTTTTTTAAGAAGTTGAGATCGGAGCCCAGCTCTACTGCCATAGAGTCCTATGGGGACCCGGGAGTCCTGGTGAACTCCCGTTGTTGTTTTTTTTACGAAGTTGAGATCGGAGCCCAGATCTACTGCCATAGAGTCCAATGGGGACCCGGGAGGCCTGGTCTACTCCCGGGTGTTTTTTTGTTTTTTTTTAAAGAAGTTGAGATCGGAGGCCAGGTCTACTGCCATAGAGTCCTATGGGGACCCGGGAGGCCTGGTCTAGTCCCGTTTTTTTTTTTTTTAAAGTTGAGATCGGAGTCCAGGTCTACTCTTATAGATTTTAATGGGGACCCGGGAGTTTTGGTCTACTCTCTTTTTTTTAAAAATGTTCAGATCGGAGCCCAGATCTATTCCTATTGATATCAATGGGAACCTGGGAGTCCTGGTGTACTCCTATTGTTTTTTTTTTTTAAGAAGTTGAGATCGGAGCCCAGATCTACTGCCATAGAGTCCAATGGGGACCCGGGAGGCCTGGTCTACTGCGTTTTTTTATAGGTAAAATGGAGGCCAGATCGATTCTTGTATTTTATTAGGTAAAATGGAGTCCAGATCGACTCTTGTATTTTTGCAGGTAAAACGGAGGCCAGATAACTCCCTTTTTTTTTTTCTTTTCCAAGTGCTGAACGGAATCCAGGTCTACTCCTATAGATTTCAATAGGGACCCGGGGGGCCTGGTCTACTCCCGTTTTTTTTAAAAAAAGACGTTGAGATCGGAGCCCAGGTCTACTCTTATAGATTTTAATGGGTACCCGTGAGTCCTGGTCTACTCTCTTATTTTTTAAAAAAGTTCAGATCGGAGCCCAGATCTATTTCTATTGATATCAAAAGGAACCCAACAGTCCTGGTCTACTCCCGTTGTTTTTTTTTTTTAAGAAGTTGAGATCGGAGCCCAGGTCTTCTGCCATAGAGTCCTATGGGGACCCGGGAGGCCTGGTCTACTCCCTTTTTTAAAAAAAGGAGTTCAGAACGGAGCCCAAGTTTACTCCTATACAGACCATTGCGGACCCCGGAGGCCTTGTCTACTCCCGTTTTTTTAAAAAAAAGAAGTTGAGATCGGAGCCCAGGTCTACTGCCATAGAGTCCTATGGGGACCTGGGAGGCCTGGTCTACTCCCGTTGTTTTTTTTTTTTAAGAAGTTGAGATCGGAGCCCAGATCTACTGCCATAGAGTCCAATGGGGACCCGGGAGGCCTGGTCTACTGCCTTTTTTATAGGTAAAATGGAGGCCAGATCGACTCTTGTATTTTAGCAGGTAAAATGGAGGCCAGATCAACACCCGTTTTTTTTTTCTTTTCCAAGTGCTGAACGGAGTCCAGGTCTACTCCTATAGATTTCAATAGGGACCCGGGAAGCCTGGTCTACTCCCATTTTTTTTTAAAAAAGAAGTTGAGATCGGAGCCCAGGTCTACTCTTATAGATTTTAATGGGTACCCGGGAGTCCTGGTCTACTCTTTTTTTTTTAAAAAAAAGTTCAGATCGGAGCCCAGATCTATTCCTATTGATATCAAAGGGAACCCAGGAGTCCTGGTCTACTCCCGTTGTTTTTTTTTTTTAAGAAGTTGAGATCGGAGCCCACGTCTACTGCCATAGAGTCCTATGGGGACCCGGGAGGCCTGGTCTACTCCCGTTGTTTTTTTTTTTAAGAAGTTGAGATCGGAGCCCAGATCTACTGCCATAGAGTCCAATGGGGACCCGGGAGGCCTGGTCTACTGCGTTTTTTTATAGGTAAAATGGAGGCCAGATCGACTCTTGTATTTTAGCAGGTAAAATGGAGGCCAGATCAACTCCCGTTTTTTTTTTCCTTTCCAAGTGCTGAACGGAATCCTGGTCTACTCCTATAGATTTCAATAGGGACCCGGGGGGCCTGGTCTACTCCTGGTTTTTTTTAAAAGTTCAGAACGGAGCCCAGGTCTACTCTCATAGAGTCCAATGGGGACCCGGGAGGCCTGGTCTACTCCCGGTTGTTTTTTTGTTTTTTTAAAAAAAGTTGAGATCGGAGGCCAGGTCTACTCCTATAGATTTCAAAGGGAACCAGGAGGCCTGAACTAATCCCGTTTTTTTTTTAAAAAAGAAGTTCAGATCGGAGAACAGGTCTACTCGCATAGAGTCCAATGGGGACCCGGGAGGCCTGGTCTACTCCCTTTTTTAAGAAAAAAGTTCAGAACGGAGCCCAGGTCTACTCCTATACAGACCAATGCGGACCCCGGAGGCCTTGTCTACTCCCGTTTTTTTTTAAAAAAGAAGTTGAGATCGGAGCCCAGGTCTACTCTCATAGAGTCCTTTGGGGACCCGGGAGGCCTGGTCTACTCCCGTTTTTTTTAAAAAAAGTTGAGATCGGAGCCCAGGTCTACTCTTATATATTTTAATGGGGACCCGGGAGTCCTGGTCTACTCTCTTTTTTTAAAAAAAATGTTCAGATCGGAGCCCACATCTATTCCTATTGATATCAATGGGAACCCGGGAGTCCTGGTCTACTCCCGTTGTTTTTTTTTTTAAGAAATTGAGATCGGAGCCCAGGTCTACTCGCATAGAGTCCAATGGGGACCCGGGAGGCCTGGTCTACTCTCTTTTTAAAAAAAGGAGTTCAGAACGGAGCCCAAGTCTACTCCTATACAGACCAATGCGGACCCCGGAGGCCTTGTCTACTCCCGTTTTTCTAAAAAAAATAAGTTGAGATCGGAGCCCAGGTCTACTCTCATAGAGTCCTATGGGGACCCGGGAGGCCTGGTCTACTCCTGTTTTTTTTTTTTTTTAAGAAGTTGAGATCGGAGCCCAGATCTACTGCCATAGATTCCAATGGGGATCCGGGAGGCCTGGTCTACTGCGTTTTTTTATAGGTAAAATGGAGGCCAGATCGACTCTTGTGTTTTAGCAGGTAAAATGGAGGCCAGATCAACTCCCGTATTTTTCTACTCTCTTTTTTTTAAAAAAAGTTCAGATCGGAGCCCAGATCTATTCCTATTGATATCAATGGGAACTTGGGAGTCCTGATCTGCTCCCGTTGTTTTTTTTTTTAAGAAGTTGAGATCGGAGCCCAGCTCTTCTGCCATAGAGTCCTATATGGACCCGGGAGGCCTGGTCTACTCCCTTTTTAAAAAAAGGAGTTCAGAACGGAGCCCAAGTCTACTCCTATACAGACCAATGCGGACCCCGGAGGCCTTGTCTACTCCCGTTTTTTTTAAAAAAAGAAGTTGAGATCGGAGCCCAGATCTACTGCCATAGAGTCCAAAGGGGACCCGGCAGGCCTGGTCTACTGCGTTTTTTTATAGGTAAAATGGAGGCCAGATCGTTTCTTGTATTTTAGCAGGTAAAATGGAGGCCAGATCAAATCCCTTTTTTTTTTCTTTTCCAAGTGCTGAACGGAGTCCAGGTCTACTCCTATAGATTTCAATAGGGACCCGGTGTCAGAATCTGCCAATTCATACAATATATTAGTCAGGCCTAGGCTTAGTTTCTTGCATGCATGCCTTTCACTATCCTATGTATCTATCATGTATTGGGGTCTATGTAACCATGATGTATTATGCCTGTCCAGGCCAGGAGGGTGACAACAATGATTTGCGAGAACAAGGAGGCCTCACATCCCTGCCTCCGCATTCCAGCTGCTCCGGCAGGAACTTCAAGGGAGGACGCCTCTCATCTCTTATCACATGCAAAGAACCTTGGAGCCATTGATTGTTATGTGAACTCGCAACATCTGAGGGGTCTGGTTTGGGAGAGGAAATTTACTGCTTAACACCTCACTTTTTTCCTGTGAGAACCAAACGGTCAGGACACCTTTTAGCCCGCCAATTTTCCCTTAAGGGGATTGGCTATCTATGGGTAATTCAAACTCCTTGGAATGGTATAATAGACCCGCTTGTATAATTTGTCTCATCTCTGACAATAACCCGAGATGCTGTACTAATGTAGGAATTGGGAATAAAGAACTGTGGTTAACCAACCAAGATCTGATCCTTGACTACTTTGAGTAGAACTCTCACAGATTGTCAGAGATCTCTGACTGGGACTCAGCCGTTCCTGACCATGTCAGATGACGACACGGTCCCCCTCAACCCTACCCCTGAAGATGTTCCCGTTACCTTGAAGGATCAGGGGAACGGTGGTGGTGGCGACGGAGGAGGCACCGAAGTGCCGGTGACTACGAGCCAGGGGGCTCACTACATCCCGCGCCTACCTCCTCATCAGAGCGTGACCCCCAAGTACGCCTGGAGCCATTTCGGTCGTCGGACCGTGGATTCGTGGGTGCACGATCGGAAAGGGGCACGGGTTTCGTTCGCTGGAGACCCGCTCGATCGAGGGAGACCGAGCTACCTGGGAGACGACTGCGAGCCGATCTACCGTGGAGAGCCGCGTCGCCCGCCGTTCGAAGGAGAGGGGACAGGTCCGTATGGGCCCGATCCGTACCGAGAGGAGCAGATGCCCCACTTGGATCAGATGATGGGAGAGTTACGACTCCAACTCACCGCAGAACTACGCGAATTGGCCCTCGATCTCCAGCACCAGTTTCGAGACGCTATGAGGGTAGTGCAAGGAGCTCTCCCCGGTCAGGGGATAGGAGTTCAGCAACCGCCAGCGGCGCCTGGAGGGGTCCCGATTCAGCCTCAGGTGCCCGCTCTGCTGGCACAGCCAGTCCCGCCAGTCGTCCCGGCCCCGGGGCCGGGGCCCGCCCCAGCACCCGCCCCGGTCCCGGTCGCCCCAGCCGTCCGCCCAGCCCCCTCCGACCCTCTGACGACTACTTTCGATGGGGACCCGGAGAAGCTGCGTTTTTTCATGTTGGAGATAGAGAGGTTCCTGGACAGCTGGGGCCACCTCTATCCCACCGAGAGAGAACGGATTGGTTACATCGGTTCCAAGCTGAAAGACACCGCCAGCGATTGGTACGTGAGCCTGCACGACTCCCCAGGACCTGAGCTGCGTTCATTGAACAACTTCATGTGGGCCCTCCGTCATCAGTTTGAAGACCCCCTGGGTGAGGAAAAGGCCCGTAATCAACTGCGGAAGCTGTTCCAGGGGAGATCGACGGTGAGGGATTACACCGATAAGTTTCGGCGCATCGCGGCCAAGATCCACGGCTGGCCGGAGGAGCTATTCATGGAGAAGTACTGGGAGGGCCTTAACCCAGAAATCTACGAGACCGTGCTGCTGGGGGGCCGCCCGGGCACGTTGGCCACCTGGATGAGAGCCGCGACCGACATGGAAGAAAGGTTCACCTTGATCAAAATGGGGTCCTTGGCTACGGTGGCCAGCAAAGCAGCCCTGAGAGCGAAGCCACGGCCCAGCGTACAAGACGTCCGAGATGCCCGGTTCCGGCAAGGGCTGTGCATGAAATGTGGGGAGAGTGGCCACCTCGCCTCCGCCTGCCCGAGAGGGGGAGGGAGAGGCCCGAAGACCTCGACGCCGGTGGCAGGGAGCACCCCTAGCCGCGGTAAAACACCGATTAAGCCCCGGGCGTTGCAGCTGGAGGGAGCTACTAGTGATCAGGGGGAGCTGGAGCTGATGGAGACGCAGATGTCGGGAAACTCCAACGACCTGCAGTGAGCGGCGCCGAACTGCAGGTCCCCCGCCAAGAAGCGCCATCTCCGGTGAGCATCCCTGGGCCCCTATTATATATGGTAGTGACTGTGGTGACCCCTGGATCAGGTACCCACATGAGGGTCCGCGCATTAATTGACTCTGGGTGTGCGCGGGACCTGATTAGCCCATTAGTAGTGGAGGGGTTAGGACCAAAGGTTACCCCACTGGTGGAACCTCTAAAGTTTACTCAAATGGATGGGTCCGAGATGAAGGAGGAGTGCATAGCAGAGACTGAGAGCCTGATTGTGGGGACGGGGGAACATTGGGAGAAGCGAGCTTTTGTCATCACCCCAAATGCCCAGTTCCCTATGGTGTTGGGAAGTCCCTGGATCAGTGCGCACGACCCCTATATTAAATGGAGCGAAGGGAAGATCTCTTGGGTAGACGAACGCTGCCTCACGCACAGATGGGACCTGGAGTGGGGACCCGGACCGCCGATCACTCCTCCCCCGGCCCCCGCGCTCGCCCTCACCCCCACCCTGGTGCCTAAAGAGTATAGAGACTTGTTGGAAGTATTCAGCGAGACCGAGGCGGATGAGCTACCCCCTCACCGACTGTCGGACTGTGCTATCGAGCTACTCCCAGGGGAGAAACTCCCGAAGGGGAAACTGTACTCTATGAGCCCTTTAGAACGGGAAGAGCTGCGAAAGTTCCTGGACAAAAATCTAGCGCGCGGCTTCATCCGCCCAGCCAAGTCCCCCTTTGCCGCGCCGGTGCTGTTCAGGAAGAAAAAGGACGGGTGTTTGCGATTATGCACTGACTATAGGGGACTGAATGCGGTCTCCACCACCAACGCTTACCCCCTCCCTTTAATAAAGGACCTGTTGGCGGAAGCCGCTAAGGGGAAGGTTTTTACCAAGCTGGATTTACGAGATGCCTATTTCAGGGTGCGCATCCGGGAGGGGGACGAATCCAAGACTGCCTTTAATACCCCCCTGGGACAATTCGAGTACCTAGTGATGCCGTTCGGCTTAAGTGGCGCGTCCGGGGTCTTTATGAGTTTAATTAATGAAGTGTTGCACAAGCACCTATTTAAAGGAGTGTTATGTTACATAGATGATATCTTGATCTATTCTACTGATAAGAAAGAGCATGTGAAACTAGTCAGGGAAGTCCTTGCCACCTTGCTGCGAAACCAGCTCTATGTTAAGTTATCCAAGTGTGAATTCCATCGTGAGTCAGTGGACTTCCTGGGCTATCGCATTTCTCAGAAGGGTCTGGAGATGGACCCAGCTAAGGTGGAGGCGGTGGTGCAATGGGAGGCTCCGCGAACGAGAAAACAACTGCAGAGCCTATTAGGATTTTGCAACTTCTACCGAACCTTCATAAAAGACTTTGCTAGGGTTACTCTCCCCTTAACGGACTTACTAAAAACTAAGGGGAGGGGGCCCGAGGCGGGGAAGCCAGGAGAAAAGATTGCCTGGAACGGGGAGTGTCAGAGGGCGTTTGAGACCTTAAAGACTCTTTTTACTTCCGAGCCCATCCTAGCACACCCTGATGAAACCAAAGAATTCATAATCCATGTAGACGCGTCCGATGTAGCCATGGGGGGGGCTATATTGCAAAGCGGGCCGGAAGGGAAACTACACCCACTGGCTTACATTTCGAAAAAATTTAACGACACGGAGAGGAATTGGTCGGTTTGGGACAAAGAGGCAGCGGCTATTAGGTTGGCGCTCACTACGTGGCGGCATTGGTTGGAGGGCGCGCAAACCCCGTTCGAAATATGGACTGATCATAAAAATCTGGAGGCGCTGCGCACTCAGAGATCCCTCAACGCCAAACAACTGCGGTGGGCTGATTTTTTCTCCAAGTTTAACTTTGTGCTTAAGCATTTTCCTGGGAAGGCTAACTCCTTGGCAGACGCACTGTCCAGATTGCCCCAACATGAGAGTGTCAAGGAGGAGGTGTTCGATTCCATGTTCTCCCCCCAGCAATTGGGGGGGGCAGTAGTCACTCGGAGCCAAGATAAGAAGATTGGACATTGGGAAATGTGATTGGGGGGGGGATTATGCTCCCGAAGAGGTGGAAGAATTAGAGGCTTTGGAGGGATGCTCCAAGAGAGAAGATCAGTGTTGGCTTCATGGAGACAAACTAGTGGTGCCAAGGGTCAAACGTAAGGAGATATTGTTGACCTGCCACTCCTCTAAACTAGCAGGGCATTTTGGATTCCTAAAAATGCTTAATTTAATCCAGCGTCAATTCTGGTGGCCGCGCATGCGCCGAGACGTCTCAGACTTCGTCTCGGCTTGCCAAACTTGCTTAATGTGCAAGAAGCGGGGGGGGGAAGGTTCCTGGACTGTTGCACCCGCTACCCACCCCTTCTCGCCCCTGGGAGGCCATAGCCATGGACTTTATCACCAATTTACCCCCCTCCAAGGGGAAAACGGTTATTTGGGTGGTGGTAGACACGTTTTCAAAGCAAGCGCATTTCACCCCCTTCAAGCAATTGCCCACCGCCAAAGGGATGGCCAAAGCTTTCTTTAATCACGTGATAAAATTACACGCTTTTCCGAAGAGAGTGGTATCCGACAGGGGCAGTCAATTCGTTGCCAGCTTCTGGCGGGAGCTCCTGAAAATGATGGACATAGAACCAGCCCTGAGTTCGGGTTACCACCCAGAAACCGATGGCCAATCCGAACGAACTAATCAAATATTGGAGCAGTTTTTAAGATGTTACACCAATTATCACCAAGATAATTGGGTGGAATTATTGCCATTTGCAGAATATAGCTACAACAACGCAGTGCACTCTTCCACGGGAGTCTCTCCCTTCATGGCGGTAGGAGGTTTTGAAGGGAAACCATTGCCTACCATTGAGAATGTTCCCAGTGCTTCCCCATCGGATTTTAAAAGTTGGTGGTCTAGCCTCCAAGACTCCTGGCCATTAATAGGCAAAGCACTGGACCAGGCAAAAGAGGATTATAAAAAATATGCTGACCGAGGACGAGCAGCAGGCTGGGATCTCCAACCCGGGGATTCTGTCTACCTCTCCACCAAGAATATCCATGGGTTGCAGCCCAGCAGAAAACTGGGATGGAAATATGTTGGACCCTATAAAGTGTTACGTAAAATATCGGATGTGTCTTTTGAACTGGAACTGCCTAAATCACTGAGTTCTGTACACCCTGTGTTTCATTTCAGCCTACTGAAGAAAGATCCTGGGCCGAATGCTTGGCATCCAGCTCCTCCAGTTCCTCCTCCACTGATGAAGGAGGGGGCCCCTCACTTCGAGATAACTGAAATCCTTGATTCCAAGATGCGGAGAGGCCGATTATATTACTTAGTTAGATGGCTGGATTTCGGCCCGGAACACAACGAATGGATTCGCTCAGAACATGTTCATGCTCCCAAACTGATAAAATTGTTTCATAAAATGTTTCCTGATAAAGCTAGGTGAAGTGAATTATGAGGAGGGCAGAGTGTCAGAATCTGCCAATTCAGACAATATATTAGTCAGGCCTAGGCTTAGTTTCTTGCATGCATGCCTTTCACTATCCTATGTATCTATCATGTATTGGGGTCTATGTAACCATGATGTATTATGCCTGTCCAGGCCGGGAGGGTGACAACAATGATTTGCGAGAACAAGGAGGCCTCACATCCCTGCCTCCGCATTCCAGCTGCTCCGGCAGGAACTTCAAGGGAGGACGCCTCTCATCTCTTATCACATGCAAAGAACCTTGGAGCCATTGATTGTTATGTGAACTCGCAACATCTGAGGGGTCTGGTTTGGGAGAGGAAATTTACTGCTTAACACCTCACTTTTTTCCTGTGAGAACCAAACAGTCAGGACACCTTTTAGCCCGCCAATTTTCCCTTAAGGGGATTGGCTATCTATGGGTAATTCAAACTCCTTGGAATGGTATAATAGACCCGCTTGTATAATTTGTCTCATCTCTGACAATAACCCGAGATGCTGTACTAATGTAGTACTAATGTACTAACTACTCTCTTATTTTTTAAAAAAGTTCAGATCGGAGCCCAGATCTATTCCTATTGATATCAATGGGAACCCGGGAGTCCTGGTCTACTCCCGTTGTTTTTTTTTTTAAGAAGTTGAGATCGGAGCCCAGATCTACTGCCATAGAGTCCAATGGGGACCCGGGAGGCCTGGTCTACTGCGTTTTTTTATAGGTAAAATGGAGGCCAGATCGACTCTTGTATTTTAGCAGGTAAAATGGAGGCCAGATCAACTCCCGTTTTTTTTTCTTTTCCAAGTGCTGAACGGAGTCCAGGTCTACTCCTATAGATTTCAATAGGGACCCGGGGGGCCTGGTCTACTCCCGGTTTTTTTTAAAAGTTCAGAACGGAGCCCAGGTCTACTCTCATAGAGTCCAATGGGGACCCGGGAGGCCTGGTCTACTCCCGGTTGTTTTTTTGTTTTTTTTTAAAGAAGTTCAGATTGGAGCACAGGTCTACCCGCATAGAGTCCAATGCGGACCCCGGAAACCTTGTCTACTCCCGTTTTTTTTAAAAAAAGTAGTTGAGATCGGAGCCCAGGTCTACTCTCATAGAGTCCTATGGGGACCCGGGAGGCCTGGTCTACTCCCTTTTTTTAAAAAAAAGAAGTTGAGATCGGAGCCCAGGTCTACTCTTATAGATTTTAATGGGGACCCGGGAGTCCTGGTCTACTCTCTTTTTTCAAAAAAAAGTTCAGATCGGAGCCCAGATCTATTCCTATTGAAATCAATGGGAACCCGGGAGTCCTGGTCTACTCCCGTTGTTTTTTTTTTTAAGAAGTTGAGATCGGAGCCCAGGTCTACTGCCATAAAGTCCTATGGGGACCCGGGAGGCCTGGTCTACTCCCTTTTAAAAAAAAGGAGTTCAGAACGGAGCCCAAGTCTACTCCTATAAAGACCAATGCGGACCCCGGAGGCCTTGTCTACTCCCGTTTTTTTTAAAAAAAGAAGTTGAGATCGGAGCCCAGATCTACTGCCATAGAGTCCAGTGGGGACCCGGGAGGCCTGGTCTACTGCGTTTTTTTGTAGGTAAAATGGAGGCCAGATCGACTCTTGTATTTTAGCAGGTAAAATGGAGGCCAGATCAACTCCAGTTTTTTTTTTCTTTTCCAAGTGCTGAACGGAGTCTAGGTCTACTCCTATAGATTTCAATAGGGACCCGGGGGGCCTGGTCTACTCCCGGTTTTTTTTAAAAGTTCAGAACGGAGCCCAGGTCTACTCTCAAAGAGTCCAATGGGGACCCGGGAGGCCTGGTCTACTCCCGGTTTTTTTTTTTGTTTTTTTTTAAAGAAGATCAGATCGGAGCACAGGTCTACTCGCATAGGGTCCAGTGTGGACCCCGGAGGCCTTGTCTACTCCCGTTTTTTTTAAAAAAAGTAGTTGAGATCGGAGCCCAGGTCTACTGCCATAGAGTCCAGTGGGGACCCGGGAGGCCTGGTCTACTGCGTTTTTTTATAGGTAAAATGGAGGCCAGATCGACTCTTGTATTTTAGCAGGTAAAATGGAGGCCAGATTAACTCCCGTTTTTTTTTTCTTTTCCAAGTGCTGAACGGAGTCCAGGTCTACTCCTATAGATTTCAATAGGGACCCGGGGGGCCTGGTCTACTCCCGGTTTTTTTTAAAAGTTCAGATCAGAGGACAGGTCTACTCGCACAGAGTCCAATGCGGACTCCGGAGGCCTTGTCGACTCCCGTTTTTTAAAAAATAAGTAGTTGAGATCGGAGCCCACGTCTACTCTCATAGTGTCCTATGGGGACCCGGGAGGCCTGGTCTACTCCCTTTTTTTTAAAAAAAGAAGTTGAGATCGGAGCCCAGGTCTACTCTTATAGATTTTAATGGGGACCCGGGAGTCCTGGTCTACTCTCTTTTTTTAAAAAAAGTTCAGATCGGAGCCCAGATCTATTCCTATTGATATCAATGGGAACCCGGGAGTCCTGGTCTACTCCCGTTGTTTTTTTTTTTAAGAAGTTGAGATCGGAGCCCAGGTCTACTGCCATAAAGTCCTATGGGGACCCGGGAGGCCTGGTCTACTCCCTTTTTAAAAAAACGAGTTCAGAACGGAGCCCAAGTCTACTCCTATAGAGACCAATGCGGACCCCGGAGGCCTTGTCTACTCCCGTTTTTTTTTAAAAAAGAAGTTGAGATCGGAGCCCAGATCTACTGCCATAGAGTCCAATGGGTACCCGGGAGGCCTGGTCTACTCCCGGTTGCTTTTTTTGTTTTGTTTTTTTAAAGAAGATCTGATCGGAGCACAGGTCTACTCGCATAGGGTCCAATGCGGCCTGGTCTACTGCGTTTTTTTGTGGGTAAAATGGAGGCCAGATCGACTCTTGTATTTTAGCAGGTAAAATGGAGGCCAGATCAACTCCCGTTTTTTTTTCTTTTCCAAGTGCTGAACGGAGTCCAGGTCTACTCCTATAGATTTCAATAGGGACCCGGGGGGCCTGGTCTATTCCCGGTTTTTTTTAAAGTTCAGAACGGAGCCCAGGTCTACTCTCATACAGTCCAATGGGGACCCGGGAGGCCTGGTCTACTCCCGGTTGCTTTTTTTGTTTTGTTTTTTAAAGAAGATCTGATCGGAGCACAGGTCCACTCGCATAGGGTCCAATGCGGACCCCGGAGGCCTTGTCTACTCCCGTTTTTTTTTAAAAAAGTAGTTGAGATCGGAGCCCAGGTCAACTCTCATAGAGTCCTATGGGGACCCGGGAGGCCTGGTCTACTCCCTTTTTTTAAAAAAAAAGAAGTTGAGATCGGAGCCCAGGTCTACTCTTATAGATTTTAATGGGGACCCGGGAGTCCTGGTCTACTCTCTTTTTTTAAAAAAAAGTTCAGATCGGAGCCCAGATCTATTCCTATTGATATCAATGGGAACCCGGAAGTCCTGGTCTACTCCCATTGTTGTTTTTTTTAAGAAGTTGAGATTGGAGCCCAGGTCTACTGCCATAGAGTCCTATGGGGACCCGGGAGGCCTGGTCTACTCCCTTTTTAAAAAAAGGAGTTCAGAACGGAGCCCAAGTCTACTCCTATACAGACCAATGCGGACCCCGGAGGCCTTGTCTACTTCCGTTTTTTTGAAAAAAGAAGTTGAGATCGGAGCCCAGATCTACTACCATAGAGTCCAATGGGGACCCGGGAGGCCTGGTCTACTGCGTTTTTTTATAGGTAAAATGGAGGCCAGATCGACTCTTGTATTTTAGCAGGTAAAATGGAGGCCAGATCAACTCCCGTTTTTTTTTTTCTTTTCCAAGTGCTGAACGGAGTCCTGGTCTACTCCCGTTGTTTTTTTTTTTAAGAAGTTGAGATCGGAGCCCAGGTCTACTGCCATAAAGTCCTATGGGGACCCGGGAGGCCTGGTCTACTCCCTTTTTAAAAAAAGGAGTTCAGAACGGGGCCCAAGTCTACTCCTATAGAGACCAATGCGGACCCCGGAGGCCTTGTCTACTCCCGTTTTTTTTTTAAAAAGAAGTTGAGATCGGAGCCCAGATCTACTGCCAAAGAGTCCAATGGGGACCCGGGAGGCCTGGTCTACTGCGTTTTTTTATAGGTAAAATGGAGGCCAGATCGACTCTTGTATTTTAGCAGGTAAAATGGAGGCCAGATCAACTCCCGTTTTTTTTTTTCTTTTCCAAGTGCTGAACGGAGTCCAGGTCTACTCCTATAGATTTCAATAGGGACCTGGTCTACTCCCGGTTTTTTTTAAAGTTCAGAACAGAGCCCAGGTCTACTCTCATAGAGTCCAATGGGGACCCGGGAGGCCTGGTCTACTCCCGGTTGTTTTTTGGGTTTTTTTTAAAGAAGTTCAGATCGGAGCACAGGTCTACTCGCATAGAGTCCAATGCGGACCCCGGAAGCCTTGTCTACTCCCGTTTTTTTTAAAAAAAGAAGTTGAGATCGGAGTCCAGGTCTACTCTCATAGAGTCCTTTGGGGACCCGGGAGGCCTGGTCTACTCCCGTTTTTTTTAAAAAAAGGAGTTGAGATCGGAGCCCAGGTCTACTCTTATAGATTTTAATGGGTACCCGGGAGTCCTGGTCTACTCTCTTTTTTTAAAAAAAAGTTCAGATCGGAGCCCAGATCTATTCCTATTGATATCAAAGGGAACCCAAGAGTCCTGGTCTACTCCCGTTGTTTTTTTTTTTTAAGAAGTTGAGATCGGAGCCCAGGTCTACTGCCATAGAGTCCTATGGGGACCCGGGAGGCCTGGTCTACTCCCGTTGTTTTTTTTTTTTTAAGAAGTTGAGATCGGAGCCCAGATCTACTGCCATAGATTCCAATGGGGACCCTTGCCTGGTCTACTGCGTTATTTTATAGGTAAAATGGAGGCCAGATCGACTCTTGTATTTTAGCAGGTAAAATGGAGGCCAGATCAACTCCCGTTTTTTTTTTTCTTTTCCAAGTGCTGAACGGAGTCCAGGTCTACTCCTATAGATTTCAATAGGGACCTGGGGGGCCTGGTCTACTCCCCGTTTTTTTTAAAAGTTCAGAACGGAGCCCAGGTCTACTCTCATAGAGTCCAATGGGGACCCGGGAGGCCTGGTGTACTCCCGGTTGTTTTTTTGTTTTTTTTAAAAGAAGTTGAGATCGGAGGCCAGGTCTACTCCTATAGATTTCAAAGGGAACCAGGAGGCCTGAACTAATCCCGTTTTGTTTTTTGTTTTAAAGAAGTTCAGATCGGAGCAAAGGGCTACTCGCATAGAGTCCAATGGGGATCCGGGAGGCCTGGTCTACTCCCTTTTTTAAGAAAGAAGTTCAGAACGGAACCCAGGTCTACTCCTATGCAGACAAATGCGGACCCCGGAGGCCTTGTCTACTCCCGTTTTTTTTAAAAAAAGAAGTTGAGATCGGAGCCCAGGTCTACTCTCAAAGAGTCCTCTAGGGACCCGGGAGGCCTGGTCTACTCCCATTTTTTTAAAAAAAGTTGAGATCGGAGCCCAGGTCTACTCTTATAGATTTTAATGGGGACCCGGGAGTTTTGGTCTACTCTCTTTTTTAAAAAAAAAGTTCAGATCGGAGCCCAGATCTATTCCTATTGATATCAATGGGAACCCGGGAGTCCTGGTCTACTCCCGTTGTTTTTTTTTTTAAGAAGTTGAGATCGGAGCCGAGATCTACTGCCATAGAGTCCAATGGGGACCCGGGAGGCCTGGTCTACTGCGTTTTTTTATAGGTAAAATGGAGGCCAGATCGACTCTTGTATTTTAGCAGGTAAAATGGAGGCCAGATCAACTCCCGATTTTTTTTTTTTCCAAGTGCTGAACGGAGTCCAGGTCTACTCCTATAGATTTCAATAGGGACCCGGGGGGCCTGGTCTACTCCCGGTTTTTTTAAAAAAAGAAGTTGAGATCGGAGCCCAGGTCTACTCTTATAGATTTTAATGGGTATCCGGGAGTCATGGTCTACTCACTTTTTTTTTAAAAAAGTTCAGATCGGAGCCCAGATCTATTCCTATTGATATCAAAGGGAACCCGGGAGTCCTGGTCTACTCCCGTTGTTTTTTTTTTTTAAGAAGTTGAGATCGGAGCCCAGGTCTACTCTTATAGATTTTAATGGGGACCCAGGAGTTTTGGTCTACTCTCTTTTTTTTTTAAATGTTCAGATCGGAGCCGAGATCTATTCCTGTTGATATCAAAAGTTTATAGGTAAAATGGAGGCCAGATCGACTCTTGTATTTTAGCAGGTAAAATGGAGGCCAGATCAACTCCCGTTTTTTTTTTCTTTTCCAAGTGCTGAACGGAGTCCAGGTATACTCCTATAGATTTCAATAGGGACCCGGGGGGCCTGGTCTACTCCCGGTTTTTTTTAAAAAAGAAGTTGAGATCGGAGCCCAGGTCTACTCTTATAGATTTTAATGGGTACCCGGGAGTCCTGGTCTACTCTCTTTTTTTAAAAAATGTTCAAATCGGAGCCCAGATCTATTCCTATTGATATCAAAGGGAACCCGGGAGTCCTGGTCTACTCCCGTTGTTTTTTTTTTTTTAAGAAGTTGAGATCGGAGCCCAGGTCTACTGCCATAGAGTCCTATGGGGACCCGGGAGGCCTGGTCTACTCCCGTTTTTTTTTTTTTTTTAAGAAGTTGAGATCGGAGCCCAGATCTACTGCCATAGAGTCCAATGGGGACCCTGGCCTGGTCTACTGCGTTTTTTTATAGGTAAAATGGAGGCCAGATCGACTCTTGTATTTTAGCAGGTAAAATGGAGGCCAGATCAACTCCCGTTTTTTTTTTCTTTTCCAAGTGCTGAACGGAGTCCAGGTCTACTCCTATAGATTTCAAAAGGGACCCGGGGGGCCTGGTCTACTCCCGGTTTTTTTTAAAAGTTCAGAACGGAGCCCAAGTCTACTCCTATACAGACCATTGCGGACCCCGGAGGCCTTGTCTACTCCCTTTTTTTTTAAAAAAAGAAGTTGAGATCAGAGCCCAGGTCTACTCTCATAGAGTCCTATAGGAACCCGAGAGGCCTGGTCTACTCCCGTTGTTTTTTTTTTTAAGAAGTTGAGATCGGAGCCCAGGTCTACTCTTATAGATTTTAATGGGTACCCGGGAGTCCTGGACTACTCTCTTTTTTTTAAAAAAAAGGTCAGATCGGAGCCCAGATCTATTCCTATTGATATCAAAGGGAACCCGGGAGTCCTGGTCTACTCCCGTTGTTGTTGTTTTTTAAGAAGTTGAGATCGGAGCCCAGGTCTACTGCCATAGAGTCCTATGGGGACCCGGGAGGCCTGGTCTACTCCCGTTGTTTTTTTTTTTAAGAAGTTGAGATCGGAGCCCAGATCTACTGCCATAGAGTCCAATGGGGACCCGGGAGGCCTGGTCTACTGCGTTTTTTTATAGGTAAAATGGAGGCCAGATCGACTCTTGTATTTTAGCAGTTAAAATGGAGGCCAGATCAACTCCCGTTTTTTTTTTCTTTTCCAAGTGCTGAACGGAGTCCAGGTCTACTCCTATAGATTTCAATAGGGACCCGGGGGGCCTGGTCTACTCCCGTTTTTTTTAAAAAAAAGAAGTTGAGATCGGAGCCCAGGTCTACTCTTATAGATTTTAATGGGTACCCGGGCGTCCTGGTCTACTCTCTTTTTTTAAAAAAAAGGTCAGATCGGAGCCCAGATCTATTCCTATTGATATGAAAGGGAACCCAAGAGTCCTGGTCTACTCCCGTTGTTTTTTTTTTTTTAAGAAGTTGAGATCGGAGCCCAGATCTACTGCCATAGAGTCCAATGGGGACCCTGGCCTGGTCTACTGCATTTTTTTATACGTAAAATGGAGGCCAGATCGACTCTTCTATTTTAGCAGGTAAAATGGAGGCCAGATCAACTCCCGTTTTTTTTTTCTTTTCCAAGTGCTGAACGGAGTCCAGGTCTACTCCTATAGATTTCAATCGGGACCCGGGGGGCCTGGTCTACTCCCGGTTTTTTTTAAAAGTTCAGAATGGAGCCCAGCTCTACTCTCATAGAGTCCAATGGGGACCCGGGAGGCCTGGTCTACTCCCGGTTGTTTTTTTGTTTTTTTTTTTAAAGAAGTTGAGATCGGAGGCCAGGTCTACTCCTATAGATTTCAAAGGGAACCAGGAGGCCTGATCTAATCCCTTTTTTTTTTTTTTTTTTTTAAAGAAGTTCAGATCAGAGCACAGGTCTACTCGCATGGAGTCCAATGGGGACCCAGGAGGCCTGGTCTACTCCCTTTTTAAAGAAAAATGTTCAGAACGGAGCCCAGGTCTACTCCTATACAGACCAATGCGGACCCCGGAGGCCTTGTCTACTCCCGTTATTTTTTTGAAAAAGAAGTTGAGATCGGAGCCCAGGTCTACTCTCATAGAGTCCTATGGGGACCCGGGAGGCCTGGTCTACTCCCGTTTTTTTTTTAAAAAAAGTTGAGATCGGAGCCCAGGTCTACTCTTATAGATTTTAATGGGGAACCGGGAGTCCTGGTCTACTCTCTTTTTTTTAAAAAAAGTTCAGATCAGAGCCCAGATCTATTCCTATTGATATCAATGGGAACCCGGGAGTCCTGGTCTACTCCCGTTGTTTTTTTTTTTTAAGAAATTGAGATCGGAGCCCAGGTCTTCTGCCATAGAGTCCTATGGGGACCCGGGAGGCCTGGTCTACTCCCTTTTTAAAAAAAGGAGTTCAGAACGGAGCCCAAGTCTACTCCTATACAGACCATTGCGGACCCCGGAGGCCTTGTCTACTCCCGTTTTTTTAAAAAAAAGAAGTTGAGATCGGAGCCCAGGTCTACTGCCATAGAGTCCTATGGGGACCCGGGAGGCCTGGTCTACTCCCGTTTTTTTTTTTTTTTAAGAAGTTGAGATCGGAGCCCAGATCTACTGCCATAGAGTCCAATGGGGACCCGGGAGGCCTGGTCTACTGCGTTTTTTTATAGGTAAAATGGACGCCAGATCGACTCTTGTATTTTAGCAGGTAAAATGGAGGCCAGATCAACTCCCGTTTTTTTTTTCTTTTCCAAGTGCTGAACGGAGTCCAGGTCTACTCCTATAGATTTCAATAGGGACCCGGGGGGCCTGGTCTACTCCCATTTTTTTTAAAAAAAGAAGTTGAGATCGGAGCCCAGGTCTACTCTTATAGATTTTAATGCGTACCCGGGAGTCCTGGTCTACTCTCTTTTTTTTAAAAAAAGTTCAGATCGGAGCCCAGATCTATTCCTATTGATATCAAAGGGAACCAAAGAGTCCTGGTCTACTCCTGTTGTTTTTTTTTTTTAAGAAGTTGAGATCGGAGCCCAGGTCTACTGCCATAGAGTCCTATGGGGTCCCGGGAGGCCTGGTCTACTCCCGTTTTTTTTTTTTTAAGAAGTTGAGATCGGAGCCCAGATCTACTGCCATAGAGTCCAATGGGGACCCGGGAGGCCTGGTCTACTGCGTTGTTTTATAGGTAAAATGGAGGCCAGATCGACTCTTGTATTTTAGCAGGTAAAATGGAGGCCAGATCAACTCCCGTTTTTTTTTTCTTTTCCAAGTGCTGAACGGAGTCCAGGTCTACTCCTATAGAGTTCAATAAGGACCCGGGGGGCCTGGTCTACTCCCGGTTTTTTTTAAAAGTTCAGAACGGAGCCCAGGTCTACTCTCATAGAGTCCAATGGGGACCCGGGAGGCCTGGTCTACTCCTGGTTGTTTTTTTGTTTTTTTTTAACGAAGTTGAGATCGGAGGCCAGGTCTACTCCTATAGATTTCAAAGAGAACCAGGAGGCCTGAACTAATCCCGTTTTTTTTTTTTTAAAAGAAGTTCAGATCAGAGCACAGGTCTACTCGCATAGAGTCGAATGGGGACCTGGGAGGCCTGGTCTACTCCCTTTTTAAAGAAAAAAGTTCAGAATGGAGCCCAGGTCTACTCCTATACAGACCAACGCGGACCCCGGAGGCCTTGTCTACTCCCGTTTTTTTTTTAAAAAGAAGTTGAGATCGGAGCCCAGGTCTACTCTCATAGAGTCCTATGGGGACCCGGGAGGCCTGGTCTACTCCCGTTTTTTTTTTTAAAAAGTTGAGATCGGAGCCCAGGTCTACTCTTATAGATTTTAATGGGGACCCGGGAGTCCTGGTCTACTCTCTTTTTTTTAAAAAAAGTTCAGATCGGAGCCCAGATCTTTTCCTTTTGATATCAATGGGAACCCGGGAGTCCTGGTCTACTCCCGTTGTTTTTTTTTTTTTAAGAAGTTGAGATCGGAGCCCAGGTCTTCTGCCATAGAGTCCTATTGGGACCCGGGAGGCCTGGTCTACTCCCTTTTTAAAAAAAGGAGTTCAGAACGGAGCCCAAGTCTACTCCTATACAGACCATTGCGGACCCCGGAGGCCTTGTCTACTCCCTTTTTTTTAAAAAAAAGAAGTTGAGATCGGAGCCCAGGTCTACTCTCATAGAGTCCTATGGGGACCCGGGAGGCCTGGTCTACTCCCGTTGTTTTTTTTTTTAAGAAGTTGAGATCGGAGCCCAGATCTACTGCCATAGAGTCCAATGGGGACCCGGGAGGCCTGGTCTACTGCGTTTTTTTATAGGTAAAATGGAGGCCAGATCGACTCCTGTAATTTATTAGGTAAAATGGAGGCCAGATCAACTCCCGTTTTTTCTTTTCTTTTCCAAGTGCTGAACGGAGTCCAGGTCTACTCCTATAGATTTCAATAGGGACCCGGGGGGCCTGGTCTACTCCCGTTTTTTTTAAAAAAAGAAGTTGAGATCGGAGCCCAGGTCTACTCTTATAGATTTTAATGGGTACCCGGGAGTCCTGGTCTACTCTCTTTTTTTAAAAAAAGTTCAGATCGGAGCCCAGATCTATTCCTATTGATATCAAAGGGAACCCGGGAGTCCTGGTCTACTCCCGTTGTTTTTTTTTTTTAAGAAGTTGAGATCGGAGCCCAGGTCTACTGCCATAGAGTCCTATGGGGACCCGGGAGGCCTGGTCTACTTCCGTTGTTTTTTTTTTTTAAGAAGTTGAGATCGGAGCCCAGATCTACTGCCATAGAGTCCAATGGGGACCCGGGAGGCCTGGTCTACTGCGTTTTTTTATAGGTAAAATGGACGCCAGATCGACTCTTGTATTTTAGCAGGTAAAATGGAGGCCAGATCAACTCCCGTTTTTTTTTTCTTTTCCAAGTGCTGAACGGAGTCCAGGTCTACTCCTATAGATTTCAATAGGGACCCGGGGGGCCTGGTCTACTCCCGTTTTTTTTAAAAAAAGAAGTTGAGATCGGAGCCCAGGTCTACTCTTATAGATTTTAATGGGTACCCGGGAGTCCTGGTCTACTCTCTTTTTTTTTAAAAAAGTTCAGATCGGAGCCCAGATCTATTCCTATTGATATCAAAGGGAACCAAAGAGTCCTGGTCTACTCCCGTTGTTTTTTTTTTTTAAGAAGTTGAGATCGGAGCCCAGATCTACTGCCATAGAGTCCTATGGGGACCCGGGAGGCCTGGTCTACTGCGTTTTTTTATAGGTAAAATGGAGGCCAGATCGACTCTTGTATTTTAGCAGGTAAAATGGAGGCCAGATCAACTCCCGTTTTTTTTTTCTTTTCCAAGTGCTGAACGGAGTCCAGGTCTATTCCTATAGATTTCAATAGGGACCCGGGGGGCCTGGTCTACTCCCGGTTTTTTTTAAAAGTTCAGAACGGAGCCCAGGTCTACTCTCATAGAGTCCAATGGGGACCCGGGAGGCCTGGTCTACTCCTGGTTGTTTTTTTGTTTTTTTTTAAAGAAGTTGAGATCGGAGGCCAGGTCTACTCCTATAGATTTCAAAGAGAACCAGGAGGCCTGAACTAATCCCGTTGTTTTTTTTTTAAAAGAAGTTCAGATCAGAGCACAGGTCTACTCGCATAGAGTCCAATGGGGACCTGGGAGGCCTGGTCTACTCCCTTTTTAAAGAAAAAAGTTCAGAATGGAGCCCAGGTCTACTCCTATACAGACCAATGCGGACCCCGGAGGCCTTGTCTACTCCCGTTTTTTTTTTAAAAAGAAGTTGAGATCGGAGCCTAGGTCTACTCTCATAGAGTCCTATGGGGACCCGGGAGGCCTGGTCTACTCCCGTTTTTTTTTTTTAAAAGTTGAGATCGGAGCCCAGGTCTACTCTTATAGATTTTAATGGGGACCCGGGAGTCCTGGTCTACTCTCTTTTTTTTAAAAAAAGTTCAGATCGGAGCCCAGATCTTTTCCTTTTGATATCAATGGGAACCCGGGAGTCCTGGTCTACTCCCGTTTTTTTTTTTTTTTAAGAAGTTGAGATCGGAGCCCAGGTCTTCTGCCATAGAGTCCTATTGAGACCCGGGAGGCCTGGTCTACTCCCTTTTTAAAAAAAGGAGTTCAGAACGGAGCCCAAGTCTACTCCTATACAGACCATTGCGGACCCCGGAGGCCTTGTCTACTCCCTTTTTTTTAAAAAAAAGAAGTTGAGATCAGAGCCCAGGTCTACTCTCATAGAGTCCTATGGGGACCCGGGAGGCCTGGTCTACTCCCGTTGTTTTTTTTTTTAAGAAGTTGAGATCGGAGCCCAGATCTACTGCCATAGAGTCCAATGGGGACCCGGGAGGCCTGGTCTACTGCGTTTTTTTATAGGTAAAATGGAGGCCAGATCGACTCCTGTAATTTATTAGGTAAAATGGAGGCCAGATCAACTCCCGTTTTTTTTTTCTTTTCCAAGTGCTGAACGGAGTCCAGGTCTACTCCTATAGATTTCAATAGGGACCCGGGGGGCCTGGTCTACTCCCGTTTTTTTAAAAAAAAGAAGTTGAGATCGGAGCCCAGGTCTACTCTTATAGATTTTAATGGGTACCCGGGAGTCCTGGTCTACTCTCTTTTTTTAAAAAAAGTTCAGATCGGAGCCCAGATCTATTCCTATTGATATCAAAGGGAACCCGGGAGTCCTGGTCTACTCCCGTTGTTTTTTTTTTTTAAGAAGTTGAGATCGGAGCCCAGGTCTACTGCCATAGAGTCCTATGGGGACCCGGGAGGCCTGGTCTACTTCCGTTGTTTTTTTTTTTTAAGAAGTTGAGATCGGAGCCCAGATCTACTGCCATAGAGTCCAATGGGGACCCGGGAGGCCTGGTCTACTGCTTTTTTTTATAGGTAAAATGGAGGGCAGATCGACTCTTGTATTTTAGCAGGTAAAATGGAGGCCAGATCAACTCCCGTTTTTTCTTTTCTTTTCCAAGTGCTGAACGGAGTCCAGGTCTACTCCAATAGATTTCAATAGGGACCCGGGGGGCCTGGTCTACTCCCGTTTTTTTTTTTTAAAGTTGAGATCAGAGCCCAGGTCAACTCTTATAGATTTTAATGGGTACCCGGGAGTCCTGGACTACTCTCTTTTTTTTAAAAAAAAGGTCAGATCGGAGCCCAGATCTATTCGTATTGATATCAAAGGGTACCCGGGAGTCCTGGTCTACCCCCGTTGTTTTTTTTTTTTAAGAAGTTGAGATCGGAGCCCAGGTCTACTGCCACAGAGTCCTATGGGGACCCGGGAGGCCTGGTCTACTCCCTTTTTTTTTTTTTTTTAAGAAGTTGAGATCGGAGCCCAGATCTACTGCCATAGAGTCCAATGGGGACCCGGGAGGCCTGGTCTACTGCATTTTTTATAGGTAAAATGGAGGCCAGATCGACTCTTGTATTTAACAGTTAAAATGGAGGCCAGATCAACTCCCGTTTTTTTTTTCTTTTCCAAGTGCTGAACGGAGTCCAGGTCTACTCCTATAGATTTCAATAGGGACCCGGGGGGCCTGGTCTACTCCCGGTTTTTTTAAAAAAAGAAGTTGAGATCGGAGCCCTGGTCTACTCTTATAGATTTTAATGGGGACCCGGGAGTCCTGGTCTACTCTCTTTTTTTAAAAAAAAGTTCCGATCGGAGCCCAGATCTATTCGTATTGATATCAAAGGGAACCCGGGAGTCCTGGTCTACTCCAGTTGTTTGTTTTTTTTTTAAGAAGTTGAGATCGGAGCCCAGGTCTACAGCCATAGAGTCCTATGGGGACCCGGGAGGCCTGGTCTACTGCGTTGTTTAATAGGTAAAATGGAGGCCAGATCGACTCTTGTATTTTAGCAGGTAAATTGGAGGCCAGATCAACTCCCGTTTTTTTTTTTCTTTTCCAAGTGCTGAACGGAGTCCAGGTATACTCCTATAGATTTCAATAGGGACCCGGGGGGCCTGGTCTACTTCCAGTTTTTTTTAAAAGTTCAGAACGGAGCCCAGGTCTACTCTCATAGAGTCCAATGGGGACCCGGGAGGCCTGGCCTACTCCCGGTTGTTTTTTTGTTTTTTTTTAAAGAAGTTGAGATCAGAGGCCAGGTCTACTGGCATAGAGTCTTATGGGGACCCGGGAGGCCTGGTCTACTCCCTTTTTTAAGAAAAAAGTTCAGAACAGAGCCCAGGTCTACTCCTTTACAGACAAATGCGGACTATTTATACAGAGCCCAGGTCTACTCCTATACAGACAAATGCAGATCTATTCCTATTGATATCAAAGGGAACCCGGGAGTCCTGGTCTACTTCCGTTGTTTTTTTTTTTTAAGAAGTTGAGATCGGAGGCCAGGTCTACTCCTATAGATTTCAAAGAGAACCAGGAGTCCTGAACTAATCCCGTTTTTGTTTTTTTTTAAAGAAGTTCAGATCGGAGCACAGGTCTACTCACATTGAGTCCAATGGGGATCCGGGAGGCCTGGTCTACTCCCTTTTTTAAGAAAAAAGTTCAGAACAGAGCCCAGGTCTACTCCTATACAGACAAATGCGGACCCCGGAGGCCTGGTCTACTCCCGTTTTTTTAAAAAAAAGAAGTTGAGATCGGAGCCCAGATCTACTCTCATAGAGTCCAATGGGGACCCGGGAGGCCTGGTCTACTGCGTTTTTTTATAGGTAAAATGGAGGCCAGATCGACTCTTGTATTTTAGCAGGTAAAATGGAGGCCAGATCAACTCCCGTTTTTTTTTTCTTTTCCAAGTGCTGAACGGAGTCCAGGTCTACTCCTATAGATTTCAGAAGGGACCCGGGGGGCCTGGTCTACTACCGGTTTTTTTTAAAAGTTTAGAACGGAGCCCAGGTCTACTCTCATAGAGTCCAATGGGGACCCGGGAGGCCTGGTCTACTCCCGGTTTTTTTTTTTTTTTTTTTAAAGAAGTTGAGATCGGAGGCCAGGTCTACTGCCATAGAGTCCTATGGGGACCCGGGAGGCCTGGTCTACTCCCTTTTTTTTAAAAAAAGTTCAGATCGGAGCCCAGATCTATTCCTATTGATATCAATGGGAACCCAGGAGTCCTGGTCTACTCCCGTTGTTTTTTTTTTTAAGAAGTTGAGATCGGAGCCCAGGTCTTTTGCCATAGAGTCCTATGGGGACCCGGGAGGCCTGGTCTACTCCCTATTTAAAAAAAGGAGTTCCGAAAAGAGCCCAAGTCTACTACTATACAGACCATTGCGGACCCCGGAGGCCTTGTGTACTCCCGTTTTTTTTAAAAAAAGAAGTTGAGATCGGAGCCCAGGTCTACTCTCATAGAGTCCTATGGGAACCCGGGAGGCCTGGTCTACTCCCGTTGTTTTTTTTTTTAAGAAGTTGAGATCGGAGCCCAGATCTACTGCCATAGAGTCCAATGGGGACCCGGGAGGCCTGGTCTACTCCGTTTTTTAAGAAAAAAGTTCAGAACAGAGCCCAGGTCTACTCCTATACAGACAAATGCGGACTATTTATACAGAGCCCAGGTCTACTCCTATACAGACAAATGCAGATCTATTCCTATTGATATCAAAGGGAACCCGGGAGTCCTGGTCTACTCCCGTTGTTTTTTTTTTTAAGAAGTTGAGATCAGAGGCCAGGTCTACTCCTATAGATTTCAAAGGGAACCAGGAGTCCTGAACTAATCCCGTTTTTTTTTTTTTTTAAGAAGTTCAGATCGGAGCACAGGTCTACTCGCACTGAGTCCAATGGGGATCCGGGAGGCCTGGTCTACTCCCTTTAGCCCAGGTCTACTCCTATACAGACAAATGCGGACCCCGGAGGCCTGGTCTACTCCCGTTTTTTTTAAAAAAAGAAGTTGAGATCGGAGCCCAGGTCTACTCTCATAGAGTCCTCTAGGGACCCGGGAGGCCTGGTCTACTCCCGTTTTTTTTTTAAAAAGTTGAGATCGGAGCCCAGGTCTACTCTTACAGATTTTAATGGGGACCCGGGAGTTTTGGTCTACTCTCTTTTTTTTTAAATGTTCAGATCGGAGCCCAGATCTATTCCTGTTGATATCAAAAGTTTATAGGTAAAATGGAGGCCAGATCGACTCGTGTATTTTAGCAGGTAAAATGGAGGCCAGATCAACTCCCGTTTTTTTTTTCTTTTCCAAGTGCTGAATGGAGTCCAGGTCTACTCCTATAGATTTCAATAGGGACCCGGGGGGCCTGGTCTACTCCCGGTTTTTTTTAAAAGTTCAGAACGGAGCTCAGGTCTACTCTCATAGAGTCCAATGGGGACCCGGGAGGCCTGGTCTACTCCCGGTTGTTTTTTTGTTTTTTTTTTAAAGAAGTTGAGATCGGAGGCCAGGTCTACTCCTATAGATTTCAAAGGGAACCAGGAGGCCTGAACTAATCCCGTTTGTTTTTTTTTTTTAAAGAAGTTCAGATCGGAGCACAGGTCTACTCGCATAGAGTCCAATGGGGACCCGGGAGTTTTGGTCTACTCTCTTTCTTTAAAAAAAAGTTCAGATCGGAGCCCAGATCTATTCCTATTGATATCAATGGGAACCCGGGAGTCCTGGTGTACTCCCGTTGTTTTTTTTTTTTAAGAAGTTGAGATCGTAGCCCAGGTCTACTGCCATAGAGTCCTATGGGGACCCGGGAGTCCTGGTGTACTCCCGTTGTTTTTTTTTTTAGAAGTTGAGATCGGAGCCCAGATCTACTGCCATAGAGTCCAATGGGGACCCGGGAGGCCTGGTCTACTGCGTTTTTTTATAGGTATAATGGAGGCCAGATCGACTCTTGTATTTTAGCAGGTAAAATGGAGGCCAGATCAACTCCCGTTTTTCTTTTCTTTTCCAAGTGCTGAACGGAGTCCAGGTCTACTCCTATAGATTTCAATAGGGACCCGGGGGGCCTGGTCTACTCCCGGTTTTTTTTAAAAGTTCAGAACGGAGCCCAGGTCTACTCTCATAGAGTCCAATTGGGACCCGTGAGGCCTGGTCTACTCCCGGTGGTTTTTTTGTTTTTGTTTTAAAGAAGTTGAGATCGGAGGCCAGGTCTACTCCTATAGATTTCAAAGGGAACCAGGAGTCCTGAACTAATCCCGTTTTTTTTTTTTTTAAAGAAGTTCAGATCGGAGCCTTGTCTACTCCCTTTTTTAAGAAAAAAGTTCAGAACGGAGCCCAGGTCTACTCCTATACAGACCAATGCGGACCCCGGAGGCCTTGTCTACTCCCGTTTTTTTTTTTTAAAGTTGAGATCGGAGCCCAGGTCTACTCTCATAGAGTCCTATGGGGACCCGGGAGGCCTGGTCTACTCCCGGTTTTTTTTTAAAGAAGTTGAGATCGGAGCCCAGGTCTACTCTTATAGATTTTAATGGGGACCCGGGAGTCCTGGTCTACTCTCTTTTTTTTTAAAAAAGTTCAGATCGGAGCCCAGATCTATTCCTATTGATATCAATGGGAACCCGGGAGTCCTGGTCTACTCCCGTTGTTGTTTTTTTTTAAGAAGTTGAGATCGGAGCCCAGGTCTTCTGCCATAGAGTTTTATGGGGACCCGGGAGGCCTGGTCTACTCCCTTTTTTAAAAAAGGAGTTCAGAACAGAGCCCAAGTCTACTCCTATACAGACCATTGCGGACCCCGGAGGCCTTGTGTACTCCCGTTTTTTTTAAAAAAAGAATTTGAGATCGGAGCCCAGGTCTACTCTCATAGAGTCCTATGGGGACCCGGGAGGCCTGGTCTACTCCCTTTTTTTTTTTTTTTTAAGAAGTTGAGATCGCAGCCCAGATTTACTGCCATAGAGTCCAATGGGGACCCGGGAGGCCTCGTCTACTGCATTTTTTTATAGATAAAATGGAGGCCAGATCGACTCTTGTATTTTAGCAGGTAAAATGGAGGCCAGATGAACTCCCATTTTTTTTTCTTTTCCAAGTGCTGAACGGAGTCCAGGTCTACTCCTATAGATTTCAATAGGGACCTGGGGGACCTGGTCTACTCTTGGTTTTTTTTAAAAGTTCAGAAAGGAGCCCAGGTCTACTCTCATAGAGTCCAATGGGGACCCGGGAGGCCTGGTCTACTCCCGGTTTTTTTTTTGTTTTTTTTTAAAGAAGTTGAGATCGGAGGCCAGGTCTACTCCTATAGATTTCAAAGGGAACCAGGAGGCCTGAACTAATCCCGTTTTTTTTTTTTTTAAAGAAGTTCAGATCGGAGGCCTGGTCTACTCCCTTTTTAAAGAAAAAAGTTCAGAACGGAGCCCAGGAGAACTCCTATACAGACCAATGCGGACCCCGAAGGCCTTGTCTACTCCCATTTTTTTTAAAATGTTGAGATCGGAGCCCAGGTCTACTCTCATAGAGTCCTACGGGGAACCGGGAGGCCTGGTCTACTCCCGGTTTTTTTTAAAAAAAGTTGAGATCGGAACCCAGGTCTACTCTTAAAGATTTTAATGGGGACCCAGGAGTCCTGGTCTACTCTCTTTTTTTTTAAAAAAAGTTCAGATCGGAGCCCAGATCTATTCCTATTGATATCAATGGGAACCCGGGAGTCCTGGTCTACTCCCGGTGTTTTTTTTTTAAGAAGTTGAGATCGGAGCCCAGGTCTTCTGCCATAGAGTCCTATGGGGACCCGGGAGGCCTGGTCTACTCCATTTGTTTTTTAAAAAAAGTTCAGAACGGAGCCCAGATCTATTCCTATTGATATCAATGGGAACCCGGGAGTTCTGGTCTACTCCCGTTGTTTTTTTTTTTTAAGAAGTTGAGATCGGAGCCCAGGTCTACTGCCATAGAGTCCAATGGGGACCCGGGAGGCCTGGTCTACTGTGTTTTTTTATAGGTAAAATGGAGGCCAGATCGACTCTTGTATTTTAGCAGGTAAAATGGAGGCCAGATCAACTCCCGGTTTTTTTTTTCTTTTCCAAGTGCTGAACGGAGTCCAGGTCTACTCCTATAGATTTCAATAGGGACCCGGGGGGCCTGGTCTACTCCCGGTTGTTGTTTTTTTTTTGGGAGTAGACCAGGCCTCCCGGGTCCCCATAGGACTCTATGAGAGTAGACCTGGGCTCCGATCTCAACTTCTTTTTTTTAAAAAAACGGGAGTACACAAGGCCTCCGGGGTCCGCAATGGTCTGTATAGGAGTAGACTTGGGCTCTGTTCTGAACTCCTTTTTTTAAAAAGGGAGTAGACCAGGCCTCCCGGGTCCCCATAGGACTCTATGGCAGAAGACCTGGGCTCCGATCTCAACTTCTTAAAAAAAAAACACTGGGAGTAGACCAGGACTCCCGGGTTCCCATTGATATCAATAGGAATAGATCTGGGCTCCGATCTGAACTTTTTTTTTAAAAAAGAGAGTAGACCAGGACTCCCGGGTTCCCATTAAAATCTATAAGAGTAGACCTGGGCTCCGATCTCAACTTTTTAAAAAAAAAAACGGGAGTAGACCAGGCCTCCCGGGTACCCATAGGACTCTATGAGAGTAGACCTGGGCTCCGATCTCAATTTCTTTTTTTAAAAAAAATGGGAGTAGACTAGGCCTCCGGGGTCTGCATTGGTCTGTATAGGAGTAGACCTGGGCTCCATTCTGAACTTCTTTCTTAAAAAAGGGAGTACGCCAGGCCTCCCGGGTCCCCATTGGACTCTATGCGAGTAGACCTGTGCTCTGATCTGAACTTCTTTAAAAAAAAAAAAAACGGGATTAGTTCAGGCCTCCTGGTTCCCTTTGAAATCTATAAAAGTAGACCCGGCCTCCGATCTCAACTTCTTTAAAAAAAACAAAAAAAAAAACAACCGGGAGTAGACCAGGCCCCCCGGGTCCCTATTGAAATCTATAGGAGTAGACCTGGACTCCGTTCAGCACTTGGAAAAGAAAAAAAAAACCGGGAGTTGATCTGGCCTCCATTTTACCTGCTAAAATACAAGAGTCGATCTGGCCTCCATTTTACCTATAAAAAAACACAGTAGACCAGGCCTCCCGGGTCCCCATTGGACTCTATGGCAGTAGACCTGGGCTCCGATCTCAACTTCTTAAAAAAAAAAAACAACGGGAGAAGACCAGGACTCCCGGGTTCCCATTGATATCAATAGGAATAGATCTGGGCTCCGTTCTGATCTTTTTTTAAAAAACAAATGGAGTAGACCAGGCCTCCCGGGTCCCCATAGGACTCTATGGCAGAAGACCTGGGCTCCGATCTCAACTTCTTAAAAAAAAAACACCGGGAGTAGACCAGGACTCCCGGGTTCCCATTGATATCAATAGGAATAGATCCGGGCTCCGATCTGAACTTTTTTTTAAAAAAAGAGAGTAGACCAGGACTCCCGGGTCCCCATTAAAATCTATAAGAGTAGACCTGGGCTCCGATCTCAACTTTTTTAAAAAAAAAACGGGAGTAGACCAGGCCTCCCGGGTACCCATAGGACTCTATGAGAGTAGACCTGGGCTCCAAACTCAATTTCTTTTTTAAAAAAAAATGGGAGCCCAAGTCTACTCCTATACAGACAAATGCGGACCCCGGAGGCCTTGTGTACTCCCGTTTTTTTTTTAAGAAGTTGAGATCGGAGCCCAGATCTACTGCCATAGAGTCCAATGGGGAAACGGGAGGCCTGGTCTACTGCGTTTTTTTATAGGTAAAATGGAGGCCAGATCGACTCTTGTATTTTAGCAGGTAAAATGGAGGCCAGATCAACTCCCGTTTTTTTTTTCTTTTCCAAGTGCTGAACGGAGTCCAGGTCTACTCCTATAGATTTCAATAGGGACCCGGGGGCCCTGGTCTACTCCCGGTTTTTTTTAAAAGTTCAGAACGGAGCCCAGGTCTACTCTCATAGAGTCCAATGGGGACCCGGGAGGCCTGGTCTACTCCCGGTTGTTTTTTTGTTTTTTTTTAAAGAAGTTGAGATCGGAGGGCAGGTCTACTCCTATAGATTTCAAAGGGAACCAGGAGTCCTGAACTAATCCCGTATTATATTTTTTTAAAGAAGTTCAGATCGGAGGCCTGGTCTACTCCCTTTTTTAAGAAAAAAGTTCAGAACGGAGCCCAGCTCTACTCCTATACAGACAAATGCGGACCCCGGAGGCGTTGTCTACTCCCATTTTTTTTAAAAAAAGAAGTTGAGATCGGAGCACAGGTCTACTCTCATAGAGTCCTCTAGGGACCCGGGAGGCCTGGTCTACTGTGTTTTTTTATAGGTAAAATGGAGGCCAGATCGACTCTTGTATTTTAGCAGGTAAAATGGAGGCCTGGTCTACTCCCGTTTTTTTAAAAAAAAGTTGAGATCGGATCCCAGGTCTACTCTTATAGATTTTAATGGGTACCCGGGAGTCCTGGTCTACTCTCTTTTTTTTAAAAAAAGTTCAGTTCGGAGCCCAGATCTATTCCTATTGATATCAATGGGAACTCGGGAGTCCTGGTCTACTCCAGTTTTTTTTTTTTTTTAAGAAGTTGAGATCGGAGCCCAGATCTTCTGCCATAGAGTCCAATGGGGATCCGGGAGGCCTGGTCTACTGCGTTTTTTTATAGGTAAAATGGAGGCCAGATCGACTCTTGTATTTTAGAAGGTAAAATGGAGGCCAGATCAACTCCCGTTTTTTTTTTTCTTTTCCAAGTGCTGAACGGAGTCCAGATCTACTCCTATAGATTTCAATAGGAACCCGGGGGGCCTGATCTACTCCCGGTTGTTTTTTTTGTTTTGTTTTTTAAAGAAGTTGAGATCGGAGGCCGGGTCTACTCCTATAGATTTCAAAGGGAACCAGGAGGCCTGATCTAATCCCGTTTTTTTTTTTTAAAGAAGTTCAGATCGGAGCACAGGTCTACTCGCATAGAGTCCAATGGGGACCCGGGAGGCCTGGTCTACTCCCTTTGTTTTTTTAAAAAAGTTCAGAACGGAGCCCAGGTCTACTCCTATACAGACGAATGCGGACCTGGGAGGCCTTGTCTACTCTCGTTTTTTTTCTTTTTAAGAACTTCAGATCGGAGCCCAGGTCTACTCCTATAGAATCCCATGGGGACCCG
The DNA here is from genome assembly GCA_029233225.1 of Lepidodactylus listeri. NCBI lineage: Eukaryota > Metazoa > Chordata > Lepidosauria > Squamata > Gekkonidae > Lepidodactylus > Lepidodactylus listeri. Next base: position 729,652 of record JARCFY010000032.1, read on the forward strand.
GGGGGCCTGGTCTACTCCCGGTTGTTTTATTTTTGTTTTTTTTAAAGAAGTTGAGATCGGAGGCTGGGTCTACTCCTATAGATTTCAAAGGGAACCAGGAGGCCTGAACTAATCCCGTTTTTTTTTTTTAAAGAAGTTCAGATCAGAGCACAGGTCTACTCGCATAGAGTCCAATGGGGACCCGGGAGGCCTGGTCTACTCCCTTTTTTAAGAAAAAAGTTCAGAACGGAGCCCAGGTGTACTCCTATAGAGACCAATGCGGACCCCGGAGGCCTTGTCTACTCCCGTTTTTTTTAAAAAAAGAAGTTGAGATCGGAGCCCAGGTCTACTCTCATAGAGTCCTATGGGGACCCGGGAGGCCTGGTCTACTCCCGTTTTTTTTTTTTTTAAAGTTGAGATCGGAGCCCAGGTCTACTCTTATGGATTTTAATGGGGACCCGGGAGTCCTGGTCTACTCTCTTTTTTTAAAAAAAAGTTCAGATCGGAGCCCAGATCTATTCCTATTGATATCAATGGGAACCCGGGAGTCCTGGTCTACTCCCGTTGTTTTTTTTTTTAAGAAGTTGAGATCGGAGCCCAGGTCTTCTGCCATAGAGTCCTATGGGGACCCGGGAGGCCTGGTCTACTCCCTTTTTAAAAAAAGGAGTTCAGAACAGAGCCCAAGTCTACTCCTATAAAGACCATTGCGGACCCCGGAGGCCTTGTGTACTCCCGTTTTTTTAAAAAAAGAAGTTGAGATCGGAGCCCAGGTCTACTCTCATAGAGTCCTATGGGGACCCGGGAGGTCTGGTCTACTCCCGTTTTTTTTTTTTTTTAAAGAAGTTGAGATCGGAGCCCAGATCTACTGCCATAGAGTCCAATGGGGACCCGGGAGGCCTGGTCTACTGCGTTTTTTTATAGGTAAAATGGAGGCCAGATCGACTCTTGTATTTTAGCAGGTAAAATGGAGGCCAGATCGACTCTTGTATTTTAGCAGGTAAAATGGAGGCCAGATCAACTCCCGTTTTTTTTTTCTTTTCCAAGTGCTGAACGGAGTCCAGGTCTACTCCTATAGATTTCAATAGGGACCCGGGGGGCCTGGTCTACTCCCGGTTTTTTTAAAAAGTTCAGAACGGAGCCCAGGTCTACTCTCCTAGAGTCCAATGGGGACCCGGGAGGCCTGGTCTATTCCCGGTTGTTTTTTTGTTTTTTTTTAAAGAAGTTGAGATCGGAGTCCAGGTCTACTCCTATAGAATCCAATGGGGTCCCGGGAGTCCTGGTCTACTCCCTTTTTTAAAAAAGGAGTTCAGAACGGATCCCAGGTCTACTCTTATACAGACCAATGCGGACCCGGGAGGCTTTGTCTACTCCCGTTTTTTTTTTAAAAAAAGAAGTTCAGATTGGAGCCCAGGTCTATTCCAATAGAGTCCAATGGCGACCTGGGAGGCCTGGTCTACTGCAGGTTTTTTTCATAGGTAAAATGGAGGGCAGATCGACTTTTGGATTTTAGCAGGTAAAGTGGAGGCCAGATCAACTCCCGTATTTTTTTTCTATTCCAAGTGCTGAACGGAGCCCAGGTCTACTCTCATACAGTCCAAAGGGAACCCGGGAGGCCTGGTCTACTCCCGTTTGTTTGTTTTGTTTTTTTAAAGAAGTTGAGATCGGAGGCCGGGTCTACTCCTATAGATTTGAAAGGGAACCAGGAGACTTGATCTAATCCCGTTTTTTTTTTTTTTTTAAAGAAGTTCAGATCGGAGCACAAGTCTACTCCTATACAGACCAATGCGGACCCGGGAGGCCTTGTCTACTCCCGTATTTTAAAAAAAATAAGTTGAGATCGGAGCCCAGGTCTACTCTTATAGAGTCCTATGGGGTCCCGGGAGGCCTGGTCTACTCCTGTTTTTTTTTAAAAAAGAAGTTGAGATCGGAGCCCAGGTCTAGTCCTATAGATTTCAAAGGGAACCTGGAGGCCTGATCTAATCCCGTTTTTTTTTTTAAGAAGTTCAGATCGGAGCACAGGTCTACTCGCATAGAGTCCAAAGGGGACCCGGGAGGCCTGGTCTACTCCATTTGTTTTTTAAAAAAAGTTCAGAACGGAGCCCAGATCTATTCCTATTGATATCAATGGGAACCCGGGAGTCCTGGTCTACTCCCGTTGTTTTTTTTTTTTTAAGAAGTTGAGATCGGAGCCCAGGTCTACTGCCATAGAGTCCAATGGGGACCCGGGAGGCCTGGTCTACTGTGTTTTTTAATAGGTAAAATGGAGGCCAGATCGACTCTTGTATTTTAGCAGGTAAAATGGAGGCCAGATCAACTCCCGGTTTTTCTTTTCTTTTCCAAGTGCTGAACGGAGTCCAGGTCTACTCCTAAAAATTTCAATAGGGACCCGGGGGGCCTGGTCTACTCCCGGTTGTTGTTTTTTTTTTTAAAGAAGTTGAGATCGGAGGCCGGGTCTACTCCTATAGATTTCAAAGGAAACCAGGAGGCCTGAACTAATCCCGTTTTTTTTTTTTTAAAGAAGTTCAGATCAGAGCACAGGTCTACTCGCATAGAGTCCAATGGGGACCCGGGAGGCCTGGTCTACTCCCTTTTTTAAGAAAAAAGTTCAGAATGGAGCCCAGGTCTACTCCTATACAGACCAATGCAGACCTCGGAGGCCTTGTCTACTCCCATTTTTTTTAAAAAAAGAAGTTGAGATTGGAGCCCAGGTCTACTCTCATAGAGTCCTATGGGGACCCGGGAGGCCTGGTCTACTCCCGTTTTTTTTTTTAAGAAGTTGAGATCGGAGCCCAGGTCTTCTGCCATAGAGTCCTATGGGGACCCGGGAGGCCTGGTCTACTGCGTTTTTTTATAGGTAAAATGGAGGCCAGATCGACTCTTGTATTTTAGCAGGTAAAATGGAGGCCAGATCAACTCCCGTTTTTTTTTTCTTTTCCAAGTGCTGAACGGAGTCTAGGTCTACTCCTATAGATTTCAATAGGGACCTGGGGGGCCTGGTCTACTCCCGGTTTTTTTTAAAAGTTCAGAACGGAGCCCAGGTCTACTCACATAGAGTCCAATGGGGACCCGGGAGGCCTGGTCTACTCCCGGTTGTTTTTTTGTTTTTTTTTTTAAAGAAGTTGAGATCGGAGGCCAGGTCCACTCCTATAGATTTCAAAGGGAACCAGGAGTCCTGAACTAATCCTGTATTATTTTTTTTTAAAGAAGTTCAGATCGGAGGCCTGGTCTACTCCCTTTTTTAAGAAAAAAGTTCAGAACGGAGCCCAGCTCTACTCCTATACAGACAAATGCGGACCCCGGAGACCTTGTCTACTCCCATTTTTTTTAAAAAAAGAAGTTGAGATCGGAGCCCAGGTCTACTCTTATAGATATTAATGGGGACCCGGGAGTCCTGGTCTACTCTCTTTTTTTAAAAAAAAGTTCAGATCGGAGCCCAGATCTATTCCTATTGATATCAATGGGAACCCGGGAGTCCTGGTCTACTCCCGGTGGTTTTTTTTTTAAGAAGTTGAGATCGGAGCCCAGGTCTTCTGCCATAGAGTCCTATGGGGACCCGGGAGGCCTGGTCTACTCCCTTTTTAAAAAAAGGAGTTCAGAACAGAGCCCAAGTCTACTCCTATACAGACCATTGCGGACCCCGGAGGCCTTGTGTACTCCCGTTTTTTTTAAAAAAAGAAGTTGAGATCGGAGCCCAGGTCTACTCTTATAGATTTTAATGGGTACCCGGGAGTCCTGGTCTACTCTCTTTTTTTAAAAAAAAGTTCAGTTCGGAGCCCAGATCTATTCCTATTGATATCAATGGGAACTCGGGAGTCCTGGTCTACTCCAGTTTTTTTTTTTTTTTAAGAAGTTGAGATCGGAGCCCAGATCTTCTGCCATAGAGTCCAATGGCGATCCGGGAGGCCTGGTCTACTGCGTTTTTTTATAGGTAAAATGGAGGCCAGATCGACTCTTGTATTTTAGAAGGTAAAATGGAGGCCAGATCAACTCCCGTTTTTTTTTTTCTTTTCCAAGTGCTGAACGGAGTCCAGATCTACTCCTATAGATTTCAATAGGAACCCGGGGGGCCTGATCTACTCCCGGTTGTTTTTTTTGTTTTGTTTTTTAAAGAAGTTGAGATCGGAGGCCGGGTCTACTCCTATAGATTTCAAAGGGAACCAGGAGGCCTGATCTAATCCCGTTTTTTTTTTTTTAAAGAAGTTCAGATCGGAGCACAGGTCTACTCGCATAGAGTCCAATGGGGACCCGGGAGGCCTGGTCTACTCCCTTTGTTTTTTTAAAAAAGTTCAGAACGGAGCCCAGGTCTACTCCTATACAGACGAATGCGGACCTGGGAGGCCTTGTCTACTCTCGTTTTTTTTCTTTTTAAGAACTTCAGATCGGAGCCCAGGTCTACTCCTATAGAATCCCATGGGGACCCGGGGGGCCTGGTCTACTCCCGGTTGTTTTATTTTTGTTTTTTTTAAAGAAGTTGAGATCGGAGGCTGGGTCTACTCCTATAGATTTCAAAGGGAACCAGGAGGCCTGAACTAATCCCGTTTTTTTTTTTTTAAAGAAGTTCAGATCAGAGCACAGGTCTACTCGCATAGAGTCCAATGGGGACCCGGGAGGCCTGGTCTACTCCCTTTTTTAAGAAAAAAGTTCAGAACGGAGCCCAGGTGTACTCCTATAGAGACCAATGCGGACCCCGGAGGCCTTGTCTACTCCCGTTTTTTTTAAAAAAAGAAGTTGAGATCGGAGCCCAGGTCTACTCTCATAGAGTCCTATGGGGACCCGGGAGGCCTGGTCTACTCCCGTTTTTTTTTTTTTTAAAGTTGAGATCGGAGCCCAGGTCTACTCTTATGGATTTTAATGGGGACCCGGGAGTCCTGGTCTACTCTCTTTTTTTTAAAAAAAGTTCAGATCGGAGCCCAGATCTATTCCTATTGATATCAATGGGAACCCGGGAGTCCTGGTCTACTCCCGTTGTTTTTTTTTTTAAGAAGTTGAGATCGGAGCCCAGGTCTTCTGCCATAGAGTCCTATGGGGACCCGGGAGGCCTGGTCTACTCCCTTTTTTAAAAAAGGAGTTCAGAACAGAGCCCAAGTCTACTCCTATAAAGACCATTGCGGACCCCGGAGGCCTTGTGTACTCCCGTTTTTTTAAAAAAAGAAGTTGAGATCGGAGCCCAGGTCTACTCTCATAGAGTCCTATGGGGACCCGGGAGGTCTGGTCTACTCCCGTTTTTTTTTTTTTTTAAAGAAGTTGAGATCGGAGCCCAGATCTACTGCCATAGAGTCCAATGGGGACCCGGGAGGCCTGGTCTACTGCGTTTTTTTATAGGTAAAATGGAGGCCAGATCGACTCTTGTATTTTAGCAGGTAAAATGGAGGCCAGATCGACTCTTGTATTTTAGCAGGTAAAATGGAGGCCAGATCAACTCCCGTTTTTTTTTTCTTTTCCAAGTGCTGAACGGAGTCCAGGTCTACTCCTATAGATTTCAATAGGGACCCGGGGGGCCTGGTCTACTCCCGGTTTTTTTAAAAAGTTCAGAACGGAGCCCAGGTCTACTCTCCTAGAGTCCAATGGGGACCCGGGAGGCCTGGTCTATTCCCGGTTGTTTTTTTGTTTTTTTTTAAAGAAGTTGAGATCGGAGTCCAGGTCTACTCCTATAGAATCCAATGGGGTCCCGGGAGTCCTGGTCTACTCCCTTTTTTAAAAAAGGAGTTCAGAACGGATCCCAGGTCTACTCTTATACAGACCAATGCGGACCCGGGAGGCTTTGTCTACTCCCGTTTTTTTTTTAAAAAAAGAAGTTCAGATTGGAGCCCAGGTCTATTCCAATAGAGTCCAATGGCGACCTGGGAGGCCTGGTCTACTGCAGGTTTTTTTCATAGGTAAAATGGAGGGCAGATCGACTTTTGGATTTTAGCAGGTAAAGTGGAGGCCAGATCAACTCCCGTATTTTTTTTCTATTCCAAGTGCTGAACGGAGCCCAGGTCTACTCTCATACAGTCCAAAGGGAACCCGGGAGGCCTGGTCTACTCCCGTTTGTTTGTTTTGTTTTTTTAAAGAAGTTGAGATCGGAGGCCGGGTCTACTCCTATAGATTTGAAAGGGAACCAGGAGACTTGATCTAATCCCGTTTTTTTTTTTTTTTAAAGAAGTTCAGATCGGAGCACAAGTCTACTCCTATACAGACCAATGCGGACCCGGGAGGCCTTGTCTACTCCCGTATTTTAAAAAAAATAAGTTGAGATCGGAGCCCAGGTCTACTCTTATAGAGTCCTATGGGGTCCCGGGAGGCCTGGTCTACTCCTGTTTTTTTTTAAAAAAGAAGTTGAGATCGGAGCCCAGGTCTAGTCCTATAGATTTCAAAGGGAACCAGGAGGCCTGATCTAATCCCGTTTTTTTTTTTAAGAAGTTCAGATCGGAGCACAGGTCTACTCACATAGAGTCCAAAGGGGACCCGGGAGGCCTGGTCTACTCCATTTGTTTTTTAAAAAAAGTTCAGAACGGAGCCCAGATCTATTCCTATTGATATCAATGGGAACCCGGGAGTCCTGGTCTACTCCCGTTGTTTTTTTTTTTTTAAGAAGTTGAGATCGGAGCCCAGGTCTACTGCCATAGAGTCCAATGGGGACCCGGGAGGCCTGGTCTACTGTGTTTTTTTATAGGTAAAATGGAGGCCAGATCGACTCTTGTATTTTAGCAGGTAAAATGGAGGCCAGATCAACTCCCGGTTTTTCTTTTCTTTTCCAAGTGCTGAACGGAGTCCAGGTCTACTCCTAAAAATTTCAATAGGGACCCGGGGGGCCTGGTCTACTCCCGGTTGTTGTTTTTTTTTTTAAAGAAGTTGAGATCGGAGGCCGGGTCTACTCCTATAGATTTCAAAGGAAACCAGGAGGCCTGAACTAATCCCGTTTTTTTTTTTTTAAAGAAGTTCAGATCAGAGCACAGGTCTACTCGCATAGAGTCCAATGGGGACCCGGGAGGCCTGGTCTACTCCCTTTTTTAAGAAAAAAGTTCAGAATGGAGCCCAGGTCTACTCCTATACAGACCAATGCAGACCTCGGAGGCCTTGTCTACTCCCATTTTTTTTAAAAAAAGAAGTTGAGATCGGAGCCCAGGTCTACTCTCATAGAGTCCTATGGGGACCCGGGAGGCCTGGTCTACTCCCGTTTTTTTTTTTAAGAAGTTGAGATCGGAGCCCAGGTCTTCTGCCATAGAGTCCTATGGGGACCCGGGAGGCCTGGTCTACTGCGTTTTTTTATAGGTAAAATGGAGGCCAGATCGACTCTTGTATTTTAGCAGGTAAAATGGAGGCCAGATCAACTCCCGTTTTTTTTTTCTTTTCCAAGTGCTGAACGGAGTCTAGGTCTACTCCTATAGATTTCAATAGGGACCTGGGGGGCCTGGTCTACTCCCGGTTTTTTTTAAAAGTTCAGAACGGAGCCCAGGTCTACTCACATAGAGTCCAATGGGGACCCGGGAGGCCTGGTCTACTCCCGGTTGTTTTTTTTTTTTTTTTTTTAAAGAAGTTGAGATCGGAGGCCAGGTCCACTCCTATAGATTTCAAAGGGAACCAGGAGTCCTGAACTAATCCTGTATTATTTTTTTTTAAAGAAGTTCAGATCGGAGGCCTGGTCTACTCCCTTTTTTAAGAAAAAAGTTCAGAACGGAGCCCAGCTCTACTCCTATACAGACAAATGCGGACCCCGGAGACCTTGTCTACTCCCATTTTTTTTAAAAAAAGAAGTTGAGATCGGAGCCCAGGTCTACTCTTATAGATATTAATGGGGACCCGGGAGTCCTGGTCTACTCTCTTTTTTTAAAAAAAAGTTCAGATCGGAGCCCAGATCTATTCCTATTGATATCAATGGGAACCCGGGAGTCCTGGTCTACTCCCGGTGGTTTTTTTTTTAAGAAGTTGAGATCGGAGCCCAGGTCTTCTGCCATAGAGTCCTATGGGGACCCGGGAGGCCTGGTCTACTCCCTTTTTAAAAAAAGGAGTTCAGAACAGAGCCCAAGTCTACTCCTATACAGACCATTGCGGACCCCGGAGGCCTTGTGTACTCCCGTTTTTTTTAAAAAAAGAAGTTGAGATCGGAGCCCAGGTCTACTCTCATAGAATCCTATGGGGACCCGGGAGGCCTGGTCTACTCCCGTTGTTTTTTTTTTTAAGAATTTGAGATCGGAGCACAGATCTACTGCCATAGAGTCCAATGGGGACCCGGGAGGCCTGGTCTACTGCGATTTTTTATAGGTAAAATGGAGGCCAGATCGACTCTTGTATTTTAGCAGGTAAAATGGAGGCCAGATCAACTCCCGTTTTTTTTTTCTTTTCCAGGTGCTGAACGGAGTCCAGGTCTACTCCTATAGATTTCAATAGGGACCTGGGGGGCCTGGTCTACTCCCGGTGTTTTTAAAAAGTTCAGAACGGAGCCGAGGTCTACTCTCATAGAGTCCAATGGGGACCCGGGAGGCCTGGTCCACTCCCGGTTGTTTTTTTGTTTTTTTTTTAAGAAGTTGAGATCGGAGGCCAGGTCTACTCCTATAGATTTCAAAGGGAACCAGTAGGCCTGAACTAATCCCATTTTTTTTTTTTTTAAAGAACTTCAGATCGGAGCACAGGTCTACTCGCATAGAGTCGAATGGGGACCCGGGAGGCCTGGTCTACTCCCGTTGTTTGTTTGTTTTAAGAAGTTGAGATCGGAGCCCAGATCTACTTCCAAAGAGTCCAATGGGGACCCGGGAGGCCTGGTCTACTGCGTTTTTTTATAGGTAAAATGGAGGCCAGATCGACTCTTGTATTTTAGAAGGTAAAATGGAGGCCAGATCAACTCCCGTTTTTTTTTTCTTTTCCAAGTGCTGAACGGAGTCCAGGTCTACTCCTATAGATTTCAATAGGGACCCGGGGGGCCTGGTCTACTCCCGTTTTTTTTTTAAAAAATAGTTGAGATCGGAGCCCAGGTCTACTCTTATAGATTTTAATGGGTACCCGGGAGTCCTGGTCTACTCTCTTTTTTTAAAAAAAAGTTCACATCGGAGCCCAGATCTGTTCCTATTGATATCAAAGGGAACCCGGGAGTCCTGGTCTACTCTCATAGAGTCCTATGGGGACCCAGGAGGCCTGGTCTACTCCCCGTTTTTTTTTTTTTTTTAAGAAGTTGAGATCGGAGCCCAGGTCTACTCTCATAGAGTCCTATGGGGACTCGGGAGGCCTGGTCTACTCCTGTTGTTGTTTTTTTAAAGAAGTTGAGATCGGAGCCCAGATCTACTGCCATAGAGTCCAATGGGGACCCGGGAGGCCTGGTCTACTGTGTTTTTTTATAGGTAAAATGGAGGCCAGATCGACTTTTGTATTTTAGCAGGTAAAATGGAGGTAAGATCAACTCCCGGTTTTTTTTTTTCTTTTCCAAGTGCTGAACGGAGTCCAGGTCTACTCCTATAGATTTCAATAGGGACCCGGGGGGCCTGGTCTACTCCCGGTTGTTGTTGTTGTTTTTTTTTTTTGAAGAAGTTTAGATCGGAGGCTGGGTCTACTCCTATAGATTTCAAAGGGAACCAGGAGGCCTGAACTAATCCTGTTTTTTTTTTTTTTTTAATGAAGTTCAGATCAGAGCACAGGGGAGTCCTGGTCTACTCTCTTTTTTTAAAAAAAAGTTCAGATCGGAGCCCAGATCTATTCCTATTGATATCAATGGGAACCCGGGAGTCCTGGTCTACTCCCGTTGTTTTTTTTTTTAAGAAGTTGAGATCGGAGCCCAGGTCTTCTGCCATGGAGTCCTATGGGGACCCGGGAGGCCTGGACTACTCCCTTTTTTAAAAAAAAAGTTCAGAACAGAGCCCAAGTCTACTCCTATAAAGATAATTGCAGACCCCGGAGGCCTTGTGTACTCCCGTTTTTTTAAAAAAAAGAAGTTGAGATTGGATCCCAGGTCTACTCTCATAGAATCCTATGGGGACCCAGGAGGCCTGGTCTACTCCCGTTGTTTTTTTTTTTAAGAAGTTGAGATCGGAGCCCAGATCTACTGCCATAGAGTCCAATGGGGACCCGGGAGGCCTGGTCTACTGCGTTTTTTTATAGGTAAAATGGAGGCCAGATCGACTCTTGTATTTTAGCAGGTAAAATGGAGGCCAGATCAACTCCCGTTTTTTTTTTTCTTTTCCAAGTGCTGAACGGAGTCCAGATCTACTCCTATAGATTTCAATAGGGACCCGGGGGGCCTGATCTACTCCCGGTTTTTTTTTTTTTTTTTTTTAAATAAGTTGAGATCGGAGGCCGGGTCTACTCCTATAGATTTCAAAGGGAACCAGGAGGCCTGATCTAATCCCGTTTTTTTTTTTTTAAAGAAGTTCAGATCGGAGCACAGGTCTACTCGCATAGAGTCCAATGGGGACCCGGGAGGCCTGGTCTACTCCCTTTGTTTTTTTAAAAAAGTTCAGAACAGAGCCCAGGTCTACTCCTATACAGACGAATGCGGACCTGGGAGGCCTTGTCTACTCTCATTTTTTTTTCTTTTTAAGAACTTCAGATCGGAGCCCAGGTCTACTCCTATAGAATCCAATGGGGACTCGGGGGGCCTGGTCTACTCCCGGTTGTTGTTTTTTTGTTTTTTTTTAAAGAAGTTGAGATCAGAGGCTGGGTCTACTCCTATAGATTTCAAAGGGAACCAGGAGGCCTGATCTAATCCCTTTTTTTTTTTTTAAGAATTTCAGATCGGAGCACACGTCTACTCGCATAGAGTCCAAAGGGGACCCGGGAGGCCTGGTCTACTCCCTTTGTTTTTTAAAAATGTTCAGAACGGAGCCCAGATCTATTCCTATTGATATCAATGGAAACCCGGGAGTCCTGGTCTACTCCCGTTGTTTTTTTTTTTTAAGAAGTTGAGATCGGAGCCCGGGAGGCCTGGTCTACTGTGTTTTTTTATAGGTAAAATGGAGGCCAGATCGACTCTTGTATTTTAGCAGGTAAAATGGAGGCCAGATCAACTCCCGGTTTTTTTTTTCTTTTCCAAGTGCTAAACGGAGTCCAGGTCTACTCCTATAGATTTCAATAGGGACCCGGGGGGCCTGGTCTACTCCCGGTTGTTTTTTTTTTTTTTTTTTTTTTTAAAGAAGTTGAGATCGGAGGCCGGGTCTACTCCTATAGATTTCAAAGGGAACCAGGAGGCCTGAACTAATCCCGTTTTTTTTTTTTTAAAGAAGTTCAGATCAGAGCACAGGTCTACTCGCATAGAGTCCAATGGGGACCCGGGAGGCCTGGTCTACTCCCTTTTTTAAGAAAAAAGTTCAGAACGGAGCCCAGGTGTACTCCTATAGAGACCAATGCGGACCCCGGAGGCCTTGTCTACTCCCGTTTTTTTTAAAAAAAGAAGTTGAGATCGGAGCCCAGGTCTACTCTCATAGAGTCCTATGGGGACCCGGGAGGCCTGGTCTACTCCCGTTTTTTTTTTTTAAAAAGTTGAGATCGGAACCCAGGTCTACTCTTATGGATTTTAATGGGGACCCGGGAGTCCTGGTCTACTCTCTTTTTTTTAAAAAAAGTTCAGATCGGAGCCCAGATCTATTCCTATTGATATCAATGGGAACCCGGGAGTCCTGGTCTACTCCCGTTGTTTTTTTTTTTAAGAAGTTGAGATCGGAGCCCAGGTCTTCTGCCATAGAGTCCTATGGGGACCCGGGAGGCCTGGTCTACTCCCTTTTTAAAAAAAGGAGTTCAGAACAGAGCCCAAGTCTACTCCTATAAAGACCATTGCGGACCCCGGAGGCCTTGTGTACTCCCGTTTTTTTTAAAAAAAGAAGTTGAGATCGGAGCCCAGGTCTACTCTCATAGAGTCCTATGGGGACCCGGGAGGTCTGGTCTACTCCCGTTTTTTTTTTTTTTTAAAGAAGTTGAGATCGGAGCCCAGATCTACTGCCATAGAGTCCAATGGGGACCCGGGAGGCCTGGTCTACTGCGTTTTTTTATAGGTAAAATGGAGGCCAGATCGACTCTTGTATTTTAGCAGGTAAAATGGAGGCCAGATCAACTCCCTTTTTTTTTTTCTTTTCCAAGTGCTGAACGGAGTCCAGATCTACTCCTATAGATTTCAATAGGGATCCGGGGGGCCTGATCTACTCCCGGTTTTTTTTTTTTTTTTTTTTTTTAAATAAGTTGAGATCGGAGGCCGGGTCTACTCCTATAGATTTCAAAGGGAACCAGGAGGCCTGATCTAATCCCGTTTTTTTTTTTTAAAGAAGTTCAGATCGGAGCACAGGTCTACTCGCATAGAGTCCAATGGGGACCCGGGAGGCCTGGTCTACTCCCTTTGTTTTTTTAAAAAAGTTCAGAACAGAGCCCAGGTCTACTCCTATACAGACGAATGCGGACCTGGGAGGCCTTGTCTACTCTCATTTTTTTTTCTTTTTAAGAACTTCAGATCGGAGCCCAGGTCTACTCCTATAGAATCCAATGGGGACCCGGGGGGCCTGGTCTACTCCCGGTTGTTGTTTTTTTGTTTTTTTTTTAAAGAAGTTGAGATCAGAGGCTGGGTCTACTCCTATAGATTTCAAAGGGAACCAGGAGGCCTGATCTAATCCCGTTTTTTTTTTTTAAGAATTTCAGATCGGAGCACAGGTCTACTCGCATAGAGTCCAAAGGGGACCCGGGAGGCCTGGTCTACTCCCTTTGTTTTTTAAAAAAAGTTCAGAACGGAGCCCAGATCTATTCCTATTGATATCAATGGGAACCCGGGAGTCCTGGTCTACTCCCGTTGTGTTTTTTTTTTAAGAAGTTGAGATCGGAGCCCGGGAGGCCTGGTCTACTGTGTTTTTTTATAGGTAAAATGGAGGCCAGATCGACTCTTGTATTTTAGCAGGTAAAATGGAGGCCAGATCAACTCCCGTTTTTTTTTTTTCTTTTCCAAGTGCTAAACGGAGTCCAGGTCTACTCCTATAGATTTCAATAGGGACCCGGGGGGCCTGGTCTACTCCCGGTTGTTTTTTTTTTTTTTTTTTTTTTAAAGAAGTTGAGATCGGAGGCCGGGTCTACTCCTATAGATTTCAAAGGGAACCAGGAGGCCTGAACTAATCCCGTTTTTTTTTTTTAAAGAAGTTCAGATCAGAGCACAGGTCTACTCGCATAGAGTCCAATGGGGACCCGGGAGGCCTGGTCTACTCCCTTTTTTAAGAAAAAAGTTCAGAACGGAGCCCAGGTGTACTCCTATAGAGACCAATGCGGACCCCGGAGGCCTTGTGTACTCCCGTTTTTTTTAAAAAAAGAAGTTGAGATCGGAGCCCAGGTCTACTCTCATAGAGTCCTATGGGGACCCGGGAGGCCTGGTCTACTCCCGTTTTTTTTTTTTAAAAAAGTTGAGATCGGAGCCCAGGTCTACTCTTATGGATTTTAATGGGGACCCGGGAGTCCTGGTCTACTCTCTTTTTTTTAAAAAAAAGTTCAGATCGGAGCCCAGATCTATTCCTATTGATATCAATGGGAACCCGGGAGTCCTGGTCTACTCCCGTTGTTTTTTTTTTTAAGAAGTTGAGATCGGAGCCCAGGTCTTCTGCCATAGAGTCCTATGGGGACCCGGGAGGCCTGGTCTACTCCCTTTTTAAAAAAAGGAGTTCAGAACAGAGCCCAAGTCTACTCCTATAAAGACCATTGCGGACCCCGGAGGCCTTGTGTACTCCCGTTTTTTTTTAAAAAAGAAGTTTAGATCGGAGCCCAGGTCTACTCTCATAGAGTCCTATGGGGACCCGGGAGGTCTGGTCTACTCCCGTTTTTTTTTTTTTTTTAAAGAAGTTGAGATCGGAGCCCAGATCTACTGCCATAGAGTCCAATGGGGACCCGGGAGGCCTGGTCTACTGCGTTTTTTTATAGGTAAAATGGAGGCCAGATCGACTCTTGTATTTTAGCAGGTAAAATGGAGGCCAGATCGACTCTTGTATTTTAGCAGGTAAAATGGAGGCCAGATCAACTCCCGTTTTTTTTTTCTTTTCCAAGTGCTGAACGGAGTCCAGGTCTACTCCTATAGATTTCAATAGGGACCTGGGGGGCCTGGTCTACTCCCGGTTTTTTTAAAAAGTTCAGAACGGAGCCCAGGTCTACTCTCCTAGAGTCCAATGGGGACCCGGGAGGCCTGGTCTACTCCCGGTTGTTTTTTTGTTTTTTTTTAAAGAAGTTGAGATCGGAGTCCAGGTCTACTCCTATAGAATCCAATGGGGTCCCGGGAGTCCTGGTCTACTCCCTTTTTTAAAAAAGGAGTTCAGAACGGATCCCAGGTCTACTCTTATACAGACCAATGCGGACCCGGGAGGCCTTGTCTACTCCCGTTTTTTTTTTTAAAAAAGAAGTTCAGATTGGAGCCCAGGTCTATTCCAATAGAGTCCAATGGCGACCTGGGAGGCCTGGTCTACTGCAGGTTTTTTTCATAGGTAAAATGGAGGGCAGATCGACTTTTGGATTTTAGCAGGTAAAGTGGAGGCCAGATCAACTCCCGTATTTTTTTTCTTTTCCAAGTGCTGAACGGAGCCCAGGTCGACTCTCATACAGTCCAAAGGGGACCCGGGAGGCCTGGTCTACTCCCGTTTGTTTGTTTTGTTTTTTTAAAGAAGTTGAGATCGGAGGCCGGGTCTACTCCTATAGATTTGAAAGGGAACCAAAAGACTTGATCTAATCCCGTTTTTTTTTTTTTTAAAGAAGTTCAGATCGGAGCACAAGTCTACTCCTATACAGACCAATGCGGACCCGGGAGGCCTTGTCTACTCCCGTATTTTTAAAAAAATAAGTTGAGATCGGAGCCCAGGTCTACTCTTATAGAGTCCTATGGGGACCCGGGAGGCCTGGTCTACTCCTGTTTTTTTTAAAAAGAGAAGTTGAGATCGGAGCCCAGGTCTACTCTTATAGATTTCAATGGGGACCCAGGAGGCCTGGTCTATTTTTTTTTTTTTTAAAGTTCAGATCGGAGCCCAGATCTATTCCTATTGATATCAATGGGAACCCGGGAATCCTGGTCTACTCCCGTTGTTATTTTTTTTAAGAAGTTGAGATCGGAGGCCAGGTCTACTCCTATAGATTTCAGTGGGAACCAGAAGGCCTGATCTAATCCAGTTTTTTTTAAAAAAGAAGTTCAGATCGGAGCCCAGCTCTACTCCTATAGAATCCAATGGGGTCCCGGGAGGCCTGGTCTACTGCAGGTTTTTTTCATAGGTAAAATGGAGGGCAGATCGACTTTTGTATTTTAGCAGGTAAAATGGAGGCCAGATCAACTCCCGTATTTTTTTTCTTTTCCAAGTGCTGAACGGAGCCCAGGTCTACTCTCATACAGTCCAATGGGGACCCGGGAGGTCTGGTCTACTCCCGTTTGTTTGTTTTGTTTTTTTTAAAGAAGTTGAGATCGGAGGCCGGGTCTACTCCTATAGATTTCAAAGGGAACCAGGAGGCCTGAACTAATCCCGTTTTTTTTTTTAAAAAGAAGTTGAGATCGGAGCCCAGGTCTTCTGCCATAGAGTCCTATGGGGTCCCGGGAGGCCTGGTCTGCTCCCTTTTTTAAAAAAGGAGTTCAGAACGGAGCCCAGGTCTACTCTTATAGAGACCAATGCGGACCCGGGAGGCCTTGTCTACTCCCGTTTTTTTTTTTTTAAAAAGAAGTTCAGATCGGAGCCCAGGTCTACTCCAATAGATTCCAATGGCGACCCGGGAGGCCTGGTCTACTGCAGGATTTTTTTATAGGTAAAATGGAGGGCAGATCGACTTTTGTATTTTAGCAGGTAAAATAGAGGCCAGATCAACTCCCTTTTTTTTTTTCTTTTCCAAGTGCTGAACGGAGTCCAGGTCTACTCCTATAGATTTCAATAGGGACCCGTTGGGCCTGGTCTACTCCCGGTTTTTTTTAAAAGTTCAGAACGGAGCCCAGGTCTACTCTCAAAGAGTCCAATGGGGACCCGGGAGTCCTGGTCTACTCCCGTTGTTTTTTTTTTAAAGAAGTTGAGATCGGAGGCCAGGTCTACTCCTGTAGATTTCAAAGGGAACCAGGAGGCCGGAACTAATCCCTTTTTTTTTTTTTTTAAAGAAGTTCAGATCAGAGCACAGGTCTACTCGCATAGAGTCCAATGGGGACCCGGGAGGCCTGGTCTACTCCCTTTTTTAAGAAAAAAGTTCAGAACGGAGCCCAGGTCTACTCCTATACAGACCAATGCGGACCCCGGAGGCCTTGTCTACTCCCATTTTTTTAAAAAAAAGAAGTTGAGATCGGAGCCCAGGTCTACTCTCATAGAGTCCTTTGGGGACCCGGGAGGCCTGGTCTACTCCCATTTTTTTTTTTATAATTTGAGATCGGAGCCCAGGTCTACTCTTATAGATTTTAATGGGGACCCGGGAGTCCTGGTCTACTCTCTTTTTTTTAAAAAAAGTTCAGATCGGAGCCCAGATCTATTCCTATTGATATCAAAGGGAACCCGGGAGTCCTGGTCTACTCCCGTTGTTTTTTTTTTTAAAGAAGTTGAGATCGGAGCCCAGGTCTACTGCCATAGAGTCCTATGGGGACCCGGGAGGCCTGGTCTACTCTCGTTGTTTTTTTTTTTTAAGAAGTTGAAATCGGAGCCCAGATCTACTGCCATAGAGTCCAATGGGGACCCGGGAGGCCTGGTCTACTGCGTTTTTTTATAGGTAAAATGGAGGCCATATCGCCTCTTGTATTTTAGCAGGTAAAATGGAGGCCAGATCAACTCCCGTTTTTTTTTTCCAAGTGCTGTATGGAGTCCAGGTCTACTCCAGTAGATTTCAATAGGGACCCGGGGGGCCTGGTGTACT
Organism: Lepidodactylus listeri; assembly: GCA_029233225.1. Lineage (NCBI taxonomy): Eukaryota > Metazoa > Chordata > Lepidosauria > Squamata > Gekkonidae > Lepidodactylus > Lepidodactylus listeri. The sequence goes on from JARCFY010000032.1 coordinate 746,407, forward strand.
CCCAGTTTTTTTAAAAAGTTCAGAACGGAGCCCAGGTCTACTCTCATAGAGTCCAATTGGGACCCGGGAGGCCTGGTCTACTGCATTTTTTTATAGGTAAAATGGAGGCCAGATCGACTCTTGTATTTTAGCAGGTAAAATGGAGGCCAGATCAACTCCCGTTTTTTTTTTCTTTTCCAAGTGCTGAACGGAGTCCAGGTCTACTCCTATAGATATCAATAGGGACACGGAGGGCCTGGTCTACTCCCGTTTTTTTTTTAAAAAGTTGAGATCGGAGCCCAGGTCTACTCTTATAGATTTTAATGGGTACCCGGGAGTCCTGGTCTACTCATTTTTTTTTTTAAATGTTCAGATCGGAGCCCAGATCTATTCCTATTGATATCAAAGGGAACCCAGGAGTCCTGGTCTACTCCCATTGTTGTTGTTTTTTTTAAAGAAGTTGAGATCAGAGGCCAGGTCTACTGCCATAGAGTCCTATGCGGACCCGGGAGGCCTGGTCTACTCTGGTTGTTTTTTTTTTTAAAGAAGTTGAGATCGGAGCCCAGGTCTACTCCAATAGAGTCCAATGGCGACCCAGGAGGCCTGGTCGACTGCAGGTTTTTTTCATAGGTAAAATGGAGGGCAGATCGAGTTTTGTATTTTAGCAGGTAAAATGGAGGCCAGATCAACTCCCGTATTTTTTTTGTTTTCCAAGTGCTGAACGGAGTCCAGGTCTACTCCTATAGATTTCAATAGGGACCCGGGGGGCCTGGTCTACTCCCGTTTTTTTTAAAAGTTCAGAACGGAGCCCAGGTCTACTCTCATAGAGTCCAATAGGGACCCGGGAGGCCTGGTGTACTCTTTTTTTTTTGTTTGTTTGTTTTTTAAAGAAGTTAAAAAAGAAGAAGAACTGAAGAAGAATCCAGGGAAAAAGAAACTGCAAAAGGAAATTTGGATGCTACAAGACCAAGCAAAAGCCATTTTGAACCAGGAGATGTACTGGAACTTAAAAAAACTTCAACAAAAAGCATTTGAAGGTGCAAATAAACCCGGAAAATACTTAGCATGGCAATTAAAGAAAAAACGTGAAAATAAATTTATCACCAAAGTGATAAGAGATAATATTGAGATAATAGATAACAAAGGAATAAAAAGAGAATTTTTTAAATACTACGCAAAACTTTTTAAGAAGGAAAACAAAGACAGAAGAAAGATTAAAGAATACCTGCAAACATTAAAGCTACCAAAACCAACAGAGAAAATTAAAGAACTATTTAATAATCCAGTATCATTACAAGAGATCAAAAATGCAATAAATGACTCAAAATTAGGTAAAGCACCTGGACCGGATGGATTTACAGCGAAGTTCTACAAAACGTTACAGGAGTCAGTTTCACCGGTGTTACTGCTATTGATGAACAATATAAGAGTTACTGGAGAGGTACCAGAAACCTGGAAAGATGCATCCATCTCACTGATCCCGAAAGAAAATCAGGATTTGACCAATGTTAAGAACTATAGACCGATCTCTTTACTGAATAATGATTATAAGATTTTTGCTAAGATTATAGCGGATAGACTAAAAGAGCACCTTAAAGAGACTATACAAACAGAACAAGCAGGGTTCTTACCTAATCGACAAATAAGGGACAATCTAAGAGTAGTAGTGGACGCTATAGAATATTACGACAAACATCCTGAAAAGGAAGTGGGCTTTTTCTTTTTAGATGCGGAGAAAGCGTTTGATAATTTAAACTGGGATTTTATGTTTGAAGTTTTAGAACATCTTGAGATCGGTGAATATATGCTTAACTTCATTAAAGCAATATATAAAGAACAGAAATCCTCAATAATAATTAATACTGAAAAGACAGACGATTTTAAAGTTGAAAAAGGAACAAGACAAGGATGCCCGCTTTCGCCGCTGCTATTTATTTGGATTTTAGAAGTTCTACTGTTAAATGTGAAGGAAGACAAAGATATTAAAGGCTTAACAACTAAAGGTTTTTCTTTCAAATATAGGGCCTTTGCAGATGATGTGATGTTTATAGTGGAAGACCCCTTATCCACATTACCACATTTGTTACAGAGAGTAAAAGAGTTTGGTGACTTAGCAGGATTTTATGTAAATAAAAACAAATCGAAAGTAATGTGCAAAAATATGTCAAATAAGAAACAAAACGAGTTACAAAAACTTACAGAATGTGAGGTGGTGAAAAAGACAAAATATCTGGGTGTAAACCTAACTATGAAAAATATTGATCTTTATAAAAATAATTATGAAAAATTATGGTTGCAAATTATGCAGGATATTAAAAAGTGGAATGTATTGAATTTGTCATTGCTGGGTAGAATTGCGGTGGTCAAGATGAATGTGTTACCACGATTAATGTTTTTGTTTCAAACTATTCCAATTGTGAAAGATGTAAAAACATTCAAATGTTGGCAGAAGGAGCTGTCTAAATTTGTGTGGGGAGGGAAAATACCAAGAATTAAGATGAAAATAATGTGTGATGCCAAAGAAAGAGGAGGGTTTCAACTACCAAATCTAAGGTTATACCATGATGCAATATGTTTGACCTGGGTAGGGGCATGGACTATGTTACAAGATAGAATGTTATTGTCCCTGGAAGGTCATGATTGTAGATTTGGGTGGCATGCATATTTGTATTATGGCAAAACAAAAATGGACAATATGTTTAAACATCATTATTTGAGAAGAACACTAATGGATACGTGGACAAGATATAAAAACTTTTTTTCAGAAGAGATACCCATGTGGATTGTACCCGCAGAAGTCTTACATCCAATATCAAGATATAAAGGACAAGATTGGCTGAAGTATAGAGACTTATTAATAAGACATGGCAAGGATTTCAAACTGAAGGAGCAGCATCAGATTGATTTTGATTATGGTTGGTTAAGATATAGACAAATATATGACTTGTATAGAAGTGATAAAAAACACGGTTTCAGGGAAAAAAATAATGAAATAGAACAAGTTTGGGAGGAAGGTGGGAAAAAAATGATTTCTAAAATGTATAAAGTCTTGCTAAAATGGTTTAATGCTGATGAAATGGTAAAAGAACAAATGGTAAAATGGGCGATAAACTTTAACAAAGACATTGAAATGGAATCTTGGGAATTTTTATGGAAAAATGCTATGAGTATATCTACGTGTTATAACTTAAAAGAAAATTGTTTTAAAATGATGTATAGATGGTATATGACACCAAAAAAAATTGCAAATATTGGTCAAAATATGTCTAACAAATGTTGGAAGTGTAAAAAGAAAGAAGGGTCTTTTTATCATATGTGGTGGACTTGTGATAAAGCAAAGACTTATTGGTCAAAAATACATGCAGAAATGGAAAAAATCTTGAAATGTACATTTAAGAAGTTGCCTGAAATGTTATTGCTAGGACTTAAACTAGAAGAGATAAATGTAAAGAAAAGGACAATAATATGGTATATGATTACAACAGCAAGAATGGTGTATGCACAAAACTGGAAAAATGAAAAAATACCAGAGGTGTGGGAATGGTTGAAAAAACTGTTATATATGGCTGAAATGGATAAGTGGACTAGAAAATTGAATAATCTCTACTCAGAGACCTTTCTGGAAGACTGGAAAGATTTGAAAGAATATGTTGAAAAGTATTGGGATATGAAAAACTATATCTATACATGGTTATAATAGCATAAAGGAATAGAAATATATTATATGAATGTTTTAGTTAAAATTAGACAATGAAACTGTTTTTATTTAGAAATACATAAGAGTATAGAAAATAAGAATTGGTGTATAAGTATAAGTATTTTAAAGCTATATAACCGTTACCAGAAACGAAACATAGATATAAGTATTACTATTTTGAATAAAATGGAAAATGTGTTATGCTTCAGATGTGGTGGGAAACCACCAAAACAAGATAAAAATAGAATGTACAAATAGAACAAAATGTTATCTAATATGGAAAAAGGGATTTGTAGAGGTTAAATGTATTATTTTCGATGTTTTTTTTTTTGAAAAATAAAAATTTCTTTACAAAAAAAAAGAACGGAGCCCAGGTCTACTCTTATACAGACCAATGCGGACCCGGGAGGCCTTGTCTACTCCCGTTTTTTTTTTTTTAAAAGAAGTTGATATCGGAGCCCAGGTCTACTCCTATAGATTTTAATGGGGACCCGGGAGTCCTGGTCTACTCTCTTTTTTTAAAAAAAAGTTCAGATCGGAGCCCAGATCTATTCCTATTGATATCAATGGGAACCCGGGAGTCCTCGTGTACTCCCGTTGTTTTTTTTTTTAAGAAGTTTAGATCGGAGCCCAGGTCTACTGCCATAGAGTCCTATGGGGACCCGGGAGGCCTGGTCTACTCCCGTTGTTTTTTTTTTTTAAGAAGTTGAAATCGGAGCCCAGATCTACTGCCATAGAGTCCAATGGGGACCCGGGAGGCCTGGTCTACTGCGTTTTTTTATACGTAAAATGGAGGCCAGATCGACTCTTGTATTTTAGCAGGTAAAATGGAGGCCAGATCAACTCCCGTTTGTTTTTTTTCCCAAGTGCTGAACGGAGTCCAGGTCTACTCCTATAGATTTCAATAGGGACCCGGGGGGCCTGGTCTACTCCCGGTTTTTTTAAAAAGTTGAGATCGGAGCCCAGGTCTCCTCTCATAGAGTCCAATTGGGACCTGGGAGGCCTGGTCTACTGCGTTTTTTTATAGGTAAAATGGAGGCCAGATGGACGCTTGTATTTTAGCAGGTAAAATGGAGGCCAGATCAACTCCCATTTTTTTTTTCTTTTCCAAGTGCTGAACGGAGTCCAGGTGTACTCCTATAGATTTAAATAGGGACCCGGGGGGCCTGGTCTACACCAGGTTTTTTTAAAAAGTTCACAACGGAGCTCAGGTCTACTCTCATAGAGTCCAATGGGGACCCGGGAGGCCTGGTGTACTCCCGGTTGTTTTTTTGTTTTTTTTTAAAGAAGTTGAGATCGGAGGCCAGGTCTACTCCTATAGATTTCAAAGAGAACCAGAAGGCCTGATCTAATCCAGTTTTTTTTAAAAAAGAAGTTCAGATCGGAGCCCAGGTCTACTCGTATAGAATCCAATGGGGGTCCGGGAGGCCTGGTCTACTCCCTTTTTAAAAAAAGAAGTTCAGAACGGAGCCCAGGTCTACTCCTATAGATTTCAAAGAGAACCAGGAGTCCTGAACTAATCCCGTTTTTTTTTTTTTTTTAAAAGAAGTTCAGATCGGAGCACCGGTCTGCTCGCATAGAGTCCAATGGGGATCCGGGAGGCCTGGTCTACTCCCTTTTTTAAGAAAAAAGTTCAGAACGGAACCTAGGTCTACTCCTATGCAGACAAATGCGGACCCCGCAGGCGTTGTTGACTCCCGTTTTTTTTAAAAAAAGAAGTTGAGATCGGCGCCCAGGTCTACTCTCATAGAGTCCTCTATGGACCCGGGAGGCCTGGTCTACTCCCATTTTTTTCAAAAAAAGTTGAGATCGGAGCCCAGGTCTACTCTTATAGATTTTAATGGGGACCTGAGAGTTTTGGTCTACTCTCTTTTTTTTTAAAATGTTCAGATCGGAGCCCAGATTTATTCCTATTGATATCAATGGGAACCCGGGAGTCCTGGTCTACTCCCATTGTTTTTTTTTTTAAGAAGTTGAGATCGGAGCCCAGATCTACTGCCATAGAGTCCAATGGGGACCCGGGAGGCCTGGTCTACTGCGTTTTTTTATAGGTAAAATGGAGGCCAGATCGACTCTTGTATTTTAGCAGGTAAAATGGAGGCCAGATCAACTCCCGTTTTTTTTTTCTTTTCCAAGTGCTGAACCGAGTCCAGGTCTACTACTATAGATTTCAATAGGGACCCGGGGGGCCTGGTCTACTCCCGTTTTTTTTTAAAAAAGTTGAGATCGGAGCCCAGGTCTACTCTTATAGATTTTAATGGGTACCCGGGAGTCCTGGTCTACTCTCTTTTTTTTTAAAAAAAAGTTCGGATCGGAGCCCAGATCTATTCCTATTGATATCAAAGGGAACCCAGGAGTCCTGGTGTACTCCCGTTGTTGTTTTTTTTTAAGAAGTTGAGATCGGAGCCCAGGTCTACTGCCACAGAGTCCCAAGGGGACCCGGGAGGCCTGGTCTACTCCCGTGGTTTTTTTTTTTAAGAAGTTGAGATCGGAGCCCAGATCTACTGCCATAGAGTCCAATGGGGACCCGGGAGGCCTGGTCTACTGCGTTTTTTTATAGGTAAAATGGAGGCCAGATCGACTCTTGTATTTTAGCAGGTAAAATGGAGGCCAGATCAACTCCCGTTTTTTTTTTTTCCCAAGTGCTGAACGGAGTCCAGGTCTACTCCTGTAGATTTCAATAGGGACCCGGGGGGCCTGGTCTACTCCCGGTTTTTTTAAAAAGTTCAGAATGGAGCCCAGGTCTACTCTCATAGAGTCCAATTGGGACCCGGGAGGCCTGGTCTACTGCGTTTTTTTATAGGTAAAATGGAGGCCAGATGGACTCTTGTATTTTAGCAGGTAAAATGGAGGCCAGATCAACTCCCGTTTTTTTTTTTTCTTTTCCAAGTGCTGAACGGAGTCCAGGTGTACTCCTATAGATTTAAATAGGGACCTGGGGGGCCTGGTCTACTCCATTTTTTTTTTAAAAATTCAGAACGGAGCCCAGGTCTACTCTCATAGAGTCCAATAGGGACCCGGGAGGCCTGGTGTACTCCCGGTTGTTTTTTTGTTTTTTTTTTAAAGAAGTTGAGATCGCAGGCCAGGTCTACTCCTATAGATTTCAAAGAGAACCAGGAGGCCTGATCTAATCCAGTTTTTTTTAAAAAAGAAGTTCAGATCGGAGCCCAGGTCTACTCGTATAGAATCCAATGGGGGTCCGGGAGGCCTGGTCTACTCCCTTTTTAAAAAAAGAAGTTCAGAACGGAGCCCAGGTCTACTCCTATAGATTTCAAAGGGAACCAGGAGTCCTGAACTAATCCCGTTTTTTTTTTTTTTTTTTAAAGAAGTTCAGATCGGAGCACCGGTCTGCTCGCATAGAGTCCAATGGGGATCCGGGAGGCCTAGTCTACTCCCTTTTTTAAGAAAAAAGTTCAGAACGGAACCTAGGTCTAATCCTATGCAGACAAATGCGGACCCCGCAGGCGTTGTTGACTCCCGTTTTTTTTAAAAAAAGAAGTTGAGATCGGCGCCCAGGTCTACTCTCATAGAGTCCTCTATGGACCCGGGAGGCCTGGTCTACTCCCATTTTTTTCAAAAAAAGTTGAGATCGGAGCCCAGGTCTACTCTTATAGATTTTAATGGGGACCTGAGAGTTTTGGTCTACTCTCTTTTTTTTTTAAATGTTCAGATCGGAGCCCAGATTTATTCCTATTGATATCAATGGGAACCCGGGAGTCCTGGTCTACTCCCGTTGTTTTTTTTTTTAAGAAGTTCAGATCGGAGCCCAGATCTACTGCCATAGAGTCCAATGGGGACCCGGGAGGCCTGGTCTACTGCGTTTTTTTATAGGTAAAATGGAGGCCAGATCGACTCTTGTATTTTAGCAGGTAAAATGGAGGCCAGATCAACTCCCGTTTTTTTTTCTTTTCCAAGTGTTGAATGGAGTCCAGGTCTACTCCTATAGATTTCAGTAGGGACCCGGGGGGCCTGGTCTACTCCCCGTTTTTTTAAAAAAAGAAATTGAGATCGGAGCCCAGGTCTACTCTTATAGATTTTAATGGGTACCCGGGAGTCCTGGTCTACTCTCTTTTTTTAAAAAAAAGTACAGATCGGAGCTCAGATCTATTACTATTGATATCAAAGGGAACCCGGGAGTCCTGGTCTACTCCCGTTGTTTTTTTTTTTTAAGAAGTTGAGATCGGAGCCCAGGTCTACTGCCATAGAGTCCTATGGGGACCCGGGAGGCCTGGTCTACTCCCGTTGTTTTTTTTTTAAAGAAGTTGAGATCGGAGCCCAGATCTACTGCCTTAGAGTCCAATGGGGACCCGGGAGGCCTGGTCTACTGCGTTTTTTTATAGATAAAATGGAGGCCAGATCGACTCTTGTATTTTAGCAGGTAAAATGGAGGCCAGATCAACTCCCATTTTTTTCTTTTCTTTTCCAAGTGCTGAACGGAGTCCAGGTCTACTCCTATAGATTTCAATAGGGACCCGGGGGGCCTGGTCTACTCCCGGTTTTTTTTAAAAAAGAAGTTGAGATCGGAGCCCAGGTCTACTCTTATAGATTTTAATGGGTACCCGGGAGTCCTGGTCTACTCTCTTTTTTTTAAAAAAAAGTTCAGATCGGAGCCCAGATCTATTCCTATTGATATCAAAGGGAACCCGGGAGTCCTGGTCTACTCTTGTTTTTTTTTTTTTTTAAGAAGTTGAGATCGGAGCCCAGGTCTACTGCCATAGAGTCCTATGGGGACCCGGGAGGCCTGGTCAACTCCCGTGGTTTTTTTTTTTAAGAAGTTGAGATTGGAGCCCAGATCTACTGCCATAGAGTCCAATGGGGACCCGGGAGGCCTGGTCTACTGGGTTTTTTCATAGGTAAAATGGAGGCGAGATCGACTCTTGTATTTTAGCAGGTAAAATGGAGGCCAGATCAACTCCCGTTTTTTTTTTCTTTTCCAAGTGCTGAACGGAGTCCATGTCTACTCCTATAGATTTCAATAGGGACCCAGGGGGCCTGGTCTACTCCCGGTTTTTTTTTTTAAGAAGTTGAGATCGGAGCCGAGATCTACTGCCATAGAGTCCAATGTGGACCCGGGAGTCCTGGTCTACTCCCGTTGTTTTTTTTTTTAAGAAGTTGAGATCGGAGCCCAGATCTACTGCCATAGAGTCCAATGGGGACCCGGGAGGCCTGGTCTACTGCGTTTTTTTATAGGTAAAATGGAGGCCAGATCGACTCTTGTATTTTAGCAGGTAAAATGGAGGCCAGATCAACTCCCGTTTTTTTTTCTTTTCCAAGTGTTGAATGGAGTCCAGGTCTTCTCCTATAGATTTCAGTAGGGACCCGGGGGGCCTGGTCTACTCCCGGTTTTTTTAAAAAAAGAAATTGAGATCGGAGCCCAGGTCTACTCTTATAGATTTTAATGGGTACCCGGGAGTCCTGGTCTACTCTCTTTTTTTAAAAAAAAGTACAGATCGGAGCTCAGATCTATTACTATTGATATCAAAGGGAACCCGGGAGTCCTGGTCTACTCCCGTCGTTTTTTTTTTTTAAGAAGTTGAGATCGGAGCCCAGATCTACTGCCATAGAGTCCTATGGGGACCCGGGAAACCTGGTCTACTCCCGTTGTTTTTTTTTTAAAGAAGTTGAGATCGGAGCCCAGATCTACTGCCTTAGAGTCCAATGGGGACCCGGGAGGCCTGGTCTACTGCGTTTTTTTATAGATAAAATGGAGGCCAGATCGACTCTTGTATTTTAGCAGGTAAAATGGAGGCCAGATCAACTCCCATTTTTTTCTTTTCTTTTCCAAGTGCTGAACGGAGTCCAGGTCTACTCCTATAGATTTCAATAGGGACCCGGGGGGCCTGGTCTACTCCCGGTTTTTTTTAAAAAAGAAGTTGAGATCGGAGCCCAGGTCTACTCTTATAGATTTTAATGGGTACCCGGGAGTCCTGGTCTACTCTCTTTTTTTTTAAAAAAAGTTCAGATCGGAGCCCAGATCTATTCCTATTGATATCAAAGGGAACCCGGGAGTCCTGGTCTACTCTTGTTTTTTTTTTTTTAAGAAGTTGAGATCGGAGCCCAGATCTACTGCCATAGAGTCCAATGGGGACCCGGGAGGCCTGGTCTACTGCGTTTTTTTATAGGTAAAATGGAGGCCAGATCGACTCTTGTATTTTAGCAGGTAAAATGGAGGCCAGATCAACTCCCGTTTTTTTTTTCTTTTCCAAGTGCTGAACGGAGTCCAGGTCTACTCCTATAGATTTCAATAGGGACCCAGGGGGCCTGGTCTACTCCCGGTTTTTTTTTTTTTAAAAAAGTTGAGATCGGTGCCCAGGTCTACTCTTATAGATTTTAATGGGTACCCGGGAGTCCTGGTCTACTCTCTTTTTTTTAAAAAAAGTTCTGATCGGAGCCCAGATCTATTCCTATTGATATCAAAGGGAACCCGGGAGTCCTGGTCTACTCCCGTTGTTTTTTTTTTTTAAGAAGTTGAGATCGGAGCCCAGGTCTACTGCCATAGAGTCCTATGGGGACCCGGAAGGCCTGGTCTACTCCCTTTTTTTTTTTTTTTAAGAAGTTGAGATCGGAGCCCAGATCTACTGCCATAGAGTCCAATGGGGACCCGAGAGGCCTGGTCTACTGCGTTTTTTTATAGGTAAAATGGAGGCCAGATCGACTCCTGTATTTTATTAGGTAAAATGGAGGCCAGATCAACTCCCGTTTTTGTTCCTTTTCCAAGTGCTGAACGGAGTCCAGGTCTACTCCTATAGATTTCAATAGGGACCCGGGGGGCCTGGTCTACTCCCGTTTTTTTTAAAAAACGAAGTTGAGATCGGAGCCCAGGTCTACTCTTATAGATTTTAATGGGTACTCGGGAGTCCTGGTCTACTCTCTTTTTTTAAAAAAAGTTCAGATCGGAGCCCAGATCTATTCCTATTGATATCAAAGGTAACCCGGGAGGTCTGGTCTACTCCCGTTGTTTTTTTTTTTTAATAAGTTGAGATCGGAGCCCAGATTTACTGCCATAGAGTCCAATGGGGACCCGGGAGGCCTGGTCTACTGCGTTTTTTTATAGGTAAAATGGAGGCCAGATCGACTCTTGTATTTTAGCAGGTAAAATGGAGGCCAGATCAACTCCCGTTTTTTTTTTCTTTTCCAAGTGCTGAACGGAGTCCAGGTCTACTCCTATAGATTTCAATAGGGACCCGGGGGGCCTGGTCTACTCCCGGTTTTTTTTAAAAGTTCAGAACGGAGCCCAGGTCTACTCTCATAGAGTCCAATGGGGACCCGGGAGGCCTGGTCTACTCCCGGTTTTTTTTTTTTTTTTTTTTTAAAGAAGTTGAGATCAGAGGCCAGGTCTACTGCCATAGAGTCCTATGCGGACCCGGGAGGCCTGGTCTACTGGGTTTTTTCATAGGTAAAATGGAGGCGAAATCGACTCTTGTATTTTAGCAGGTAAAATGGAGGCCAGATCAACTCCCGTTTTTTTTTTCTTTTCCAAGTGCTGAACGGAGTCCAGGTCTACTCCTATAGATTTCAATAGGGACCCAGGGGCCTGGTCTACTCCCGGTTTTTTTTTTAAAGAAGTTGAGATCGGAGCCGAGATCTACTGCCATAGAGTCCAATGGGGACCCGGGAGGCCTGGTCTACTCCCGTTGTTTTTTTTTTTAAGAAGTTGAGATCGGAGCCCAGATCTACTGCCATAGAGTCCAATGGGGACCCGGGAGGCCTGGTCTACTGCGTTTTTTTATAGGTAAAATGGAGGCCAGATCGACTCTTGTATTTTAGCAGGTAAAATGGAGGCCAGATCAACTCCCGTTTTTTTTTCTTTTCCAAGTGCTGAACGGAGTCCACGTCTACTTCTATAGATTTCAATAGGGACCCAGGGGGCCTGGTCTACTCCCGGTTTTTTTTTAAAAATAAGTTGAGATCGGAGCCCAGGTCTACTCTTATAGATTTTAATGGGTACCCGGGAGTCCTGGTCTACTCTCTTTTTTTAAAAAAAAGTTCAGATCGGAGCACAGATCTATTCCTATTGATATCAAAGGGAACCCGGGAGTCCTGGTCTACTCCTGTTTTTTTTTTTTTTTAGAAGTTGAGATCGGAGCCCAGGTCTACTGCCATAGAGGACCCGGGAGGCCTGGTCTACTTCTGTTGGGGACCCGGGAGGCCTGGTCTACTCCCGTTGTTTTTTTTTTTTAATAAGTTGAGATCGGAGCCCAGATCTACTTCCATAGAGTCCAATGGGGACCCGGGAGGCCTGGTCTACTGCGTTTTTTTATAGGTAAAATGGAGGCCAGATCGACTCTTGTATTTTAGCAGGTAAAATGGAGGCCAGATCAACTCCCGTTTTTTTTTTCTTTTCAAAGTGCTGAACGGAGTCCAGGTCTACTCCTATAGATTTCAATAGGTACCCGGGGGGCCTGGTCTACTCCCGGTTTTTTTTAAAAGTTCAGAACGGAGCCCCGGTCTACTCTCATAGAGTCCAATGGGGACCCGGGAGGCCTGGTCTACTCCCGGTTTTTTTTTTGTTTTTTTTTTAAAGAAGTTGAGATCGGAGGCCAGGTCTACTGCCATAGAGTCCTACGGGGACCCGGGAGGCCTGGTCTACTCCCTTTTTTAAGAAAAAAGTTCAGAACAGAGCCCAGGTCTACTCCTATACAGAAAAATGCGGACTATTTATACACAGCCCAGGTCTACTCCTATACAGACAAATGCAGATCTATTCCTATTGATATCAAAGGGAACCCGGGAGTCCTGGTCTACTCCCGTTGTTTGTTTTTTTTTAAGAAGTTGAGATCGGAGGCCAGGTCTACTCCTATAGATTTCAAAGGGAACCAGGAGTCCTGAACTAATCCCGTTTGTTTTGTTTTTTTTAAAGAAGTTCAGATCGGAGCACAGGTCTACTCGCATTGAGTCCAATGGGGACCCGGGAGTTTTGGTCTACTCTCTTTTTTAAGAAAAAAGTTCAGAACAGAGCCCAGGTCTACTCCTATACAGACAAATGCGGACCCCGGAGGCCTTGTCTACTCCCGTTTTTTAAAAAAAAAGAAGTTGAGATCGGAGCCCAGGTCTACTCTCATAGACTCCTCTAGGGACCCGGGAGGCCTGGTCTACTCCCGTTTTTTTTTAAAAAAGAGTTGAGATCGGAGCCCAGGTCTACTCTTATAGATTTTAATGGGGACCCGGGAGTTTTGGTCTACTCTCTTTTTTTTTTAAATGTTCAGATCGGAGCCCATATCTATTCCTATTGATATCAAAGGGAACCCGGGAGTCCTGGTGTACTCCCGTTTTTTTTTTTTTAAGAAGTTGAGATCGGAGCCCAGATCTACTGCCATAGAGTCCAATGGGGACCCGGGAGGCCTGGTCTACTGCGTTTTTTTATAGGTAAAATGGAGGCCAGATCGACTCTTGTATTTTAGCAGGTAAAATGGAGGCCAGATCAACTCCCGTTTTTTTTTCTTTTCCAAGTGCTGAACGGAGTCCAGGTCTACTTCTATAGATTTCAATAGGGACCCAGGGGGCCTGGTCTACTCCCGGTTTTTTTTTAAAAATAAGTTGAGATCGGAGCCCAGGTCTACTCTTATAGATTTTAATGGGTACCCGGGAGTCCTGGTCTACTCTCTTTTTTTTAAAAAAAGTTCAGATCGGAGCCCAGATCTATTCCTATTGATATCAAAGGGAACCCGGGAGTCCTGGTCTACTCCTGTTTTTTTTTTTTTTAAGAAGTTGAGATCGGAGCCCAGGTCTACTGCCATAGAGGACCCGGGAGGCCTGGTCTACTTCTGTTGGGGACCCGGGAGGCCTGGTCTACTCCCGTTGTTTTTTTTTTTTAATAAGTTGAGATCGGAGCCCAGATCTACTTCCATAGAGTCCAATGGGGACCCGGGAGGCCTGGTCTACTGCGTTTTTTTATAGGTAAAATGGAGGCCAGATCGACTCTTGTATTTTAGCAGGTAAAATGGAGGCCAGATCAACTCCCGTTTTTTTTTTCTTTTCCAAGTGCTGAACGGAGTCCAGGTCTACTCCTATAGATTTCAAAAGGTACCCGGGGGGCCTGGTCTACTCCCGGTTTTTTTTAAAAGTTCAGAACGGAGCCCAGGTCTACTCTCATAGAGTCCAATGGGGACCCGGGAGGCCTGGTCTACTCCCGGTTGTTTTTTTGTTTTTTTTTTAAAGAAGTTGAGATCGGAGGCCAGGTCTACTGCCATAGAGTCCTATGGGGACCCGGGAGGCCTGGTCTACTCCCTTTTTTAAGAAAAAAGTTCAGAACAGAGCCCAGGTCTACTCCTATACAGACAAATGCGGACTATTTATACACAGCCCAGGTCTACTCCTATACAGACAAATGCAGATCTATTCCTATTGATATCAAAGGGAACCCGGGAGTCCTGGTCTACTCCCGTTGTTTTTTTTTTTTAAGAAGTTGAGATCAGAGCCCAGGTCTTCTGCCATAGAGTCCTATGGGGACCCGGGAGGCCTGGTCTACACCCTTTTTTAAAAAAGGAGTTCAGAACGGAGCCCAAGTCTACTCCTATACAGACCATTGTGGACCCCAGAGGCCTTGTCTACTCCCGTTTTTTTTAAAAAAAGAAGTTGAGATCGAGCCCAGGTCTACTCTCATAGAGTCCTATGGGGACCTGGGAGGCCTGGTCTACTCCCGTTTTTTTTTTTAAAAAGTTGAGATCGGAGCCCAGGTCTACTCTTATAGATTTTAATGGGGACCCGGGAGTTTTGGTCTACTCTCTTTTTTAAAAAAATGTTCAGATCGGAGCCCAGATCTATTCCTATTGATATCAATGGGAACCCGAGAGTCCTGGTGTACTCCCGTTGTTTTTTTTTTTAAGAAGTTGAGATCGGAGCCCAGATCTACTGCCATAGAGTCCAATGGGGACCCGGGAGGCCTGGTCTACTGCGTTTTTTTATAGGTAAAATGGAGGCCAGATCGACTCTTGTATTTTAGCAGGTAAAATGGAGGCCAGATCAACTCCCGTTTTTTTTTCTTTTCCAAGTGCTGAACGGAGTCCAGGTGTACTCCTATAGATTTCAATAGGGACCCGGGGGGCCTGGTCTACTCCCGGTTTTTTTAAAAAGTTCAGAACGGAGCCCAGGTCTACTCTCATAGAGTCCAAAGGGGACCCGGGAGGCCTGGTGTACTCCCGGTTGTTTTTTTGTTTTTTTTTAAAGAAGTTGAGATCGGAGGCCAGGTCTACTCCTATAGATTTCAAAGGGAACCAGGAGTCCTGAACTAATCCCGTTTTTTTTTTTTTTTTAAAGAAGTTGAGATCGGAGCACAGGTCTACTCGCATGGAGTCCAATGGGGATCCGGGAGGCCTGGTCTACTCCCTTTTTAAGAAAAAAGTTCAGAACGGAGCCCAGGTCTATTCCTATACAGACAAATCCCGACACCGGAGGCCTTGTCTACTCCCGTTTTTTTTTAAAAAAGAAGTTGAGATCGGAGCCCAGGTCTACTCTCATAGAGTCCTGTAGGGACCCTAGAGGCCTGGTCTACTCCCGTTTTTTTTTAAAAAAGTTGAGATCGGAGCCCAGGTCTACTCTTACAGATTTTAATGGGGACACGGGAGTTTTGGTCTACTCTCTTTTTTTTTTAAATGTTCAGATCGGAGCCCAGATCTATTCCTGTTGATATCAAAAGTTTATAGGTAAAATGGAGGCCAGATCGACTCTTGTATTTTAGCAGGTAAAATGGAGGCCAGATCAACTCCCGTTTTTTTTTTCTTTTCCAAGTGCTGAACGGAGTCCAGGTCTACTCCTATAGATTTCAATAGGGACCCGGGGGGCCTGGTCTACTCCCAGTTTTTTTTAAAAGTTCAGAACGGAGCCCAGGTCTACTCTCATAGAGTCCAATGGGGACCCGGGAGGCCTGGTCTACTCCCGGTGGTTTTTTTGTTTTTTTTTTTAAAGAAGTTGAGATCGGAGGCCAGGTCTACTCTCATAGAGTCCAATGGGTACCCGGGAGGCCTGGTGTACTCCCGGTTGTTTTTTTGTTTTTTTTTAAAGAAGTTGAGATCGGAGGCCAGGTCTACTCGTATAGAGTCCAATGGGGACCAGGAGTCCTGAACTAATCCCGTTGTTTTTTTTTTTAAAGAAGTTCAGATCGGAGCACAGGTCTACTCGTATAGAGTCCAATGGGGACCCGGGAGTTTTGGTCAACTCTCTTTCTTAAAAAAAAAGTTCAGATCAGAGCCCAGATCTATTCCTATTGATATCAAAGGGAACCCGGGAGTCCTGGTCTACTCCCGTTTTTTTTTTTTTTAAGAAGTTGAGATCGGAGCCCAGATCTACTGCCATAGAGTCCAATGGGGACCCGGGAGGCCTGGTGCACTCCCGTTGTTTTTTTTTTAAGAAGTTGAGATCGGAGCCCAGATCTACTGCCATAGAGTCCAATGGGGACCCGGGAGGCCTGGTCTACTGCGATTTTTTATAGGTAAAATGGAGGCCAGATCGACTCTTGTATTTTAGCAGGTAAAATGGAGGCCAGATCAACTCCCGTTTTTTTTTCTTTTCCAAGTGCTGAACGGAGTCCAGGTCTACTCCTATAGATTTCAATAGGGACCCAGGGGGCCTGGTCTACTCCCATTTTTTTTTTAAAAAGAAGTTGAGATCGGAGTCCAGGTCTACTCTTATAGATTTTAATGGGTACCCGGGAGTCCTGGTCTACTCTCTTTTTTTTTTTAAAAAGTTCAGATCGGAGCCCAGATCTATTCCTATTGATATCAAAGGGAACCCGGGAGTCCTGGTCTACTCCCGTTGTTTTTTTTTTTTAAGAAGTTGAGATCGGAGGCCAGGTCTACTCCTATAGAATTCAAAGGGAACCAGGAGTCCTGAAGTAATCCCGTTTTTTTTTTTTTTAAAGAAGTTCAGATCGGAGCACAGGTCTACTCGCATTGAGTCCAATGGGGATCCGGGAGGCCTGGTCTACTCCCTTTTTTAAGAAAAAAGTTCAGAACAGAGCCCAGGTCTACTCCTATACAGACAAATGCGGACCCCGGAGGCCTGGTCTACTCCCGTTTATTTAAAAAAAAGAAGTTGAGATCGGAGCCCAGGTCTACTCTCATAGAGTCCTATGGGGACCCGGGAGGCCTGGTCTACTCCCGTTGTTTTTTTTTTTAAGAAGTTGAGATCGGAGCCAGGATCTACTGCCATAGAGTCCAATGGGGACCCGGGAGGCCTGGTCTACTGCGTTTTTTTATAGGTAAAATGGAGGCCAGATCGACTCTTGTATTTTAGCAGGTAAAATGGAGGCCAGATCAACTCCCGTTTTTTTTTTCTTTTCCAAGTGCTGAACGGAGTCCAGGTCTACTCCTATAGATTTCAATAGTGACCCGGGGGGCCTGGTCTACTCTTTTTTTTTTTTAAAAAGAAGTTGAGATCGGAGCCCAGGTCTACTCTTATAGATTTTAATGGGTACCCGGGAGTCCTGGTCTACTCTCTTTTTTTAAAAAAAAGTTCAGATCGGAGCCCAGATCTATTCCTATTGATATCAAAGGGAACCCGGGAGTCCTGGTCTACTCCCGTTGTTTGTTTTTTTTAAGAAGTTGAGATCGGAGGCCAGGTCTACTCCTATAGATTTCAAAGGGAACCAGGAGTCCTGAACTAATCCCGTTTGTTTTGTTTTTTTTAAAGAAGTTCAGATCGGAGCACAGGTCTACTTGCATTGAGTCCAATGGGGATCCGGGAGGCCTGGTCTACTCCCTTTTTTAAGAAAAAAGTTCAGAACAGAGCCCAGGTCTACTCCTATACAGACAAATGCGGACCCCGGAGGCCTGGTCTAATCCGGTTTTTTTTAAAAAAAAAGAAGTTGAGATCGGAGCCCAGGTCTACTCTCATAGAGTCCTATGGGGATCCGGGAGGCCTGGTCTACTCCTGTTTTTTTTTTTTTTTTAAGAAGTTGAGATCGGAGCCCAGGTCTACTGCCATAGAGTCCTATGGGGTCCCGGGAGGCCTAGTCTACTGCGTTTTTTTAGAGGTAAAATGGAGGCCAGGTCGAATCTTGTATTTTAGCAGGTAAAATGGAGGCCAGATCAACTCCCATTTTTTTTTCTTTTCCAAGTGCTGAACGGAGTCCAGGTCTACTCCTATAGATTTCAATAGGGACCCGGGGGGCCTGGTCTACTCCCGTTTTTTTTTTAAAAAGAAGTTGAGATCGGAGTCCAGGTCGAATCTTATAGATTTTAATGGGTACCCGGGAGTCCTGGTCTACTCTCTTTTTTTAAAAAAAAAGTTCAGATCGGAGCCCAGATCTATTCCTATTGATATCAAAGGGAACCCGGGAGTCCTGGTCTACTCCCGTTGTTTGTTTTTTTTAAGAAGTTGAGATCGGAGGCCAGGTCTACTCCTATAGATTTCAATGGGAACCAGGAGTCCTGAACTAATCCCGTTTTTTTTTTTTTTAAAGAAGTTCAGATCGGAGCACAGGTCGAGTCGCATTGAGTCCAATGGAGATCCGGGAGGCCTGGTCTACTCCCTTTTAAAAGAAAAAAGTTCAGAACAGAGCCCAGGTCTACTCCTATACAGACAAATGTGGACCCCGGAGGCCTGGTCTACTCCCGTTTTTTTTAAAAAAAGAAGTTGAGATCGGAGCCCAGTTCTACTCTCATAGAGTCCTATGGGGACCCGGGAGGCCTGGTCTACTCCCGTTTTTTTTTTTTTTTAAGAAGTTGAGATCGGAGCCCAGATCTACTGCCATAGAGTCCAATGGGGACCCGGGAGGCCTGGTCTACTGCGTATTTTTATAGGTAAAATGGAGGCCAGATCGACTCTTGTATTTTAGCAGGTAAAATGGAGGCCAGATCAACTCCCGTTTTTTTTTTCTTTTCCAAGTGCTGAACGGAGTCCAGGTCTACTCCTATAGATTTCAATAGGGACCCGGGGGGCCTGGTCTACTAACGTTTTTTTTTAAAATTTCAGAACGGAGCCCAGGTCTACTCTCATAGAGTCCAATGGGGACCCGGGAGGCCTGGTCTACTCCGGGTTGTTTTTTTGTTGTTTTTTAAAGAAGTTGAGATCGGAGCCCAGGTCTACTGCCATAGAGTCCTATGGGGACCCGGGAGGCCTGGTCTACTCCCTTATTTTCAGAAAAAAGTTCAGAACAGAGCCCAGGTCTACTTTTATACAGACAAATGCGGACTATTTATACAGAGCCCAGGTCTACTCCTATACAGACAAATGCAGATCTATTCCTATTGATATCAAAGGGAACCCGGGAGTCCTGGTCTACTCCCGTTGTTTTTTTTTTTAAGAAGTTGAGATCGGAGGCCAGGTCTACTCCTATAGATTTCAAAGGGAACCAGGAGTCCTGAACTAATCCCGTTTGTTTTGTTTTTTAAAAGAAGTTCAGATCGGAGCACAGGTCTACTCGCATTGAGTCCAATGGGGACCCGGGAGTTTTGGTCTACTCTCTTTTTTAAGAAAAAAGTTCAGAACAGAGCCCAGGTCTACTCCTATACAGACAAATGCGGACACCGGAGGCCTGGTCTACTCCCGTTTTTTTTTAAAAAAAGAAGTTGAGATCGGAGCCCAGGTTTACTCTCATAGAGTCCTCTAGGGACCCGGGAGGCCTGGTCTACTCCCGTTTTTTTTAAAAAAAGTTGAGATCGGAGCCCAGGTCTACTCTTATAGATTTTAATGGGGACCCGGGAGTTTTGGTCTACTCTCTCTTTTTTTTAAATGTTCAGATCGGAGCCCAGATCTATTCCTGTTGATATCAATGGGAACCCGGGAGTCCTGGTGTACTCCCGTTGTTTTTTTTTTTAAGAAGTTGAGATCGGAGTCCAGATCTACTGCCATAGAGTCCAATGGGGACCCGGGAGGCCTGGTCTACTGCGTTTTTTTATAGGTAAAATGGAGGCCAGATCGACTCTTGTATTTTAGCAGGTAAAATGGAGGCCAGATCAACTCCCGTTTTTTTTTCTTTTCAAAGTGCTGAACGGAGTCCAGGTCTACTCCTATAGATTTCAATAGGGACCCGGGGGGCCTGGTCTACTCCCGGTTTTTTTTAAAAGTTCAGAACGGAGCCCCGGTCTACTCTCATAGAGTCCAATGGGGACCCGGGAGGCCTGGTCTACTCCCGGTTGTTGTTTTTTTTTTTTTTTTTAAAGAAGTTGAGATTGGAGGCCAGGTCTACTCCTATAGATTTCAATGGGAACCAGGAGTCCTGAACTAATCCCGTTTTTTTTTTTTTTAAGAAGTTCAGATCGGAGCACAGGTCTACTCACATAGAGTCCAATGGGGATCCGGGAGGCCTGGTCTACTCCCTTTTTTAAGAAAAAAGTTCAGAACGGAGCCCAGGTCTACTCCTATACAGACAAATGCGGACCCCGGAGGCCTTGTCTACTCCCGTTTTTTTAAAAAAAGAAGTTGAGATCGGAGCCCAGGTCTACTCTCATAGAGTCCTTTAGGGACACGGGAGGCCTGGTCTACTCCCGTTTTTTTTAAAAAAAGTTGAGATCGGAGCCCAGGTCTACTCTTATAGATTTTAATGGGGACCCGGGAGTTTTGGTCTACTCTCTTTTTTTTTTAAATGTTCAGATCGGAGCCCAGATCTATTCCTGTTGATATCAAAAGTTTATAGGTAAAATGGAGGCCAGATCGACTCTTGTATTTTAGCAGGTAAAATGGAGGCCAGATCAACTCCCGTTTTTTTTTTTTTTTCCAAGTGCTGAACGGAGTCCAGGTCTACTCCTATAGATTTCAATAGGGACCCGGGGGGCCTGGTCTACTCCCGGTTTTTTTTAAAAGTTCAGAACGGAGCCCAGGTCTACTCTCATAGAGGCCAATGGGGACCCGGGAGGCCTGGTCTACTCCCGGTTGTTTTTTTGTTTTTTTTTTAAAGAAGTTGAGATCGGAGCCCACGTCTTCTGCCATAGAGTCCTATGGGGTCCCGGGAGGCCTGGTCTACTGCGTTTTTTTATAGGTAAAATGGAGGCCAGATCGACTCTTGTATTTTTGCAGGTAAAATGGAGGCCAGATCAACTCCCGTTTTTTTTTTCTTTTCCAAGTGCTGAACGGAGTCCAGGTCTACTCCTATAGATTTCAATAGGGACCCGGGGGGCCTGGTCTACTCCATTTTTTTTTTAAAAAGAAGTTGAGATCGGAGCCCAGGTCTACTCTTATAGATTTTAATGGGTACCCGGGAGTCCTGGTCTACTCTCTTTTTTTTAAAAAAAGTTCAGATCGGAGCCCAGATCTATTCCTATTGATATCAAAGGGAACCCGGGAGTCCTGGTCAACTCCCGTTGTTTTTTTTTTTAAGAAGTTGAGATCGGAGGCCAGGTCTACTCGTATAGATTTCAAAAAGAACCAGGAGTCCTGAACTAATCCCGTTTTTTTTTTTTTTTTTTAAAGAAGTTCAGATCGGAGCACAGGTCTACTCGCATTGAGTCCAATGGGGATCCGGGAGGCCTGGTCTACTCCCTTTTTAAAGAAAAAAGTTCAGAACAGAGCCCAGGTCTACTCCTATACAGACAAATGCGGACCCCGGAGGCCTGGTCTACTCCGGTTTTTTTTAAAAAAAGAAGTTGAGATCGGAGCCCAGGTCTACTCTCATAGAGTCCTATGGGGATCCGGGAGGCCTGGTCTACTCCCGTTGTTTGTTTTTTTTAAGAAGTTGAGATCGGAGCCCAGATCTACTGCCATAGAGTCCTATGGGGTCCCGGGAGGCCTGGTCTACTGCGTTTTTTTATAGGTAAAATGGAGGCCTGATCGAATCTTGTATTTTAGAAGGTAAAATGGAGGCCAGGTCAACTCCCGTTTTTTTTTCTTTTCCAAGTGCTGAACGGAGTCCAGGTCTACTCCTATAGATTTCAATAGGGACCCGGGGGGCCTGGTATACTCCCGTTTTTTTTTTAAAAAGAAGTTGAGATCGGAGCCCAGGTCTACTCTTATAGATTTTAATGGGTACCCGGGAGTCCTGGTCTACTCTCTTTTTTTTAAAAAAAAGTTCAGATCGGAGCCCAGATCTATTCCTATTGATATCAAAGGGAACCCGGGAGTCCTGGTCTACTCCCGTTGTTTTTTTTTTTTAAGAAGTTGAGATCGGAGGGCAGGTCTACTCCTATAGATTTCAAAGGGAACCAGGAGTCCTGAACAAATCCCGTTTTTTTTTTTTTTTAAGAAGTTCAGATCGGAGCACAGGTCTACTCGCATTGAGTCCAATGGGGATCCGGGAGGCCTGGTCTACTCCCTTTTTTAAGAAAAAAGTTCAGAACAGAGCCCAGGTCTACTCGTATACAGACAAATGCGGACCCCGAAGGCCTGGTCTACTCCCGTTTTTTTAAAAAAAAGAAGTTGTGATCGGAGCCCAGGTCTACTCTCATAGAGTCCTATGGGGACTCGGGAGGCCTGGTCTACTCCCGTTGTTTTTTTTTTTAAGAAGTTGAGATCGGAGCCCAGATCTACTGCCATAGAGTTCAATGGGGACCCGGGAGGCCTGGTCTACTGCGTTTTTTTATAGGTAAAATGGAGGCCAGATTGGCTCTTGTATTTTAGCAGGTAAAATGGAGGCCAGATCAACTCCCGTTTTTTTTTTCTTTTCCAAGTGCTGAACGGAGTCCAGGTCTACTCCTATAGATTTCAATAGGGACCCGGGGGGCCTGGTCTAATCCAGTTTTTTTTTAAAAGTTCAGAACGGAGCCCAGGTCTACTCTCATAGAGTCCAATGGGGACCCGGGAGGCCTGGTCTACTCCCGGTTGTTTTTTTGTTTTTTTTTAAAGAAGTTGAGATCGGAGGCCAGGTCTACTGCCATAGAATCCTATGGGGACCCGGGAGGCCTGGTCTACTCCCTTTTTTAAGAAAAAAGTTCAGAACAGAGCCCAGGTCTACTCCTATACAGACAAATGCGGACTATTTATACAGAGCCCAGGTCTACTCCTGTACAGACAAATGCAGATCTATTCCTATTGATATCAAAGGGAACCCGGGAGCCCTGGTCTACTCCCGTTGTTTTTTTTTTTTAAGAAGTTGAGATCGGAGGCCAGGTCTACTCCTATAGATTTCAAAGGGAACCAGGAGTCCTGAACTAATCCCGTTTGTTTTGTTTTTTTAAAGATGTTCAGATCGGAGCACAGGTCTACTCGCATTGAGTCCAATGGGGACCCGGGAGTTTTGGTCTACTCTCTTTTTTAAGAAAAAAGTTCAGAATAGAGCCCAGGTCTACTCCTATACAGACAAATGCGGACCCCGGAGGCCTGGTCTACTCCCGTTTTTTTTTAAAAAAAGAAGTTGAGATCGGAGCCCAGGTCTACTCTCATAGAGTCCTCTAGGGACCCGGGAGGCCTGGTCTACTCCCGTTTTTTTTTTAAAAAGTTGAGATCGGAGCCCAGGTCTACTCTTATAGATTTTAATGGGGACCCAGGAGTTTTGGTCTAATCTCTTTTTTTTTAAAATGTTCAGATCGGAGCCCAGATCTATTCCTATTGATATCAATGGGAACCCGGGAGTCCTGGTGTACTCCCGTTGTTGTTTTTTTTAAGAAGTTGAGATCGGAGCCCAGATCTACTGCCATAGAGTCCAATGGGGACCCGGGAGGCCTGGTCTACTGCGTTTTTTTATAGGTAAAATGGAGGCCAGATCGACTCTTGTATTTTAGCAGGTAAAATGGAGGCCAGATCAACTCCCTTTTTTTTTTCTTTTCCAAGTGCTGAACGGAGTCCATGTCTACTCCTATAGATTTCAATAGGGACCCGGGGGGCCTGGTCTACTCCCGGTTTTTTTTAAAAGTTCAGAACGGAGCCCAGGTCTACTCTCATAGAGTCCAATGGGGACCCGGGAGGCCTGGTCTACTCCCGGTTGTTTTTTTGTTTTTTTTTAAAGAGGTTGAGATCGGAGGCCAGGTCTACTGCCATAGAGTCCTATGGGGACCCGGGAGGCCTTGTCTACTCCCTTTTTTAAGAAAAAAGTTCAGAACAGAGCCCAGGTCTACTCCTATACAGACAAATGCGGACTATTTATACAGAGCCCAGGTCTACTCCTATAGAGACAAATGCAGATCTATTCCTATTGATATCAAAGGGAACCCGGGAGTCCTGGTCTACTCCCGTTGTTGTTGTTTTTTTAAGAAGTTGAGATCGGAGGCCAGGTCTACTCCTATAGATTTCAAAGGGAACCAGGAGACCTGAACTAATCCCGTTTTTTTTTTTTTTAAAGAAGTTCAGATCGGAGCACAGGTCTACTCGCATTGAGTCCAAAGGGGATCCGGGAGGCATGGTCTACTACCTTTAGCCCAGGTCTACTCCTATACAGACAAATGCGGACCCCGGAGGCCTGTTCTACTCCCGTTTTTTTTAAAAAAAGAAGTTGAGATCGGAGCCCAGGTCTACTCTCATAGATTCCTCTAGGGACCCGGGAGGCCTGGTCTACTCCTGTTTTTTTTAAAAAAAGTTGAGATCGGAGCCCAGGTCTACTCTTAGAGATTTTAATGGGGACTCGGGAGTTTTGGTCTACTCTCTTTTTTTTTTAAATGTTCAGATCGGAGCCCAGATCTATTCCTGTTGATATCAAAAGTTTATAGGTAAAATGGAGGCCAGATCGACTCTTGTATTTTAGCAGGTAAAATGGAGGCCAGATCAACTCCTGTTTTTTTTTTCTTTTCCAAGTGCTGAACGGAGTCCAGGTCAACTCCTATAGATTTCAATAGGGACCCGGGGGGCCTGGTCTACTCCCGGTTTTTTTTAAAAGTTCAGAACGGAGCCCAGGTCTACTCTCATAGAGTCCAATGGGGACCCGGGAGGCCTGGTCTACTCCCGGTTGTTTTTTTGTTTTTTTTTTAAGAAGTTGAGATCGGAGGCCAGGTCTACTTCTATAGATTTCAAAGGGAACCAGGAGGCCTGAACTAATTCCGTTTTTTGTTTTTTTTTAAAGAAGTTCAGATCGGAGCACAGGTCTACTCGCATAGAGTCCAATGGGGACCCGGGAGGCCTGGTCTACTCCATTTTTTAAGAAAAAAGTTCAGAACGGAGCCCAGGTCTACTCCTATACAGACCAATGCGGACCCTGGAGGCCTTGTCTACTCCCGTTTTTTTTAAAAAAAGAAGTTGAGATCAGAGCCCAGGTCTACTCTCATAGAGTCCTATGGGGACCCGGGAGGCCTGGTCTACTCCCGTTTTTTTTTTTTTAAAAGTTCAGATCGGAGCCCAGGTCTACTTTTATAGATTTTAATGGGGACCCGGGAGTCCTGGTCTACTCTCTTTTTTAAAAAATGTTCAGATCGGAGCCCAGATCTATTCCTATTGATATCAATGGGAACCCGGGAGTCCTGGTCTACTCCCGTTGTTTTTTTTTTTAAGAAGTTGAGATCGGAGCCCAGGTCTTCTGCCATAGAGTCCTATGGGCCCCGGGAGGCCTGGCCTACTCCCTTTTTAAAAAAAGGAGTTCAGAACGGAGCCTACGTCTACTCCTATACAGATCATTGCGGACCCCGGAGGCCTTGTCTACTCCAGTTTTTTTAAAAAAAGAAGTTGAGATCGGAGCCCAGGTCTACTCTCATAGAGTCCTATGGGGACCCGGGAGGCCTGGTCTACTCCCGTTTTTTTTTTTTTTTAAGAAGTTGAGACCGGAGCCCAGGTCTACTGCCATAGAGTCCTATGGGGTCCTGGGAGGCCTGGTCTACTGCGTTTTTTTATAGGTAAAATGGAGGCCAGATCGACTCTTGTATTTTAGCAGGTAAAATGGAGGCCAGATCAACTCCCGTTTTTTTTTCTTTTCCAAGTGCTGAACGGAGTCCAGGTCTACTCCTATAGATTTCAATAAGGACCCGGGGGGCCTGGTCTACTCCTGTTTTTTTTAAAAAAAGAAGTTGAGATCGGAGCCCAGGTCTACTCCTATAGATTTTAATGGGTACCCGGGAGTCCTGGTCTACTCTCTTTTTTTTAAAAAAAGTTCAGATCGGAGCCCAGATCTATTTCTATTGATATCAAAGGGAATCCGGGAGTCCTGGTCTACTCCCGTTGTTTTTTTTTTTTAAGAAGTTGAGATCGGAGGCCAGGTCTACTCCTATAGATTTCAAAGGGAACCAGGAGTCCTGAACTAATCTCGTTTTTTTTTTTTTTTTAAAAGAATTTCAGATCGGAGCACAGGTCTACTCGCATTGAGTCCAATGAGGATCCGGGAGGCCTGGTCTACTCCCTTTTTTAAGAAAAATGTTCAGAACAGAGCCCAGGTCTACTCCTATACAGACAAATGGGGACCCCGGAGGCCTGGTCTACTCCCGTTTTTTTTAAAAAAAGAAGTTGATATCGGAGCCCAGGTCTACTCTCATAGAGTCCTATGGGGACCCGGGAGGCCTGGTCTACTCCCTTTTTTAAGAAAAATGTTCAGAACAGAGCCCAGGTCTACTCCTATACAGACAAATGCGGACCCCGGAGGCCTGGTCTACTCCCGTTTTTTTTAAAAAAAAGAAGTTGAGATCGGAGCCCAGGTCTACTCTCATAGAGTCCTATGGGGACCCGGGAGGCCTGGTCTACTCGCGTTGTTTTTTTTTTTAAGAAGTTGAGATCGGAGCCCAGATCTACTGCCATAGAGTCCAATGGGGACCCGGGAGGCCTGGTCTACTCCCGTTGTTTTTTTTTTTTAAGAAGTTGAGATCGGAGCCCAGGTCTACTGCCATACAGTCCTATGGGGACCCGAGAGTCCTGGTGTACTCCCATTGTTTTTTTTTAAGAAGTTGATATCGGAGCCCAGATCTACTGCCATAGAGTCCAATGGGGACCCGGGAGGGCTGGTCTACTGCGTTTTTTTATAGGTAAAATGGAGGCCAGATCGACTCTTGTATTTTAGCAGGTAAAATGGAGGCCAGATCAACTCCCGTTTTTTTTTTCTTTTCCAAGTGCTGAACGGAGTCCATGTCTACTCCTATAGATTTCAATAGGGACCCGGGGGGCCTGGTCTACTCCCGTTTTTTTTAAAAGAAGAAGTTGAGATCGGAGCCCAGGTCTACTCTCATAGAGTCCTATGGGGACCCGGGAGGCCTGGTCTACTCCCGTTTTTTTTTTAAAAAGTTTTGATCTTAGCCCAGGTCTACTCTTATAGATTTTAATAGGGACCCGGGAGTTTTGGTCTACTCTCTTTTTTAAAAAAATGTTCAGATCGGAGCCCAGATCTATTCGTATTGATATCAATGGGAACCCGGGAGTCCTGGTGTACTCCCGTTGTTTTTTTTTTTAAGAAGTTGAGATCGGAGCCCAGATCTACTGCCATAGAGTCCAATGGGGACCCGGGAGGCCTGGTCTACTGCGTTTTTTTATAGGTAAAATGGAGGCCAGATCGACTCTTGTATTTTAGCAGGTAAAATGGAGGCCAGATAAACTCCCGTTTTTTTTTTCTTTTCCAAGTGCTGAACGGAGTCCAGGTCTACTCCTATAGATTTCAATAGGGACCCGGGGGGCCTGGTCTGCTCCCGTTTTTTTTAAAAAAAGAAGTTGAGATCGGAGCCCAGGTCTACTCTTATAGATTTTAATGGGTACCCGGGAGTCCTGGTCTACTCTCTTTTTTTTTAAAAAAAAGTTCAGATCGGAGCCCAGATGAATTCCAATTGATATCAAAGGGAACCCGGGAGTCCTGGTCTACTCCCGTTGTTTTTTTTTTTTAAGAAGTTGACATGGGAGCCCAGGTCTACTGCCATAGAATCCTATGGGGTCCCAAGCGGCCTGGTCTACTGCGTTTTTTTATAGGTAAAATGGAGGCCAGATCGACTCTTGTATTTTAGCAGTTAAAATGGAGGTCAGATCAACTCCCTTTTTTTTTTTTCTTTTCCAAGTGCTGAACGGAGTCCAGGTCTACTCCTATAGATTTCAATAGGGACCCGGGGGGCCTGGTCTACTCCCGTTTTTTTTTAAAAAAAGAAGTTGAGATCGGAGCCCAGGTCTACTCTTATAGATTTTAATGAGGACCCGGGAGTCCTGGTCTACTCTCTTTTTTTTAAAAAAAGTTCAGATCGGAGCCCAGATCTATTCCTATTGATATCAAAGGGAACCCGGGAGTCCTGGTCTACTCCCGTTGTTTTTTTTTTTAAGAATTTGAGATCGGAGGCCAGGTCTACTCCTATAGATTTCAAAGGGAACCAGGAGTCCTGAAGTAATCCCGTTTTTTTTTTTTTTAAAGAAGTTCAGATCGGAGCACAGGTCTACTCGCATTGAGTCCAATGGGGATCCGGGAGGCCTGGTCTACTCCCTTTTTTAAGAAAAAAGTTCAGAACAGAGCCCAGGTCTACTCCTATACAGACAAATGCGGACCCCAGAGGCCTTGTCTACTCCCGTTTTTTTTAAAAAAAGAAGTTGAGATCAGAGACCAGGTCTACTCTCATAGAGTCCTATGGGGATCCGGGAGGCCTGGTCTACTCCCGTTGTTTTTTTTTTTAAGAAGTTGAGATCGGAGCCCAGATCTACTGCCATAGAGTCCAATGGGGACCCGGGAGGCCTGGTCTACAGCGTTTTTTTATAGGTAAAATGGAGGCCAGGTCGACTCTTGTATTTTAGCAGGTAAAATGGAGGCCAGATCAACTCCCGTTGTTTTTTTCTTTTCCAAGTGCTGAACGGAGTCCAGGTCTACTCCTATAGATTTCAATAGGGACCCGGGGGGCCTGGTCTACTCCCGGTTTTTTTTAAAAGTTCAGAACGGAGCCCAGGTCTACTCTCTTAGAGTCCAATGGGGACCCGGGAGGCCTGGTCTACTCTCGGTTGTTTTTTTGTTTTTTTTTAAAGAAGTTGAGATCGGAGGCCAGGTCTACTGCCATAGAGTCCTTTGGGGACCCGGGAGGCCTGGTCTACTCCCTTTTTAAAGAAAAAAGTTCAGAACAGAGCCCAGGTCTACTCCTATAGAGACAAATGCGGACTATTTATACAGAGCCCAGGTCTACTCCTATACAGACAAATGCAGATCTATTCCTATTGATATCAAAGGGAACCCGGGAGTCCTGGTCTACTCCCGTTGTTTTTTTTTTTAAGAAGTTGAGATCGGAGGCCAGGTCTACTCCTATAGATTTCAAAGGGAACCAGGAGTCCTGAACTAATCCCGTTGTTTTTTTTTTTTTAAAGAAGTTCAGATCGGAGAACAGGTCTACTCGCATTGAGTCCAATGGGGATCCCGGAGGCCTGGTCTACTCCCTTTTTTAAGAAAAAAGTTCAGAATAGAGCCCAGGTCTACTCCTATACAGACAAATGCGGACCCCGGAGGCCTGGTCTACTCCCGTTTTTTTTTTAAAAAGAAGTTGAGATCGGAGCCCAGGTCTACTCTCATAGAGTCCTCTAGGGACCCGGGAGGCCTGGTCTACTCCCGTTTTTTTAAAAAAAAGTTGAGTTTGGAGCCCAGGTCTACTCTTATAGATTTTAATGGGGACCCGGGAATTTTGGTCTACTCTCTTTTTTTTTTAAATGTTCAGATCGGAGCCCAGATCTATTCCTGTTGATATCAAAAGTTTATAGGTAAAATGGTGGCCAGATCGACTCTTGTATTTTAGCAGGTAAAATGGAGGCCAGATCAACTCCCGTTTTTTTTTTCTTTTCCAAGTGCTGAACGGAGTCCAGGTCTACTCCTATAGATTTCAATAGGGACCCGGGGGGCCTGGTCTACTCCCGGTTTTTTTGAAAAGTTCTGAACGGAGCCCAGGTCTACTCTCATAGAGTCCAATGGGGACCCGGGAGGCCTGGTCTACTCCCGGTTGTTTTTTTGTTTTTTTTTAAAGAAGTTGAGATCGGAGGCCAGGTCTACTCCTATAGATTTCAAAGGGAACCAGGAGGCCTGAACTAATCCCGTTTTTTTTTAAAAAAAAGAAGTTCAGATCGGAGCACAGGTCTACTCGCATAGAGTCCAATGGGGACCCGGGAGTTTTGGTCTACTCTCTTTCTTTAAAAAAAAGTTCAGATCGGAGCCCAGATCTATTCCTATTGATATCAATGGGAACCCGGGAGTCCTGGTGTACTCCCGTTGTTTTTTTTTTTAAAGAAGTTGAGATCGGAGCCCAGGTCTACTCTCATAGAGTCCTATGGGGACCCGGGAGGCCTGGTCTACTCCCGTTTTTTTTTTAAAAAGTTGAGATCGGAGCCCTGGTCTACTCTTATAGATTTTAATGGGGACCCGGGAGTTTTGGTCTGCTCTCTTTTTTTAAAAAAATGTTCAGATCGGAGCCCAGATCTATTCCTATTGATATCAATGGGAACCCGGGAGTCCTGGTGTACTCCCGTTGGTTTTTTTTTTAAGAAGTTGAGATCGGAGCCCAGATCTACTGCCAGAGAGTCCAATGGGGACCCGGGAGGCCTGGTCTACTGCGTTTTTTTATAGGTAAAATGGAGGCCAGATCGACTCTTGTATTTTTGCAGGTTAAATGGAGGCCAGATCAACTCCCATTTTTTTTTTCTTTTCCAAGTGCTGAACGGAGTCCAGGTCTACTCCTATAGATTTCAATAGGGACCCGGGGGGCATGGTCTGCTCCCGTTTTTTTTTAAAAAAGAAGTTGAGATCGGAGCCCAGGTCTACTCTTATAGATTTTAATGGGTAACCGGGAGTCCTGGTCTACTCTCTTTTTTTAAAAAAAAGTTCAGATCGGAGCCCAGATGAATTCCTATTGATATCAAAGGGAACCCGGGAGTCCTGGTCTACTCCCGTTGTTTTTTTTTTTTTAAGAAGTTGAGATCGGAGCCCAGGTCTACTGCCATAGAGTCCTATGGGGTCCCGGGAGGCCTGGTCTACTGCGTTTTTTTATAGGTAAAATGGAGGCCAGATCGACACTTGTATTTTAGCAGGTAAAATGGAGGCCAGATCAACTCCCTTTTTTTTTTTTCCTTTCCAAGTGCTGAACGGAGTCCAGGTCTACTCCTATAGATTTCAATAGGGACCCGGGGGGCCTGGTCTACTCCCGTTTTTTTTTTAAAAAGAAGTTGAGATCGGAGCCCAGGTCTACTCTTATAGATTTTAATGGGGACCCGGGAGTCCTGGTCTACTCTCTTTTTTTAAAAAAAAGTTCAGATCGGAGCCCAGATCTATTCCTATTGATATCAAAGGGAACCCGGGAGTCCTGGTCTACTCCCGTTGTTTTTTTTTTTTAAGAAGTTGAGATCGGAGTCCAGGTCTACTCCTATACAGACCAATGCGGACCCCGGAGGCCTGGTCTACTCCCGTTTTTTTTTTTAAAAAGTTGAGATCGGAGCCCAGGTCTACTCTTATAGATTTTAATGGGGACCCGGGAGTCCTGGTCTACTCTCTTTTTTTAAAAAAATGTTCAGATCGGAGCCCAGATCTATTCCTATTGATATCAATGGGAACCCGGGAGTCCTGGTCTACTCCCGTTGTTTTTTTTTTTTAACGAAGTCTAGATCGGAGCCCAGGTCTACTCTCATAGAGTCCTTTGGGGACCCGGGAGGCCTGGTCTACTCCCGTTTTTTTTAAAAAAAGTTGAGATCGGAGCCCAGGTCTACTCCTATAGATTTTAATGGGGACCCAGGAGTCCTGGTCTACTCTCTTTCTTTAAAAAAAAGTTCAGATCGGAGCCCAGATCTATTCCTATTGATATCAATGGGAACCCGGGAGTCCTGGTGTACTCCCGTTGTTTTTTTTTAAGAAGTTGAGATCGGAGCCCAGGTCTACTCTCATAGCGTCCTATGGGGACCCGGGAGGCCTGGTCTACTCCCGTTTTTTTTTTAAAAAGTTGAGATCGGAGCCCAGGTCTACTCTTATAGATTTTAATGGGGACCCGGGAGTTTTGGTCTGCTCTCTTTTTTTTAAAAAATGTTCAGATCGGAGCCCAGATCTATTCCTATTGATATCAATGGGAACCCGGGAGTCCTGGTGTACTCCCGTTGGTTTTTTTTTTAAGAAGTTGAGATCGGAGCCCAGATCTACTGCCAGAGAGTCCAATGGGGACCCGGGAGGCCTGGTCTACTGCGTTTTTTTATAGGTAAAATGGAGGCCAGATCGACTCTTGTATTTTTGCAGGTTAAATGGAGGCCAGATCAACTCCCATTTTTTTTTCTTTTCCAAGTGCTGAACGGAGTCCAGGTCTACTCCTATAGATTTCAATAGGGACCCGGGGGGCATGGTCTGCTCCCGTTTTTTTTTAAAAAAGAAGTTGAGATCGGAGCCCAGGTCTACTCTTATAGATTTTAATGGGTACCCGGGAGTCCTGGTCTACTCTCTTTTTTTAAAAAAAAGTTCAGATCGGAGCCCAGATGAATTCCTATTGATATCAAAGGGAACCCGGGAGTCCTGGTCTACTCCTGTTGTTTTGTTTTTTTTAAGAAGTTGAGATCGGAGCCCAGGTCTACTGCCATAGAGTCCTATGGGGTCCCGGGAGGCCTGGTCTACTGCGTTTTTTTATAGGTAAAATGGAGGCCAGATCGACACTTGTATTTTAGCAGGTAAAATGGAGGCCAGATCAACTCCCTTTTTTTTTTTTCCTTTCCAAGTGCTGAACGGAGTCCAGGTCTACTCCTATAGATTTCAATAGGGACCCGGGGGGCCTGGTCTACTCCCGTTTTTTTTTTAAAAAGAAGTTGAGATCGGAGCCCAGGTCTACTCTTATAGATTTTAATGGGGACCCGGGAGTCCTGGTCTACTCTCTTTTTTTAAAAAAAAGTTCAGATCGGAGCCCAGATCTATTCCTATTGATATCAAAGGGAACCCGGGAGTCCTGGTCTACTCCCGTTGTTTTTTTTTTTTAAGAAGTTGAGATCGGAGTCCAGGTCTACTCCTATACAGACCAATGCGGACCCCGGAGGCCTGGTCTACTCCCGTTTTTTTTTTTAAAAAGTTGAGATCGGAGCCCAGGTCTACTCTTATAGATTTTAATGGGGACCCGGGAGTCCAGGTCTACTCCTATAGATTTCAATAGGGACCCGGGGGGCCTGGTCTACTCCCGTTTTTTTTTAAAAAAAGAAGTTGAGATCGGAGCCCAGGTCTACTCTTATAGATTTTAATGAGGACCCGGGAGTCCTGGTCTACTCTCTTTTTTTTAAAAAAAGTTCAGATCGGAGCCCAGATCTATTCCTATTGATATCAAAGGGAACCCGGGAGTCCTGGTCTACTCCCGTTGTTTTTTTTTTTAAGAATTTGAGATCGGAGGCCAGGTCTACTCCTATAGATTTCAAAGGGAACCAGGAGTCCTGAAGTAATCCCGTTTTTTTTTTTTTAAAGAAGTTCAGATCGGAGCACAGGTCTACTCGCATTGAGTCCAATGGGGATCCGGGAGGCCTGGTCTACTCCCTTTTTTAAGAAAAAAGTTCAGAACAGAGCCCAGGTCTACTCCTATACAGACAAATGCGGACCCCAGAGGCCTTGTCTACTCCCGTTTTTTTTAAAAAAAGAAGTTGAGATCAGAGACCAGGTCTACTCTCATAGAGTCCTATGGGGATCCGGGAGGCCTGGTCTACTCCCGTTGTTTTTTTTTTTAAGAAGTTGAGATCGGAGCCCAGATCTACTGCCATAGAGTCCAATGGGGACCCGGGAGGCCTGGTCTACAGCGTTTTTTTATAGGTAAAATGGAGGCCAGGTCGACTCTTGTATTTTAGCAGGTAAAATGGAGGCCAGATCAACTCCCGTTGTTTTTTTCTTTTCCAAGTGCTGAACGGAGTCCAGGTCTACTCCTATAGATTTCAATAGGGACCCGGGGGGCCTGGTCTACTCCCGGTTTTTTTTAAAAGTTCAGAACGGAGCCCAGGTCTACTCTCTTAGAGTCCAATGGGGACCCGGGAGGCCTGGTCTACTCTCGGTTGTTTTTTTGTTTTTTTTTAAAGAAGTTGAGATCGGAGGCCAGGTCTACTGCCATAGAGTCCTTTGGGGACCCGGGAGGCCTGGTCTACTCCCTTTTTAAAGAAAAAAGTTCAGAACAGAGCCCAGGTCTACTCCTATAGAGACAAATGCGGACTATTTATACAGAGCCCAGGTCTACTCCTATACAGACAAATGCAGATCTATTCCTATTGATATCAAAGGGAACCCGGGAGTCCTGGTCTACTCCCGTTGTTTTTTTTTTTAAGAAGTTGAGATCGGAGGCCAGGTCTACTCCTATAGATTTCAAAGGGAACCAGGAGTCCTGAACTAATCCCGTTGTTTTTTTTTTTTTAAAGAAGTTCAGATCGGAGAACAGGTCTACTCGCATTGAGTCCAATGGGGATCCCGGAGGCCTGGTCTACTCCCTTTTTTAAGAAAAAAGTTCAGAATAGAGCCCAGGTCTACTCCTATACAGACAAATGC
This sequence comes from Lepidodactylus listeri, assembly GCA_029233225.1. Lineage (NCBI taxonomy): Eukaryota > Metazoa > Chordata > Lepidosauria > Squamata > Gekkonidae > Lepidodactylus > Lepidodactylus listeri. The sequence continues at coordinate 780,261 of JARCFY010000032.1, forward strand.
GGACCCCGGAGGCCTGGTCTACTCCCGTTTTTTTTTTAAAAAGAAGTTGAGATCGGAGCCCAGGTCTACTCTCATAGAGTCCTCTAGGGACCCGGGAGGCCTGGTCTACTCCCGTTTTTTTAAAAAAAAGTTGAGTTTGGAGCCCAGGTCTACTCTTATAGATTTTAATGGGGACCCGGGAATTTTGGTCTACTCTCTTTTTTTTTTAAATGTTCAGATCGGAGCCCAGATCTATTCCTGTTGATATCAAAAGTTTATAGGTAAAATGGTGGCCAGATCGACTCTTGTATTTTAGCAGGTAAAATGGAGGCCAGATCAACTCCCGTTTTTTTTTTCTTTTCCAAGTGCTGAACGGAGTCCAGGTCTACTCCTATAGATTTCAATAGGGACCCGGGGGGCCTGGTCTACTCCCGGTTTTTTTGAAAAGTTCTGAACGGAGCCCAGGTCTACTCTCATAGAGTCCAATGGGGACCCGGGAGGCCTGGTCTACTCCCGGTTGTTTTTTTGTTTTTTTTTAAAGAAGTTGAGATCGGAGGCCAGGTCTACTCCTATAGATTTCAAAGGGAACCAGGAGGCCTGAACTAATCCCGTTTTTTTTTTAAAAAAAGAAGTTCAGATCGGAGCACAGGTCTACTCGCATAGAGTCCAATGGGGACCCGGGAGTTTTGGTCTACTCTCTTTCTTTAAAAAAAAGTTCAGATCGGAGCCCAGATCTATTCCTATTGATATCAATGGGAACCCGGGAGTCCTGGTGTACTCCCGTTGTTTTTTTTTTTAAAGAAGTTGAGATCGGAGCCCAGGTCTACTCTCATAGAGTCCTATGGGGACCCGGGAGGCCTGGACTACTCCCGTTTTTTTTTTAAAAAGTTGAGATCGGAGCCCTGGTCTACTCTTATAGATTTTAATGGGGACCCGGGAGTTTTGGTCTGCTCTCTTTTTTTTAAAAAATGTTCAGATCGGAGCCCAGATCTATTCCTATTGATATCAATGGGAACCCGGGAGTCCTGGTGTACTCCCGTTGGTTTTTTTTTTAAGAAGTTGAGATCGGAGCCCAGATCTACTGCCAGAGAGTCCAATGGGGACCCGGGAGGCCTGGTCTACTGCGTTTTTTTATAGGTAAAATGGAGGCCAGATCGACTCTTGTATTTTTGCAGGTTAAATGGAGGCCAGATCAACTCCCATTTTTTTTTTCTTTTCCAAGTGCTGAACGGAGTCCAGGTCTACTCCTATAGATTTCAATAGGGACCCGGGGGGCATGGTCTGCTCCCGTTTTTTTTTAAAAAAGAAGTTGAGATCGGAGCCCAGGTCTACTCTTATAGATTTTAATGGGTACCCGGGAGTCCTGGTCTACTCTCTTTTTTTAAAAAAAAGTTCAGATCGGAGCCCAGATGAATTCCTATTGATATCAAAGGGAACCCGGGAGTCCTGGTCTACTCCCGTTGTTTTTTTTTTTTTTTAAGAAGTTGAGATCGGAGCCCAGGTCTACTGCCATAGAGTCCTATGGGGTCCCGGGAGGCCTGGTCTACTGCGTTTTTTTATAGGTAAAATGGAGGCCAGATCGACACTTGTATTTTAGCAGGTAAAATGGAGGCCAGATCAACTCCCTTTTTTTTTTTTCCTTTCCAAGTGCTGAACGGAGTCCAGGTCTACTCCTATAGATTTCAATAGGGACCCGGGGGGCCTGGTCTACTCCCGTTTTTTTTTTAAAAAGAAGTTGAGATCGGAGCCCAGGTCTACTCTTATAGATTTTAATGGGGACCCGGGAGTCCTGGTCTACTCTCTTTTTTAAAAAAAAAGTTCAGATCGGAGCCCAGATCTATTCCTATTGATATCAAAGGGAACCCGGGAGTCCTGGTCTACTCCCGTTGTTTTTTTTTTTTAAGAAGTTGAGATCGGAGTCCAGGTCTACTCCTATACAGACCAATGCGGACCCCGGAGGCCTGGTCTACTCCCGTTTTTTTTTTTAAAAAGTTGAGATCGGAGCCCAGGTCTACTCTTATAGATTTTAATGGGGACCCGGGAGTCCTGGTCTACTCTCTTTTTTTAAAAAAATGTTCAGATCGGAGCCCAGATCTATTCCTATTGATATCAATGGGAACCCGGGAGTCCTGGTCTACTCCCGTTGTTTTTTTTTTTTAACGAAGTCTAGATCGGAGCCCAGGTCTACTCTCATAGAGTCCTTTGGGGACCCGGGAGGCCTGGTCTACTCCCGTTTTTTTTAAAAAAAGTTGAGATCGGAGCCCAGGTCTACTCCTATAGATTTTAATGGGGACCCAGGAGTCCTGGTCTACTCTCTTTCTTTAAAAAAAAGTTCAGATCGGAGCCCAGATCTATTCCTATTGATATCAATGGGAACCCGGGAGTCCTGGTGTACTCCCGTTGTTGTTTTTTTTTAAGAAGTTGAGATCGGAGCCCAGGTCTACTCTCATAGCGTCCTATGGGGACCCGGGAGGCCTGGTCTACTCCCGTTTTTTTTTTAAAAAGTTGAGATCGGAGCCCAGGTCTACTCTTATAGATTTTAATGGGGACCCGGGAGTTTTGGTCTGCTCTCTTTTTTTTAAAAAATGTTCAGATCGGAGCCCAGATCTATTCCTATTGATATCAATGGGAACCCGGGAGTCCTGGTGTACTCCCGTTGGTTTTTTTTTTAAGAAGTTGAGATCGGAGCCCAGATCTACTGCCAGAGAGTCCAATGGGGACCCGGGAGGCCTGGTCTACTGCGTTTTTTTATAGGTAAAATGGAGGCCAGATCGACTCTTGTATTTTTGCAGGTTAAATGGAGGCCAGATCAACTCCCATTTTTTTTTTCTTTTCCAAGTGCTGAACGGAGTCCAGGTCTACTCCTATAGATTTCAATAGGGACCCGGGGGGCATGGTCTGCTCCCGTTTTTTTTTAAAAAACAAGTTGAGATCGGAGCCCAGGTCTACTCTTATAGATTTTAATGGGTACCCGGGAGTCCTGGTCTACTCTCTTTTTTTTAAAAAAAGTTCAGATCGGAGCCCAGATGAATTCCTATTGATATCAAAGGGAACCCGGGAGTCCTGGTCTACTCCCGTTGTTTTTTTTTTTTTAAGAAGTTGAGATCGGAGCCCAGGTCTACTGCCATAGAGTCCTATGGGGTCCCGGGAGGCCTGGTCTACTGCGTTTTTTTATAGGTAAAATGGAGGCCAGATCGACACTTGTATTTTAGCAGGTAAAATGGAGGCCAGATCAACTCCCTTTTTTTTTTTTCCTTTCCAAGTGCTGAACGGAGTCCAGGTCTACTCCTATAGATTTCAATAGGGACCCGGGGGGCCTGGTCTACTCCCGTTTTTTTTTTAAAAAGAAGTTGAGATCGGAGCCCAGGTCTACTCTTATAGATTTTAATGGGGACCCGGGAGTCCTGGTCTACTCTCTTTTTTTAAAAAAAAGTTCAGATCGGAGCCCAGATCTATTCCTATTGATATCAAAGGGAACCCGGGAGTCCTGGTCTACTCCCGTTGTTTTTTTTTTTTAAGAAGTTGAGATCGGAGTCCAGGTCTACTCCTATACAGACCAATGCGGACCCCGGAGGCCTGGTCTACTCCCGTTTTTTTTTTTAAAAAGTTGAGATCGGAGCCCAGGTCTACTCTTATAGATTTTAATGGGGACCCGGGAGTCCTGGTCTACTCTCTTTTTTTAAAAAAATGTTCAGATCGGAGCCCAGATCTATTCCTATTGATATCAATGGGAACCCGGGAGTCCTGGTCTACTCCCGTTGTTTTTTTTTTTTAACGAAGTCTAGATCGGAGCCCAGGTCTACTCTCATAGAGTCCTTTGGGGACCCGGGAGGCCTGGTCTACTCCCGTTTTTTTTAAAAAAAGTTGAGATCGGAGCCCAGGTCTACTCCTATAGATTTTAATGGGGACCCAGGAGTCCTGGTCTACTCTCTTTCTTTAAAAAAAAGTTCAGATCGGAGCCCAGATCTATTCCTATTGATATCAATGGGAACCCGGGAGTCCTGGTGTACTCCCGTTGTTTTTTTTTTTTAAGAAGTTGAGATCGGAGCCCAGGTCTACTCTCATAGCGTCCTATGGGGACCCGGGAGGCCTGGTCTACTCCCGTTTTTTTTTAAAAAAGTTGAGATCGGAGCCCAGGTCTACTCTTATAGATTTTAATGGGGACCCGGGAGTTTTGGTCTGCTCTCTTTTTTAAAAAAATGTTCAGATCGGAGCCCAGATCTATTCCTATTGATATCAATGGGAACCCGGGAGTCCTGGTGTACTCCCGTTGTTGTTTTTTTTAAGAAGTTGAGATCGGAGCCCAGATCTACTGCCAGAGAGTCCAATGGAGACCCGGGAGGCCAGGTCTACTGCGTTTTTTTATAGGTAAAATGGAGGCCAGATCGACTCTTGTATTTTTGCAGGTTAAATGGAGGCCAGATAAACTCCCATTTTTTTTTTCTTTTCCAAGTGCTGAACGGAGTCCAGGTCTACTCCTATAGATTTCAATAGGGACCCGGGGGGCATGGTCTGCTCCCGTTTTTTTTTAAAAAAGAAGTTGAGATCGGAGCCCAGGTCTACTCTTATAGATTTTAATGGGTACCCGGGAGTCCTGGTCTACTCTCTTTTTTTTAAAAAAAGTTCAGATCGGAGCCCAGATGAATTCCTATTGATATCAAAGGGAACCCGGGAGTCCTGGTCTACTCCCGTTGTTTTTTTTTTTTTAAGAAGTTGAGATCGGAGCCCAGGTCTACTGCCATAGAGTCCTATGGGGTCCCGGGAAGCCTGGTCTACTGCGTTTTTTTATAGGTAAAATGGAGGCCAGATCGACACTTGTATTTTAGCAGGTAAAATGGAGGCCAGATCAACTCCCTTTTTTTTTTTTCCTTTCCAAGTGCTGAACGGAGTCCAGGTTTACTCCTATAGATTTCAACAGGGACCCGGGGGGCCTGGTCTACTCCCGTTTTTTTTTTAAAAAAGAAGTTGAGATCGGAGCCCAGGTCTACTCTTATAGATTTTAATGGGTACCCGGGAGTCCTGGTCTAGTCTCTTTTTTTAAAAAAAAGTTCAGATCGGAGCCCAGATCTATTCCTATTGATATCAAAGGGAACCCGGGAGTCCTGGTCTACTCCCGGTGTTTGTTTTTTTTAAGAAGTTGAGATCGGAGCCCAGGTCTACTGCCATAGATTCCTATGGGAACCCGGGAGGCCTGGTCTACTCTCGTTGTTTTTTTTTTAAGAAGTTGAGATCGGAGCCCAGATCTACTGCCATAGAGTCCAATGGGGACCCGGGAGGCCTGGTCTACTGCGTTTTTTTATAGGTAAAATGGAGGCCAGATCGACTCTTGTATTTTAGCAGGTAAAATGGAGGCCAGATCAACTCCCGTTTTTTTTTTCTTTTCCAAGTGCTGAACGGAGTCCAGGTCTACTCCTATAGATTTCAATAGGGACCCGGGGGGCCTGGTCTACTCCCGTTTTTTTTTAAAAAAGAAGTTGAGATCGGAGCCCAGGGCTACTCTTATAGATTTTAATGGGTACCCGGGAGTCCTGGTCTACTCTCTTTTTTTTAAAAAAAGTTCAGATCGGAGCCCAGATCTATTCCTATTGATATCAAAGGGAACCCGGGAGTCCTGGTCTTCTCCCGTTTTTTTTAAAAAAAGAAGTTGAGATCGGAGCCCAGATCTACTGCCATAGAGTCCAATGGGGACCCAGGAGGCCTGGTCTACTGCACTTTTTTATAGGTAAAATGGAGGCCAGATCGACTGTTGTATTTTAGCAGGTAAAATGGAGGCCAGATCGACTCTTGTATTTTAGCAGGTAAAATGTAGGCCAGATAAACTCTCGTTTTTTTTTCTTTTCCAAGTGCTGAACGGATTCCAGTTCTACTTCTATAGATTTCAATAGGGACCCGGGGGGCCTGGTCTACTCCCGTTTTTTTTAAAAAAAGAAGTTGAGATCAGAGCCCAGGTCTACTCTTATTGATTTTAATGGGTACCCGGGCGTCCTGGTCTACTCTCTTTTTTTAAAAAAAAGTTCAGATCGGAGCCCAGATCTATTCCTATTGATATCAAAGGGAACCCGGGAGTCCTGGTCTACTCTCATAGAGTCCTATGGGGACCCGGGAAGCCTGGTCTACTCCCTTTTTTTGTTTTTTTTTTTTTTTAAAGAAGTTGAGATCGGAGGCCAGGTCTACTCCTATAGATTTCAAAGGGAAGCAGGAGTCCTGAACTAATCGCGTTTTTTTTTTTTTTTAAAGAAGTTCAGATCGGAGCACAGGTCTACTCGCATAGAGTCCAATGGGGACCCGGGAGGCCTGGTCTACTCCCTTTTTTAAGAAAAAAGTTCAGAACGGAGCCCAGGTCTACTCCTATACAGACCAATGCGGACCCCGGAGGCCTTGTCTACTCCCGTTTTTTTTAAAAAAAGAAGTTGAGATCGGAGCCCAGGTCTACTCTTATAGAGTCCTATGGGGACCCGGGAGGCCTGGTCTACTCCCGTTTTTTTTTTTAAAAAGTTGAGATCGGAGCCCAGGTCTACTCTTATAGATTTTAATGGGGACCCGGGAGTCCTGGTCTACTCTCTTTTTTTAAAAAAATGTTCAGATCGGAGCCCAGAACTATTCCTATTGATATCAATGGGAACCCGGGAGTCCTGGTCTACTCCCGTTGTTTTTTTTTTTTAAAGAAGTCTAGATCGGAGCCCAGGTCTACTCTCATAGAGTCCTTTGGGAACCCGGGAGGCCTGGTCTACTCCCGTTTTTTTTTTAAAAAGTTGAGATCGGAGCCCAGGTCTACTCCTATAGATTTTAATGGGGACCCAGGAGTCCTGGTCTACTCTCTTTTTTAAAAAAAACGTTCACATCGGAGCCCAGATCTATTCCTATTGATATCAAAGGGAACCCGGGAGGCCTGGTCTACTCCCGTTTTTTTTTTTTTTTTTATGAAGTTGAGATCGGAGCCCAGATCTACTGCCATAGAGTCCAATGGGGACCCGGGAGGCCTGGTCTACTGCGTTTTTTTATAGGTAAAATGGAGGCCAGATCGACTCTTGTATTTTAGCAGTAAAATGGAGGCCAGATCAACTCCCGTTTTTTTTTTCTTTTCCAAGTGCTGAACGGAGTCCAGGTCTACTCCTATAGATTTCAATAGGGACCCGAGGGGCCTGGTCTACTCCCGGTTTTTTTAAAAAGTTCAGAACGGAGCCCAGGTCTACTCTCATAGAGTCCAATGGGGACCCGGGAGGCCTGGTCTACTCCCGGTTGTTTTTTTGTTTTTTTTTTTAAAGAAGTTGTGATTGGAGGCCAGGTCTACTCCTATAGATTTCAAAGGGAACCAGGAGTCCTGAACTAATCCCGTTTTTTTTTTTTTTAAAAGAAGTTCAGATCGGAGCCTTGTCTACTCCCTTTTTTAAGAAAAAAGTTCAGAACGGAGCCCAGGTCTACTCCTATACAGACCAATGCGGACCCCGGAGGCCTTGTCTACTCCCGTTTTTTAAAAAAAAAGTTGAGATCGGAGCCCAGGTCTACTCTTATACATTTTAATGGGGACCCGGGAGTCCTGGTCTACTCCCGGTTTTTTTTTTTAAAAGTTCAGATTGGAGCCCAGATCTATTCCTATTGATATCAATGGGAACCCGGGAGTCCTGGTCTACTCCCGTTGTGTTTTTTTCTAAGAAGTTGAGATTGGAGCCCAGGTCTTCTGCCATAGAGTCCTATGGGGACCCGGGAGTCCTGGTCTACTCCCTTTTTAAAAAATGGAGTTCAGAACAAAGCCCAAGTTTACTCCTATACAGACCATTGCGGACCCCGGAGGCCTTGTGTACTCACGTTTTTTTTAAAAAAAGAAGTTGAGATCGGAGCCCAGGTCTACTCTCATAGAGTCCTATGGGGATCCGGGAGGCCTGGTCTACTCCCGTTTTTTTTAAAAAAAGTTGAGATCGGAGCCCAGGTCTACTCTTATAGATTTTAATGGGGACCCGGGAGTCCTGGTCTACTCTCTTTTTTAAAAAAAATGTTCAGATCGGAGCCCAGATCTATTCCTATTGATATCAATGGGAACCCGGGAGTCCTGGTCTACTCCCGTTGTTTTTTTTTTAAGAAGTTGAGATCGGAGCCCAGATCTACTGCCATAGAGTCTAATGGGGACCCGGGAGGCCTGGTCTACTGCGTTTTTTTATAGGTAAAATGGAGGCCAGATCGACTCTTGTATTTTAGCAGGTAAAATGGAGGCCAGATCAACTCCCGTTTTTTTTTTCTTTTCCGAGTGCTGAACGGAGTCCAGGTCTACTCCTATAGATTTCAATAGGGACCCGGGGGGCCTGGTCTACTCCCGGTTTTTTTTAAAAGTTCAGAACGGAGCCCAGGTCTACTCTCATAGAGTCCAATGGGGACTCGGGAGGCCTGGTCTACTCCCGGTTGTTTTTTTTTTTTTTTTTTAAAGAAGTTGAGATCGGAGGGAAGGTCTACTCCTATAGATTTCAAAGGGAACCAGGAGTCCTGAACTAATCCCGTTTTGTTTTTTTTTAAAGAAGTTCAGATCGGAGCCTTGTCTACTCCCTTTTTTAAGAAAAAAGTTCAGAAAGGAGCCCAGGTCTACTCCTATAAAGACCAATGCGGACCCCGGAGGCCTTGTCTACTCCCGTTTTTTTTTTTAAAAAAGTTGAGATCGGAGCCCAGGTCTACTCTCATAGAGTCCTATGGGGACCCGGGAGGCCTGGTCTACTCCCGGTTTTTTTTTTAAAAAGTTGAGATCGGAGCCCAGGTCTACTCTTATAGATTTTAATGGGGACCCGGGAGTCCTGGTCTACTCTCTTTTTTTTAAAAAAAGTTCAGATCGGAGCCCAAGTCTACTCCTATACAGACCATTGTGGACCCCGGAGGCCTTGTGTACTCCCGTTTTTTTTAAAAAAAGAAGTTGAGATCGGAGCCCAGGTCTACTCTCATAGAGTCCTATGGGGACCCGGGAGGCCTGGTCTACTCCCGGTTGTTTTTTTGTTTTTTTTAAAAGAAGTTGAGATCGGAGGCCAGGTTTACTCCTATAGATTTCAAAGGAAACCAGGAGGCCTGAAATAATCCCGTTTTTTTTTTTTTTAAAAGAAGTTCAGATCGGAGCACAGGTCTACTCGCATAGAGTCCAATGGGGACCCGGGAGGCCTGGTCTACTCCCTTTTTTAAGAAAAAAGTTCAGAACGGAGCCCAGGTCTACTCCTATACAGACCAATGCGGACCCCGGAGGCCTTGTCTACTCCCATTTTTTTTTAAAAAAGAAGTTGAGATCGGAGCCCAGGTCTACTGCCTTAGAGTCCAATGGGGAACCGGGAGGCCTGGTCTACTGCGTTTTTTTATAGGTAAAATGGAGGCCAGATCGACTCTTGTATTTTAGCAGGTAAAATGGAAGCCAGATCAACTCCCGTTTTTTTTTTCTTTTCCAAGTGCTGAATGGAGTCCAGGTCTACTCCTATGGATTTGAATAGGGACCCGGGGGGCCTGGTCTACTCCCGGTTGTTTTTAAAAGTTCAGAACGGAGCCCAGGTCTACTCTCATAGAGTCCAATGGGGACCCGGGAGGTCTGGTTTACTCCCGGTTGTTTTTTTGTTTTTTTTTAAAGAAGTTGAGATTGGAGGCCCAGTCTACTCCTATAGATTTCAAAGGGAACCAGGAGTCCTGAACTAATCCCGTTTTTTTTTTTTTTAAAGAAGTTCAGATCGGAGGCCTGGTCTACTCCCTTTTTTAAGAAAAAAGTTCAGAACGGAGCCCAGCTCTACTCCTATAGAGACAAATGCGGACCCCGGAGACCTTGTCTACTCCCATTTTTTTTAAAAAAAGAAGTTGAAATCGGAGCACAGGTCTACTCTCATAGAGTCCTCTAAAGACCCGGGAGGCCTGGTCTACTCCCGTTTTTTTTTTAAAAAGTTGAGATCGGAGGCCAGATCTATTCCTATTGATATCAATGGGAACCCGGGAGTCCTGGTGTACTCCCTTTTTTTTTTTTAAGAAGTTGAGATCGGAGCCCAGATCTACTGCCATAGAGTCCAATGGGGACCCGAGTGGCCTGGTCTACTGCGTTTTTTTATAGGTAAAATGGAGTCCAGATCGACTCTTGTATTTTAGCAGGTAAAATGGAGGCCAGATCAACTCCCGTTTTTTTTTTCTTTTCCAAGTGCTGAACGGAGTCCAGGTCTACTCCTATAGATTTCAATAGGGAACCGGGGGGCCTGGTCTACTCCCGGTTTTTTTTAAAAGTTCAGAACGGAGCCCAGGTCTACTCTCATAGAGTCCAATGGGGACCCGTGAGGCCTGGTCTACTCCCGGTTGTTGTTTTTTTTTTTTTTTTTAAGAAGTTGAGATCGGAGGCCAGTTCTACTCCTATAGATTTCAAAGGAAACCTGGATTCCTGAACTAATCCCGTTTTTTTTTTTTTTAAAGAAGTTCAGATCGGAGGCCTGGTCTACTCCCATTTTTAAGAAAAAAGTTCAGAACGGAGCCTAGCTCTACTCCTATACAGACCAATGCGGACCCCGGAGGCCTTGTCTACTCCCGTTTTTTTTAAAAAAAGTTGAGATCGGAGCCCAGGTCTACTCTCATAGAGTCCTATGGGGACCCGGGAGGCCTGGTCTACTCCCGGTTTTTTTTTTAAAAAGTTGAGATCGGAGCCCAGGTCTATTCTTATAGATTTTAATGGGGACCCGGGAGTCCTGGTCTACTCTCTTTTTTTAAAAAAAAGTTCAGATCTACTCCTATACAGACCAATGCGGACCCCGGAGGCCTTGTCTACTCCCATTATTTTTAAAAAAAGAAATTGAGATCGGAGCCCAGGTCTACTCTCATAGAGTCCTATGGGGACCCAGGAGGCCTGGTCTACTCCCGGTTTTTTTTAAAAGTTCAGAACGGAGCCCAGGTCTACTCTCATAGAGTCCAATGGGGACCCGGGAGGCCTGGTCTACTCCCGGTTGTTTTTTTGTTTTTTTTTTTAAAGAAGTTGAGATCGGAGGCTAGGTCTACTCCTATAGATTTCAAAGGGAACCAGGAGTCCTGAACTAATCCCGTTTTTTTTTTTTAAAAGAAGTTCAGATCGGAGGCCTGGTCTACTCCCTTTTTTTAGAAAAAAGTTCAGAACGGAGCCCAGCTCTACTCCTATACAGACCAATGCGGACCCGAAGGCCTTGTCTACTCCCGTTTTTTTTTAAAAAAGAAGTTGAGATCAGAGCACAGGTCTACTCTCATAGAGTCCTCTACGGACCCGGGAGGCCTGGTCTACTCCCGTTTTTTTTAAAAAATGTTGAGATCGGAGCCCAGGTCTACTCTTATAGATTTTAATGGGTACCCGGGAGTACTGGTCTACTCTCTTTTTTATAAAAAAAGTTCAGATCGGAGCCCAGATCTATTCCTATTGATATCAATGGGAACCCGGGAGTCCTGGTCTACTCCCGTTGTTTTTTTTTTTAAGAAGTTGAGATCGGAGCACAGATCTACTGCCATAGAGTCCATTTGTGACCCGGGAGGCCTGGTCTACTGTGTTTTTTTATAGGTAAAATGGAGGCCAGATCGACTCTTGTTTTTTAGCAGGTAAAATGGACGCCAGATCAACTCCCGTTTTATTTTTTCTTTTCCAAGTGCTGAACGGAGTCCAGATCTACTCCTATAGATTTCAATAGGGACCCGGGGGGCCTGATCTACTCCCGGTTTTTTTTTTTTTTTTTTTAAGAAGTGGAGATCGGAGCCCAGATCTACTGCCATAGAGTCCAATGGGGACCCGGGAGGCCTGGTCTACTGCGTTATTTTATAGGTAAAATGGAGGCCAGATCGATTCTTGTATTTTAGTAGGTAAAATGGAGGCCAGATCAACTCCCGTTTTTTTTTTCTTTTCCAAGTGCTGAACGGAGTCCAGGTCTACTCCTATAGATTTCAATAGGGACCCGGGGGGCCTGGTCTACTCCCGGTTTTTTTTAAAAGTTCTGAACGGAGCCCAGGTCTACTCTCATAGAGTCCAATGGGGACCCGGGAGGCCTGGTCTACTCCCGGTTGTTTTTTTTGTTTTTTTTAAAAGAAGTTGAGATCGGAGGCCAGGTCTACTCCTATAGATTTCAAAGCGAACCAGGAGGCCGGAACTAATCCCGTTTTTTTTTTTTTAAAAGAAGTTCAGATCGGAGCACAGGTCTACTCGCATAGAGTCCAATGGGGACCCGGGAATTTTGGTCTACTCTCTTTTTAAAGAAAAAAGTTCAGAACGGAGCCCAGGTCTACTCCTATACAGACCAATGCGGACCCCGGAGGCCTTGTCTACTCCCGTTATTTTTAAAAAAAGAAGTTGAGATCGGAGCCCAGGTCTACTCTCATAGAGTCCTATGGGGACCCGGGAGGCCTGGTCTACTCCCGTTTTTTTAAAAAAAAGAGTTGAGATCGGAGCCCAGGTCTACTCTTATAGATTTTAATGGGGACCCGGGAGTCCTGGTCTACTCTCTTTTTTAAAAAAAATGTTCAGATCGGAGCCCAGATCTATTCCTATTGATATCAATGGGAACCCGGGAGTCCTGGTCTACTCCCGTTGTTTTTTTTTTTAAGAAGTTGAGATCGGAGCCCAGATCTACTGCCATAGAGTCTAATGGGGACCCAGGAGGCCTGGTCTACTGCATTTTTTTATAGGTAAAATGGAGGCCAGATCGACTTTTGTATTTTAGCAGGTAAAATGGAGGCCAGATCAGCTCCCTTTTTTTTTTCTTTTCCAAGTGCTGAACGGAGTCCAGGTCTACTCCTATAGATTTCAATAGGGACCTGGGGGCCTGGTCTGCTCCCGTTTTTTTTAAAAAAAGAAGTTGAGATCGGAGCCCAGGTCTTCTCTTATAGATTTTAATGGGTACCCGGGAGTCCTGGTCTACTCTTTTTTTTTAAAAAAAGTTCAGATCGGAGCCCAGGTCTACTTTTATAGATTTTAATGGGGACCCGGGAGTCCTGGTCTACTCCCATTGTTTTTTTTTTAAGAAGTTGAGATCGGAGCCCAGGTCTTCTGCCATAGAGTCCTATGGGGACCCGGGAGGCCTGGTCTACTCCCTTTTTAAAAAAAGGAGTTCAGAACGGAGCCCAAGTCTACTCCTATACAGACTATTGCGGACCCCGGAGGCCTTGTCTACTCCCGTTTTTTTAAAAAAAAGAAGTTGAGATCGGAGCCCAGGTCTACTCTCATAGAGTCCTATGGGGACCCGGGAGGCCTGGTCTACTCCCGTTGCTTTTTTTTTTAAGAAGTTGAGATCGGAGCCCAGATCTACTGCCTTAGAGTCCAATGGGGACCCGGGAGGCCTGGTCTACTGCGTTTTTTTATAGGTAAAATGGAGGCCAGATCGACTCTTGTATTTTAGCAGGTAAAATGGAGGCCAGATCAACTCCCGTTTTTTTTTTCCTTTTCCAAGTGCTGAACGGAGTCCAGGTCTACTCCTATAGATTTCAATAGGGACCCGGGGGGCCTGGTCTACTCCCGGTTGTTTTTAAAAGTTCAGAACGGAGCCCAGGTCTACTCTCATAGAGTCCAATGGGGACCCGGGAGGCCTGGTCTACTCCCGGTTGTTTTTTTGTTTTTTTTTTTAAAGAAGTTGAGATCGGAGGCTAGGTCTACTCCTATAGATTTCAAAGGGAACCAGGAGTCCTGAACTAATCCCGTTTTTTTTTTTTAAAAGAAGTTCAGATCGGAGGCCTGGTCTACTCCCTTTTTTTAGAAAAAAGTTCAGAACGGAGCCCAGCTCTACTCCTATACAGACCAATGCGGACCCGAAGGCCTTGTCTACTCCCGTTTTTTTTTAAAAAAGAAGTTGAGATCAGAGCACAGGTCTACTCTCATAGAGTCCTCTACGGACCCGGGAGGCCTGGTCTACTCCCGTTTTTTTTAAAAAATGTTGAGATCGGAGCCCAGGTCTACTCTTATAGATTTTAATGGGTACCCGGGAGTACTGGTCTACTCTCTTTTTTATAAAAAAAGTTCAGATCGGAGCCCAGATCTATTCCTATTGATATCAATGGGAACCCGGGAGTCCTGGTCTACTCCCGTTGTTTTTTTTTTTAAGAAGTTGAGATCGGAGCACAGATCTACTGCCATAGAGTCCATTTGTGACCCGGGAGGCCTGGTCTACTGTGTTTTTTTATAGGTAAAATGGAGGCCAGATCGACTCTTGTTTTTTAGCAGGTAAAATGGACGCCAGATCAACTCCCGTTTTATTTTTTCTTTTCCAAGTGCTGAACGGAGTCCAGATCTACTCCTATAGATTTCAATAGGGACCCGGGGGGCCTGATCTACTCCCGGTTTTTTTTTTTTTTTTTTTAAGAAGTGGAGATCGGAGCCCAGATCTACTGCCATAGAGTCCAATGGGGACCCGGGAGGCCTGGTCTACTGCGTTATTTTATAGGTAAAATGGAGGCCAGATCGAATCTTGTATTTTAGTAGGTAAAATGGAGGCCAGATCAACTCCCGTTTTTTTTTTCTTTTCCAAGTGCTGAACGGAGTCCAGGTCTACTCCTATAGATTTCAATAGGGACCCGGGGGGCCTGGTCTACTCCCGGTTTTTTTTAAAAGTTCTGAACGGAGCCCAGGTCTACTCTCATAGAGTCCAATGGGGACCCGGGAGGCCTGGTCTACTCCCGGTTGTTTTTTTTGTTTTTTTTAAAAGAAGTTGAGATCGGAGGCCAGGTCTACTCCTATAGATTTCAAAGCGAACCAGGAGGCCGGAACTAATCCCGTTTTTTTTTTTTTAAAAGAAGTTCAGATCGGAGCACAGGTCTACTCGCATAGAGTCCAATGGGGACCCGGGAATTTTGGTCTACTCTCTTTTTAAAGAAAAAAGTTCAGAACGGAGCCCAGGTCTACTCCTATACAGACCAATGCGGACCCCGGAGGCCTTGTCTACTCCCGTTATTTTTAAAAAAAGAAGTTGAGATCGGAGCCCAGGTCTACTCTCATAGAGTCCTATGGGGACCCGGGAGGCCTGGTCTACTCCCGTTTTTTTAAAAAAAAGAGTTGAGATCGGAGCCCAGGTCTACTCTTATAGATTTTAATGGGGACCCGGGAGTCCTGGTCTACTCTCTTTTTTAAAAAAAATGTTCAGATCGGAGCCCAGATCTATTCCTATTGATATCAATGGGAACCCGGGAGTCCTGGTCTACTCCCGTTGTTTTTTTTTTTAAGAAGTTGAGATCGGAGCCCAGATCTACTGCCATAGAGTCTAATGGGGACCCAGGAGGCCTGGTCTACTGCATTTTTTTATAGGTAAAATGGAGGCCAGATCGACTTTTGTATTTTAGCAGGTAAAATGGAGGCCAGATCAGCTCCCTTTTTTTTTTCTTTTCCAAGTGCTGAACGGAGTCCAGGTCTACTCCTATAGATTTCAATAGGGACCTGGGGGCCTGGTCTGCTCCCGTTTTTTTTAAAAAAAGAAGTTGAGATCGGAGCCCAGGTCTTCTCTTATAGATTTTAATGGGTACCCGGGAGTCCTGGTCTACTCTTTTTTTTTAAAAAAAGTTCAGATCGGAGCCCAGGTCTACTTTTATAGATTTTAATGGGGACCCGGGAGTCCTGGTCTACTCCCATTGTTTTTTTTTTAAGAAGTTGAGATCGGAGCCCAGGTCTTCTGCCATAGAGTCCTATGGGGACCCGGGAGGCCTGGTCTACTCCCTTTTTAAAAAAAGGAGTTCAGAACGGAGCCCAAGTCTACTCCTATACAGACTATTGCGGACCCCGGAGGCCTTGTCTACTCCCGTTTTTTTAAAAAAAAGAAGTTGAGATCGGAGCCCAGGTCTACTCTCATAGAGTCCTATGGGGACCCGGGAGGCC
Source organism: Lepidodactylus listeri (assembly GCA_029233225.1). Classification (NCBI taxonomy): domain Eukaryota; kingdom Metazoa; phylum Chordata; class Lepidosauria; order Squamata; family Gekkonidae; genus Lepidodactylus; species Lepidodactylus listeri. The sequence continues at coordinate 796,030 of JARCFY010000032.1, forward strand.
TGGTCTACTCCCGTTGCTTTTTTTTTTTAAGAAGTTGAGATCGGAGCCCAGATCTACTGCCTTAGAGTCCAATGGGGACCCGGGAGGCCTGGTCTACTGCGTTTTTTTATAGGTAAAATGGAGGCCAGATCGACTCTTGTATTTTAGCAGGTAAAATGGAGGCCAGATCAACTCCCGTTTTTTTTTTCCTTTTCCAAGTGCTGAACGGAGTCCAGGTCTACTCCTATAGATTTCAATAGGGACCCGGGGGGCCTGGTCTACTCCCGGTTGTTTTTAAAAGTTCAGCACGGAGCCCAGGTCTCCTCTCATAGAGTCCAATGGGGACCCGGGAGGCCTGGTCTACTCCCGGTTGTTTTTTTGTTTTTTTTTTAAAGAAGTTGAGATTGGAGGCCAGGTCTACTCCTATATTTTAAAGGGAACCAGGAGTCCTGAACTAATCCCATTTTTTTTTTTTTTAAAGAAGTTCAGATCGGAGGCCTGGTCTACTCCCTTTTTTAAGAAAAAAGTTCAGAACGGAGCCCAGCTCTACTCCTATACAGACAAATGCAGACCCCGGAGGCCTTGTCTACTCCCATTATTTTTAAAAAAAGGAGTTGAGATCGGAGCACAGGTCTACTCTCATAGAGTCCTCTAGGGACCCGGGAGGCCTGGTCTACTCCCGTTTTTTTTTTAAAAAAGTTGAGATTGGAGCCCAGGTCTACTCTTATAGATTTTAATGGGGACCCGGGAGTTTTGGTCTACTCTCTTTTTTTAAAAAAAGTACAGATCGGAGCCCAGATCTATTCCTATTGATATCAAAGGGAACCCGGGAGTCCTGGTGTACTCCCGTTGTTTTTTTTTTTAAGAAGTTGAGATCAGAGCCCAGATCTACTGCCATAGAGTCCAATGGGGACCCGGGAGGCCTGGTCTACCCCCGGTTGTTTTTTTGTTTTTTTTTTAAAGAAGTTGAGATCGGAGGCCAGTTCTACTCCTATAGATTTCAAAGGGAACCTGGATTCCTAAACTAATCCCGTTTTTTTTTTTTTTTAAAGAAGTTCAGATCGGAGGCCTGGTCTACTCCCTTTTTTTTAAAAAAAGTTCACAACGGAGCCCAGGTCTACTCCTATACAGACCAATGCGGACCCCGGAGGCCTTGTCTACTCCCGTTTTTTTTTTTAAAAGTTGAGATCGGAGCCCAGGTCTACTCTCATACAGTCCTATGGGGACCCGGGAGGCCTGGTCTACTCCCGGTTTTTTTTTTAAAAAGTTGAGATCGGAGCCCAGGTCTACTCTTATAGATTTTAATGGGTACCCGGGAGTCCTGGTCTACTCTCTTTTTTTTAAAAAAAAGATCAGATCGGAGCCCAGATCTATTCCTATTGATATCAATGGGAACCCGGGAGTCCTGGTCTACTCCCGTTGTTTTTTTTTTTAAGAAGTTGAGATCGGAGCCCAGATCTACTGCCATAGAGTCCATTGGGGACCCGGGAGGCCTGGTCTACTGCATTTTTTTATAGGTAAAATGGAGGCCAGATCGACTCTTGTATTTTAGCAGGTAAAATGGAGGCCAGATCAACTCCCGTTTTTTTTTTTCTTTTCCAAGTGCTGAACGGAGTCCAGATCTACTCCTATAGATTTCAATAGGGACCCGGGGGGCCTGATCTACTCCCGGTTTTTTTTTTTTTTTTTTTTTTTTAAAGAAGTTGAAATCGGAGGCCGGGTCTACTCCTATAGATTTCAAAGGGAACCAGGAGGCCTGATCTAATCCCGTTTTTTTTTTAAAAAAGAATTTCAGATCAGAGCACAGGTCTACTCGCATAGAGTCTAATGGGGACCCGGGAGTCCTGGTCTACTCCCTTTTTTAAGAAAAAAGTTCAGAACAGAGCCCAGGTCTACTCCTATACAGACCAATGCGGACCCCGGAGGCCTTGTCTACTCCCGTTTTTTTTAAAAAAACAAGTTGAGATCGGAGCCCAGGTCTACTCTCATAGAGTCCTATGGGGACCCGGGATGCCTGGTCTACTCCCGTTTTTTTTAAAAAAAGTTGAGATCGGAGCCCAGGTCTACTCTTATAGATTTTAATGGGGACCCGGGAGTCCTGGTCTACTCTCTTTTTTTAAAAAAAAGTTCAGATCGGAGCCCAGGTCTACTCCTATAGATTTCAAAGGGAACCAGGAGTCCTGAACTAATCCCGTTTTTTTTTTTTTTTAAAGAAGTTCAGATCGGAGGCCTGGTCTACTCCCTTTTTTAAGAAAAAAGTTCAGAACGGAGCCCAGCTCTACTCCTATACAGACCAATGCGGACCCCGGAGGCCTTGTCTACTCCCGTTTTTTTTTTTAAGAAGTTGAGATCGGAGCCCAGGTCAACTCTCATAGAGTCTTATGGGGACCCGGGAGGCCTGGTCTACTCCCGTTTTTTTTTTTAAGAAGTTGAGATCGGAGCCCAGATCTACTTCCATAGAGTCCAATGGGGACCCGAGAGGCCTGGTCTACTGCGTTTTTTTATAGGTAAAATGGAGGCCAGATCGACTCTTGTATTTTAGCAGGTAAAATGGAGGCCAGATCAACTCCCGTTTTTTTTTTCTTTTCCAAGTGCTGAACGGAGTCCAGGTCTACTCCTATAGATTTCAATAGGGACCCGGGGGGCCAGGTCTACTCCCGGTTTTTTTTAAAAGTTCAGAACGGAGCCCAGGTCTACTCTTATAGATTTTAATGGGTACCCGGGATTCCTGGTCTACTCTCTTTTTTTTTTAAAAAAAGTTCAGATCAGAGCCCAGATCTATTCCTATTGATATCAATGGGAACCCGGGAGACCTGGTCTACTCCCGTTGTTTTTTTTTTTTAAGAAGTTGAGATTGGAGCCCAGGTCTACTGCCATAGAGTCCTATGGGGACCCGGGAGTCTTGGTGTACTCCCGTTTTTTTTTTTTTAAGAAGTTGAGATCGGAGCCCAGATCTACTGCCATAGAGTCCAATGGGGACCCGGGAGGTGTGGTCTACTCCCGTTTTTTTTAAAAAAAGAAGTTGAGATCGGAGCCCAGGTCTACTCTTATAGATTTTAATGGGTACCCAGGAGTCCTGGTCTACTCTCTTTTTTAAAAAAAAAGTTCACATCGGAGCTCAGATCTATTCCTATTGATATCAAAGGGAACCCGGGAGTCCTGGTCTACTCTCATAGAGTCCTATGGGGACCCGGGAGGCCTGGTCTACTCCCGTTTTTTTTTTTTTTTAAGAAGTTGAGATCGGAGCCCAGATCTACTGCCATAGAGTCCAATGGGGACCCGGGAGGCCTGGTCTACTGCGTTTTTTTATAGGTAAAATGGAGGCCACATCGACTCTTGTATTTTAGCAGGTAAAATGGAGGCCAGATCAACTCCCGTTTTTTTTTTCTTTTCCAAGTGCTGAACGGAGTCCAGGTCTACTCCTATAGATTTCAATAGGGACCCGGGGGGCCTGGTCTACTCCTGGTTTTTTTTAAAAGTTCAGAACGGAGCCCAGGTCTACTCTTATAGATTTTAATTGGTACCCGGGATTCCTGGTCTACTCTCTTTTTTTTAAAAAAAAAAGTTCAGATCAGAGCCCAGATCTATTCCTATTGATATCAATGGGAACCCGGGAGACCTGGTCTACTCCCGTTGTTTTTTTTTTTTAAGAAGTTGAGATCGGAGCCCAGGTCTACTGCCATAGAGTCCTATGGGGACCCGGGAGTCTTGGTTCCCCCCCCTTTTTTTTTTTTTTTTAAGAAGTTGAGATCGGAGCCCAGATCTACTGCCATAGAGTCCAATGGGGACCCGGGAGGCCTGGTCTACTCCCGTTTTTTTTAAAAAAAGAAGTTGAGATCGGAGCCCAGGTCTACTCTTATAGATTTTAATGGGTACCCAGGAGTCCTGGTCTACTCTCTTTTTTTAAAAAAAAGTTCACATCGGAGCTCAGATCTATTCCTATTGATATCAAAGGGAACCCGGGAGTCCTGGTCTACTCTCATAGAGTCCTATGGGGACCCGGGAGGCCTGGTCTACTCCCGTTTTTTTTTTTTTTAAGAAGTTGAGATCGGAGCCCAGATCTACTGCCATAGAGTCCAATGGGGACCCGGGAGGCCTGGTCTACTGCGTTTTTTTATAGGTAAAATGGAGGCCACATCGACTCTTGTATTTTAGCAGGTAAAATGGAGGCCAGATCAACTCCCGTTTTTTTTTTCTTTTCCAAGTGCTGAACGGAGTCCAGGTCTACTCCTATAGATTTCAATAGGGACCCGGGGGGCCTGGTCTACTCCCGGTTTTTTTGAAAAGTTCAGAACGGAGCCCAGGTCTACTCTTATAGATTTTAATGGGTACCCGGGAGTCCTGGTCTACTCTCTTTTTTAAAAAAAAGTTCAGATCGGAGCCCAGATCTATTCCTATTGATATTACTGGGAATCCGGGAGTCCTGGTCTACTCCCGTTGTTTTTTTTTTTAAGAAGTTGAGATCGGAGCCCAGGTCTACTGCCATAGAGTCCTATGGGGACCCGGGAGGCCTGGTCTACTGCGTTTTTTTATAGGTAAAATGGAGGCCAGATCGACTCTTGTATTTTAGCAGGTATAATGGAGGCCAGATCAACTCCCGTTTTTTTTTTCTTTTCCAAGTGCTGAACGGAGTCCAGGTCTACTCCTATAGATTTCAATAGGAACCCGGGGGGCCTGGTCTACTCCTGGTTTTTTTTAAAAGTTCAGAACGGAGCCCAGGTCTACTCTTATAGATTTTAATGGGTACCCGGGAGTCCTGGTGTACTCCCTTTTTTTTTTTTTTTAAGAAGTTGAGATCAGAGCCCAGATCTACTGCCATAGAGTCCCATGGGGACCCGGGAGGCCTGGTCTACCCCCGGTTGTTTTTTTGTTTTTTTTTAAAGAAGTTGAGGTCGGAGGCCAGTTCTACTCCTATAGATTTCAAAGGGAACCTGGATTCCTAAACTAATCCCGTTTTTTTTTTTTTTTTAAAGAAGTTCAGATCGGAGGCCTGGTCTACTCCCTTTTTTTTAAATAAAAGTTCACAACGGAGCCCATGTCTACTCCTATACAAACCAATGCGGACCCCGGAGGCCTTGTCTACTCCCGTTTTTTTTTTTAAAAGTTGAGATCGGAGCCCAGGTCTACTCTTATAGATTTAAATGGGGACCCGGGAGCCCTGGTCTACTCTCTTTTTTTAAAAAAAAGTTCAGATCTACTCTTATACAGACCAATGCGGACCCCGGAGGCCTTGTCTACTCCCATTTTTTTTAAAAAAAGAAATTGAGTTCGGAGCCCAGGTCTACTCTCAGAGAGTCCTATGGGGACCCAGGAGGCCTGGTCTACTCCCGGTTTTTTTTAAAAGTTCAGAACGGAGCCCAGGTCTACTCTCATAGAGTCCAATGGGGACCCGGGAGGCCTGGTCTACTCCCGGTTGTTTTTTTGTTTTTTGTTATAAAGAAGTTGAGATCGGAGTCCAGGTCTACTCCTATAGATTTCAAAGGGAACCAGGAGTCCTGAACTAATCCCGTTGTTTTTTTTTTAAAGAAGTTCAGATCGGAGGCCTGGTCTACTCCCTTTTTTTAAAAAAAAAAAATTCAGAACGGAGCCCAGCTCTACTCCAATACAGACCAATGCGGACCCCGAAGACCTTGTCTACTCCCGTTTTTTTTAAAAAAAGAAGTTGAGATCGGAACACAGGTCTACTCTCATAGATTCCTCTAGGGACCCGGGAGGCCTGGTCTACTCCCGTTTTTTTTTTAAAAAGTTGAGATCGGAGCCCAGGTCTACTCTTATAGATTTTAATGGGTACCCGGGAGTCCTGGTCTACTCTCTTTTTTTTTTTAAAAAAAGATCAGATCGGAGCCCAGATCTATTCCTATTGATATCAATGGGAACCCGGGAGTCCTGGTCTACTCCCGTTGTTTTTTTTTTTAAGAAGTTGAGATCGGAGCCCAGATCTACTGCCATAGAGTCCATTGGGGACCCGGGAGGCCTGGTCTACTGCATTTTTTTATAGGTAAAATGGAGGCCAGATCGACTCTTGTATTTTAGCAGGTAAAATGGAGGCCAGATCAACTCCCGTTTTTTTTTTTCTTTTCCAAGTGCTGAACGGAGTCCAGATCTACTCCTATAGATTTCAATAGGGACCCGGGGGGCCTGATCTACTCCCGGTTTTTTTTTTTGTTTTTTTTTTTTAAGAAGTTGAAATCGGAGGCCGGGTCTACTCCTATGGATTTCAAAGGGAACCAGGAGGCCTGATCTAATCCCGTTTTTTTTTTTAAAAAAGAATTTCAGATCAGAGCACAGGTCTACTCGCATAGAGTCCAATGGGGACCCGGGAGGCCTGGTCTACTCCCTTTTTTAAGAAAAAAGTTCAGAACGGAGCCCAGGTCTACTCCTATACAGACCAATGCGGACCCCGGAGGCCTTGTCTACTCCCGTTTTTTTTAAAAAAACAAGTTGAGATCGGAGCCCAGGTCTACTCTCATAGAGTCCTATGGGGACCCGGGATGCCTGGTCTACTCCCGTTTTTTTTTTTTTAAAGTTGAGATCGGAGCCCAGGTCTACTCTTATAGATTTTAATGGGGACCCGGGAGTCCTGGTCTACTCTCTTTTTTTTAAAAAAAGTTCAGATCGGAGCCCAGGTCTACTCCTATAGATTTCAAAGGGAAGCAGGAGTCCTGAACTAATCCCGCTTTTTTTTTTTTTTTAAAGAAGTTCAGATCGGAGGCCTGGTCTACTCCCTTTTTTAAGAAAAAAGTTCAGAACGGAGCCCAGCTCTACTCCTATACAGACCAATGCGGACCTTGGAGGCCTTGTCTACTCCCGTTTTTTTTTTTAAGAAGTTGAGATCGGAGCCCAGGTCAACTCTCATAGAGTCCTATGGGGACCCGGGAGGCCTGGTCTACTCCCGTTTTTTTTTTTTTAAGAAGTTGAGATCGGAGCCCAGATCTCCTTCCATAGAGTCCAATGGGGACCTGAGAGGCCTGGTCTACTGCGTTTTTTTATAGGTAAAATGGAGGCCAGATCGACTCTTGTATTTTAGCAGGTAAAATGGAGGCCAGATCAACTCCCGTTTTTTTTTTCTTTTCCAAGTGCTGAACGGAGTCCAGGTCTACTCCTATAGATTTCAATAGGGACCCGGGGAACCTGGTCTACTCCCGTTTTTTTTAAAAAAAGAAGTTGAGATCGGAGCCCAGGTCTACTCTTATAGATTTTAATGGGTACCCAGGAGTCCTGGTCTACTCTCTTTTTTTAAAAAAAAGTTCACATCGGAGCTCAGATCTATTCCTATTGATATCAAAGGGAACCCGGGAGTCCTGGTCTACTCTCATAGAGTCCTATGTGGACCCGGGAGGCCTGGTCTACTCCCGTTTTTTTTTTTTTTTTAAGAAGTTGAGATCGGAGCCCAGATCTACTGCCATAGAGTCCAATGGGGACCCGGGAGGCCTGGTCTACTTCGTTTTTTTATAGGTAAAATGGAGGCCACATCGACTCTTGTATTTTAGCAGGTAAAATGGAGGCCAGATCAACTCCCGTTTTTTTTTTCTTTTCCAAGTGCTGAACGGAGTCCAGGTCTACTCCTATAGATTTCAATAGGGACCCAGGGGGCCTGGTCTACTCCCGGTTTTTTTTAAAAGTTCAGAACGGAGCCCAGGTCTACTCTTATAGATTTTAATGGTTACCCGGGAGTCCTGGTCTACTCTCTTTTTTTAAAAAAAGTTCAGATCGGAGCCCAGATCTATTCCTATTGATATTAATGGGAACCCGGGAGTCCTGGTCTACTCCCGTTGTTTTTTTTTTTAAGAAGTTGAGATCGGAGTCCAGATCTACTGCCATAGAGTCCATTGGGGACCCGGGAGGCCTGGTCTACTGCGTTTTTTTATAGGTAAAATGGAGGCCAGATCGACTCTTGTATTTTAGCAGGTAAAATGGAGGCCAGATCAACTCCCGTTTTTTTTTTCTTTTCCAAGTGCTGAACGGAGTCCAGGTCTACTCCTATAGATTTCAATAGGGACCCGGGGGGCCTGGTCTACTCCTGGTTTTTTTTAAAAGTTCAGAACGGAGCCCAGGTCTACTCTTATAGATTTTAATGGGTACCCGGGAGTCTTGGTCTACTCTCTTTTTTTTTTTTTAAAAAGTTCACATCGGAGCCCAGATCTATTCCTATTGATATCAATGGGAACCCGGGAGTCCTGGTCTACTCCCGTTGTTTTTTTTTTTAAGAAGTTGAGATCGGAGCCCAGATCTACTGCCATAGAGTCCATTGGGGACCCGGGAGGCCTGGTCTATTGCGTTTTTTTATAGGTAAAATGGAGGCCAGATCGACTCTTGTATTTTAGCAGGTAAAATGGAGGCCAGATCAACTCCTGTTTTTTTTTTTCTTTTCCAAGTGCTGAACGGAGTCCAGATCTACTTCTATAGATTTCAATAGGGACCCGGGGGGCCTGATCTACTCCCGGTTGTTTTTTTTTTTTTTTTTTTTAAAGAAGTTGAGATCGGAGGCCGGGTCTACTCCTATAGTTTTCAAAGGAAACCAGGAGGCCTGATCTAATCCCGTTTTTTTTTTTAAAAGAAGTTCAGATCGGAGCACAGGTCTACTCGCATAGAGTCCAATGGGGACCCGGGAGGCCTGGTCTACTCCCTTTGTTTTTTAAAAAATGTTCAGAACGGAGCCCAGGTCTACTCCTATACAGACGAATGCGGACCTAGGAGGCCTTGTCTACTCTCGTTTTTTTTCTTTTTAAGAACTTCAGATCGGAGCCCAGGTCTACTCCTATAGAATCCAATGGGGACCCGGGGGGCCTGGTCTACTCCCGGTTGTTGTTTTTTTGTTTTTTTTTAAAGAAGTTCAGATCGGAGGCCTGGTCTACTCCCTTTTTTAAGAAAAAAGTTCAGAACGGAGCCCAGCTCTACTCCTATACAGACCAATGCGGACCCCGGAGGCCTCTTCTACTCCCGTTTTTTTTAAAAAAAGAAGTTGAGATCGGAGCCCAGGTCTACTCTCATAGAGTCGTATGGGGACCCGGGAGGCCTGGTCTACTCCCGTTTTTTTTTTAAGAAGTTGAGATCGGAGCCCAGGTCTTCTGCCATAGAGTCCTATGGGGACCCGGGAGGCCTGGTCTACTAACTTTTTTAAAAAAGTAGTTCAGAACAGAGCCCAAGTCTACTCCTATAAAGACCATTGCGGACCCCGGAGGCCTTGTGTACTCCCATTTTTTTTAAAAAAAGAAGTTGAGATCGGAGCCCAGGTCTACTCTCATAGAGTGTAATGGGGACCCGGGAGGCCTGGTCTACTCCCGTTGTTTTTTTTTTAAGAGGTTCAGATCGGAGCACAGGTCTACTCGCATAGAGTCCAATGGGGACCTGGGAGGCCTGGTCTACTCTTTTTTTTAAGAAAAAAGTTCAGAACGGAGCCCAGCTCTACTCCTATACAGACCAATGCGCACCCCGGAGGCCTTGTCTACTCCCGTTTTTTTTAAAAAAAGAAGTTGAGATCGGAGCACAGGTCTACTCTCATAGAGTCCTAAGGGGACCCGGGAGGCCTGGTCTACTTCCGTTTTTTTTTTTTTTTAAGAAGTTGAGATCGGAGCCCAGGTTTTCTGCCATAGAGTCCTATGGGGACCCGGGAGGCCTGGTCTACTCCCTTGTTAAAAAAAGGAGTTCAGAACAGAGCCCAAGTCTACTCCTATAAAGACCATTGCGGACCCCGGAGGCCTTATGTACTCCCGTTTTTTTTAAAAAAAGAAGTTGAGATCGGAGCCCAGGTCTACTCTCATAGAGTCCTATGGGGACCCGGGAGGCCTGGTCTACTCCCATTGTTTTTTTTTTTAAGAAGTTGAGATCGGAGCCCAGATCTACTGCCATAGAGTCCAATGGGGACCCGGGAGGCCTGGTCTACTGCGTTTTTTTATACGTAAAATGGAGTTCAGATCGACTCTTGCATTTTAGCAGGTAAAATGGAGGCCAGATCAACTCCCGTTTTTTTTTCTTTTCCATGTGCTGAACGGAGTCCAGGTCTACTCCTATAGATTTCAATAGGGACCCGGGGGGCCTGGTCTACTCCCGTTTTTTTTAAAAAAAGAAGTAGAGATCGGAGCCCAGGTCTACTCTTATAGATTTTAATGGGTACCCGGGAGTCCTGGTCTACTCTCTTTTTTTTAAAAAAAGTTCACATCGGAGCCCAGATCTATTCCTATTGATATAATAGGGAGCCCGGGAGTCCTGGTATACTCTCATAGAGTCCTATGGGGACCCGGGAGGCCTGGTCTACTCCCGTTTTTTTTTTTTTTTTAAGAAGTTGAGATCGGAGCCCAGGTCTACTCTCATAGAGTCCTATGGGGACCCGGGAGGCCTGGTCTACTCCCGTTGTTTTTTTCTTTTAAGAAGTTGAGATTGGAGCCCAGATCTACTGCCATAGAGTCCAATGGGGACCCGGGAGGCCTGGTCTACTGCGTTTTTTTATAGGTAAAATGGAGGCCAGATCAACTCCCGTTTTTTTTTTTCTTTTCCAAGTGCTGTACAGAGTCCAGGTCTACTCCTATAGATTTCAATAGGGACCCGGGGGGCCTAGTCTACTCCCGGTTTTTTTTAAAAGTTCAGAACGGAGCCCAGGTCTACTCTTATAGATTTTAATGGGTACCCGGGAGTCCTGGTCTACTCTCTTTTTTTAAAAAAAAGTTCAGATCGGAGCCCAGATCTATTCCTATTGATATCAATGGGAACCCGGGAGTCCTGGTCTACTCCCGTTGTTTTTTTTTTTTAAGAAGTTGAGATCGGAGCCCAGATCTACTGACATAGAATCCATTGGGGACCCGGGAGGCCTGGTCTACTGCGTTTTTATATAGGTAAAATGGAGGCCAGATCGACTCTTGTATTTTAGCAGGTAAAATGGAGGCCAGATCAACTCCCGTTTATTTTTTTCTTTTCCAAATGCTGAACGGAGTCCAGATCTACTCCTATAGATTTCAATAGGGACCCGGGGGGCCTGATCTACTCCCGGTTGTTTTTTTTGTTTTTTAAAGAAGTTGAGATCGGAGGCCGGGTCTACTCCTATAGATTTCAAAGGGAACCAGGAGGCCTGATCTAATCCCGTTTTTTTTTTTAAAGAAGTTCAGATCGGAGCACAGGTCTACTCGCATAGAGTCCAATGGGGACCCGGGAGGCCTGGTCTACTCCCTTTGTTTTTTAAAAAAAGTTCAGAACGGAGCCCAGGTCTACTCCTATACAGACGAATGCGGATCTGGGAGGCCTTGTCTACTCTCATTTTTTTTTCTTTTTAAGAAGTTCAGATCGGAGCCCAGGTCAACTCCTAGAGAATCCAATGGGGACCCGGGGGGCCTGGTCTACTCCCGGTTGTTGTTTTTTTTTTGTTTTTTTAAAGAAAAAAGTTTTTTTTTTGTTTTTTTTTTAAGAAAAAAGTTCAGAACGGAGCCCAGCTCTACTCCTATACAGACCAATGCGGACCCCGGAGGCCTTGTCTACTCCCGTTTTTTTTTAAAAAAGAATTTGAGATCGGAGCCCAGGTCTACTCTCATAGAGTCCTATGGGGACCCGGGAGGCCTGGTCTACTCCCGTTGTTTTTTTTTTTAAGAAGTTGAGATCGGAGCCCAGGTCTTCTGCCATAGAGTCCTATGGGGACCCGGGAGGCCTGGTCTACTCCCTTTTTAAAAAAAGGAGTTCAGAACGGAGCCCAAGTCTACTCCTATACAGACCATTGCGGACACCGGAGGCCTTGTCTACTCCCATTTTTTTTAAAAAAAGAAGTTGAGATCGGAGCCCAGGTCTACTGCCATAGAGTCCTATGGGGACCCGGGAGGCCTGGTCTACTCCCGTTGTTTTTTTTTTTAAGAAGTTGAGATCGGAGCCAAGATCTACTGCCATAGAGTCCAATGGGGACCCGGGAGGCCTGGTCTACTGCGTTTTTTATAGGTAAAATGGAGGCCATATCGACTCTTGTATTTTAGCAGGTAAAATGGAGGCCAGATCAACTCCCGTTTTTTTTTCTTTTCCAAGTGCTGAACGGAGTCCAGGTCTACTAATAGATTTCAATAGGGACCCGGGGGGCCTGGTCTACTCCCGGGTTTTTTTAAAAGTTCAGAACGGAGCCCAGGTCTACTCTCATAGAGTCCAATGGGGTCCCGGGAGTCCTTGTCTACTCCCGTTTTTTTTAAAAAAAGAAGTTGAGATCGGAGCCCAGGTCTAGTCTTATAGATTTTAATGGGGACCCGGGAGTCCTGGTCTACTCTCTTTTTTTTTAAAAAAGTTCAGATCGGAGCCCAGATCTATTCCTATTGATATAAATAGGAACCTGGGAGCCCAGGTCTACTCTCATAGAGTCCTATGGGGACCCGGGAGGCCTGGTCTACTCCCGTTGTTTTTTTTTTTAAGAAGTTGAGACCGGAGCCCAGATCTACTGCCATAGAGTCCAATGGGGACCCGGGAGGCCTGGTCTACTGCGTTTTTTATAGGTAAAATGGAGGCCAGATCGACTCTTGTATTTTAGCAGGTAAAATGGAGGCCAGATGAACTCCCGTTTTTTTTTTCTTTTCCAAGTGCTGAACGGAGTCCAGGTCTACTCCTATAGATTTCAATAGGGACCCGGGAAGCCTGGTCTACTCCCGTTTTTTTTTAAAAAAGAAGTTGGATCGGAGCCCAGGTCTACTCTTATAGATTTTAATGGGTACCCGGGAGTCCAGGTCTACTCTCTTTTTTTTAAAAAAGTTCAGATCGGAGCCCAGATCTATTCCTATTGATATCAAAGGGAACCCAGGAGTCCTGGTGTACTCCCGTTGTTTTTTTTTTTTAGGAAGTTGAGATCGGAGCCCAGGTCTACTGCCATAGAGTCCTATGGGGAATCGGGAGGCCTGGTCTACTCCCGTTGTTTTTTTTTTTAAGAAGTTGAGATCGGAGCCCAGATCTACTGCCATAGAGTCCAATGGGGACCCGGGAGGCCTGGTCTACTGCGTTTTTTTATAGGTAAAATGGAGGCCAGATCGACTCTTGTATTTTAGCAGGTAATATGGCGGCCAGATCAACTCCCGTTTTTTTTTTCTTTTCCAAGTGCTGAACGGAGTCCAGGTCTACTCCTATAGATTTCAATAGGGACTCGGGGGGCCTTGTCTACTCCCTTTTTTTAAAAAAAAAGAAGTTGAGATCGGAGCCCAGATCTACTCTCATAGAGTTCTATGGGGACACGGGAGGTCTGGTCTACTCCCATTTCTTTTTTTAAAAAAGTTGAGATCGGTGCCCAGGTCTACTCTTATAGATTTTAATGGGGACCCGGGAGGCCTGGTCTACTCCCGGTTGTTGTTTTTTTGTTTTTTTTTAAAGTTGAGATCGGAGGCCAGGTCTACTCCTATAGATTTCAAAGGGAACCAGGAGGCCTGAACTAATCCCGTTTAAAAAAAAAAAGAAAAAAAAAGTTCAGATCGGAGCACAGGTCTACTCGCATAGAGTCCAATGGGGAGCCGGGAGTTTTGGTCTACTCTCTTTCTTTAAAAAAAGTTCAGATCGGAACCCAGATATATTCCTATTGATATCAAAGGGAACCCGGGAGTCCTGGTGTACTCCCGTTGTTTTTTTTTTTAAGAAGTTGAGATCGGAGCCCAGATCTACTGCCATAGAGTCCAATGGGGACTCGGGAGGCCTGGTCTACTGCGTTTTTTTATAGGTAAAATGGAGGCCAGATCGACTCTTGTATTTTAGCAGGTAAAATGGAGGCCAGATCAACTGCCGTTTTTTTTTTTCTTTTCCAAGTGCTGAACGGAGTCCAGGTCTACTCCTATAGATTTCAATAGGGACCCAGGGGGCCTGGTCTACTCCCGTTTTTTTTAAAAAAAGAAGTTGAGATCGGAGCCCAGGTCTACTCTTATAGAGTTTAATGGGTACCCGGGAGTCCTGGTCTACTCTCTTTTTTTAAAAAAAAGTTCAGATCGGAGCCCAGATCTATTCCTATTGATATCAAAGGGAACCCGGGAGTCCTGGTCTACTCCCTTTTTTTTTTTTTTTTTTTAAAGTTGAGATCGGAGCCCAGGTCTACTGCCATAGAGTCCTATGGGGACCCGGGAGGCCTGGTCTACTCCCGTTGTGTTTTTTTTTAAGAAGTTGAGATCGGAGCCCAGATCTACTGCCATAGAGTCCAATGGGGACCCGGGAGGCCTGGTCTACTGCGTTTTTTTATAGGTAAAATGGAGGCCAGATCGACTCTTGTAATTTAGCAGGTAAAATGGAGGCCAGATCAACTCCCTTTTTTTTTTTCTTTTCCAAGTGCTGAGCGGAGTCCAGGTCTACTCCTATAGATTTCAATAGGGACCAGGGGGCCTGGTCTACTCCCGTTTTTTTTTTAAAAAGTTCAGATCGGAGCCCAGATCTATTCCTATTGATATCAAAGGGAACCCAGGAGTCCTGGTCTACTCCCGTTGTTTTTTTTTTTTTAAGAAGTTGAGATCGGAGCCCAGGTCTACTGCCATAGAGTCCTATGTGGACCCGGGAGGCCTGGTCTACTCCCGTTGTTTTTTTTTTTTAAGAAGTTGAGATCGGAGCCCAGATCTACTGCCAGAGAGTCCAATGGGGACCCGGGAGGCCTGGTGTACTCCCGTTTTTTTTTTTTTTTTTTTTAAAGAAGTTGAGATCGGAGGCCAGGTCTACTCCTATAGTTTTCAAAGGGAACCAGGAGGCCTGAACTAATCCCGTTTTTTTTTTTTTTTAAAGAAGTTCAGATCGGAGCACAGGTCTACTCGCATAGAGGCCAATGGGGACCCGGGAGGCTTGTTCTACTCCTTTTTTAAGAAAAAAAATCAGAACGGAGACCAGGTCTACTCCTATACAGACCAATGCGGACCCTGGAGGCCTTGTCTACTCCCTTTTTTTTTTAAAAAAGAAGTTGAGATCGGAATCCAGGTCTACTCTCATAGAGTCCTATGGGGACCCGGGAGGCCTGGTCTACTCCCGTTCTTTTTTTTAAAAAAAGTTGAGATCGGAGCCCAGGTCTACTCTTATAGATTTTAATGGGGACCCTGGAGTCCTGGTCTACTCTCTTTTTTTAAAAAAAAGTTCAGATCGGAGCCCAGATCTATTCCTATTGATATCAATGGGAACCCGGGAGTCCTGGTCTACTCCCTTTTTTTTTTTTTTTAAGAAGTTGAGATCGGAGCCCAGGTCTTCTGCCATAGAGTCCTATGGGGACCCGGGAGGCCTGGTCTACTCCCTTTTTTTAAAAAGGAGTTCAGAACGGAGCCCAAGTCTACTCGTCTAAAGACCATTGCCGACCCCGGAGGCCTTGTCTACTCCCGTTTTTTTTTTTAAAAGAAGTTGAGATCGGAGCCCAGGTCTACTGCCATAGAGTCCTATGGGGACCCGGGAGGCCTGGTCTACTCCCGTTGTTTTTTTTTTTAAGAAGTTGAGATCGGAGCCCAGATCTACTGCCATAGAGTCCAATGGGGACCCGGGAGGCCTGGTCTACTGCGTTTTTTTATAGGTAAAATGGAGGCCAGATCGACTCTTCTATTTTAACAGGTAAAATGGAGGCCAGATCAACTCCCGTTTTTTTTTCTTTTCCAAGTGCTGAACGGAGTCCAGGTCTACTCCTATAGATTTCAATAGAGACCCGGGGGGCCTGGTCTACTCCCGGTTTTTTTTAAAAGTTCAGAACGGAGCCCAGGTCTACTCTCATAGAGTCTAATGGGGACCCGCGATGCCTGGTCTACTCCCGGTTGTTTTTTTGTTTTTTTTTAAAGAAGTTGAGATCGGAGGCCAGGTCTACTCCTATAGATTTCAAAGGGAACCAGGAGTCCTGAACTAATCCCGTTTTTTTTTTTTTTTAAAGAAGTTCAGATCGGAGCACAGATCTACCCGCATAGAGTCCAATGGGGATCCGGGAGGCCTGGTTTACTCCCTTTTTTAAGAAAAAAGTTCAGAACGGAGCCCAGGTCTACTCTTATACAGACAAATGCGGACCCCGGAGGCCTTGTCTACTTCCGTTTTTTTTAAAAAAAGAAGTTGAGATCGGAGCCCAGGTCTACTCTCAAAGAGTCCTCTAGGGACCCGGGAGGACTGGTCTACTCCCTTTTTTTTTTTTAAATGTTGAGATCGGAGCCCAGGTGTACTCTTATAGATTTTAATAGGGACCTGGGAGTTTTGGTCTACTCTCTTTTTTTTAAAAAATGTTCAGATCTGAGCCCAGATCTATTCCTATTGATATCAATGGGAACCCGGGAGTCCTGGTGTACTCCCGTTTTTTTTTTTTTTAAGAAGTTGAGATCGGAGCTCAGATCTACTGCCATAGAGTCCAATTGGGACCCGGGAGGCCTGGTCTACTGCGTTTTTTTATAGGTAAAAAGGAGGCCAGATCCATTGTATTTTAGCAGGTAAAATGGAGGCCAGATCAACTCCCGTTTTTTTTTTTCTTTTCCAAGTGCTGAACGGAGTCCAGGTCTACTCCTATAGATTTCAATAGGGACCCGGGGGTCTGGTCTACTTCCTTTTTTTTTATAATAGAAGTTGAGATCAGAGCCCAGGTCTACTCTTATAGATTTTAATGGGTACCCGGGAGTCCTGGTCTACTCTCTTTTTTTTTAAAAAAAGTTCAGATCGGAGCCCAGATCTATTCCTATTGATATCAAAGGGAACCCGGGAGTCCTGGTCTATTCCCGTTGTTTTTTTTTTTTAAGAAGTTGAGATCGGAGCCCAGGTCTACTGCCATAGAGTCCTATGTGGACCCGGGAGGCCTGGTCTACTCCCGTTGTTTTTTTTTTTTAAGAAGTTGAGATCGGAGCCCAGATCTACTGCCATAGAGTCCAATGGGGACCCGGGAGGCCTGGTCTACTGCGTTTTTTTATAGGTAAAATGGAGGCCAGATCGACTCTTCTATTTTAACAGGTAAAATGGAGGCCAGATCAACTCCCGTTTTTTTTTCTTTTCCAAGTGCTGAACGGAGTCCAGGTCTACTCCTATAGATTTCAATAGAGACCCGGGGGGCCTGGTCTACTCCCGGTTTTTTTTAAAAGTTCAGAACGGAGCCCAGGTCTACTCTCATAGAGTCTAATGGGGACCCGCGATGCCTGGTCTACTCCCGGTT
Organism: Lepidodactylus listeri; assembly: GCA_029233225.1. Classification (NCBI taxonomy): domain Eukaryota; kingdom Metazoa; phylum Chordata; class Lepidosauria; order Squamata; family Gekkonidae; genus Lepidodactylus; species Lepidodactylus listeri. Next base: position 813,068 of record JARCFY010000032.1, read on the forward strand.
GTTTTTTTGTTTTTTTTTAAAGAAGTTGAGATCGGAGGCCAGGTCTACTCCTATAGATTTCAAAGGGAACCAGGAGTCCTGAACTAATCCCGTTTTTTTTTTTTTTTAAAGAAGTTCAGATCGGAGCACAGATCTACCCGCATAGAGTCCAATGGGGATCCGGGAGGCCTGGTTTACTCCCTTTTTTAAGAAAAAAGTTCAGAACGGAGCCCAGGTCTACTCTTATACAGACAAATGCGGACCCCGGAGGCCTTGTCTACTTCCGTTTTTTTTAAAAAAAGAAGTTGAGATCGGAGCCCAGGTCTACTCTCAAAGAGTCCTCTAGGGACCCGGGAGGACTGGTCTACTCCCTTTTTTTTTTTTAAATGTTGAGATCGGAGCCCAGGTGTACTCTTATAGATTTTAATAGGGACCTGGGAGTTTTGGTCTACTCTCTTTTTTTTAAAAAATGTTCAGATCTGAGCCCAGATCTATTCCTATTGATATCAATGGGAACCCGGGAGTCCTGGTGTACTCCCGTTTTTTTTTTTTTTAAGAAGTTGAGATCGGAGCTCAGATCTACTGCCATAGAGTCCAATTGGGACCCGGGAGGCCTGGTCTACTGCGTTTTTTTATAGGTAAAAAGGAGGCCAGATCCATTGTATTTTAGCAGGTAAAATGGAGGCCAGATCAACTCCCGTTTTTTTTTTTCTTTTCCAAGTGCTGAACGGAGTCCAGGTCTACTCCTATAGATTTCAATAGGGACCCGGGGGTCTGGTCTACTTCCTTTTTTTTTATAATAGAAGTTGAGATCAGAGCCCAGGTCTACTCTTATAGATTTTAATGGGTACCCGGGAGTCCTGGTCTACTCTCTTTTTTTTTAAAAAAAGTTCAGATCGGAGCCCAGATCTATTCCTATTGATATCAAAGGGAACCCGGGAGTCCTGGTCTATTCCCGTTGTTTTTTTTTTTTAAGAAGTTGAGATCGGAGCCCAGGTCTACTGCCATAGAGTCCTATGGGGACCCGGGAGGCCTGGTCTACTCTCGTTGTTTTTTTTTTAAGAAGTTGAGATCGGAGCCCAGATCTACTGCCATAGAGTCCAATGGGGACCCGGGAGGCCTGGTCTACTGCGTTTTTTTATAGGTAAAATGGAGGCCAGATCGACTCTTGTATTTTAGCAGGTAAAATGGAGGCCAGATCAACTCCCGTTTTTTTTTTCTTTTCCAAGTGCTGAACGGAGTCCAGGTCTACTCCTATAGATTTCAATAGGGACCCGGGGGGCCTGGTCTACTCCCGTTTTTTTTAAAAAATAAGTTGAGATAGGAGCCCAGGTCTACTCTTATAGATTTTAATGGGTACCCGGGAGTCCTGGTCTACTCTCTTTTTATAAAAAAAAGTTCAGATCGGAGCCCAGATCTATTCCTATTGATATCAAAGGGAACCCGGGAGTCCTGGTCTACTCCCGTTGTTTTTTTTTTTTAAGAAGTTGAGATCGGAGCCCAGGTCTCCTGCCATAGAGTCCTATGGGGACCCGGGAGGCCTGGTCTACTACCTTTTTTAAAAAAAGGAGTTCAGAACGGAGCCCAAGTCTACTCCTATACAGACCATAGCGGACCCCGGAGGCCTTGTCTACTCCTGTTTTTTTTTAAAAAGAAGTTGAGATCGGAGCCCAGATCTACTGCCATAGAGTCCAATGGGGACCCGGGAGGCCTGGTCTACTGCGTTTTTTTATAGGTAAAATGGAGGCCAGATCGACTCTTGTATTTTAGCAGGTAAAATGGAGGCCAGATCAACTCCCGTTTTTTTTTTCTTTTCCAAGTGCTGAACGGAGTCCAGGTGTACTCCTATAGATTTCAATAGGGACCCGGGGGGCCTGGTCTACTCCCGGTTTTTTTTAAAAGTTCAGAACGGAGCCCAGGTCTACTCTCATAGAGTCCAATGGGGACCCGGGAGGCCTGGTCTACTCCCGGTTTTTTTTTTGTTTTTTTTTAAAGAAGTTGAGATCGGAGGCCAGGTCTACTCCTATAGATTTCAAAGGGAACTAGGAGGCCTGAACTAATCCCGTTTTTTTTTTTTTTAAAGAAGTTCAGATCGGAGCACAGGTCTACTCGCATAGAGTCCAATGGGGACCCGGGAGGCCTGGTCTACTCCCTTTTTTAAGAAAAAAGTTCAGAACGGAGCCCAGGTCTACTCCTATACAGACCAATGCGGACCCCGGAGGCCTTGTCTACTCCCGTTTTTTTTAAAAAAAGAAGTTGAGATCGGAGCCCAGGTCTACTCTCATAGAGTCCTATGGGGACCTGGGAGGCCTGGTCTATTCCCGTTTTTTTTTAAAAAAAGTTGAGATCGGAGCCCAGATCTACTGCCATAGAGTCCAATGGGGACCCGGGAGGCCTGGTCTACTGCGTTTTTTTATAGGTAAAATGGAGGCCAGATCGACTCTTGTGTTTTAGCAGGTAAAATGGAGGCCAGATCGACTCTTGTATTTTATCAGGTAAAATGGAGGCCAGATCAACTCCCGTTTTTTTTTTCTTTTCCAAGTGCTGAAAAGAGTCCAGGATTACTCCTATAGATTTCAATAGGGATCCGGGAGGCCTGGTCTACTCCCGGTTTTTTTTAAAAATAAGTTGAGATCGGAGCCCAGGTCTACTCTTATAGATTTTAATGGGTACCCGGGAGTCCTGGTCTACTCTCTTTTTTTTAAAAAAAGTTCAGATCGGAGCCCAGATCTATTCCTATTGATATCAAAGGGAACCCGGGAGTCCTGGTCTACTCTCATAGAGTCCTATGGGGACCCGGGAGGCCTGGTCTACTCCCGTTTTTTTTTTTTTTAAAAGTTGAGATCGGAGCCCAGGTCTACTCTTATAGATTTTAATGGGGACCCGGGAGTCCTGGTCTACTCTCTTTTTTTAAAAAAAAATTCAGATCGGAGCCCAGATCTATTCCTATTGATATCAATGGGAACCCGGGAGTCCTGGTCTACTCCCGTTGTTTTTTTTTTTAAGAAGTTGAGATCGGAGCCCAGATCTACTGCCATAGAGTCCAATGGGGACCCGGGAGGCCTGGTCTACTGCGTTTTTTTATAGGTAAAATGGAGGTGAGATCGACTCTTGTATTTTAGCAGGTAAAATGGAGGCCAGATCAACTCCCGTTTTTTTTTCTTTTCCAAGTGCTGAACGGAGTCCAGGTCTACTCCTATAGATATCAATAGGGACCCGGGGGGCCTGGTCTACTCCCGGGTTTTTTTAAAAGTTCAGAACAGAGCCCAGGTCTACTCTCATAGAGTCCAATGGGGACCCGGGAGGCCTGGTCTACTCCCGGTTGTTTTTTTGTTTTTTTTTAAAGAAGTTGAGATCGGAGGCCAGGTCTACTCCTATAGATTTCAAAGGGAACCAGGAGGCCTGAACTAATCCCATTTTTTTTTTTTTTTAAAGAAGTTCAGATCGGAGCACAGGTCTACTCGCATAGAGTCCAATGGAGACCCGGGAGGACTGGTCTACTCCCTTTTTTAAGAAAAAAGTTCAGAACGGAGCCCAGGTCTACTCCTATACAGACCAATGCGGACCCCGGAGGCCTTGTCTACTCCCGTTTTTTTTAAAAAAAGAAGTTGAGATCGGTGCCCAGGTCTACTCTCATAGAGTCCTATGGGGACCCGGGAGGCCTGGTCTACTCCCGTTTTTTTTTTTAAAAAGTTGAGATCGGAGCCCAGGTCTACTCTTATAGATTTTAATGTGGACCCGTGAGTCCTGGTCTACTCTCTTTTTTTAAAAATGTTCAGATCGGAGCCCAGATCTATTCCTATTGATATCAATGGGAACCCAGGAGTCCTGGTCTACTCCCGTTGTTTTTATTTTTAAGAAGTTGAGATCGGAGCCCAGGTCTTCTGCCATAGAGTCCTATGGGGACCCGGGAGGCCTGGTCTACTCCCTTCTTAAAAAAAGGAGTTCAGAACGGAGCCCAAGTCTACTCCTATACAGACCATTGCGGACCCCGGAGGCCTTGTCTACTCCCGTTTTTTTTAAAAAAAGAAGTTGAGATCGGAGCCCAGGTCTACTCTTATAGAGATTTATGGGGACCCGGGAGGCCTGGTCTACTCCCGTTTTTTTTTTAAAAAGTTGAGATAGGAGCCCAGGTCTACTCTTATAGATTTTAATGGGGACCCGGGAGTTTTTGTCTACTCTCTTTTTTTAAAAAAAAGTTCAGATCGGAGCCCAGATCTATTCCTATTGATATCAATGGGAACCCGGGAGTCCTGGTCTACTCCTGTTGTTTTTTTTTTTAAGAAGTTGAGATCGGAGCCCAGATCTACTGCCATAGAGTCCAATTGGGACCCGGGAGGCCTGGTCTACTTCGTTTTTTTATAGGTAAAATGGAAGCCAGATCGACTCTTGTATTTTAGCAGGTAAAATGGAGGCCAGATCGACTCCCGTTTTTTTTTTTCTTTTCCAAGTGCTGAACAGAGTCCAGGGCTACTCCTATAGATTTCAATAGGGACCCGGGGGGCCTCGTCTACTCCCGTTTTTTTTAAAAAAAAGAAGTTGAGATCGGAGCCCAGGTCTACTCTTATAGATTTTAATCGGTACCCGTGAGTCCTGGTCTACTCTCTTTTTTTAAAAAAAAGTTCAGATCGGAGCCCAGATGTATTCGTATTGATATCAAAGGGAACCCGGGAGTCCTGGTCTACTCCCGTTGTTTTGTTTTTTTAAGAAGTTGAGATCGGAGCCCAGGTCTACTGCCATAGAGTCCAATGGGGACCCGGGAGGCCTGGTCTACTGCGTTTTTTTTTAGGTAAAATGGAGGCCAGATCGACTCTTGTATTTTAGCAGGTAAAATGGAGGCCAGATCAACTCCCGTTTTTTTTTTCTTTTCCAAGTGCGGAACAGAGTCCAGGTCTACTCCTATAGCTTTCAATAGGGACCCGGGGGGCCTGGTCTACTCCCGATTTTTTTTTAAAAAGTTGAGATCGGAGCCCAGGTCTACTCTTATAGTTTTTAATGGGTATTCGGGAGTCCTGGTCTACTTTCTTTTTTTAAAAAAAAGTTCAGATGGGAGCCCAGATCTATTCCTATTGATATCAAAGGGAACCCGGGAGTCCTGGTCTACTCTCATAGAGTCCTATCGGGACCCGGGAGGCCTGGTGTACTCCCATTTTTTTTTTTTAAAGAAGTTGAGATCGGAGGCCAGGTCTACTCCTATAGATTTCAAAGGGAACTAGGAGTCCTGAACTAATCCCGTTTTTTTTTTTTTTTTTTAAAAAGAAGTTCAGATCGGAGCACAGGTCTACACGCATAGAGTCCAATGGGGACCCGGGAGGCCTGCTCTACTCCCTTTTTTAAGAAAAGAGTTCAGAACGGAGCCCAGGTCTACTCCTATACAGACCAATGTGGACCCCGGAGGCCTTGTCTACTCCCGTTTTTTTTAAAAAAAGAAGTTGAGATCGGAGCCCAGGGCTACTCTCATAGAGTCCTATGTGGACCCGGGAGGCCTGGTCTACTCCCGTTTTTTTTTTTAAGAAGTTGAGATCGGAACCCAGGTCTTCTGCCATAGAGTCCTATGGGGACCCGGGAGGCCTGGTCTATCCCCTTTTTAAAAAAAGGAGTTCAGAACGGAGCCCAAGTCTACTCCTATACAGACCATTGCGGACCCCGGAGGCCTTGTCTACTCCCGTTTTTTTTAAAAAAAGAAGTTGAGATCGGAGCCCAGGTCTACTCTCATAGAGTCCTATGGGGACCCGGGAGGCCTGGTCTACTCCCGGTTTTTTTTAAAAGTTCAGAACGGAGCCCAGGTCTTCTGCCATAGAGTCCTATGGGGACCCGGGAGGCCTGGTCTACTCCCTTTTTAAAAAAAGGAGTTCAGAACGGACCCCAAGTCTACTCCTATACAGACCATTGCAGAACCCGGTGGCCTTGTCTGCTCCCGTTTTTTTAAGAAAAAGAAGTTGAGATCGGAGCCCAGGTCTACTCTCATAGAATCCTATGGGGACCCGGGAGGCCTGGTCTACTCCCATTTTTTTTAAAAAAAGAAGTTGGGATCGGAGCCCAGGTCTACTCTTATAGATTTTAATGTGTACCCGTGAGTCCTGGTCTACTCTCTTTTTTTAAAAAAAAGTTCAGATCGGAGCCCAGATCTATTCCTATTGATATCAAAGGGAACCCGGGAGTCCTGGTCTACTCCCGTTGTTTTGTTTTTTTAAGAATTTGAGATCGGAGCCCAGGTCTACTGCCATAGAGTCCAATGGGGACCCGGGAGGCCTGGTCTACTCCCGTTGTTTTTTTTTTAAGAAGTTGAGATCGGAGCCCAGATCTACTGCCATAGAGTCCAATGGGGACCCGGGAGGCCTGGTCTACTGCGTTTTTTTATAGGTAAAATGGAGGCCAGATCGACTCTTGTATTTTAGCAAGTAAAATGGAGGCCAGATCGACTCCCGTTTTTTTTTCTTTTCCAAGTGCTGAACGGAGTCCAGGTCTACTCCTATAGATTTCAATAGGGACCCGGGGGGCCTGGTCTACTCCCATTTTTTTAAAAAAAAAGAAGTTGAGATCGGAGCCCAGGTCTACTCTTATAGATTTAAATGGGGATCCGGGAAACCTGGTCTACTCTCTTTTTTTTAAAAAAAGTTCAGATCGGAGTCCAGATGTATTCCTATTGATATCAAAGGGAACCCGGGAGTCCTGGTCTACTCCCGTTGTTCGTTTTTTTTAAGAAGTTGAGATCGGAGCCCAGGTCTACTGCCATAGAGTCCTATGGGGACCCGGGAGGCCTGGTCTACTCCCGTTTTTTTTTTTTTTAAGAAGTTGAGATCAAAGCCCAGATCTACTACCATAGAGTCCAATGGGGACCCTGGAGGCCTGGTCTACTGCGTTTTTTTATAGGTAAAATGGAGGCCAGATCGACTCTTGTATTTTAGCAGGTAAAATGGAGGCCAGATCAACTCCCGTTTTTTTGTTTTCTTTTCCAAGTGCTGAACAGAGTCCAGGTCGACTCCTATAGATTTCAATAGGGACCCGGGGGGCCTGGTCTACTCCCGGTTTTTTTTAAAAGTTCAGAACGGAGCCCAGGTCTACTCTCATAGAGTCCAATGGGGACCCGGGAGGCCTGGTCTACACCCGGTTGTTTTTTTGTTTTTTTTTAAAGAAGTTGAGATCGGAGGCCAGGTCTACTTCTATAGATTTCAAAGGGAACCAGGAGGCCTGAACTAATCCTGTTTTTTTTTTTTTTTTAAAGAAGTTCAGATCGGAGCACAGGTCTACTCGCATAGAGTCCAATGGGGACCCGGGAGGCCTGGTCTACTCCCGGTTTTTTTTTTGTTTTTTTTTTAAAGAAGTTGAGATCGGAGGCCAGGTCTACTCCTATAGATTTTAAAGGGAACTAGGAGGCCTGAACTAATCCCGTTTTTTTTTTTTTTTAAAGAAGTTCAGATCGGAGCACAGGTCTACTCGCATAGAGTCCAATGGGGACCCGGGAGGCCTGGTCTACTCCCTTTTTTAAGAAAAAAGTTCAGAACGGAGCCCAGGTCTACTCCTATACAGACCAATGCGGACCCCGGAGGCCTTGTCTACTCCCGTTTTTTTTAAAAAAAGAAGTTGAGATCGGAGCCCAGGTCTACTCTCATAGAGTCCTATGGGGACCCGGGAGGCCTGGTCTATTCCCGTTTTTTTTTTTAAAAAAAGTTGAGATCGGAGCCCAGATCTACTGCCATAGAGTCCAATGGGGACCCGGGAGGCCTGGTCTACTGCGTTTTTTTATAGGTAAAATGGAGGCCAGATCGACTCTTGTGTTTTAGCAGGTAAAATGGAGGCCAGATCGACTCTTGTATTTTATCAGGTAAAATGGAGGCCAGATCAACTCCCGTTTTTTTTTTTCTTTTCCAAGTGCTGAAAAGAGTCCAGGATTACTCCTATAGATTTCAATAGGGACCCGGGAGGCCTGGTCTACTCCCGGTTTTTTTTAAAAATAAGTTGAGATCGGAGCCCAGGTCTACTCTTATAGATTTTAATGGGTACCCGGGAGTCCTGGTCTACTCACTTTTTTTAAAAAAAAGTTCAGATCGGAGCCCAGATCTATTCCTATTGATATCAAAGGGAACCCGGGAGTCCTGGTCTACTCTCATAGAGTCCTATGGGGACCCGGGAGGCCTGGTCTACTCCCGTTTTTTTTTTTTTTTAAAGTTGAGATCGGAGCCCAGGTCTACTCTTATAGATTTTAATGGGGACCCGGGAGTCCTGGTCTACTCTCTTTTTTTTTAAAAAAAATTCAGATCGGAGCCCAGATCTATTCCTATTGATATCAATGGGAACCCGGGAGTCCTGGTCTACTCCCGTTGTTTTTTTTTTAAAGAAGTTGAGATCGGAGCCCAGATCTACTGCCATAGAGTCCAATGGGGACCCGGGAGGCCTGGTCTACTGCGTTTTTTTATAGGTAAAATGGAGGCGAGATCGACTCTTGTATTTTAGCAGGTAAAATGGAGGCCAGATCAACTCCCGTTTTTTTTTTCTTTTCCAAGTGCTGAACGGAGTCCAGGTCTACTCCTATAGATTTCAATAGGGACCCGGGGGGCCTGGTCTACTCCCGGGTTTTTTTAAAAGTTCAGAACAGAGCCCAGGTCTACTCTCATAGAGTCCAATGGGGACCCGGGAGGCCTGGTCTACTCCCGGTTGTTTTTTTTTTTTTTTTTTAAAGAAGTTGAGATCGGAGGCCAGGTCTACTCCTATAGATTTCAAAGGGAACCAGGAGGCCTGAACTAATCCCGTTTTTTTTTTTTTTTAAAGAAGTTCAGATCGGAGCACAGGTCTACTCGCATAGAGTCCAATGGAGACCCGGGAGGACTGGTCTACTCCCTTTTTTAAGAAAAAAGTTCAGAACGGAGCCCAGGTCTACTCCTATACAGACCAATGCGGACCCCGGAGGCCTTGTCTACTCCCGTTTTTTTTAAAAAAAGAAGTTGAGATCGGTGCCCAGGTCTACTCTCACAGAGTCCTATGGGGACCCGGGAGGCCTGGTCTACTCCCGTTTTTTTTTTTAAAAAGTTGAGATCGGAGCCCAGGTCTACTTTTATAGATTTTAATGGGGACCCGGGAGTCCTGGTCTACTCTCTTTTTTTAAAAATGTTCAGATCGGAGCCCAGATCTATTCCTATTGATATCAATTGGAACCCGGGAGTCCTGGTCTACTCCCGTTGTTTTTATTTTTAAGAAGTTGAGATCGGAGCCCAGGTCTTCTGCCATAGAGTCCTATGGGGACCCGGGAGGCCTGGTCTACTCCCTTCTTAAAAAAAGGAGTTCAGAACGGAGCCCAAGTCTACTCCTATACAGACCATTGCGGACCCCGGAGGCCTTGTCTACTCCCGTTTTTTTAAAAAAAAGAAGTTGAGATCGGAGCCCAGGTCTACTCTCATAGAGATTTATGGGGACCCGGGAGGCCTGGTCTACTCCCGTTTTTTTTAAAAAAAGTTGAGATCGGAGCCCAGGTCTACTCTTATAGATTTTAATGGGGACCCGGGAGTTTTTGTCTACTCTCTTTTTTTTAAAAAAAGTTCAGATCGGAGCCCAGATCTATTCCTATTGATATCAATGGGAACCCGGGAGTCCTGGTCTACTCCTGTTTTTTTTTTTTTTAAGAAGTTGAGATCGGAGCCCAGATCTACTGCCATAGAGTCCAATTGGGACCCGGGAGGCCTGGTCTAGTTCGTTTTTTTATAGGTAAAATGGAAGCCAGATCGACTCTTGTATTTTAGCAGGTAAAATGGAGGCCAGATCGACTCCCGTTTTTTTTTTTCTTTTCCAAGTGCTGAACGGAGTCCAGGGCTACTCCTATAGATTTCAATAGGGACCCGGGGGGCCTGGTCTACTCCCGTTTTTTTTTAAAAAAAGAAGTTGAGATCGGAGCCCAGGTCTACTCTTATAGATTTTAATCGGTACCGTGAGTCCTGGTCTACTCTCTTTTTTTTAAAAAAAGTTCAGATCGGAGCCCAGATGTATTTGTATTGATATCAAAGGGAACCCGGGAGTCCTGGTCTACTCCCGTTGTTTTGTTTTTTTAAGAAGTTGAGATCGGAGCCCAGGTCTACTGCCATAGAGTCCAATGGGGACCCGGGAGGCCTGGTCTACTGCGTTTTTTTTTAGGTAAAATGGAGGCCAGATCGACTCTTGTATTTTAGCAGGTAAAATGGAGGCCAGATCAACTCCCATTTTTTTTTTCTTTTCCAAGTGCGGAACAGAGTCCAGGTCTACTCCTATAGCTTTCAATAGGGACCCGGGGGGCCTGGTCTACTCCCGATTTTTTTTAAAAAAGTTGAGATCGGAGCCCAGGTCTACTCTTATAGTTTTTAATGGGTACCCGGGAGTCCTGGTCTACTTTCTTTTTTTAAAAAAAAGTTCAGATGGGAGCCCAGATCTATTCCTATTGATATCAAAGGGAACCCGGGAGTCCTGGTCTACTCTCATAGAGTCCTATCGGGACCCGGGAGGCCTGGTGTACTCCCATTTTTTTTTTTTTAAAGAAGTTGAGATCGGAGGCCAGGTCTACTCCTATAGATTTCAAAGGGAACTAGGAGTCCTGAACTAATCCCGTTTTTTTTTTTTTTTTTTTAAAAAGAAGTTCAGATCGGAGCAAAGGTCTACACGCATAGAGTCCAATGGGGACCCGGGAGGCCTGCTCTACTCCCTTTTTTAAGAAAAAAGTTCAGAACGGAGCCCAGGTCTACTCCTATACAGACCAATGTGGACCCCGGAGGCCTTGTCTACTCCCGTTTTTTTAAAAAAAAGAAGTTGAGATCGGAGCCCAGGTCTACTCTCATAGAATCCTATGGGGACCCGGGAGGCCTGGTCTACTCCCATTTTTTTTAAAAAAAGAAGTTGAGATCGGAGCCCAGGTCTACTCTTATAGATTTTAATGTGTACCCGTGAGTCCTGGTCTACTCTCTTTTTTTAAAAAAAAGTTCAGATCGGAGCCCAGATCTATTCCTATTGATATCAAAGGGAACCCGGGAGTCCTGGTCTACTCCCGTTGTTTTGTTTTTTTAAGAATTTGAGATCGGAGCCCAGGTCTACTGCCATAGAGTCCAATGGGGACCCGGGAGGCCTGGTCTACTCCCGTTGTTTTTTTTTAAGAAGTTGAGATCGGAGCCCAGATCTACTGCCATAGAGTCCAATGGGGACCCGGGAGGCCTGGTCTACTGCGTTTTTTTATAGGTAAAATGGAGGCCAGATCGACTCTTGTATTTTAGCAAGTAAAATGGAGGCCAGATCGACTCCCGTTTTTTTTTCTTTTCCAAGTGCTGAACGGAGTCCAGGTCTACTCTTATAGATTTCAATAGGGACCCGGGAGTCCTGGTCTACTCCCTTTTTTTTTTTTTTTTAAGAAGTTGAGATCGGAGCCCAGGTCTTCTGCCATAGAGTCCTATGGGGACCCGGGAGGCCTGGCCTACTCCCTTTTTAAAAAAAGGAGTTCAGAACGGAGCCCAAGTCTACTCCTATACAGATCATTGCGGACCCCGGAGGCCTTGTCTACTCCAGTTTTTTTTAAAAAAAGAAGTTGAGATCGGAGCCCAGGTCTACTCTCATAGAGTCCTATGGGGACCCGGGAGGCCTGGTCTACTCCCGTTGTTTTTTTTTTTAAGAAGTTGAGATCGGAGCCCAGATCTACTGCCATAGAGTCCAATGGGGACCCGGGAGGCCTGGTCTACTGCGTTTTTTTATAGGTAAAATGGAGGCCAGATCGACACTTGTATTTTAGCAGGTAAAATGGAGGCCAGATCAACTCCCGTTTTTTTTTTCTTTTCCAAGTGCTGAACGGAGTCCATGTCTACTCCTATAGATTTCAATAGGGACCCGGGGGGCCTGGTCTACTCCCGGTTTTTTTTAAAAGTTCAGAACGGAGCCCAGGTCTACTCTCATAGAGTCCAATGGGGACCCGGGAGGCCTGGTCTACTCCCGGTTGTTTTTTTGTTTTTTTTTTAAAGAAGTTGAGATCGGAGGCCAGGTCTACTCCTATAGATTTCAAAGGGAACCAGGAGTCCTGAACTAATCCTGTTTTTTTTTTTTTAAAGAAGTTCAGATCGGAGCACAGGTCTACTCGCATAGAGTCCAATGGGGATCCGGGAGGCCTGGTCTACTCCCTTTTTTAAGAAAAAAGTTCAGAACGGAGCCCAGGTCTACTCCTATACAGACAAATGCGGACCCCGGAGGACTTGTCTACTCCCGTTTTTTTTAAAAAAAGAAGTTGAGATCGGAGCACAGGTCTACTCTCATAGAGTCCTCTAGGGACCCGGGAGGCCTGGTCTACTCCCGTTTTTTTTTTAAAAAGTTGAGATCGGAGCCCAGGTCTACTCTTATAGATTTTAATGGGGACCTGGGAGTCCTGGTCTACTCTCTTTTTTTTAAAAAAGTTCAGATCGGAGCCCAGATCTATTCCTATTGATATCAATGAGAACCCGGGAGTCCTGGTCTACTCCCGTTGTTTTGTTTTTTTAAGAAGTTGAGATTGGAGCCCAGGTCTACTGCCATAGAGTCCAATGGGGACCCGGGAGGCCTGGTCTACTCCCTTTTTAAAAAAAGGAGTTCAGAACGGAGACCAAGTCTACTCCTATACAGACCATTGCGGACCCCGGAGGCCTTGTCTACTCCCTTTTTTTAAAAAAAAAGAAGTTGAGATCGGACCCCATGTCTACTCTCATAGAGTCCTATGGGGACCCGGGAGGCCTGGTCTACTCCCGTTTTTTTAAAAGAAGTTGAGATCGGAGCCCAGGTCTACTCTTATAGATTGTATTGGGGACCCGGGAGTCCTGGTCTACTCTGTTTTTTTTTTTAAAAATTCAGATCGGAGCCCAGATCTATTCCTATTGATATCAATGGGTACCCGGGAGTCCTGGTCTACCCCCGTTGTTTTTTTTTTTAAGAAGTTGAGATCGGAGCCCAGGTCTTCTGCCATACACTCCTATGGGGACCCGGGAGGCCTGGTCTACTCCCTTTTTAAATTAAGGAGTTCAGAACGGAGCCCAAGTCTACTCCTATACAGACCATTGCGGACCCGGGAGGTTTGGTCTACTCCCGTTTTTTTTTAAAAAAGTTGAGATCGAAGCCCAGGTCTACTCTTATAGATTTTAATGGGGACCCGGGAGTCCTGGTCTACTCTCTTTTTTTTAAAAAAAGTTCAGATCGGAGCCCAGATCTATTCCTATTGATATCAATGGGAACCCGGGAGTCCTGGTCTACTCCCGTTGTGTTTTTTTTTAAGAAGTTGAGATCGGAGCCCAGGTCTTCTGCCATGGAGTCCTATGGGGACCCGGGAGGCCTGGTCTACTCCCTTTTTAAAAAAAGGAGTTCAGAACGGAGCCCAAGTCTACTCCTATACAGACCATTGCGGACCCCGGAGGCCTTGTCTACTCCCGTTTTTTTTTAAAAAAGTTTTGATCGGAGCCCAGGTCTACACTCATAGAGTCCTATGGGGACCCGGGAGGCCTGGTCTACTCCCGTTGTTTTTTTTTTTAAGAAGTTGAGATCGGAGCCCAGGTCTACTGCCATAGAGTCCTATGGGCACCCGGGAGGCCTGGTCTACTCCCGTTTTTTTTTTTTAAAAGTTGAGATCGGAGCCCAGGTCTACTCTTATAGATTTTAATGGGGACCCGGAAGTTTTTGTCTACTCTCTTTTTTTAAAAAAAAGTTCAGATCGGAGCCCAGATCTATTCCTATTGATATCAATGGGAACCCGGGAGTCCTGGTCTACTCCTGTTTTTTTTTTTTTAAGAAGTTGAGATCGGAGCCCAGATCTACTGCCATAGAGTCCAATGGGGACCCGGGATGCCTGGTCTACTGCGTTTTTTTATAGGTAAAATGGAAGCCAGATCGACTCTTGTATTTTAGCAGGTAAAATGGAGGCCAGATCGACTCCCGTTTTTTTTTTTCTTTTCCAAGTGCTGAACGGAGTCCAGGGCTACTCCTATAGATTTCAATAGGGACCCGGGGGGCCTGGTCTACTCCCGTTTTTTTTTAAAAAAAGAAGTTGAGATCGGAGCCCAGGTCTACTCTTATAGATTTTAATCGGTACCCGTGAGTCCTGGTCTACTCTCTTTTTTTAAAAAAAAGTTCAGATCGGAGCCCAGATGTATTCGTATTGATATCAAAGGGAACCCGGGAGTCCTGGTCTACTCCCGTTGTTTTGTTTTTTTAAGACGTTGAGATCGGAGCCCAGGTCTACTGCCATAGAGTCCAATGGGGAACCGGGAGGCCTGGTCTACTGCGTTTTTTTTTAGGTAAAATGGAGGCCAGATCGACTCTTGTATTTTAGCAGGTAAAATGGAGGCCTGATCGACTCTTGTATTTTAGCAGGTAAAATGGAGGCCAGATCAACTCCCGTTTTCTTTTTCTTTTCCAAGTGCGGAACAGAGTCCAGGTCTACTCCTTTAGATTTCAATAGGGACCCGGGGGGCCTGGTCTACTCCCGATTTTTTTTAAAAAAGAAGTTGAGATCGGAGCCCAGGTCTACTCTTATAGATTTTAATGGGTACCCGGGAGTCCTGGTCTACTTTCTTTTTTTAAAAAAAAGTTCAGATGGGAGCCCAGATCTATTCCTATTGATATCAAAGGGAACCCGGGAGTCCTGGTCTACTCTCATAGAGTCCTATCGGGACCCGGGAGGCCTGGTGTACTCCCATTTTTTTTTTTTTAAAGAAGTTGAGATCGGAGGCCAGGTCTACTCCTATAGATTTCAAAGGGAACTAGGAGTCCTGAACTAATCCCGTTTTTTTTTTTTTTTTTAAAAAGAAGTTCAGATCGGAGTACAGGTCTACACGCATAGAGTCCAATGGGGACCCGGGAGGCCTGGTCTACTCCCTTTTTTAAGAAAAAAGTTCAGAACGGAGCCCAGGTCTACTCCTATACAGACCAATGTGGACCCCGGAGGCCTTGTCTACTCCCATTTTTTTTAAAAAAAGAAGTTGAGATCGGAGCCCAGGTCTACTCTCATAGAGTCCTATGGGGACCCGGGAGGCCTGGTCTACTCCCGTTTTTTTTTTTAAGAAGTTGAGATCGGAGCCCAGGTCTTCTGCCATAGAGTCCTATGGGGACCCGGGAGGCCTGGTCTACCCCCTTTTTAAAAAAAGGAGTTCAGAACGGAGCCCAAGTCTACTCCTATACAGACCATTGCGGACCCCGGAGGCCTTGTCTACTCCCGTTTTTTTAAAAAAAAGAAGTTGAGATCGGAGCCCAGGTCTACTCTCATAGAGTCCTATGGGGACCCGGGAGGCCTGGTCTACTCCCGGTTTTTTTTAAAAGTTCAGAACGGAGCCCAGGTCTTCTGCCATAGAGTCCTATGGGGACCCGGGAGGCCTGGTCTACTCCCTTTTTAAAAAAAGGAGTTCAGAACGGACCGCAAGTCTACTCCTATACAGACCATTGCAGAACCCGGAGGCCTTGTCTGCTCCCGTTTTTTTTAAAAAAAGAAGTTGAGATCGGAGCCCAGGTCTACTCTCATAGAATCCTATGGGGACCCGGGAGGCCTGGTCTACTCCCATTTTTTTTAAAAAAAGAAGTTGAGATCGGAGCCCAGGTCTACTCTTATAGATTTTAATGTGTACCCGTGAGTCCTGGTCTACTCTCTTTTTTTTAAAAAAAGTTCAGATCGGAGCCCAGATCTATTCCTATTGATATCAAAGGGAACCCGGGAGTCCTGGTCTACTCCCGTTGTTTTGTTTTTTTAAGAATTTGAGATCGGAGCCCAGGTCTACTGCCATAGAGTCCAATGGGGACCCGGGAGGCCTGGTCTACTCCCGTTGTTTTTTTTTTTAAGAAGTTGAGATCGGAGCCCAGATCTACTGCCATAGAGTCCAATGGGAACCCGGGAGGCCTGGTCTACTGCGTTTTTTTATAGGTAAAATGGAGGCCAGATCGACTCTTGTATTTTAGCAAGTAAAATGGAGGCCAGATCGACTCCCGTTTTTTTTTCTTTTCCAAGTGCTGAACGGAGTCCAGGTCTACTCCTAGAGATTTCAATAGGGACCCGGGGGGCCGGGTCTACTCCCATTTTTTTTAAAAAAAGAAGTTGAGATCGGAGCCCAGGTCTACTCTTATAGATTTTAATGGGGATCCGGGAAACCTGGTCTACTCTCTTTTTTTAAAAAAAAGTTCAGATCGGAGTCCAGATGTATTCCTATTGATATCAAAGGGAACCCGAGAGTCCTGGTCTACTCCCGTTGTTCGTTTTTTTTAAGAAGTTGAGATCGGAGCCCAGGTCTACTGCCATAAAGTCCTATGGGGACCCGGGAGGCCTGGTCTACTGCGTTTTTTTATAGGTAAAATGGAGGCCAGATCGACTCTTGTATTTTAGCAGTAAAATGGAGGCCAGATCAACTCCCGTTTTTTTTTTTTCTTTTCCAAGTGCTGAACAGAGTCCAGGTCGACTCCTATAGATTTCAATAGGGACCCGGGGGGCCTGGTCTACTCCCGGTTTTTTTTAAAAGTTCAGAACGGAGCCCAGGTCTACTCTCATAGAGTCCAATGGGGACCCGGGAGGCCTGGTCTACACCCGGTTATTTTTTGTTTTTTTTTTAAAGAAGTTGAGATCGGAGGCCAGGTCTACTTCTATAGATTTCAAAGGGAACCAGGAGGCCTGAACTAATCCTGTTTTTTGTTTTTTTTTAAAGAAGTTCAGATCGGAGCACAGGTCTACTCGCATAGAGTCCAATGGGGACCCGGGAGGACTGGTCTACTCCCTTTTTTAAGAAAAAAGTTCAGAACGGAGCCCAGGTCTACTCCTATACAGACCAATGCGGACCCTGGAGGCCTTGTCTACTCCCGTTTTTTTTAAAAAAAGAAGTTGAGATCAGAGCCCAGGTCTACTCTCATAGAGTCCTATGGGGACCCGGGAGGCCTGGTCTACTCCCGTTTTTTTTTTTTTTTAAAGTTGAGATCAGAGCCCAGGTCTACTTTTATAGATTTTAATGGGGACCCGGGAGTCCTGGTCTACTCTCTTTTTTTAAAAATGTTCAGATCGGAGCCCAGATCTATTCCTATTGATATCAATGGGAACCCGGGAGTCCTGGTCTACTCCCGTTGTTTTTTTTTTTAAGAAGTTGAGATCGGAGCCCAGGTCTTCTGCCATAGAGTCCTATGGGGACCCGGGAGGCCTGGCCTACTCCCTTTTTAAAAAAAGGAGTTCAGAATGGAGCCCAAGTCTACTCCTATACAGATCACTGCGGACCCCAGAGGCCTTGTCTACTCCCGTTTTTTTTAAAAAAAGAAGTTGAGATCGGAGCCCAGGTCTACTCTCATAGAGTCCTATGGGGACCCGGGAGGCCTGGTCTACTCCCGTTGTTTTTTTTTTTAAGAAGTTGAGATCGGAGCCCAGATCTACTGCCATAGAGTCCAATGGGGACCCGGGAGGCCTATTCTACTGCGTTTTTTTATAGGTAAAATGGAGGCCAGATCGACACTTGTATTTTAGCAGGTAAAATGGAGGCCAGATCAACTCCCGTTTTTTTTTCTTTTCCAAGTGCTGAACGGAGTCCATGTCTACTCCTATAGATTTCAATACGGACCCGGGGGCCTGGTCTACTCCTGGTTTTTTTTAAAAGTTCAGAACGGAGCCCAGGTCTACTCTCATAGAGTCCAATGGGGACCCGGGAGGCCTGGTCTACTCCCGGTTGTTTTTTTGTTTTTTTTTTTAAAGAAGTTGAGATCGGAGGCCAGGTCTACTCCTATAGATTTCAAAGGGAACCAGGAGTCCTGAACTAATCCTGTTTTTTTTTTTTTAAAGAAGTTCAGATCGGAGCACAGGTCTACTCGCATAGAATCCAATGGGGATCCGGGAGGCCTGGTCTACTCCCTTTTTTAAGAAAAAAGTTCAGAACGGAGCCCAGGTCTACTCCTATACAGACAAATGCGGACCCCGGAAGCCTTGTCTACTCCCGTTTTTTTAAAAAAAAGAAGTTGAGATCGGAGCACAGGTCTACTCTCATAGAGTCCTCTAGGGACCCAGGAGGCCTGGTCTACTCCCGTTTTTTTTTTAAAAAGTTGAGATCGGAGCCCAGGTCTACTCTTATAGATTTTAATGGGGACCTGGGAGTCCTGGTCTACTCTCTTTTTTAAAAAAAAAAGTTCAGATCGGAGCCCAGATCTATTCCTATTGATATCAATGAGAACCCGGGAGTCCTGGTCTACTCCCGTTGTTTTTTTTTTTAAGAAGTTGAGATCGGAGCCCAGGTCTTCTGCCATAGAGTCCTATGGGGACCCGGGAGGCCTGGTCTACTCCCTTTTTAAAAAAAGGCGTTCAGAACGGAGACCAAGTCTACTCCTATACAGACCATTGCAGACCCCGGAGGTTTTGTCTACTCCCTTTTTAAAAAAAAGAAGAAGTTGAGATCGGACCCCATGTCTACTCTCATAGAGTCCTATGGGGACCCGGGAGGCCTGGTCTACTCCCGTTTTTTAAAAAGAAGTTGAGATCGGAGCCCAGGTCTACTCTTATAGATTTTATTGGGGACCCGGGAGTCCTGGTCTACTCTGTTTTTTTTTTAAAAAGTTCAGATCGGAGCCCAGATCTATTCCTATTGATATCAATGGGTACCCGGGAGTCCTGGTCTACTCCCGTTGTTTTTTTTTTTAAGAAGTTGAGATCGGAGCCCAGGTCTTCTGCCATAGAGTCCTATGGGGACCCGGGAGGCCTGGTCTACTCCCTTTTTAAAAAAAGGCGTTCAGAACGGAGACCAAGTCTACTCCTATACAGACCATTGCAGACCCCGGAGGCCTTGTCTACTCCCTTTTTTAAAAAAAGAAGAAGTTGAGATCGGACCCCATGTCTACTCTCATAGAGTCCTATGGGGACCCGGGAGGCCTGGTCTACTCCCGTTTTTTAAAAAGAAGTTGAGATCGGAGCCCAGGTCTACTCTTATAGATTTTATTGGGGACCCGGGAGTCCTGGTCTACTCTGTTTTTTTTTTAAAAAGTTCAGATCGGAGCCCAGATCTATTCCTATTGATATCAATGGGTACCCGGGAGTCCTGGTCTACTCCCGTTGTTTTTTTTTTTAAGAAGTTGAGATCGGAGCCCAGGTCTTCTGCCATAGAGTCCTATGGGGACCCGGGAGGCCTGGTCTACTCCCTTTTTAAAAAAAGGAGTTCAGAACGGAGCCCAAGTCTACTCCTATACAGACCATTGCGGACCCGGGAGGTTTGGTCTACTCCCGTTTTTTTTTAAAAAAGTTGAGATCGAAGCCCAGGTCTACTCTTATAGATTTTAATGGGGACCCGGGAGTCCTGGTCTACTCTATTTTTTTTAAAAAAAGTTCAGATCGGAGCCCAGATCTATTCCTATTGATATCAATGAGAACCCGGGAGTCCTGGTCTACTCCCGTTGTGTTTTTTTTTAAGAAGTTGAGATCGGAGCCCAGGTCTTCTGCCATGGAGTCCTATGGGGACCCGGGAGGCCTGGTCTACTCCCTTTTTAAAAAAAGGAGTTCAGAACGGAGCCCAAGTCTACTCCTATACAGACCATTGCGGACCCCGGAGGCCTTGTCTACTCCCGTTTTTTTTAAAAAAAGAAGTTGAGATCGGAGCCCAGGTCTACACTCATAGAGTCCTATGGGGACCCGGGAGGCCTGGTCTACTCCCGTTGTTTTTTTTTTTAAGAAGTTGAGATCGGAGCCCAGGTCTACTGCCATAGAGTCCAATGGGGACCCGGGAGGCCTGGTCTACTGCGTTTTTTTATAGGTAAAATGGAGGCCAGATTGACTCTTGTATTTTAGCAGGTAAAATGTAGGCCAGATCGACTCTTGTATTTTAGCAGGCAAAATGGAGGCCAGATGAACTCCCGTTTTTTTTTTTTCTTTTCCAAGTGCGGAACAGAGTCCAGGTCTACTCCTATAGATTTCAATAGGGACCCGGGGGGCCTGGTCTACTCCCGATTTTTTTTAAAAAAGAAGTTGAGATCGGAGCCCAGGTCTACTCTTATAGATTTTAATGGGTACCCGGGAGTCCTGGTCTACTTTCTTTTTTTAAAAAAAAGTTCAGATGGGAGCCCAGATCTATTCCTATTGATATCAAAGGGAACCCGGGAGTCCTGGTCTACTCTCATAGAGTCCTATCGGGACCCGTGAGGCCTGGTGTACTCCCATTTTTTTTTTTTTAAAGAAGTTGAGATCGGAGGCCAGGTCTACTCCTATAGATTTCAAAGGGAAGCAGGAGTCCTGAACTAATCCCGTTTTTTTTTTTTTTTAAAAGAAGTTCAGATCGGAGCACAGGTCTACACGCATAGAGTCCAATGGGGACCCGGGAGGCCTGGTCTACTCCCTTTTTTAAGAAAAAAGTTCAGAACGGAGCCCAGGTCTACTCCTATACAGACCAATGTGGACCACGGACGCCTTGTCTACTCCCGTTTTTTTTAAAAAAAAGAAGTTGAGATCGGAGCCCAGGTCTACTCTCATAGAGTCCTATGGGGACCCGGGAGGCCTGGTCTACTCCCGTTTTTTTTTTTAAGAAGTTGAGATCGGAGCCCAGGTTTTCTGCTATAGAGTCCTATGGGGACCCGGGAGGCCTGGTGTACCCCCTTTTTAAAAAAAGGAGTTCAGAATGGAGCCCAAGTCTACTCCTATACAGACCATTGCGGACCCTGGAGGCCTTGTCTACTCCCGTTTTTTTTAAAAAAAGAAGTTGAGATCGGAGCCCAGGTCTACTCTCATAGAGTCCTATGGGGACCCGGGAGGCCTGGTCTACTCCCGGTTTTTTTTAAAAGTTCTGAACGGAGCCCAGGTCTTCTGCCATAGAGTCCTATGGGGACCCGGGAGGCCTGGTCTACTCCCTTTTTTAAAAAAGGAGTTCAGAACAGACCCCAAGTCTACTCCTATACAGACCATTGCAGAACCCGGAGGACTTGTCTGCTCCCGTTTTTTTTAAAAAAAGAAGTTGAGATCGGAGCCCAGGTCTACTCTCATAGAATCCTATGGGGACCCGGGAGGCCTTGTCTACTCCCATTTTTTTTAAAAAAAGAAGTTGAGATCGGAGCCCAGGTCTACTCTTATAGATTTTAATGTGTACCCGTGAGTCCTGGTCTACTCTCTTTTTTTTAAAAAAAGTTCAGATCGGAGCCCAGATCTATTCCTATTGATATCAAAGGGAACCCGGGAGTCCTGGTCTACTCCCGTTGTTTTGTTTTTTTAAGAAGTTGAGATCGGAGCCCAGGTCTACTGCCATAGAGTCCAATGGGGACCCGGGAGGCCTGGTCTACTCCCGTTGTTTTTTTGTTTTGTTTTTTAAGAAGTTGAGATCGGAGGCCAGGTCTACTCCAATAAATTTCAAAGGGAACCAGGAGGCCTGAACTAATCCGGTTTTTTTTTTTTTTTTTAAGAATTTCAGATCGGAGCACAGGTCTACTCGCATATAGTCCAATGCGGACCCGGGAAGCCTGGTCTACTCCCTTTTTTAAGAAAAAAGTTAAGAACGGAGCCCAGGTCTACTCCTATACAGACCAATGCGGACCCCGGAGGCCTTGTCTACTCCCGTTTTTTTTTTAAAAAGTTGAGATCGGAGCCCAGGTCTACTCTTATAGATTTTAATGGGGACCCGGGAGTCCTGGTCTACTCTCTTTTTTTTTTTAAAAAAGTTCAGATCGGAGCCCAGATCTATTCCTATTGATATCAATGGGAACCCGGGAGTCCTGGTCTACTGCGTTTTTTTATAGGTAAAATGGAGGCCAGATCAACTCCCGTTTTTTTTTCTTTTCCAAGTGCTGAACGGAGTCCATGTCTACTCCTATAGTTTTTAATAGGGACTCGGGGGGCCTGGTCTACTTCCGGTTTTTTTTAAAAGTTCAGAACGGAGCCCAGGTCTACTCTCATAGAGTCCAATGGGGACCCGGGAGGCCTGGTCTACTCCCGGTTGCTTTTTGTTTTTTTTTAAAGAAGTTGAGATCGGAGGCCAGGTCTACTCCTATAGATTTCAAAGGGAACCAGGAGTCCTGAACTAATCCCGTTTTTTTTTTTTAAAAAGAAGTTCAGATCGGAGCACAGGTCTACTCGCATAGAGTCCAATGGGGATCCGGGAGGCCTGGTCTACTCCCTTTTTTAAGAAAAAAGTTAAGAACGGAGCCCAGGTCTACTCCTATACAGACCTATGCGGACCCCGGAGGCTTGTCTAATCCCGTATTTTTTAAAAAAAGAAGTTGAGATCGGAGCCCAGGTCTACTCTTATAGATTTTAATGGGGACCCGGGAGACCTGGTCTACTCTCTTTTTTTAAAAAAAAGTTGAGATCGGAGCCCAGATCTACTGCCATAGAGTCCAATGGGGACCCGGGAGGCCTGGTCTACTGCGTTTTTTTATAGGTAAAATGGAGGCCAGATCGACTCTTGTATTATAGCAGGTAAAATGGAGGCCAGATCAACTCCCATTTTTTTTTTTCTTTTCCAAGTGCTGAACGGAGTCCAGGTCTACTCCAATAGATTTCAATAGGGACCAGGGGGGCCTGGTCTACTCCCGGTTGTTTTTAAAAGTTCAGAACGGAGCACAGAACGGAGAACAGATCGGAGCACAGGTCTACTCGCATAGAGTCCAATGGGGATCCGGGAGGCCTGGTCTACTGTGTTTTTTTATAGGTAAAATGGAGGCCAGATCGACTCTTGTATTTTAGCAGGTAAAATGGAGGCCAGATCAACTCCCGTGTTTTTTTTCTTTTTCAAGTGCTGAACGGAGTCCAGGTCTACTCCTATAGATTTCAATAGGGACCCGGGGGGCCTGGTCTACTCCCGGTTTTTTTTAAAAGTTTAGAATGGAGCCCAGGTCTACTCTCATAGAGTCCAATGGGGACCCGGGAGGCCTGGTCTACTCCCGGTTTTTTTTTGTTTTTTTTTTAAAGAAGTTGAGATCGGAGCTCAGATCTATTCCTATTGATATCAATGGGAAACCCGGAGTCCTGGTCTACTCCTGTTTTTTTTTTTTTTAAGAAGTTGAGATCGGAGCCCAGATCTACTGCCATAGAGTCCTATGGGGACCCGGGAGGCCTGGTCTACTCTCGTTGTTGTTGTTTTTAAGAAGTTAAGATCGGAGCCCAGATCTAGTGCCATAGAGTCCAATGGGGACCCGGGAGGCCTGGTCTACTGCGTTTTTTTATAGGTAAAATGGAGGCCACATCGATTCTTGTATTTTAGCAGGTAAAATGGAGGCCAGATCAACTCCCGTTTTTTTTTCCTTTTCCAAGTGCTGAACGGAGTCCAGGTCTACTCCTATAGATTTCAATAGGGACTCGGGGGGGCTGGTCTACTCCCGGTTTTTTTTAAAAGTTCAGAACGGAGCCCAGGTCTACTCTCATAGAGTCCAATGGGGACCCGGGAGGCCTGGTCTACTCCCGGTTTTTTTTTTGTTTTTTTTTTAAAGAAGTTGAGATCGGAGGCCAGGTCTACTCCTATAGATTTCAAAGGGAACCAGGAGGCCTGAACTAATCCGTTTTTTTTTTTTTTTAAAGAAGTTCAGATCGAAGCACAGGTCTACTCGCATAGAGTCCAATGGGGACCCGGGAGGCCTGGTCTACTCCCTTTTTTAAGAAAAAAGTTCAGAACGGAGCCCAGGTCTACTCCTATACAGATCAATGCGGACCCCGGAGGCCTTGTCTACTCCCGTTTTTTTTAAAAAAAGAAGTTGAGATCGGAGCACAGGTCTACTCTCATAGAGTCCTATGGGGACCCGGGAGGCCTGGTCTACTCCCGTTTTTTTTTTTTTAAAGTTGAGATCGGAGCCCAGGTCTACTCTTATAGATTTTAATGGGGACCCGGGAGTCCTGGTCTACTCTTTTTTTTTTAAAAAAAATTCAGATCGGAGCCCAGATCTATTCCTATTGATATCAATGGGAACCCGGGAGTCCTGGTCTACTCCCGTTGTTTTTTTTTTTAAGAAGTTGAGATCGGAGCCCAGGTCTTCTGCCATAGAGTCCCATGGGGACCCGGGAGGCCTGGTGTACTCCCTTTTTAAAAAAAGGAGTTCAGAACGGAGCCCAAGTCTACTCCTATACAGACCATTGCGGACCCCGGAGGCCTTGTCTACTCCCGTTTTTTTTAAAAAAAGAAGTTGAGATCGGTCCGAGGTCTACTCTCATAGAGTCCTATGGGGACCCGGGAGGCCTGGTCTACTCCCGTTGTTTTTTTTTTTAAGAAGTTGAGATCGGAGCCCAGATCTACTGCCATAGAGTCCAATGGGGACCCGGGAGGCCTGGTCTACTGCGTTTTTTTATAGGTAAAATGGAGGCCAGATCGACTCTTGTATTTTAGCAGGTAAAATGGAGGCCAGATCAACTCCCGTTTTTTTTTCTTTACCAAGTGCTGAACGGAGTCCAGGTCTACTCCTATAAATTTCAATAGGGACCCGGGGGGCCTGGTCTACTCCGGGTTTTTTTTAAAAGTTCAGAACGGAGCCCAGGTCTACTCTCATAGAGTCCAATGGGGACCCGGGAGGCCTGGTCTACTCCCGGTTGTTTTTTTGTTTTTTTTTTAAAGAAGTTGAGATCGTAGGCCAGGTCTACTCCTATAGATTTCAAAGGGAACCAGGAGTCCTGAACTAATCCCGTTTTTTTTTTTTTAAAGAAGTTCAGATCGGAGCACAGGTCTACTCGCATAGAGTCCAATGGGGACCCGGGAGGCCTGGTCTACTCCCTTTTTTAAGAAAAAAGTTCAGAACGGAGCCAAGGTCTACTCCTATACAGACCAATGCGGACCCCGGAGGCCTTGTCTACTCCCGTTTTTTTTTTTAAAAAGAAGTTGAGATCGGAGCCCAGGTCTACTCTTATAGATTTTAATGGGTACCCGGGAGTCCTGGTCTACTCTCTTTTTTTTAAAAAAAGTTCACATCGGAGCCCAGATCTATTCCTATTGATATCAAAGGGAACCCGGGAGTCCTGGTCTACTGTCATAGAGTCCTATGGGGACCCGGGAGGCCTGGTCTACTCCCGTTTTTTTTTTTTAAGAAGTTGAGATCGGAGCCCAGATCTACTTCCATAGAGTCCAATGGGGACCCGGGAGGTCTGGTCTACTGCGTTTTTTTATAGGTAAAATGGAGGCCAGATCGACTCTTGTATTTTAGCAGGTAAAATGGAGGCCAGATCAACTCCCGTTTTTTTTTTTCTTTTCCAAGTGCTGAACGGAGTCCAGGTCTACTCCTATAGATTTCAATAGGGACCCGGGGGGCCTGGTCTACTCCCGGTTTTTTTTTAAAGTTCAGAACGGAGCCCAGGTCTACTCTCATAAACTCCAATGGGGACCCGGGAGGCCTGGTCTACTCCCTTTTTTAAGAAAAAAGTTCAGAACGGAGCCCAGGTCTACTCCTATACAGATCAATGCGGATACCGGAGGCCTTGTCTACTCCCGTTTTTTTTAAAAATAGAAGTTGAGATCGGAGCACAGGTCTACTCTCATAGAGTCCTATGGGGACCCGGGAGGCCTGGTCTACTCCCGTTTTTTTTTTTTTTAAAGTTGAGATCGGAGCCCAGGTCTACTCTTATAGATTTTAATGGGGACCCGGGAGTCCTGGTCTACTCTTTTTTTTTTAAAAAAAATTTAGATCGGAGCCCAGATCTATTCCTATTGATATCAATGGGAACCCGGGAGTCCTGGTCTACTCCCGTTGTTTTTTTTTTTTAAGAAGTTGAGATCGGAGCCCAGGTCTTCTGCCATAGAGTCCTATGGGGACCCGGGAGGCCTGGTGTACCCCCTTTTTAAAAAAAGGAGTTCAGAACGGAGCCCAAGTCTACTCCTATACAGACCATTGCGGACCCCGGAGGCCTTGTCTACTCCCGTTTTTTTTTAAAAAAAGAAGTTGAGATCGGTCCCAGGTCTAGTCTCATAGAGTCCTATGGGGACCCGGGAGGCCTGGTCTACTCCCGTTGTTTTTTTTTTTAAGAAGTTGAGATCGGAGCCCAGATCTACTGCCATAGAGTCCAATGGGAACCCGGGAGGCCTGGTCTACTGCGTTTTTTTATAGGTAAAATGGAGGCCAGATCGACTCTTGTATTTTAGCAGGTAAAATGGAGGCCAGATCAACTCCCGTTTTTTTTTCTTTTCCAAGTGCTGAACGGAGTCCAGGTCTACTCCTATAGATTTCAATAGGGACCGGCGGGCCTGGTCTACTCCCGGTTTTTTTTAAAAGTTCAGAACGGAGCCCAGGTCTACTCTCATAGAGTCCAATGGGGACCCGGGAGGCCTGGTCTACTCCCGGTTGTTTTTTTGTTTTTTTTTAAAGAAGTTGAGATCGTAGGCCAGGTCTACTCCTATAGATTTCAAAGGGAACCAGGAGGCCTGAACTAATCCCGTTTGTTTTTTTTTAAAGAAGTTCAGATCGGAGCACAGGTCTACTCGCATAGAGTCCAATGGGGACCCGGGAGGCCTCGTCTACTCCCTTTTTTAAGAAAAAAGTTCAGAACGGAGCCCAGGTCTACTCCTATACAGACCAATGCGGACCCCGGAGGCCTTGTCTACTCCCTTTTTTTAAAAAAGAAGTTGAGATCGGAGCCCAGGTCTACTCTTATAGATTTTAATGGGTACCCGGGAGTCCTGGTCTACTCTCTTTTTTTAAAAAAAAGTTCACATCGGAGCCCAGATCTATTCCTATTGATATCAAAGGGAACCCGGGAGTCCTGGTCTACTCTCATAGAGTCCTATGGGGACCCGGGAGGCCTGGTCTACTCCCGTTTTTTTTTTTAAGAAGTTGAGATCGGAGCCCAGATCTACTTCCATAGAGTCCAATGGGGACCCGGGAGGCCTGGTCTACTGCGTTTTTTTATAGGTAAAATGAGGCCAGATCGACTCTTGTATTTTAGCAGGTAAAATGGAGGCCAGATCAACTCCCGTTTTTTTTTAAAAAAAGAAGTTGAGATCGGAGCCCAGGTCTACTGCCATAGAGTCCTATGGGGACCCGGGAGGCCTGGTCTACTCCCTTTTTTTTTTTTTTTAAGAAGTTGAGATCGGAGCCGAGATCTACTGCCATAGAGTCCAATGGGGACCCGGGAGGCCTGGTCTACTCCCGGTTGTTTTTTTGTTTTTTTTTTAAAGAAGTTGAGATCGGAGGCCAGGTCTACTCCTATAGATTTCATAGGGAACCAGGAGTCCTGAACTAATCCTGTTTTTTTTTTTTTTAAAGAAGTTCAGATCGGAGCACAGGTCTACTCGGATAGTGTCCAATGGGGATCCGGGAGGCCTGGTCTACTCCCTTTTTTAAGAAAAAAGTTCAGAACGGAGCCCAGGTCTACTCCTATACAGACAAATGCGGACCCTGGAGGCCTTGTCTACTCCCGTTTTTTTTTAAAAAAGAAGTTGAGATCGGAGCACAGGTCTACTCTCATAGAGTCCTCTAGGGACCCGGGGGGCCTGGTCTACTCCCGGTTTTTTTTAAAAGTTCAGAACGGAGCCCAGGTCTACTCTCATAGAGTCCAATGGGGACCCGGGAGGCCTGGTCTACTCCCGGTTGTTTTTTTGTTTTTTTTTAAAGAAGTTGAGATCGTAGGCCAGGTCTACTCTTATAGATTTCAAAGGGAACCAGGAGGCCTGAACTAATCCCGTTTGTTTTTTTTTAAAGAAGTTCAGATCGGAGCACAGGTCTACTCGCATAGAGTCCAATGGGGACCCGGGAGGCCTGGTCTACTCCCTTTTTTAAGAAAAAAGTTCAGAACGGAGCCCAGGTCTACTCCTATACAGACCAATGCGGACCCCGGAGGCCTTGTCTACTCCCTTTTTTTAAAAAAGAAGTTGAGATCGGAGCCCAGGTCTACTCTTATAGATTTTAATGGGTACCCGGGAGTCCTGGTCTACTCTCTTTTTTTAAAAAAAATTCACATCGGAGCCCAGATCTATTCTTATTGATATCAAAGGGAACCCGGGAGTCCTGGTCTACTCTCATAGAGTCCTATGGGACCCGGGAGGCCTGGTCTACTCCCGTTTTTTTTTTTAAGAAGTTGAGATCGGAGCCCAGATCTACTTCCATAGAGTCCAATGGGGACACGGGAGGCCTGGTCTACTGCGTTTTTTTATAGGTAAAATGAGGCCAGATCGACTCTTGTATTTTAGCAGGTAAAATGGAGGCCAGATCAACTCCCGTTTTTTTTAAAAAAAAGAAGTTGAGATCGGAGCCCAGGTCTACTGCCATAGAGTCCTATGGGGACCCGGGAGGCCTGGTCTACTCCCTTTTTTTTTTTTTTTAAAGAAGTTGAGATCGGAGCCGAGATCTACTGCCATAGAGTCCAATGGGGACCCGGGAGGCCTGGTCTACTCCCGGTTGTTTTTTTTTTTTTTTTTTAAAGAAGTTGATATTGGAGGCCAGGTCTACTCCTATAGATTTCAAAGGGAAGCAGGAGTCCTGAACTAATCCCGTTTTTTTTTTTTTTTAAAAGAAGTTCAGATCGGAGCACAGGTCTACTCGCATAGAGTCCAATGGGGATCCGGGAGGCCTGGTCTACTCCCTTTTTTAAGAAAAAAGTTCAGAACGGAGCCCAGGTCTACTCCTATACAGACAAATGCGGACCCTGGAGGCCTTGTCTACTCCCGTTTTTTTTAAAAAAAGAAGTTGAGATCGGAGCACAGGTCTACTCTCATAGAGTCCTCTAGGGACCCGGGGGGCCTGGTCTACTCCCGGTTTTTTTTAAAAGTTCAGAACGGAGCCCAGGTCTACTCTCATAGAGTCCAATGGGGACCCGGGAGGCCTGGTCTACTCCCGGTTGTTTTTTTGTTGTTTTTTAAAGAAGTTGAGATCGGAGGCCAGGTCTACTCCTATAGATTTCAAAGGGAACCAGGAGGCCTGAAGTAATCCCGTTTTTTTTTTTTTTAAAGAAGTTCAGAATGGAGCCCAGGTCTACTCTCATAGAGTCCTATGGGGACCCGGGAGGCCTGGTCTACTCCCGTTTTTTTTTTTTTAAAGTTGAGATCGGAGCCCAGGTCTACTCTTATAGATTTTAATGGGGATCCGGGAGTCCTGGTCTACTCTCTTTGTTTAAAAAAAAGTTCAGATCGGAGCCCAGATCTATTCCTATTGATATCAATGGGAACCCGGGAGTCCTGGTCTACTCCCGTTGTTTTTTTTTTTAAGAAGTTGAGATCGGAGCCCAGGTCTTCTGCCATAGAGTCCTATGGGGACCTGGGAGGCCTGGTCTACTCCCTTTTTTAAAAAAGGAGTTCAGAACGGAGCCCAAGTCTACTCCTATACAGACCATTGCGGACCCCGGAGGCCTTGTCTACTCCCGTTTTTTTTAGAAAAGAAGTTGAGATCGGAGCCCAGGTCTACTGCCATAGAGTCCAATGGGGACCCGGGAGGCCTGGTCTACTGCGTTTTTTTATAGGTAAAATGGAGGCCAGATCGACTCTTGTATTTTAGCAGGTAAAATGGAGGCCAGATCAATTCCCGTTTTTTTTTCTTTTCCAAGTGTAGAACGGAGTCCAGGTCTACTCCTATAGATTTCAATACGGACCCGGGGGGCCTGGTCTACTCCCGGTTTTTTTTAAAAGTTCAGAACGGAGCCCAGGTCTACTCTCATAGAGTCCAATGGGGACCCGGGAGGCCTGGTCTACTCCCGTTTTTTTTTTTTTAAATGTTGAGATCGGAGCCCAGGTCTACTTTTATAGATTTTAATGGGGACCCGGGAGTCGTGGTCTACTCTCTTTTTTTTAAAATGTTCAGATCGGAACCCAGATCTATTCCTATTGATATCAATGGGAACCCAAGAGTCCTGGTCTACTCCCGTTGTTGTTTTTTTTAAGAAGTTGAGATCGGAGCCCAGGTCTTCTGCCATAGAGTCCTATGGGGACCCGGGAGGCCTGGTCTACTCCCTTTTTAAAAAAAGGAGTTCTGAACGGAGCCCAAGTCTACTCCTATACATACCATTGCGGACCCCGGAGGCCTTGTCTACTCCCGTTTTTTTTAAAAAAAGAAGTTGAGATCGGAGCCCAGGTCTACTCTCATAGAGTCCTATGGGGACCCGGGAGGCCTGGTCTACTCCCGTTGTTTTTTTTTTTAAGAAGTTGGGATCGGAGCCCAGATCTACTGCCATAGAGTCCAATGGGGACCCGGGAGGCCTGGTCTACTCCCGGTTGTTTATTGTTTTTTTTTTAAAGAAGTTAAGATCGGAGGCCAGGTCTACTCCTATAGATTTCAGAGGGAACCAGGAGGCCTGAACTAATCCCGTTTTTTTTTTTTTTTAAAGAAGTTCAGATCGGAGCACAGGTCTACTCGCATAGAGTCCAATGGGGACCCGGGAGGCCTGGTCTACTCCCTTTTTTAAGAAAAAAGTTCAGAACGGAGCCCAGGTCTACTCCTATACAGACCAATGCGGACCCCGGAGGCCTTGTCTATTCCCGTTTTTTTTAAAAAAAGAAGTTGAGATCGGAGCCCAGGTCTACTCTCATAGAGTCCTATGGGGACCCGGGAGGCCTGGTCTACTCCCGTTTTTTTTTTTTAAAAGTTGAGATCGGAGCCCAGGTCTACTCTTATAGATTTTAATGGGTACCCGGGAGTCCTGGTCTACTCTCTTTTTTTTAAAAAAAGTTCAGATCGGAGCCCAGATCTATTCCTATTGATATCAAAGGGAACCCAGGAGTCCTGGTCTACTCCCGTTGTTTTTTTTTTTTAAGAAGTTGAGATCGGAGCCCAGGTCTACTGCCATAGAGTCCTATGGGGACCCGGGAGGCCTGGTCTACTCCCGTTTTTTTTTTTTTTAAGAAGTTGAGATCGGAGCCCAGATCTACTGCCGTAGAGTCCAATGGGGAACCTGGAGGCCTGGTCTACTGCGTTTTTTTATAGGTAAAATGGAGGCCAGATCGACTCTTGTATTTTAGCAGGTAAAATGGAGGCCAGATCAACTCCCGTTTTTTTTTTCTTTTCCAAGTGCTGAACGGAGTCCAGGTCTACTCCTACAGATTTCAATAGGGACCCGGGGGGCCTGGTTTACTCCCGTTTTTTTTAAAAAAAGAAGTTGAGATCGGAGCCCAGGTCTACTCTTATAGATTTTAATGGGTACCCGGGAGTCCTGGTCTACTCTCTTTTTTTAAAAAAAAGTTCAGATCAGAGCCCAGATCTATTCCTATTGATATCAAAGGGAACCCAAGAGTCCTGGTCTACTCCCGTTTGTTTTTTTTTTAAGAAGTTGAGATCGGAGCCCAGGTCTACTGCCATAGAGTCCTATGGGGACCCGGTAGGCCTGGTCTACTCCTGTTTTTTTTTTTTTAAAGAAGTTGAGATCGGAGCCCAGATCTACTGCCATAGAGTCCAATGGGGACCCTGGCCTGGTCTACTGCGTTTTTTTATAGGTAAAATGGAGGCCAGATCGACTCTTGTATTTTAGCAGGTAAAATGGAGGCCAGATCAACTCCCGTTTTTTTTTTTTCTTTTCCAAGTGCTGAACGGAGTCCAGGTCTACTCCTATAGATTTCAATAGGGACCCGGGGGGCCTGGTCTACTCCCGGTTTTTTTTAAAAGTTCAGAACGGAGCCCAGGTCTACTCTCATAGAGTCCAATGGGGACCCGGGAGGCCTGGTCTACTCCCGGTTTTTTTTTTTGTTTTTTTTAAAAGAAGTTGAGATCGGAGGCCAGGTCTACTTCTATAGATTTCAAAGGGAACCAGGAGGCCTGAACTAATCCGGTTTTTTTTTTTTTTTAAAGAAGTTCAGATCAGAGCACAGGTCTACTCCTATACAGACCAATGCGGACCCCGGAGGCCTTGTCTACTCCCGTTTTTTTTTTAAAAAAGTTGAGATCGGAGCCCAGGTCTACTCTCATAGAGTCCTATGGGGACCCGGGAGGCCTGGTCTACTCCCGTTTTTTTTTTTAAAAAGTTGAGATCGGAGCCCAGGTCTACTCTTATAGATTTTAATGGGGACCCGGGAGTCCTGGTCTACTCTCTTTTTTTAAAAAAAAGTTCAGATCGGAGCCCAGATCTATTCCTATTGATATCAAAGGGAACCCGGGAGTCCTGGTCTCCCCCCTTATTTTTTTTTTTTAAGAAGTTGAGATCGGAGCCCAGGTCTTCTGCCATAGAGTCCTATGGGGACCCGGGAGGCCTGGTCTCCTCCCTTTTTAAAAAAAGGAGTTCAGAACGGAGCCCAAGTCTACTCCTATACAGACTATTGCGGACCCCGGAGGACTTGTCTACTCCCATTTTTTTTAAAAAAAGAAGTTGAGATCGGAGCCCAGGTCTACTCTCATAGAGTCCTATGGGGACCCGGGAAGCCTGGTCTACTCCCGTTGTTTTTTTTTTTAAGAAGTTGAGATCGGAGCCCAGATCTACTGCCATAGAATCCAATGGGGACCCTGGAGGCCTGGTCTACTGCGTTTTTTTATAGGTAAAATGGAGGCCAGATCGACTCTTGTATTTTAGCAGGTAAAATGGAGGCCAGATCAACTTCCGTTTTTTTTTCTTTTCCAAGTGCTGAACGGAGTCCAGGTCTACTCCTATAGATTTCAATAGGGACCCGGGGGGCCCGGTCTACTCCCGGTTTTTTTAAAAAGTTCAGAACGGAGCCCAGGTCTACTCTCATAGAGTCCAATGGGGACCCGGGAGGCCTGGTCTACTCCCGGTTGTTTTTTTGTTTTTTTTTAAAGAAGTTGAGATCGGAGGCCAGGTCTACTGCCATAGAGTCATATGGGGACCCGGGAGGCCTGGTCTACTCCCTTTTTTAAGAAAAAAGTTCAGAACAGAGCCCAGGTCTACACCTATACAGACAAATGCGGACTCTTTATACAGAGCCCAGGTCTACTCCTATACAGACAAATGCAGATCTATTCCTATTGATGTCAAAGGGAACCCGGGAGTCCTGGTCTACTCCCGTTGTTGTTTTTTTTTAAGAAGTTGAGATCAGAGGCCAGGTCTACTCCTATAGATTTCAAAGGGAACCAGGAGTCCTGAACTAATCCCGTTTTTTTTTTTTTTAAAGAAGTTCAGATCGGAGCACAGCTCTACTCGAATTGAGTCCAATGGGGATCCGGGAGGCCTAGTCTACTCCCTTTAGCCCAGGTCTACTCCTATACAGACAAATGCGGACCCCGGAGGCCTGGTCTACTCCCGTTTTTTTAAAAAAAAGAAGTTGAGATCGGAGCCCAGGTCTACTCTCATAGAGTCCTCTAGGGACCCGGGAGGCCTGGTCTACTCCCGTTTTTTTAAAAAAAAGTTGAGATCGGAGCCCAGGTCTACCTTTATAGATTTTAATGGTTACCCGGGAGTTTTGGTCTACTCTCTTTTTTTTTTAAATGTTCAGATCGGAGCCCAGATCTATTCCTGTTGATATCAAAAGTTTATAGGTAAAATGGAGGCCAGATCAACTCTTGTATTTTAGCAGGTAAAATGGAGGCCAGATCAACTCCCGTTTTTTTTTTCTTTTCCAAGTGCTGAACGGAGTCCAGGTCTAGTCCTATAGATTTCAATAGGGACCCGGGGGGCCTGGTCTACTCCCGGTTTTTTTTAAAAGTTCAGAACGGAGCCCAGGTCTACTCTCATAGAGTCCAATGGGGACCCGGGAGGCCTGGTCTACTCCCGGTTGTTTTTTTGGTTTTTTGTAAAGAAGTAGAGATAGGAGGCCAGGTCTACTCCTATAGATTTCAAAGGGAACCAGGAGGCCTGAACTAATCCCGTTTGTTTTGCTTTTTTTAAAGAAGTTCAGATTGGAGCACAGGTCTACTCGCATAGAGTCCAATGGGGACCCGGGAGTTTTGGTCTACTCTCTTTCTTTAAAAAAAAGTTCAAATCGGAGCCCAGATCTATTACTATTGATATCAATGGGAACCCGGGAGTCCTGGTGTACTCTCTTTTTTTTAAAAAAAGTTCAGATCGGAGCCCAGATCTATTCCTATTGATATCAATGGGAACCTGGGAGTCCTGGTCTCCCCCCCTTATTTTTTTTTTTTAAGAAGTTGAGATCGGAGGCCAGGTCTACTGCCATAGAGTCCTATGGGGACCCGGGAGGCCTGGTCTACTCCCTTTTTTAAGAAAAAAGTTCAGAACAGAGCCCAGGTCTACTCCTATACAGACAAATGCGGACTATTTATACAGAGCCCAGGTCTACTCCTATAC
This sequence comes from Lepidodactylus listeri, assembly GCA_029233225.1. NCBI lineage: Eukaryota > Metazoa > Chordata > Lepidosauria > Squamata > Gekkonidae > Lepidodactylus > Lepidodactylus listeri. The sequence continues at coordinate 847,056 of JARCFY010000032.1, forward strand.
AGACAAATGCAGATCTATTCCTATTGATATCAAAGGGAACCCGGGAGTCCTGGTCTACTCCCGTTGTTGTTTTTTTTTAAGAAGTTGAGATCAGAGGCCAGGTCTACTCCTATAGATTTCAAAGGGAACCAGGAGTCCTGAACTAATCCCGTTTTTTTTTTTTTTTAAAGAAGTTCAGATCGGAGCACAGGTCTATTCGAATTGAGTCCAATGGGGATCCGGGAGGCCTGGTCTACTCCCTTTAGCCCAGGTCTACTCCTATACAGACAAATGCGGACCCCGGAGGCCTGGTCTACTCCCGTTTTTTTAAAAAAAAGAAGTTGAGATCGGAGCCCAGGTCTACTCTCATAGAGTCCTCTAGGGACCCGGGAGGCCTGGTCTACTCCCGTTTTTTTAAAAAAAAGTTGAGATCGGAGCCCAGGTCTACCTTTATAGATTTTAATGGTTACCCGGGAGTTTTGGTCTACTCTCTTTTTTTTTTAAATGTTCAGATCGGAGCCCAGATCTATTCCTGTTGATATCAAAAGTTTATAGGTAAAATGGAGGCCAGATCAACTCTTGTATTTTAGCAGGTAAAATGGAGGCCAGATCAACTCCCGTTTTTTTTTTCTTTTCCAAGTGCTGAACGGAGTCCAGGTCTACTCCTATAGATTTCAATAGGGACCCGGGGGGCCTGGTGTACTCCCGGTTTTTTTTTAAAGTTCAGAACGGAGCCCAGGTCTACTCTCATAGAGTCCAATGGGGACCCGGGAGGCCTGGTCTACTCCCGGTTGTTTTTTTGGTTTTTTTTAAAGAAGTAGAGATAGAAGGCCAGGTCTACTCCTATAGATTTCAAAGGGAACCAGGAGGCCTGAACTAATCCCGTTTGTTTTGCTTTTTTTAAAGAAGTTCAGATTGGAGCACAGGTCTACTCGCATAGAGTCCAATGGGGACCCGGGAGTTTTGGTCTACTCTCTTTCTTTAAAAAAAAGTTCAAATCGGAGCCCAGATCTATTCCTATTGATATCAATGGGAACCCGGGAGTCCTGGTGTACTCTCTTTTTTTTAAAAAAAGTTCAGATCGGAGCCCAGATCTATTCCCATTGATATCAATGGGAACCCGGGAGTCCTGGTCTCCCCCCCTTATTTTTTTTTTTTAAGAAGTTGAAATCGGAGCCCAGGTCTACTGCCATAGAGTCCTATGGGGACCCGGGAGTCTTGGTGTACTCCCGTTGTTTTTTTTTTTTTAAGAAGTTGAGATCGGAGCCCAGGTCTACTGCCATAGAGTCCTATGGGGACCCGGGAGTCTTGGTGTACTCCCGTTGTTTTTTTTTTTTAAGAAGTTGAGATCGGAGCCCAGATCTACTGCCATAGAGTCCAATGGGGACCCGGGAGGCCTGGTCTACTCCCGTTTTTTTTTTAAAAAAAGTTGAGATCGGAGCCCAGGTCTACTCTTATAGATTTTAATGGGGACCCGGGAGTCCTGGTCTACTCTTTTTTTTTTTAAAAAAGTTCAGATCGGAGCCCAGATCTATTCCTATTGATATCAATGGGAACCCGGGAGTCCTGGTCTCCCCCCCTTATTTTTTTTTTTTAAGAAGTTGAGATCGGAGCCCAGGTCTTCTGCCATAGAGTCCTATGGGGACCCGGGAGGCCTGGTCTCCTCCCTTTTTAAAAAAAGGAGTTCAGAACGGAGCCCAAGTCTACTCCTATACAGACTATTGCGGACCCCGGAGGCCTTGTCTACTCCCGTTTTTTTTTTAAAAAAGAAGTTGAGATCGGAGCCCAGGTCTACTCTCATAGAGTCCTATGGGGACCCGGGAAGCCTGGTTTACTCCCGTTGTTTTTTTTTTTAAGAAGTTGAGATCGGAGCCCAGATCTACTGCCATAGAATCCAATGGGGACCCTGGAGGCCTGGTCTACTGCGTTTTTTTATAGGTAAAATGGAGGCCAGATCGACTCTTGTATTTTAGCAGGTAAAATGGAGGCCAGATCAACTCCCGTTTTTTTTTTCTTTTCCAAGTGCTGAACGGAGTCCAGGTCTACTCCTATAGATTTCAATAGGGACCCGGGGGGCCTGGTCTACTCCCGGTTTTTTTTAAAAGTTCAGAACGGAGCCCAGGTCTACTCTCATAGAGTCCAATGGGGACCCGGGAGGCCTGGTCTACTCCCAGTTGTTTTTTTGTTTTTTTTAAAGAAGTTGAGATCGGGGGCCAGGTCTACTGCCATAGAGTCCTATGGGGACCCGGGAGGCCTGGTCTACTCCCTTTTTTAAGAAAAAAGTTCAGAACAGAGCCCAGGTCTACTCCTATACAGACAAATGCGGACTATTTATACAGAGCCCAGGTCTACTCCTATACAGACAAATGCAGATCTATTCCTATTGATATCAAAGGGAACCCAGGAGTCCTGGTCTACTCCCGTTGTTGTTGTTTTTTAAGAAGTTGAGATCAGAGGCCAGGTCTACTCCTATAGATTTCAAAGGGAACCAGGAGTCCTGAACTAATCCCGTTTTTGTTTTTTTTAAAGAAGTTCAGATCGGAGCACAGGTCTACTCGAATTGAGTCCAATGGGGATCCGGGAGGCCTGGTCTACTCCCTTTAGCCCAGGTCTACTCCTATACAGACAAATGCGGACCCCGGAAACCTGGTCTACTCCCGTTTTTTTTAAAAAAAGAAGTTGAGATCGGAGCCCAGGTCTACTCTCATAGAGTCCTCTAGCGACCCGGGAGGCCTGGTCTACTCCCGTTTTTTTAAAAAAAAGTTGAGATCGGAGCCCAGGTCTACCTTTATAGATTTTAATGGGGACCCGGGAGTTTTGGTCTACTCTCTTTTTTTTTTAAATGTTCAGATCGGAGCCCAGATCTATTCCTGTTGATATTAAAAGTTTATAGGTAAAATGGAGGCCAGATCAACTCTTGTATTTTAGCAGGTAAAATGGAGGCCAGATCAACTCCCGTTTTTTTTTTCTTTTCCAAGTGCTGAACGGAGTCCAGGTCTACTCCTATAGATTTCAATAGGGACCCGGGGGGCCTGGTCTACTCCCGGTTTTTTTAAAAAGTTCAGAACGGAGGCCAGGTCTACTCTCATAGAGTCAAATGGGGACCCGGGAGGCCTGGTCTACTCCCGGTTGTTTTTTTGGTTTTTTTTAAAGAAGTTGAGATAGGAGGCCAGGTCTACTCCTATAGATTTCAAAGGGAACCAGGAGGCCTGAACTAATCCCGTTTGTTTTGTTTTTTTTAAAGAAGTTCAGATTGGAGCACAGGTCTACTCGCATAGAGTCCAATGGGGACCCTGAAGTTTTGGTCTACTCTCTTTCTTTAAAAAAAAGTTCAAATCGGAGCCCAGATCTATTCCTATTGATATCAATGGGAACCCGGGAGTCCTGGTGTACTCTCTTTTTTTAAAAAAAAGTTCAGATCGGAGCCCAGATCTATTCCCATTGATATCAATGGGAACCCGGGAGTCCTGGTCTCCCCCCCTTATTATTTTTTTTTAAGAAGTTGAGATCGGAGCCCAGGTCTACTGCCATACAGTCCTATGGGGACCCGGGAGTCTTGGTGTACTCCCGTTGTTGTTTTTTTTTAAGAAGTTGAGATCGGAGCCCAGGTCTACTTCCATAGAGTCCTATGGGGACCCGGGAGTCTTGGTGTACTCCCGTTGTTGTTGTTTTTTAAGAAGTTGAGATCGGAGCCCAGATCTACTGCCATAGAGTCCAATGAGGACCCGGGAGGCCTGGTCTACTGCGTTTTTTATAGGTAAAATGGAGGCCAGATCGACTCTTGTATTTTAGCAGGTAAAATGGAGGCCAGATCAACTCCCGTTTTTTTTTTTTCCAAGTGCTGAACGGAGTCCAGGTCTACTCCTATAGATTTCAATAGGGACCCGGGGGGCCTGGTCTACTCCCGGTTTTTTTAAAAAGTTCAGAACGGAGCCCAGGTCTACTCTCATAGAGTCCAATGGGGACCCGGGAGGCCTGGTCTACTGCGTTTTTTTATAGGTAAAATGGAGGCCAGATGGACTCTTGTATTTTAGCAGGTAAAATGGAGGCCAGATCAACTCCCTTTTTTTTTTTTCTTTTCCAAGTTCTGAACGGAGTCCAGGTGTACTCCTATAGATTTAAATAGGGACCCGGGGGGCCTGGTCTACTCCAGGTTTTTTTTTAAAGTTCAGAACGGAGCCCAGGTCTACTCTCATAGAGTCCAATGGGGACCCGGGAGGCCTGGTGTACTCCCGGTTGTTTTTTTGTTTTTTTTTATAGAAGTTGAGATCGTAAGCCAGGTCTACTCCTATAGATTTCAAAGAGAACCAGGAGGCCTGATCTAATCCAGTTTTTTTTTTAAAAGAAGTTCAGATCGGAGCCCAGGTCTACTCGTATAGAATCCCATGGGGCCCCGGGAGGCCTGGTCTACTCCCTTTTTTATAAAAGAAGTTCAGAACGGAGCCCAAGTCTACTACTATAGATTTCAAAGGGAACCAGGAGTCCTGAACTAATCCCATTTTTTTTTTTTTAAAGAAGTTCAGATCGGAGCACAGTTCTACTCGCATAGAGTCCAATGGGGATCCGGGAGGCCTGGTCTACTCCCTTTTTTAAGAAAAAAGTTCAGAACGGAAACCAGGTCTACTCCTATGCAGACAAATGCAGACCCCGGAGGCCTTGTCAACTCCCGTTTTTTTAAAAAAAAGAAGTTGAGATCGGAGCCCAGGTCTACTCTCATAGAGTCCTCTAGGGACCCGGGAGGCCTGGTCTACTCCCATTTTTTTTTAAAAAAAAGTTGAGATCGGAGCCCAGGTCTACTCTTATAGATTTTAATGGGGACCCGGGAGTTTTGGTCTACTCTCTTTTTTTTAAAAAAAGTTCAGATCGGAGCCCAGATCTATTCCTATTGATATCAATGGGAACCCGGGAGTCCTGGTCTACTCCCGTTGTTTTTTTTTTTTAAGAAGTTGAGATCGGAGCCCAGGTCTACTGCCATAGAGTCCTATGGGGACCCAGGAGGCCTGGTCTACTGCGTTTTTTTATAGGTAAAATGGAGGCCAGATCGACTCTTGTATTTTAGCAGGTAAAATGGAGGCCAGATCAACTCCCGTTTTTTTTTTCTTTTCCAAGTGCTCAACGGAGTCCAGGTCTACTCCTATAGATTTCAATAGGGACCCGGGGGGCCTGGTCTACTCCTGTTTTTTTTAAAAAAAGTTGAGATCGGAGCCCAGGTCTACTCTTATAGATTTTAATGGGTACCCGGGAGTTCTGGTCTACTCTCTTTTTTTAAAAAAATGTTCAGATCGGAGCCCAGATCTATTCCTATTGATATCAAAGGGAACCCGGGAGTCCTGGTCTATTCCCGTTGTTTTTTTTTTTTAAGAAGTTGAGATCAGAGCCCAGGTCTACTGCCATAGAGTCCTATGGGGACCCGGGAGGCCTGGTCTACTCCCGTTGTTTTTTTTTTTAAGAAGTTGAGATTGGAGCCCAGATCTACTGCCATAGAGTCCAATGGAGACCCGGGAGGCCTGGTCTACTGCGTTTTTTTATAGGTAAAATGGAGGCCAGATCGACTCTTGTATTTTAGCAGGTAAAAAGGAGGCCAGATCAACTCCCGTTTTTTTTTTTCTTTTCCAAGTGCTGAACGGAGTCCAGGTCTACTCCTATAGATTTCAATAGGGACCCGGGGGGCCTTGTCTACTCCTGTTTTTTTTTTTAAAAAGTTGAGATCGGAGCCCAGGTCTACTCTTATAAATTTTAATGGGTACCCGGGAGTCCTGGTCTACTCCCTTTTTTTAAAAAAAAGTTCAGATCGGAGCCCAGATCTATTCCTATTGATATCAAAGGGAACCCGGGAGTCCTGGTCTACTCCGGTTGTTTTTTTTTTTAAGAAGTTGAGATCGGAGCCCAGGTCTACTGCCATAGAGTCCTATGGGGACCCGGGAGTCCTGGTCTACTCCCGTTGTTTTTTTTTTTTAAGAAGTTGAGATCGGAGCCCAGATCTACTGCCATAGAGTCCAATGGGGACCCGGGAGGCCTGGTCTACTGCGTTTTTTTATAGGTAAAATGGAGGCCAGATCGACTCTTGTATTTTAGCAGGTAAAATGGAGGCCAGATCAACTCCCGTTTTTTTTTTTCTTTTCCAAGTGCTGAACGGAGTCCAGGTCTACTCCTATAGATTTCAATAGGGACCCGGGGGGCCTGGTGTACTCCCGTTTTTTTAAAAAAGTTCAGAACGGACCCCAGGTCTACTCTCATAGAGTCCAATGGGGACCCGGGAGGCCTGGTCTACTCCCGGTTGTTTTTTTGTTTTTTTTAAAAGAAGTTGAGATTGGAGGCCAGGTCTACCCCTATAGATTTCAAAGGGAAGCAGGAGGCCTGAACTAATCCCGTTGTTTTTTTTTTAAAGAAGTTCAGATCAGAGCACAGGTCTACTCGCATAGAGTCCAATGGGGACCCGGGAGGCCTGGTCTACTCCCTTTTTTAAGAAAAAAGTTCAGAACGGAGCCCAGGTCTACTCCTATACAGACCAATGCGGACCCCGGAGGCCTTGTCTACTCCCGTTTTTTTTAAAAAAAGAATTTGAGATCGGAGCCCAGGTCTACTCTCATAGAGTCCTATGGGGACCCGGGAGGCCTGGTCTACTCCCATTTTTTTTTTAAAAAAGTTGAGATCGGAGCCCAGGTCTACTCTTATAGATTTTAATGGGGACCCGGGAGTCCTGGTCTACTCTCTTTTTTTTAAAAAAAGTTCAGATCGGAGCCCAGATCTATTCCTATTGATATCAATGGGAACCCGGGAGTCCTGGTCTCCCCCCCTTATTTTTTTTTTTTAAGAAGTTGAGATCGGAGCCCAGGTCTTCTGCCATAGAGTCCTATGGGGACCCGGGAGGCCTGGTCTCCTCCCTTTTTAAAAAAAGGAGTTCAGAACGGAGCCCAAGTCTACTCCTATACAGACTATTGCGGACCCAGGAGGCCTTGTCTACTCCCGTTTTTTTTAAAAAAAGAAGTTGAGATCGGAGCCCAGGTCTACTCTCATAGAATCCTATGGGGACCCGGGAAGCCTGGTCTACTCCCGTTGTTTTTTTTTTTAAGAAGTTGAGATCGGAGCCCAGATCTACTGCCATAGAGTCCAATGGGGACCCTGGAGGCCTGGTCTACTGCGTTTTTTTATAGGTAAAATGGAGGCCAGATCGACTCTTGTATTTTAGCAGGTAAAATGGAGGCCAGATCAACTCCCGTTTTTTTTTTCTTTTCCAAGTGCTGAACGGAGTCCAGGTCTACTCCTATAGTTTTCAATAGGGACCCGGGGGGCCTGGTCTACTCCCGGTTTTTTTTAAAAGTTCAGAACGGAGCCCAGGTCTACTCTCATAGAGTCCAATGGGGACCCGGGAGGCCTGGTCTACTCCCGGTTGTTTTTTTGTTTTTTTTTTAAAGAAGTTGAGATCGGAGGCCAGGTCTACTCCTATAGATTTCAAAGGGAAGCAGGAGGCCTGAACTAATCCCGTTTTTTTTATTTTTAAAGAAGTTCAGATCAGAGCACAGGTCTACTCGCATAGAGTCCAATGGGGACCCGGGAGGCCTGGTCTACTTCCTTTTTTAAGAAAAAAGTTCAGAACGGAGCCCAGGTCTACTCCTATACAGACCAATGCGGACCCCGGAGGCCTTGTCTACTCCCGTTTTTTTTAAAAAAAGAAGTTGAAATCGGAGCCCAGGTCTACTCTCATAGAGTCCTATGGAAACCCGGGAGGCCTGGTCTACTCCCGTTTTTTTTTTTTAAAAGTTGAGATCGGAGCCCAGGTCTACTCTTATAGATTTTAATGGGGACCCGGGAGTCCTGGTCTACTCTCTTTTTTTAAAAAAAAGTTTAGATCGGAGCCCAGATCTATTCCTATTGATATCAATGGGAACCCGGGAGTCCTGGACTCCCCCCCTTATTTTATTTTTTTAAGAAGTTGAGATCGGAGCCCAGGTCTTCTGCCATAGAGTCCTATGGGGACCCGGGAGGCCTGGTCTCCTCCTTTTTAAAAAAAGGAGTTCAGAACGGAGCCCAAGTCTACTCCTATACAGAATATTGCGGTCCCCGGAGACCTTGTCTACTCCCGTTTTTTTTAAAAAAAGAAGTTGAGATCGGAGCCCAGGTCTACTCTCATAGAGTCCTATGGGGACCCGGGAAGCCTGGTCTACTCCCGTTGTTTTTTTTTTTAAGAAGTTGAGATCGGAGCCCAGGTCTACTCTCATAGAGTCCTCTAGGGACCCGGGAGGCCTGGTCTACTCCCATTTTTTTTTTAAAAAAAGTTGAGATCGGAGCCCAGGTCTACTCTTATAGATTTTAATGGGGACCCGGGAGTTTTGGTCTACTCTCTTTTTTTTAAAAAAAGTTCAGATCGGAGCCCAGATCTATTCCTATTGATATCAATGGGAACCCGGGAGTCCTGGTCTACTCCCGTTGTTTTTTTTTTTTAAGAAGTTGAGATCGGAGCCCAGGTCTACTGCCATAGAGTCCTATGGGGACCCAGGAGGCCTGGTCTACTGCGTTTTTTTATAGGTAAAATGGAGGCCAGATCGACTCTTGTATTTTAGCAGGTAAAATGGAGGCCAGATCAACTCCCGTTTTTTTTTTCTTTTCCAAGTGCTCAACGGAGTCCAGGTCTACTCCTATAGATTTCAATAGGGACCCGGGGGGCCTGATCTACTCCTGTTTTTTTTTTAAAAAGTTGAGATCGGAGCCCAGGTCTACTCTTATAGATTTTAATGGGTACCCGGGAGTCCTGGTCTACTCTCTTTTTTTAAAAAAATGTTCAGATCGGAGCCCAGATCTATTCCTATTGATATCAAAGGGAACCCGGGAGTCCTGGTCTACTCCCGTTGTTTTTTTTTTTTAAGAAGTTGAGATCAGAGCCCAGGTCTACTGCCATAGAGTCCTATGGGGACCCGGGAGGCCTGGTCTACTCCCGTTGTTTTTTTTTTTAAGATGTTGAGATTGGAGCCCAGATCTACTGCCATAGAGTCCAATGGAGACCCGGGAGGCCTGGTCTACTGCGTTTTTTTATAGGTAAAATGGAGGCCAGATCGACTCTTGTATTTTAGCAGGTAAAATGGAGGCCAGATCAACTCCCGTTTTTTTTTTCTTTTCCAAGTGCTCAACGGAGTCCAGGTCTACTCCTATAGATTTCAATAGGGACCCGGGGGGCCTTGTCTACTCCTGTTTTTTTTTTTTAAAAGTTGAGATCGGAGCCCAGGTCTACTCTTATAAATTTTAATGGGTACCCGGGAGTCCTGGTCTACTCCCTTTTTTTTAAAAAAAGTTCAGATCGGAGCCCAGATCTATTCCTATTGATATCAAAGGGAACCCGGGAGTCCTGGTCTACTCCCGTTGTTTTTTTTTTAAAGAAGTTGAGATCGGAGCCCAGGTCTACTGCCATAGAGTCCTATGGGGACCCGGGAGTCCTGGTCTACTCCCGTTGTTTTTTTTTTTTAAGAAGTTGAGATCGGAGCCCAGATCTACTGCCATAGAGTCCAATGGGGACCCGGGAGGCCTGGTCTACTGCGTTTTTTTTTAGGTAAAATGGAGGCCAGATCGAGTCTTGTATTTTAGCAGGTAAAATGGAGGCCAGATCAACTCCCGTTTTTTTTTTCTTTTCCAAGTGCTGAACGGAGTCCAGGTCTACTCCTATAGATTTCAATAGGGACCCGGGGGGCCTGGTGTACTCCCGTTTTTTTTAAAAAGTTCAGAACGGACCCCAGGTCTACTCTCATAGAGTCCAATGGGGACCCGGGAGGCCTGGTCTACTCCCGGTTGTTTTTTTGTTTTTTTTAAAAGAAGTTGAGATTGGAGGCCAGGTCTACCCCTATAGATTTCAAAGGGAAGCAGGAGGCCTGAACTAATCCCGTTTTTTTTTTTTTAAAGAAGTTCAGATCAGAGCACAGGTCTACTCGCATAGAGTCCAATGGGGACCCGGGAGGCCTGGTCTACTCCCTTTTTTAAGAAAAAAGTTCAGAACGGAGCCCAGGTCTACTCTCATACAGACCAATGCGGACCCCGGAGGCCTTGTCTACTCCCGTTTTTTTTTAAAAAAGAATTTGAGATCGGAGATCAGGTCTACTCTTATAGAGTCCTATGGGGACCCGGGAGGCCTGGTCTACTCCCATTTTTTTTTTTAAAAAGTTGAGATCGGAGTCCAGGTCTACTCTTATAGATTTTAATGGGGACCCGGGAGTCCTGGTCTACTCTCTTTTTTTAAAAAAAAGTTCAGATCGGAGCCCAGATCTATTCCTATTGATATCAATGGGAACCCGGGAGTCCTGGTCTCCCCCCCTTATTTTTTTTTTTTAAGAAGTTGAGATCGGAGCCCAGGTCTTCTGCCATAGAGTCCTATGGGGACCCGGGAGGCCTGGTCTCCTCCCTTTTTAAAAAAAGGAGTTCAGAACGGAGCCCAAGTCTACTCCTATACAGACTATTGCGGACCCCGGAGGCCTTGTCTACTCCCGTTTTTTTTAAAAAAAGAAGTTGAGATCGGAGCCCAGGTCTACTCTCATAGAATCCTATGGGGACCCGGGAAGCCTGGTCTACTCCCGTTGTTTTTTTTTTTAAGAAGTTGAGATCGGAGCCCAGATCTACTGCCATAGAATCCAATGGGGACCCTGGAGGCCTGGTCTACTGCGTTTTTTTATAGGTAAAATGGAGGCCAGATCGACTCTTGTATTTTAGCAGGTAAAATGGAGGCCAGATCAACTCCCGTTTTTTTTTCCTTTTCCAAGTGCTGAACGGAGTCCAGGTCTACTCCTATAGTTTTCAATAGGGACCCGGGGGGCCTGGTCTACTCCCGGTTTTTTTTAAAAGTTCAGAACGTAGCCCAGGTCTACTCTCATAGAGTCCAATGGGGACCCGGGAGGCCTGGTCTACTCCCGGTTGTTTTTTTGTTTTTTTTTAAAGAAGTTGAGATCGGAGGCCAGGTCTACTCCTATAGATTTCAAAGGGAAGCAGGAGGCCTGAACTAATCCCGTTTTTTTTTTTTTTAAAGAAGTTCAGATCAGAGCACAGTTCTACTCGCATAGAGTCCAATGGGGACCCGGGAGGCCTGGTCTACTTCCTTTTTTAAGAAAAAAGTTCAGAACGGAGCCCAGGTCTACTCCTATACAGACCAATGCGGACCCCGGAGGCCTTGTCTACTCCCGTTTTTTTTAAAAAAAGAAGTTGAGATCGGAGCCAAGGTCTACTCTCATAGAGTCCTATGGAAACCCGGGAGGCCTGGTCTACTCCCGTTTTTTTTTTTAAAAAGTTGAGATCGGAGCCCAGGTCTACTCTTATAGATTTTAATTTGGACCCGGGAGTCCTGGTCTACTCTCTTTTTTTTAAAAAAAGTTCAGATCGGAGCCCAGATCTATTCCTATTGATATCAATGGGAACCCGGGAGTCCTGGTCTCCCCCCCTTATTTTTTTTTTTTAAGAAGTTGAGATCGGAGCCCAGGTCTTCTGCCATAGAGTCCTATGGGGACCCGGGAGGCCTGGTCTCCTCCTTTTTAAAAAAAGGAGTTCAGAACGGAGCCCAAGTCTACTCCTATACAGACTATTGCGGACCCCGGAGACCTTGTCTACTCCCGTTTTTTTTTAAAAAAAGAAGTTGAGATCGGAGCCCAGGTCTACTCTCATAGAGTCCTATGGGGACCCGGGAAGCCTGGTCTACTCCCGTTGTTTTTTTTTTTAAGAAGTTGAGATCGGAGCCCAGATCTACTGCCATAGAATCCAATGGGGACCCTGGAGGCCTGGTCTACTGCGTTTTTTTATAGGTAAAATGGAGGCAAGATCGACTCTTGTATTTTAGCAGGTAAAATGGAGGCCAGATCAACTCCCGTTTTTTTTTCTTTTCCAAGTGCTGAACGGAGTCCAGGTCTACTCCTATAGATTTCAATAGGGACCCGGGGGGCCTGGTCTACTCCCAGTTTTTTTTAAAAGTTCAGATCGGAGCCCAGGTCTACTCTCATAGAGTCCAATGGGGACCCGGGAAGCCTGGTCTACTCCCGTTGTTTTTTTTTAAAGAAGTTGAGATCGGAGGCCAGGTCTACTCTTATAGATTTTAATGGGTAATCGGGAGTCCTGGTCTACTCTCTTTTTTGAAAAAAAGTTCAGATCGGAGCCCAGATCTATTCCTATTGATATCAAAGGGAACCCAGGAGTCCTGGTGTACTCCCGTTGTTTTTTTTTTTTTAGGAAGTTGAGATCGGAGCCCAGGTCTACTCTTATAGATTTTAATGGGGACCCGGGAGTCCTGTTGTATTCTCTTTTTTTTAAAAAATGTTCAGATCGGAGCCCAGATCTATTCCTATTGATATCAATGGGAACCCGGGAGTCCTGGTCTACTCCCGTTTTTTTTTTTTTTAAGAAGTTGAGATCGGAGCCCAGGTCTTCTGCCATAGAGTCCTATGGGGACCCGGGAGGCCTGGTCTACTCCCTTTTTAAAAAAAGGAGTTCAGAACAGAGCCCAAGTCTACTCCTATACAGACCATTGCGGACACCGGAGGCCTTGTCTACTCCCATTTTTTTTAAAAAAAGAAGTTGAGATCGGAGCCCAGGTCTACTGCCATAGAGTCCTATGGGGACCCGGGAGGCCTGGTCTACTCCCGTTGTTTTTTTTTTTAAGAAGTTGAGATCGGAGCCAAGATCTACTGCCATAGAGTCCAATGGGGACCCGGGAAGCCTGGTCTACTCCCGTTGTTTTTTTTTTTAAGAAGTTGAGATCGGAGCCCAGATCTACTGCCATAGAATCCAATGGGGACCCTGGAGGCCTGGTCTACTGCGTTTTTTTATAGGTAAAATGGAGGCAAGATCGACTCTTGTATTTTAGCAGGTAAAATGGAGGCCAGATCAACTCCCGTTTTTTTTTCTTTTCCAAGTGCTGAACGGAGTCCAGGTCTACTCCTATAGATTTCAATAGGGACCCGGGGGGCCTGGTCTACTCCCGGTTTTTTTTAAAAGTTCAGATCGGAGCCCAGGTCTACTCTCATAGAGTCCAATGGGGACCCGGGAAGCCTGGTCTACTCCCGTTGTTTTTTTTTAAAGAAGTTGAGATCGGAGGCCAGGTCTACTCTTATAGATTTTAATGGGTACCCGGGAGTCCTGGTCTACTCTCTTTTTTGAAAAAAAGTTCAGATCGGAGCCCAGATCTATTCCTATTGATATCAAAGGGAACCCAGGAATACTGGTGTACTCCCGTTGTTGTTTTTTTTTAGGAAGTTGAGATCGGAGCCCAGGTCTACTGCCATAGAGTCCTATGGGGACCCGGGAGGCCTGGTCTACTCCCGTTTTTTTTTTTTTTAAGAAGTTGAGATCGGAGCCCAGATCTACTGCCATAGAGTCCAATGGGGACCCAGGAGGCCTGGTCTACTGCGTTTTTTTATAGGTAAAATGGAGGCCAGATCGACTCTTGTATTTTAGCAGGTAAAATGGAGGCCAGATCAACTCCCGTTTTTTTTTTCTTTTCCAAGTGCTGAACGGAGTCCAGGTCTACTCCTATAGATTTCAATAGGGACCCGGGGGGCCTGGTCTACTCCCGGTTTTTTTTTTAAAGTTCAGAACGGAGCCCAGGTCTACTCTCATAGAGTCCAATGGGGACCCGGGAGGCCTGGTCTACTCCCGGTTGTTGTTTTTGTTTTTTTTTTTAAAGAAGTTGAGATCGGAGGCCAGGTCTACTCCTATAGATTTCAAAGGGAACCAGGAGGCCTGAACTAATCCCGTTTTTTTTTTTTTTTTAAAGTTCAGAACAGAGCCCAGGTCTACTCTCATAGAGTCCAATGGGGACCCGGGAGGCCTGGTCTACTCCTGGTTGTTTTTTTGTTTTTTAAAGAAGTTGAGATCGGAGGCAAGGTCTACTCCTATAGATTTCAAAGGGAACCAGGAGGCCTGAACTAATCCCGTTTTTTTTTTTTTTAAAGAAGTTCAGATCGGAGCACAGGTCTACTCGCATAGAGTCCAATGGCGACCCGGGAGGCATCGTCTACTCCCTTTTTTAAGAAAAAAGTTCAGAACGGAGCCCAGGTCTACTCCTATACAGACCAATGCTGACCCCGGAGGTCTTGTCTACTCCCGTTTTTTTTAAAAAAAGAAGTTGAGATCGGAGCCCAGGTCTACTCTCATAGAGTCCTATGGGGACCCGGGATGCCTGGTCTACTCCCGTTTTTTTTTTAAAAAAGTTGATATCGGAGCCCAGGTCTACTCTTATAGATTTTAATGGGGACCCGGGAGTCCTGTTGTATTCTCTTTTTTTAAAAAAAAGTTCAGATCGGAGCCCAGATCTATTCCTATTGATATCAATGGGAACCCGGGAGTCCTGGTCTACTCCCGTTGTTTTTTTTTTTAAGAAGTTGAGATCGGAGCCCAGGTCTTCTGCCATAGAGTCCTATGGGGACCCGGGAGGCCTGGTCTACTCCCTTTTTAAAAAAAGGAGTTCAGAACAGAGCCCAAGTCTACTCCTATACAGACCATTGCGGACACCGGAGGCCTTGTCTACTCCCGTTTTTTTTAAAAAAAGAAGTTGAGATCGGAGCCCAGTTCTACTGCCATAGAGTCCTATGGGGACCCGGGAGGCCTGGTCTACTCCCGTTGTTTTTTTTTTTAAGAAGTTGAGATCGGAGCCCAGATCTACTGCCATAGAGTCCAATGGGGACCCGGGAGGCCTGGTCTACTGCGTTTTTTTATAGGTAAAATGGAGGCCATATCGACTCTTGTATTTTAGCAGGTAAAATGGAGGCCAGATCAACTCCCGTTTTTTTTTTCTTTTCCAAGTGCTGAACGGAGTCCAGGTCTACTCCTATAGATTTCAATAGGGACCCGGGGGGCCTGGTCTACTCCCGGTTTTTTTTAAAAGTTCAGAACGGAGCCCAGATCTACTCTCATAGAGTCCAATGGGGACCCGGGAGGCCTGGTCTACTCCCGGTTGTTTTTTTGTTTTTTTTTAAAGAAGTTGAGATCGGAGGCCAGGTCTACTCCTATAGATTTCAAAGGGAACCAGGAGGCCTGAGCTAATCCCGTTTGTTTTGTTTTTTTTAAAGAAGTTCAGATTGGAGCACAGGTCTACTCGCATAGAGTCCAATGGGGACCCGGGAGTTTTGGTCTACTCTCTTTTTTTTTAAAAAAAGTTCAGATCGGAGCCCAGATCTATTCCTATTGATATCAATGGGAACCCGGGAGTCCTGGTCTACTCCCGTTGTTTTTTTTTTTAAGAAGTTGAGATCGGAGCCCAGATCTACTGCCATAGAATCCATTGGGGACCCGGGAGGCCTGGTCTACTGCGTTTTTATATAGGTAAAATGGAGGCCAGATCAACTCCCGTTTTTTTTTTCTTTTCCAAATGCTGAACGGAGTCCAGATCTACTCCTATAGATTTCAATAGGGACCCGGGGGGCCTGATCTACTCCCGGTTGTTTTTTTTGTTTTTGTTTTTTAAAGAAGTTGAGATCGGAGGCCGGGTCTACTCCTATAGATTTCAAAGGGAACCAGGAGGCCTGATCTAATCCCGTTTTTTTTTTTAAAGAAGTTCAGATCGGAGCACAGGTCTACTCGCATAGAGTCCAATGGGGACCCGGGAGGCCTGGTCTACTCCCTTTGTTTTTTAAAAAAAGTTCAGAACGGAGCCCAGGTCTACTCCTATACAGACGAATGCGGACCTGGGAAGCCTTGTCTACTCTCATTTTTTTTTCTTTTTAAGAACTTCAGATCGGAGCCCAGGTCAACTCCTAGAGAATCCAATGGGGACCCGGGGGGCCTGGTCTACTCCCGGTTGTTTTTTTTTTTTTTGTTTTTTAAAGAAAAAAGTTTTTTTTTTTTTTTTTTTTTTAAGAAAAAAGTTCAGAACGGAGCCCAGCTCTACTCCTATACAGACCAATGCGGACCCCGGAGGCCTTGTCTACTCCCGTTTTTTTTAAAAAAAGAATTTGAGATCGGAGCCCAGGTCTACTCTCATAGAGTCCTATGGGGACCCGGGAGGCCTGGTCTACTCCCGTTGTTTTTTTTTTTAAGAAGTTGAGATCGGAGCCAAGATCTACTGCCATAGAGTCCAATGGGGACCCGGGAGGCCTGGTCTACTGCGTTTTTTATAGGTAAAATGGAGGCCAGATCGACTCTTGTATTTTAGCAGGTAAAATGGAGGCCAGATCAACTCCCGTTTTTTTTTTCTTTTCCAAGTGCTGAACGGAGTCCAGGTCTACTAATAGATTTCAATAGGGACCCGGGGGGCCTGGTCTACTCCCGGTTTTTTTTAAAAATTCAGAACTGAGCCCAGGTCTACTCTCATAGAGTCCAATGGGGACCCGGGAGGCCTTGTCTACTCCCGTTTTTTTTAAAAAAAGAAGTTGAGATCGGAGCCCAGGTCTAGTCTTATAGATTTAAATGGGGACCCGGGAGTCCTGGTCTACTCTTATTTTTTTTAAAAAAGTTCAGATCGGAGCCCAGATCTATTCCTATTGATATCAATAGGAACCCGGGAGCCCAGGTCTACTCTCATAGAGTCCTATGGGGACCCGGGAGGCCTGGTCTACTCCCGTTTTTTTTTAAAAAAGAAGTTGGATCGGAGCCCAGGTCTACTCTTATAGATTTTAATGGGTACCCGGGAGTCCTGGTCTACTCTCTTTTTTTAAAAAAAGTTCAGATCGGAGCCCAGATCTATTCCTATTGATATCAAAGGGAACCCAGGAGTCCTGGTGTACTCCCGTTGTTTTTTTTTTTTAGGAAGTTGAGATCGGAGCCCAGGTCTACTGCCATAGAGTCCAATGGGGACCCGGGAGGCCTGGTCTACTCCCGTTGTTTTTTTTTTTAAGAAGTTGAGATCGGAGCCCAGATCTACTGCCATATAGTCCAATGGGGACCCGGGAGGCCTGGTCTACTGCGTTTTTTTATAGGTAAAATGGAGGCCAGATCGACTCTTGTATTTTAGCAGGTAAAATGGAGGCCAGATCAACTCCCGTTTTTTTTTTCTTTTCCAAGTGCTGAACGGAGTCCAGGTCTACTCCTATAGATTTCAATAGGGACCCGGGGGGCCTGGTCTACTCCCGGTTTTTTTTTTAAAGTTCAGAACGGAGCCCAGGTCTACTCTCATAGAGTCCAATGGGGACCCGGGAGGCCTGGCCTACTCCCGGTTGTTTTTTTGTTTTTTTTTAAAGAAGTTGAGATCGGAGGCCAGGTCTACTCCTATAGATTTCAAAGGGAACCAGGAGGCCTGAACTAATCCCGTTTGTTTTGTTTTTTTTAAAGAAGTTCAGATTGGAGCACAGGTCTACTCGCATAGAGTCCAATGGGGACCCGGGAGTTTTGGTCTACTCTCTTTTTTTTAAAAAAAAAGTTCAGATCGGAGCCCAGATCTATTCCTATTGATATCACTGGGAACCCGGGAGTCCTGGTCTACTCCCGTTGTTTTTTTTTTTAAGAAGTTGAGATCAGAGCCCAGATCTACTGCCATAGAATCCATTGGGGACCCGGGAGGCCTGTTCTACTGCGTTTTTATATAGGTAAAATGGAGGCCAGATCGACTCTTGTATTTTAGCAGGTAAAATGGAGGCCAGATCAACTCCCGTTTTTTTTTTTCTTTTCCAAATGCTGAACGGAGTCCAGATCTACTCCTATCGATTTCAATAGGGACCCGGGGGGCCTGATCTACTCCCGGTTGTTTTTTTTGTTTTTGTTTTTTAAAGAAGTTGAGATCGGAGGCCGGGTCTACTCCTATAGATTTCAAAGGGAACCAGGAGGCCTGATCTAATCCCGTTTTTTTTTTTAAAGAAGTTCAGATCGGAGCACAGGTCTACTCGCATAGAGTCCAATGGGGACCCGGGAGGCCTGGTCTACTCCCTTTGTTTTTTAAAAAAAGTTCAGAACGGAGCCCAGGTCTACTCCTATACAGACGAATGCGGACCTGGGAGGCCTTGTCTACTCTCATTTTTTTTTCTTTTTAAGAACTTCAGATCGGAGCCCAGGTCAACTCCTAGAGAATCCAATGGGGACCCGGGGGGCCTGGTCTACTCCCGGTTTTTTTTTTTTTTTTTTTTTAAAGAAAAAAGTTTTTTTTTTGTTTTTTTTTTAAGAAAAAAGTTCAGAACGGAGCCCAGCTCTACTCCTATACAGACCAATGCGGACCCCGGAGGCCTTGTCTACTCCCGTTTTTTTTAAAAAAGAATTTGAGATCGGAGCCCAGGTCTACTCTCATAGAGTCCTATGGGGACCCGGGAGGCCTGGTCTACTCCCGTTGTTTTTTTTTTTAAGAAGTTGAGATCGGAGCCAAGATCTACTGCCATAGAGTCCAATGGGGACCCGGGAGGCCTGGTCTACTGCGTTTTTTATAGGTAAAATGGAGGCCAGATCGACTCTTGTATTTTAGCAGGTAAAATGGAGGCCAGATCAACTCCCGTTTTTTTTTTCTTTTCCAAGTGCTGAATGGAGTCCAGGTCTACTAATAGATTTCAATAGGGACCCGGGGGGCCTGGTCTACTCCCGGTTTTTTTTAAAAGTTCAGAACGGAGCCCAGGTCTACTCTCATAGAGTCCAATGGGGACCCGGGAGGCCTGGTCTACTCCCGTTTTTTTTAAAAAAAGAAGTTGAGATCGGAGCCCTGGTCTAGTCTTATAGATTTTAATGGGGACCCGGGAGTCCTGGTCTACTCTCTTTTTTTTAAAAAAAGTTCAGATCGGAGCCCAGATCTATTCCTATTGATATCAATTGGAACCCGGGAGCCCAGGTCTACTCTCATAGAGTCCTATGGGGACCCGGGAGGCCTGGTCTACTCCCGTTTTTTTTTAAAAAAGAAGTTGGATCGGAGCCCAGGTCTACTCTTATAGATTTTAATGGGTACCCGGGAGTCCTGGTCTACTCTCTTTTTTTTAAAAAAGTTCAGATCGGAGCCCAGATCTATTCCTATTGATATCAAAGGGAACCCAGGAGTCCTGGTGTACTCCCGTTGTTTTTTTTTTTTAGGAAGTTGAGATCGGAGCCCAGGTCTACTGCCATAGAGTCCAATGGGGACCCGGGAGGCCTGGTCTACTCCCGTTGTTTTTTTTTTTAAGAAGTTGAGATCGGAGCCCAGATCTACTGCCATAGAGTCCAATGGGGACCCGGGAGGCCTGGTCTACTGCGTTTTTTTATAGGTAAAATGGAGGCCAGATCGACTCTTGTATTTTAGCAGGTAAAATGGAGGCCAGATCAACTCCCGTTTTTTTTTTCTTTTCCAAGTGCTGAACGGAGTCCAGGTCTACTCCTATAGATTTCAATAGGGACCCGGGGGGCCTGGTCTACTCCCGGTTTTTTTTTTAAAGTTCAGAACGGAGCCCAGGTCTACTCTCATAGAGTCCAATGGGGACCCGGGAGGCCTGGTCTACTCCCGGTTGTTATTGTTTTTTTTTTTTTTTAAAGAAGTTGAGATCGGAGGCCAGGTCTACTCCTATAGATTTCAAAGGGAACCAGGATGCCTGAACTAATCCCGTTTTTTTTTTTTTTAAAGAAGTTCAGATCGGAGCACAGGTCTACTCGCATAGAGTCCAATGGCGACCCGGGAGGCATCGTCTACTCCCTTTTTTAAGAAAAAAGTTCAGAACGGAGCCCAGGTCTACTCCTATACAGACCAATGCGGACCACGGAGGTCTTGTCTACTCCCGTTTTTTTTAAAAAAAAGAAGTTGAGATCGGAGCCCAGGTCTACTCTCATAGAGTCCTATGGGGACCCGGGATGCCTGGTCTACTCCCGTTTTTTTTTTTAAAAAGTTGATATCGGAGCCCAGGTCTACTCTTATAGATTTTAATGGGGACCCGGGAGTCCTGTTCTATTCTCTTTTTTTAAAAAAAAGTTCAGATCGGAGCCCAGATCTATTCCTATTGATATCAATGGGAACCCGGGAGTCCTGGTCTACTCCCGTTGTTTTTTTTTTTAAGAAGTTGAGATCGGAGCCCAGGTCTTCTGCCATAGAGTCCTATGGGGACCCGGGAGGCCTGGTCTACTCCCTTTTTAAAAAAAGGAGTTCAGAACGGAGCCCAAGTCTACTCCTATACAGACCATTGCGGACACCGGAGGCCTTGTCTACTCCCGTTTTTTTTAAAAAAAGAATTTGAGATCGGAGCCCAGGTCTACTGCCATAGAGTCCTAAGGGGACCCGGGAGGCCTGGTCTACTCCCGTTGTTTTTTTTTTTAAGAAGTTGAGATCGGAGCCCAGATCTACTGCCATAGAGTCCAATGGGGACCCGGGAGGCCTGGTCTACTGCGTTTTTTTATAGGTAAAATGGAGGCCATATCGACTCTTGTATTTTAGCAGGTAAAATGGAGGCCAGATCAACTCCCATTTTTTTTTTCTTTTCCAAGTGCTGAACGGAGTCAAGGTCTACTCCTATAGATTTCAATAGGGACCCGGGGGGCCTGGTCTACTCCCGGTTTTTTTTAAAAGTTCAGAACGGAGCCCAGGTCTACTCTCATAGAGTCCAATGGGGACCCGGGAGGCCTGGTCTACTCCCTTTGTTTTTTAAAAAAAGTTCAGAACGGAGCCCAGGTCTACTCCTATACAGACGAATGCGGACCTGGGAGGCCTTGTCTACTCTCATTTTTTTTTCTTTTTAAGAACTTCAGATCGGAGCCCAGGTCAACTCCTAGAGAATCCAATGGGCACCCGGGGGGCCTGGTCTACTCCCGGTTGTTGTTTTTTTTTTTTTTTTTAAAGAAAAAAGTTTTTTTTTTGTTTTTTTTTTAAGAAAAAAGTTCAGAACGGAGCCCAGCTCTACTCCTATACAGACCAATGCGGACCCCGGAGGCCTTGTCTACTCCCGTTTTTTTTTAAAAAAGAATTTGAGATCGGAATCCAGGTCTACTCTCATAGAGTCCTAAGGGGACCCGGGAGGCCTGGTCTACTCCCGTTGTTGTTTTTTTTAAGAAGTTGAGATCGGAGCCAAGATCTACTGCCATAGAGTCCAATGGGGACCCGGGAGGCCTGGTCTACTGCGTTTTTTATAGGTAAAATGGAGGCCAGATCGACTCTTGTATTTTAGCAGGTAAAATGGAGGCCAGATCAACTCCCGTTTTTTTTTTCTTTTCCAAGTGCTGAACGGAGTCCAGGTCTACTAATAGATTTCAATAGGGACCCGGGGGGCCTGGTCTACTCCCGGTTTTTTTTAAAAGTTCAGAACGGAGCCCAGGTCTACTCTCATAGAGTCCAATGGGGACCCGGGAGGCCTTGTCTACTCCCGTTTTTTTAAAAAAAAGAAGTTGAGATCGGAGCCCAGGTCTAGTCTTATACATTTTAATGGGGACCCGGGAGTCCTGGTCTACTCTCTTTTTTTAAAAAAAAGTTCAGATCGGAGCCCAGATCTATTCCTATTGATATCAATAGGAACCCGGGAGCCCAGGTCTACTCTCATAGAGTCCTATGGGGACCCGCGAGGCCTGGTCTACTCCCGTTTTTTTTTAAAAAAGAAGTTGGATCGGAGCCCAGGTCTACTCTTATAGATTTTAATGGGTACCCGGGAGTCCTGGTCTACTCTCTTTTTTTAAAAAAAGTTCAGATCGGAGCCCAGATCTATTCCTATTGATATCAAAGGGAACCCAGGAGTCCTGGTGTACTCCCGTTGTTTTTTTTTTTTAGGAAGTTGAGATCGGAGCCCAGGTCTACTGCCATAGAGTCCAATGGGGACCCGGGAGGCCTGGTCTACTCCCGTTGTTTTTTTTTTTAAGAAGTTGAGATCGGAGCCCAGATCTACTGCCATAGAGTCCAATGGGGACCCGGGAGGCCTGGTCTACTGCGTTTTTTTATAGGTAAAATGGAGGCCAGATCGACTCTTGTATTTTAGCAGGTAAAATGGAGGCCAGATGAACTCCCGTTTTTTTTTTCTTTTCCAAGTGCTGAACGGAGTCCAGGTCTACTCCTATAGATTTCAATAGGGACCCGGGGGGCCTGGTCTACTCCCGGTTTTTTTAAAAAGTTCAGAACGGAGGCCAGGTCTACTCTCATAGAGTCAAATGGGGACCCGGGAGGCCTGGTCTACTCCCTTTTTTTTTTTTTAAAGTTGAGATCGGAGCCCAGGTCTACTCTTATAGATTTTAATGGGGACCCGGGAAACCTGGTCTACTCTCTTTTTTTAAAAAAAAGTTCAGATCCGGAGCCCAGATCTATTCCTATTGATATCAATGGGAACCCGGGAGTCCTGGTCTACTCCCGTTGTTTTTTTTTTTAAGAAGTTAAGATCGGAGGCCAGGTCTTCTGCCATAGAGTCCTATGGGGACCCGGGAGGCCTGGTCTACTCCCTTTTTAAAAACAGGATTTCAGAACGGAGCCCAAGTCTACTCCTATACAGACCATTGCGGACCCAAGAGGCCTTGTCTACTCCCGTTTTTTTTAAAAAAAGAAGTTGAGATCGGAGCCCAGGTCTACTCTCATAGAGTCCTATGGGGACCCGGGAGGCCTGGTCTACTCCCGTTGTTTTTTTTTTTAAGAAGTTGAGATCGGAGCCCAGATCTACTGCCATAGAGTCCAATGGGGACCCGGGAGGCCTGGTCTACTGCGTTTTTTTATAGGTAAAATGGAGGCCAGATCGACTCTTGTATTTTAGCAGGTAAAATGGAGGCCAGATCAACTCCCGTTTTTTTTTTCTTTTCCAAGAGCTGAACGGAGTCCAGGTCTACTCCTATAGATTTCAATAAGGACCCGGGGGGCCTGGTCTACTCCCGGTTTTTTTTAAAAGTTCAGAACGGAGCCCAGGTCTACTCTCATAGAGTCCAATGGGGACCCGGGAGGCCTGGTCTACTCCCGGTTGTTTTTTTTTTTTTTTTTTAAAAGAAGTTGAGATCGGAGGCCAGGTCTACTCCTATAGATTTCAAAGGGAACCAGGAGGCCTGAACTAATCCCGTTTTTTTTTTTTTAAAGGAGTTCAGATCGGAGCACAGGTCTACTCGCAAAGAGTCCAATGGGGATCCGGTGGCCTGGTCTACTCCCTTTTTCAAGAAAAAAGTTCAGAACGGAGCCCAGGTCTACTCCTATACAGACCAATGCGGACCCTGGAGGCCTTGTCTACTCCCGTTTTTTTTTAAAAAAGAAGTTGAGATCGGAGCCCAGATCTACTCTCATAGAGTCCTATGGGGACCCGGGAGGCCTGGTCTACTCCCGTTTTTTTTTTTTTAAATGTTGAGATCGGAGCCCAGGTCTACTCTTATAGATTTTAATGGGGACCCGGGAGGCCTGGTCTACTCCCGGTTTTTTGTTTGTTTTTTTTTAAAGAAGTTGAGATCGGAGGCCAGGTCTACTCCTATAGATTTCAAAGGAAACCAGGAGGCCTGAACTAATCCCGTTTTTTTTTTTTTTTAAAAAAGTTCAGATCGGAGCACAGGTCTACTCGCATAGAGTCCAATGGGGAGCCGGGAGTTTTGGTCTACTCTCTTTCTTTAAAAAAAAGTTCAGATCGGAGCCCAGAACTATTCCTATTGATATCAAAGGGAACCCGGGAGTCCTGGTGTACTCCCGTTGTTGTTTTTTTTAAGAAGTTGAGATCGGAGCCCAGATCTACTGCCATAGAGTCCAATGGGGACTCGGGAGGCCTTGTCCACTGCGTTTTTTTATAGGTAAAATGGAGGCCAGATCGACTCTTGTATTTTAGCAGGTAAAATGGAGGCCAGATCAACTCCCGTATTTTTTTTTCTTTTCCAAGTGCTGAACGGAGTCCAGGTCTACTCCTATAGATTTCAATAGGGACCCGGGGGGCCTGGTCTACTCCCGTTTTTTTTAAAAAAAGAAGTTGAGATTGGAGCCCAGGTCTACTCTTATAGATTTTAATGGGTACCCGGGAGTCCTGGTCTACTCTCTTTTTTTTAAAAAAAGTTCAGATCGGAGCCCAGATCTATTCCTATTGATATCAAAGGGAACCCGGGAGTCCTGGTCTACTCCCGTTTTGTTTTTTTTTAAGAAGTTGAGATCGGAGCCCAGGTCTACTGCCATAGAGTCCTATGGGGACCCGGGAGGCCTGGTCTACTCCCGTTGTTTGTTTTTTTTAAGAAGTTGAGATCGGAACCCAGATCTACTGCCATAGAGTCCAATGGGGACTCGGGAGGCCTGGTCTACTGCGTTTTTTTATAGGTAAAATGGAGGCCAGATCGACTCTTGTATTTTAGCAGGTAAAATGGAGGCCAGATCAACTCCCGTTTTTTTTTTTCTTTTCCAAGTGCTGAACGGAGTCAAGGTCTACTCCTATAGATTTCAATAGGGACCCGGGGGGCCTGGTCTATTCCCGTTTTTTTTTAAAAAAAGAAGTTGAGATCGGAGCCCAGGTCTACTCTTATAGATTTTAATGGGTACCCGGGAGTCCTGGTCTACTCTCTTTTTTTTAAAAAAAGTTCAGATCGGAGCCCAGATCTATTCCTATTGATATCAAAGGGAACCCGGGAGTCCTGGTCTACTCCCGTTGTTTTTTTTTTTTAAGAAGTTGAGATCGGAGCCCAGGTCTACTGCCATAGAGTCCTATGGGGACCCGGGAGGCCTGGTCTACTCCCGTTTTTTTTTTTTTTTAAGAAGTTGAGATCGGAGCCCAGATCTACTGCCATAGAGTCCAATGGGGACCCGGGAGGCCTGGTCTACTGCGTTTTTTTATAGGTAAAATGGAGGCCAGATCGACTCTTGTATTTTAGCAGGTAAAATGGAGGCCAGATCATCTCCCGTTTTTCTTTTCTTTTCCAAGTGCTGAACGGAGTCCAGGTCTACTCCTATAGATTTCAATAGGGACCCGGGGGGCCTTGTCTACTCCCGTTTTTTTTAAAAAAAGAAGTTGAGATCGGAGCCCAGATCTACTCTCATAGAGTCCTATGGGGACCCGGGAGGCCTGGTCTACTCCCTTTTTTTTTTTAAAAAAAGTTGAGGTCGGTGCCCAGGTCTACTCTTATAGATTTTAATGGGGACCCGGGAGTCTTGGTCTACTCCCGTTGTTTTTTTTTTTAAAGAAGTTGAGATCAGAGCCCAGGTCCACTGCCATAGAGTCCTATGGGGACCCGGGAGGCCTGGTCTACTCCCGGTTGTTTTTTTGTTTTTTTTTTAAAGAAGTTGAGATCGGAGGCCAGGTCTACTCCTATAGATTTCAAAGGGAACCAGGAGGCCTGAACTAATCCCGTTTTTTAAAAAAAAAAAGAAAAAAAAAAAGTTCAGATCGGAGCACAGGTCTACTCGCATAGAGTCCAATGGGGAATCGGGAGTTTTGGTCTACTCTATTTCTTTAAAAAAAGTTCAGATCGGAACCCAGATCTATTCCTATTGATATCAAAGGGAACCCGGTAGTCCTGGTGTACTCCCGTTGTTTTTTTTTTTTAAGAAGTTGAGATCGGAGCCCAGGTCTACTGCCATAGAGTCCTATGGGGACCCGGGAGGCCTGGTCTACTCCCGTTGTTTGTTTTTTTTAAGAAGTTGAGATCGGAACCCAGATCTACTGCCATAGAGTCCAATGGGGACTCGGGAGGCCTGGTCTACTGCGTTTTTTTATAGGTAAAATGGAGGCCAGATCGACTCTTGTATTTTAGCAGGTAAAATGGAGGCCAGATCAACTCCCATTTTTTTTTTCTTTTCCAAGTGCTGAATGGAGTCCAGGTCTACTCCTATAGATTTCAATAGGGACCCGGGGGGCCTTGTCTACTCCCATTTTTTTTAAAAAAAGAAGTTGAGATCGGAGCCCAGATCTACTCTCATAGAGTCCTATGGGGACCCGGGAGGCCTGGTCTACTCCCTTTTTTTTTTTAAAAAAAAGTTGAGGTCGGTGCCCAGGTCTACTCTTATAGATTTTAATGGGGACCCGGGAGTCTTGGTCTACTCCCGTTGTTTTTTTTTTAAAAGAAGTTGAGATCAGAGCCCAGGTCTACTGCCATAGAGTCCTATGGGGACCCGGGAGGCCTGGTCTACTCCCGGTTGTTTTTTTGTTTTTTTTTAAAGAAGTTGAGATCGGAGGCCAGGTCTACTCCTATAGATTTCAAAGGGAACCAGGAGGCCTGAGCTAATCCCGTTTGTTTTGTTTTTTTTAAAGAAGTTCAGATTGGAGCACAGGTCTACTCGCATAGAGTCCAATGGGGACCCGGGAGTTTTGGTCTACTCTCTTTTTTTTAAAAAAAAGTTCAGATCGGAGCCCAGATCTATTCCTATTGATATCAATGGGAACCCGGGAGTCCTGGTCTACTCCCGTTGTTTTTTTTTTTAAGAAGTTGAGATCGGAGCCCAGATCTACTGCCATAGAATCCATTGGGGACCCGGGAGGCCTGGTCTACTGCGTTTTTATATAGGTAAAATGGAGGCCAGATCGACTCTTGTATTTTAGCAGGTAAAATGGAGGCCAGATCAACTCCCGTTTTTTTTTTCTTTTCCAAGTGCTGAACGGAGTCCAGGTCTACTCCTATAGATTTCAAAAGGGACCCGGGGGGCCTGGTCTACTCCCGTTTTTTTTAAAAAAAGAAGTTGAGATAGGAGCCCAGGTCTACTCTTATAGATTTTAATGGGTACCCGGGAGTCCTGGTCTACTCTCTTTTTTTTAAAAAAAGTTCAGATCGGAGCCCAGATCTATTCCTATTGATATCAAAGGGAACCCGGGAGTCCTGGTCTACTCCCGTTGTTTTTTTTTTTTAAGAAGTTGAGATCGGAGCCCAGGTCTACTGCCAATGAGTCCTATGGGGACCCGGGAGGCCTGGTCTACTCCCGTTTTTTGTTTTTTTTAAGAAGTTTAGATCGGAACCCAGATCTACTGCCATAGAGTCCAATGGGGACTCGGGAGGCCTGGTCTACTGCGTTTTTTTATAGGTAAAATGGAGGCCAGATCGACTCTTGTATTTTAGCAGGTAAAATGGAGGCCAGATCAACTCCCGTTTTTTTTTTCTTTTCCAAGTGCTGAACGGAGTCAAGGTCTACTCCTATAGATTTCAATAGGGACCCGGGGGGGCTGGTCTATTCCCGTTTTTTTAAAAAAAAGAAGTTGAGATCGGAACCCAGATCTACTGCCATAGAGTCCAATGGGGACCCGGGAGGCCTGGTCTACTGCGTTTTTTTATAGGTAAAATGGAGGCCAGATCGACTCTTGTATTTTAGCAGGTAAAATGGAGGCCAGATCAACTCCCGTTTTTTTTTTTCTTTTCCAAGTGCTGAACGGAGTCAAGGTCTACTCCTATAGATTTCAATAGGGACCCGGGGGGCCTGGTCTATTCCCATTTTTTTTAAAAAAAGAAGTTGAGATCGGAGCCCAGGTCTACTCTTATAGATTTTAATGGGTACCCGGGAGTCCTGGTCTACTCTCTTTTTTTTAAAAAAAAGTTCAGATCGGAGCCCAGATCTATTCCTATTGATATCAAAGGGAACCCGGGAGTCCTGGTCTACTCCCGTTGTTTTTTTTTTTTAAGAAGTTGAGATCGGAGCCCAGGTCTACTGCCATAGAGTCCTATGGGGACCCGGGAGGCCTGGTCTACTCCCGTTTTTTTTTTTTTTAAGAAGTTGAGATCGGAGCCCAGATCTACTGCCATAGAGTCCAATGGGGACCCGGGAGGCCTGGTCTACTGCGTTTTTTTATAGGTAAAATGGAGGCCAGATCGACTCTTGTATTTTAGCAGGTAAAATGGAGGCCAGATCAACTCCCGTTTTTCTTTTCTTTTCCAAGTGCTGAACGGAGTCCAGGTCTACTCCTATAGATTTCAATAGGGACCCGGGGGGCCTTGTCTACTCCCGTTTTTTTTAAAAAAAGAAGTTGAGATCGGAGCCCAGATCTACTCTCATAGAGTCCTATGGGGACCCGGGAGGCCTGGTCTACTCCCTTTTTTTTTTTTAAAAAAAGTTGAGGTCGGTGCCCAGGTCTACTCTTATAGATTTTAATGGGGACCCGGGAGTCTTGGTCTACTCCCGTTGTTTTTTTTTTTAAAGAAGTTGAGATCAGAGCCCAGGTCTACTGCCATAGAGTCCTATGGGGACCCGGGAGGCCTGGTCTACTCCCGGTTGTTTTTTTGTTTTTTTTTAAAGAAGTTGAGATCGGAGGCCAGGTCTACTCCTATAGATTTCAAAGGGAACCAGGAGGCCTGAGCTAATCCCGTTTGTTTTGTTTTTTTTAAAGAAGTTCAGATTGGAGCACAGGTCTACTCGCATAGAGTCCAATGGGGACCCGGGAGTTTTGGTCTACTCTCTTTTTTTAAAAAAAAAGTTCACATCGGAGCCCAGATCTATTCCTATTGATATCAATGGGAACCCGGGAGTCCTGGTCTACTCCCGTTGTTTTTTTTTTAAGAAGTTGAGATCGGAGCCCAGATCTACTGCCATAGAATCCATTGGGGACCCGGGAGGCCTGGTCTACTGCGTTTTTATATAGGTAAAATGGAGGCCAGATCGACTCTTGTATTTTAGCAGGTAAAATTGAGGCCAGATCAACTCCCGTTTTTTTTTTCTTTTCCAAGTGCTGAACGGAGTCCAGGTCTACTCCTATAGATTTCAAAAGGGACCCGGGGGGCCTGGTCTACTCCCGTTTTTTTTAAAAAAAGAAGTTGAGATCGGAGCCCAGGTCGACTCTTATAGGTTTTAATGGGTACCCGGGAGTCCTGGTCTACTCTCTTTTTTTTAAAAAAAGTTCAGATCGGAGCCCAGATCTATTCCTATTGATATCAAAGGGAACCCGGGAGTCCTGGTCTACTCCCGTTGTTTTTTTTTTTTAAGAAGTTGAGATCGGAGCCCAGGTCTACTGCCATAGAGTCCTATGGGGACCCGGGAGGCCTGGTCTACTCCCGTTGTTTGTTTTTTTTAAGAAGTTGAGATCGGAACCCAGATCTACTGCCATAGAGTCCAATGGGGACTCGGGAGGCCTGGTCTACTGCGTTTTTTTATAGGTAAAATGGAGGCCAGATCGACTCTTGTATTTTAGCAGGTAAAATGGAGGCCAGATCAACTCCCGTTTTTTTTTTTTCTTTTCCAAGTGCTGAACGGAGTCAAGGTCTACTCCTATAGATTTCAATAGGGACCCGGGGGGGCTGGTCTATTCCCGTTTTTTTTAAAAAAAGAAGTTGAGATCGGAACCCAGATCTACTGCCATAGAGTCCAATGGGGACCCGGGAGGCCTGGTCTACTGCGTTTTTTTATAGGTAAAATGGAGGCCAGATCGACTCTTGTATTTTAGCCGGTAAAATGGAGGCCAGATCAACTCCCGTTTTTTTTTTCTTTTCCAAGTGCTGAACGGAGTCCAGGTCTACTCCTATAGATTTCAATAGGGACCCGGGGGGCCTGGTCTATTCCCGTTTTTTTTAAAAAAAGAAGTTGAGATCGGAGCCCAGGTCTACTCTTATAGATTTTAATGGGTACCCGGGAGTCCTGGTCTACTCTCTTTTTTTAAAAAAAAGTTCAGATCGGAGCCCAGATCTATTCCTATTGATATCAAAGGGAACCCGGGAGTCCTGGTCTACTCCCGTTGTTTTTTTTTTTTAAGAAGTTGAGATCGGAGCCCAGGTCTACTGCCATAGAGTCCTATGGGGACCCGGGAGGCCTGGTCTACTCCCGTTTTTTTTTTTTTAAGAAGTTGAGATCGGAGCCCAGATCTACTGCCATAGAGTCCAATGGGGACCCGGGAGGCCTGGTCTACTGCGTTTTTTTATAGGTAAAATGGAGGCCAGATCGACTCTTGTATTTTAGCAGGTAAAATGGAGGCCAGATCAACTCCCGTTTTTCTTTTCTTTTCCAAGTGCTGAACGGAGTCCAGGTCTACTCCTATAGATTTCAATAGGGACCCGGGGGGCCTTGTCTACTCCCGTTTTTTTTAAAAAAAGAAGTTGAGATCGGAGCCCAGATCTACTCTCATAGAGTCCTATGGGGACCCGGGAGGCCTGGTCTACTCCCTTTTTTTTTTTTTAAAAAAGTTGAGGTCGGTGCCCAGGTCTACTCTTATAGATTTTAATGGGGACCCGGGAGTCTTGGTCTACTCCCGTTGTTTTTTTTTTTAAAGAAGTTGAGATCAGAGCCCAGGTCTACTGCCATAGAGTCCTATGGGGACCCGGGAGGCCTGGTCTACTCCCGGTTGTTTTTTTGTTTTTTTTTAAAGAAGTTGAGATCGGAGGCCAGGTCTACTCCTATAGATTTCAAAGGGAACCAGGAGGCCTGAACTAATCCCGTTTAAAAAAAAAAAAAAAAAAAAAAAAAGTTCAGATCGGAGCACAGGTCTACTCGCATAGAGTCCAATGGGGAATCGGGAGTTTTGGTCTACTCTATTTCTTTAAAAAAAGTTCAGATCGGAACCCAGATCTATTCCTATTGATATCAAAGGGAACCCGGTAGTCCTGGTGTACTCCCGTTGTTTTTTTTTTTTAAGAAGTTGAGATCGGAGCCCAGGTCTACTGCCATAGAGTCCTATGGGGACCCGGGAGGCCTGGTCTACTCCCGTTGTTTGTTTTTTTTAAGAAGTTGAGATCGGAACCCAGATCTACTGCCATAGAGTCCAATCGGGACTCGGGAGGCCTGGTCTACTGCGTTTTTTTATAGGTAAAATGGAGGCCAGATCGACTCTTGTATTTTAGCAGGTAAAATGGAGGCCAGATCAACTCCCGTTTTTTTTTTTCTTTTCCAAGTGCTGAACGGAGTCAAGGTCTACTCCTATAGATTTCAATAGGGACCCGGGGGGCCTGGTCTATTCCCGTTTTTTTTTAAAAAAGAAGTTGAGATCGGAGCCCAGGTCTACTCTTATAGATTTTAATGGGTACCCGGGAGTCCTGGTCTACTCTCTTTTTTTAAAATAAAGTTCAGATCGGAGCCCAGATCTATTCCTATTGATATCAAAGGGATCCCGGGAGTCCTGGTCTACTCCCGTTGTTTTTTTTTTTTAAGAAGTTGAGATCGGAGCCCAGGTCTACTGCCATAGAGTCCTATGGGGACCCGGGAGGCCTGGTCTACTCCCGTTTTTTTTTTTTAAGAAGTTGAGATCGGAGCCCAGGTCTACTGCCATAGAGTCCTATGGGGACCCGGGAGGCCTGGTCTACTCCCGTTGTTTGTTTGTTTTAAGAAGTTGAGATCGGAGCCCAGATCTACTGCCATAGAGTCCAATGGAGACTCGGGAGGCCTGGTCTACTCCAGTTGTTTTTTTTTTTTAAGAAGTTGAGATCGGAGCCCAGATCTACTGCCATAGAGTCCAATGGGGACCCGGGAGGCCTGGTCTACTGCATTTTTTTATAGGTAAAATGGAGGCCAGATCGACTCTTGTATTTTAGCAGGTAAAATAGAGGCCAGATCAACTCCCGTTTTTTTTTTCTTTTCCAAGTGCTGAGCGGAGTCCTGGTCTACTCCTATAGATTTCAATAGGGACCAGGGGGGCCTGGTCTACTCCCGTTTTTTTTAAAAAAAGAAGTTGAGATCGGAGCCCAGGTCTACTCTTATAGGTTTTAATGGGTACCCGGGAGTCCTGGTCTACTCTCTTTTTTTAAAAAAAAGTTCAGATCGGAGCCCAGATCTATTCCTATTGATATCAAAGGGAACCCGGGAGTCCTGGTCTACTTTCATTTTTTTTTTTTTTAAGAAGCTGAGATTGGAGCCCAGGTCTACTGCCATAGAGTCCTATGGGCACCCGGGAGCCCTGTTCTACTCCCGTTGTTTTTTTTTTTAAGAAGTTGAGATCGGACCCCAGATCTACTGCCATGGAGTCCAATGGGGACCCGGGAGGCCTGGTCTACTGCGTTTTTTTATAGGTAAAATGGAGGCCAGATCGACTCTTGTATTTTAGCAGGTAAAATGGAGGCCAGATCAACTCCCGTTTTTCTTTTCTTTTCCAAGTGCTGAACGGAGTCCAGGTCTACTCCTATAGATTTCAATAGGGACCCGGGGGGCCTTGTCTACTCCCGTTTTTTTTAAAAAAAGAAGTTGAGATCGGAGCCCAGATCTACTCTCATAGAGTCCTATGGGGACCCGGGAGGCCTGGTCTACTCCCTTTTTTTTTTTTTAAAAAAGTTGAGGTCGGTGCCCAGGTCTACTCTTATAGATTTTAATGGGGACCCGGGAGTCTTGGTCTACTCCCGTTGTTTTTTTTTTTAAAGAAGTTGAGATCAGAGCCCAGGTCTACTGCCATAGAGTCCTATGGGGACCCGGGAGGCCTGGTCTACTCCCGGTTGTTTTTTTGTTTTTTTTTAAAGAAGTTGAGATCGGAGGCCAGGTCTACTCCTATAGATTTCAAAGGGAACCAGGAGGCCTGAGCTAATCCCGTTTGTTTTGTTTTTTTTAAAGAAGTTCAGATTGGAGCACAGGTCTACTCGCATAGAGTCCAATGGGGACCCGGGAGTTTTGGTCTACTCTCTTTTTTTTAAAAAAAAGTTCACATCGGAGCCCAGATCTATTCCTATTGATATCAATGGGAACCCGGGAGTCCTGGTCTACTCCCGTTGTTTTTTTTTTTAAGAAGTTGAGATCGGAGCCCAGATCTACTGCCATAGAATCCATTGGGGACCCGGGAGGCCTGGTCTACTGCGTTTTTATATAGGTAAAATGGAGGCCAGATCGACTCTTGTATTTTAGCAGGTAAAATTGAGGCCAGATCAACTCCCGTTTTTTTTTTTCTTTTCCAAGTGCTGAACGGAGTCCAGGTCTACTCCTATAGATTTCAAAAGGGACCCGGGGGGCCTGGTCTACTCCCGTTTTTTTTAAAAAAAGAAGTTGAGATCGGAGCCCAGGTCGACTCTTATAGGTTTTAATGGGTACCCGGGAGTCCTGGTCTACTCTCTTTTTTTTAAAAAAAGTTCAGATCGGAGCCCAGATCTATTCCTATTGATATCAAAGGGAACCCGGGAGTCCTGGTCTACTCCCGTTGTTTTTTTTTTTTAAGAAGTTGAGATCGGAGCCCAGGTCTACTGCCATAGAGTCCTATGGGGACCCGGGAGGCCTGGTCTACTCCCGTTGTTTGTTTTTTTTAAGAAGTTGAGATCGGAACCCAGATCTACTGCCATAGAGTCCAATGGGGACTCGGGAGGCCTGGTCTACTGCGTTTTTTTATAGGTAAAATGGAGGCCAGATCGACTCTTGTATTTTAGCAGGTAAAATGGAGGCCAGATCAACTCCCGTTTTTTTTTTTTCTTTTCCAAGTGCTGAACGGAGTCAAGGTCTACTCCTATAGATTTCAATAGGGACCCGGGGGGGCTGGTCTATTCCCGTTTTTTTTAAAAAAAGAAGTTGAGATCGGAACCCAGATCTACTGCCATAGAGTCCAATGGGGACCCGGGAGGCCTGGTCTACTGCGTTTTTTTATAGGTAAAATGGAGGCCAGATCGACTCTTGTATTTTAGCCGGTAAAATGGAGGCCAGATCAACTCCCGTTTTTTTTTTCTTTTCCAAGTGCTGAACGGAGTCCAGGTCTACTCCTATAGATTTCAATAGGGACCCGGGGGGCCTGGTCTATTCCCGTTTTTTTTAAAAAAAGAAGTTGAGATCGGAGCCCAGGTCTACTCTTATAGATTTTAATGGGTACCCGGGAGTCCTGGTCTACTCTCTTTTTTTTAAAAAAAGTTCAGATCGGAGCCCAGATCTATTCCTATTGATATCAAAGGGAACCCGGGAGTCCTGGTCTACTCCCGTTGTTTTTTTTTTTTAAGAAGTTGAGATCGGAGCCCAGGTCTACTGCCATAGAGTCCTATGGGGACCCGGGAGGCCTGGTCTACTCCCGTTTTTTTTTTTTTAAGAAGTTGAGATCGGAGCCCAGATCTACTGCCATAGAGTCCAATGGGGACCCGGGAGGCCTGGTCTACTGCGTTTTTTTATAGGTAAAATGGAGGCCAGATCGACTCTTGTATTTTAGCAGGTAAAATGGAGGCCAGATCAACTCCCGTTTTTCTTTTCTTTTCCAAGTGCTGAACGGAGTCCAGGTCTACTCCTATAGATTTCAATAGGGACCCGGGGGGCCTTGTCTACTCCCGTTTTTTTTAAAAAAAGAAGTTGAGATCGGAGCCCAGATCTACTCTCATAGAGTCCTATGGGGACCCGGGAGGCCTGGTCTACTCCCTTTTTTTTTTTTAAAAAAAGTTGAGGTCGGTGCCCAGGTCTACTCTTATAGATTTTAATGGGGACCCGGGAGTCTTGGTCTACTCCCGTTGTTTTTTTTTTTAAAGAAGTTGAGATCAGAGCCCAGGTCTACTGCCATAGAGTCCTATGGGGACCCGGGAGGCCTGGTCTACTCCCGGTTGTTTTTTTGTTTTTTTTTAAAGAAGTTGAGATCGGAGGCCAGGTCTACTCCTATAGATTTCAAAGGGAACCAGGAGGCCTGAACTAATCCCGTTTAAAAAAAAAAAAAAAAAAAAAAAAAGTTCAGATCGGAGCACAGGTCTACTCGCATAGAGTCCAATGGGGAATCGGGAGTTTTGGTCTACTCTATTTCTTTAAAAAAAGTTCAGATCGGAACCCAGATCTATTCCTATTGATATCAAAGGGAACCCGGTAGTCCTGGTGTACTCCCGTTGTTTTTTTTTTTTAAGAAGTTGAGATCGGAGCCCAGGTCTACTGCCATAGAGTCCTATGGGGACCCGGGAGGCCTGGTCTACTCCCGTTGTTTGTTTTTTTTAAGAAGTTGAGATCGGAACCCAGATCTACTGCCATAGAGTCCAATCGGGACTCGGGAGGCCTGGTCTACTGCGTTTTTTTATAGGTAAAATGGAGGCCAGATCGACTCTTGTATTTTAGCAGGTAAAATGGAGGCCAGATCAACTCCCGTTTTTTTTTTTCTTTTCCAAGTGCTGAACGGAGTCAAGGTCTACTCCTATAGATTTCAATAGGGACCCGGGGGGCCTGGTCTATTCCCGTTTTTTTTTAAAAAAGAAGTTGAGATCGGAGCCCAGGTCTACTCTTATAGATTTTAATGGGTACCCGGGAGTCCTGGTCTACTCTCTTTTTTTAAAATAAAGTTCAGATCGGAGCCCAGATCTATTCCTATTGATATCAAAGGGATCCCGGGAGTCCTGGTCTACTCCCGTTGTTTTTTTTTTTTAAGAAGTTGAGATCGGAGCCCAGGTCTACTGCCATAGAGTCCTATGGGGACCCGGGAGGCCTGGTCTACTCCCGTTTTTTTTTTTTAAGAAGTTGAGATCGGAGCCCAGGTCTACTGCCATAGAGTCCTATGGGGACCCGGGAGGCCTGGTCTACTCCCGTTGTTTGTTTGTTTTAAGAAGTTGAGATCGGAGCCCAGATCTACTGCCATAGAGTCCAATGGAGACTCGGGAGGCCTGGTCTACTCCAGTTGTTTTTTTTTTTTTAAGAAGTTGAGATCGGAGCCCAGATCTACTGCCATAGAGTCCAATGGGGTCCCGGGAGGCCTGGTCTACTGCATTTTTTTATAGGTAAAATGGAGGCCAGATCGACTCTTGTATTTTAGCAGGTAAAATAGAGGCCAGATCAACTCCCGTTTTTTTTTTCTTTTCCAAGTGCTGAGCGGAGTCCTGGTCTACTCCTATAGATTTCAATAGGGACCAGGGGGGCCTGGTCTACTCCCGTTTTTTTTAAAAAAAGAAGTTGAGATCGGAGCCCAGGTCTACTCTTATAGGTTTTAATGGGTACCCGGGAGTCCTGGTCTACTCTCTTTTTTTAAAAAAAAGTTCAGATCGGAGCCCAGATCTATTCCTATTGATATCAAAGGGAACCCGGGAGTCCTGGTCTACTTTCATTTTTTTTTTTTTAAGAAGCTGAGATTGGAGCCCAGGTCTACTGCCATAGAGTCCTATGGGCACCCGGGAGCCCTGTTCTACTCCCGTTGTTTTTTTTTTTAAGAAGTTGAGATCGGACCCCAGATCTACTGCCATGGAGTCCAATGGGGACCCGGGAGGCCTGGTCTACTGCGTTTTTTTATAGGTAAAATGGAGGCCAGATCGACTCTTGTATTTTAGTAGGTAAAATGGAGGCCAGATCAACTCTTGTTTTTTTTTTCTTTCCCAAGTGCTGAACGGAGTCCAGGTCTACTCCTATAGATTTCAATAGGGACCCGGGGGCCTGGTCTACTCCTTTTTTTTTTTTTTAGAAGTTGAGATCGGAGCCCAGGTCTTCTGCCATAGAGTCCTATGAGGACCCGGGAGGCCTGGTCTACTCCCTTTTTAAAAAAAACGAGTTCAGAACAGAGCCCAAGTCTACTCGTATACAGACCATTGCGGACCCCGGAGGCCTTGTCTACTCCCGTTTTTTTTAAAAAAAGAAGTTGAGATCGGAGCCCAGGTCTACTGCCATAGAGTCCTATGGGGACCCGGGAGGCCTGGTCTACTTCCGTTGTTTTTTTTTTTAAGAAGTACAGATCGGAGCCCAGATCTACTGCCATAGAGTCCAATGGGGACCCGGGAGGCCTGGTCTACTGCGTTTTTTTATAGGTAAAATGGAGGCCAGATCGACTCTTGTATTTTAACAGGTAAAATGGAGGCCAGATCAACTCCCTTTTTTTTTTTCTTTTCCAAGTGCTGAACGGAGTCCAGGTCTACTCCTATAGATTTCAATAGGGACCCGGGGGGCCTGGTTTACTCCCGGTTTTTTTTTTAAAGTTCAGAACGGAGCCCAGGTCTACTCTCATAGAGTCCAATGGGGACCCGCGAAACCTGGTCTACTCCCGGTTGTTTTTTTGTTTTTTTTTAAAGAAGTTGAGATCGGAGGCCAGGTCTACTCCTATAGATTTCAAAGCGAACCAGGAGGCCGGAACTAATCCCGTTTTTTTTTTTTTTAAAGAAGTTCAGATCGGAGCACAGGTCTACTCGCATAGAGTCCAATGGGGACCCGGGAGGCCTGGTCTACTCCCTTTTTTAAGAAAAAAGTTCAGAACGGAGCCCAGGTCTACTCCTATACAGACCAATGTGGACCCCGGAGGCCTTGTCTACTCCCGTTTTTTTTTAAAAAAGAAGTTGAGATCGGAGCCCAGGTCTACTCTCATAGAGTCCTATGGGGTCCTGGGAGGCCTGGTCTACTCCCGTTGTTTTTTTTTTTAAGAAGTTGAGATCGGAGCCCAGATCTACTGCCATAGAGTCCAATGGGGACCCGGGAGGCCTGGTCTACTGCGTTTTTTTATAGGTAAAATGGAGGCCAGATCGACGCTTGTATTTTAGCAGGTAAAATGGAGGCCAGATCAACTCCCGTTTTTTTTTCTTTTCCAAGTGCTGAACGGAGTCCAGGTCTACTCCTATAGATTTCAATAGGGACCCGGGGGGCCTGGTCTACTCCCGGGTTTTTTTAAAAGTTCAGAACGGAGCCCAGGTCTACTCTCATAGAGTCCAATGGGGACGCGGGAGGCCTGGTCTACTCCCTTTTTTAAGAAAAAATTTCAGAACGGAGCCCAGGTCTACTCCTATACAGACCAATGCGGACCCCGGAGGCCTTGTCTACTCCCGTTGTTTTTTTTTTTAAGAAGTTGAGATCGGAGCCCAGATCTACTGCCATAGAGTCCAATGGGGACCCGGGAGGCCTGGTCTACTGCGTTTTTTTATAGGTAAAATGGAGGCCAGATAGACTCTTGTATTTTAGCCGGTAAAATGGAGGCCAGATCAACTCCCGTTTTTTTTTTTCTTTTCCAAGTGCTGAACGGAGTCCAGGTCTACTCCTATAGATTTCAATAGGGACCCGGGGGGCCTGGTCTATTCCCGTTTTTTTTAAAAAAAGAAGTTGAGATCGGAGCCCAGGTCTACTCTTATAGATTTTAATGGGTACCCGGGAGTCCTGGTCTACTCTCTTTTTTTTAAAAAAAGTTCAGATCGGAGCCCAGATCTATTCCTATTGATATCAAAGGGAACCCGGGAGTCCTGGTCTACTCCCGTTGTTTTTTTTTTTTAAGAAGTTGAGATCGGAGCCCTGGCCTACTGCCATAGAGTCCTATGGGGACCCGGGAGGCCTGGTCTACTCCCGTTTTTTTTTTTTTAAAGAAGTTGAGATCGGAGCCCAGATCTACTGCCATAGAGTCCAATGGGGACCCGGGAGGTTTGGTCTACTGCGTTTTTTTATAGGTAAAATGGAGGCCAGATCGACTCTTGTATTTTAGCAGGTAAAATGGAGGCCAGATCAACTCCCGTTTTTTTTTTCTTTTCGAAGTGCTGAACGGAGTCCAGGTCTACTCCTATAGATTTCAATAGGGACCCGGGGGGCCTTGTCTACTCCCTTTTTTTAAAAAAAAAGAAGTTGAGATCGGAGCCCAGATCTACTCTCATAGAGTTCTATGGGGACCCGGGAGGTCTGGTCTACTCCCGTTTTTTTTAAAAAAAAGTTGAGATCGGTTCCCAGGTCTACTCTTATAGATTTTAATGGGGACCCGGGAGGCCTGGTCTACTCCCGGTTGTTTTTTTTTTTTTTTTTTTTAAAGTTGAGATCGGAGGCCATGTCTACTCCTATAGATTTCAAAGGGAACCAGGAGGCCTGAACTAATCCCGTTTAAAAAAAAAAAAAAAAAAAAGTTTAGATCGGAGCACAGGTCTACTCGCATAGAGTCCAAAGGGGAGCCGGGAGTTTTGGTCTACTCTCTTTCTTTAAAAAAAGTTCAGATCGGAACCCAGATATATTCCTATTGATATCAAAGGGAACCCGGGAGTCCTGGTGTACTCCCGTTGTTTTTTTTTTTAAGAAGTTGAGATCGGAGCCCAGATCTACTGCCATAGAGTCCAATGGGGACTCGGGAGGCCTGGTCTACTGCGTTTTTTTATAGGTAAAATGGAGGCCAGATCGACTCTTGTATTTTAGCAGGTAAAATGGAGGCCAGATCAACTCCCGTTTTTTTTTTCTTTTCCAAGTGCTGAACGGAGTCCAGGTCTACTCCTATAGATTTCAATAGGGACCCAGGGGGCCTGGTCTACTCCCGGTTTTTTTTAAAAGTTCAGAACGGGCCCAGGTCTACTCTCATAGAGTCCAATGGGGACCCGGGAGGCCTGGTCTACTCCCGGTTTTTTTTTTTGTTTTTTTTTAAAGAAGTTGAGATCGGAGGCCAGGTCTACTGCTATAGAGTCCTATGGGGACCCGGGAGGCCTGGTCTACTCCCTTTTTTAAGAAAAAAGGTCAGAACAGAGCCCAGGTCTACTCCTATACAGACAAATGCGGACTATTTATACAGAGCCCAGGTCTACCCCTATACAGACAAATGCAGATCTATTCCTATTGATATCAAAGGGAACCCGGGAGTCCTGGTCTACTCCCGTTGTTTTTTTTTTTTAAGAAGTTGAGATCGGAGGCCAGGTCTACTCCTATAGATTTCAAAGGGAACCAGGAGTCCTGAACTAATCCCTTTTTTTTTTTTTTTAAAGAAGTTCAGATCGGAGCACAGGTCTACTCGCATTGAGTCCAATGGGGATCCGGGAGGCCTGGTCTACTCCTTTTAGCCCAGGTCTACTCCTATACAGACAAATGCAGACCCCGGAGGCCTGGTCTACTCCCGTTTTTTTTAAAAAAAGAAGTTGCGATCGGAGCCCAGGTCTACTCTCATAGAGTCCTCTAGGGACCCGGGAGGCCTGGTCTACTCCCGTTTTTTTTAAAAAAAGTTGAGATCGGAGCCCAGGTCTACTCTTATAGATTTTAATGGGGACCCGGAAGTTTTGGTCTACTCTCTTTTTTTTTTAAATGTTCAGATCGGAGCCCAGATCTATTCCTGTTGATATCAAAAGTTTATAGGTAAAATGGAGGCCAGATCGACTCTTGTATTTTAGCAGGTAAAATGGAGGCCAGATCAACTCCCGTTTTTTTTTCTTTTCCAAGTGCTGAACGGAGTCCAGGTCTACTCCTATAGATTTCAATAGGGACCCGGGGGGCCTGGTCTACTCCCGGTTTTTTTTAAAAGTTCAGAACGGAGCCCAGGTCAACTCTCATAGAGTCCAATGGGGACCCGGGAGGCCTGGTCTACTCCCGGTTGTTTTTTTGTTGTTTTTTAAAGAAGTTGAGATCG
The DNA here is from genome assembly GCA_029233225.1 of Lepidodactylus listeri. Taxonomy (NCBI): domain Eukaryota; kingdom Metazoa; phylum Chordata; class Lepidosauria; order Squamata; family Gekkonidae; genus Lepidodactylus; species Lepidodactylus listeri. The sequence goes on from JARCFY010000032.1 coordinate 886,844, forward strand.
GAGGCCAGGTCTACTCCAATAGATTTCAAAGGGAACCAGGAGGCCTGAACTAATCCCGTTTTTTTTTTTTTTTAAGTAGTTCAGATCGGAGCACAGGTCTACTCGCATAGAGTCCAATGGGGACCCGGGAGTTTTGGTCTACTCTCTTTCTTTAAAAAAAAGTTCAAATCGGATCCCAGATCTATTCCTATTGATATCAATGGGAACCCAGGAGTCCTGGTGTACTCCCTTTTTTTTTTTTTTTTAAGAAGTTGAGATCGGAGCCCAGGTCTACTACCTTAGAGTCCTACGGGGACCCGGGAGTCTTGGTGTACTCCCGTTGTTTTTTTTTTTTAAGAAGTTGAGATCGGAGCCCAGATCTACTGCCATAGAGTCCAATGGGGACCCGGGAGGCCTGGTCTACTGCGTTTTTTTATAGGTAAAATGGAGGCCAGATCGACTCTTGTATTTTAGCAGGTAAAATGGAGGCCAGATCAACTCCCGTTTTTTTTTTTCTTTTCCAAGTGCTGAACGGAGTCCAGGTCTACTCCTATAGATTTCAATAGGGACCCGGGGGGCCTGGTCTACTCCCGTTTTTTTAAAAAAAAGAACTTGAGATCGGAGCCCAGGTCTACTATTATAGATTTTAATGGGTACCCGGGAGTCCTGGTCTACTCTCTTTTTTAAAAAAAAAGTTCAGATCGGAGCCCAGATCTATTCCTATTGATATCAAAGGGAACCCGGGAGTCCTGGTCTACTCCCGTTGTTTTGTTTTTTTAAGAAGTTGAGATCGGAGCCCAGGTCTACTGCCATAGAGTCCTATGGGGACCCGGGAGGCCTGGTCTACTCCCGTTGTTTTTTTTTTTAAGAAGTTGAAATCGGAGCCCAGATCTACTTCCATAGAGTCCAATGGGGACCCGGGAGGCCTGGTCTACTGCGTTTTTTTATAGGTAAAATGGAGGCCAGATCGACTCTTGTATTTTAGCAGGTAAAATGGAGGCCAGATCAACTCCCGTTTTTTTTTTTTCCAAGTTCTGAACGGAGTCCAGGTCTACTCCTATAGATTTCAATAGGGACCCAGGGGGCCTGGTCTACTCCCGTTTTTTTTAAAAAGTTCAGAACGGAGCCCAGGTCTACTCTCATAGAGTCCAATTGCGACCCGGGAGGCCTGGTCTACTGAGTTTTTTTATAGGTAAAATGGAGGCCAGATGGACTCTTGTATTTTAGCAGGTAAAATGGAGGCCAGATCAACTCCCGTTTTTTATTTTCTTTTCCAAGTGCTGAACGGAGTCCAGGTGTACTCCTATAGATTTCAATAGGGACCCGGGGGGCCTGGTCTACTCCAGGTTTTTTTTAAAAGTTCAGAACGGAGCCCAGGTCTACTCTCATAGAGTCCAATGGGGACCCGGGAGGCCTGGTGTACTCCCGGTTGTTTTTTTGTTTTTTTTTAAAGAAGTTGAGATCGCAGGCCAGGTCTACTCCTATAGATTTCAAAGAGAACCAGGAGGCCTGATCTAATCCAGTTTTTTTTTTTAAAGGAAGTTCAGATCGGAGCCCAGGTCTACTCATATAGAATCCAATGGGGGCCCGGGAGGACTGGTCTACTCCCTTTTTTAAAAAAGAAGTTCAGAACGGAGCCCAGGTCTACTCCTATAGATTTCAAAGGGAACCAGGAGTCCTGAACTAATCCCGTTTTTTTTTTTTTTTTAAAGAAGTTGAGATCGGAGCACAGGTCTACTCGCATAGAGTCCAATGGGGATCCGGGAGGCCTGGTCTACTCCGTTTTTTAAGAAAAAAGTTCAGAACGGAACCCAGGTGTATTCCTATGCAGACAAATGCAGACCCCGGAGGCCTTGTCTACTCCCGATTTTTTTAAAAAAAGAAGTTGAGATCGGAGCCCAGCTCTATTCCTATTGATATCAAAGGGAACCCGGGAGTCCTGGTCTACTCCCTTTTTTTTTTTTTTTTTTTAAAGTTGAGATCGGAGCCCAGGTCTACTGCCATAGAGTCCTATGGGGACCCGGGAGGCCTGGTCTACTCCCGTTGTTTTTTTTTTTAAGAAGTTGAGATCGGAGCCCAGGTCTACTGCCATAGAGTCCAATGGGGACCCGGGAGGCCTGGTCTACTGCGTTTTTTTATAGGTAAAATGGAGGCCAGATCGACTCTTGTATTTTAGCAGGTAAAATGGAGGCCAGATCAACTCCCTTTTTTTTTTTCTTTTCCAAGTGCTGAGCGGAGTCCAGGTCTACTCCTATAGATTTCAATAGGGACCCGGGGGGCCTGGTCTACTCCCGTTTTTTTTTTAAAAAGTTCAGATCGGAGCCCAGATCTATTCCTATTGATATCAAAGGGAACCCGGGAGTCCTGGTCTACTCCCGTTGTTTTTTTTTTTTTAAGAAGTTGAGATCGGAGCCCAGGTCTACTGCCATAGAGTCCTATGTGGACCCGGGAGGCCTGGTCTACTCCCGTTGTTTTTTTTTTTTAAGAAGTTGAGATCGGAGCCCAGATCTACTGCCATAGAGTCCAATGGGGACCCGGGAGGCCTAGTCTACTGCGTTTTTTTATAGGTAAAATGGAGGCCAGATCGACTCTTGTATTTTAGCAGGTAAAATGGAGGCCAGTTCAACTCCCATTTTTTTTTTCTTTTCCAAGTGCTGAATGGAGTCCAGGTCTACTCCTATAGATTTCAATAGGGACCCGGGGGGCCTGGTCTACTCCCGGTTTTTTTTAAAAGTTCAGAACGGAGCCCAGGTCTATTCTCATAGAGTCCAATGGGGACCCGGGAGGCCTGGTGTACTCCCGTTTTTTTTTTTTTTTTTTTTTAAAGAAGTTGAGATCGGAGGCCAGGTCTACTCCTATAGTTTTCAAAGGGAACCAGGAGGCCTGAACTAATCCCGTTTTTTTTTTTTTTAAAGAAGTTCAGATCGGAGCACAGGTCTACTCGCATAGAGGCCAATGGGGACCCGGGAGGCTTGTTCTACTCCTTTTTTAAGAAAAAAGTTCAGAACGGAGACCAGGTCTACTCCTATACAGACCAATGCGGACCCCGGAGGCCTTGTCTACTCCCGTTTTTTTTTAAAAAAGAAGTTGAGATCGGAGCCCAGGTCTACTCTCATAGAGTCCTATGGGGACCCGGGAGGCCTGGTCTACTCCCGTTCTTTTTTTAAAAAAAATTTGAGATCGGAGCCCAGGTCTACTCTTATAGATTTTAATGGGGACCCGGGAGTCCTGGTCTACTCTCTTTTTTTAAAAAAAAGTTCAGATCGGAGCCCAGATCTATTCCTATTGATATCAATGGGAACCCGGGAGTCCTGGTCTACTCCCTTTTTTTTTTTTTTTAAGAAGTTGAGATCGGAGCCCAGGTCTTCTGCCATAGAGTCCTATGGGGACCCGGGAGGCCTGGTCTACTCCCTTTTTTTAAAAAGGAGTTCAGAACGGAGCCCAAGTCTACTCGTATAAAGACCATTGCCGACCCCGGAGGCCTTGTGTACTCCCGTTTTTTTTTAAAAAAGAAGTTGAGATCGGAGCCCAGGTCTCCTGCCATAGAGTCCTATGGGGACCCGGGAGGCCTGGTCTACTCCCGTTGTTTTTTTTTTAAGAAGTTGAGATCGGAGCCCAGATCTACTGCCATAGAGTCCAATGGGGACCCGGGAGGCCTGGTCTACTGCGTTTTTTTATAGGTAAAATGGAGGCCAGATCGACTCTTGTATTTTAACAGGTAAAATGGAGGCCAGATCAACTCCCGTTTTTTTTTCTTTTCCAAGTGCTGAACGGAGTCCAGGTCTACTCCTATAGATTTCAATAGAGACCCGGGGGGCCTGGTCTACTCCCGGTTTTTTTTAAAAGTTCAGAACGGAGCCCAGGTCTACTCTCTTAGAGTCTAATGGGGACCCGCGATGCCTGGTCTACTCCCGGTTGTTTTTTTGTTTTTTTTTAAAGAAGTTGAGATCGGAGGCCAGGTCTACTCCTATAGATTTCAAAGGGAACCAGGAGTCCTGAACTAATCCCGTTTTTTTTTTTTTAAAGAAGTTCAGATCGGAGCACAGATCTACTCGCATAGAGTCCAATGGGGATCCGGGAGGCCTGGTTTACTCCCTTTTTTAAGAAAAAAGTTCAGAACGGAGCCCAGGTCTACTCTTATACAGACAAATGCGGACCCCGGAGGCCTTGTCTACTTCCGTTTTTTTTAAAAAAAGAAGTTGAGATCGGAGCCCAGGTCTACTCTCAAAGAGTCCTCTAGGGACCCGGGAGGACTGGTCTACTCCCTTTTTTTTTTTTAAATGTTGAGATCGGAGCCCAGGTCTACTCTTATAGATTTTAATAGGGACCTGGGAGTTTTGGTCTACTCTCTTTTTTTAAAAAAATGTTCAGATCTGAGCCCAGATCTATTCCTATTCATATCAATGGGAACCCGGGAGTCCTGGTGTACTCCCGTTTTTTTTTTTTTTAAGAAGTTGAGATCGGAGCCCAGATCTACTGCCATAGAGTCCAATTGGGACCCGGGAGGCCTGGTCTACTGCGTTTTTTTATAGGTAAAATGGAGGCCAGATCCATTGTATTTTAGCAGGTAAAATGGAGGCCAGATCAACTCCCGTTTTTTTTTTTCTTTTCCAAGTGCTGAACGGAGTCCAGGTCTACTCCTATAGATTTCAATAGGGACCCGGGGGTCTGGTCTACTCCCGTTTTTTTTAAAAAAAGAAGTTGAGATCGGAGCCCAGGTCTACTCTTATAGATTTTAATGGGTACCCGGGAGTCCTGGTCTACTCTCTTTTTTTTTAAAAAAAGTTCAGATCGGAGCCCAGATCTATTCCTATTGATATCAAAGGGAACCCGGGAGTCCTGGTCTATTCCCGTTGTTTTTTTTTTTTAAGAAGTTGAGATCAGAGCCCAGGTCTACTGCCATAGAGTCCTATGGGGACCCGGGAGGCCTGGTCTACTCTCGTTGTTTTTTTTTTAAGAAGTTGAGATCGGAGCCCAGATCTACTGCCATAGAGTCTAATTGGGATCCGGGAGGCCTGGTCTACTGCGTTTTTTTATAGGTAAAATGGAGGCCAGATCGACTCTTGTATTTTAGCAGGTAAAATAGAGGCCAGATCAACTCCTGTTTTTTTTTTTTCCTTTTCCAAGTGCTGAATGGAGTCCAGGTCTACTCCTATAGATTTCAATAGGGACCCGGGGGGCCTGGTCTACTCCCATTTTTTTTTAAAAAAGAAGTTGAGATCGGAGCCCAGGTCTACTCTTATAGATTTTATTGGGTACCCGGGGAGTCCTGGTCTACTCTCTTTTTTTAAAAATGTTCAGATCGGAGCCCAGATCTATTCCTATTGATATCAAAGGGAACCCGGGAGTCCTGGTCTACTCCCGTTTTTTTTAAAAAAAGAAGTTGAGATCGGAGCCCAGGTCTACTCTCATAGAGTCCTATGGGGACCCGGGAGGCCTGGTCTACTCCCGTTATTTTTTTTTTTAAGAAGTTGAGATCGGAGCCCAGATCTACTGCCATAGAGTCCAATGGGGACCCGGGAGGCCTGGTCTACTGCGTGTTTTAATAGGTAAAATGGAGGCCAGATCGACTCTTGTATTTTAGCAGGTAAAATGGAGGCCAGATCGACTCTTGTATTTTAGCAGGTAAAATGGAGGCCAGATCAACTCCCGTTTTTTTTTTCTTTTCCAAGTGCTGAACAGAGTCCAGGTCTACTCCTATAGATTTTAATAGGGACCCGGGGGGCCTGGTCTACTCCCGGTTTTTTTTAAAAAAGAAGTTGAGATCGGAGCCCAGGTCTACTCTTTTAGATTTTAATGGGTACCCAGGAGTCCTGGTCTACTCTCTTTTTTTTAAAAAAAAGTTCAGATCGGATCCCAGATCAATTCCTATTGATATCAAAGGGAACCCGGGAGTCCTGGTCTACTCTCATAGAGTCCTATGGGGACCCGGGAGGCCTGGTCTACTCCCGTTTTTTTTTTGTTTTTTTTTAAAGAAGTTGAGATCGGAGGCCAGGTCTACTCTCATAGAGTCCTATGGGGACCCGGGAGGCCTGGTCTACTCCCGTTTTTTTTTTTTTTAAAAAAGTTGAGATCGGAGCCCAGGTCTACTCTTATAGATTTTAATGGGGACCCGGGAGTCCTGGTCTACTCTCTTTTTTTAAAAAAAAGTTCAGATCGTAGCCCAGATCTATTCCTATTGATATCAGTGGGAACCCGGGAGTCCTGGTCTACTCCCGTTTTTTTTTTTTTTAAGAAGTTGAGATCGGAGCCCAGGTCTTCTGCCATAGAGTCCTATGGGGACCCGGGAGGCCTGGTCTACTCCCTTTTTAAAAAAAGGAGTTCAGAATGGAGCCCAAGTCTACTCCTATACAGACCATTGCGGACCCCGGAGGCCTTGTGTACTCCCGTTTTTTTTAAAAAAAGTTGAGATTGGAGCCCAGGTCTACTCTCATAGAGTCCTATGGGGACCCGGGAGGCCTGGTCTACTCCCGTTGTTTTGTTTTTTTTAAGAAGTTGAGATCGGAGCCCAGATCTACTGCCATAGAGTCCAATGGGGACCCGGGAGGCCTGGTCTACTGCGTTTTTTTATAGGTAAAATGGAGGCCAGATCGACTCTTGTATTTTAGCAGGTAAAATGGAGGCCAGATCAACTCCCGTTTTTTTTTTCTTTTCCAAGTGCTGAACGGAGTCCAGGTCTACTCCTATAGATTTCAATAGGGACCCGGGGGGCCTGGTCTACTCCCGGTTTTTTTTAAAAGTTCAGAACGGAGCCCAGGTCTACTCTCATAGAGTCCAATGGGGACCCGGGAGGCCTGGTCTACTCCCGGTTTTTTTTTTTTTTTTTTTTTAAAGAAGTTGAGATCGGAGGCCAGGTCTACTCCTATAGATTTCAAAGGGAACCAGGAGGCCTGAACTAATCCCGTTTTTTTTTTTTTTAAAAGAAGTTCAGATCGGAGCACAGGTCTACTCCCATAGAGTCCAATGGGGACCCGGGAGGCCTGGTCTACTCCCTTTTTTATGAAAAAAGTTCAGAACGGAGCCCAGGTCTACTCCTATACAGACCAATGCGGACCCCGGAGGCCTTGTCTACTCCCGTTTTTTTTTAAAAAAGAAGTTGAGATCGGAGCCCAGGTCTACTCTCATAGAGTCCTATGGGGACCCGGGAGGCCTGGTCTATTCCCGTTTTTTTTTTAAAAAAGTTGAGATCGGAACCCAGATCTACTGCCATAGAGTCCAATGGGGACCCGGGAGGCCTGGTCTACTCCGTTTTTTTATAGGTAAAATGGAGGCCAGATCGACTCTTGTGTTTTAGCAGGTAAAATGGAGGCCAGATCGACTCTTGTATTTTAGCAGGTAAAATGGAGGCCAGATCAACTCCCGTTTTTTTTTTTCTTTTCCAAGTGCTGAAAAGAGTCCAGGATTACTCCTATAGATTTCAATAGGGACCCGGGAGGCCTGGTCTACTCCCGGTTTTTTTTAAAAATAAGTTGAGATCGGAGCCCAGGTCTACTCTTATAGATTTTAATGGGTACCCGGGAGTCCTGGTCTACTCTCTTTTTTTTAAAAAAAGTTCAGATCGGAGCCCAGATCTATTCCTATTGATATCAAAGGGAACCCGGGAGTCCTGGTCTACTCTCATAGAGTCCTATGGGGACCCGGGAGGCCTGGTCTACTCCCGTTTTTTTTTTTTTTTTTTTAAAGTTGAGATCGGAGCCCAGGTCTACTCTCATAGAGTCCAATGGGGACCCGGGAGGCCTGGTCTACTCCCGGTTGTTTTTTTGTTTTTTTTTAAAGAAGTTGAGATCGTAGGCCAGGTCTACTCCTATAGATTTCAAAGGGAACCAGGAGGCCTGAACTAATCCCGTTTGTTTTTTTTTAAAGAAGTTCAGATCGGAGCACAGGTCTACTCGCATAGAGTCCAATGGAGAACCGGGAGGACTGGTCTACTCCCTTTTTTAAGAAAAAAGTTCAGAACGGAGCCCAGGTCTACTCCTATACAGACCAATGCGGACCCCGGAGGCCTTGTCTACTCCCGTTTTTTTTTTAAAAAAAGTTGAGATCGGAGCCCAGGTCTAGTCTTATAGATTTTAATGGGGACCCGGGAGTCCTGGTCTACTCTCTTTTTTTAAAAATGTTCAGATCGGAGCCCAGATCTATTCCTATTGATATCAATGGGAACCCGGGAGTCCTGGTCTACTCCCGTTGTTTTTATTTTTAAGAAGTTGAGATCGGAGCCCAGGTCTTCTGCCATAGAGTCCTATGGGGACCCGGGAGGCCTGGTCTACTCCCTTCTTAAAAAAAGGAGTTCAGAACGGAGCCCAAGTCTACTCCTATACAGACCATTGCGGACCCCGGAGGCCTTATCTACTCCCGTTTTTTTTAAAAAAAGAAGTTGAGATCGGAGCCCAGGTCTACTCTCATAGAGATTTATGGGGACCCGGGAGGCCTGGTCTACTCCCGTTGTTTTTTTTTTTAAGAAGTTGAGATCGGAGCCCAGATCTACTGCCATAGAGTCCAAAGGGGACCCGGGAGGCCTGGTCTACTGCGTTTTTTTATAGGTAAAATGGAGGCCAGATCGACTCTAGTATTTTATCAGGTAAAATGGAGGCCAGATCAACTCCCGTTTTTTTTTTCTTTTCCAAGTGCTGAACGGAGTCCCGGTCTACTCTTATAGATTTCAATAGGGACCCGGGGGGCCTGGTCTACTCCCGGTTTTTTTTAAAAGTTCAGAACGGAGCCCAGGTCTACTCTCATAATGTCCAATGGGGACCAGGGAGGCCTGGTCTACTCCCGGTTTTTTTTTGGTTTTTTTTTTAAGGAAGTTGAGATCGGAGGGCAGGTCTACTCCTATAGATTTCAAAGGGAACCAGGAGTCCTGAACTAATCCCGTTTTTTTTTTTTTTTAAGAAGTTCAGATCGGAGCACAGATCTACTCGCATAGAGTCCAATGGGGATTCGGGAGGCCTGGTCTACTCCCTTTTTAAAGAAAAAAGTTCAGAACGGAGCCCAGGTCTACTCTTATACAGACAAATGCGGACCCCGGAGGCCTTGTCTACTCCCGTTTTTTTTAAAAAAAGAAGTTGAGATCGGAGCACAGGTCTACTCTCATAGAGTCCTCTAGGGACCAGGGAGGCCTGGTCTACTCCCTTTTTTTTTTTTAAATGTTGAGATCGGAGCCCAGGTCTACTCTTATAGATTTTAATGGGGACCCGGGAGTTTTGGTCTACTCTCTTTTTTAAAAAAATGTTCAGATCGGAGCCCAGATCTATTCCTATTGATATCAATGGGAACCCGGGAGTCCTGGTGTACTCCCGTTGTTTTTTTTTTTAAGAAGTTGAGATCGGAGCCCAGATCTACTGCCATAGAGTCCAATGGGGACCCGGGTGGCCTGGTCTACTGCATTTTTTTATAGGTAAAATGGAGGCCAGATCGACTCTTGTATTTTAGCAGGTAAAATGGAGGCCAGATCAACTCCCGTTTTTTTTTTCTTTTCCAAGTGCTGAACGGAGTCCAGGTCTACTCCTATAGATTTCAATAGGGACCCGGGGGGCCTGGTCTACTCCCGTTTTTTTTAAAAAAAGAAGTTGAGATCGGAGCCCAGGTCTACTCTTATAGATTTTAATGGGTACCCGGGAGTCCTGGTCTAATCTCTTTTTTTTAAAAAAAGTTCCGATCGGAGCCCAGATCTATTCCTATTGATATCAAAGGGAACCCGAGAGTCCTGGTTTACTCCCGTTGTTTTTTTTTTTTAAGAAGTTGAGATAAGAGCCCAGGTCTACTGCCATAGAGTCCTATGGGGACCCGGGAGGCCTGGTCTACTCTCGTTGTTTTTTTTTTAAGAAGTTGAGATCGGAGCCCAGATCTACTGCCATAGAGTCCAATGGGGACCCGGGAGGCCTGGTCTACTGTGTTTTTTTTATAGGTAAAATGGAGGCCAGATCGACTCTTGTATTTTAGCAGGTAAAATGGAGGCCAGATCAACTCCTGTTTTTTTTTTCCTTTTCCAAGTGCTGAACGGAGTCCAGGTCTACTCCTATAGATTTCAATAGGGACCCGGGGGGCCTGGTCTACTCCCGTTTTTTTTAAAAAAAGAAGTTGAGATCGGAGCCCAGGTCTACTCTTATAGATTTTAATGGGTACCCGGGAGTCCTGGTCTAATCTCTTTTTTTAAAAAAAAGTTCAGATCGGAGCCCAGATCTATTCCTATTGATATCAAAGGGAACCCGGGAGTCCTGGTCTACTCCCGTTTTTTTTAAAAAAAGAAGTTGAGATCGGAGCTTAGGACTACTCTCATAAAGTCTTATGGGGACCCGGGAGGCCTGGTCTACTCCCGTTTTGTATTTTTTTAAGAAGTTGAGATCGGAGCCCAGATCTACTGCCATAGAGTCCAATGGGGACCCGGGAGGCCTGGTCTACTGCGTGTTTTTATAGGTAAAATGGAGGCCAGATCGACTCTTGTATTTTAGCAGGTAAAATGGAGGCCAGATCGACTCTTGTATTTTAGCAGGTAAAATGGAGGCCAGATCAACTCCCGTTTTTTCTTTTCTTTTCCAAGTGCTGAACAGAGTCCAGGTCTACTCCTATAGATTTCAATGGGAACCCGGGAGGCCTGGTCTACTCCCGGTTTTTTTTTAAAAAGAAGTTGAGATCGGAGCCCAGGTCTACTCTTATAGATTTTAATGGGTACCCGGGAGTCCTGGTCTACTCTCTTTTTTTTAAAAAAAGTTCAGATCGGAGCCCAGATCTATTCCTATTGATATCAAAGGGAACCCGGGAGTCCTGGTCTACTCCCGTTGTTTTTTTTTTTAAGAAGTTGAGATCGGAGCCCAGGTCTTCTGCCATAGAGTCCTATGGGGACCCGGGAGGCCTGGTCTACTCCCTTTTTAAAAAAAGGAGTTCAGAACGGAGCCCAAGTCTACTCCTATACAGACCATTGCAGACCCCGGAGGCCTTGTCTACTCCTGTTTTTTTTTAAAAAAGAAGTTGAGATCGGAGCCCAGGTCTACTCTCATAGAGTCCTATGGGGACCCGGGAGGCCTGGTCTACTCCCGTTGTTTTTTTTTTTTTTTAAGAAGTTGAGATCGGAGCCCAGATCTACTGCCATAGAGTCCAATGGGGACCCGGGAGGCCTGGTCTACTGCGTTTTTTTATAGGTAAAATGGAGGCCAGATCGACTCTTGTATTTTAGCAGGTAAAATGGAGGCCAGATCAACTCCCGTTTTTTTTTTCTTTTCCAAGTGCTGAACGGAGTCCAGGTCTACTCCTATAGATTTCAATAGGGACCCGGGGGGCCTGGTCTACTCCCGTTTTTTTTAAAAAAAGAAGTTGAGATTGGAGCCCAGGTCTACTCTTATAGATTTTAATGGGTACCCGGGAGTCCTGGTCTACTCTCTTTTTTTTAAAAATGTTCAGATCGGAGCCCAGATCTATTCCTATTGATATCAAAGGGAACCTGGGAGTCCTGGTCTACTCCCGTTGTTGTTGTTTTTTAAGAAGTTGAGATCGGAGCCCAGGTCTACTGCCATAGAGTCCTTTGGGGACCCGGGAGGCCTGGTCTACTCCCGTTGTTTTTTTTTTCAAGAAGTTGAGATCGGAGCCCAGATCTACTGCCTTAGAGTCCAATGGGGACCCGGGAGGCCTGGTCTACTGCGTTTTTTTATAGGTAAAATGGAGGCCAGATCGACTCTTGTATTTTAGCAGGTAAAATGGAGGCCAGATCAACTCCCGTTTTTTTTTTTCTTTTCAGAGTGCTGAACGGAGTCCAGGTCTACTCCTATAGATTTCAATAGGGACCCGGGAGGCCTGGTCTACTCCCGGTTTTTTTTAAAAGTTCAGAACGGAGCCCAGGTCTACTCTCATAGAGTCCAATGGGGACCCGGGAGGCCTGGTCTACTCCCGGTTGTTATTTTGTTTTTTTTTAAAAGAAGTTGAGATCGGAGCCCAGGTCTTCTGCCATAGAGTCCTATGGGGACCCGGGAGGCCTGGTCTACTCCCTTTTTTAAAAAAAGGAGTTCAGAACGGAGCCCACGTCTACTCCTTTACAAACCATTGCGGACCCCGGAGGCCTTGTCTACTCCCGTTTTTTTTAAAAAAAGAAGTTGAGATCGGAGCCCAGATCTACTGCCATAGAGTCCAATGGGGACCCGGGAGGCCTGGTCTACTGCGTTTTTTTATAGGTAAAATGGAGGCCAGATCGACTCTTGTATTTTAGCAGGTAAAATGGAGGCCAGATCAACTCCCGTTTTTTTTTTCTTTTCCAAGTGCTGAACGGAGTCCAGGTCTACTCCTATAGATTTCAATAGGGACCCGGGTGGCCTGGTCTACTCCCGGTTTTTTTACAAAAAGAAGTTGAGATCGGAGCCCAGGTCTACTCTTATAGATTTTAATGGGTACCCGGGAGTCCTGGTCTACTCCCGTTGTTTTTTTTTTTAAGAAGTTGAGATCGGAGCCCAGGTCTTCTGCCATAGAGTTCTATGGGAACCCGGGAGGCCTGGTCTACTCCCTTTTTAAAAAAAGGAGTTCAGAACGGAGCCCAAGTCTACTCCTATACAGACCATTGCGGACCCCGGAGGCCTTGTCTACTCCCGTTTTTTTTAAAAAAAGAAGTTGAGATCGGACTCCAGATCTACTGCCATAGAGTCCAATGGGGACCCGGGAGGCCTGGTCTACTGCGTTTTTTTATAGGTAAAATGGAGGCCAGATCGACTCTTGTATTTTAGCAGGTAAAATGGAGGCCAGATCAACTCCCGTTTTTTTTTTCTTTTCCAAGTGCTGAACGGAGTCCAGGTCTACTCCTATAGATTTCAATAGGGACCCGGGGGGCCTGGTCTACTCTCTTTTTTTAAAAAAAGAAGTTGAGATCGGAGCCCAGGTCTACTCTTATAGATTTTAATGGGTACCCGGGAGTCCTGGTCTACTCTCTTTTTTTTAAAAAAAGTTCAGATCGGAGCCCAGATCTATTCCTATTGATATCAAAGGGAACCCGGGAGTCCTGGTCTACTCTCATAGAGTCCTATGGGGACCCGAGAGGCCTGGTCTACTCCCGTTTTTTTTTTGTTTTTTTTTAAAGAAGTTGAGATCGGAGGCCAGGTCTACTCCTATAGATTTCAAAGGGAACCAGGAGTCCTGGTCTACTCCCGTTGTTTTTTTTTTTTAAGAAGTTGAGATCGGAGCCCAGGTCTACTGCCATAGAGTCCTATGGGGACCCGGGAGGCCTGGTCTACTCCCGTTGTTTTTTTTTTTAAGAAGTTGAGATCGGAGCCCAGATCTACTGCCATAGAGTCCAATGGGGACCCGGGAGGCCTGGTCTACTGCGTTTTTTTATAGGTAAAATGGAGGCCAGATCGACTCTTGTATTTTAGCAGGTAAAATGGAGGCCAGATCAACTCCTGTTTTTTTTTTCTTTTCCAAGTGCTGAACGGAGTCCAGGTCTACTCCTTTAGATTTCAATAGGGACCCGGAGGGCCTGGTCTACTCCCGGTTTTCTTTAAAAGTTCAGAACGGAGCCCAGGTCTACTCTCCTAGAGTCCAATGGGGACCCGGGAGGCCTGGTCTACACCTGGTTGTTTTTTTTTTTTTTTTTTTAAAGAAGTTGAGATCGGAGGCCAGGTCTACTCCTGTAGATTTCAAAGGGAACCAGGAGGCCTGAACTAACCCTATTTATTTTTTAAAGAAGTTCAGATCGGAGCACAGGTCTACTCGCATAGAGTCCAATGGGGACCCGGGAGGCCTGGTCTACTCCCTTTTTTAAGAAAAAAGTTCAGAACGGAGCCCAGGTCTACTCCTATACAGACCAATGCGGACCCCGGAGGCCTTGTCTACTCCCGTTTTTTTTAAAAAAAGAAGTTTAGATCGGAGCCCAGGTCTACTCTCATAGAGTCCTATGGGGACACGGGAGGCCTGGTCTACTCCCTTTTTTTTTTTAAAAAAGTTGAGATCGGAGCCCAGGTCTACTCTTATAGATTTTAATGGGGACCCGGGAGTCCTGGTCTACTCTCTTTTTTTAAAAAAAAGTTCAGATCGGAGCCCAGATCTATTCCTATTGATATCAATAGGAACCCGGGAGTCCTGGTCTACTCCCTTTTTTTTTTTTTTTAAGAAGTTGAGATCGGAGCCCAGGTCTTCTGCCATAGAGTCCTATGGGGACCCTGGAGGCCTGGTCTACTCCCTTTTTAAAAAAAGGAGTTCAGAACGGAGCCCAAGTCTACTCCTATACAGACCATTGCGGACCCCGGCGACCTTGTCTACTCCCGTTTTTTTTTAAAAAAGAAGTTGAGATCGGAGCCCAGGTCTACTCTCATAGAGTCCTATGGGGACCCAGGAGGCCTGGTGTACTCCCGTTGTTTTTTTTTTTAAGAAGTTGAGATCGGAGCCCAGATCTACTGCCATAGAGTCCAATGGGGACCCGGGAGGCCTGGTCTCCTGCGTTTTTTTTATAGGTAAAATGGAGGCCAGATCGACTCTTGTATTTTAGCAGGTAAAATGGAGGCCAGATCAACTCCTGTTTTTTTTTTTCTTTTCCAAGTGCTGAACGGAGCCCAGGTCTACTCCTATAGATTTCAATAGGGACCCGGGGGGCCTGGTCTACTCCCGGTTTTTTTAAAAAGTTCAGAACGGATCCCAGGTCTACTCTCATAGAGTCCAATGGGGACCCAAAAGGCCTGGTCTACTCCCGGTTGTTTTTTTGTTTTTTTTTAAAGAAGTTGAGATCGGAGGCCAGGTCTACTCCTATAGATTTCAAAGGGAACCAGGAGGCCTGAACTAATCCCATTTTTTTTTTAAAAAAAAGAAGTTCAGATCGGAGCACAGGTCTACTCGCATAGAGTCCAATGGGGACCCGGGAGGCCTGGTCTACTCCCTTTTTTGAGAAAAAAGTTCAGAACGGAGCCCAGGTCTACTCCTATACAGACCAATGCAGACCCCGGAGGCCTTGTCTACTCCCTTTGTTTTTTAAAAAAAGTTTAGAACGGAGCCCAGATCTATTCCTATTGATATCAATGGGAACCCGGGAGTCCTGGTCTACTCCTGTTGTTTTTTTTTTTTTAAGAAGTTGAGATCGGAGCCCAGATCTACTGCCATAGAGTCCAATGGGGACCCGGGAGGCCTGGTCTATTGCGTTTTTTTATAGGTAAAATGGAAGCCAGATCGACTCTTGTATTTTAGCAGGTAAAATGGAGGCCAGATCGACTCCCGTTTTTTTTTTCTTTTCCAAGTGCTGAACGGAGTCCAGGGCTACTCCTATAGATTTCAATAGGGACCCGGGGGGCCTGGTCTACTCCCGTTTTTTTTTAAAAAAAGAAGTTGAGATCGGAGCCCAGGTCTACTCTTATAGATTTTAATCGGTACCCGTGAGTCCTGGTCTACTCTCCTTTTTTTAAAAAAAGTTCAGATCGGAGCCCAGATGTATTCGTATTGATATCAAAGGGAACCTGGGAGTCCTGGTCTACTCCCGTTGTTTTGTTTTTTTAAGAAGTTGAGATCGGAGCCCAGGTCTACTGCCATAGAGTCCAATGGGGACCCGGGAGGCCTGGTCTACTGCGTTTTTTTTTAGGTAAAATGGAGGCCAGATCGACTCTTGTATTTTAGCAGGTAAAATGGAGGCCAGATCGACTCTTGTATTTTAGCAGGTAAAATGGAGGCCAGATCGACTCCCGTTTTTTTTTTCTTTTCCAAGTGCGGAACACAGTCCAGGTCTACTCCTATAGCTTTCAATAGGGACCCGGGTGGCCTGGTCTACTCCCGATTTTTTTTAAAAAAGAAGTTGAGATCGGAGCCCAGGTCTACTCTTATAGATTTTAATGGGTACCCGGGAGTCCTGGTCTTCTTTCTTTTTTTAAAAAATAGTTCAGATGGGAGCCCAGATCTATTCCTATTGATATCAAAGGGAACCCGGGAGTCCTGGTCTACTCTCATAGAGTCCTATCGGGACCCGGGAGGCCTGGTGTACTCCCATTTTTTTTTTTAAAGAAGTTGAGATCGGAGGCCAGGTCTACTCCTATAGATTTCAAAGGGAACCAGGAGTCCTGAACTAATCCCGTTTTTTTTTTTAAAAAAAAAGAAGTTCAGATCGGAGCACAGGTCTACACGCATAGAGTCTAATGGGGACCCGGGAGGCCTGGTCTACTCCCTTTTTTAAGAAAAAAGTTCAGAACGGAGCCCAGGTCTACTCCTATACAGACCAATGTGGACCCCGGAGGCCTTGTCTACTCCCGTTTTTTTTAAAAAAAGAAGTTGAGATCGGAGCCCAGGGCTACTCTCATAGAGTCCTATGGGGACCCGGGAGGCCTGGTCTACTCCCGTTTTTTTTTTTAAGAAGTTGAGATCGGAGCCCAGGTCTTCTGCCATAGAGTCCTATGGGGACCCGGGAGGCCTGGTCTACCCCCTTTTTAAAAAAAGGAGTTCAGAACGGAGCCCAAGTCTACTCCTATACAGACCATTGCGGACCCCGGAGGCCTTGTCTACTCCCGTTTTTTTTAAAAAAAGAAGTTGAGATCGGAGCCCAGGTCTACTCTCATAGAGTCCTATGGGGACCCGGGAGGCCTGGTCTACTCCCGGTTTTTTTTAAAAGTTCAGAACGGAGCCCAGGTCTTCTGCCATAGAGTCCTATGGGGACCAGGGAGGCCTGGTCTACTCCCTTTTTAAAAAAAGGAGTTCAGAACGGACCCCAAGTCTACTCCTATACAGACCATTGCAGAACCCGGAGGCCTTGTCTGCTCCCGTTTTTTTTAAAAAAAGAAGTTGAGATCGGAGCCCAGGTCTACTCTCATAGAATCCTAAGGGGACCCGGGAGGCCTGGTCTACTCCCATTTTTTTTAAAAAAAGAAGTTGAGATCGGAGCCCAGGTCTACTCTTATAGATTTTAATGTGTACCCGTGAGTCCTGGTCTACTCTCTTTTTTTAAAAAAAAGTTCAGATCGGAGCCCAGATCTATTCCTATTGATATCAAAGGGAACCCGGGAGTCCTGGTCTACTCCCATTGTTTTGTTTTTTTAAGAATTTGAGATCGGAGCCCAGGTCTACTGCCATAGAGTCCAATGGGGACCCGGGAGGCCTGGTCTACTCCCGTTGTTTTTTTTTTTAAGAAGTTGAGATCGGAGCCCAGATCTACTGCCATAGAGTCCAATGGGGACCCGGGAGGCCTGGTCTACTGCGTTTTTTTATAGGTAAAATGGAGGCCAGATCGACTCTTGTATTTTAGCAAGTAAAATGGAGGCCAGATCGACTCCCGTTTTTTTTTTCTTTTCCAAGTGCTGAACGGAGTCCAGGTCTACTCCTATAGATTTCAATAGGGACCCGGGGGGCCTGGTCTACTCCCATTTTTTTTAAAAAAAGATGTTGAGATCGGAGCCCAGGTCTACTCTTATAGATTTTAATGGGGATCCGGGAAACCTGGTCTACTCTCTTTTTTTTAAAAAAAAGTTCAGATCGGAGTCCAGATGTATTCCTATTGATATCAAAGGGAACCCGGGAGTCCTGGTCTACTCCCGTTGTTCGTTTTTTTTAAGAAGTTGAGATCAGAGCCCAGGTCTACTGCCATAGAGTCCTATGGGGACCCGGGAGGCCTGGTCTACTCCCGTTTTTTTTTTTTTTAAGAAGTTGAGATCAAAGCCCAGATCTACTACCATAGAGTCCAATGGGGACCCTGGAGGCCTGGTCTACTGCGTTTTTTTATAGGTAAAATGGAGGCCAGATCGACTCTTGTATTTTAGCAGGTAAAATGGAGGCCAGATCAACTCCCGTTTTTTTCTTTTCTTTTCCAAGTGCTGAACAGAGTCCAGGTCGACTCCTATAAATTTCAATAGGGACCCGGGGGGCCTGGTCTACTCCCGGTTTTTTTTAAAAGTTCAGAACGGAGCCCAGGTCTACTCTCATAGAGTCCAATGGGGACCCGGGAGGCCTGGTCTACACCCGGTTGTTTTTTTGTTTTTTTTTAAAGAAGTTGAGATCGGAGGCCAGGTCTACTTCTATAGATTTCAAAGGGAACCAGGAGGCCTGAACTAATCCTGTTTTTTGTTTTTTTTTAAAGAAGTTCAGATCGGAGCACAGGTCTACTCGCATAGAGTCCAATGGGGACCCGGGAGGCCTGGTCTACTCCCTTTTTTAAGAAAAAAGTTCAGAACGGAGCCCAGGTCTACTCCTATACAGACCAATGCGGACCCTGGAGGCCTTGTCTACTCCCGTTTTTTTTAAAAAAAGAAGTTGAGATCAGAGCCCAGGTCTACTCTCATAGAGTCCTATGGGGACCCGGGAGGCCTGGTCTACTCCCGTTTTTTTTTTTTTAAAAGTTGAGATCGGAGCCCAGGTCTACTTTTATAGATTTTAATGGGGACCCGGGAGTCCTGGTCTACTCTCTTTTTTAAAAAATGTTCAGATCGGAGCCCAGATCTATTCCTATTGATATCAATGGGAACCCGGGAGTCCTGGTCTACTCCCGTTGTTTTTTTTTTTAAGAAGTTGAGATCGGAGCCCAGGTCTTCTGCCATAGAGTCCTATGGGGACCCGGGAGGCCTGGCCTACTCCCTTTTTAAAAAAAGGAGTTCAGAACGGAGCCCAAGTCTACTCCTATACAGATCATTGCGGACCCCGGAGGCCTTGTCTACTCCTGTTTTTTTTTAAAAAAGAAGTTGAGATCGGAGCCCAGGTCTACTCTCATAGAGTCCTATGGGGACCCGGGAGGCCTGGTCTACTCCCGTTGTTTTTTTTTTTAAGAAGTTGAGATCGGAGCCCAGATCTACTGCCATAGAGTCCAATGGGGACCCGGGAGGCCTGGTCTACTGCGTTTTTTTATAGGTAAAATGGAGGCCAGATCGACACTTGTATTTTAGCAGGTAAAATGGAGGCCAGATCAACTCCCGTTTTTTTTTTCTTTTCCAAGTGCTGAACGGAGTCCATGTCTACTCCTATAGATTTCAACACGGACCCGGGGGGCCTGGTCTACTCCCGGTTTTTTTTAAAAGTTCAGAACGGAGCCCAGGTCTACTCTCATAGAGTCCAATGGGGACCCGGGAGGCCTGGTCTACTCCCGGTTGTTTTTTTGTTTTTTTTTTAAAGAAGTTGAGATCGGAGGCCAGGTCTACTCCTATAGATTTCAAAGGGAACCAGGAGTCCTGAACTAATCCTGTTTTTTTTTTTTTAAAGAAGTTCAGATCGGAGCACAGGTATACTCGCATAGAGTCCAATGGGGATCCGGGAGGCCTGGACTACTCCCTTTTTTAAGAAAAAAGTTCAGAACGGAGCCCAGGTCTACTCCTATACAGACAAATGCGGACCCCGGAGGCCTTGTCTACTCTCGTTTTTTTTTAAAAAAGAAGTTGAGATCGGAGCACAGGTCTACTCTCATAGAGTCCTCTAGGGACCCGGGAGGCCTGGTCTACTCCCGTTGTTTTGTTTTTTTAAGAAGTTGAGATCGGAGCCCAGGTCTACTGCCATAGAGTCCAATGGGGACCCGGGAGGCCTGGTCTACTCCCTTTTTAAAAAAAGGAGTTTAGAACGGAGACCAAGTCTACTCCTATACAGACCATTGCGGACCCCGGAGGCCTTGTCTACTCCCTTTTTTTAAAAAAAAAGAAGTTGAGATCGGACCCCATGTCTACTCTCATAGAGTCCTATGGGGACCCGGGAGGCCTGGTCTACTCCCGTTTTTTTAAAGGAAGTTGAGATAGGAGCCCAGGTCTACTCTTATAGATTTTATTGGGGACCCGAGAGTCCTGGTCTACTCTGTTTTTTTTTTAAAAAGTTCAGATCGGAGCCCAGATCTATTCCTATTGATATCAATGGGTACCCGGGAGTCCTGGTCTACTCCCGTTGTTGTTTTTTTTAAGAAGTTGAGATCGGAGCCCAGGTCTTCTGCCATAGAGTCCTATGGGGACCCGGGAGGCCTGGTCTACTCCCTTTTTAAAAAAAGGAGTTCAGAACGGAGCCCAAGTCTACTCCTATACAGACCATTGCGGACCTGGGAGGTTAGGTCTACTCCCGTTTTTTTTAAAAAAAGTTGAGATCGAAGCCCAGGTCTACTCTTATAGATTTTAATGGGGACCCGGGAGTCCTGGTCTACTCTCTTTTTTTAAAAAAAAGTTCAGATCGGAGCCCAGATCTATTCCTCTTGATATCAATGTGAACCCGGGAGTCCTGGTCTACTCCTGTTGTTTTTTTTTTTAAGAAGTTGAGATTGGAGCCCAGATCTACTGCCATAGAGTCCAATGGGGACCCGGGAGGCCTGGTCTACTGCGTTTTTTTATAGGTAAAATGGAGGCCAGATCGACTCTTGTATTTTAGCAGGTAAAATGGAGGCCAGATCGACTCCCGTTTTTTCTTTTTCTTTTCCAAGTGCTGAACGGAGTCCAGGGCTACTCCTATAGATTTCAATAGGGACCCGGGGGGCCTGGTCTACTCCCGTTTTTTTTAAAAAAAAGAAGTTGAGATCGGAGCCCAGGTCTACTCTTATAGATTTTAATCGGTACCCGTGAGTCCTGGTCTACTCTCTTTTTTTTAAAAAAAGTTCAGATCGGAGCCCAGATGTATTCCTATTGATATCAAAGGGAACCCGGGAGTCCTGGTCTACTCCCGTTGTTTTGTTTTTTTAAGAATTTGAGATCGGAGCCCAGGTCTACTGCCATAGAGTCCAATGGGGACCCGGGAGGCCTGGTCTACTGCGTTTTTTTATAGGTAAAATGGAGGCCAGATCGACTCTTGTATTTTAGCAGGTATAATGGAGGCCAGATCGACTCTTGTATTTATGCAGGTAAAATGGAGGCCAGATCAACTCCCGTTTTTTTTTTTCTTTTCCAAGTGCGGAACAGAGTCCAGGTCTACTCCTATAGATTTCAATAATGACCCGGGGGGCCTGGTCTACTCCCGATTTTTTTAAAAAAAGAAGTTGAGATCGGAGCCCAGGTCTACTCTTATAGATTTTAATGGGTACCCGGGAGTCCTGGTCTACTTTCTTTTTTTAAAAAAAAGTTCAGATGGGAGCCCAGATCTATTCCTATTGATATCAAAGGGAACCCGGGAGTCCTGGTCTACTCTCATAGAGTCCTATCGGGACCCGGGAGGCCTGGTGTACTCCCATATTTTTTTTTTTAAAGAAGTTGAGATCGGAGGCCAGGTCTACTCCTGTAGATTTCAAAGGGAAGCAGGAGTCCTGAACTAATCCCGTTTTTTTTTTTTTTTAAAAGAAGTTCAGATCGGAGCACAGGTCTACACGCATAGAGTCCAATGGGGACCCGGGAGGCCTGGTCTACTCCCTTTTTTAAGAAAAAAGTTCAGAACGGAGCCCAGGTCTACTCCTATACAGACCAATGTGGACCCCGGAGGCCTTGTCTACTCCCGTTTTTTTAAAAAAAGAAGTTGAGATCGGAGCCCAGGTCTACTCTCATAGAGTCCTATGGGGACCCGGGAGGCCTGGTCTACTCCCGTTTTTTTTTTTTAAGAAGTTGAGATCGGAGCCCTGGTCTTCTGCCATAGAGTCCTATGGGGACCCGGGAGGCCTGGTCTACCCCCTTATTAAAAAAAGGAGTTCAGAACGGAGCCCAAGTCTACTCCTATACAGACCATTGCGGACCCCGGAGGCCTTGTCTACTCCCGTTTTTTTTAAAAAAAGAAGTTGAGATCGGAGCCCAGGTCTACTCTCATAGAGTCCTATGGGGACCCGGGAGGCCTGGTCTACTCCCGGTTTTTTTTAAAAGTTCAGAACGGAACCCAGGTCTTCTGCCATAGAGTCCTATGGGGACCCGGGAGGCCTGGTCTACTCCCTTTTTAAAAAAAGGAGTTCAGAACGGACCCCAAGTCTACTCCTATACAGACCATTGCAGAACCCGGAGGCCTTGTCTGCTCCCGTTTTTTTAAAAAAAAGAAGTTGAGATCGGAGCCCAGGTCTACTCTCATAGAATCCTATGGGGACCCGGGAGGCCTGGTCTACTCCCATTTTTTTTAAAAAAAGAAGTTGAGATCGGAGCCCAGGTCTACTCTTATAGATTTTAATGTGTACCCGTGAGTCCTGGTCTACTCTCTTTTTTTAAAAAAAAGTTCAGATCGGAGCCCAGATCTATTCCTATTGATATCAAAGGGAACCCGGGAGTCCTGGTCTACTCCCGTTGTTTTGTTTTTTTAAGAAGTTGAGATCGGAGCCCAGGTCTACTGACATAGAGTCCAATGGGGACCCGGGAGGCCTGGTCTACTCCCGTTGTTTTTTTGTTTTTTTTTTTAAGAAGTTGAGATCGGAGGCCAGGTCTACTCCAATAAATTTCAAAGGGAACCAGGAGGCCTGAACTAATCCGGTTTTTTTTTTTTTTTTTAAGAATTTCAGATCGGAGCACAGGTCTACTCGCATAGAGTCCAATGCGGACCCGGGAAGCCTGGTCTACGCCCTTTTTTAAGAAAAAAGTTAAGAACGGAGCCCAGGTCTACTCCTATACAGACCAATGCGGACCCCGGAGGCCTTGTCTACTCCCGTTTTTTTTTTAAAAAGTTGAGATCGGAGCCCAGGTCTACTCTTATAGATTTTAATGGGGACCCGGGAGTCCTGGTCTACTCTCTTTTTTTTAAAAAAAGTTCAGATCGGAGCCCAGATCTATTCCTATTGATATCAATGGGAACCCGGGAGTCCTGGTCTACTGCGTTTTTTTATAGGTAAAATGGAGGCCAGATCAACTCCCGTTTTTTTTTCTTTTCCAAGTGCTGAACGGAGTCCATGTCTACTCCTATAGATTTCAATAGGGACCCG
Organism: Lepidodactylus listeri; assembly: GCA_029233225.1. Lineage (NCBI taxonomy): Eukaryota > Metazoa > Chordata > Lepidosauria > Squamata > Gekkonidae > Lepidodactylus > Lepidodactylus listeri. The sequence continues at coordinate 909,525 of JARCFY010000032.1, forward strand.
GGGGGCCTGGTCTACTCCCGGTTGTTTTTTGTTTTTTTTTAAAGAAGTTGAGATCGGAGGCCAGGTCTACTCCTATAGATTTCAAAGGGAACCAGGAGTCCTGAACTAATCCCATTTTTTTTTAAAAAAAAGAAGTTCAGATCGGAGCACAGGTCTACTCGCATAGAGTCCAATGGGGATCCGGGAGGCCTGGTCTACTCCCTTTTTTAAGAAAAAAGTTCAGAACGGAGCCCAGGTCTACTCCTATACAGACCTATGCGGACCCCGGAGGCTTGTCTAATCCCGTATTTTTTAAAAAAAGAAGTTTAGATCGGAGCCCAGGTCTACTCTTATAGATTTTAATGGGGACCCGGGAGACCTGGTCTACTCTCTTTTTTTTAAAAAAAGTTGAGATCGGAGCCCAGATCTACTGCCATAGAGTCCAATGGGGACCCGGGAGGCCTGGTCTACTGTGTTTTTTTATAGGTAAAATGGAGGCCAGATCGACTCTTGTTTTATAGCAGGTAAAATGGAGGCCAGATCAACTCCCGTTTTTTTTTTTTTTCCAAGTGCTGAACGGAGTCCAGGTCTACTCCTATAGATTTCAATAGGGACCAGGGGGGCCTGGTCTACTCCCGGTTGTTTTTAAAAGTTCAGAACGGAGCACAGAACGGAGAACAGATCGGAGCACAGGTCTACTCGCATAGAGTCCAATGGGGATCCGGGAGGCCTGGTCTACTGTGTTTTTTTATAGGTAAAATGGAGGCCAGATCGACTCTTGTATTTTAGCAGGTAAAATGGAGGCCAGATCAACTCCCGTGTTTTTTTTCTTTTTCAAGTGCTGAACGGAGTCCAGGTCTACTCCTATAGATTTCAATAGGGACCCGGGGGGCCTGGTCTACTCCCGGTTGTTGTTTTTTTTTTTTTTTTTAAAGAAGTTGAGATCGGAGCTCAGATCTATTCCTATTGATATCAATGGGAACCCCGGAGTCCTGGTCTACTCCTGTTTTTTTTTTTTTTAAGAAGTTGAGATCGGAGCCCAGATCTACTGCCATAGAGTCCTATGGGGACCCGGGAGGCCTGGTCTACTCTCGTTGTTGTTGTTTTTAAGAAGTTAAGATCGGAGCCCAGATCTACTGCCATAGAGTCCAATGGGGACCCGGGAGGCCTGGTCTACTGCGTTTTTTTATAGGTAAAATGGAGGCCACATCGATTCTTGTATTTTAGCAGGTAAAATGGAGGCCAGATCAACTCCCGTTTTTTTTTCCTTTTCCAAGTGCTGAACGGAGTCCAGGTCTACTCCTATAGATTTCAATAGGGACTCGGGGGGGCTGGTCTACTCCCGGTTTTTTTTAAAAGTTCAGAACGGTGCCCAGGTCTACTCTCATAGAATCCAATGGGGACCCGGGATGCCTGGTCTACTCCCGGTTGTTGTTGTTTTTTTTTTTTTTAAAGAAGTTGAGATTTGAGGCCAGGTCTACTCCAATAGATTTCAAAGGGAACAAGGAGTCCTGAACTAATCCCGTTTTTTTTTAAAAAAAAAAGAAGTTCAGATCGGAGGCCTGGTCTACTCCCTTTTTTAAGAAAAAAGTTCAGAACGGAGCCCAGCTCTACTCTTATACAGACCAATGCAGACCCCGGAGGCCTTGTCTACTCCCGTTTTTTTAAAAAATAGAAGTTGAGATCGGAGCCCAGGTCTACTCTCATAGAGTCCTATGGGGACCCGGGAGGCCTGGTCTATTCCCGTTTTTTTTTTAAAAAAAGTTGAGATCGGAGCCCAGGTCTACTTTTATAGATTTTAATGGGGACCCGGGAGTCCTGGTCTACTCACTTTTTTTTAAAAAAAATTCAGATCGGAGCCCAGATCTATCCCTTTTGATATCAATGGGAACCCGGGAGTCCTGGTCTACTCCCGTTGTTTGTTTTTTTAAGAAGTTGAGATCGGAGCCCAGGTCTTCTGCCATAGAGTCCTATGGGGACCCGGGAGGCCTGGTCTACTCCCTTTTTAAAAAAAGGAGTTCAGAACAGAGCCCAAGTCTACTTCTATAAAGACCATTGCGGACCCCGGAGGCCTTGTGTACTCCCGTTTTTTTTAAAAAAAGAAGTTGAGATCGGAGCCCAGGTTTACTCTCATAGAGTCCTATTAGGACCCGGGAGGCCTGGTCTACTCCCGTTGTGTTTTTTTTTAAGAAGTTGAGATCGGAGCCCAGATCTACTGCCATAGAGTCCAATGGGGACCCGGGAGGCCTGGTCTACTGCGTTTTTTTATAGGTAAAATGGAGGCCAGATCGACTCTTGTATTTTAGCAGGTAAAATGGAGGCCAGATCAACTCCCGTGTTTTTTTTCTTTTCCAAGTGCTGAACGGAGTCCAGGTCTACTCCTATAGATATCAATAGGGACCCGGGGAACCTGGTCTACTCCCGGTTTTTTTTAAAAGTTCAGAATGGAGCCCAGGTCTACTCTCATAGAGTCCAATGGGGACCCGGGAGGCCTGGTCTATTCCCGGTTTTTTTTTTTGTTTTTTTTTAAAGAAGTTGAGATCGGAGCTCAGATCTATTCCTATTGATATCAATGGGAACCCGGGAGTCCTGGTCTACTCCCGTTGTTTTTTTTTTTAAGAAGTTGAGATCGCAGCCCAGATCTACTGCCATAGAGTCCTATGGGGACCCGGGAGGCCTGGTCTACTCCCGTTGTTGTTTTTTTTAAGAAGTTAAGATCGGAGCCCAGATCTACTGCCATAGAGTCCAATGGGGACCCGGGAGGCCTGGTCTACTGTTTTTTTTTATAGGTAAAATGGAGGCCACATCGACTCTTGTATTTTAGCAGGTAAAATGGAAGCCAGATCAACTCCCGTTTTTCTTTTCTTTTCCAAGTGCTGAACGGAGTCCAGGTCTACTCCTATAGATTTCAATAGGGACCCGGGGGGCCTGGTCTACTCCCGGTTTTTTTTAAAAGTTCAGAACGGAGCCCAGGTCTACTCTCATAGAGTCCAATGGGGACCCGGGAGGCCTGGTCTACTCCCTTTTTTAAGAAAAAAGTTCAGAACGGAGCCCAGGTCTACTCCTATACAGACCAATGCGGATCCCGGAGGCCTGGTCTTCTCCTGTTTTTTTTAAAAAAAGAAGTTGAGATCGGAGCCCAGGTCTACTCTCATAGAGTCCAATGGGGACCCGGGAGCCCAGGTCTACTCTTATAGATTTTAATGGGGACCCGGGAGTCCTGGTCTACTCTTTTTTTTTTAAAAAATATTCAGATCGGAGCCCAGATGTATTCCTATTGATATCAATGGGAACCCGGGAGTCCTGGTCTACTCCCGTTGTTTTTTTTTTTAAGAAGTTGAGATCGGAGCCCAGGTCTTCTGCCATAGAGTCCTATGGGGACCCGGGAGGCCTGGTCTACTCCCTTTTTTAAAAAAGGAGTTCAGAACGGAGCCCAAGTCTACTCCTATACAGACCATTGCGGACCCCGGAGGCCTTGTCTACTCCCGTTTTTTTTTAAAAAAGAAGTTGAGATCGGTCCCAGGTCTACTTTCATAGAGTCCTATGGGGACCCGGGAGGCCTGGTCTACTCCCGTTGTTTTTTTTTTTAAGAAGTTGAGATCGGAGCCCAGATCTACTACCATAGAGTCCAATGGGGACCCGGGAGGCCTGGTCTACTGCGTTTTTTTATAGGTAAAATGAAGGCCAGATCGACTCTTGTATTTTAGCAGGTAAAATGGAGGCCAGATCAACTCCCGTTTTTTTTTTCTTTTCCAAGTGCTAACGGAGTCCAGGTCTACTCCTATAGATTTCAATAGGGACCCGGGGGGCCTGGTCTACTCCCGGTTTTTTTTAAAAGTTCAGAACGGAGCCCAGGTCTACTCTCATAGAGTCCAATGGGGACCCGGGAGGCCTGGTCTACTCCCGGTTGTTTTTTTGTTTTTTTTTTAAAGAAGTTGAGATCCTAGGCCAGGTCTACTCTTATAGATTTCAAAGGGAACCAGGAGGCCTGAACTAATCCCGTTTGTTTTTTTTTAAAGAAGTTCAGATCGGAGCACAGGTCTACTCGCATAGAGTCCAATGGGGACCCGGGAGGCCTGGTCTACTCCCTTTTTTAAGAAAAAAGTTCAGAACGGAGCCAAGGTCTACTCCTATACAGACCAATGCGGACCTTGGAGGCCTTGTCTACTCCCGTTTTTTTTTAAAAAAAGAAGTTGAGATCGGAGCCCAGGTCTACTCTTATAGATTTTAATGGGTACCCGGGAGTCCTGGTCTACTCTCTTTTTTTAAAAAAAAGTTCACATCGGAGCCCAGATCTATTTCTATTGATATCAAAGGGAACCCGGGAGTCCTGGTCTACTCTCATAGAGTCCTATGGGGACCCGGGAGGCCTGGTCTACTCCCGTTTTTTTTTTTTTAAGAAGTTGAGATCGGAGCCCAGATCTACTTCCATAGAGTCCAATGGGGACCCGGGAGGCCTGGTCTACTGCGTTTTTTTATAGGTAAAATGGAGGCCAGATCGAGACTTGTATTTTAGCAGGTAAAATGGAGGCCAGATCAACTCCCGTTTTTTTTTTCTTTTCCAAGTGCTGAACGGAGTCCAGGTCTACTCCTATAGATTTCAATAGGGACCCGGGGGCCTGGTCTACTCCCGGTTTTTTTTAAAAGTTCAGAACGGAGCCCAGGTCTACTCTCATAGAGTCCAATGGGGACCCGGGAGGCCTGGTCTACTCCCGGTTGTTGTTGTTGTTTTTTTTTTAAAGAAGTTGAGATCGGAGGCCAGGTCTACTCCTATAGATTTCAAAGGGAACCAGGAGGCCTGAACTAATCCGTTTTTTTTTTTTTTAAAGAAGTTCAGATCGAAGCACAGGTCTACTCGCATAGAGTCCAATGGGGACCCGGGAGGCCTGGTCTACTCCCTTTTTTAAGAAAAAAGTTCAGAACGGAGCCCAGGTCTACTCCTATACAGATCAATGCAGACCCCGGAGGCCTTGTCTACTCCCGTTTTTTTAAAAAAAAGAATTTGAGATCGGAGCACAGGTCTACTCTCATAGAGTCCTATGGGGACCCGGGAGGCCTGGTCTACTCCCGTTTTTTTTTTTTTTAAAGTTGAGATCGGAGCCCAGGTCTACTCTTATAGATTTTAATGGGGACCCGGGAGTCCTGGTCTACTCTTTTTTTTTAAAAAAAAATTCAGATCGGAGCCCAGATCTATTCCTATTGATATCAATGGGAACCCGGGAGTCCTGGTCTACTCCCGTTGTTTTTTTTTTTAAGAAGTTGAGATCGGAGCCCAGGTCTTCTGCCATAGAGTCCTATTGGGACCCGGGAGGCCTGGTCTACTCCCTTTTTAAAAAAAGGAGTTCAGAACGGAGCCCAAGTCTACTCCTATACAGACCATTGCGGACCCCGGAGGCCTTGTCTACTCCCGTTTTTTTTAAAAAAAGAAGTTGAGATCGGTCCCAGGTCTACTCTCATAGAGTCCTATGGGGACCCGGGAGGCCTGGTCTACTCCCGTTGTTTTTTTTTTTAAGAAGTTGAGATCGGAGCCCAGATCTACTGCCATAGAGTCCAATGGGGACCCGGGAGGCCTGGTCTACTGCGTTTTTTTATAGGTAAAATGGAGGCCAGATCGACTCTTGTATTTTAGCAGGTAAAATGGAGGCCAGATCAACTCCCGTTTTTTTTTTCTTTTCCAAGTGCTGAACGGAGTCCAGGTCTACTCCTATAGATTTCAATAGGGACCCGGGGGGCCTGGTCTACTCCGAGTTTTTTTTAAAAGTTCAGAACGGAGCCCAGGTCTACTCTCATAGAGTCCAATGGGGACCCGGGAGGCCTGGTCTACTCCCGGTTTTTTTTTTTTTTGTTTTTTTTTAAAGAAGTTGAGATCGTAGGCCAGGTCTACTCCTATAGATTTCAAAGGGAACCAGGAGGCCTGAACTAATCCCGTTTGTTTTTTTTTAAAGAAGTTCAGATCGGAGCACAGGTCTACTCGCATAGAGTCCAATGGGGACCCGGGAGGCCTGGTCTACTCCCTTTTTTAAGAAAAAAGTTCAGAACGGAGCCAAGGTCTACTCCTATACAGACCAATGCGGACCCCGGAGGCCTTGTCTACTCCCGTTTTTTTTTAAAAAAAGAAGTTGAGATCGGAGCCCAGGTCTACTCTTATAGATTTTAATGGGTACCCGGGAGTCCTGGTCTACTCTCTTTTTTTAAAAAAAAGTTCACATCGGAGCCCAGATCTATTCCTATTGATATCAAAGGGAACCCGGGAGTCCTGGTCTACTCTCATAGAGTCCTATGGGGACCCGGGAGGCCTGGTCTACTCCCGTTTTTTTTTTTTTAAGAAGTTGAGATCGGAGCCCAGATCTACTTCCATAGAGTCCAATGGGGACCCGGGAGGCCTGGTCTACTGCGTTTTTTTATAGGTAAAATGGAGGCCAGATCGACTCTTGTATTTTAGCAGGTAAAATGGAGGCCAGATCAACTCCCGTTTTTTTTTTTCTTTTCCACGTGCTGAACGGAGTCCAGGTCTACTCCTATAGATTTCAACACGGACCCGGGGGGCCTGGTCTACTCCCGGTTTTTTTTAAAAGTTCAGAACGGAGCCCAGGTCTACTCTCATAGAGTCCAATGGGGACCCGGGAGGCCTGGTCTACTCCCTTTTTTAAGAAAAAAGTTCAGAACGGAGCCCAGGTCTACTCCTATACAGATCAATGCGGATACCGGAGGCCTTGTCTACTCCCGTTTTTTTTTAAAAAAGAAGTTGAGATCGGAGCACAGGTCTACTCTCATAGAGTCCTATGGGGACCCGGGAGGCCTGGTCTACTCCCGTTTTTTTTTTTTAAGAAGTTGAGATCGGAGCCCAGATCTACTTCCATAGAGTCCAATGGGGACCTGGGAGGCCTGGTCTACTGCATTTTTTTATAGGTAAAATGGAGGCCAGATCGACTCTTGTATTTTAGCAGGTAAAATGGAGGCCAGATCAACTCCCGTTTTTTTTTTCTTTTCCAAGTGCTGAACGGAGTCCAGGTCTACTCCTATAGATTTCGAAAGGGACCCGGGGGGCCTGGTCTACTCCCGGTTTTTTTTAAAAGTTCAGAACGGAGCCCAGGTCTACTCTCATAGAGTCCAAAGGGGACCCGGGAGGCCTGGTCTACTCCCGGTTGTTGTTGTTTTTTTTTTTTTAAAGAAGTTGAGATCGGAGGCCAGGTCTACTCCTATAGATTTCAAAGGGAACCAGGAGGCCTGAACTAATCCGTTTTTGTTTTTTTTTAAAGAAGTTCAGATCGAAGCACAGGTCTACTCGCATAGAGTCCAATGGGGACCCGGGAGGCCTGGTCTACTCCCTTTTTTAAGAAAAAAGTTCAGAACGGAGCCCAGGTCTACTCCTATACAGATCAATGCGGACCCCGGAGGCCTTGTCTACTCCCGTTTTTTTTTAAAAAAGAAGTTGAGATCGGAGCACAGGTCTACTCTCATAGAGTCCTATGGGGACCCGGGAGGCCTGGTCTACTCCCGTTTTTTTTTTTTTTAAAGTTGAGATCGGAGCCCAGGTCTACTCTTATAGATTTTAATGGGGACCCGGGAGTCCTGGTCTACTCTTTTTTTTTTAAAAAAAAATTCAGATCGGAGCCCAGATCTATTCCTATTGATATCAATGGGAACCCGGGAGTCCTGGTCTACTCCCTTTTTTTTTTTTTTTTAAGAAGTTGAGATCGGAGCCCAGGTCTTCTGCCATAGAGTCCTCTGGGGACCCGGGAGGCCTGGTCTACTCCCTTTTTAAAAAAAGGAGTTCAGAACGGAGCCCAAGTCTACTCCTATACAGACCATTGCGGACCCCGGAGGCCTTGTCTACTCCCGTTTTTTTTTAAAAAAAGAAGTTGAGATCGGTCCCAGGTCTACTCTCATAGAGTCCTATGGGGACCCGGGAGGCCTGGTCTACTCCCGGTTGTTTTTTTGTTTTTTTTTTAAAGAAGTTGAGATCGTAGGCCAGGTCTACTCCTATAGATTTCAAAGGGAACCAGGAGGCCTGAACTAATCCCGTTTGTTTTTTTTTTAAGAAGTTCAGATCGGAGCACAGGTCTACTCGCATAGAGTCCAATGGGGACCCGGGAGGCCTGGTCTACTCCCTTTTTTAAGAAAAAAGTTCAGAACGGAGCCCAGGTCTACTCCTATACAGACAAATGCGGACCCCGGAGGCCTTGTCTACTCTCGTTTTTTTTTAAAAAAGAAGTTGAGATCGGAGCACAGGTCTACTCTCATAGAGTCCTCTAGGGACCCGGGAGGCCTGGTCTACTCCCGTTGTTTTGTTTTTTTAAGAAGTTGAGATCGGAGCCCAGGTCTACTGCCATAGAGTCCAATGGGGACCCGGGAGGCCTGGTCTACTCCCTTTTTAAAAAAAGGAGTTTAGAACGGAGACCAAGTCTACTCCTATACAGACCATTGCGGACCCCGGAGGCCTTGTCTACTCCCTTTTTTTTAAAAAAAAGAAGTTGAGATCGGACCCCATGTCTACTCTCATAGAGTCCTATGGGGACCCGGGAGGCCTGGTCTACTCCCGTTTTTTTAAAGGAAGTTGAGATAGGAGCCCAGGTCTACTCTTATAGATTTTATTGGGGACCCGAGAGTCCTGGTCTACTCTGTTTTTTTTTTAAAAAGTTCAGATCGGAGCCCAGATCTATTCCTATTGATATCAATGGGTACCCGGGAGTCCTGGTCTACTCCCGTTGTTGTTTTTTTTAAGAAGTTGAGATCGGAGCCCAGGTCTTCTGCCATAGAGTCCTATGGGGACCCGGGAGGCCTGGTCTACTCCCTTTTTAAAAAAAGGAGTTCAGAACGGAGCCCAAGTCTACTCCTATACAGACCATTGCGGACCTGGGAGGTTAGGTCTACTCCCGTTTTTTTTAAAAAAAGTTGAGATCGAAGCCCAGGTCTACTCTTATAGATTTTAATGGGGACCCGGGAGTCCTGGTCTACTCTCTTTTTTTTAAAAAAAGTTCAGATCGGAGCCCAGATCTATTCCTCTTGATATCAATGTGAACCCGGGAGTCCTGGTCTACTCCTGTTGTTTTTTTTTTTAAGAAGTTGAGATTGGAGCCCAGATCTACTGCCATAGAGTCCAATGGGGACCCGGGAGGCCTGGTCTACTGCGTTTTTTTATAGGTAAAATGGAGGCCAGATCGACTCTTGTATTTTAGCAGGTAAAATGGAGGCCAGATCGACTCCCGTTTTTTCTTTTTCTTTTCCAAGTGCTGAACGGAGTCCAGGGCTACTCCTATAGATTTCAATAGGGACCCGGGGGGCCTGGTCTACTCCCGTTTTTTTTAAAAAAAAGAAGTTGAGATCGGAGCCCAGGTCTACTCTTATAGATTTTAATCGGTACCCGTGAGTCCTGGTCTACTCTCTTTTTTTAAAAAAAAGTTCAGATCGGAGCCCAGATGTATTCCTATTGATATCAAAGGGAACCCGGGAGTCCTGGTCTACTCCCGTTGTTTTGTTTTTTTAAGAATTTGAGATCGGAGCCCAGGTCTACTGCCATAGAGTCCAATGGGGACCCGGGAGGCCTGGTCTACTGCGTTTTTTTATAGGTAAAATGGAGGCCAGATCGACTCTTGTATTTTAGCAGGTATAATGGAGGCCAGATCGACTCTTGTATTTATGCAGGTAAAATGGAGGCCAGATCAACTCCCGTTTTTTTTTTTCTTTTCCAAGTGCGGAACAGAGTCCAGGTCTACTCCTATAGATTTCAATAATGACCCGGGGGGCCTGGTCTACTCCCGATTTTTTTAAAAAAAGAAGTTGAGATCGGAGCCCAGGTCTCCTCTTATAGATTTTAATGGGTACCCGGGAGTCCTGGTCTACTTTCTTTTTTTAAAAAAAAGTTCAGATGGGAGCCCAGATCTATTCCTATTGATATCAAAGGGAACCCGGGAGTCCTGGTCTACTCTCATAGAGTCCTATCGGGACCCGGGAGGCCTGGTGTACTCCCATATTTTTTTTTTTAAAGAAGTTGAGATCGGAGGCCAGGTCTACTCCTGTAGATTTCAAAGGGAAGCAGGAGTCCTGAACTAATCCCGTTTTTTTTTTTTTTTAAAAGAAGTTCAGATCGGAGCACAGGTCTACACGCATAGAGTCCAATGGGGACCCGGGAGGCCTGGTCTACTCCCTTTTTTAAGAAAAAAGTTCAGAACGGAGCCCAGGTCTACTCCTATACAGACCAATGTGGACCCCGGAGGCCTTGTCTACTCCCGTTTTTTTAAAAAAAGAAGTTGAGATCGGAGCCCAGGTCTACTCTCATAGAGTCCTATGGGGACCCGGGAGGCCTGGTCTACTCCCGTTTTTTTTTTTTAAGAAGTTGAGATCGGAGCCCTGGTCTTCTGCCATAGAGTCCTATGGGGACCCGGGAGGCCTGGTCTACCCCCTTATTAAAAAAAGGAGTTCAGAACGGAGCCCAAGTCTACTCCTATACAGACCATTGCGGACCCCGGAGGCCTTGTCTACTCCCGTTTTTTTTAAAAAAAGAAGTTGAGATCGGAGCCCAGGTCTACTCTCATAGAGTCCTATGGGGACCCGGGAGGCCTGGTCTACTCCCGGTTTTTTTTAAAAGTTCAGAACGGAACCCAGGTCTTCTGCCATAGAGTCCTATGGGGACCCGGGAGGCCTGGTCTACTCCCTTTTTAAAAAAAGGAGTTCAGAACGGACCCCAAGTCTACTCCTATACAGACCATTGCAGAACCCGGAGGCCTTGTCTGCTCCCGTTTTTTTTAAAAAAAGAAGTTGAGATCGGAGCCCAGGTCTACTCTCATAGAATCCTATGGGGACCCGGGAGGCCTGGTCTACTCCCATTTTTTTTAAAAAAAGAAGTTGAGATCGGAGCCCAGGTCTACTCTTATAGATTTTAATGTGTACCCGTGAGTCCTGGTCTACTCTCTTTTTTTAAAAAAAAGTTCAGATCGGAGCCCAGATCTATTCCTATTGATATCAAAGGGAACCCGGGAGTCCTGGTCTACTCCCGTTGTTTTGTTTTTTTAAGAAGTTGAGATCGGAGCCCAGGTCTACTGACATAGAGTCCAATGGGGACCCGGGAGGCCTGGTCTACTCCCGTTGTTTTTTTGTTTTTTTTTTTAAGAAGTTGAGATCGGAGGCCAGGTCTACTCCAATAAATTTCAAAGGGAACCAGGAGGCCTGAACTAATCCGGTTTTTTTTTTTTTTTTTTAAGAATTTCAGATCGGAGCACAGGTCTACTCGCATAGAGTCCAATGCGGACCCGGGAAGCCTGGTCTACGCCCTTTTTTAAGAAAAAAGTTAAGAACGGAGCCCAGGTCTACTCCTATACAGACCAATGCGGACCCCGGAGGCCTTGTCTACTCCCGTTTTTTTTTTAAAAAGTTGAGATCGGAGCCCAGGTCTACTCTTATAGATTTTAATGGGGACCCGGGAGTCCTGGTCTACTCTCTTTTTTTTAAAAAAAGTTCAGATCGGAGCCCAGATCTATTCCTATTGATATCAATGGGAACCCGGGAGTCCTGGTCTACTGCGTTTTTTTATAGGTAAAATGGAGGCCAGATCAACTCCCGTTTTTTTTTCTTTTCCAAGTGCTGAACGGAGTCCATGTCTACTCCTATAGATTTCAATAGGGACCCGGGGGGCCTGGTCTACTCCCGGTTGTTTTTTGTTTTTTTTTAAAGAAGTTGAGATCGGAGGCCAGGTCTACTCCTATAGATTTCAAAGGGAACCAGGAGTCCTGAACTAATCCCATTTTTTTTTAAAAAAAAGAAGTTCAGATCGGAGCACAGGTCTACTCGCATAGAGTCCAATGGGGATCCGGGAGGCCTGGTCTACTCCCTTTTTTAAGAAAAAAGTTCAGAACGGAGCCCAGGTCTACTCCTATACAGACCTATGCGGACCCCGGAGGCTTGTCTAATCCCGTATTTTTTAAAAAAAGAAGTTTAGATCGGAGCCCAGGTCTACTCTTATAGATTTTAATGGGGACCCGGGAGACCTGGTCTACTCTCTTTTTTTAAAAAAAAGTTGAGATCGGAGCCCAGATCTACTGCCATAGAGTCCAATGGGGACCCGGGAGGCCTGGTCTACTGTGTTTTTTTATAGGTAAAATGGAGGCCAGATCGACTCTTGTTTTATAGCAGGTAAAATGGAGGCCAGATCAACTCCCGTTTTTTTTTTTTTTTCCAAGTGCTGAACGGAGTCCAGGTCTACTCCTATAGATTTCAATAGGGACCAGGGGGGCCTGGTCTACTCCCGGTTGTTTTTAAAAGTTCAGAACGGAGCACAGAACGGAGAACAGATCGGAGCACAGGTCTACTCGCATAGAGTCCAATGGGGATCCGGGAGGCCTGGTCTACTGTGTTTTTTTATAGGTAAAATGGAGGCCAGATCGACTCTTGTATTTTAGCAGGTAAAATGGAGGCCAGATCAACTCCCGTGTTTTTTTTCTTTTTCAAGTGCTGAACGGAGTCCAGGTCTACTCCTATAGATTTCAATAGGGACCCGGGGGGCCTGGTCTACTCCCGGTTGTTGTTTTTTTTTTTTTTTTAAAGAAGTTGAGATCGGAGCTCAGATCTATTCCTATTGATATCAATGGGAACCCCGGAGTCCTGGTCTACTCCTGTTTTTTTTTTTTTTAAGAAGTTGAGATCGGAGCCCAGATCTACTGCCATAGAGTCCTATGGGGACCCGGGAGGCCTGGTCTACTCTCGTTGTTGTTGTTTTTAAGAAGTTAAGATCGGAGCCCAGATCTACTGCCATAGAGTCCAATGGGGACCCGGGAGGCCTGGTCTACTGCGTTTTTTTATAGGTAAAATGGAGGCCACATCGATTCTTGTATTTTAGCAGGTAAAATGGAGGCCAGATCAACTCCCGTTTTTTTTTCCTTTTCCAAGTGCTGAACGGAGTCCAGGTCTACTCCTATAGATTTCAATAGGGACTCGGGGGGGCTGGTCTACTCCCGGTTTTTTTTAAAAGTTCAGAACGGTGCCCAGGTCTACTCTCATAGAATCCAATGGGGACCCGGGATGCCTGGTCTACTCCCGGTTGTTGTTGTTTTTTTTTTTTTTAAAGAAGTTGAGATTTGAGGCCAGGTCTACTCCAATAGATTTCAAAGGGAACAAGGAGTCCTGAACTAATCCCGTTTTTTTTTTAAAAAAAAAGAAGTTCAGATCGGAGGCCTGGTCTACTCCCTTTTTTAAGAAAAAAGTTCAGAACGGAGCCCAGCTCTACTCTTATACAGACCAATGCAGACCCCGGAGGCCTTGTCTACTCCCGTTTTTTTAAAAAATAGAAGTTGAGATCGGAGCCCAGGTCTACTCTCATAGAGTCCTATGGGGACCCGGGAGGCCTGGTCTATTCCCGTTTTTTTTTTAAAAAAAGTTGAGATCGGAGCCCAGGTCTACTTTTATAGATTTTAATGGGGACCCGGGAGTCCTGGTCTACTCACTTTTTTTTAAAAAAAATTCAGATCGGAGCCCAGATCTATCCCTTTTGATATCAATGGGAACCCGGGAGTCCTGGTCTACTCCCGTTGTTTGTTTTTTTAAGAAGTTGAGATCGGAGCCCAGGTCTTCTGCCATAGAGTCCTATGGGGACCCGGGAGGCCTGGTCTACTCCCTTTTTAAAAAAAGGAGTTCAGAACAGAGCCCAAGTCTACTTCTATAAAGACCATTGCGGACCCCGGAGGCCTTGTGTACTCCCGTTTTTTTTAAAAAAAGAAGTTGAGATCGGAGCCCAGGTTTACTCTCATAGAGTCCTATTAGGACCCGGGAGGCCTGGTCTACTCCCGTTGTGTTTTTTTTTAAGAAGTTGAGATCGGAGCCCAGATCTACTGCCATAGAGTCCAATGGGGACCCGGGAGGCCTGGTCTACTGCGTTTTTTTATAGGTAAAATGGAGGCCAGATCGACTCTTGTATTTTAGCAGGTAAAATGGAGGCCAGATCAACTCCCGTGTTTTTTTTCTTTTCCAAGTGCTGAACGGAGTCCAGGTCTACTCCTATAGATATCAATAGGGACCCGGGGAACCTGGTCTACTCCCGGTTTTTTTTAAAAGTTCAGAATGGAGCCCAGGTCTACTCTCATAGAGTCCAATGGGGACCCGGGAGGCCTGGTCTATTCCCGGTTTTTTTTTTTGTTTTTTTTTAAAGAAGTTGAGATCGGAGCTCAGATCTATTCCTATTGATATCAATGGGAACCCGGGAGTCCTGGTCTACTCCCGTTGTTTTTTTTTTTAAGAAGTTGAGATCGCAGCCCAGATCTACTGCCATAGAGTCCTATGGGGACCCGGGAGGCCTGGTCTACTCCCGTTGTTGTTTTTTTTAAGAAGTTAAGATCGGAGCCCAGATCTACTGCCATAGAGTCCAATGGGGACCCGGGAGGCCTGGTCTACTGTTTTTTTTTATAGGTAAAATGGAGGCCACATCGACTCTTGTATTTTAGCAGGTAAAATGGAAGCCAGATCAACTCCCGTTTTTCTTTTCTTTTCCAAGTGCTGAACGGAGTCCAGGTCTACTCCTATAGATTTCAATAGGGACCCGGGGGGCCTGGTCTACTCCCGGTTTTTTTTAAAAGTTCAGAACGGAGCCCAGGTCTACTCTCATAGAGTCCAATGGGGACCCGGGAGGCCTGGTCTACTCCCTTTTTTAAGAAAAAAGTTCAGAACGGAGCCCAGGTCTACTCCTATACAGACCAATGCGGATCCCGGAGGCCTGGTCTTCTCCTGTTTTTTTTAAAAAAAGAAGTTGAGATCGGAGCCCAGGTCTACTCTCATAGAGTCCAATGGGGACCCGGGAGCCCAGGTCTACTCTTATAGATTTTAATGGGGACCCGGGAGTCCTGGTCTACTCTTTTTTTTTTAAAAAATATTCAGATCGGAGCCCAGATGTATTCCTATTGATATCAATGGGAACCCGGGAGTCCTGGTCTACTCCCGTTGTTTTTTTTTTTAAGAAGTTGAGATCGGAGCCCAGGTCTTCTGCCATAGAGTCCTATGGGGACCCGGGAGGCCTGGTCTACTCCCTTTTTTAAAAAAGGAGTTCAGAACGGAGCCCAAGTCTACTCCTATACAGACCATTGCGGACCCCGGAGGCCTTGTCTACTCCCGTTTTTTTTTTAAAAAGAAGTTGAGATCGGTCCCAGGTCTACTTTCATAGAGTCCTATGGGGACCCGGGAGGCCTGGTCTACTCCCGTTGTTTTTTTTTTTAAGAAGTTGAGATCGGAGCCCAGATCTACTACCATAGAGTCCAATGGGGACCCGGGAGGCCTGGTCTACTGCGTTTTTTTATAGGTAAAATGAAGGCCAGATCGACTCTTGTATTTTAGCAGGTAAAATGGAGGCCAGATCAACTCCCGTTTTTTTTTTCTTTTCCAAGTGCTAACGGAGTCCAGGTCTACTCCTATAGATTTCAATAGGGACCCGGGGGGCCTGGTCTACTCCCGGTTTTTTTTAAAAGTTCAGAACGGAGCCCAGGTCTACTCTCATAGAGTCCAATGGGGACCCGGGAGGCCTGGTCTACTCCCGGTTGTTTTTTTGTTTTTTTTTTAAAGAAGTTGAGATCCTAGGCCAGGTCTACTCTTATAGATTTCAAAGGGAACCAGGAGGCCTGAACTAATCCCGTTTGTTTTTTTTTAAAGAAGTTCAGATCGGAGCACAGGTCTACTCGCATAGAGTCCAATGGGGACCCGGGAGGCCTGGTCTACTCCCTTTTTTAAGAAAAAAGTTCAGAACGGAGCCAAGGTCTACTCCTATACAGACCAATGCGGACCTTGGAGGCCTTGTCTACTCCCGTTTTTTTTTTAAAAAAGAAGTTGAGATCGGAGCCCAGGTCTACTCTTATAGATTTTAATGGGTACCCGGGAGTCCTGGTCTACTCTCTTTTTTTAAAAAAAAGTTCACATCGGAGCCCAGATCTATTTCTATTGATATCAAAGGGAACCCGGGAGTCCTGGTCTACTCTCATAGAGTCCTATGGGGACCCGGGAGGCCTGGTCTACTCCCGTTTTTTTTTTTTAAGAAGTTGAGATCGGAGCCCAGATCTACTTCCATAGAGTCCAATGGGGACCCGGGAGGCCTGGTCTACTGCGTTTTTTTATAGGTAAAATGGAGGCCAGATCGAGACTTGTATTTTAGCAGGTAAAATGGAGGCCAGATCAACTCCCGTTTTTTTTTTCTTTTCCAAGTGCTGAACGGAGTCCAGGTCTACTCCTATAGATTTCAATAGGGACCCGGGGGCCTGGTCTACTCCCGGTTTTTTTTAAAAGTTCAGAACGGAGCCCAGGTCTACTCTCATAGAGTCCAATGGGGACCCGGGAGGCCTGGTCTACTCCCGGTTGTTGTTGTTGTTTTTTTTTTAAAGAAGTTGAGATCGGAGGCCAGGTCTACTCCTATAGATTTCAAAGGGAACCAGGAGGCCTGAACTAATCCGTTTTTTTTTTTTTTTAAAGAAGTTCAGATCGAAGCACAGGTCTACTCGCATAGAGTCCAATGGGGACCCGGGAGGCCTGGTCTACTCCCTTTTTTAAGAAAAAAGTTCAGAACGGAGCCCAGGTCTACTCCTATACAGATCAATGCAGACCCCGGAGGCCTTGTCTACTCCCGTTTTTTTAAAAAAAAGAATTTGAGATCGGAGCACAGGTCTACTCTCATAGAGTCCTATGGGGACCCGGGAGGCCTGGTCTACTCCCGTTTTTTTTTTTTTTAAAGTTGAGATCGGAGCCCAGGTCTACTCTTATAGATTTTAATGGGGACCCGGGAGTCCTGGTCTACTCTTTTTTTTTAAAAAAAAATTCAGATCGGAGCCCAGATCTATTCCTATTGATATCAATGGGAACCCGGGAGTCCTGGTCTACTCCCGTTGTTTTTTTTTTTAAGAAGTTGAGATCGGAGCCCAGGTCTTCTGCCATAGAGTCCTATTGGGACCCGGGAGGCCTGGTCTACTCCCTTTTTAAAAAAAGGAGTTCAGAACGGAGCCCAAGTCTACTCCTATACAGACCATTGCGGACCCCGGAGGCCTTGTCTACTCCCGTTTTTTTTAAAAAAAGAAGTTGAGATCGGTCCCAGGTCTACTCTCATAGAGTCCTATGGGGACCCGGGAGGCCTGGTCTACTCCCGTTGTTTTTTTTTTTAAGAAGTTGAGATCGGAGCCCAGATCTACTGCCATAGAGTCCAATGGGGACCCGGGAGGCCTGGTCTACTGCGTTTTTTTATAGGTAAAATGGAGGCCAGATCGACTCTTGTATTTTAGCAGGTAAAATGGAGGCCAGATCAACTCCCGTTTTTTTTTTCTTTTCCAAGTGCTGAACGGAGTCCAGGTCTACTCCTATAGATTTCAATAGGGACCCGGGGGGCCTGGTCTACTCCGAGTTTTTTTTAAAAGTTCAGAACGGAGCCCAGGTCTACTCTCATAGAGTCCAATGGGGACCCGGGAGGCCTGGTCTACTCCCGGTTTTTTTTTTTTTTTTTTTTTTTTAAAGAAGTTGAGATCGTAGGCCAGGTCTACTCCTATAGATTTCAAAGGGAACCAGGAGGCCTGAACTAATCCCGTTTGTTTTTTTTTAAAGAAGTTCAGATCGGAGCACAGGTCTACTCGCATAGAGTCCAATGGGGACCCGGGAGGCCTGGTCTACTCCCTTTTTTAAGAAAAAAGTTCAGAACGGAGCCAAGGTCTACTCCTATACAGACCAATGCGGACCCCGGAGGCCTTGTCTACTCCCGTTTTTTTTTAAAAAAAGAAGTTGAGATCGGAGCCCAGGTCTACTCTTATAGATTTTAATGGGTACCCGGGAGTCCTGGTCTACTCTCTTTTTTTTAAAAAAAGTTCACATCGGAGCCCAGATCTATTCCTATTGATATCAAAGGGAACCCGGGAGTCCTGGTCTACTCTCATAGAGTCCTATGGGGACCCGGGAGGCCTGGTCTACTCCCGTTTTTTTTTTTTTTAAGAAGTTGAGATCGGAGCCAAGATCTACTTCCATAGAGTCCAATGGGGACCCGGGAGGCCTGGTCTACTGCGTTTTTTTATAGGTAAAATGGAGGCCAGATCGACTCTTGTATTTTAGCAGGTAAAATGGAGGCCAGATCAACTCCCGTTTTTTTTTTTCTTTTCCACGTGCTGAACGGAGTCCAGGTCTACTCCTATAGATTTCAATAGGGACCCGGGGGGCCTGGTCTACTCCCGGTTTTTTTTAAAAGTTCAGAACGGAGCCCAGGTCTACTCTCATAGAGTCCAATGGGGACCCGGGAGGCCTGGTCTACTCCCTTTTTTAAGAAAAAAGTTCAGAACGGAGCCCAGGTCTACTCCTATACAGATCAATGCGGATACCGGAGGCCTTGTCTACTCCCGTTTTTTTTTAAAAAAGAAGTTGAGATCGGAGCACAGGTCTACTCTCATAGAGTCCTATGGGGACCCGGGAGGCCTGGTCTACTCCCGTTTTTTTTTTTTAAGAAGTTGAGATCGGAGCCCAGATCTACTTCCATAGAGTCCAATGGGGACCTGGGAGGCCTGGTCTACTGCATTTTTTTATAGGTAAAATGGAGGCCAGATCGACTCTTGTATTTTAGCAGGTAAAATGGAGGCCAGATCAACTCCCGTTTTTTTTTTCTTTTCCAAGTGCTGAACGGAGTCCAGGTCTACTCCTATAGATTTCGAAAGGGACCCGGGGGGCCTGGTCTACTCCCGGTTTTTTTTAAAAGTTCAGAACGGAGCCCAGGTCTACTCTCATAGAGTCCAAAGGGGACCCGGGAGGCCTGGTCTACTCCCGGTTGTTGTTGTTTTTTTTTTTTTAAAGAAGTTGAGATCGGAGGCCAGGTCTACTCCTATAGATTTCAAAGGGAACCAGGAGGCCTGAACTAATCCGTTTTTGTTTTTTTTTAAAGAAGTTCAGATCGAAGCACAGGTCTACTCGCATAGAGTCCAATGGGGACCCGGGAGGCCTGGTCTACTCCCTTTTTTAAGAAAAAAGTTCAGAACGGAGCCCAGGTCTACTCCTATACAGATCAATGCGGACCCCGGAGGCCTTGTCTACTCCCGTTTTTTTTTAAAAAAGAAGTTGAGATCGGAGCACAGGTCTACTCTCATAGAGTCCTATGGGGACTCGGGAGGCCTGGTCTACTCCCGTTTTTTTTTTTTTTAAAGTTGAGATCGGAGCCCAGGTCTACTCTTATAGATTTTAATGGGGACCCGGGAGTCCTGGTCTACTCTTTTTTTTTTAAAAAAAAATTCAGATCGGAGCCCAGATCTATTCCTATTGATATCAATGGGAACCCGGGAGTCCTGGTCTACTCCCTTTTTTTTTTTTTTTTAAGAAGTTGAGATCGGAGCCCAGGTCTTCTGCCATAGAGTCCTCTGGGGACCCGGGAGGCCTGGTCTACTCCCTTTTTAAAAAAAGGAGTTCAGAACGGAGCCCAAGTCTACTCCTATACAGACCATTGCGGACCCCGGAGGCCTTGTCTACTCCCGTTTTTTTTTAAAAAAAGAAGTTGAGATCGGTCCCAGGTCTACTCTCATAGAGTCCTATGGGGACCCGGGAGGCCTGGTCTACTCCCGGTTGTTTTTTTGTTTTTTTTTAAAGAAGTTGAGATCGTAGGCCAGGTCTACTCCTATAGATTTCAAAGGGAACCAGGAGGCCTGAACTAATCCCGTTTGTTTTTTTTTTAAGAAGTTCAGATCGGAGCACAGGTCTACTCGCATAGAGTCCAATGGGGACCCGGGAGGCCTGGTCTACTCCCTTTTTTAAGAAAAAAGTTCAGAACGGAGCCCAGGTCTACTCCTATACAGACCAATGCGGACCCCGGAGGCCTTGTCTACTCCCTTTTTTTAAAAAAGAAGTTGAGATCGGAGCCCAGGTCTACTCTTATAGATTTTAATTGGTACCCGGGAGTCCTGGTCTACTCTCTTTTTTTAAAAAAAAGTTCACATCGGAGCCCAGATCTATTCCTATTGATATCAAAGGGAACCCGGGAGTCCTGGTCTACACTCATAGAGTCCTATGGGGACCCGGGAGGCCTGGTCTACTCCCGTTTTTTTTTTTAAGAAGTTGAGATCGGAGCCCAGATCTACTTCCATAGAGTCCAATGGGGACACGGGAGGCCTGGTCTACTTCGTTTTTTTATAGGTAAAATGAGGCCAGATCGACTCTTGTATTTTAGCAGGTAAAATGGAGGCCAGATCAACTCCCGTTTTTTTTTAAAAAAAGAAGTTGAGATCGGAGCCCAGGTCTACTGCCATAGAGTCCTATGGGGACCCGGGAGGCCTGGTCTACTCCCTTTTTTTTTTTTTTTAAGAAGTTGAGATTGGAGCCGAGATCTACTGCCATAGAGTTCAATGGGGACCCGGGAGGCCTGGTCTACTCCCGGTTGTTTTTTTGTTTTTTTTTTAAAGAAGTTGAGATCGGAGGCCAGGTCTACTCCTATAGATTTCATAGGGAACCAGGAGTCCTGAACTAATCCTTTTTTTTTTTTTTTTTAAAGAAGTTCAGATCGGAGCACAGGTCTACTCGCATAGAGTCCAATGGGGATCCGGGAGGCCTGGTCTACTCCCTTTTTTAAGAAAAAAGTTCAGAACGGAGCCCAGGTCTACTCCTATACAGACAAATGCGGACCCCGGAGGCCTTGTCTACTCCCGTTTTTTTTTAAAAAGAAGTTGAGATCGGAGCACAGGTCTACTCTCATAGAGTCCTCTAGGGACCCGGGGGGCCTGGTCTACTCCCGGTTTTTTTTAAAAGTTCAGAACGGAGCCCAGGTCTACTCTCATAGAGTCCAATGGGGACCCGGGAGGCCTGGTCTACTCCCGGTTGTTTTTTTGTTGTTTTTTAAAGAAGTTGAGATCGGAGCCCAGGTCTACTCTTATAGATTTTAATGGGGACCCGGGAGTCCTGGTCTACTCTTTTTTTTTTTAAAAAAATTCAGATCGGAGCCCAGATCTATTCCTATTGATATCAATGGGAACCCGGGAGTCCTGGTCTACTCCCGTTGTTTTTTTTTTTAAGAAGTTGAGATCGGAGCCCAGGTCTTCTGCCTTAGAGTCCTCTGGGGACCCGGGAGGCCTGGTCTACTCCCTTTTTAAAAAAAGGAGTTCAGAACGGAGCCCAAGTCTACTCCTATACAGACCATTGCGGACCCCGGAGACCTTGTCTACTCCCGTTTTTTTTTAAAAAAAGAAGTTGAGATCGGTCCCAGGTCTACTCTCATAGAGTCCTATGGGGACCCGGGAGGCCTGGTCTACTCCCGTTGTTTTTTTTTTTAAGAAGTTGAGATGAGAGCCCAGATCTACTGCCATAGAGTACAATGGGAACCCGGGAGGCCTGGTCTACTGCGTTTTTTTATAGGTAAAATGGAGGCCAGATCGACTCTTGTATTTTAGCAGGTAAAATGGAGGCCAGATCAACTCCCGTTTTTTTTTTCTTTTCCAAGTGCTGAACGGAGTCCAGGTCTACTCCTATAGATTTCAATAGGGACCCGGCGGGCCTGGTCTACTCCCGGTTTTTTTTAAAAGTTCAGAACGGAGCCCAGGTCTACTCTCATAGAATCCAATGGGGACCCGGGAGGCCTGGTCTACTCCCGGTTGTTTTTTTGTTTTTTTTTAAAGAAGTTGAGATCGTAGGCCAGGTCTACTCCTATAGATTTCAAAGGGAACCAGGAGGCCTGAACTAATCCCGTTTTTTTTTTTTTTTTTAAGTTCAGAACAGAGCCCAGGTCTACTCCCGTTTTTTTTAAAAAAAGAAGTTGAGATCGGAGCCCAGGTCTACTCTTATAGATTTTAATGGGGACCCGGGAGTTTTGGTCTACTCTCTCTTTTTTTTAAATGTTCAGATCGGAGCCCAGATCTATTCCTGTTGATATCAAAAGTTTATAGGTAAAATGGAGGCAAGATCGACTCTTGTATTTTAGCAGGTAAAATGGAGGCCAGATCAACTCCCTTTTTTTTTTTCTTTTCCAAGTGCTGAACGGAGTCCAGGTCTACTCCTATAGATTTCAAAAGGGACCCGGGGGGCCTGGTCTACTCCCGGTTGTTTTTTTGTTTTTTTTTAAAGAATTTGAGATCGGAGGCCAGGTCTACTCCTATAGATTTCAAAGGGAACCAGGAGGCCTGAACTAATCCCGTTTTTTTTTTTTTTTTAAGTTCAGAACAGAGCCCAGGTCTACTCTCATAGAGTCCAATGGGGACCCGGGAGGCCTGGTCTACTCCCGGTTGTTTTTTTGTTTTTTAAAGAAGTTGAGATCGGAGGCAAGGTCTACTCCTATAGATTTCAAAGGGAACAAGGAGGCCTGAACTAATCCCGTTTTTTTTTTTTAAAAAAAGAAGTTCAGATCGGAGCACAGGTCTACTCGCATAGAGTCGAATGGGGACCCGGCAGGCCTGGTCTACTCCGTTTTTTAAGAAAAAAGTTCAGAACAGAGCCCAGGTCTACTCCTATTGATATCAAAGGGAACCCGGGAGTCCTGGTCTACTCCCGTTGTTTTTTTTTTTTAAGAAGTTGAGATCGGAGCTCAGGTCTACTGCCATAGAGGACCCGGGAGGCCTGGTCTACTTTCGTTGGTGACCCGGGAGGCCTGGTCTACTCCCGTTTTTTTTTTTTTAAGAAGTTGAGATCGGAGCCCAGATCTACTGCCATAGAGTCCAATGGGGACCCGGGAGGCCTGGTCTACTGCGTTTTTTTATAGGTAAAATGGAGGCCAGATCGACTCTTGTATTTTAGCAGGTAAGATGGAGGCCAGATCGACTCCCGTTTTTTTTTTCTTTTCCAAGTGCTGAACGGAGTCCAGGTCTACTTCTATTGATTTCAATAGGGACCCGGGGGTTCCTGGTCTACTCCCGGTTTTTTTTAAAAGTTCAGAACGGAGCCCAGGGCTACTCTCATAGAGTCCAATGGGGACCCGGGAGTCCTGGTCTACTCACTTTTTTTAAAAAAAAAGTTCAGATCGGAGCCCATATCTATTCCTATTGATATCAATGGGAACCCGGGAGTCCTGGTCTACTCCCGTTGTTTTTTTTTTTAAGAAGTTGAGATCGGTGCCCAGGTCTACTCTCATAGAGTCCAATGGAGACCCGGGAGGCCTGGTCTACTCCCGGTTGTTTTTTTGTTTTTTTTTAAAGAATTTGAGATCGGAGGCCAGGTCTACTCCTATAGATTTCAAAGGGAACCAGGAGGCCTGAACTAATCCCGTTTTTTTTTTTTTTAAAGTTCAGAACGGAGCCCAGGTCTACTCTCATAGAGTCCAATGGGGACCCGGGAGGCCTGGTCTACTCCCGGTTTTTTTTTTGTTATTTAAAGAAGTTGAGATCGGAGGCAAGGTCTACTCCTTTAGATTTCAAAGGGAACAAGGAGGCCTGAACTAATCCCGTTTTTTTTTTTAAAAAAAAGAAGTTCAGATCGGAGCACAGGTCTACTCGCATAGAGTCCAATGGGGACCCGGGAGGCCTGGTCTACTCCGTTTTTTAAGAAAAAAGTTCAGAACGGAGCCCAGGTCTACTCCTATACAGACCAATGCGGACCCCGGAGGCCTTGTCTACTCCCTTTTTTTTAAAAAAAAAAAAGAAGTTGAGATCGGAGCCCAGGTCTACTCTCATAGAGTCCTATGGGGACCCGGGAGGCCTGGTCTACTGCCTTTTTTTATAGGTAAAATGGAGGCCAGATCGACTCTTGTATTTTAGCAGGTAAGATGGAGGCCAGATCGACTCCCGTTTTTTTTTTCTTTTCCAAGTGCTGAACGGAGTCCAGGTCAACTTCTATTGATTTCAATAGGGCCCCGGGGGCCCGATCTACTCCCGGTTTTTTTTAAAAGTTCAGAACGGAGCCCAGGGCTACTCTCATAGAGTCCAATGGGGACCCGGGAGTCCTGGTCTACTCTCTTTTTTTAAAAAAAAGTTCAGATCGGAGCCCAGATCTATTCCTATTGATATCAATGGGAACCCGGGAGTCCTGGTCTACTCCCGTTGTTTTTTTTTTTAAGAAGTTGAGATCGGTGCCCAGGTCTACTCTCATAGAGTCCAATGGTGACCCGGTAGTCCTGGTCTACTCCCGGTTGTTTTTTTGTTTTTTTTTTAAAGAAGTTGAGATTGGAGCCAAGGTCTACTCCTATAGATTTCAATAGGGACCCGGGGGGCCTGGTCTACTCCCGGTTGTTTTTTTGTTTTTTTTTTAAAGAATTTGAGATCGGAGGCCAGGTCTACTCCTATAGATTTCAAAGGGAACCAGGAGGCCTGAACTAATCCCGTTTTTTTTTTTTTTTAAAGTTCAGAACGGAGCCCAGGTCTACTCTCATAGAGTCCAATGGGGACCCGGGAGGCCTGGTCTACTCCCGGTTGTTTTTTTGTTTTTTAAAGAAGTTGAGATCGGAGGCAAGGTCTACTCCTTTAGATTTCAAAGGGAACAAGGAGGCCTGAACTAATCCCGTTTTTTTTTTTAAAAAAAGAAGTTCAGATCGGAGCACAGGTCTACTCGCATAGAGTCCAATGGGGACCTGGGAGGCATGGTCTACTCCGTTTTTTAAGAAAAAAGTTCAGAACGGAGCCCAGGTCTACTCCTATACAGACCAATGCGGCCCCGGAGGCCTTGTCTACTCCCTTTTTTTTTTAAAAAATAAAAGAAGTTGAGATCGGAGCCCAGGTCTACTCTCATAGAGTCCTATGGGGACCCGGGAGGCCTGGTCTACTGCGTTTTTTTATAGGGAAAATGGAGGCCAGATCGACTCTTGTATTTTAGCAGGTAAGATGGAGGCCAGATCGACTCCCGTTTTTTTTTTCTTTTCCAAGTGCTGAACGGAGTCCAGGTCTACTCCTATTGTTTTCAATAGGGACCCGGGGGGCCTGGTCTACTCCCGGTTTTTTTTAAAAGTTCAGAACGGAGCCCAGGGCTACTCTCATAGAGTCCAATGGGGACCCGGGAGTCCTGGTCTACTCTCTTTTTTTTAAAAAAAGTTCAGATCGGAGCCCAGATCTATTCCTATTGATATCAATGGGAACCCGGGAGTCCTGGTCTACTCCCGTTGTTTTTTTTTTTAAGAAGTTGAGATCGGTGCCCAGGTCTACTCTCATAGAGTCCAATGGGGACCCGGGAGGCCTGGTCTACTCCCGGTTGTTTTTTTGTTTTTTTTTTTATAGAAGTTGAGATTGGAGCCAAGGTCTACTCCTATAGATTTCAAAGGGAACAAGGAGGCCTGAACTAATCCCGTTTTATTTTTTAAAAAAAGAAGTTCAGATCGGAGCACAGGTCTACTCGCATAGAGTCCAATGGGGATCCGGGAGGCCTGGTCTACTCCCTTTTTTAAGAAAAATGTTCAGAACAGAGCCCAGGTCTACTCCAATACAGACAAATGCGGACCCCGGAGGCCTGGTCTACTCCCGTTTTTTTTAAAAAAAGAAGTTGAGATCGGAGCCCAGGTCTACTCTCATAGAGTCCTATGGGGACCCGGGAGGCCTGGTCTACTGCCTTTTTTTTTTTTTTTTAAGAAGTTGAGATCGGAGCCCAGATCTACTGCCATAGAGTCCAATGGGGACCCGGGAGGCCTGGTCTACTGCGTTTTTTTATAGGTAAAATGGAGGCCAGATCGACTCTTGTATTTTAGCAGGTAAAATGGAGGCCAGATCAACTCCCATTTTTTTTTTCTTTTCCAAGTGCTGAACGGAGTCCAGGTCTACTCCTATAGAATTCAAAGGGAACCAGGAGGCCTGAACTAATCCCGTTTTTTTTTTTTTAAAGAAGTTCAGATTGGAGCACAGGTCTACTCGCATAGAGTCCAATGGGGACCAGGGAGTTTTCGTCTACTCTCTTTCTTTAAAAAAAAGTTCAAATCGGAGCCCAGATCTATTCCTATTGATATCAATGGGAACCCGAGAGTCCTGGTGTACTCCCGTTGTTTTTTTTTTTAAAGAAGTTGAGATCGGAGCCCAGGTCTACTGCCATAGAGTCCTATGGGGACCCGGGAGTCTTGGTGTACTCCCGTTTTTTTTTTTTTTTAAGAAGTTGAGATCGGAGCCCAGATCTACTGCCGTAGAGTCCAATGGGGACCCGGGAGGCCTGGTCTACTGCGTTATTTTATAGGTAAAATGGAGGCCAGATCGACTCTTTTATTTTAGCAGGTAAAATGGAGACCAGATAAACTCCCGTTTTTTTTTCTTTTCCAAGTGCTGAACGGAGTCCAGGTCTACTCCTATAGATTTCAATAGGGACTTGGGGGGCCTGGTCTACTCCCGTTTTTTTAAAAAAAAGAACTTGAGATCAGAGCCCAGGTCTACTATTATAGATTTTAATGGGTACCCGGGAGTCCTGGTCTACTCTCTTTTTTTAAAAAAAAGTTCAGATCGGAGCCCAGATCTATTCCTATATATATCAAAGGGAACCCAGGAGTCCTGGTCTACTCCCGTTGTTTTTTTTTTTTAAGAAGTTGAGATCGGAGCCCAGGTCTACTGCCATAGAGTCCTATGGGGACCCGGGAGGCCTGGTCTACTCCCGTTGTTTTTTTTTTTAAGAAGTTGAAATCGGAGCCCAGATCTACTGCCATAGAGTCCAATGGGGACCCGGGAGGCCTGGTCTACTGCGTTTTTTTATGGGTAAAATGGAGGCCAGATCGACTCTTGAATTTTAGCAGGTAAAATGGAGGCCAGATCAACTCCCGTTTTTTTTTTCCCCAAGTGCTGAACGGAGTCCCGGTCTACTATAGATTTCAATAGGGACCCGGGGGGCCTGGTCTACTCCCGGTTTTTTTAAAAAGTTCAGAACGGAGCCCAGGTCTACTCTCATAGAGTCCAATTGGGACCCGGGAGGCCTGGTCTACTGCGTTTTTTTATAGGTAAAATGGAGGCCAGATGGACTCTTGTATTTTAGCAGGTAAAATGGAGGCCAGATCAACTCCCATTTTTTTTTTTCTTTTCCAAGTGCTGAACGGAGTACAGGTGTACTCCTACAGATTTAAATAGGGACCCGGGGGGCCTGGTCTACTCCAGGTTTTTTTTAAAAGTTCAGAACGGAGCCCAGGTCTACTCTCATAGAGTCCAATGGGGACCCGGGAGGCCTGGTGTACTCCCGGTTGTTTTTTTGTTTTTTTTTTAAAGAAGTTCAGATCGGAGCCCAGGTCTATTCGTATAGAATCCAATGGGGGCCCGGGAGGCCTGGTCTACTCCCTTTCTTAAAAAAGAAGTTCAGAACGGAGCCCAGGTCTACTCCTATAGATTTCAAAGGGAACCAGGAGTCCTGAACTAATCCCGTTTTTTTTTAAAGAAGTTCAGATCGGAGCACAGGTCTACTCGCATAGATTCCAATGGGGATCCGGGATGCCTGGTCTACTCCCTTTTTTAAGAAAAAAGTTCAGAACGGAACCCAGGTCTACTCCTATGCAGACAAATGCAGACCCCGGAGGCCTTGTCTACTCCCGTTTTTTTTAAAAAAAGAAGTTGAGATCGGAGCCCAGGTCTACTCTCATAGAGTCCTCTAGGGACCCGGGAGGCCTGGTCTACTCCCATTTTTTTTTTAAAAAAGTTGAGATCGGAGCCCAGGTCTACTCTTATAGATTTTAATGGGGACCCGGGAGTTTCTGTCTACTCTCTTTTTTTTAAAAAAAGTTCAGATCGGAGCCCAGATCTATTCCTATTGATATCAAAGGGAACCCGGGAGTCCTGGTCTACTCCCGTTTTTTTTTTTTTTTAAGAAGTTGAGATCGGAGCCCAGATCTACTGCCATAGAGTACAATGGGGACCCGGGAGGCCTGGTCTACTGCATTTTTTATAGGTAAAATGGAGGCCAGATCGACTCTTGTATTTTAGCAGGTAAAATGGAGGCCAGATCAACTCCCGTTTTTTTTTTCTTTTCCAAGTGCTAAACGGAGTCCAGGTCTACTCCTATAGATTTCAATAGGGACCCGGGGGGCCTGGTCTACTCCCGTTTTTTTTAAAAAAAGAAGTTGAGATCGGAGCCCAGGTCTACTCTTATAGATTTTAATGGGTACCCGGGAGTCCTGGTCTACTCTCT
This sequence comes from Lepidodactylus listeri, assembly GCA_029233225.1. Lineage (NCBI taxonomy): Eukaryota > Metazoa > Chordata > Lepidosauria > Squamata > Gekkonidae > Lepidodactylus > Lepidodactylus listeri. The sequence goes on from JARCFY010000032.1 coordinate 937,458, forward strand.
TTTTTTAAAAAAAAGTTCAGATCGGAGCCCAGATCTATTCCTATTGATATCAAAGGGAACCCGGGAGTCCTGGTCTACTCCCGTTGTTTTTTTTTTTTAAGAAGTTGAGATCGGAGCCCAGGTCTACTGCCATAAAGTCGTATGGGGACCCGGGAGGCCTGGTGTACTGCGTTTTTTTATAGGTAAAATGGAGGGCAGATCGACTCTTGTATTTTAGCAGGTAAAATGGAGGCCAGATCAACTCCCGTTTTTTTTTTCTTTTCCAAGTGCTGAATGGAGTCCAGGTCTACTCCTATAGATTTCAATAGGGACCCGGGGAACCTGGTCTACTCCCGTTTTTTTTTTAAAAAGTTGAGATCGGAGCCCAGGTCTACTCTTATAGATTTTAATGGGTACCCGGGAGTCCTGGGCTACTCTCTTTTTTTAAAAAAAAGTTCAGATCGGAGCCCAGATCTATTCCTATTGATATCAAAGGGAACCCGGGAGTCCTGGTCTACTCCCGTTGTTTTTTTTTTTTTAAGAAGTTGAGATCGGAGCCCAGGTCTACTGCCATAGAGTCCTATGGGGACCCGGGAGGCCTGGTCTACTCCCGTTTTTTTTTTTTTAAGAAGTTGAGATCGGAGCCCAGATCTACTGCCATAGAGTCCAATGGGGAACCTGGAGGCCTGGTCTACTGCGTTTTTTTATAGGTAAAATGGAGGCCAGATCGACTCTTGTATTTTAGCAGGTAAAATGGAGGCCAGATCAACTCCCGTTTTTTGTTTCTTTTCCAAGTGCTGAACGGAGTCCAGGTCTACTCCTACAGATTTCAATAGGGACCCGGGGGGCCTGGTCTACTCCCGTTTTTTTTAAAAAAAGAAGTTGAGATCGGAGCCCAGGTCTACTCTTATAGATTTCAATAGGGACCCGGGGGGCCTGGTCTACTCCCGGTTTTTTTTAAAAGTTCAGAACGGAGCCCAGCTCTAATCTCATAGAGTCCAATGGGGACCCGGGAGGCCTGGTCTACTCCCGGTTGTTTTTTTGTTTTTTTTTTTAAAGAAGTTGAGATCGGAGGCCAGGTCTACTCCTATAGATTTCAAAGGGAACCAGGAGGCCTGAACTAATCCCGTTTTTTTTTTTTTTTTTGAGTTCAGAACGGAGCCCAGGTCTACTCTCATAGAGTCCAATGGGGACCCGGGAGGCCTGGTCTACTCCCGGTTGTTTTTTTTGTTTTTTAAAGAAGTTGAGATCGGAGGCAAGGTCTACTCCTATAGATTTCAAAGGGAACAAGGAGGCCTGAACTAATCCCGTTTTTTTTTTAAAAAAAAAAGAAAATCAGATCGGAGCACAGGTCTACTCGCATAGAGCCGTTTTTTAAGAAAAAAGTTCAGAACGGAGCCCAGGTCTACTCCTATACAGACCAATGCGGACCCCGGAGGCCTTGTCTACTCCCTTTTTTTTTTTAAAAAAAAAAGAAGTTGAGATCGGAGCCCAGGTCTACTCTCATAGAGTCCTATGGGGACCCGGGAGGCCTGGTCTACTGCGTTTTTTTATAGGTAAAATGGAGGCCAGATCGACTCTTGTATTTTAGCAGGTAAAATGGAGGCCAGATCAACTACCGTTTTTTCTTTTTCTTTTCCAAGTGCTGAACGGAGTCCAGGTCTACTCCTATAGATTTCAATAGGGACCCGGGGGGCCTGGTCTACTCCCGGTTTTTTTAAAAAGTTCAGAACGGAGCCCAGGTCTACTCTCATAGAGTCCAATGGGGACCCGGGAGGCCTGGTCTACTCCCGGTTGTTTTTTTGTTTTTTTTTAAAGAAGTTGAGATCGGAGCCCAGGTCTACTCTTATAGATTTTAATGGGGACCCGGGAGTCCTGGTTTACTCTCTTTTTTAAGAAAAAAGTTCAGAACGGAGCCCAGGTCTACGCCTATACAGACCAATGCGGACCCCGGAGGCCTTGTCTACTGCCATTTTTTTTAAAAAAGAAGTTGAGATCGGAGCCCAGGTCTACTCTCATAGAGTCCTATGGGGACCCGGGAGGCCTGGTCTACTCCCATTTTTTTTTTTAAAAGTTGAGATCGGATCCCAGGTCTACTCTTATAGATTTTAATGGGGACCCGGGAGTCCTGGTCTACTCTCTTTTTTTTAAAAAAAGTTCAGATCGGAGCCCAGATCTATTCCTATTGATATCAATGGGAACCCGGGAGTCCTGGTCTACTCCCGTTGTTTTTTTTTTTAAGAAGTTGAGATCGGAGCCCAGGTCTTCTGCCATAGAGTCCTATGGGGACCCGGGAGGCCTGGTCTACTCCCTTTTTAAAAAAAGGAGTTCTGAACGGAGCCCAACTCTACTCCTATACAGACCATTGCGGACCCCGGAGGACTTGTCTACTCCCGTTTTTTTAAAAAAAAGAAGTTGAGATCGGAGCCCAGGTCTACTCTCATAGAGTCCTATGGGGACCCAGGAGGCCTGGTCTACTCCCGTTGTTTTTTTTTTAAAGAAGTTGAGATCGGAGCCCAGATCTACTGCCATAGAGTCCAATGGGGACCCGGGAGGCCTGGTCTACTCCCTTTGTTTTTTTTTTTAAGAAGTTGAGATCGGAGCCCAGATCTACTGCCATAGAGTCCTATGGGGTCCCGGGAGGCCTGGTCTACTGCGTTTTTTTATAGGTAAAATGGAGGCCAGATCGACTCTTGTATTTTAGCAGGTAAAATGGAGGCCAGATCAACTCCCGTTTTTTTTTTCTTTTCCAAGTGCTGAACGGAGTCCAGGTCTACTCCTATAGATTTCAATAGGGACCCGGGGGGCCTGGTCTACTCCCTTTTTTTTTTAAAAAAAAAAAAGTTGAGATCGGAGCCCAGGTCTACTCTTATAGATTTTAATGGGTACCCAGGAGTCCTGGTCTACTCTCTTTTTTTAAAAAAAAGTTCAGATCGGAGCCCAGATCTATTCCTATTGATATCAAAGGGAACCCGGGAGTCCTGGTCTACTCCCGTTGTTTTTTTTTTTTTAAGAAGTTGAGATCGGAGGCCAGGTCTACTCCTATAGATTTCAAAGGAAACCAGGAGTCCTGAACTAATCCCGTTTTTTTTTTTTTTTTAAAGAAGTTCAGATCGGAGCACAGGTCTACTCGCTTTGAGTACAAAGGGGATCCGGGAGACCTGTTCTACTCCCTTTTTTAAGAAAAAAGTTCAGAACAGAGCCCAGGTCTACTCCAATACAGACAAATTCGGACCCCGGAGGCCTGGTCTACTCCCGTTTTTTTTTTAAAAAGAAGTTGAGATCGGAGCCCAGGTCTACTCTCATAGAGTCCTATGGGGACCCGGGAGGCCTGGTCTACTCCCGTTGTTGTTTTTTTTAAGAAGTTGAGATCGGAGCCCAGATCTACTGCCATAGAGTCCAATGGGGACCCGGGAGGCCTGGTCTACTGCGTTTTTTTATAGGTAAAATGGAGGCCAGATCGACTCTTGTATTTTAGCAGGTAAAATGGAGGCCAGATCAACTCCCGTTTTTTTTTTCTTTTCCATGTGCTGAACGGAGTCCAGGTCTACTCCTATAGATTTCAATAGGGACCCGGGGGGCCTGGTCTACTCCCTTTTTTTTTTAAAAAAAAAAAGTTGAGATCGGAGCCCAGGTCTACTCTTATAGATTTTAATGGGTACCCAGGAGTCCTGGTCTACTCTCTTTTTTTAAAAAAAAGTTCAGATCGGAGCCCAGATCTTTTCCTATTGATATCAAAGGGAACCCGGGAGTCCTGGTCTACTCCCGTTGTTTTTTTTTTTTAAGAAGTTGAGATCGGAGGCCAGGTCTACTCCTATAGATTTCAAAGGAAACCAGGAGTCCTGAACTAATCCCGTTTTTTTTTTTTTTTTAAAGAAGTTCAGATCGGAGCACAGGTCTACTCGCATTGAGTACAAAGGGGATCCGGGAGACCTGTTCTACTCCCTTTTTTAAGAAAAAAGTTCAGAACAGAGCCCAGGTCTACTCCAATACAGACAAATTCGGACCCCGGAGGCCTGGTCTACTCCCGTTTTTTTTTTAAAAAGAAGTTGAGATCGGAGCCCAGGTCTACTCTCATAGAGTCCTATGGGGACCCGGGAGGCCTGGTCTACTCCCGTTGTTGTTTTTTTTAAGAAGTTGAGATCGGAGCCCAGATCTACTGCCATAGAGTCCAATGGGGACCCGGGAGGCCTGGTCTACTGCGTTTTTTTATAGGTAAAATGGAGGCCAGATCGACTCTTGTATTTTAGCAGGTAAAATGGAGGCCAGATCAACTCCCGTTTTTTTTTTCTTTTCCAAGTGCTGAACGGAGTCCAGGTCTACTCCTATAGATTTCAATAGGGACCCGGGGGGCCTGGTCTACTCCCTTTTTTTTTTTTTAAAAAAAAGTTGAGATCGGAGCCCAGGTCTACTCTTATAGATTTTAATGGGTACCCAGGAGTCCTGGTCTACTCTCTTTTTTTAAAAAAAAGTTCAGATCGGAGCCCAGATCTATTCCTATTGATATCAAAGGGAACCCGGGAGTCCTGGTCTACTCCCGTTGTTTTTTTTTTTTAAGAAGTTGAGATCGGAGGCCAGGTCTACTCCTATAGATTTCAAAGGAAACCAGGAGTCCTGAACTAATCCCGTTTTTTTTTTTTTTTTAAAGAAGTTCAGATCGGAGCACAGGTCTACTCGCATTGAGTACAAAGGGGATCCGGGAGACCTGTTCTACTCCCTTTTTTAAGAAAAAAGTTCAGAACAGAGCATAGGTCTACTCCAATACAGACAAATTCGGACCCCGGAGGCCTGGTCTACTCCCGTTTTTTTTTTAAAAAGAAGTTGAGATCGGAGCCCAGGTCTACTCTCATAGAGTCCTATGGGGACCCGGGAGGCCTGGTCTACTCCCGTTGTTGTTTTTTTTAAGAAGTTGAGATCGGAGCCCAGATCTACTGCCATAGAGTCCAATGGGGACCCGGGAGGCCTGGTCTACTGCGTTTTTTTATAGGTAAAATGGAGGCCAGATCGACTCTTGTATTTTAGCAGGTAAAATGGAGGCCAGATCAACTCCCGTTTTTTTTTTCTTTTCCAAGTGCTGAACGGAGTCCAGGTCTACTCCTATAGATTTCAATAGGGACCCGGGGGGCCTGGTCTACTCCCTTTTTTTTTTTTTTAAAAAAAAGTTGAGATCGGAGCCCAGGTCTACTCTTATAGATTTTAATGGGTACCCAGGAGTCCTGGTCTACTCTCTTTTTTTAAAAAAAAGTTCAGATCGGAGCCCAGATCTATTCCTATTGATATCAAAGGGAACCCGGGAGTCCTGGTCTACTCCCGTTGTTTTTTTTTTTTAAGAAGTTGAGATCGGAGGCCAGGTCTACTCCTATAGATTTCAAAGGAAACCAGGAGTCCTGAACTAATCCCGTTTTTTTTTTTTTTTAAAGAAGTTCAGATCGGAGCACAGGTCTACTCGCATTGAGTACAAAGGGGATCCGGGAGACCTGTTCTACTCCCTTTTTTAAGAAAAAAGTTCAGAACAGAGCCCAGGTCTACTCCAATACAGACAAATTCGGACCCCGGAGGCCTGGTCTACTCCCGTTTTTTTTTAAAAAAGAAGTTGACATCGGAGCCCAGGTCTACTCTCATAGAGTCCTATGGGGACCCGGGAGGCCTGGTCTACTCCCGTTGTTGTTTTTTTTAAGAAGTTGAGATCGGAGCCCAGATCTACTGCCATAGAGTCCAATGGGGACCCGGGAGGCCTGGTCTACTGCGTTTTTTTATAGGTAAAATGGAGGCCAGATCGACTCTTGTATTTTAGCAGGTACAATGGAGGCCAGATCAACTCCTGTTTTTTTTTTCTTTTCCAAGTGCTGAACGGAGTCCAGGTCTACTCCTATAGATTTCAATAGGGACCCGGGGGGCCTGGTCTACTCCCTTTTTTTTAAAAAAAATGTTGAGATCGGAGCCCAGGTCTACTCTTATAGATTTTAATGGGGACCCAGGAGTCCTGGTCTACTCTCTTTTTTAAAAAAAAAGTTCAGATCGGAGCCCAGATCTATTCCTATTGATATCAAAGGGAACCCGGGAGTCCTGGTCTACTCCCGTTGTTTTTTTTTTTTTAAGAAGTTGAGATCGGAGGCCAGGTCTACTCCTATAGATTTCAAAGGAAACCAGGAGTCCTGAACTAATCCCGTTTTTTTTTTTTTTAAAGAAGTTCAGATCGGAGCACAGGTCTACTCGCATTGAGTACAAAGGGGATCCGGGAGGCCTGGTCTACTCCCTTTTTTAAGAAAAAAGTTCAGAACAGAGCCCAGGTCTACTCCAATACAGACAAATGCGGACCCCGGAGGCCTGGTCTACTCCCGTTTTTTTTAAAAAAAGAAGTTGAGATCGGAGCCCAGGTCTAGTCTCATAGAGTCCTATGGGGACCCGGGAGGCCTGGTCTACTCCCGTTGTTGTTTTTTTTAAGAAGTTGAGATCGGAGCCCAGATCTACTGCCATAGAGTCCAATGGGGACCCGGGAGGCCTGGTCTACTGCGTTTTTTTATAGGTAAAATGGAGGCCAGATCGACTCTTGTATTTTAGCAGGTAAAATGGAGGCCAGATCAACTCCCGTTTTTTTTTTCTTTTCCAAGTGCTGAACGGAGTCTAGGTCTACTCCTATAGATTTCAATAGGGACCCGGGGGGCCTGGTCTACTCCCGGTTTTTTTTAAAAGTTCAGAACGGAGCCCAGGTCTACTCTCATAGAGTCCAATGGGGACCCGGGAGGCCTGGTCTACTCCCGGGTTTTTTTTTTGTTTTTTTTTAAAGAAGTTGAGATCGGAGGCCTGGTCTACTGCCATAGAGTCCTATGGGGACCCGGGAGGCCTGGTCTACTCCCTTTTTAAGAAAAAAGGTCAGAACAGAGCCCAGGTCTACTCCTATACAGACAAATGCGGACTATTTATACAGAGCCCAGGTCTACTCCTATACAGACAAATGCAGATCTATTCCTATTGATATCAAAGGGAACCCGGGAGTCCTTTTCTACTCCTGTTGTTTTTTTTTTTAAGAAGTTGAGATCGGAAACCAGGTCTACTCCTATAGATTTCAAAGGGAACCAGGAGTCCTGAACTAATCCCGTTTTTTTTTTTTTTAAAGAATTTCAGATCGGAGCACAGGTCTACTCGCATTGAGTCCAATGGGGATCCGGGAGGCCTGGTCTACTCCCTTTTTTAAGAAAAAAGTTCAGAACAGAACCCAGGTCTACTCCAATACAGACAAATGCGGACCCCGGAGGCCTGGTCTACTCCCGTTTTTTTTAAAAAAAGAAGTTGAGATCGGAGCCCAGGTCTACTCTCATAGAGTCCTATGGGGACCCGGGAGGCCTGGTCTACTGCGTTTTTTTATAGGTAAAATGGAGGCCAGATCGACTCTTGTATTTTAGCAGCAAAAATGGAGGCCAGATCAACTCCCGTTTTTTTTTTCTTTTCCAAGTGCTGAACGGAGTCCAGGTCTACTGCCATAGTGTCCTATGGGGACCCGGGAGGCCTGATCTACTCCCTTTTTAAAGAAAAAAGTTCAGAACAGAGCCCAGGTCTACTCCTATACAGACAAATGTGGACTATTTATACAGAGCCCAGGTCTACTCCTATACAGACAAATGCGGACTATTTATACAGAGCCCAGGTCTACTCCTATACAGACAAATGCAGATCTATTCCTATTGATATCAAAGGGAACCCGGGAGTCCTGGTCTACTCCCGTTGTTTTTTTTTTTTAAGAAGCTGAGATCGGAGCCCAGGTCTACTGCCATAGAGTCCTATGGGGACCCGGTGTGAGAGTTCTGTTCAAAGTAGTCAAGGATCAGATCTTGGTTGGTTAACCACAGTTCTTTATTACCTATTCCTACATTAGTACAGCATCTCGGATTATTGTCAGAGATGAGACAAATAATACAAGCGGGTCTATTATACCATTCCAAGGAGTTTGAATTACCCATAGGTAGCCAATCCCCTGAAGGGAAAATTGGCGGGCTAAAAGGTGTCTTGACCGTTTGGTTCTCACAGGAAAAAAGTGAGGTGTTAAGCAGTAAATTTCCTTTCCCAAACCAGACCTCTCAGATGTTTCGAGTCCACATAATAATCAATGGCTCCAAGGTTCTTTTGCATTTGATAAGAGATGAGAAGCATCCTCCCCTTGAAGTTACTGCCGGAGCAGCTGGAATGCGGAGGCAGGGATGTGAGGCCTCCTTGTTCTCGCAAATCATGGTTGTCACCTCCCGGCCAAGACAGAAACAATGCATTATGGTTACATAGGTTCAAATACACTTTAGATACATAGGATAGTTAAAGACATGCAGGCAAGAAGTTAACTCTATAGCTGGCTAATACATTGGCTGAATTTGCAGATTCTGACACCCTGCCCTCCTCATAATTCACTTCACCTAGCTTTGTCAGGAAACATTTTATGAAACAGTTTAGTCAGTTTAGGAGCATGAACATGTTCTGAACGAATCCACTCGTTGTGTTCCGGGCCGAAATCTAACCATCTAACTAAGTAATATAAACGGCCTCTTCGCATCTTGGAATCGAGGATTTCAGTTATCTCGAAGTGAGGGGCCCCCTCCTTCATCAGTGGAGGAGGAACTGGAGGAGCTGGATGCCAAGCATTCGGCCCAGGATCTTTCTTCAGTAGGCTGAAATGAAACACAGGGTGCACAGAACTCAGTGATTTAGGTAATTCCAGTTCAAAAGACACATCCGATATTTTGCGCAGTACTTTATAAGGTCCAACAAATTTCCATCCTAGTTTTCTGCTGGGCTGCAACCCATGAATGTTTTTGGTGGAGAGATAGACAGAGTCCCCGGGTTGGAGATCCCATCCTGGTGCTCGCCCTCAATCAGCATATTTTTTGTAATCCTCTTTGGCATGGTCCAATGCTTTGCCTATTAATGGCCATGAGTCCTGGAGACTAGACCACCAACTCTTAAAATCCGATGGGGAAGCATTGGGGGCATTTTCAATGGTAGGCAACGGTTTCCCCTCAAATCCCCCTACTGCCATGAAGGGAGAGACTCCCGTGGAGGAGTGCACTGCATTGTTGTAACTATATTCTGCAAACGGCAACAATTCCACCCAATTGTCTTGGTGGTAATTAGTGTAACATCTCAAAAACTGCTCCAATATTTGATTAGTTCGCTCGGATTGGCCATCGGTCTCTGGGTGGTAACCCGAACTCAGGGCTGGTTCTATGTCCATCATTTTCAGGAGCTCCCGCCAGAAGCTGGCAACGAACTGACTTCCCCTGTCGGATACCACTCTCTTCGGAAAAGCGTGTAATTTAATCACGTGATTGAAAAAAGCCTTGGCCATCCCTTTAGCGGTGGGCAATTGTTTAAAAGGGGTGAAATGCGCTTGCTTCGAGAAGGTGTCCACCACCACCCAAATAACCGTTTTTCCCTTAGAGGGGGGCAGATTGGTAATAAAGTCCATGGCTATGGCCTCCCAGGGTCTTGAGGGGGTGGGCAGGGGGTGCAACAAACCCGGAACTTTCCCCCCCCCGCTTTTTGCACATTAAACAGGTCTGGCAAGCCGAGACGAAGTCGGAAACGTCTCGGCGCATGCGCGGCCACCAGAATTGACGCTGGATCAAATTAAGTGTTTTCAGAAAGCCAAAGTGCCCGGCGAGCTTAGACGAATGGCAGGTTAACAATATCTCTTTACGTTTAACTTTCGGCACCACCAGTTTATCTCCATGTAGCCAACATTGATCTTCCCTCTTGGAGCATTCCTCCAGAGCTTCCAACTCCTCTACCTCTTCAGGAGCATAATCCCCCCCCCAATCACATTTCCCAAGGTCCAACTGAGTCTTTTTTGCTTGGCTCCGGGTGATCACTGCCCCCCCTAACTGCTGGGGGGAGAACATTGAGTCAAACACTTCTTCCTTGACACTTTCATGTTGGGGCAATCTGGACAATGCGTCTGCCAAGGAATTAGCTTTCCCAGGAAAATGCTTGAGCACGAAATTGAACTTAGAGAAGAAATCGGCCCATCGCAGCTGTTTGGCGTTGAGGGATCTCTGAGTGCGCAGCGCCTCCAGATTCTTATGATCAGTCCATATTTCAAACGGAGTCTGCGCGCCCTCCAACCAATGCCACCACGTAGTGAGCGCCAATCTAATGGCCGCGGCTTCTTTGTCCCAGACCGACCAATTTCTTTCCGTTTCGTTAAATTTTTTCGAAATATAAGCCAGCGGGTGTAATTTCCCTTCCGGACCACTTTGTAATATGGCCCCCCCCATGGCTACATCTGACGCGTCTACATGGATTACAAATTCTTTGGTTTCGTCAGGGTGCGCTGGAATGGGCTCCGAGGTAAAGAGAGTCTTTAAAGTCTCAAACGCCCTCTGACACTCCCCGTTCCAAGCTATTTTTTCTCCCGGCTTCCCTGCCTCGGGCCCCCTCCCCTTGGTTTTTAGTAAGTCTGTTAAGGGGAGAGTAACCTTCGCAAAGTCCTTGATGAAAGTTCGGTAAAAGTTACAAAATCCTAAGAGGCTCTGCAATTGTTTTCTCGTTCGCGGAGCCTCCCATTGCACTACTGCCTCCACCTTCCCCGGGTCCATTTCCAAACCCTTCTGAGAGATGCGATAGCCCAGGAAGTCCACGGACTCACGGTGGAATTCACACTTGGATAGCTTCACAAATAGCTGGTTTTTTAGCAAGGTAGCGAGGACTTCCCTGACTAATTGCACATGTGCTTTCTTATCAGTAGAATAGATCAAGATATCATCTATGTAACATAACACGCCTTTAAATAGGTGCTTGTGCAACACTTCGTTGATTAAACTCATAAAGACCCCGGGCGCGCCACTTAAGCCGAACGGCATCACTAGATATTCGAATTGTCCCAGGGGGGTATTAAACGCAGTCTTGGATTCATCCCCTTCCCTGATGCGCACCCTGAAATAGGCATCTCGTAAATCCAGTTTGGTAAAAATCTTCCCCTTAGCAGCTTCCGCCAAGAGGTCCTTTATTAAAGGGAGGGGGTAAGCGTTGGTAGTGGAGACCGCATTCAGTCCTCTATAGTCAGTGCATAATCGCAAACCCCCATCCTTTTTTTTCCTGAAGAGCACCGGCGCGGCAAAGGGGGATTTGGCTGGGCGGATGAATCCGCGCGCTAGATTTTTGTCCAAGAACTTTCGCAACTCTTCCCGCTCCAACGGGCTCATGGAGTATAATTTCCCTTTTGGGAGTTTTTCTCCTGGGAGCAGTTCTATGGCACAGTCTGACAGTCGGTGGGGGGGCAGCTCGTCCGCCTCAGTCTCGCTGAACACTTCCAGCAAATCTCTATACTCCTTGGGCACCATGGTGGGGGTGAGCGCGAGCGCTGGGGCCGGGGAAGGAGGGATCGGGGGTCCGGGTCCCCACGCCGGGTCCCATTTATGGGTGAGGCAGCGTTCGTCCACCCACGAGATCTTCCCTTCACTCCATTTAATATAAGGGTCGTGCGCCCCGAGCCACGGGCTGCCCAACACCATAGGGAACTGGGCGTTTGGGGTGATGACAAAAGCACGCTTCTCCCAGTGTTCCCCCGTCCCCAAAATCAGGCTCTCAGTCTCGGCTATACATTCCTCTTTCATCTCCGACCCATCCATTTGAGTGAACTTCAGGGGTTCTACTAATGGGGTGACTTTTGGACCTAGCCCTTCCACTACCAGGGGGCTGATCAGGTCTCGCGCACACCCAGAGTCAATTAACGCGCGTACCCTCATGTGGGTACCTGATCCAGGGGTCACCACCGTCACTACCATATATAACAAGGGGCCGGGGATGCTCACCGGAGATGGCGCTTCTTGGCAGGGGACCTGCAGCTCTGCGCCGCTCACTGCAGGCCGTTGGAGTTTCCCGACATCTGTGTCTCCATCAGCTCCAGCTCCCCCTGGTCGCTGGCAATTCCCTCCAGCTGCAGCGCCCGGGGTTTCATTGGTGTTTTTCCCCGGCTAGGGGTGCTTCCCCCTACGGGTGTTGAGGTCTTCGGGCCTTTCCCCCCCCCTCTTGGGCAAGCGGAGGCGAAATGGCCACTCTCCCCGCATTTCATGCACAGCCCTTGCCGAAACCTAGCATCCCGGACGTCTTGCACGCTGGATCGGGGCTTCGCTCGGGGGGCTGCTTTGCTGGAGGCCGTCACCGAAGCTCCCATCTTGATCAAGGCGAATCGCTCTTCCATGTCGATGGCAGCTCTCATCCAGGTGGCCAAGGTGCCCGGGCGTCCCCCCAACAACACGGTCTCGTAGATCTCTGGATTCAGGCCCTCCCAATACTTCTCCATGAATAACTCCTCCGGCCATCCGTGGATCTTGGCCGCGATGCGACGGAACTTGTCGGTGTAATCCCTCACCGTCGACCTCCCCTGGAACAGCTTTCTTAGTTGGTTACGGGCCTTTTCTTCCCCCAGGGGGTCTTCGAACTGGTGGCGGAGGGCCCACATGAAGTTATTCAGGGAACGCAGCTCAGGTCCTGGGGTGTCGTGCAGGCTCACATACCAATCGCTGGCGGTGTCTTTCAGCTTGGACCCGATGTAACCAATCCGTTCTTTCTCGGTGGGATATAGGTGGCCCCAGCTGTCCAGGAATCTCTCTATCTCCAGCATGAAAAAACGCAGCTTCTCCGGGTCCCCATCGAAAGTGGTCGTCAAAGGGTCGGAGGGGGCTGGGCGGGCGACCGGAGCGGCCGGGGCCGGGGCGGGTGCTGGAACGGGCCCTGGCACCGGAACCGGAACGACCGGCTGGACTGGTTGTGCCGGCTGAGCGGGCACCTGCGGCTGAACCGGAACCCCTCCGGGCGCCGCCGGCTGCTGTGGGGCTCCTACCCCCTGACCAGGGAGAGCTCCTTGCACTGCCCTCATGGCGTCTCGAAATTGGTGCTGGAGATCGAGGGCCAACTCGCGGAGCTCGGCGGTGAGTTGAAGCCGCAACTCTCCCATCATCTGATCCAAGGGGACCGTCTGCTCCTCGCGGTACGGATCGGGCCCATACGGACCCATCCCCTCTCCTTCGAAAGGCGGGCGACGCGGCTCTCCACGGTAGATCGGCTCGCGGTCGTCTCCGAGGTAGTTCGGTCTCCCTCGATCGAGCTGGTCTCCGGTGAGCGAAACCCGCACCCCTTTCCGGTCGTGCACCCACGAATCCACGGTCCGATGACCGAAATGGCTCCAGGCGTACTTGGGGGTCACGCTCTGATGAGGAATCCGGCGCGGGATGTAGTGAGCCCCTTGGCTCGTGGTCACCGGCACTTCGGGACCTCCTCCGCCGCCACCGCCCCGTTCCCCGGATCCGTCGGGGTAACGGGAGTCTCTTCGGGAGTAGTAGGTTTGAGGGGGACCGCGTCGTCGTCTGACATGGTCAGGAACGGCTGAGTCCCAATCACAGATCTCTGACAATCTGTGAGAGTTCTGCTCAAAGTAGTCAAGGATCAGATCTTGGTTGGTTAACCACAGTTCTTTATTACCTATTCCTACATTAGTACAGCATCTCGGATTATTGTCAGAGATGAGACAAATAATACAAGCGGGTCTATTATACCATTCCAAGGAGTTTGAATTACCCATAGGTAGCCAATCCCCTGAAGGGAAAATTGGCGGGCTAAAAGGTGTCTTGACCGTTTGGTTCTCACAGGAAAAAAGTGAGGTGTTAAGCAGTAAATTTCCTTTCCCAAACCAGACCTCTCAGATGTTTCGAGTTCACATAACAATCAATGGCTCCAAGGTTCTTTTGCATTTGATAAGAGATGAGAAGCATCCTCCCCTTGAAGTTACTGCCGGAGCAGCTGGAATGCGGAGGCAGGGATGTGAGGCCTCCTTGTTCTCGCAAATCATGGTTGTCACCTCCCGGCCAAGACAGAAACAATGCATTATGGTTACATAGGTTCAAATACACTTTAGATACATAGGATAGTTAAAGACATGCAGGCAAGAAGTTAACTCTATAGCTGGCTAATACATTGGCTGAATTTGCAGATTCTGACACCCGGGAGGCCTGGTCTACTCCCGTTGTTTTTTTTTTTAAGAAGTTGAAATCGGAGCCCAGATCTACTGCCATAGAGTCCAATGGGGACCCGGGAGGCCTGGTCTACTGCGTTTTTTTATAGGTAAAATGGAGGCCAGATGGACTCTTGTATTTTAGCAGGTAAAATGGAGGCCAGATCAACTCCCGTTTTTTTTTTTTTCCAAGTGCTGAACGGAGTCCAGGTCTACTATAGATTTCAATAGGGACCCGGGGGGCCTGGTCTACTCCCGGTTTTTTTAAAAAGTTCAGAACGGAGCCCAGGTCTACTCTCATAGAGTCCAATTGGGACCCGGGAGGCCTTGTCTACTGCGTTTTTTTATAGGTAAAATGGAGGCCAGATGGACTCTTGTATTTTAGCAGGTAAAATGGAGGCCAGATCAACTCCCGTTTTTTTTTTTCTTTTCCAAGTGCTGAACGGAGTCCAGGTGTACTCCTATAGATTTAAATAGGGACCCGGGGGGCCTGGTCTACTCCAAGTTTTTTTTAAAAGTTCAGAACGGAGCCCAGGTCTACTCTCAAAGAGTCCAATGGGGACCCAGGAGGCCTGGTGTACTCCCGGTTGTTTTTTTGTTTTTTTTTAAAGAAGTTCAGATCGGAGCCCAGGTCTACTCGTATAGAATCCAATGGGGGCCCGGGAGGCCTGGTCTACTCCCTTTTTTAAAAAAGAAGTTCAGAATGGAGCCCAGGTCTACTCCTATAGATTTCAAAGGGAACCAGGAGTCCTGAACTAATCCCGTTTTTTTTTAAAGAAGTTCAGATCGGAGTACAGGTCTACTCGCATAGAGTCCAATGGGGATCCGGGAGGCCTGGTCTACTCCCTTTTTTAAGAAAAAAGTTCAGAACGGAACCCAGGTCTACTCCTATGCAGACAAATGCAGACCCTGGAGGCCTTGTCTACTCCCGTTTTTTTTAAAAAAAGAAGTTGAGATCGGATCCCAGGTCTACTCTCATAGAGTTCTCTAGGGACCCGGGAGGCCTGGTCTACTCCCATTTTTTTTTAAAAAAAGTTGAGATCGGAGCCCAGGTCTACTCTTATAGATTTTAATGGGGACCCGGGAGTTTTGGTCTACTCTCTTTTTTTTAAAAAAAGTTCAGATCGGAGCCCAGATCTATTCCTATTGATATCAATGGGAACCCGGGAGTCCTGGTCTACTCCCGTTGTTGTTTTTTTTAAGAAGTTGAGATCGGAGCCCAGATCTACTGCCATAGAGTCCAATGGGGACCCGGGAGGCCTGGTCTACTGCGTTTTTTTATAGGTAAAATGGAGGCCAGATCGACTCTTGTATTTTAGCAGCTAAAATGGAGGCCAGATCAACTCTCGTTTTTTTTTTCTTTTCCAAGTGCTGAACGGAGTCCACGTCTACTCCTATAGATTTCAAAGGGAACCAGGAGGCCTGAACTAATCCCGTTTTTTTTTTTTTAAAGAAGTTCAGATTGGAGCACAGGTCTACTCGCATAGAGTCCAATGTGGACCAGGGAGTTTTGGTCTACTCTCTTTCTTTAAAAAAAAGTTCAAATAGGAGCCCAGATCTATTCCTATTGATATCAATGGGAACCCGGGAGTCCTGGTGTACTCCCGTTGTTTTTTTTTTTTAAGAAGTTGAGATCGGAGCCCAGGTCTACTGCCATAGAGTCCTATGGGGACCCGGGAGTCTTGGTGTACTCCCGTTGTTGTTGTTTTTAAGAAGTTGAGATCGGAGCCCAGATCTACTGCCATAGAGTCCAATGGGGACCCGGGAGGCCTGGTCTACTGCGTTATTTTATAGGTAAAATGGAGGCCAGATCGACTCTTTTATTTTAGCAGGTAAAATGGAGACCAGATCAACTCCCGTTTTTTTTTTCTTTTCCAAGTGCTGAACGGAGTCCAGGTCTACTCCTATAGATTTCAATAGGGACCCGGGGGGCCTGGTCTACTCCCGTTTTTTTTAAAAAAAGAACTTGAGATCGGAGCCCAGGTCTACTATTATAGATTTTAATGGGTACCCGGGAGTCCTGGTCTACTCTCTTTTTTTTAAAAAAAGTTCAGATCGGAGCCCAGATCTATTCCTATTGATATCAAAGGGAACCCGGGAGTCCTGGTCTACTCCCGTTGTTTTTTTTTTTTAAGAAGTTGAGATCGGAGCCCCGGTCTACTGCCATAGAGTCCTATGGGGACCCGGGAAACCTGGTCTACTCCCTTTTTTTTTTTTTTTGAGAAGTTGAAATCGGAGCCCAGATCTACTGCCATAGAGTCCAATGGGGACCCGGCAGGCCTGGTCTACTGCGTTTTTTTATAGGTAAAATGGAGGCCAGATGGACTCTTGTATTTTAGCAGGTAAAATGGAGGCCAGATCAACTCCCGTTTTTTTTTTTCTTTTCCAAGTGCTGAACCGAGTCCAGGTGTACTCCTATAGATTTAAATAGGGACCCGGGGGGCGTGGTCTACTCCAGGTTTTTTTTAAAAGTTCAGAATGGAGCCCAGGTCTACTCTCATAGAGTCCAATGGGGACCCGGGAGGCCTGGTGTACTCCCGGTTGTTTTTTTGTTTTTTTTTAAAGAAGTTCAGATCGGAGCCCAGGTCTACTCGTATAGAATCCAATGGGGGCCCGGGAGGCCTGGTCCACTCCCTTTTTAAAAAAAGAAGTTCAGAACGGAGCCCAGGTCTACTCCTATAGATTTCAAAGGGAACCAGGAGTCCTGAACTAATCCCGTTTTTTTTTAAAGAAGTTCAGATCGGAGCACAGGTCTACTCGCATAGAGTCCAATGGGGATCCGGGAGGCCTGGTCTACTCCCTATTTTAAGAAAAAAGTTCAGAACGGAACCCAGGTCTACTCCTATGCAGACAAATGCAGACCCCGGAGGCCTTGTCTACTCCCGTTTTTTTTAAAAAAAGAAGTTGAGATCGGAGCCCAGGTCTACTCTCATAGAGTCCTCTAGGGACCCGGGAGGCCTGGTCTACTCCCATTTTTTTTTAAAAAAAGTTGAGATCGGAGCCCAGGTCTACTCTTATAGATTTTAATGGGGACCCGGGAGTTTTGGTCTACTCTCTTTTTTTAAAAAAAAGTTCAGATCGGAGCCCAGATCTATTCCTATTGATATCAATGGGAACCCGGGAGTCCTGGTCTACTCCCGTTGTTGTTTTTTTAAGAAGTTGAGATCGGAGCCCAGATCTACTGCCATAGAGTCCAATGGGGACCCGGGAGGCCTGGTCTACTGCGTTTTTTATAGGTAAAATGGAGGCCAGATCGACTCTTGTATTTTAGCAGGTAAAATGGAGACCAGATCAACTCCCGTTTTTTTTTTCTTTTCCAAGTGCTGAACGGAGTCCAGGTCTACTCCTATAGATTTCAATAGGGACCCGGGGGGCCTGGTCTACTCCCGTTTTTTTTAAAAAAAGAACTTGAGATCGGAGCCCAGGTCTACTATTATAGATTTTAATGGGTACCCGGGAGTCCTGGTCTACTCTCTTTTTTTTAAAAAAAGTTCAGATCGGAGCCCAGATCTATTCCTATTGATATCAAAGGGAACCCGGGAGTCCTGGTCTACTCCCGTTGTTTTTTTTTTTTAAGAAGTTGAGATCGGAGCCCCGGTCTACTGCCATAGAGTCCTATGGGGACCCGGGAAACCTGGTCTACTCCCTTTTTTTTTTTTTTTGAGAAGTTGAAATCGGAGCCCAGATCTACTGCCATAGAGTCCAATGGGGACCCGGCAGGCCTGGTCTACTGCGTTTTTTTATAGGTAAAATGGAGGCCAGATGGACTCTTGTATTTTAGCAGGTAAAATGGAGGCCAGATCAACTCCCGTTTTTTTTTTTCTTTTCCAAGTGCTGAACCGAGTCCAGGTGTACTCCTATAGATTTAAATAGGGACCCGGGGGGCGTGGTCTACTCCAGGTTTTTTTTAAAAGTTCAGAATGGAGCCCAGGTCTACTCTCATAGAGTCCAATGGGGACCCGGGAGGCCTGGTGTACTCCCGGTTGTTTTTTTGTTTTTTTTTAAAGAAGTTCAGATCGGAGCCCAGGTCTACTCGTATAGAATCCAATGGGGGCCCGGGAGGCCTGGTCCACTCCCTTTTTAAAAAAAGAAGTTCAGAACGGAGCCCAGGTCTACTCCTATAGATTTCAAAGGGAACCAGGAGTCCTGAACTAATCCCGTTTTTTTTTAAAGAAGTTCAGATCGGAGCACAGGTCTACTCGCATAGAGTCCAATGGGGATCCGGGAGGCCTGGTCTACTCCCTATTTTAAGAAAAAAGTTCAGAACGGAACCCAGGTCTACTCCTATGCAGACAAATGCAGACCCCGGAGGCCTTGTCTACTCCAGTTTTTTTTAAAAAAAGAAGTTGAGATCGGAGCCCAGGTCTACTCTCATAGAGTCCTCTAGGGACCCGGGAGGCCTGGTCTACTCCCATTTTTTTTTTAAAAAAGTTGAGATCGGAGCCCAGGTCTACTCTTATAGATTTTAATGGGGACCCGGGAGTTTTGGTCTACTCTCTTTTTTTAAAAAAAAGTTCAGATCGGAGCCCAGATCTATTCCTATTGATATCAATGGGAACCCGGGAGTCCTGGTCTACTCCCGTTGTTGTTTTTTTTAAGAAGTTGAGATCGGAGCCCAGATCTACTGCCATAGAGTCCAATGGGGACCCGGGAGGCCTGGTCTACTGCGTTTTTTATAGGTAAAATGGAGGCCAGATCGACTCTTGTATTTTAGCAGGTAAAATGGAGGCCAGATCAACTCCCATTTTTTTTTCCTTTTCCAAGTGCTGAACGGAGTCCAGGTCTACTCCTATAGATTTCAATAGGGACCCGGGGGGCCTGGTCTACTCCCGTTTTTTTTAAAAAAAGAAGTTGAGATCGGAGCCCAGGTCTACTCTTATAGATTTTAATGGGTACCCGGGAGTCCTGGTCTACTCTCTTTTTTTAAAAAAAAGTTCATATCGGAGCCCAGATCTATTCCTTTTGATATCAAAGGGAACCCGGGAGTCCTGGTCTACTCCCGTTGTTTTTTTTTTTTAAGAAGTTGAGATCGGAGCCCAGGTCTACTGCCATAGAGTCGTATGGGGACCCGGGAGGCCTGGTCTACTCCCGTTGTTGTTGTTTTTAAGGAGTTGAGATCGGAGCCCAGATCTACTGCCGTAGAGTCCAATGGGGACCCGGGAGGCCTGGTGTACTGCATTTTTTTATAGGTAAAATGGAGGGCAGATCGACTCTTGTATTTTAGCAGGTAAAATGGAGGCCAGATCAACTCCCGTTTTTTTTTTCTTTTCCAAGTGCTGAACGGAGTCCAGGTCTACTCCTATAGATTTCAATAGGGACCCGGGGGGCCTGGTCTACTCCCGTTTTTTTTTTTTAAAGTTGAGATCGGAGCCCAGGTCTACTCTTATAGATTTTAATGGGTACCCGGGAGTTTTGGTCTACTCATTTTTTTTAAAAAAAAGTTCAGATCGGAGCCCAGATCTATTCCTATTGATATCAAAGGGAACCCGGGAGTCCTGGTCTACTCCCGTTGTTTTGTTTTTTTAAGAAGTTGAGATTGGAGCCCAGGTCTACTGCCATAGAGTCCTATGGGGACCCGGGAGGCCTGGTCTACTCCCGTTGTTTTTTTTTTTAAGAAGTTGAGATCGGAGCCCAGATCCACTGCCATAGAGTCCAATGGGGACCCTGGAGGCCTGGTCTACTGCGTTTTTTTATAGGTAAAATGGAGGCCAGATCGACTCTTGTATTTTAGCAGGTAAAATGGAGGCGAGATCAACTCCCGGTTTTTTTTTCTTTTCCAAGTGCTGAACGGAGTCCAGGTCTACTCCTATAGATTTCAATAGGGACCCGGGGGGCCTGGTCTACTCCCGTTTTTTTTAAAAAAAGAAGTTGAGATCGGAGCCCAGGTCTACTCTTATAGATTTTAATGGGTACCCGGGAGTCCTGGTCTACTCTCTTTTTTTTAAAAAAAATTCAGATTAGAGCCCAGATCTATTCCTATTGATATCAAAGGGAACCCAAGAGTCCTGGTCTACTCCCGTTGTTTTTTTTTTTAAGAAGTTGAGATCGGAGCCCAGGTCTACTGTCATAGAGTCCTATGGGGACCCGGGAGGCCTGGTCTACTCCCGTTGTATTTTTTTTTTAAAGAAGTTGAGATCGGAGCCCAGATCTACTGCCATAGAGTCCAATGGGGACCCTGGCCTGGTCTACTGCGTTTTTTTATAGGTAAAATGGAGGCCAGATCGACTCTTGTATTTTAGCAGGTAAAATGGAGGCGAGATCAACTCCCGGTTTTTTTTTCTTTTCCAAGTGCTGAACGGAGTCCAGGTCTACTCCTATAGATTTCAATAGGGACCCGGGGGGCCTGGTCTACTCCCGTTTTTTTTAAAAAAAGAAGTTGAGATCGGAGCCCAGGTCTACTCTTATAGATTTTAATGGGTACCCGGGAGTCCTGGTCTACTCTCTTTTTTTTTAAAAAAATTCAGATTAGAGCCCAGATCTATTCCTATTGATATCAAAGGGAACCCAAGAGTCCTGGTCTACTCCCGTTGTTTTTTTTTTTAAGAAGTTGAGATCGGAGCCCAGGTCTACTGCCATAGAGTCCTATGGGGACCCGGGAGGCCTGGTCTACTCCCGTTGTATTTTTTTTTAAAGAAGTTGAGATCGGAGCCCAGATCTACTGCCATAGAGTCCAATGGGGACCCTGGCCTGGTCTACTGCGTTTTTTTATAGGTAAAATGGAGGCCAGATCGACTCTTGTATTTTAGCAGGTAAAATGGAGGCCAGATCAACTCCCGTTTTTTTTTTTCTTTTCCAAGTGCTGAACGGAGTCCAGGTCTACTCCTATAGATTTCAATAGGGACCCGGGGGGCCTGGTCTACTCCCGGTTTTTTTTAAAAGTTCAGAACGGAGCCCAGGTCTACTCTCATAGAGTCCAATGGGGACCCGGGAGGCCTGGTCTACTCCCGGTTTTTTTTTTTTGTTTTTTTTAAAAGAAGTTGAGATCGGAGGCCAGGTCTACTCCTATAGATTTCAAAGGGAACCAGGAGGAATGAACTAATCCCGTTTTTTTTTTTTTTAAAGAAGTTCAGATCAGAGCACAGGTCTACTCGCATAGAGTACAATGGGGACCCGGGAGGCCTGGTCTACTCCCTTTTTTAAGAAAAAAGTTCAGAACGGAGCCCAGGTCTACTCCTATACAGACCAATGCGGACGCCGGAGGCCTTGTCTACTCCCTTTTTTTTAAAAAAAGAAGTTGAGATCGGAGCCCAGGTCTACTCTCATAGAGTCCTATGGGGACCCGGGAGGCCTGGTCTACTCCCGTTTTTTTTTAAAAAAAAGTTGAGATCGGAGCCCAGGTTTACTCTTATAGATTTTAATGGGGACCCGGGAGTCCTGGTCTACTCTCTTTTTTTAAAAAAAAGTTCAGATCGGAGCCCAGATCTATTCCTATTGATATCAATGGGAACCCGGGAGTCCTGGTCTCCCCCCCTTATTTTTTTTTTTTAAGAAGTTGAGATCGGAGCCCAGGTCTTCTGCCATAGAGTCCTATGGGGACCCGGGAGGCCTGGTCTCCTCCCTTTTTAAAAAAAGGAGTTCAGAACGGAGCCCAAGTCTACTCCTATACAGACTATTGCGGACCCCGGAGGCCTTGTCTACTCCCGTTTTTTTTTAAAAAAGAAGTTGTGATCGGAGCCCAGGTCTACTCTCATAGAGTCCTATGGGGACCCGGGAAGCCTGGTCTACTCCCGTTGTTTTTTTTTTTAAGAAGTTGAGATCGGAGCCCAGATCTACTGCCATAGAATCCAATGGGGACCCTGGAGGCCTGGTCTACTGCGTTTTTTTATAGGTAAAATGGAGGCCAGATCGACTCTTGTATTTTAGCAGGTAAAATGGAGGCCAGATCAACTCCCGTTTTTTATTTCTTTTCCAAGTGGTGAACGGAGTCCAGGTCTACTCCTATAGATTTCAATAGGGACCCGGGGGGCCTGGTCTACTCCCGGTTTTTTTTAAAAGTTCAGAATAGAGCCCAGGTCTACTCTCATAGAGTCCAATGGGGACCCGGGAGGCCTGGTCTACTGCGTTTTTTTATAGGTAAAATTGGGGCCAGATGGACTCTTGTATTTTAGCAGGTAAAATGGAGGCCAGATAAACTCCCGTTTTTTTTTTCTTTTCCAAGTGCTGAACGGAGTCCAAGTGTACTCCTATAGATTTAAATAGGGACCCGGGGGGCCTGGTCTACTCCAGGTTTTTTTTAAAAGTTCAGAACGGAGCCCAGGTCTACTCTCATAGAGTCCAATGGGGACCCGGGAGGCCTGGTGTACTCCCGGTTGTTTTTTTGTTGTTTTTTAAAGAAGTTGAGATCGCAGGCCAGGTCTACTCCTATAGATTTCAAAGAGAACCAGGAGGCCTGATCTAATCCAGTTTTTTTTTTAAAAGAACTACAGATCGGAGCCCAGGTCTACTCGTATAGAATCCCATGGGGGCCCGGGAGGTCTGGTCTACTCCCTTTTTTAAAAAAGAAGATCAGAACGGAGCCCAGGTCTACTCCTATAGATTTCAAAGGGAAACAGGAGTCCTGAACTAATCCCGTTTTTGTTTTTTTTTAAAGAAGTTCTGATCGGAGCACAGTTCTACTCGCATAGAGTCCAATGGGGATCCGGGAGGCCTGGTCTACTCCCATTTTTAAGAAAAAAGTTCAGAACGGAACCCAGGTCTACTCCTATGCAGACAAATGCAGACCCCGGAGGCCTTGTCTACTCCCGTTTTTTTTAAAAAAAGAAGTTGAGATCGGAGCCCAGGTCTACTCTCATAGAGTTCTCTAGGGACCCGGGAGGCCTGGCCTACTCCCATTTTTTTTTAAAAAAAGTTGAGATCGGAGCCCAGGTCTACTCTTATAGATTTTAATGGGGACCCGGGAGTTTAGGTCTACTCTCTTTTTTAAAAAAAAAGTTCAGATCGGAGCCCAGATCTATTCCTATTGATATCAATGGGAACCCGGGAGTCCTGGTCTACTCCCGTTGTTGTTTTTTTTTTAAGAAGTTGAGATCGGAGCCCAGGTCTACTGCCATAGAGTCCTATGGGGACCCGGGAGGCCTGGTCTACTGCGTTTTTTTATAGGTAAAATGGAGGCCAGATCGACTCTTGTATTTTAGCAGGTAAAATGGAGGCCAGATCAACTCCCGTTTTTTTTTCTTTTCCAAGTGCTGAACGGAGTCCAGGTCTACTCCTATAGATTTCAATAGGGACCCGGGGGGCCTGGTCTACTCCCGGTTTTTTAAAAAAAAGAAGTTGAGATCGGAGCCCAGGTCTACTCTTATAGATTTTAATGGGTACCCGGGAGTCCTGGTCTACTCTCTTTTATTAAAAAAAAGTTCAGATCGGAGCCCAGATCTATTCCTATTGATATCAAAGGGAACCCGGGAGTCTTGGTCTACTCCCGTTGTTTTTTTTTTTAAGAAGTTGAGATCGGAGCCCAGATCTACTGCCATAGAGTCCAATGGAGACCCGGGAGGCCTGGTCTACTGCGTTTTTTTATAGGTAAAATGGAGGTCAGATCGACTCTTGTATTTTAGCAGGTAAAATGGAGGCCAGATCAACTCCCGTTTTTTTTTTTCTTTTCCAAGTGCTGAACGGAGTCAAGGTCTACTCCTATAGATTTCAATAGGGACCCGGGGGGCCTTGTCTACTCCTGTTTTTTTTTAAAAAAGTTGAGATCGGAGCCCAGGTCTACTCTTATAGATTTTAATGGGTACCCGGGAGTCCTGGTCTACTCTCTTTTTTTAAAAAAAAGTTCAGATCGGAGCCCAGATCTATTCCTATTGATATCAAAGGGAACCCGGGAGTCCTGGTCTACTCCCATTGTTTGTTTTTTTTAAGAAGTTGAGATCGGAGCCCAGGTCTACTGCCATAGAGTCCTATGGGGACCCGGGAGGCCTGGTCTACTCCCGTTGTTTTTTTTTTTAAGAAGTTGAGATCGGAGCCCAGATCTACTGCCTTAGAGTCCAATGGGGACCCGGGAGGCCTGGTCTACTGCGTTTTTTTATAGGTAAAATGGAGGCCAGATCGACTCTTGTATTTTAGCAGGTAAAATGGAGGCCAGATCAACTCCCGTTTTTTTTTTCTTTTCCAAGTGCTGAACGGAGTCCAGGTCTACTCCTATAGATTTCAATTGGGACCTGGGGGCCTGGTCTACTCCCGTTTTTTTTAAAAAAAGAAGTTGAGATCGGAGCCCAGGTCTACTCTTATAGATTTTAATGGGTACCCGGGAGTCCTGGTCTACTCTCTTTTTTTAAAAAAAAGTTCAGATAGGAGCCCAGATCTATTCCTATTGATATCAAAGGGAAGCCAAGAGTCCTGGTCTACTCCCGTTGGTTTTTTTTTTTAAGAAGTTGAGATCGGAGCCCAGGTCTACTGCCATAGAGTCCTATGGGGACCCGGGAGGCCTGGTCTACTCCCGTTGTTTTTTTTTTAAAGAAGTTGAGATCGGAGCTCAGGTCTACTGCCATAGAGTCCTATGGGGACCCGGGAGGCCTGGTCTACTCCCGTTGTTTTTTTTTTTAAGAAGTTGAGATCGGAGCCCAGATCTACTGCCATAGAGTCCAATGGGGACCCGGGAGGCCTGGTCTACTGCGTTTTTTTATAGGTAAAATGGAGGCCAGATCGACTCTTGTATTTTAGCAGGTAAAATGGAGGACAGATCAACTCCCGTTTTTTTTTTTTTTCCAAGTGCTGAACGGAGTCCAGGTCTACTCCTATAGATTTCAATTGGGACCCGGGGGGCCTGGTCTACTCCCGTTTTTTTTAAAAAAAGAAGTTGAGATCGGAGCCCAGGTCTACTCTTATAGATTTTAATGGGTACCCGGGAGTCCTGGTCTACTCTCTTTTTTTAAAAAAAAAGTTCAGATCGGAGCCCAGATCTATTCCTATTGATATCAAAGGGAACCCGGGAGTCCTGGTCTACTCCCGTTGTTTTTTTTTTAAGAAGTTGAGATCGGAGGCCATGTCTACTCCTATAGATTTCAAAGGGAACCAGGAGTCCTGAACTAATCCCGTTTTTTTTTTTTTTTAAAGAAGTTCAGATCGGAGCACAGGTCTACTCGCATTGAGTCCAATGGGGATCCGGGAGGCCTGGTCTACTCCCTTTAGCCCAGGTCTACTCCTATACAGACAAATGCGGACCCCGGAGGCCTGGTCTACTCCCGTTTTTTTTAAAAAAAGAAGTTGAGATCGGAGCCCAGGTCTACTCTCATAGAGTCCTATGGGGACCCGGGAGGCCTGGTCTACTCCCGTTTTTTTTTTTAAAAAGTTGAGATCGGAGCCCAGGTCTACTCTTATAGATTTTAATGGGGACCCGGGAGTCCTGGTCTACTCTCTTTTTTTAAAAAAAAGTTCAGATCGGAGCCCAGATCTATTCCTATTGATATCAATGGGAACCCGGGAGTCCTGGTCTACTCCCGTTGTTGTTTTTTTTAAGAAGTTGAGATCGGAGCCCAGGTCTTCTGCCATAGAGTCCTATGGGGACCCGGGAGGCCTGGTCTACTCCCTTTTTTAAAAAAGGAGTTCAGAACGGAGCCCAAGTCTACTCCTATACAGACCATTGCGGACCCCGGAGGCCTTGTCTACAACCATTTTTTTTTAAAAAAGAAGTTGAGATCGGAGCCCAGGTCTACTCTCATAGAGTCCTATGGGGACCCGGGAGGCCTGGTCTACTCCGGTTGTTTTTTTTTTTAAGAAGTTGAGATCAGAGCCCAGATCTACTGCCATAGAATCCAATGGGGACCCGGGAGACCTGGTCTACTGCGTTTTTTTATAGGTAAAATGGAGGCCAGATCGACTCTTGTATTTTAGCAGGTAAAATGGAGGCCAGATCAACTCCCGTTTTTTTTTTCTTTTCCAAGTGCTGAACGGAGTCCAGGTCTACTCCTATAGATTTCAATAGGGACCCGGGGGGCCTGGTCTACTCCCAGTTTTTTTTAAAAGTTCAGAACGGAGCCCAGGTCTACTCTCATAGAGTCCAATGGGGACCCGGGAGGCCTGGTCTACTGCCGGTTTTTTTTTTGTTTTTTTTTAAAGAAGTTGAGATCGGAGGCCAGGTCTACTGCCATAAAGTCCTATGGGGACCCGGGAGGCCTGGTCTACTCCCTTTTTTAAGAAAAAAGTTCAGAACAGAGCCCAGGTCTCCTCCTATACAGACAAATGCGGACTATTTTTACAGAGCCCAGGTCTACTCCTATACAGACAAATGCAGATCTATTCCTATTGATATCAAAGGGAACCCGGGAGTCCTGGTCTACTCCCGTTGTTTTTTTTTTTAAGAAGTTGAGATTGGAGGCCAGGTCTACTCCTATAGATTTCAAAGGGAACCAGGAGTCCTGAACTAATCCGGTTTTTTTTTTTTTTTAAAAGAAGTTCAGATCGGAGTACAGGTCTACTCGCATTGAGTCCAATGGGGATCCGGGAGGCCTGGTCTACTCCCTTTAGCCCAGGTCTACTCCTATACAGACAAATGCGGACCCCGGAGGCCTTGTCTACTCCCGTTTTTTTTTAAAAAAGAAGTTGAGATCGGAGCCCAGGTCTACTCTCATAGAGTCCTATGGGGACCCGGGAGGCCTGGTCTACTCCCGTTTTTTTTTTTAAAAAAGTTGAGATCGGAGCCCAGGTCTACTCTTATAGATTTTAATGGGGACCCGGGACTCCTGGTCTACTCTCTTTTTTTAAAAAAAAGTTCAGATCGGAGCCCAGATCTATTCCTATTGATATCAATGGGAACCCGGGAGTCCTGGTCTACTCCCGTTGTTTTTTTTTTTAAGAAGTTGAGATCGGAGCCCAGGTCTTCTGCCATAGAGTCCTATGGGGACCCGGGAGGCCTGGTCTACTACCTTTTTAAAAAAAGGAGTTCAGAACGGAGCCGAAGTCTACTCCTATACAGACCATTGCGGACCCCGGAGGCCTTGTCTACAACCGTTTTTTTTAAAAAAAGAAGTTGAGATCGGACCCCAGGTCTACTCTCATAGAGTCCTATGGGGACCCGGGAGGCCTGGTCTACTCCGGTTGTTGTTTTTTTTAAGAAGTTGAGATCGGAGCCCAGATCTACTGCCATAGAATCCAATGGGGACCCGGGAGGCCTGGTCTACTGCGTTTTTTTATAGGTAAAATGGAGGCCAGATCGACTCTTGTATTTTAGCAGGTAAAATGGAGGCCAGATCAACTCCCGTTTTTTTTTTTCTTTTCCAAGTGCTGAACGGAGTCCAGGTCTACTCCTATAGATTTCAATAGGGACCCGGGGGGCCTGGTCTACTCCCGGTTTTTTTTAAAAGTTCAGAACGGAGCCCAGGTCTTCTCTCATAGAGTCCAATGGGGACCCGGGAGGCCTGGTCTTCTGCCGGTATTTTTTTTTGTTTTTTTTTAAAGAAGTTGAGATCGGTGGCCAGGTCTACTGCCATAGAGTCCTATGGGGACTCGGGAGGCCTGGTCTACTCCCTTTTTTAAGAAAAAAGTTCAGAACAGAGCCCAGGTCTACTCCTATACAGACAAATGCGGACTATTTATACAGAGCCCAGGTCTACTCCTATACAGACAAATGCAAATCTATTCCTATTAATATCAAAGGGAACCCGGGAGTCCTGGTCTACTCCCGTTGTTTTTTTTTTTAAGAAGTTGAGATCGGAGGCCAGGTCTACTCCTATAGATTTCAAAGGGAACCAGGAGTCCTGCACTAATCCCGTTTTTTTTTTTTTTTAAAGAA
The DNA here is from genome assembly GCA_029233225.1 of Lepidodactylus listeri. Classification (NCBI taxonomy): domain Eukaryota; kingdom Metazoa; phylum Chordata; class Lepidosauria; order Squamata; family Gekkonidae; genus Lepidodactylus; species Lepidodactylus listeri. The sequence continues at coordinate 965,156 of JARCFY010000032.1, forward strand.
GTTCAGATCGGAGTACAGGTCTACTCGCATTGAGTCCAATGGGGATCCGGGAGGCCTGGTCTACTCCCTTTAGCCCAGGTCTACTCCTATACAGACAAATGCAGACCCCGGAGGCCTGGTCTACTCCCGTTTTTTTTAAAAAAAGAAGTTGAGATCGGAGCCCAGGTCTACTCTCATAGAGTCCTCTAGGGACCCGGGAGGCCTGGTCTACTCCCGTTTTTTTTAAAAAAAGTTGAGATCGGAGCCCAGGTCTACTCTTATAGATTTTAATGGGGACCCGGGAGTTTTGGTCTACTCTCTTTTTTTTTAAAATGTTCAGATCGGAGCCCAGATCTATTCCTGTTGATATCAAAAGTTTAAAGGTTAAATGGAGGCCAGATCGACTCTTGTATTTTAGCAGGTAAAATGGAGGCCAGTTCAACTCCCGTTTTTTTTTCTTTTCCAAGTGCTGAACGGAGTCCAGGTGTACTCCTATAGATTTCAATAGGGACCCGGGGGGCCTGGTCTACTCCCGGTTTTTTTTTAAAGTTCAGAACGGAGCCCAGGTCTACTCTCATAGAGTCCAATGGGGACCCGGGAGGCCTGGTCTACTCCCGGTAGTTTTTTTGTTTTTTTTTAAAGAAGTTGAGATCGGAGGCCAGGTCTACTCCTATAGATTTCAAAGGGAACCAGGAGTCCTGAACTAATCCCGTTTTTTTTTTTTTTTTTAAAGAAGTTCAGATCGGAGCACAGGTCTACTCGCATTGAGTCTAATGGGGATCCGGGAGGCCTGGTCTACTCCCTTTTTTAAGAAAAAAGTTCAGAACAGAGCCCAGGTCTACTCCTATACAGGCAAATGCGGACACCGGAGGCCTGGTCTACTCCTGTTTTTTTTAAAAAAAGAAGTTTAGATCGGAGCCCAGGTCTACTCTCATGGAGTCCTCTAGGGACCCGGGAGGCCTGGTCTACTCCCATTTTTTTTAAAAAAAGTTGAGATCGGAGCCCAGGTCTACTCTTATAGATTTTAATGCGGACCCGGGAGTTTTGGTCTACTCTCTTTTTTTTTTAAATGTTCAGATCGGATCCCAGATCTATTCCTGTTGATATCAAAAGTTTATAGGTAAAATGGAGGCCAGATCGACTCTTGTATTTTAGCAGGTAAAATGGAGGCCAGATCAACTCCCATTTTTTTTTTCTTTTCCAAGTGCTGAACGGAGTCCAGGTCTACTCCAATAGATTTCAATAGGGACCCGGGGGGGCTGGTCTACTCCCGGTTTTTTTTAAAATTTCAGAACGGAGCCCAGGTCTACTCTCATAGAGTCCAATGGGGACCCGGGAGGCCTGGTCTACTCCCGTTTATTTTTTTGTTGTTTTTTAAAGAAGTTGAGATCGGAGGCCAGGTCTACTCCTATAGATTTCAAAGGGAACCAGGAGGCCTGAACTAATCCCGTTTGTTTTTTTTTTTAAAGAAGTTCAGATCGGAGCACAGGTCTACTCGCATAGAGTCCAATGGGGAACCAGGAGTTTTGGTCTACTCTCTTTCTCTAAAAAAAAGTTCAGATCGGAGCCCAGATCTATTCCTTTTGATATCAATGGGAACCCGGGAGTCCTGGTGTACTCCCTTTTTTTTTTTTTTTTAAAGAAGTTGAGATCGGAGCCCAGGTCTACTGCCATAGAGTCCTATGGGGAAACGGGAGGCCTGGTTTACTCCCGTTGTTTTTTTTTTTAAGAAGTTGAGATCGGAGCCCAGATCTACTGCCATAGAGTCCAATGGGGACCCGGGAGGCCTGGTCTACTGCGTTTTTTTATAGGTAAAATGGAGGCCAGATCGACTCTTGTATTTTAGCAGGTAAAATGGAAGCCAGATCAACTCCCATTTTTTTTTCTTTTCCAAGTGCTGAACGGAGTCCAGGTCTACTCCTTTAGATTTCAATAGGGACCCGGGGGGCCTGGTCTACTCCCATTTTTTTAAAAAAGAGAAGTTGAGATCGGAGCCCAGGTCTACTCTTATAGATTTTAATGGGTACCCGGGAGTCCTGGTCTACTCACTTTTTTTAAAAAAAAGTTCAGATCGGAGCCCAGATCTATTCCTATTGATATCAAAGGGAACCCGGGAGTCCTGGTCTACTCCCGTTTTTTTTTTTTTTAAGAAGTTGAGATCGGAGCCCAGGTCTACTGCCATAGAGTCCTATGGGGACCCGGGAGGCCTGGTCTACTCCCCTTGTTTTTTTTTTAAGAAGTTGAGATCGGAGCCCAGATCTACTGCCATAGAGTCCAATGGGGACCCGGGAGGCCTGGTCTACTGCATTTTTTTATAGGTAAAATGGAGGCCAGATCGACTCTTGTATTTTAGCAGGTAAAATGGAGGCCAGATCAACTCCCGTTTTTTTTTTTCCTTTTCCAAGTGCTGAACGGAGTCCAGGTCTACTCCTATAGATTTCAATAGGGACCCGGGGGGCCTGGTCTACTCCCGTTTTTTTTTTAAAAGTTGAGATCGGAGCCCAGGTCTACTCTTATAGATTTTAATGGGGACCCGGGAGTCCTGGTCTACTCTCTTTTTTTAAAAAAAAGTTCAGATCGGAGCCCAGATCTATTCCTATTGATATCAATGGGAACCCGGGAGTCCTGGTCTCCCCCCCTTATTTTTTTTTTTTAAGAAGTTGAGATCAGAGCCCAGGTCTTCTGCCATAGAGTCTTATGGGGACCCGGGAGGCCTGGTCTACTCCCTTTTTAAAAAAAGGAGTTCAGAACGGAGCCCAAGTCTACTCCTATACAGACCATTGCGGACCCCGGAGGCCTTGTCTACTCCCTTTTTTAAAAAAAGAAGAAGTTGCGATCGGAGCCCAGGTCTACTCTCATAGAGTCCTATGGGGACCCGGGAGGCCTGGTCTACTCCCGTTGTTGTTTTTTTTAAGAAGTTGAGATCGGAGCCCAGATCTACTGCCATAGAATCCAATGGGGACCCAGGAGGCCTGGTCTACTGCGTTTTTTTATAGGTAAAATGGAGGCCAGATCGACTCTTGTATTTTAGCAGGTAAAATGGAAGCCAGATCAACTCCCATTTTTTTTTCTTTTCCAAGTGCTGAACGGAGTCCAGGTCTACTCCTTTAGATTTCAATAGGGACCCGGGGGGCCTGGTCTACTCCCATTTTTTTAAAAAAGAGAAGTTGAGATCGGAGCCCAGGTCTACTCTTATAGATTTTAATGGGTACCCGGGAGTCCTGGTCTACTCACTTTTTTTAAAAAAAAGTTCAGATCGGAGCCCAGATCTATTCCTATTGATATCAAAGGGAACCCGGGAGTCCTGGTCTACTCCCGTTTTTTTTTTTTTTAAAGAAGTTGAGATCGGAGCCCAGGTCTACTGCCATAGAGTCCTATGGGGACCCGGGAGGCCTGGTCTACTCCCGTTGTTTTTTTTTTAAGAAGTTGAGATCGGAGCCCAGATCTACTGCCATAGAGTCCAATGGGGACCCGGGAGGCCTGGTCTACTGCATTTTTTTATAGGTAAAATGGAGGCCAGATCGACTCTTGTATTTTAGCAGGTAAAATGGAGGCCAGATCAACTCCCGTTTTTTTTTTCCTTTTCAAGTGCTGAACGGAGTCCAGGTCTACTCCTATAGATTTCAATAGGGACCCGGGGGGCCTGGTCTACTCCCGTTTTTTTTTTAAAAGTTGAGATCGGAGCCCAGGTCTACTCTTATAGATTTTAATGGGGACCCGGGAGTCCTGGTCTACTCTCTTTTTTTAAAAAAAAGTTCAGATCGGAGCCCAGATCTATTCCTATTGATATCAATGGGAACCCGGGAGTCCTGGTCTCCCCCCCTTATTATTTTTTTTTAAGAAGTTGAGATCAGAGCCCAGGTCTTCTGCCATAGAGTCTTATGGGGACCCGGGAGGCCTGGTCTACTCCCTTTTTAAAAAAAGGAGTTCAGAACGGAGCCCAAGTCTACTCCTATACAGACCATTGCGGACCCCGGAGGCCTTGTCTACTCCCTTTTTTAAAAAAAGAAGAAGTTGAGATCGGAGCCCAGGTCTACTCTCATAGAGTCCTATGGGGACCCGGGAGGCCTGGTCTACTCCCGTTGTTGTTTTTTTTAAGAAGTTGAGATCGGAGCCCAGATCTACTGCCATAGAATCCAATGGGGACCCAGGAGGCCTGGTCTACTGCGTTTTTTTATAGGTAAAATGGAGGCCAGATCGACTCTTGTATTTTAGCAGGTAAAATGGAGGCCAGATCAACTCCCGTTTTTTTTTTCTTTTCCAAGTGCTGAACGGAGTCCAGGTCTACTCCTATAGATTTCAATAGGGACCCGGGGGGCCTGGTCTACTCCCGGTTTTTTTTTAAAAGATCAGAACGGAGCCCAGGTCTACTCTCATAGAGTCCAAAGGGGACCCGGGAGGCCTGGTGTCAGAATCTGCTAATTCAGACAATATATTAGCCAGGCCTCCCCTCTGTTTTCAGCTATGCCTTTAGCTGTCCTATGTATCTGTCTTGTATTGGAATTCTATGTAACCGTATTGTAATAATGTTTGTCCAGACCGGGAGGGTGACACCAATGAATTGCGAGAACAAGGAGGCCCCACATCCCTGCCTCCGCATTCCAGCTGCTCCGGCAGGAACTTCAAGGGAGGATGCCTCTCATCTCTTATCACATGCAAAAACCTTGAAGCCATTGATTGTTATGTGAACTGGTAACATCTGAGGGGTCTGGTTTGGGAGAGGAAATTTACTGCTTAACACCTCACTCTTTTCCTGTGAGAACCAAACGGTCAGGACACCTCTTTGCCCGCCAATTTTCCCTTAAGGGGATTGGCTACCTATGGGTAATTCAAACTCCTTGGAATGGTATAATAGACCCGCTTGTATAATTTGTCTCATCTCTGACAATAATCCGAGATGCTGTACTAATGTAGAGATTGGAAATAAAGAACTGTGGTTAACCAACCAAGATCTGATCCTTGACTACTTTGAGCAGAACTCTCACAGATTGTCAGAGATCTCTGACTGGGACTTAGCCGTTCCTGACCATGTCAGACGACGACACGGTTCCCATCACCCCTACACCCGAAGAGGTTCCCGTTACCCTGACGGACCCGGGGAACGGTGGTGGAGGCGGCGGAGGGGCCCCCGAAGTGCCGGTGACTATGAGTCAGGGGGCTCACTACCTCCCGCGCCTACCTCCTCATCAGAGCGTGACCCCCAAGTACGCTTGGAGCCATTTCGGTCGTCGGACCGTGGATTCGTGGGTGCACGACCGGAAAGGGGCACGGGTTTCGTTCGCTGGCGACCCGCTCGATCGAGGGAGGCCGAGCTACATGGGAGACGACTGCGAGCCGATCTACCGAGGAGAGCCGCGTCGCCCGCCGTTCGAAGGAGAGAGGACAGGTCCGTATGGGCCCGATCCGTACCGAGAGGAGCAGATGCCCCACTTGGACCAGATGATGGGAGAGTTGCGACTTCAACTCACCGCAGAACTACGAGAGTTGGCCCTCGATCTCCAGCACCAATTTCGCGACGCTATGAGGGCCGTGCAGGGAGCTCTCCCCGGTCAGGGGATAGGAGTTCAGCAACCGCTGGCGGTGCCTGGAGGGGCCCTGGTTCAGCCTCAGGTGCCCACCCCACCGGTGCAGCCAGCCCTGCCGGTCGTTCCGCCTCCGGTGCCAGGTCCCGCCCCAGCACCGGCCCCGGCTCCGGTCGCCCCAGCCATCCGCCCAGCCCCCTCCGACCCGCTGACGACTACTTTCGATGGGGACCCAGAGAAGCTGCGTTTTTTCATGTTGGAGATCGAGAGGTTCCTGGACAGCTGGGGCCATCTCTATCCCACCGAGAGAGAACGGATTGGCTACATCGGGTCCAAGCTGAAAGACACCGCCAGCGATTGGTATGTGAGCCTGCACGATGCCCCAGGACCTGAGCTGCGCTCGTTGAACAACTTCATGTGGGCCCTTCGACATCAATTTGAAGACCCACTGGGCGAGGAAAAGGCCCGGAATCAACTGAGGAAGCTGTTCCAGGGGAGATCGACAGTGCGGGACTACACAGACAAGTTCCGGCGCATCGTGGCTAAGATCCACGGCTGGCCAGAAGAGCTCTTCATGGAAAAGTACTGGGAGGGCCTTAACCCGAAGATCTACGAGACCGTGCTGCTGGGGGGCCGCCCGGGCACGTTGGCCACCTGGATGAGGGCTGCAACCGACATGGAAGAGAGATTTACCTTGATCAAGATGGGGCCCTCGGCCACGACGGCCAGCAAAGCAGCCCCGAGAGCGAAACCACGGGCCAGCGTGCAAGACGTCCGAGATGCCCGGTTCCGGCAAGGGCTGTGCATGAAATGTGGGGAAAGTGGCCACTTCGCCTCAGCCTGCCCAAGAGGAGGAGGGAAAGGCCCGAAGACCTCAACACCCGTGGCGGGGAGCACCCCTAGCCGCGGGAAGACACCGATTAAACCCCGGGCATTGCAGTTGGAGGGAGCTACAAATGAACCAGGGGAGCTGGAGCTGATGGAGACGCAGATGTCGGGAAACTCCAACGGCCTGCAGTGAGCGGCGCAGAACTGCAGGTCCCTCGCCAAGAAGCGCCATCTCCAGTGAGCATCCCTGGCCCCCTATTATATATGGTAGTGACTGTGGTGACCCCAGGATCGGGCACTCACATGAGGGTCCGTGCTTTAATTGACTCTGGGTGCGCTCGGGACTTAATTAGCCCGTTGGTAGTGGAGGGGTTGGGACCAAAGGTTACCCCGCTGGCGGAACCCCTAAAGTTTACTCAGATGGATGGGTCGGAGATGAAGGAAGAGTGCATAGCGGAAACTGAGAGACTGATTTTGGGGACGGGGGAACATTGGGAGCAGCGAGCTTTCGTCATCACCCCAAATGCCCAGTTCCCCATGGTGTTGGGAAGCCCCTGGCTCAGTTCGCACGACCCATTCATTAAATGGAGTGAAGGGAAGATCTCTTGGGTAGACGACCGCTGCCTCACGCACAAATGGGACTTGGAATGGGGTCCAGGACCACCGACCCCTCCTCCCCAACCCACCGCGCTTGCTCTTACTCCCACCCTGGTGCCCAAGGAGTATAGAGATTTGCTGGAGGTATTCAGCGAGATCGAGGCGGATGAGTTACCCCCCCATCGATTGTCGGACTGTGCCATCGAGCTACTCCCGGGGGAGAAACTCCCTAAGGGGAAACTTTATTCCATGAGCCCGTTAGAGCGAGAAGAGCTGCGAAAGTTCCTGGATAAAAACTTGGCGCGCGGCTTCATCTGACCAGCCAAGTCCCCTTTTGCCGCCCCTGTGTTATTCCGAAAGAAGAAAGACGGGGGTCTAAGACTGTGCACAGACTATAGGGGACTGAATGCCGTCTCCACTACTAACGCCTACCCCCTCCCTTTAATAAAGGACTTATTAACGGAAGCAGCTAAAGGGAAGGTGTTTACCAAACTGGATCTGCGTGATGCCTACTTCAGGGTGCGCATCAGGGAGGGGGATGAATCCAAGACTGCCTTTAACACACCCCTGGGACAATTTGAGTACCTAGTGATGCCGTTCGGCTTAAGTGGCGCGCCCGGGGTCTTTATGAGTTTGATCAATGAAGTGTTGCACAAGCACTTGTTTAAAGGGGTGTTATGTTACATAGATGATATCTTGATCTATTCTGCTGATAAGAAAGAGCATGTGAAACTAGTCCGGGAAGTCCTCTCTACCTTGCTGCAAAACCAGCTCTATGTTAAGTTATCAAAGTGTGAGTTCCATCGTGAGTCAGTAGACTTCCTAGGCTATCGCATCTCTCAGAGGGGGCTGGAAATGGACCCAGCCAAAGTGGAGGCGGTGGTGCAATGGGAGGCTCCGCGAACGAGGAAACAATTGCAGAGCCTGTTAGGATTTTGTAACTTCTATCGAACCTTCATAAAAGACTTTGCCACGGTCACTCTCCCCCTAACGGACTTGCTGAAAACTAAGGGGAGGGGGCCCGATGCGGGAAAGCCAGGAGAGTGGATTGCCTGGAACGGGGAGTGTCAAAAGGCGTTCGAAACCCTAAAAGCTCTCTTTACTTCCGAGCCCATCTTAGCCCACCCCGATGAAACCAAAGAGTTTATAATCCACGTAGACGCGTCGGATGTAGCCATGGGGGGGCCATATTACAAAGCGGGCTGGACGGGAAGTTACACCCCCTGGCTTACATCTCGAAAAAATGTAACGACACGGAGAGAAATTGGTCGGTTTGGGACAAGGAGGCGGCGGCTATTAGACTGGCGCTCACTACGTGGTGGCATTGGCTGGAGGGTGCGCAAGCCCCGTTCGAAATTTGGACTGATCATAAGAATCTGGAGGCGTTGCGCACACAGAGATCCCTCAATGCCAAACAACTGCGGTGGGCAGACTTTTTCTCAAAGTTTAATTTTGTACTTAAGCATTTCCCTGGGAAGGCCAACTCCTTGGCAGACGCACTGTCCAGATTGCCCCAACATGAGAGTGTAAAGGAAGAGGTGTTTGATTCCATGTTCTCCCCCCAGCAGTTGGGGGGAGCAGTAGTCACTCGGAGCCAAATCAAGAAAGCGCAGTTAGATATCGGGACTTGTGACTGGGGGGGGGGATTATGCTCCTGAGGAAGTGGAAGAATTGGAGACTTTGGGGGAATGCTCAAAGAGAGAAGATCAGTGCTGGCTCCACGGAGACAAACTGGTGGTGCCACTAGCTAAACGTAAAGATATATTGTTGACCTGCCACTCTTCTAAACTAGCAGGGCATTTTGGATTCCTAAAAACACTTAATTTAATCCAGCGACAATTCTGGTGGCCACGCATGCGCCGAGACGTCTCCGATTTCGTTTCGGCTTGCCAAACTTGCTTGATGTGTAAAAAACGGGGGGGGGGGGGGGAAGGATCCTGGACTGTTGCACCCTTTACCCACCCCTTCTCGCCCCTGGGAGGCCATAGCTATGGATTTTATCACTAATCTACCCCCCTCAAAAGGGAAGACAGTTATTTGGGTGGTGGTAGACACGTTTTCAAAGCAAGCTCATTTCACCCCTTTCAAGCAATTGCCCACCGCCAAGGGAATGGCCAAAGCTTTCTTTAACCACGTGATAAAATTACACGCTTTTCCGAAAAGAGTGGTATCCGACAGGGGCAGTCAATTCGTTGCCAACTTCTGGCGGGAGCTCCTAAAAATGATGGACATAGAACCGGCACTGAGTTCGGGTTACCACCCAGAAACCGATGGCCAATCCGAACGAACTAATCAAATCTTGGAACAGTTTTTAAGATGCTACACCAATTATCATCAAGACAATTGGGTGGAGTTGTTGCCATTCGCAGAATATAGCTACAACAACGCTGTGCATTCATCCACGGGAGTCTCTCCTTTCATGGCGGTGGGGGTTTTTGAAGGGAAACCATTACCTACCATTGAGAATGAACCCACTGCTTCCCCATCGGATTTTAAAAGTTGGTGGACTACCTTACAGGACTCCTGGCCATTAATCGCCAAAGCACTGGACCAGGCAAAAGAGGATTATAAAAAATATGCCGACCGAGGACGAGCGGCAGGCTGGGATCTCCAGCCAGGGGATTCTGTCTACCTCTCCACAAAAAACATCCATGGTTTACAGCCCAGCAGGAAACTGGGTTGGAAATATGTTGGACCCTATAAAGTATTACGTAAGATATCGGATGTGTCTTTTGAACTGGAACTGCCTAAATCACTGAGTTCTGTGCACCCTGTTTTTCATTTCAGCCTACTGAAGAAAGATCCTGGGCCGAATGCCTGGCATCCAGTTCCTCCAGTTCCTCCTCCACTGATGAAGGAGGGGGCCCCTCACTTCGAGATAACTGAAATCCTTGATTCCAAGCTGCGGAGGGGCCGATTATATTACTTAGTTAGATGGCTTGACTTCGGCCCGGAACACAATGAATGGATTCGCTCAGAACATGTTCACGCCCCCAAACTGGTGAAATTGTTCCACAAAATGTTTCCTGATAAAGCTAGGTGAAGTTAATTATGAGGAGGGCAGGGTGTCAGAATCTGCTAATTCAGACAATATATTAGCCAGGCCTCCCCTCTGTTTTCAGCTATGCCTTTAGCTGTCCTATGTATCTGTCTTGTATTGGAATTCTATGTAACCGTATTGTAATAATGTTTGTCCAGACCGGGAGGGTGACACCAATGAATTGCGAGAACAAGGAGGCCCCACATCCCTGCCTCCGCATTCCAGCTGCTCCGGCAGGAACTTCAAGGGAGGATGCCTCTCATCTCTTATCACATGCAAAAACCATGAAGCCATTGATTGTTATGTGAACTGGTAACATCTGAGGGGTCTGGTTTGGGAGAGGAAATTTACTGCTTAACACCTCACTCTTTTCCTGTGAGAACCAAACGGTCAGGACACCTCTTTGCCCGCCAATTTTCCCTTAAGGGGATTGGCTACCTATGGGTAATTCAAACTCCTTGGAATGGTATAATAGACCCGCTTGTATAATTTGTCTCATCTCTGACAATAATCCGAGATGCTGTACTAATGTAGAGATTGGAAATAAAGAACTGTGGTTAACCAACCAAGATCTGATCCTTGACTACTTTGAGCAGAACTCTCACACCTGGTCTACTCCCGGTTGTTTTTTTGTTTTTTTTTAAAGAAGTTGAGATCGGAGGCCAGGTCTACTCCTATAGATTTCAAAGGGAACCAGGAGGCCTGAACTAATCCCGTTTTTTTTTTTTTTAAAGAAGTTCAGATCGGAGCAAAGGTCTACTCGCATAGAGTCCAATGGGGACCCGGGAGCTTTGGTCTACTCTCTTTCTTTAAAAAAAAGTTCAAATCGGAGCCCAGATCTATTCCTATTGATATCAATGGGAACCCGGGAGTCCTGGTGTACTCCCGTTGTTTTTTTTTTTAAGAAGTTGAGATCGGAGCCCAGGTCTACTGCCATAGAGTCCTATGGGGACCCGGGAGTCTTGGTGTACTCCCGTTGTTTTTTTTTTTAAGAAGTTGAGATCGGAGCCCAGATCTACTGCCATAGAGTCCAATGGGGACCCGGGAGGCCTAGTCTACTGCGTTTTTTTATAGGTAAGAGGGAGGCCAGATCGACTCTTGTATTTTAGCAGGTAAAATGGAGGCCAGATCAACTCTCGTTTTTTTTTTCTTTTCCAAGTGCTGAACGGAGTCCAGGTCTACTCCTATAGATTTCAATAGGGACCCGGGGGGCCTGGTCTACTCCCATTTTTTAAAAAAAAGAACTTGAGATCGGAGCCCAGGTCTACTATTATAGATTTTAATGGGTACCCGGGAGTCCTTGTTTACTCTCTTTTTTTAAAAAAAAAGTTCAGATCGGAGCCCAGATCTATTCCTATTGATATCAAAGGGAACCCGGGAGTCCTGGTCTACTCCCGTTGTTTTTTTTTTTTAAGAAGTTGAGATCGGAGCCCAGGTCTACTGCCATAGAGTCCTATGGGGACCCGGGAGGCCTGGTCTACTCCCGTTGTTTTTTTTTTTAAGAAGTTGAGATCGGAGCCCAGGTCTACTCTTATAGATTTTAATGGGTACCCGGGAGTCCTGGTCTACTCTCTTTTTTTTAAAAAAAGTTCAGATCGGAGCCCAGATCTATTCCTATTGATATCAAAGGGAACCCAAGAGTCCTGGTCTACTCCCGTTGGTTTTTTTTTTTAAGAAGTTGAGATCGGAGCCCAGGTCTACTGCCATAGAGTCCTATGGGGACCCGGGAGGCCTGGTCTACTCCCGTTGTTTTTTTTTTTAAGAAGTTGAGATCGGAGCCCAGATCTACTTCCATAGAGTCCAATGGGGACCCGGGAGGCCTGGTCTACTGCGTTTTTTTATAGGTAAAATGGAGGCCAGATCGACTCTTGTATTTTAGCAGGTAAAATGGAGGCCAGATCAACTCCCGTTTTTTTTTTCTTTTCCAAGTGCTGAACGGAGTCCAGATGTACTCCTATAGATTTAAATAGGGACCCGGGGGGCCTGGTCTACTCCCGGTTTTTTTTAAAAGTTCAGAACGGAGCCCAGGTCTACTCTCATAGAGTCCAATGGGGACCCGGGAGGCCTGGTCTACTCCCGGTTGTTTTTTTGTTTTTTTTTAAAGAAGTTGAGATCGCAGGCCAGGTCTACTCCTATAGATTTCAAAGAGAACCAGGAGGCCTGATCTAATCCAGTTTTTTTTTTAAAAGAAGTTCAGATCGGAGCCCAGGTCTACTCGTATAGAATCCAATGGGGGCCCGGGAGGCCTGGTCTACTCCCTTTTTAAAAAAAGAAGTTCAGAATGGAGCCCAGGTCTACTCCTATAGATTTCAAAGGGAACCAGGAGTCCTGAACTAATCCCGTTTTTTTTTTTTTTTTAAAGAAGTTCAGATCGGAGCACAGGTCTACTCGCATAGAGTCCAATGGGGATCCGGGAGGCCTGGTCTACTCCCTTTTTTAAGAAAAAAGTTCAGAACGGAACCCAGGTCTACTCCTATGCAGACAAATGCAGACCCTGGAGGCCTTGTCTACTCCAGTTTTTTTTAAAAAAAGAAGTTGAGATCGGAGCCCAGGTCTACTCTCATAGAGTCCTCTAGGGACCCGGGAGGCCTGGTCTACTCCCATTTTTTTTTTTAAAAAGTTGAGATCGGAGCCCAGGTCTACTCTTATAGATTTTAATGGGGACCCGGGAGTTTTGGTCTACTCTCTTTTTTTAAAAAAAAGTTCAGATCGGAGCCCAGATCTATTCCTATTGATATCAATGGGAACCCGGGAGTCCTGGTGTACTCCCGTTGTTTTTTTTTTTAAGAAGTTGAGATCGGAGCCCAGATCTACTGCCATAGAGTCCAATGGGGACCCGGGAGGCCTGGTCTACTGCGTTTTTTTATAGGTAAAATGGAGGCCAGATCGACTCTTGTATTTTAGCAGGTAAAATGGAGGCCAGATCAACTCCCATTTTTTTTTTCTTTTCCAAGTGCTGAACGGAGTCCAGGTCTACTCCTATAGATTTCAATAGGGACCCGGGGGGCCTGGTCTACTCCCGTTTTTTTTAAAAAAAGAAGTTGAGATCGGAGCCCAGGTCTACTCTCATAGAGTCCTATCGGGACCTGGGAGGCCTGGTCTACTCCCGTTTTTTTTTTAAAAAAAGTTGAGATCGGAGCCCAGGTCTACTCTTATAAATTTTAATGGGGACCCGGGAGTCCTGGTCTACTCTCTTTTTTAAAAAAAAAGTTCAGATCGGAGCCCAGATCTATTCGTATTGATATCAATGGGAACCCGGGAGTCCTGGTCTACTCCCGTTGTTTTTTTTTTTAAGAAGTTGAGATCGGAGCCCAGGTCTTCTGCTATAGAGTCCTATGGGGACCCGGGAGGCCTGGTCTACTCCCTTTTTTAAAAAAGGAGTTCAGAACGGAGCCCAAGTCTACTCCTATACAGACCATTGCGGACCCCGGAGGCCTTGTCTACTCCAGTTTTTTTTAAAAAAAGAAGTTGAGATCGGAGCCCAGGTCTACTCTCATAGAGTCCTATGGGGACCCGGGAGGCCTGGTCTACTCCCGTTGTTTTTTTTTTAAGAAGTTGAGATTGGAGCCCAGATCTACTGCCATAGAATCCAATGGGGACCCGGGAGGTCTGGTCTACTGCGTTTTTTTATAGGTAAAATGGAGGCCAGATCGACTCTTGTATTTTAGCAGGTAAAATGGAGGCCAGATAACTCCCGTTTTTTTTTTCTTTTCAAAGTGCTGAACGGAGTCCAGGTCTACTCCTATAGATTTCAATAGGGACCCGGGGGGCCTGGTCTACTCCCGGTTTTTTTTAAAAGTTCAGAACGGAGCCCAGGTCTACTCTCATAGAGTCCAATGGGGACCCGGGAGGCCTGGTCTACTCCCGGTTGTTTTTTTGTTTTTTTTTAAAGAAGTTGAGATCGGAGGCCAGGTCTACTCCTATAGATTTCAAAGGGAACCAAAAGGCCTGAACTAATCCCGTTTTTTTTTTTTTTAAAGAAATTTAGATCGGAGCACAGGTCTACTCGCATAGAGTCCAATGGGGACCCGGGAGTTTTGGTCTACTTTCTTTCTTTAAAAAAAAGTTCAAATCGGAGCCCAGATCTATTCCTATTGATATCAATGGGAACCCAGGAGTCCTGGTGTACTCCCTTTTTTTTTTTTTTTTTAAGAACTTGAGATCGTAGCCCAGGTCTACTGCCATAGAGTCCTATGGGGACCCGGGAGTCTTGGTGTACTCCCGTTGTTTTTTTTTTTAAGAAGTTTAGATCGGAGCCCAGATCTACTGCCATAGAGTCCAATGGGGACCCGGGAGGCCTGGTCTACTGCGTTTTTTTATAGGTAAAATGGAGGCCAGATCGACTCTTGTATTTTAGCAGGTAAAATGGAGGCCCGATCAACTCCCGTTTTTTTTTTCTTTTCCAAGTGCTGAACGGAGTCCAGGTCTACTCCTATAGATTTCAATAGGGACCCGGGGGGCCTGGTATACTGCCGTTTTTTTAAAAAAAAGAAGTTGAGATCGGAGCCCAGGTCTACTCTTATAGATTTTAATGGGGACCCGGGAGTCCTGGTCTACTCTCTTTTTTTTAAAAAAAGTTCAGATCGGAGCCCAGATCTATTCCTATTGATATCAAAGGGAACCCAAGAGTCCTGGTCTACTCCAGTTGGTTTTTTTTTTTAAGAAGTTGAGATCGGAGCCCAGGTCTACTCGCATAGAGTCCTATGGGGACCCGGGAGTCTTGGTGTACTCCCGTTGTTGTTTTTTTTAAGAAGTTTAGATCGGAGCTTAGATCTACTGCCATAGAGTCCAATGGGGACCCGGGAGGCCTGGTCTACTGCGTTTTTTTATAGGTAAAATGGAGGCCAGATCGACTCTTGTATTTTAGCAGGTAAAATGAAGGCCAGATCAACTTCCGTTTTTTTTTTCTTTTCCAAGTGCTGAACGGAGTCCAGGTCTACTCCTATAGATTTCAATAGGGACCCGGGGGGCCTGGTCTACTCCCGTTTTTTTTTAAAAAAGAACTTGAGATCGGAGCCCAGGTCTACTATTATAGATTTTAATGGGTACCCGGGAGTCCTGGTCTACTCTCTTTTTTTAAAAAAAAGTTCAGATCGGAGCCCAGATCTATTCCTATTGATATCAAAGGGAACCCGGGAGTCCTGGTCTACTCCCGTTGTTGTTTTTTTTAAAGAAGTTGAGATCGGAGCCCAGGTCTACTGCCATAGAGTCCTATGGGGACCCGGGAGGCCTGGTCTACTCCCGTTGTGTTTTTTTTTAAGAAGTTGAAATCGGAGCCCAGATCTACTTCCATAGAGTCAAATGGGGACCCGGGAGGCCTGGTCTCCTGCGTTTTTTTATAGCTAAAATGGAGGCCAGATCGACTCTTGTATTTTAGCAGGTAAAATGGAGGCCAGATCAACTCCCGTTTTTTTTTTTTCCAAGTGCTGAACGGAGTCCAGGTCTACTCCTATAGATTTAAATAGGGACCCGGGGGGCCTGGTCTACTCCCGTTTTTTTTTAAAAGTTCAGAACGGAGCCCAGGTCTACTCTCTTAGAGTCCAATTCGGACCCGGGAGGCCTGGTCTACTGAGTTTTTTTATAGGTAAAATGGGGGCCAGATGGACTCTTGTATTTTAGCAGGTAAAATGGAGGCCAGATCAACTCCCGTTTTTTTTTTTCTTTTCCAAGTGCTGAACGGAGTCCAGGTGTACTCCTATAGATTTAAATAGGGACCCGGGGGGCCTGGTCTACTCCAGGTTTTTTTTAAAAAATTCAGAACGGAGCTCTAGTCTCATAGAGTCCAATGGGGACCCGGGAGGCCTGGTGTACTCCCGGTTTTTTTTTTTTTTTTTTAAAGAAGTTGAGATCGCAGGCCAGGTCTACTCCTATAGATTTCAAAGAGAACCAGGAGGCCTGATCTAATCCAGTTTTTTTTTTAAAAGAAGTTCAGATCGGAGCCCTGGTCTACTCGTATAGAATCCAATGGGGGCCCGGGAGGACTGGTCTACTCCCTTTTTTAAAAAAGAAGTTCAGAACGGAGCCCAGGTCTACTCCTATAGATTTCAAATGGAACCAGGAGTCCTGAACTAATCCCGTTTTGTTTTGTTTTTTAAAGAAGTTGAGATCGGAGCACAGGTCTACTCGCATAGAGTCCAATGGGGATCCGGGAGGCTTGGTCTACTCCGTTTTTTAAGAAAAAAGTTCAGAACGGAACCCAGGTCTACTCCTATGCAGACAAATGCAGACCCCGGAGGCCTTGTCTACTCCCGTTTTTTTTAAAAAAAGAGGTTGAGATCGGAGCCCAGGTTTACTCTCATAGAGTCCTCTAGGGACCCGGGAGGCCTGGTCTACTCCCATTTTTTTTTTAAAAAAGTTGAGATCGGAGCCCAGGTCTACTCTTATAGATTTTAATGGGGACCCGGGAGTTTTGGTCTACTCTCGTTTTTTTAAAAAAAGTTCAGATCGGAGCCCAGATCTATTCCTATTGATATCAATGGGAACCCGGGAGTCCTGGTGTACTCCCGTTGTTTTTTTTTAAGAAGTTGAGATCGGAGCCCAGATCTACTGCCATAGAGTCCAATGGGGACCCGGGAGGCCTGGTCTACTGCGTTTTTTTATAGGTAAAATGGAGGCCAGATCGACTCTTGTATTTTAGCAGGTAAAATGGAGGCCAGATCAACTCCCGTTTTTTTTTTCTTTTCCAAGTGCTGAACGGAGTCCAGGTGTACTCCTATAGATTTCAATAGGGACCCGGGGGGCCTGGTCTACTCCCGTTTTTTTTAAAAAAAGAAGTTGAGATCGGAGCCCAGGTCTACTCTTATAGATTTTAATGGGATCCCGGGAGTCCTGGTCTACTCTCTTTTTTTAAAAAAAAGTTCAGATCCGAGCCCAGATCTATTCCTATCGATATCATAGGGAACCCGGGAGTCCTGGTCTACTCCCGTTGTTTTTTTTTTTTAAGAAGTTGAGATCGGAGCCCAGGTCTACTGCCATACAGTCCTATGGGGACCCGGGAGGCCTGGTCTTCTCCCGTTGTTGTTTTTTTTAAGAAGTTGAGATCGGAGCCCAGATCTACTGCCATAGAGTCCAATGGGGACCCGGGAGGCCTGGTCTACTGCGTTTTTTTATAGCTAAAATGGAGACCAGATCGGCTCTTGTATTTTTGCAGGTAAAATGGAGGCCAGATCAACCCCCGTTTTTTTTTTCTTTTCCAAGTGCTGAACGGAATCCAGGTCTACTCCTATAGATTTCAATAGGGACCCGGGGGGCCTGGTCTACTCCCGTTTTTTTTAAAAAAAGAAGTTGAGATCGGAGCCCAGGTCTACTCTTATAGATTTTAATGGGTACCCTGGAGTCCTGGTCTACTCTCTTTTTTTTAAAAAAAGTTCAGATCGGAGCCCAGATCTATTCCTATTGATACCAAAGGGAACCCAAGAGTCCTGGTCTACTCCAGTTGGTTTTTTTTTTTAAGAAGTTGAGATCGGAGCCCAGGTCTACTCGCATAGAGTCCTATGGGGACCCGGGAGGCCTGGTCTACTCACGTTGTTGTTGTTTTTTTTAAGAAGTTGAGATCGGAGCCCAGATCTACTGCCATAGAGTCCAATGGGGACCCTGGCCTGGTCTACTGCGTTTTTTTATAGGTAAAATGGAGGCCAGATCGACTCTTGTATTTTAGCAGGTAAAATGGAGGCCAGATCAACTCCCGTTTTTTTTTTCCCCAAGTGCTGAACGGAGTCCAGGTGTACTCCTATAGATTTCGATAGGGACCCGGGGGGCCTGGTCTACTCCCGGTTTTTTTTTAAAGTTCAGAACGGAGCCCAGGTCTACTCTCATAGAGTCCAATGGGGACCCGGGAGGCCTGGTCTACTCCCGTTTTATTTTTGTTTTTTTTAAAAGAAGTTGAGATCGGAGGCCAGGTCTACTCCTATAGATTTCAAAGGGAACCAGGAGGCCTGAACTAATTCCGCTTTTTTTTTTTTTTTAAAGAAGTTCAGATCAGAGCACAGGTCTACTCGCATAGAGTCCAATAGGGACCCGGGAGGCCTGGTCTACTCCCTTTTTTAAGAAAAAAGTTCAGAACGGAGCCCAGGTCTACTCCTATACAGACCAATGCGGACCCCGGAGGCCTTGTCTACTCCCGTTTTTTTAAAAAAAAGAAGTTGAGATTGGAGCCCAGGTCTACTCTCATAGAGTCCTATGGGGACCCGGGAGGCCTGGTCTACTCCCGTTTTTTTTTTTAAAAAAGTTGAGATCGGAGCCCAGGTCTACTCTTATAGATTTTAATGGGGACCCGGGAGTCCTGGTCTACTCTCTTTTTTTAAAAAAAAGTTCAGATCGGAGCCCAGATCTATTCCTATTGATATCAATGGGAACCCGGGAGTCCTGGTCTACTCCCGTTTTTTTTTTTTTAAGAAGTTTAGATCGGAGCCCAGGTCTTCTGCCATAGAGTCCTATGGGGACCCAGGAGGCCTGGTCTACTCCCTTTTTAAAAAAAGGAGTTCAGAATGGAGCCCAAGTCTACTCCTATACAGACCATTGCGGACCCCGGAGGCCTTGTCTACTCCCGTTTTTTTTAAAAAAAGAAGTTGAGATCGGAGCCCAGGTCTACTCTCATAGAGTCCTATGGGGACCCGGGAGGCCTGGTCTACTCCCGTTGTTTTTTTTTTTAAGAAGTTGAGATCGGAGCCCAGATCTACTGCCATAGAATCCAATTGGGACCCGGGAGGCCTGGTCTACTGCGTTTTTTTATAGGTAAAATGGAGGCCAGATTGACTCTTGTATTTTAGCAGGTAAAATGGAGGCCAGATCAACTCCCGTTTTTTTTTCCTTTTCAAAGTGCTGAACGGAGTCCAGGTCTACTCCTATAGATTTCTATAGGGACCTGGGGGGCCTGGTCTACTCCCGGTTTTTTTTAAAAGTTCAGAACGGAGCCCAGGTCTACTTTCATAGAGTCCAATGGGGACCCGGGAGGCCTGGTCTACTCCCGGTTTTTTTTTTGGTTTTTTTTTAAAGAAGTTGATATCGCAGGCCAGGTCTACTGCCATAGAGTCCTATGGGGACCCGGGAGGCCTGGTCTACTCCGTTTTTTAAGAAAAAAGTTCAGAACAGAGCCCAGGTCTACTCCTATACGGACAAATGCGGACTATTTATACAGAGCCCAGGTCTACTCCTATACAGACAAATGCAGATCTATTCCTATTGATATCAAAGGGAACCCGGGAGTCCTGGTCTACTCCCGTTGTTTTTTTTTTTAAGAAGTTGAGATCGGAGGCCAGGTCTACTCCTATAGATTTCAAAGGGAACCAGGAGTCCTGAACTAATCCCGTTTTTTTTTTTTTTTTAAAGAAGTTCAGATCGGAGCACAGGTCTACTCGCATTGTGTCCAATGGGGATCCGGGAGGCCTGGTCTACTCCCTTTAGCCCAGGTCTACTCCTATACAGACAAATGCGGACCCCGGAGGCCTGGTCTACTCCCGTTTTTTTAAAAAAAAGAAGTTGAGTTCAGAGCCCAGGTCTACTCTCATAGAGTCCTCTAGGGACCCGGGAGGCCTGGTCTACTCCCGTTTTTTTTTTAAAAAAGTTGAGATCGGAGCCCAGGTCTACTCTTATAGATTTTAATGGGGACCCGGGAGTTTTGGTCTACTCTCTTTTTTTTTTAAATGTTCAGATCGGAGCCCAGATCTATTCCTGTTGATATCAAAAGTTTATAGGTAAAATGGAGGCCAGATCGACTCTTGTATTTTAGCAGGTATAATGGAGGCCAGATCAACTCCCGTTTTTTTTTTCTTTTCCAAGTGCTGAACGGAGTCCAGGTCTACTCCTATAGATTTATAGGGACCCGGGGGGCCTGGTCTACTCCCAGTTTTTTTGAAAAGTTCAGAACGGAGCCCAGGTCTACTCTCATAGAGTCCAATGGGGACCCGGGAGGCCTGGTCTACTCCCGGTTGTTTTTTTGTTTTTTTTTAAAGAAGTTGAGATCGGAGGCCAGGTCTACTCCTATAGATTTCAAAGGGAACCAGGAGGCCTGAACTAATCCCGTTTTTTTTCTTTTTATAGAAGTTCAGATCGGAGCACAGGTCTACTCGCATAGAGTCCAATGGGGACCCGGGAGTTTTGGTATACTCTCTTTCTTTAAAAAAAAGTTCAAATCGGAGCCCAGATCTATTCCTATTGATATCAATGGGAACCCGGGAGTCCTGGTGTACTCCCGTTGTTTTTTTTTAAGAAGTTGAGATCGGATCCCAGGTCTACTGCCATAGAGTCAGGAGGCCTGAACTAATCCCGTTTTTTTTTTTAAAAAAAAGAAGTTCAGATCGGAGCAATGGGGACCTGGGAGGTCTGGTCTATTCCGTTTTTTAAGAAAAAAGTTCAGAACGGAGCCCAGGTCTACTCCTATACATACCAATGCGGACCCCGGAGGCCTTGTCTACTCCCTTTAAAAAAAAAAAAGAAGAAGATGAGATCGAAGCCCAGGTCTACTCTCATTGAGTCCTATGGGGACCCGGGAGGCCTGGTCTACTCCCGTTTTTTTTAAAAAAAGTTGAGATCGGAGCCCAGGTCTACTCTTAGAGATTTTAATGGGGACCCGTGAGTCCTGGTCTACTCTCTTATTTTTAAAAAAAGTTCAGAACGGAGCCCAGATCTATTCCTATTGATATCAATGGGAACCCGGGAGTCCTGGTCTACTCCCGTTGTTTTTTTTTTTAAGAAGTTGAGATCGGAGCCCAGGTCTTCTGCCATAGAGTCCTATGGGGACCCGGGAGGCCTGGTCTACTCCCTTTTTAAAAAAAGGAGTTCAGAACGGAGCCCAAGTCTACTCCTATACAGACCATTGCGGAACCCGGAGGCCTTGTCTGCTCCCGTTTTTTTTTAAAAAAGAAGTTGAGATCGGAGCCCAGGTCTACTCTCATAGAGTCCTATGGGGACCCGGGAGGCCTGGTCTACTCCCGTTGTGTTTTTTTTTAAGAAGTTGAGATCGGAGCCCAGATCTACTGCCATAGAGTCCAATGGGAACCCGGGAGGCCTGGTCTACTCCCGTTGTTTTGTTTTTTTTAAGAAGTTGAGATCGGAGCCCAGATCTACTGTCATAGAGTCCAATGGGGACCCGAGAGGCCTGGTCTACTGCGTTTTTTTATAGGTAAAATGGAGGCCAGATCGACTCTTGTATTTTAGCAGGTAAAATGGAGGCCAGATAAACTCCCGTTTTTTTTTTCCTTTTCCAAGTTCAGAACGGAGCCCAGGTCTACTCTCATAGAGTCCAATGGGGACCCGGGAGGCCTGGTCTACTCCCGGTTGTTTTTTTGTTTTTTTTTAAAGAAGTTGAGATCGGAGGCCAGGTCTATTCGTGTAGATTTCAAAGGGAACCAGGAGGCCTGAACTAATCCCGTTTTTTTTTTTTTAAAGAAGTTCAGATCGGAGCACAGGTCTACTCGCATAGAGTCCAATGGGGACCCGGGAGGCCTGGTCTACTCCCTTTTTTAAGAAAAAAGTTTAGAACGGAGCCCAGGTCTACTCCTATACAGACCAATGCGGACCCCGGAGGCCTTGTCTACTCCCGTTTTTTTTTAACAAGTTGAGATCGGAGCCCAGGTCTACTCTCATAGAGTCCTATGGGTACCCGGGAGGCCTGGTCTACTCCCATTTTTTTTTTAAAAAGTTGAGATCGGAGTCCAGGTCTACTCTCATAGAATCCTATGGGGACCCGGGAGGCCTGGTCTACTCCTGTTTTTTTTTTTTTTAAGAAGTTGAGATCGGAGCCCAGATCTACTGCCATAGAGTCCAATGGGGACCTGGAATTCCTGGTCTACTGCGTTTTTTTATAGGTAAAATGGAGGCCAGATCGACTCTTGTATTTTAGCAGGTAAAATGGAGGCCAGATCAACTCCCGTTTTTTTTTCTTTTCCAAGTTCAGAACGGAGCCCAGGTCTACTCTCATAGAGTCCAATGGGGACCCGGGAGGCCTGGTCTACTCCTGGTTTTTTTTTTTTGTTTTTTTTTAAAGAAGTTGAGATCGTAGACCAGGTCTACTCGTGTAGATTTCAAAGGGAACCAGGAGGCCTGAACTAATCCCGTTTTTTTTTTTTTAAGAAGTTCAGATCGGAGCACAGGTCTACTCGCATAGAGTCCAATGGGGACCCGGGAGGCCTGGTCTACTCCCTTTTTTAAGAAAAAAGTTCAGAACAGAGCCCAGGTCTACACCTATACAGACCAATGCGGACCCCGGATGCCTTGTCTACTCCCGTTTTTTTTAAAAAAAAGAAGTTGAGATCGGAGCCCAGGTCTACTCTCATAGAGTCCTATGGGGACCCGGGAGGCCTGGTCTACTCCCGTTTTTTTAAAAAAAAGTTGAGATCGGAGCCCAGATCTATTCCTATTGATATCAAAGGGAACCCGGGATTCCTGGTCTGCTCCCGTTGTTTTTTTTTTTTAAGAAGTTGAGATCGGAGCCCAGGTCTACTGCCATAGAGTCCTATGGGGACCCGGGAGGCCTGGTCTACTCCCGTTGTTTTTTTTTTTAAGAAGTTGAGATCGGAGCCCAGATCTACTGCCATAGAGTCCAATGGGGACCCGGGAGGCCTGGTCTACTGCGTTTTTTTATAGGTAAAATGGAGGCCAGATCGACTCTTGTATTTTAGCAGGTAAAATGGAGGCCAGATAAACTCCCGTTTTTTTTTTCCTTTTCCAAGTTCAGAACGGAGCCCAGGTCTACTCTCATAGAGTCCAATGGGGACCCGGGAGGCCTGGTCTACTCCCGGTTGTTTTTTTGTTTTTTTTTAAAGAAGTTGAGATCGGAGGCCAGGTCTATTCGTGTAGATTTCAAAGGGAACCAGGAGGCCTGAACTAATCCCGTTTTTTTTTTTTTAAAGAAGTTCAGATCGGAGCACAGGTCTACTCGCATAGAGTCCAATGGGGACCCGGGAGGCCTGGTCTACTCCCTTTTTTAAGAAAAAAGTTTAGAACGGAGCCCAGGTCTACTCCTATACAGACCAATGCGGACCCCGGAGGCCTTGTCTACTCCCGTTTTTTTTTAACAAGTTGAGATCGGAGCCCAGGTCTACTCTCATAGAGTCCTATGGGTACCCGGGAGGCCTGGTCTACTCCCATTTTTTTTTTAAAAAGTTGAGATCGGAGTCCAGGTCTACTCTCATAGAATCCTATGGGGACCCGGGAGGCCTGGTCTACTCCTGTTTTTTTTTTTTTTAAGAAGTTGAGATCGGAGCCCAGATCTACTGCCATAGAGTCCAATGGGGACCTGGAATTCCTGGTCTACTGCGTTTTTTTATAGGTAAAATGGAGGCCAGATCGACTCTTGTATTTTAGCAGGTAAAATGGAGGCCAGATCAACTCCCGTTTTTTTTTCTTTTCCAAGTTCAGAACGGAGCCCAGGTCTACTCTCATAGAGTCCAATGGGGACCCGGGAGGCCTGGTCTACTCCTGGTTTTTTTTTTTTGTTTTTTTTTAAAGAAGTTGAGATCGTAGACCAGGTCTACTCGTGTAGATTTCAAAGGGAACCAGGAGGCCTGAACTAATCCCGTTTTTTTTTTTTTAAGAAGTTCAGATCGGAGCACAGGTCTACTCGCATAGAGTCCAATGGGGACCCGGGAGGCCTGGTCTACTCCCTTTTTTAAGAAAAAAGTTCAGAACAGAGCCCAGGTCTACACCTATACAGACCAATGCGGACCCCGGATGCCTTGTCTACTCCCGTTTTTTTTAAAAAAAAGAAGTTGAGATCGGAGCCCAGGTCTACTCTCATAGAGTCCTATGGGGACCCGGGAGGCCTGGTCTACTCCCGTTTTTTTAAAAAAAAGTTGAGATCGGAGCCCAGATCTATTCCTATTGATATCAAAGGGAACCCGGGATTCCTGGTCTGCTCCCGTTGTTTTTTTTTTTTAAGAAGTTGAGATCGGAGCCCAGGTCTACTGCCATAGAGTCCTATGGGGACCCGGGAGGCCTGGTCTACTCCCGTTGTTTTTTTTTTTAAGAAGTTGAGATCGGAGCCCAGATCTACTGCCATAGAGTCCAATGGGGACCCGGGAGGCCTGGTCTACTGCGTTTTTTTATAGGTAAAATGGAGGCCAGATCGACTCTTGTATTTTAGCAGGTAAAATGGAGGCCAGATAAACTCCCGTTTTTTTTTTCCTTTTCCAAGTTCAGAACGGAGCCCAGGTCTACTCTCATAGAGTCCAATGGGGACCCGGGAGGCCTGGTCTACTCCCGGTTGTTTTTTTGTTTTTTTTTAAAGAAGTTGAGATCGGAGGCCAGGTCTATTCGTGTAGATTTCAAAGGGAACCAGGAGGCCTGAACTAATCCCGTTTTTTTTTTTTTAAAGAAGTTCAGATCGGAGCACAGGTCTACTCGCATAGAGTCCAATGGGGACCCGGGAGGCCTGGTCTACTCCCTTTTTTAAGAAAAAAGTTTAGAACGGAGCCCAGGTCTACTCCTATACAGACCAATGCGGAACCCGGAGGCCTTGTCTGCTCCCGTTTTTTTTTAAAAAAGAAGTTGAGATCGGAGCCCAGGTCTACTCTCATAGAGTCCTATGGGGACCCGGGAGGCCTGGTCTACTCCCGTTGTGTTTTTTTTTAAGAAGTTGAGATCGGAGCCCAGATCTACTGCCATAGAGTCCAATGGGGACCCGGGAGGCCTGGTCTACTGCGTTTTTTTATAGGTAAAATGGAGGCCAGATCGACTCTTGTATTTTAGCAGGTAAAATGGAGGCCAGATCAACTCCCGTTTTTTTTTCCTTTTCCAAGTGCTGAACGGTGTCCAGGTCTACTCCTATAGATTTCAATAGGGACCCGGGGGGGCTGGTCTACTCCCGGTTTTTTTTAAAAGTTCAGAACGGAGCCCAGGTCTACTCTCATAGAGTCCAATGGGGACCCGGGAGGCCTGGTCTACTCCCGGTTGTTTTTTTGTTTTTTAAAGAAGTTGAGATCGGAGGCCAGGTCTACTCCTAAAGATTTCAAAGGGAACCAGGAGGCCTGAACTAATCCCGTTTTTTTTTTTAAAAAAAAAGAAGTTCAGATCGGAGCACAGGTCTACGTGCTTAGAGTCCAATGGGGACCCGGGAGGCCTGGTCTACTCCGTTTTTTAAGAAAAAAGTTCAGAACAGAGCCCAGGTCTACACCTATACAGACCAATGCGGACCCCGGATGCCTTGTCTACTCCCGTTTTTTTTAAAAAAAAGAAGTTGAGATCGGAGCCCAGGTCTACTCTCATAGAGTCCTATGGGGACCCGGGAGGCCTGGTCTACTCCCGTTTTTTTTTAAAAAAGTTGAGATCGGAGCCCAGATCTATTCCTATTGATATCAAAGGGAACCCGGGATTCCTGGTCTGCTCCCGTTGTTTTTTTTTTTTAAGAAGTTGAGATCGGAGCCCAGGTCTACTGCCATAGAGTCCTATGGGGACCCGGGAGGCCTGGTCTACTGCCGTTGTTTTTTTTTTTAAGAAGTTGAGATCGGAGCCCAGATCTACTGCCATAGAGTCCAATGGGGACCCGGGAGGCCTGGTCTACTGCGTTTTTTTTTAGGTAAAATGGAGGCCAGATCGACTCTTGTATTTTAGCAGGTAAAATGGAGGCCAGATCAACTCCCGTTATTTTTCCTTTTCCAAGTGCTGAACGGTGTCCAGGTCTACTCCTATAGATTTCAATAGGGACCCGGGGGTGCTGGTCTACTCCCGGTTTTTTTTAAAAGTTCAGAACGGAGCCCAGGTCTACTCTCATAGAGTCCAATGGGGACCCGGGAGGCCTGGTCTACTCCCGGTTGTTTTTTTGTTTTTTAAAGAAGTTGAGATCGGAGGCCAGGTCTACTCCTAAAGATTTCAAAGGGAACCAGGAGGCCTGAACTAATCCCGTTTTTTTTTTTTTTAAAAAAAGAAGTTCAGATCGGAGCACAGGTCTACGCGCTTAGAGTCCAATGGGGACCCGGGAGGCCTGGTCTACTCCGTTTTTTAAGAAAAAATTTCAGAACGGAGCCCAGGTCTACTCCTATACAGACCAATGCGGACCCCGGAGGCCTTGTCTACTCCCTTTTTTTAAAAAAAAAAGAAGTTGAGATCGGAGCCCAGGTCTTCTGCCATAGAGTCCTATGGGGACCCAGGAGGCCTGGTCTACTCCCTTTTTAAAAAAAGGAGTTTAGAACGGAGCCCAAGTCTACTCCTATACAGACAATTGCGGAACCCGGAGGCCTTGTCTGCTCCCATTTTTCTTAAAAAAAGAAGTTGAGATCGGAGCCCAGGTCTACTCTTATAGATTTTAATGGGGACCCGGGAGTTTTTGTCTACTCTCTTTTTTTAAAAAAAAGTTCAGATCGGAGCCCAGATCTATTCCTATTGATATCAATGGGAACCCGGGAGTCCTGGTCTACTCCCATTGTTTTTTTTTAAGAAGTTGAGATCGGAGCCCAGATCTACTGCCATAGAGTCCAAAGGGGACCCGGGAGGCCTGGTATACTGCGTTTTTTTATAGGTAAAATGGAGGCCAGATCGACTCTTGTATTTTAGCAGGTAAAATGGAGGCCAGATCGACTCCCGTTTTTTTTTTTTCCAAGTGCTGAACGGAGTCGAGGTCTACTCTAATAGATTTCAATAGGCACCCGGGGGGCCTGGTCTACTCCTGGTTTTTTTTTAAAAAAGAAGTTGAGATCGGAGCCCAGGTCTACTCTTATAGATTTTAATGGGTACCCGGGAGTCCTGGTCTACTCTCTTTTTTTAAAAAAAAGTTCAGATCGGAGCCCAGATCTATTCCTATTGATATCAAAGGGAACCCGGGAGTCCTAGTCTACTCCCGTTGTTTTGTTTTTTAAGAAGTTGAGATCGGAGCCCAGGTCTACTGCCATAGAGTCCTATGGGGACCCGGGAGGCCTGGTCTACTGCGTTTTTTTATAGGTAAAATGGAGGCCAGATCGACTCTTGTATTTTAGCAGGTAAAATGGAGGCCAGATCGACTCCCGTTTTTTTTTTCTTTTCCAAGTGCTGAACGGAGTCCAGGTCTACTCCTATAGATTTCAATAGGGACCCGGGGGGCCTGGTCTACTCTCATAGAGTCCAATGGGAACCCGGGAGGACTGGTCTACTCCCGGTTGTTTTTTTGTTTTTTAAAGAAGTTGAGATCGGAGGCCAGGTCTACTCCTATAGATTTCAAAGGGAACCAGGAGGCCTGAACTAAACCCGTTTTTTTTTTTAAAAAAAGAAGTTCAGATCGGAGCACAGGTCTACTCGCATAGAGTCCAATGGGGACCCGGGTGGCCTGGTCTACTCCGTTTTTTAAGAAAAAAGTTCAGAACGGAGCCCAGGTCTAGTCCTATACAGACCAATGCGGACCCCGGAGGCCTTGTCTACTCCCTTTTTTTTAAAAAAGAAGAAGTTGAGATCGGAGCCCAGGTCTACTCTCATAGAGTCCTATGGGGACCCGGGAGGCCTGGTCTACTCCCGTTGTTTTTTTAAAAAAGTTGAGATCGGAGCCCAGGTCTACTCTTATAGATTTTAATGGGGACCCGGGAGTCCTGGTCTACTCTCTTTTTTTTAAAAAAAGTTGAGATCGGAGCCCAGATCTACTGCCATAGAGTCCAATGGGGACCCGGGAGGCCTGGTCTACTCCCGTTTTTTTTTTTAAAAAGTTGAGATCGGAGCCCAGGTCTACTCTTATAGATTTTAATGGGGACCCGGGAGTCCTGGTCTACTCTCTTTTTTAAAAAAAAGTTCAGATCGGAGCCCAGATCTATTCCTATTGATATCAATGGGAACCCGGGAGTCCTGGTCTACTCCCGTTGTTTTTTTTTTTAAGAAGTTGAGATCGGAGTCCAGATCTACTGCCGTAGAGTCCAATGGGAACCCGGGAGGCCTGGTCTACTCCCGTTGTTTTGTTTTTTTTAAGAAGTTGAGATCGGAGCCCAGATCTACTGTCATAGAGTCCAATGGGGACCCGAGAGGCCTGGTCTACTGCGTTTTTTTATAGGTAAAATGGAGGCCAGATCGACTCTTGTATTTTAGCAGGTAAAATGGAGGCCAGATAAACTCCCGTTTTTTTTTTCCTTTTCCAAGTTCAGAACGGAGCCCAGGTCTACTCTCATAGAGTCCAATGGGGACCCGGGAGGCCTGGTCTACTCCCGGTTGTTTTTTTGTTTTTTTTTAAAGAAGTTGAGATCGGAGGCCAGGTCTATTCGTGTAGATTTCAAAGGGAACCAGGAGGCCTGAACTAATCCCGTTTTTTTTTTTTTAAAGAAGTTCAGATCGGAGCACAGGTCTACTCGCATAGAGTCCAATGGGGACCCGGGAGGCCTGGTCTACTCCCTTTTTTAAGAAAAAAGTTTAGAACGGAGCCCAGGTCTACTCCTATACAGACCAATGCGGACCCCGGAGGCCTTGTCTACTCCCATTTTTTTTTAACAAGTTGAGATCGGAGCCCAGGTCTACTCTCATAGAGTCCTATGGGTACCCGGGAGGCCTGGTCTACTCCCATTTTTTTTTTAAAAAGTTGAGATCGGAGTCCAGGTCTACTCTCATAGAATCCTATGGGGACCCGGGAGGACTGGTCTACTCCTGTTTTTTTTTTTTTTAAGAAGTTGAGATCGGAGCCCAGATCTACTGCCATAGAGTCCAATGGGGACCTGGAATTCCTGGTCTACTGCGTTTTTTTATAGGTAAAATGGAGGCCAGATCGACTCTTGTATTTTAGCAGGTAAAATGGAGGCCAGATCAACTCCCGTTTTTTTTTCTTTTCCAAGTTCAGAACGGAGCCCAGGTCTACTCTCATAGAGTCCAATGGGGACCCGGGAGGCCTGGTCTACTCCTGGTTTTTTTTTTTTGTTTTTTTTTAAAGAAGTTGAGATCGTAGACCAGGTCTACTCGTGTAGATTTCAAAGGGAACCAGGAGGCCTGAACTAATCCCGTTTTTTTTTTTTAAGAAGTTCAGATCGGAGCACAGGTCTACTCGCATAGAGTCCAATGGGGACCCGGGAGGCCTGGTCTACTCCCTTTTTTAAGAAAAAAGTTCAGAACAGAGCCCAGGTCTACACCTATACAGACCAATGCGGACCCCGGATGCCTTGTCTACTCCCGTTTTTTTAAAAAAAAAGAAGTTGAGATCGGAGCCCAGGTCTACTCTCATAGAGTCCTATGGGGACCCGGGAGGCCTGGTCTACTCCCGTTTTTTAAAAAAAAAGTTGAGATCGGAGCCCAGATCTATTCCTATTGATATCAAAGGGAACCCGGGATTCCTGGTCTGCTCCCGTTGTTTTTTTTTTTTAAGAAGTTGAGATCGGAGCCCAGGTCTACTGCCATAGAGTCCTATGGGGACCCGGGAGGCCTGGTCTACTCCCGTTGTTTTTTTTTTTAAGAAGTTGAGATCGGAGCCCAGATCTACTGCCATAGAGTCCAATGGGGACCCGGGAGGCCTGGTCTACTGCGTTTTTTTATAGGTAAAATGGAGGCCAGATCGACTCTTGTATTTTAGCAGGTAAAATGGAGGCCAGATCAACTCCCGTTTTTTTTTCCTTTTCCAAGTGCTGAACGGTGTCCAGGTCTACTCCTATAGATTTCAATAGGGACCCGGGGGGGCTGGTCTACTCCCGGTTTTTTTTAAAAGTTCAGAACGGAGCCCAGGTCTACTCTCATAGAGTCCAATGGGGACCCGGGAGGCCTGGTCTACTCCCGGTTGTTTTTTTGTTTTTTAAAGAAGTTGAGATCGGAGGCCAGGTCTACTCCTAAAGATTTCAAAGGGAACCAGGAGGCCTGAACTAATCCCGTTTTTTTTTTTTAAAAAAAGAAGTTCAGATCGGAGCACAGGTCTACGTGCTTAGAGTCCAATGGGGACCCGGGAGGCCTGGTCTACTCCGTTTTTTAAGAAAAAAGTTCAGAACAGAGCCCAGGTCTACACCTATACAGACCAATGCGGACCCCGGATGCCTTGTCTACTCCCGTTTTTTTTAAAAAAAAGAAGTTGAGATCGGAGCCCAGGTCTACTCTCATAGAGTCCTATGGGGACCCGGGAGGCCTGGTCTACTCCCGTTTTTTTTTTAAAAAGTTGAGATCGGAGCCCAGATCTATTCCTATTGATATCAAAGGGAACCTGGGATTCCTGGTCTGCTCCCGTTGTTTTTTTTTTTTAAGAAGTTGAGATCGGAGCCCAGGTCTACTGCCATAGAGTCCTATGGGGACCCGGGAGGCCTGGTCTACTGCCGTTGTTTTTTTTTTTAAGAAGTTGAGATCGGAGCCCAGATCTACTGCCATAGAGTCCAATGGGGACCCGGGAGGCCTGGTCTACTGCGTTTTTTTTTAGGTAAAATGGAGGCCAGATCGACTCTTGTATTTTAGCAGGTAAAATGGAGGCCAGATCAACTCCCGTTATTTTTCCTTTTCCAAGTGCTGAACGGTGTCCAGGTCTACTCCTATAGATTTCAATAGGGACCCGGGGGTGCTGGTCTACTCCCGGTTTTTTTTAAAAGTTCAGAACGGAGCCCAGGTCTACTCTCATAGAGTCCAATGGGGACCCGGGAGGCCTGGTCTACTCCCGGTTGTTTTTTTGTTTTTTAAAGAAGTTGAGATCGGAGGCCAGGTCTACTCCTAAAGATTTCAAAGGGAACCAGGAGGCCTGAACTAATCCCGTTTTTTTTTTTTAAAAAAAAGAAGTTCAGATCGGAGCACAGGTCTTCGCGCTTAGAGTCCAATGGGGACCCGGGAGGCCTGGTCTACTCCGTTTTTTAAGAAAAAATTTCAGAACGGAGCCCAGGTCTACTCCTATACAGACCAATGCGGACCCCGGAGGCCTTGTCTACTCCCTTTTTTTAAAAAAAAAAGAAGTTGAGATCGGAGCCCAGGTCTTCTGCCATAGAGTCCTATGGGGACCCAGGAGGCCTGGTCTACTCCCTTTTTAAAAAAAGGAGTTTAGAACGGAGCCCAAGTCTACTCCTATACAGACAATTGCGGAACCCGGAGGCCTTGTCTGCTCCCATTTTTCTTAAAAAAAGAAGTTGAGATCGGAGCCCAGGTCTACTCTTATAGATTTTAATGGGGACCCGGGAGTTTTTGTCTACTCTCTTTTTTTAAAAAAAAGTTCAGATCGGAGCCCAGATCTATTCCTATTGATATCAATGGGAACCCGGGAGTCCTGGTCTACTCCCATTGTTTTTTTTTAAGAAGTTGAGATCGGAGCCCAGATCTACTGCCATAGAGTCCAAAGGGGACCCGGGAGGCCTGGTATACTGCGTTTTTTTATAGGTAAAATGGAGGCCAGATCGACTCTTGTATTTTAGCAGGTAAAATGGAGGCCAGATCGACTCCCGTTTTTTTTTTTTCCAAGTGCTGAACGGAGTCGAGGTCTACTCTAATAGATTTCAATAGGCACCCGGGGGGCCTGGTCTACTCCTGGTTTTTTTTTAAAAAAGAAGTTGAGATCGGAGCCCAGGTCTACTCTTATAGATTTTAATGGGTACCCGGGAGTCCTGGTCTACTCTCTTTTTTTTAAAAAAAGTTCAGATCGGAGCCCAGATCTATTCCTATTGATATCAAAGGGAACCCGGGAGTCCTAGTCTACTCCCGTTGTTTTGTTTTTTAAGAAGTTGAGATCGGAGCCCAGGTCTACTGCCATAGAGTCCTATGGGGACCCGGGAGGCCTGGTCTACTGCGTTTTTTTATAGGTAAAATGGAGGCCAGATCGACTCTTGTATTTTAGCAGGTAAAATGGAGGCCAGATCGACTCCCGTTTTTTTTTTCTTTTCCAAGTGCTGAACGGAGTCCAGGTCTACTCCTATAGATTTCAATAGGGACCCGGGGGGCCTGGTCTACTCTCATAGAGTCCAATGGGAACCCGGGAGGACTGGTCTACTCCCGGTTGTTTTTTTGTTTTTTAAAGAAGTTGAGATCGGAGGCCAGGTCTACTCCTATAGATTTCAAAGGGAACCAGGAGGCCTGAACTAAACCCGTTTTTTTTTTTAAAAAAAGAAGTTCAGATCGGAGCACAGGTCTACTCGCATAGAGTCCAATGGGGACCCGGGTGGCCTGGTCTACTCCGTTTTTTAAGAAAAAAGTTCAGAACGGAGCCCAGGTCTAGTCCTATACAGACCAATGCGGACCCCGGAGGCCTTGTCTACTCCCTTTTTTTTAAAAAAGAAGAAGTTGAGATCGGAGCCCAGGTCTACTCTCATAGAGTCCTATGGGGACCCGGGAGGCCTGGTCTACTCCCGTTGTTTTTTTAAAAAAGTTGAGATCGGAGCCCAGGTCTACTCTTATAGATTTTAATGGGGACCCGGGAGTCCTGGTCTACTCTCTTTTTTTTAAAAAAAGTTCAGATCGGAGCCCAGATCTACTGCCATAGAGTCCAATAAGGACCCGGGAGGCCTGGTCTACTCCCGTTGTTTTTGTTTTTTTAAGAAGTTGAGATCGGAGCCCAGATCTACTGCCATAGAGTCCAATGGGGACCCGGGAGGCCTGGTCTACTCCCGTTTTTTTTTTTAAAAAGTTGAGATCGGAGCCCAGGTCTACTCTTATAGATTTTAATGGGGACCCGGGAGTCCTGGTCTACTCTCTTTTTTTAAAAAAAGTTCAGATCGGAGCCCAGATCTATTCCTATTGATATCAATGGGAACCCGGGAGTCCTGGTCTACTCCCGTTGTTTTTTTTTTTAAGAAGCTGAGATCGGAGTCCAGGTCTTCTGCCAAAGAGTCCTATGGGGACCCGGGAGGCCTGGTCTACTCCCTTTTTTAAAAAAGGAGTTCAGAACGTTGCCCAAGTCTACTCCTATACAGACTATTGCGGACCCCGGAGGCCTTGTCTACTCCCGTTTTTTTTAAAAAAAGAAGTTGAGATCGGAGCCCAGGTCTACTCTCACAGAGTCCTATGGGGACCCGGGAGGCCTGGTCTACTCCCGTTGTTGTTTTTTTTTAAGAAGTTGAGATCGGAGCCCAGATCTACTGCCATAGAGTCCAATGGGGACCCGGGAGGCCTGGTCTACTGCGTTTTTTTATAGGTAAAATGGAGGCCAGATCGACTCTTGTATTTTAGCAGGTAAAATGGAGGCCAGATCAACTCCCGTTTTTTTTTCTTTTCCAAGTGCTGAATGGAATCCAGGTCTACTCCAATAGATTTCAATAGGGACCTCTGGGGCCTGGTCTACTCCCAGTTTTTTTTAAAAGTTCAGAACGGAGCCCAGGTCTACTCTCATAGAGTCCAATGGGGACCCGGGAGGCCTGGTCTACTCCCGGTTGTTTTTTTGTTTTTTTTTAAAGAAGTTGAGATCAGAGGCCAGGTCTACTCCTATAGATTTCAAAGGGAACCAGGAGTCCTGAACTAATCCCGTTTTTTTTTTTTTTTAAAGAAGTTCAGATCGGAGCACAGGTCTACTCGCATAGAGTCCAATGGGGACCCAGGAGGCCTGGTCTACTCCCTTTTTTAAGAAAAAAGTTCAGAACGGAGCCCAGGTCTACTCCTATACAGACCTATGCGGACCCCGGAGGCCTTGTCTACTCCCGTATTTTTTTAAAAAAAGAAGTTGAGATCGGAGCCCAGGTCTACTCTTATAGATTTTAATGGGGACTCGGGAGACCTGGTCTACTCTCTTTTTTTAAAAAAAAGTTCAGATCGGAGCCCAGATCTATTCCTATTGATATCAAAGGGAACCAGGAAGCCTGAACTAATCCCGTTTTTTTTTTTAAAAAAAAGAAGTTCAGATCGGAGCACAGGTCTACTCGCATAGAGTCCAATGGGGACCCGAGAGGCCTGGTCTACTCCGTTTCTTAAGAAAAAAGTTCAGAACGGAGCCCAGATCTATTCCTATTGATATCAAAGGGAACCCGGGAGTCCTGGTCTACTTCCGGTGTTTTTTTTATTTAAGAAGTTGAGATCGGAGCCCAGCTCTTCTGCCATAGAGTCCTATGGGGACCCGGGAGGCGTGGTCTACTCCCGTTTTTTTTTTAAAAAGTTGAGATCGGAGCCCAGGTCTACACTTATAGATTTTAATGGGGACCCGGGAGTCCTGGTCTACTCTCTTTTTTTAAAAAAAAGTTCAGATCGGAGCCCAGATCTATTCCTATTGATATCAATGGGAACCCGGGAGTCCTGGTCTACTTCCGTTGTTTTTTTTTTTAAGAAGTTGAGATCGGAGCCCAGGTCTACTGCCATAGAGTCCAATGGGGACCCGGGAGGCCTGGTCTACTCCCTTTTTTAAGAAAAAAGTTCAGAACGGAGCCCAGGTCTACTCCTATACAGACCAATGCGGACCCCGGAGGCCTTGTCTACTCCCATGTTTTTTTAAAAAAAGAAGTTGAGATCGGAGCCCAGGTCTACTCTCATAGAGTCCTATGGGGACCCGGGAGGCCTGGTCTACTCCCGTTTTTTTTTTTTTTAAGAAGTTGAGATCGGAGCCCAGGTCTACTCCTATACAGACGAATGCGTACCTGGGAGGCTTTGTGTACTCTCGTTTTTTTTTCTTTTTAAGAACTTCAGATCGGAGCCCAGGTCTACTCCTATAGAATCCAATGGGGACCCGGGGAGCCTGGTCTACTCCCGGTTTTTTTTTTTTTGTTTTTTTTTTAAAGAAGTTGAGATCAGAGGCTGGGTCTACTCCTATAGATTTCAAAGGGAACCAGGAGGCCTGATCTAATCCCGTTTTTTTTTTTTAAGAAGTTCAGATCGGAGCACAGGTCTACTCGCATAGAGTCCAAAGGGGACCCGGGAGGCCTGGTCTACTCCCTTTGTTTTTTAAAAAAAGTTTAGAACGGAGCCCAGATCTATTCCTTTTGATATCAATGGGAACCCGGGAGTCCTGGTCTACTCCCGTTGTTTTTTTTTTTTAAGAAGTTGAGATCGGAGCCCAGATCTACTGCCATAGAGTCCAAAGGGGACCCGGGAGGCCTGGTCTACTGCGTTTTTTTATAGGTAAAATGGAGGCCAGATCGACTCTTGTATTTTAGCAGGTAAAATGGAGGCCAGATCAACTCCCGTTTTTTTTTTCTTTTCCAAGTGCTGAACGGAGTCCAGGTCTACTCCTATAGATTTCAATAGGGACCCGGTGGGCCTGGTCTACTCCCGGTTTTTTTTAAAAGTTCAGAACGGAGACCAGGTCTACTCTCATAGAGTCCAATGGGGACCCGGGAGTCCGTTGAGATCGGAGGCCAGGTCTACTCCTATAGATTTCAAAGGGAACTAGGAGGCCTGAACTAATCCCGTTTTTTTTTTCTTTTAAAGAAGTTCAGATCGGAGCACAGGTCTACTCGCATAGAGTCCAATGGGGACCCGGGAGGCCTGGTCTACTCCCTTTTTTAAGAAAAAAGTTCAGAACGGAGCTCAGGTCTACTCCTATACAGACCAATGCGGACCCCGGAGGCCTTGTCTACTCCTTTTTTTAAGAAAAAAGTTCAGAACGGAGCTCAGGTCTACTCCAATACAGACGAATGCGGACCCCGGAGGCCTTGTCTACTCCCGTTTTTTTAAAAAAAAGAAGTTGAGATCGGAGCCCAGGTCTACTCTCATAGAGTCCAGATCTACTCTCATAGAGTCCAATGGGGACCCGGGAGGCCTGGTCTACTCCCGTTGTTTTTTTTTTTAAGAAGTTGAGATCGGAGCCCAGGTCTTCTGCCATAGAGTCCTATGGGGACCCGGGAGGCCTGGTCTACTCCCTTTTTAAAAAAAGGAGTTCAGAACGGAGCCCAAGTCTACTCCTATACAGACCATTGCGGACCCCGGAGGCTTTGTCTACTCCCGTTTTTTTTTAAAGAAGAAGTTGAGATCGGAGCCCAGGTCTACTCTCATAGAGTCCTATGGGGACCCGGGAGGCCTGGTCTACTCCCTTTTTAAAAAAAGGAGTTCAGAACGGAGCCCAAGTCTACTCCTATACAGACCATTGCAGACCCCGGAGGCCTTGTCTACTCCCGTTTTTTTTTAAAGAAGAAGTTGAGATCGGAGCCCAGGTCTACTCTCATAGAGTCCTATGGGGACCCGGGAGGCCTGGTCTACTCCCGTTGTATTTTTTTTTAAGAAGTTGAGATCGGAGCCCAGATCTACTGCCATAGAGTCCAATAGGGACCCGGGAGGCCTGGTCTACTGCGTTTTTTTATAGGTAAAATGGAGGCCAGATCGACTCTTGTATTTTAGCAGGTAAAATGGAGGCCAGATCAACTCCCGTTTTTTTTTTCTTTTCCAAGTGCTGAACGGAGTCCAGGTCTACTCCTAGACATTTTAATAGGGATCCGGGGGGGCCTGGTCTACTCCCGGTTTTTTTTAAAAGTTCAGAACGGAGCCCAGGTCTACTTTTATACAGACCAATGCGGACCCCGGAGGCCTTGTCTACTCCCATTTTTTTTAAAAAAAAGAAGTTGAGATCGGAGCCCAGGTCTACTCTCATAGAGTCCTATGGGGACCCGGGAGACCTGGTCTACTCCCGTTTTTTTTTTTTTTTAAGAAGTTAAGATTGGAGCCCAGGTCTACTCCTATACAGACGAATGCGTACCTGGGAGGCTTTGTGTACTCTCGTTTTTTTTTCTTTTTAAGAACTTCAGATCGGAGCCCAGATCTACTCCTATAGAATCCAATGGGGACCCGGGGAGCCTGGTCTACTCCGGGTTTTTTTTTTTTTTTTTTTTTTTTTTTAAAGAAGTTGAGATCAGAGGCTGGGTCTACTCCTATAGATTTCAAAGTTAACCAGGAGGCCTGATCTAATCCCGTTTTTTTTTTTTAAGAAGTTCAGATCGGAGCACAGGTCTACTCGCATAGAGTCCAAAGGGGACCCGGGAGGCCTGGTCTACTCCCTTTGTTTTTTAAAAAAAGTTTAGAACGGAGCCCAGATCTATTCCTTTTGATATCAATGGGAACCCGGGAGTCCTGGTCTACTCCCGTTGTTTTTTTTTTTTAAGAAGTTGAGATCGGAGCCCAGATCTACTGCCATAGAGTCCAAAGGGGACCCGGGAGGCCTGGTCTACTGCGTTTTTTTATAGGTAAAATGGAGGCCAGATCGACTCTTGTATTTTAGCAGGTAAAATGGAGGCCAGATCAACTCCCGTTTTTTTTTTCTTTTCCAAGTGCTGAATGGAGTCCAGGTCTACTCCTATAGATTTCAATAGGGACCCGGGGGGCCTGGTCTACTCCCGGTTTTTTTTAAAAGTTCAGAACGGAGACCAGGTCTACTCTCATAGAGTCCAATGGGGACCCGGGAGTCCGTTGAGATCGGAGGCCAGGTCTACTCCTATAGATTTCAAAGGGAACCAGGAGGCCTGAACTAATCCCGTTTTTTTTTTCTTTTAAAGAAGTTCAGATCGGAGCACAGGTCTACTCGCATAGAGTCCAATGGGGACCCGGGAGGCCTGGTCTACTCCCTTTTTTAAGAAAAAAGTTCAGAACGGAGCTCAGGTCTACTCCTATACAGACCAATGCGGACCCCGGAGGCCTTGTCTACTCCTTTTTTTAAGAAAAAAGTTCAGAACGGAGCTCAGGTCTACTCCTATACAGACGAATGCGGACCCCGGAGGCCTTGTCTACTCCCGTTTTTTTTAAAAAAAGAAGTTGAGATCGGAGCCCAGGTCTACTCTCATAGAGTCCAGATCTACTCTCATAGAGTCCAATGGGGACCCGGGAGGCCTGGTCTACTCCCGTTTTTTTTTAAAAAGTTGAGATCGGAGCTCAGGTCTACTCTTATAGATTTTAATGGGGACCCGGGAGTCCTGGTCTACTTTCTTTTTTTAAAAAAAAGTTCAGATTGGAGCCCAGATCTATTCCTACTGATATCAATGGGAACCCGGGAGTCCTGGTCTACTCCCGTTGTTTTTTTTTTTAAGAAGTTGAGATCGGAGCCCAGGTCTTCTGCCATAGAGTCCTATGGGGACCCGGGAGGCCTGGTCTACTCCCTTTTTAAAAAAAGGAGTTCAGAACGGAGCCCAAGTCTACTCCTATACAGACCATTGCGGACCCCGGAGGCTTTGTCTACTCCCGTTTTTTTTTAAAGAAGAAGTTGAGATCGGAGCCCAGGTCTACTCTCATAGAGTCCTATGGGGACCCGGGAGGCCTGGTCTACTCCCTTTTTTAAAAAAAGGAGTTCAGAACGGAGCCCAAGTCTACTCCTATACAGACCATTGCGGACCCCGGAGGCCTTGTCTACTCCCGTTTTTTTTTAAAGAAGAAGTTGAGATCGGAGCCCAGGTCTACTCTCATAGAGTCCTATGGGGACCCGGGAGGCCTGGTCTACTCCCGTTGTATTTTTTTTTAAGAAGTTGAGATCGGAGCCCAGATCTACTGCCATAGAGTCCAATAGGGACCCGGGAGGCCTGGTCTACTGCGTTTTTTTATAGGTAAAATGGAGGCCAGATCGACTCTTGTATTTTAGCAGGTAAAATGGAGGCCAGATCAACTCCCGTTTTTTTTTCTTTTCCAAGTGCTGAACGGAGTCCAGGTCTACTCCTAGAGATTGTAATAGGGATCCGGGGGGGCCTGGTCTACTCCCGGTTTTTTTTAAAAGTTCAGAATGGAGCCCAGGTCTACTCTCATAGAGTCCAATTGGAATCTGGGAGGCCTGGTCTACTCCCGGTTGTTTTTTTGTTTTTTTTAAAGAAGGTGAGATCGGAGCCCAGGTCTACTCTTATAGATTTCAATGGGGACTCAGGAGGCCTGGTCTATTTTTTTTTTTTTAAAAAAGTTCAGATCGGAGCCCAGATCTATTCCTATTGATATCAATGGGAACCCGGGAGTCCTGGTCTACTCCCGTTGTTATTTTTTTTAAGAAGTTGAGATCGGAGGCCAGGTCTACTCCTATAGCTTTCAGTGGGAACCAGAAGGCCTGATCTAATCCAGTTTTTTTTAAAAAAGAAGTTGAGATCGGAGCCCAGGTCTACTCTCATAGAGTCCAATGGGGACCCGGGAGGACTGGTCTACTCCCGTTTCTTTTTGTTTTTTTTTAAAGAAGTTGAGATCTGAGGCCGGGTCTACTCCTATAGATTTCAAAGGGAACCAGGAGGCCTGATGTAATCCCGTTTTTTTTTAAAAAAAGAAGTTCAGATCGGAGCACAGGTCTATTCCTATACAGACCAATGTGGACCCGGGATACATTGTCTACTCCCGTATTTTAAAAAAGAAGTTGAGATCGGAGCCCAGGTCTACTCTTATAGATTTTAATGGGGACCCGGGAGGCCTGGTCTACTCTCTTTTTTTTAAAAAAAGTTTAGATCGGAGCCCAGATCTATTCCTATTGATATCAATGGGAACCCGGGAGTCCTGGTCTACTCCCATTGTATCTTTTTTTAAGAAGTTGAGATCGGAGCCCAGGTCTTCTGCCATAGAGTCCTATGGGGACCCAGGAGGCCTGGTCTACTCCCTTTTTTAAAAAAGGAGTTCAGAACGGAGCCCAAGTCTACTCCTATACAGACCATTGCGGACCCCGGAGGCCTTGTATACTCCCATTTTTTTAAAAAAAAGAAGTTGAGATCGGAGCCCAGGTCTACTCTTATAGAGTCCTATGGGGACCCGGGAGGCCTGGTCTACTCCCGTTGTTTTTTTTTTTAAGAAGTTGAGATCAGAGCCCAGATCTACTGCCATAGAGTCCAATGGGGACCCGGGAGGCCTGGTCTACTGCGTTTTTTTATAGGTAAAATGGAGGCCAGATCGACTCTTGTATTTTAGCAGGTAAAAAGGAGGCCAGATCAACTCCCGTTTTTTTTTTTCTTTTCCAAGTGCTGAACGGAGTCCAGGTCTACTCCTATATATTTCAATAGGGACCCAGGGGGCCTGGTCTACTCCCGGTTGTTGTTGTTGTTTTTTTTTTAAAGAAGTTGAGATCGGAGGCCGGGTCTACTCCTATAGATTTCAAAGGGAACCAGGAGGCCTGAACTAATCCCGTTTTTTTTTTTTTAAAGAAGTTCAGATCAGAGCACAGGTCTACTCGCATAGAGTCCAATGGGGACCCGGGAGGCCTGGTCTACTCCCTTTTTTAAGAAAAAAGTTCAGAATGGAGCCCAGGTCTACTCCTATACAGACCAATGCAGACCCCGGAGGCCTTGTCTACTCCCATTTTTTTTAAAAAAAGAAGTTGAGATCGGAGCCCAGGTCTACTCTCATAGAGTCCTATGGGGACCCGGGAGGCCTGGTCTACTCCCGTTTTTTTTTTTTTAAAGTTGAGATCGGAGCCCAGGTCTACTCTTATAGATTTTAATGGGGACCCGGGAGTCCTGGTCTACTCTCTTTTTTTTAAAAAAAGTTCAGATCGGAGCCCAGATCTATTCCTATTGATATCAATGGGAACCCGGGAGTCCTTGTCTACTCCCGGTGTTTTTCTTTTTAAGAAGTTGAGATCGGAGCCCAGGTCTTCTGCCATAGAGTCCTATGGGGACCCGGGAGGCCTGGTCTACTACCTTTTTAAAAAAAGGAGTTCAGAACGGAGCCCAAGTCTACTCCTATACAGAAAATTGCGGACCCCGGAGGCCTTGTCTACTCCCGTTTTTTTTTAAAGAAGAAGTTGAGATCGGAGCCCAGGTCTACTCTCATAGAGTCCTATGGGGACCCGGGAGGTCTGGTCTACTCCCGTTGTATTTTTTTTTAAGAAGTTGAGATCGGAGCCCAGATCTACTGCCATAGAGTCCAATAGGGACCCGGGAGGCCTGGTCTACTGCGTTTTTTTATAGGTAAAATGGAGGCCAGATCGACTCTTGTATTTTAGCAGGTAAAATGGAGGCCAGATCAACTCCCGTTTTTTTTTTCTTTTCCAAGTGCTGAACGGAGTCCAGGTCTACTCCTAGAGATTTTAATAGGGATCCGGGGGGGCCTGGTCTACTCCCGGTTTTTTTTAAAAGTTCAGAATGGAGCCCAGGTCTACTCTCATAGAGTCCAATGGGAACCTGGGAGGCCTGGTCTACTCCCGGTTGTTTTTTTGTTTTTTTTAAAGAAGTTGAGATCGGAGCCCAGGTCTACTCTCATAGAGTCCTATGAGGACCCGGGACGCCTGGTCTACTCCTCTTGTTGTTTTTTTAAGAAGTTGAGATCGGAGCCCAGATCTAATGCCATAGAGTCCAATGGGGACCCGGGAGGCCTGGTCTACAGCGTTTTTTTAGAGGTAAAATGGAGGCCAGATAGACTCTTGTATTTTAGCAGGTAAAATGGAGGCCAGATCAACTCCCGTTTTTTTTTTCTTTTCCAAGTGCTGAACGGAGTCCAGGTCTACTCCTATAGATTTCAATAGTGACCCGGGGGGCCTTGTCTACTCCCGGTTTTTTTTTTTTTTTTTTTTTTAAAGAAGTTGAGATCGGAGGCCAGGTCTACTCCTATAGATTTCAAAGGGAACCAGTAGGCCTGGACTAATCCCGTTGTTTTTTTTTTTAAAGAAGTTCAGATCAGAGCACAGGTCTACTCGCATAGAGTGCAATGGGGACCCGGGAGGCCTGGCCTACTCCCGTTGTTTGTTTTTTTTAAGAAGTTGAGATCGGAGCCCAGATCTACTTCCAAAGAGTCCAATGGGGACTCGGGAGGCCTGGTCTACTGCGTTTTTTTATACGTAAAATGGAGGCCAGATCGACTCTTGTATTTTAGCAGGTAAAATGGAGGCCAGATCAACTCCCGTTTTTTTTTTCTTTTCCAAGTGCTGAACGGAGTCCAGGTCTACTCCTATAGATTTCAATAGGGACCCGGGGGGCCTGGTCTACTCCCGTTTTTTTTAAAAAAAGAAGTTGAGATCGGATCCCAGGTCTACTCTTATAGATTTTAATGGGTTCCCGGGAGTCCTGGTCTACTCTCTTTTTTTTAAAAAAAGTTCACATCGGAGCCCAGATCTATTCCTATTGATATCAAAGGGAACCCGGGAGTCCTGGTCTACTCTCATAGAGTCCTATGGGGACCGGGGAGGCCTGGTCTACTCCCGTTTTTTTTTTTTTTTTAAGAAGTTGAGATCGGAGCCCAGGTCTACTCCTATACAGACGAATGCGTACCTGGGAGGCCTTGTATACTCTCATTTTTTTTTCTTTTTAAGAACTTCAGATCGGAGCCCAGGTCTACTCCTATAGAATCCAATGGGGACCCGGGGGGCCTGGTCTACTCCCGGTTGTTGTTTTTTTGTTTTTTTTTTAAAGAAGTTGAGATCAGAGGCTGGGTCTACTCCTATAGATTTCAAAGGGAACCAGGAGGCCTGATCTAATCCCGTTTTTTTTTTTAAGAAGTTCAGATCGGAGCACAGGTCTACTCGCATAGAGTCCAAAGGGGACCCGGGAGGCCTGGTCTACTCCCTTTGTTTTTTAAAAAAAGTTTAGAACGGAGCCCAGATCTATTCCTATTGATATCAATGGGAACCCGGGAGTCCTGGTCTACTCCCGTTGTTTTTTTTTTTTAAGAATTTGAGATCGGAGCCCAGATCTACTGCCATAGAGTCCAATGGGGACCCGGGAGGCCTGGTCTACTGCGTTTTTTTATAGGTAAAATGGAGGCCAGATCGACTCTTGTATTTTAGCAGGTAAAATGGAGGCCAGATCAACTCCCTTTTTTTTTTTCTTTTCCAAGTGCTGAACGGAGTCCAGGTCTACTATAGATTTCAATAGGGACCCGGGGGGCCTGGTCTACG
Organism: Lepidodactylus listeri; assembly: GCA_029233225.1. Lineage (NCBI taxonomy): Eukaryota > Metazoa > Chordata > Lepidosauria > Squamata > Gekkonidae > Lepidodactylus > Lepidodactylus listeri. Next base: position 1,007,619 of record JARCFY010000032.1, read on the forward strand.
CCCGGTTTTTTTTAAAAGTTCAGAACGGAGACCAGGTCTACTCTCATAGAGTCCAATGGGGACCCGGGAGTCCGTTGAGATCGGAGGCCAGGTCTACTCCTATAGATTTCAAAGGGAACCAGGAGGCCTGAACTAATCCCATTTTTTTTTCTTTTAAAGAAGTTCAGATCGGAGCACCGGTCAACTCGCATAGAGTCCAATGGGGACCCGGGAGGCCTGGTCTACTCCCTTTTTTAAGAAAAAAGTTCAGAACGGAGCTCAGGTCTACTCCTATACAGACCAATGCGGACCCCGGAGGCCTTGTCTACTCCCTTTTTTAAGAAAAAAGTTCAGAACGGAGCTCAGGTCTACTCCTATACAGACCAATGCGGACCCCGGAGGCCTTGTCTACTCCCGTTTTTTTAAAAAAAAGAAGTTCAGATCGGAGCCCAGGTCTTCTGCCATCGAGTCCTATGGGGACCCGGGATGCCTAGTCTACTCCCTTTTTTAAAAAAGGAGTTCAGAACGGAGCCCAAGTCTACTCCTATACAGACCATTGCAGACCCCGGAGGCTTTGTCTACTCCCGTTTTTTTTAAAAAAAGAAGTTGAGATCGGAGCCCAGGTCTACTCTCATAGAGTCCTATGGGGACCCGGGAGGCCTGGTCTACTCCCGTTGTTTTTTTTTTTAAGAAGTTGAGATCGGAGCCCAGATCTACTGCCATGGAGTCCAATAGGGACCCGGGAGGCCTGGTCTACTGCGTTTTTTTATAGGTAAAATGGAGGCCAGTTCGACTCTTGTATTTTAGCAGGTAAAATGGAGGCCAGATCAACTCCCGTTTTTTTTTTCTTTTCCAAGTGCTGAACGGAGTCCAGGTCTACTCCTAGAGATTTTAATACGGATCCGGGGGGGCCTGGTCTACTCCCGGTTTTTTTTAAAAGTTCAGAATGGAGCCCAGGTCTACTCTCATAGAGTCCAATGGGAACCCGGGAGGCCTGGTCTACTCCCGGTTGTTTTTTTGTTTTTTTTTAAAGAAGTTGAGATCGGAGCCCAAGTCTACTCTTATAGATTTCAATGGGGACTCAGGAGGCCTTGTCTATTTTTTTTTTTTAAAAAAAGTTCAGATCGGAGCCCAGATCTATTCCTATTGATATCAATGGGAACCCGGGAGTCCTGGTCTACTCCCGTTGTTATTTTTTTTAAGAAGTTGAGATCGGAGGCCAGGTCTACTCCTATAGATTTCAGTGGGAACCAGAAGGCCTGATCTAATCCAGTTTTTTTTAAAAAAGAAGTTCAGATCGGAGCCCAGCTCTACTCCTATAGAATCCAATGGTGGACCGGGAGGCCTGGTCTACTGCAGGTTTTTTTCATAGGTAAAATGGAGGGCAGATCGAGTTTTGTATTTTAGCAGGTAAAATGGAGGCCAGATCAACTCCCGTATTTTTTTTCTTTTCCAAGTGCTGAACGAAGCCCAGGTCTACTCTCATACAGTCCAATGGGGACCCAGGAGGCCTGGTCTACTCCCGTTTGTTTGTTTTTTTTTTTTTAAAGAAGTTGAGATCGGAGGCCAGGTCTACTCCTATAGATTTCAAAGGGAACCAGGAGGCCTGATCTAATCCCGTTTTTTTTTTTAAAGAAGTTCAGATCGGAGCACAAGTCTACTCGTATACAGACCAATGCGGACCCAGGAGGCCTTGTCTACTCCCGTATTTAAAAAAAAAGAAGTTGAGATCGGAGCCCAGGTCTACTCACATAGAGTCCTATGGGGACCCGGGAGGCCTGGTCTACTCCCGTTTTTTTTAAAAAAAGAAGTTGAGATCGGAGCCCAGGTCTACTCTTATAGATTTCAATGGGGACCGGGGAGGCCTGGTCTACTCTCTTTTAAAAAAAAAAAAAAGTTCAGATCGGAGCCCAAATCTATTCCTATTGATATCAAAGGGAACCCGGGAGTCCTGGTCTACTCCTGTTGTTGTTTTTTAAGAAGTTGAGATCGGAGGCCAGGTCTACTCCTATAGATTTCAGAGGGAACCAGAAGGCCTGATCTAATCCAGTTTTTTTTAAAAAAGAAGTTCAGATCGGAGCCCAGGTCTACTCCTATAGAATCCAATGGGGTCCCGGGAGCCTGGTCTACTCCCTTTTTTAAAAAAGGAGTTCAGTACGAAGCCCAGGTCTACTCTTATACAGACCAATGCGGACCCGGGCGGCCTTGTCTACTCCCGTTTTTTTTTTTTTTTAAAGAAGTTCAGATCGGAGCCCAGGTCTACTCCAATAGATTCCAATGGCGACCAGGGAGGCCTGGTCTACTGCAGGATTTTTTCATAGGTAAAATGGAGGGCAGATCGACTTTTGTATTTTAGCAGGTAAAATGGAGGCAAGATCAACTCCCGTATTTTTTTTCTTTTCCAAGTGCTGAACGGAGTCCTGGTCTACTCTCATAGAGTCCAATGGGGACCCGGGAGGACTGGTCTACTCCCGTTTCTTTTTGTTTTTTTTTAAAGAAGTTGAGATCTGAGGCCGGGTCTACTCCTATAGATTTCAAAGGGAACCAGGAGGCCTGATATAATCCCGTTTTTTTAAAAAAAAAGAAGTTCAGATCGGAGCACAGGTCTATTCCTATACAGACCAATGCGGACCCGGGAGGCCTTGTCAACTCCCGTATTTTAAAAAAGAAGTTGAGATCGGAGCCCAGGTCTACTCTTATAGATTTTAATGGGGACCCGGGAGGCCTGGTCTACTCTCTTTTTTTTTTAAAAAAAAGTTTAGATCGGAGCCCAGATCTATTCCTATTGATATCAATGGGAACCCGGGAGTCCTGGTCTACTCCCATTGTTTTTTTTTTTAAGAAGTTGAGATCGGAGCCCAGGTCTTCTGCCATAGAGTCCTATGGGGACCCGGGAGGCCTGGTCTACTCCCTTTTTAAAAAAAAGGAGTTCAGAACGGAGCCCAAGTCTACTCCTATACAGACCATTGCGGACCTCGGAGGCCTTGTCTACTCCCATTTTTTTTAAAAAAAGAAGTTGAGATCGGAGCCCAGGTCTACTCTCATAGAGTCCTATGGGGACCCGGGAGGCCTGGTCTACTCCCGTTGTATTTTTTTTTAAGAAGTTGAGATCGGAGCCCAGATCTACTGCCATAGAGTCCAATGGGGACCCGGGAGGCCTGGTCTACTGCATTTTTTTATAGGTAAAATGGAGGCCAGATCGACTCTTGTATTTTAGCAGGTAAAATGGAGGCCAGATCAACTCCCGGTTTTTTTTTCTTTTCCAAGTGCTGAACGGAGTCCAGGTCTACTCCTAGAGATTTTAATAGGGATCCGGGGGGGCCTGGTCTACTCCCGGTTTTTTTTAAAAGTTCAGAATGGAGCCAAGGTCTACTCTCATAGAGTCCAATGGGAACCCGGGAGGCCTGGTCTACTCCCGGTTGTTTTTTTGTTTTTTTTTAAAGAAGTTGAGATCGGAGCCCAAGTCTACTCTTATAGATTTCAATGGGGACTCAGGAGGCCTGGTCTATTTTTTTTTTTTAAAAAAGTTCAGATCGGAGCCCAGATCTATTCCTATTGATATCAATGGGAACCCGGGAGTCCTGGTCTACTCCCGTTGTTATTTTTTTTAAGAAGTTGAGATCGGAGGCCAGGTCTACTCCTATAGATTTCAGTGGGAACCAGAAGGCCTGATCAAATCCAGTTTTTTTTTTAAAAAAAGTTCAGATCGGAGCCCAGCTCTACTCCTATAGAATCCAATGGGGGCCCGGGAGGCCTGGTCTACTGCAGGTTTTTTTCATAGGTAAAATGGAGGGCAGATCGACTTTTGTATTTTAGCAGGTAAAATGGAGGCCAGATCAACTCCCTTTTTTTTTTTTCTTTTCCAAGTGCTGAACGGAGCCCAGGTCTACTCTCATACAGTCCAATGGGGACCCAGGAGGCCTGGTCTACTCCCATTTGTTTTTTTTGTTTTTTTTAAAGAAGTTGAGATCCGAGGCCAGGTCTACTCCTATAGATTTCAAAGGGAACCAGGAGGCCTGATCTAATCCCGTTTTTTTTTTTTTAAAGAAGTTCAGATCGGAGCACAAGTCTACTCGTATACAGACCAATGCGGACCCAGGAGGCCTTGTCTACTCCCGTATTTTAAAAAAAAGAAGTTGAGATCGGAGCCCAGGTCTACTCACATAGAGTCCTATGGGGACCCGGGAGGCCTGGTCTACTCCCGTTTTTTTTTAAAAAAAGAAGTTGAGATCGGAGCCCAGGTCTACTCTTATAGATTTCAATGGGAACCGGGGAGGCCTGGTCTACTCTCTTTAAAAAAAAAAAAAAAGTTCAGATCGGAGCCCAAATCTATTCCTATTGATATCAATGGGAACCCGGGAGTCCTGGTCTACTCCTGTTGTTGTTTTTTTTTAAGAAGTTGAGATCGGAGGCCAGGTCTACTCCTATAGATTTCAGAGGGAACCAGAAGGCCTGATCTAATCCAGTTTTTTTTAAAAAAGAAGTTCAGGTCGGAGCCCAGGTCTACTCCTATAGAATCCAATAGGGTCCCGGGAGGCCTGGTCTACTCCCTTTTTTAAAAAAGGAGTTCAGTACGGAGCCCAGGTCTACTCTTATACAGACCAATGCGGACCCGGGCGGCCTTGTCTACTCCCGTTTTTTTTTTTTTTTTAAGAAGTTCATATCGGAGCCCAGGTCTACTCCAATAGATTCCAATGGCGACCCGGGAGGCCTGGTCTACTGCAGGATTTTCTCATAGGTAAAATGGAGGGCAGATCGACTTTTGTATTTTAGCAGGTAAAATGGAGGCCAGATCAACTCCCGTATTTTTTTTCTTTTCCAAGTGCTGAACGGAGTCCAGGTCTACTCTCATAGAGTCCAATGGGGACCCGGGAGGACTGGTCTAATCCCGTTTCTTTTTGTTTTTTTTTAAAGAAGTTGAGATCTGAGGCCGGGTCTACTACTATAGATTTCAAAGGGAACCAGGAGGCCTGATGTAATCCCGTTTTTTTTAAAAAAAAGAAGTTCAGATCGGAGCACAGGTCTTTTCCTATACAGACCAATGCGGACCCGGGAGGCCTTGTCAACTCCCGTATTTTAAAAAAGAAGTTGAGATCGGAGCCCAGGTCTACTCTTATAGATTTTAATGGGGACCCGGGAGGCCTGGTCTACTCTCTTTTTTTTTAAAAAAAAGTTTAGATCGGAGCCCAGATCTATTCCTATTGATATCAATGGGAACCCGGGAGTCCTGGTCTACTCCCATTGTTTTTTTTTTTAAGAAGTTGAGATCGGAGCCCAGGTCTTCTGCCATAGAGTCCTATGGGATTCGGGAGGCCTGGTCTACTCCCTTTTTAAAAAAAGGAGTTCAGAACGGAGCCCAAGTCTACTCCTATACAGACCATTGCGGACCCCGGAGGCCTTGTCTACTCCCATTTTTTTTAAAAAAAGAAGTTGAGATCGGAGCCCAGATCTACTGCCATAGAGTCCAATGGGGACCCGGAAGCCTGGTCTACTCCCGTTGTTTTTTTTTTTAAGAAGTTGAGATCGGAGCCCAGATCTACTGCCATAGAGTCCAATGGGGACCCGGGAGGCCTGGTCTACTGCGTTTTTTTATAGGTAAAATGGAGGCCAGATCGACTCTTGTATTTTAGCAGGTAAAATGGAGGCCAGATCAACTCCCGTATTTTTTTTCTTTTCCAAGTGCTGAACGGAGTCCAGGTCTACTCCTATAGATTTCAATAGGGACCCGGGGGGCCTGGTCTACTCCCGGTTTTTTTTAGAAGTTCAGAACGGAGCCCAGGTCTACTCTCATAGAGTCCAATGGGGACCCGGGAGGCCTGGTCTACTCTCGGTTGTTTTTTTTTTTTTTTTTAAAGAAGTTGAGATCGGAGGCCAGGTCTACTCCTATAGATTTCAAAGGGAACCAGGAGGCCTGAACTAATCCCGTTTTTTTTTTTTTTAAAGAAATTCAGATTGGAGCACAGGTCTACTCGCATAGAGTCCAATGGGGATTCGGGAGGCCTGGTCTACTCCCTTTTTTAAGAAAAAAGTTCAGAACGGAGCCCAGGTCTACTCCTATACAGACAAATGCGGACCCCGGAGGCCTTGTCTACTCCCTTTTTTTTAAAAAAAAGAAGTTGAGATCGGAGCTCAGGTCTACTCTCATAGAGTCCTCTAGGGACCCGGAGGCCTGGTCTACTCCCGTTTTTTTTTAAAGAAGTTGAGATCGGAGCCCAGGTCTACTCTTATCGATTTTAATGGGGACCCGGGAGTTTTGGTCTACTCTCTTTTTTTTAAAAAAAGATCAGATCGGAGCCCAGATCTATTCCTATTGATATCAATGTTAACCCGGGAGTCCTGGTGTACTCCCGTTGTTTGTTTTTTTTAAGAAGTTGAGATCGGGGCCCAGATCTACTGCCATAGAGTCCAATGGGGACCCGGGAGGCCTGGTCTACTGCGTTTTTTTATAGGTAAAATGGAAGCCAGATCGACTCTTGTATTTTACCAGGTAAAATGGAGGCCAGATCAACTCCTGTTTTTTTTTTTCTTTTCCAAGTGCTGAACGGAGTCCAGGTCTACTCCTATAGATTTCAATAGGGACCCGGGGGGCCTGGTCTACTCCCGTTTTTTTTTTTTTAAAGTTGAGATCGGAGCCCAGGTCTACTCTTATAGATTTTATTGGGTACCCGGGAGTCCTGGTATACTCTCTTTTCTTTAAAAAAAGTTCAGATCGGAGCCCAGATCTATTCCTATTGATATCAAAGGGAACCCGGGAATCCTGGTCTACTCCCGTTGTTTTTTTTTTTTAAGAAGTTGAGATCGGAGCCCAGGTCTACTGCCATAGAGTCCTATGGGGACCCGGGAGGCCTGGTCTACTGCGTTTTTTTATAGGTAAAATGGAGGCCAGATCGACTCTCTTATTTTAGCAGGTAAAATGGAGGCCAGATCAACTCCCGGTTTTTTTTTCTTTTCCAAGTGCTGAACGGAGTCCAGGTCTACTCCTATAGATTTCAATAGGGACCCGGGGGGCCTGGTCTACTTCTTTTTTTTTTTTTTTAAAAAGAAGTTGAGATCGGAGCCCAGATCTATTCCTATTGATATCAATGGAAACCCGGGAGTCCTGGTCTACTCCCGTTGTTTTTTTTTTTAAGAAGTTGAGATCGGAGCCCAGGTCTACTGCCATAGAGTCCAATGGGGACCCGGGAGGCCTGGTCTACTCCCTTTTTTAAGAAAAAAGTTCAGAACGGAGCCCAGGTCTACTCCTATACAGACCAATGCGGACCCCGGAGGCCTTGTCTACTCCCGTTTTTTTTAAAAAAAGAAGTTGAGATCGTAGCTCAGGTCTACTCTCATAGAGTCCTATGGGGACCCGAAAGGCCTGGTGTACACCCGTTTTTTTTTTTAAAAAAGTTGAGATCGGAGCCCAGGTCTACTCTTATAGATTTTAATAGGGACCCGGGAGTCCTGGTCTACTCTCTTTTTTTTAAAAAAAGTTTAGATCGGAGCCCAGATCTATTCCTATTGATATCAATGGGAACCCGGGAGTCCTGGTCTACTCCCATTGTTTTTTTTTTTAAGAAGTTGAGATCGGAGAACAGGTCTTCTGCCATAGAGTCCTATGGGGACCCGGTAGGCCTGGTTTACTCCCTTTTTAAAAAAAGGAGTTCAGAACGGAGCCCAAGTCTACTCCTATAGAGACCATTGCGGACCCCGGAGTCCTTGTCTACTCCCATTTTTTTTAAAAAAAGAAGTTGAGATCGGAGCCCAGGTCTACTCTCATAGAGTCCTATGGGGACCCGGGAGGCCTGGTCTACTCCCGTTGTTTTTTTTTTTTTAAGAAGTTGAGATCGGAGCCGAGATCTACTGCCATAGAGTCCAATGGGGACCCGGGAGTCCTGGTCTACTGCGTTTTTTTATAGGTAAAATGGAGGCCAGATCGACTCTTGTATTTTAGCAGGTAAAATGGAGGCCAGATCAACTCCCGTTTTTTTTTTCTTTTCCAAGTGCAGAACGGAGTCCAGGTCTACTCCTATAGATTTCAATAGGGACCCGGGGGGCCTGGTCTACTCCCGGTTTTTTTTAGAAGTTCAGAACGGAGCCCAGGTCTACTCTCATAGAGTCCAATGGGGAACCGGGAGGCCTGGTCTACTCTCGGTTGTTTTTTTGTTTTTTCTTAAAGAAGTTGAGATCGGAAGCCAGGTCTACTCCTATAGATTTCAAAGGGAACCAGGAGTCCTGAACTAATCCCGTTTTGTTTTTTTTTTAAAGATGTTCAGATCGGAGCACAGGTCTACTCGCATAGAGTCCAATGGGGATTCGGGAGGCCTGGTCTACTCCCTTTTTTAAGAAAAAAGTTCAGAACGGAGCCCAGGTCTACTCCTATACAGACCAATGCGGACCCCGGAGGCCTTGTCTACTCCCGTTTTTTTTAAAAAAAGAAGTTGAGATCGGAGCCCAGGTCTACTCTCATACAGTCCACTAGGGACCCGGAGGCCTGGTCTACTCCCGTTTTTTTTTAAAAGAAGTTGAGATCGGAGCCCAGGTCTACTCTTATCGATTTTAATGGGGACCCGGGAGTTTTGGTCTACTCTCTTTTTTTAAAAAAAAGATCAGATCGGAGCCCAGATCTATTCCTATTGATATCAATGTTAACCCGGGAGTCCTGGTGTACTCCCGTTGTTTTTTTTTTTAGGAAGTTGAGATCGGGGCCCAGATCTACTGCCATAGAGTCCAATGGGGACCCGGGAGCCCAGGTCTACTCTTATAGATTTTAATGGGGACCCGGGAGTCCTGGTCTACTCTCTTTTTTTAAAAAAAAGTTCAGATCGGAGCCCAGATATATTCCTATTGATATTAAAGGGAACCCGGGAGTCCTGGTATACTCCCGTTGTTTTTTTTTTTTAAGAAGTTGAGATCGGAGCCCAGGTCTACTGCCATAGGGTCCTATGGGGACCCGGGAGGCCTGGTCTACTCTCATTTTTTTTTTAAGGAGTTGAGATCGGAGCCCAGGTCTACTGCCATAGGGTCCTATGGGGACCCGGGAGGCCTGGTCTACTCTCATTTTTTTTTTAAGAAGTTGAGATCGGAGCCCAGGTCTACTGCCATAGAGTCCTATGGGGACCCGGGAGGCCTGGTCTACTCCCGTTGTTTTTTTTTTTAAGAAGTTGAAATCGGAGCCCAGTTCTACTGCCATAGAGTCCAATGGGGACCCGGGAGGCCTGGTCTACTCCCTTTTTAAAGAAAAAAGTTCAGAACGGAGCCCAGGTCTATTCCTATACAGACCAATGCGGACCCCGGAGGCCTGGTCTACTCCCGTTTTTTAAAAAAGAAGAAGTTGAGATCGGAGCCCAGGTCTACTCTCATAGAGTCCTATGGGGACCCGGGAGGCCTGGACTACTCCCGTTTTTTTTTTTTTAAGAAGTTGAGATCAGAGCCCAGATCTACTGCCATTGAGTCCAATGGGGACCCGGGAGGCCTGGTCTACTGCGTTTTTTTATAGGTAAAATGGAGGCCAGATCGACTCTTGTATTTTAGCAGGTAAAATGGAGGCCAGATCGTCTCTTGTATTTTAGCAGGTAAAATGGAGGCCAGATCAACTCCCGTTTTTCTTTTCTTTTCCACGTGCTGAACAGAGTCCAGGTCTACTCCTATAGATTTCAATAGGGACCCGGGGGGCCTGGTCTACTCCCGGTTTTTTTAAAAAGTTCAGAACGGAGCCCAGGTCTACTCTCTTAGAGTCCAAAGGGGACCCAGGAGGCCTGGTCTACTCTCGGTTGTTTTTTTGTTTTTTTTAAAAGAAGTTGAGATCGGAAGCCAGGTCTACTCCTATAGATTTCAAAGGGAACCAGGAGTCCTGAACTAATCCCGTTTTTTTTTTTTTTTAAAGAAGTTCAGATCGGAGCACAGGTCTACTCGCATAGAGTCCAATGGGGATTCGGGAGGCCGGGTCTACTCCCTTTTTTAAGAAAAAAGTTCAGAACGGAGCCCAGGTCTACTCCTATACAGACAAATGCGGACCCCGGAGGCCTTGTCTACTCCCGTTTTTTTTAAAAAAAGAAGTTGAGATCGGAGCCCAGGTCTACTCTCATAGAGTCTTCTAGGGACCCGGAGGCCTGGTCTACTCCCGTTTTTTTTTTAAAGAAGTTGAGATCGGAGCCCAGGTCTACTCTTATAGATTTTAATGGGGACCCGGGAGTTTTGGTCTATTCTCTTTTTTTTAAAAAAAAGATCAGATCGGAGCCCAGATCTATTCCTATTGATATCAATGTTAACCCGGGAGTCCTGGTGTACTCCCGTTGTTTTTTTTTTTAGGAAGTTGAGATCGGGGCCCAGATCTACTGCCATAGAGTCCAATGGGGACCCGGGAGGCCTGGTCTACTGCGTTTTTTTATAGGTAAAATGGAGGCCAGATCGACTCTTGTATTTTAGCAGGTAAAATGGAGGCCAGATCAACTCCCTTTTTTTTTTTCTTTTCCAAGTGCTGAACGGAGTCCAGGTCTACTCCTATAGATTTCAATAGGGACCCGGGGGGCCTGGTCTACTCCCGTTTTTTTTTTAAAAAGTTGAGATCGGAGCCCAGGTCTACTCTTATAGATTTTATTGGGTACCCGGGAGTCCTGGTCTACTCTCTTTTCTTTAAAAAAAGTTCAGATCGGAGCCCAGATCTATTCCTATTGATATCAAAGGGAACCCGGGAGTCCTGGTCTACTCCCGTTGTTTTTTTTTTTAAGAAGTTGAGATCGGAGCCCAGGTCTACTGCCATAGAGTCCTATGGGGACCCGGGAGGCCTGGTCTACTCTCATTTTTTTTTTAAGAAGTTGAGATCGGAGCCCAGATTTACTGCCATAGAGTCCAATGGGGACCCGGGAGGCCTGGTCTACTGCGTTTTTTTATAGGTAAAATGGAGGCCAGATCGACTCTTGTATTTTAGCAGGTAAAATGGAGGCCAGATCAACTCCCGTTTTTCTTTTCTTTTCCAAGTGCTGAACGGAGTCCAGGTCTACTCCTATAGATTTCAATAGGGACCCGGGGGGCCTGGTCTACTCCTTCTTTTTTTTTAAAAAAAGAAGTTGAGATCGGAGCCCAGATCTATTCCTATTGATATCAATGGGAACCCGGGAGTCCTGGTCTACTCCCGTTTTTTTTTTTTTTAAGAAGTTGAGATCGGAGCCCAGGTCTACTGCCATAGAGTCCTATGGGGACCCGGGAGGCCTGGTCTACTCCCGTTGTTTTTTTTTTTAAGAAGTTGAAATCGGAGCCCAGTTCTACTGCCATAGAGTCCAATGGGGACCCGGGAGGCCTGGTCTACTCCCTTTTTAAAGAAAAAAGTTCAGAACGGAGCCCAGGTCTATTCCTATACAGACCAATGCGGACCCCGGAGGCCTGGTCTACTCCCGTTTTTTTAAAAAAAAGAAGTTGAGATCGGAGCCCAGGTCTACTCTCATAGAGTCCTATGGGGACCCGGGAGGCCTGGTCTACTGTCGTTTTTTTTTTTTAAAAGTTAAGATCGGAGCCCAGGTCTACTCTTATAGATTTTAATGGGGACCCGGGAGTCCTGGTCTACTCTCTTTTTTTAAAAAAAAGTTCAGATCGGAGCCCAGATCTATTCCTATTGATATCAATGGGAATCCGGGAGTCCTGGTCTACTCCCTTATTTTATTTTTTTTAAGAAGTTAAGATCGGAGCCCAGGTCTTCTGCCATAGAGTCCTTTGGGGACCCGGAGGCCTGGTCTACTCCCTTTTTAAAAAAAGGAGTTCAGAACGGAGCCCAAGTCTACTCCTATACAGACCATTTCGGACCCCGGAGGCCTTGTCTACTCCCGTTTTTTTTAAAAAAAGAAGTTGAGATCAGAGCCCAGGTCTACTCTCATAGAGTCCTAAGGGGACCCGGGAGGCCTGGTCTACTCCCGTTGTTTTTTTTTTAAAGAAGTTGAGATCGGAGCCCGGATCTACTACCATAGAGTCCAATGGGGACACGGGAGGCCTGGTCTACTGGGTTTTTTTATAGGTAAAATGGAGGCCAGATCTACTCTTGTATTTTAGCAGGTAAAATGGAGGCCAGATCAACTCCCGTTTTTTTTTCTTTTCCAAGTGCTGAACGGAGTCCAGGTCTACTCCTATAGATTTCAATAGGGACCCGGGGGGCCTGGTCTACTCCCGGTTTTTTTTAAAAGTTGAGATCGGAGCCCAGGTCTACTCTAATAGAGTCCAATGGGGACCCGGGAGGCCTGGTCTACTCCCGGTTGTTTTTTTGTTTTTTTTTAAAGAAGTTGAGATCGGAGGCCAGGTCTACTCGTGTAGATTTCAAAGGGAACCAGGAGGCCTGAACTAATCCCGTTGTTTTTTTTTTAAAGAAGTTCAGATCAGAGCACAGGTCTACTCGCATAGAGTCCAATGGGGACCCGGGAGACCTGGTCTACTCCCTTTTTAAAGAAAAAAGTTCAGAATGGAGCCCAGGCCTACTCCTATACAGACCAATGCGGACCCCGGAGGCTTTGTCTACTCCTGTTTTTTTTAAAAAAAGAAGTTGAGATAGGAGCCCAGGTCTACTCTCATAGAGTCCTTTGGGGACCCGGGAGGCCTGGTCTACTCCCATTTTTTTTTAAAAAAAGTTGAGATCGGAGCCCAGGTCTACTCTTATAGATTTTAATGGGGACCCGGGAGTCCTGGTCTACTCTCTTTTTTTAAAAAAAAGTTCAGATCGGAGCCCAGATCTATTTCTATTGATATCAATTGGAACCCGGGAGTCCTGGTCTACTCCCGTTGTTTTTTTTTTTAAGAAGTTGAGATCGGAGCCCAGGTCTTCTGCCATAGAGTCCTATGGGGACCCGGGAGGCCTGGTCTACTCCCTTTTTAAAAAAAGGAGTTCAGAACGGAGCCCAAGTCTACTCCTATACAGACCATTGCGGACCCCGGAGGCCTTGTCTACTCCCGTTTTTTTTAAAAAAAGAAGTTGAGATCGGAGCCCAGGTCTACTCTCATAGAGTCCTATGGGGACCCGGGAGGCCTGGTCTACTCCCGTTGTTGTTTTTTTTAAGAAGTTGAGATCGGAGCCCAGATCTACTGCCATAGAGTCCAATGGGGACCCGGGAGGCCTGGTCTACTGCGTTTTTTTATAGGTAAAATGGAGGCCAGATCGACTCTTGTATTTTAACAGGTAAAATGGAGGCCAGATCAACTCCCGTTTTTTTTTTCTTTTCCAAGTGCTGAACGGAGTCCAGGTCTACTCCTATAGATTTCAATAGGGACCCGGGGGGCCTGGTCTACTCCCGGTTTTTTTTAAAAGTTCAGAATGGAGCCCAGGTATACTCTCATAGAGTCCAATGGGGACCCGTGAGGCCTGGTCTACTCCCGGTTGTTTTTTTGTTTTTTTTAAAAGAAGTTGAGATCAGAGGCCAGGTCTACTCCTATAGATTTCAAAGGGAACCAGGAGTCCTGAACTAATCCCGTTTTTTTTTTTAAAAAAGAAGTTCAGATCGGAGGCCTGGTCTACTCCCTTTTTTAAGAAAAAAGTTCAGAAGGGAGCCCAGGTCTGCTCCTATACAGACCAATGCGGACCCCGGAGGCCTCTTCTACTCTAGTTTTTTTTTTTAAAAAAGTTGAGATCGGAGCCCAGGTCTACTCTCATAGAGTCCTATGGGGACCCGGGAGGCCTGGTCTACTCCCGGTTTTTTAAAAAAACTCTCGTTTTTTTTTTTAAGAAGTTGAGATCGGAGCCCAGATCTACTGCCATAGAGTCCAACGGGGACCCGGGAGGCCTGTTCTACTGCGTTTTTTTATAGGTAAAATGGAGGCCAGATCGACTCTTGTATTTTAGCAGGTAAAATGGAGGCCAGATCAACTCCCGTTTTTTTTCTCATTTCCAAGTGCTGAACGGAGTCCAGGTCTACTCCTATAGATTTCAATAGGGACCCGGGGGCCTGGTCTACTCCTTTTAAAAAAAAAAAAAGAAGAAGTTGAGATCGGAGCCCAGGTCTACTCTTAAAGATTTTAATGGGTACCAGGGAGTCCTGGTCTACTCTCTTTTTTTAAAAAAATGTTCAGATCGGAGCCCAGATCTATTCCTATTGATATCAAAGGGATCCCGGGAGTCCTGGTCTACTCCTGTTTTTTAAAAAAGAAGAAGTTGAGATCGGAGCCCAGGTCTACTCTCATAGAGTCCAATGGGGACCCGGGAGGCCTGGTCTACTGCGTTTTTTTATAGGTAAAATGGAGGCCAGATCGACTCTTGTATTTTAACAGGTAAAATGGAGGCCAGATCAACTCCCGTTTTTTTTTCCTTTTCCAAGTGCTGAACAGAGTCCAGGTCTACTCCAATAGATTTCAATAGGGACCCGGGGGGCCTGGTCTACTCCCGGTTTTTTTTAAAAAAGAAGTTGAGATCGGAGCCCAGGTCTATTCTTATCGATTTTAATGGGGACCCGGGAGTCCTGGTCTACTCTCTTTTTTTTTAAAAAAAGTTCAGATCGGAGCCCAGATCTATTCCTATTGATATCAAAGGGAACCCGGGAGTCCTGGTCTACTCTCATAGAGTTTATGGGGACCCGGGAGGCCTGGTCTACTCCCGTTTTTTTTTTTTTAAAGAAGTTCAGATTGGAGAACAGGTCTACTCGCATAGAGTCCAATGGGGACCCGGGAGGCCTGGTCTACTCCCTTTTTTAAGAAAAAAGTTCAGAACGGAGCCCAGGTCTATTCCTATACAGACCAATGCGGACCCCGGAGGCCTTGTCTACTCCCGTTTTTTTTAAAAAAAGAAGTTGAGATCGGAGCCCAGGTCTACTCTCATAGAGTCCTATGGGGACCCGGGAGTCCTGGTCTACTCCCGTTGTTTTTTTTTTTTAAGAAGTTGAGATCGGAGCCCAGGTCTTCTGCCATAGAGTCCTTTGGGGACCCGGGAGGCCTGGTCTACTCCCTTTTTAAAAAAAGGAGTTCAGAACGGAGCCCAAGTCTACTCCTATACAGACCATTGCGGACCCCGGAGGCCTTGTCTACTCCCGTTTTTTTTAAAAAAAGAAGTTGAGATCGGAGCCCAGGTCTACTCTCATAGAGTCCTATGGGGACCCGGGAGGCCTGGTCTACTCCCGTTTTTTTTTTTTTTTTTAAGAAGTTGAGATCGGAGCCCAGATCTACTGCCATAGAGTCCAATGGGGACCCAGGAGGCCTGGTCTACTGCGTTTTTTTATCGGTAAAATGGAGGCCAGATCTACTCTTGTATTTTAGCAGGTAAAATGGAGGCCAGATCAACTCCCGTTTTTTTTTCTTTTCCAAGTGCTGAACGGAGTCCAGGTCTACTCCTATAGATTTCAATAGGGACCCGGGGGGCCTGGTCTACTCCCTTTTTTAAAAAGAGTTCAGAACGGAGCCCAGGTCTACTCTTATACAGACCAATGCGGACCCGGGAGGCCTTGTCTACTCCCGTTTGTTTTTTTTTTAAAAGAAGTTCAGATCGGAGCCCAGGTCTATTCCAATAGAGTCCAATGGCGACCCGGGAGGCCTGGTCTACTGCAGTTTTTTTTCATAGGTAAAATGGAGGGCAGATCGACTTTTGTATTTTAGCAGGTAAAATGGAGGCCAGATCAACTCCCGTATTTTTTTATTTTCCAAGTGCTGAACGGAGCTTAGGTCTACTCTCATACAGTCCAATGGGGACCCGGGAGGCCCGGTCTACTCCCGTTTGTTTGTTTTGTTTTTTTAAAGAAGTTGAGATCGGAGGCCGGGTCTACTCCTATAGATTTCAAAGGGAACCAGGAGGCCTGATCTAATCCCGTTTTTTTTTTTAAAGAACTTCAGATCGGAGCACAAGTCTACTCCTATACAGACCAATGCGGACCCGGGAGGCCTTGTCTACTCCCGTATTTTTTAAAAAAGAAGTTGAGATCAGAGCCCAGGTCTACTCACATAGAGTCCTATGGGGACCTGGGAGGCCTGGTCTACTCCCGTTTTTTTTAAAAAAAGAAGTTGAGATCGGAGCCCACGTCTACTCTTATAGATTTCAATGGGGACCGGGGGGGCATGGTCTACTCTCTTTTAAAAAAAAAAAAAAAAGTTCAGATCGGATCCCAAATCTATTCCTATTGATATCAATGGGAAACCGGGAGTCCTGGTCTACTCCTGTTGTTTTTTTTTTTTAAGAAGTTGAGATCGGAGGCCAGGTCTACTCCTATAGATTTCAGAGGGAACCAGAAGGCCTGATCTAATCCAGTTTTTTTTTTAAAAGAAGTTCAGATCGGAGTCCAGGTCTACTCCTATAGAATCCAATGAGGTCCCGGGAGGCCTGGTCTACTCCCTTTTTTAAAAAAGGAGTTCAGAACGGAGCCCAGGTCTTCTCTTATAGAGACCAATGCGGACCCGGGAGGCCTTGTCTACTCCCGTTTTTTTTTTTTTTAAAAGAAGTTCAGATCGGAGCCCAGGTCTACTCCAATAGATTCCAATGGCGACCCGGGAGGCCTGGTCTACTGCAAGATTTTTTCATAGGTAAAATGGAGGGCAGATCGACTTTTGTATTTTAGCAGGTAAAATGGAGGCCAGATCAACTCCCGTATTTTTTTTCTTTTCCAAGTGCTGAACGGAGCCCAGGTCTTCTCTCATACAGTCCAAAGGGGACCCGGGAGGCCTGGTCTACTCCCGTTAGTTTGTTTTGTTTTTTTAAAGAAGTTGAGATCGGAGGACGGGCCTACTCCTATAGATTTGAAAGGGAACAAGGAGACTTGATCTAATCCCGTTTTTTTTTTTTTTTAAAGAAGTTCAGATCGGAGCACAGGTCTACTCCTATACAGACCAATGCGGACCCGGGAGGCCTTGTCTACTCCCGTATTTTAAAAAAAATAGGTTGAGATTGGAGCCCAGGTCTACTCTTATAGAGTCCTATGGGGACCCGGGAGGCCTGGTCTACTCCTGTTTTTTTTAAAAAAAGAAGTTGAGATCGGAGCCCAGGTTTACTCTTATAGATTTCAATGGGGACCCAGGAGGCCTGGTCTATTTTATTTTTTTTAAAAAGTTCAGATCGGAGCCCAGATCTATTCCTATTGATATCAATGGGAACCCGGGAGTCCTGGTCTTCTCCCGTTGTTATTTTTTTTAAGAAGTTGAGATCGGAGGCCAGGTCTACTCCTATAGATTTCAGTGGGAACCAGAAGGCCTGATCTAATCCAGTTTTTTTTAAAAAAGAAGTTCAGATCGGAGCCCAGCTCTACTCCTATAGAATCCAATGGGGGCCCGGGAGGCCTGGTCTACTGCAGGTTTTTTTCATAGGTAAAATGGAGGGCAGATCGACTTTTCTATTTTAGCAGGTAAAATGGAGGCCAGATCAACTCCCGTATTTTTTTTCTTTTCCAAGTGCTGAACGGAGCCCAGGTCTTCTCTCATACAGTCCAAAGGGGACCCGGGAGGCCTGGTCTACTCCCGTTTGTTTGTTTTGTTTTTTTAAAGAAGTTGAGATCGGAGGCCGGGTCTACTCCTATAGATTTGAAAGGGAACAAGGAGACTTGATCTAATCCCGTTTTGTTTTTTTTTAAAGAAGTTCAGATCGGAGCACAGGTCTACTCCTATACAGACCAATGCGGACCCGGGAGGTCTTGTCTACTCCCGTATTTTAAAAAAAATAGGTTGAGATTGGAGCCCAGCTCTACTCTTATAGAGTCCATGGGGACCCGGGAGGCCTGGTCTACTCCTGTTTTTTTTAAAAAAAGAAGTTGAGATCGGAGCCCAGGTCTACTCTTATAGATTTCAATGGGGACCCAGGAGGCCTGGTCTATTTTATTTTTTTTTAAAAGTTCAGATCGGAGCCCAGATCTATTCCTATTGATATCAATGGGAACCCGGGAGTCCTGGTCTACTCCCGTTGTTATTTTTTTTAAGAAGTTGAGATCGGAGGCCAGGTCTACTCCTATAGATTTCAGTGGGAACCAGAAGGCCTGATCTAATCCAGTTTTTTTTAAAAAAGAAGTTCAGATCGGAGCCCAGCTCTACTCCTATAGAATCCAATGGGGGCCCGGGAGGCCTGGTCTACTGCAGGTTTTTTTCATAGGTAAAATGGAGGGCAGATCGACTTTTGTATTTTAGCAGGTAAAATGGAGGCCAGATCAACTCCCGTATTTTTTTTCTTTTCCAAGTGCTGAACGGAGCCCAGGTCTACTCTCATACAGTCCAATGTGGACCCGGGAGGCCTGGTCTACTCCCGTTTGTTTGTTTTGTTTTTTTAAAGAAGTTGAGATCGGAGGCCTGGTCTACTCCTATAGATTTCAAAGGGAACCAGGAGGCCTGATCTAATCCCGTTTTTTTTTTTTAAAGAACTTCAGATCGGAGCACAAGTCTACTCCTATACAGACCAATGCGGACCCGGGAGGCCTTGTCTACTCCCGTATTTTTTAAAAAAGAAGTTGAGATCGGAGCCCAGGTCTACTCACATAGAGTCCTATGGGGACCCGGGAGGCCTGGTCTACTCCCGTTTTTTTTAAAAAGAAGTTCAGATCGGAGTCCAGGTCTACTCCTATAGAATCCAATGGGGTCCCGGGAGGCCTGGTCTACTCCCTTTTTTATAAAAGGAGTTCAGAACGGAGCCCAGGTCTACTCTTAAAGAGACCAATGCGGACCCGGGAGGCCTTGTCTACTCCCGTTTTTTTTTTTTTTAAAGAAGTTCAGATCGGAGCCCAGGTCTACTCCAATAGATTCCAATGGCGACCCGGGAGGCCTGGTCTACTGTAGGATTTTTTCATAGGTAAAATGGAGGGAAGATCGACTTTTGTATTTTAGCAGGTAAAATGGAGGCCAGATCAACTCCCGTATTTTTTTTCTTTTCCAAGTGCTGAATGGAGTCCAGGTCTACTCTCATGGAGTCCAATGGGGACCCGGGAGGACTGGTCTACTCCCGTTTCTTTTTGTTTTTTTTTAAAGAAGTTGAGATCGGAGGCCGGGTCTACTCCTATAGATTTCAAAAAGAACCAGGAGGCCTGATGTAATCCCGTTTTTTTTAAAAAAAGAAGTTCAGATCGGAGCACAGGTCTAATCCTATACAGACCAATGCGGACCTGGGAGGCCTTGTCTACTCCCGTATTTTAAAAAAGAAGTTGAGATCGGAGCCCAGGTCTACTCTTATAGATTTTAATGGGGACCCGGGAGTCCTGGTCTACTCTCTTTTTATTAAAAAAAGTTCAGATCGGAGCCCAGATCTATTCCTATTGATATCAATGGGAACCCGGGAGTCCTGGTCTACTCCCGTTGTTTTTTTTTTTAAGAAGTTGAGATCGGAGCCCAGGTCTACTGCCATAGAGTCCTATGGGGACCCGGGAGGCCTGGTCTACTCCCGTTGTTTTTTTTTTTTAAGAAGTTGAAATCGGAGCCCAGATCTACTGCCATAGAGTCCAATGGGGACCTGGGAGGCCTGGTCTACTGCGTTTTTTTATAGGCAAAATGGAGGCCAGATCGACTCTTGTATTTTAGCAGGTAAAATGGAGGCCAGATCAACTCCCGTTTTTTTTTTTTTCAAGTGCTGAACGGAGTCCAGGTCTACTCCTATAGATTACAATAGGGACCCGGGGGGCCTTGTCTACTCCCGGTTTTTTTAAAAAGTTGAGATCAGAGCCCAGGTCTACTCTCATAGAGTCCAATTGGGACCCGGGAGGCCTGGTCTACTGCGTTTTTTTATAAGTAAAATGGAGGCCAGATGGACTCTTGTATTTTAGCAGGTAAAATGGAGGCCAGATCAACTCCCGTTTTTTTTTTTCTTTTCCAAGTGCTGAACGGAGTCCAGGTGTACTCCTATAGATTTAAAAAGGGACCCGGGGGGCCTAGTCTACTCCAGGTTTTTTTTAGAAGTTCAGAACGGAGCCCAGCTCTACTCTCATAGAGTCCAATGGGGACCCGGGAGGCCTGGTGTACTCCCGGTTGTTTTTTTGTTTTTTTTTAAAGAAGTTGAGATCGGAGGCCAGGTGTACTCCTATAGATTTCAAAGAGAACCAGGAGGCCTGATCTAATCCAGTTTTTTTTTTAAAAGAAGTTCAGATCGGAGCCCAGGTCTACTCGTATAGAATCCAATGGGGGTCCGGGAGGCCTGGTCTACTCCCTTTTTTAAAAAAGAAGTTCAGAACGGAGCCCAGGTCTACTCCTCTAGATTTCAAAGGGAACCAGGAGTCCTGAACTAATCCCGTTTTTTTGTTTTTTTTAAAGAAGTTCAGATCGGAGCACAGGTCTACTCTCATAGAGTCCAATGGGGATCCGGGAGGCCTGGTCTACTCCCTTTTTTAAGAAAAAAGTTCAGAACGGAACCGAGGTCTACTCCTATGCAGACAAATGCGGACCCCGGAGGCCTTGTCTACTCCCGTTTTTTTTTAAAAAAGAAGTTGAGATCGGAGCCCAGGTCTACTCTCATAGAGTCCTCTAGGGACCCGGGAGGCCTGGTCTACTCCCATTTTTTTCAAAAAAAGTTGAGATCGGAGCCCAGGTCTACTCTTATAGATTTTAATGGGGACCCGGGAGTTTTGGTCTACTCTCTTTTTTTAAAAAAAAGTTCAGATCGGAGCCCAGATCTATTCCTATTGATATCAATGGGAACCCGGGAGTCCTGGTGTACTCCCGTTGTTTTTTTTTTTAAGAAGTTGAGATCGGAGCCCAGATCTACTGCCATAGAGTCCAATGGGGACCCGGGAGGCCTGGTCTACTGCGTTTTTTTATAGGTAAAATGGAGGCTACACCGACTCTTGTATTTTAGCAGGTAAAATGTAGGCCAGATCAACTCCCGTTTTTTTTTTCTTTTCCAAGTGCTGAACGGAGTCCAGGTCTACTCCTATAGATTTCAATAGGGACCCGGGGGGCCTGGTCTACTCCCGTTTTTTTTTAAAAAAGAAGTTGAGATCGGAGCCCAGGTCTACTCTTATAGATTTTAATGGGTACCCGGGAGTCCTGGTCTACTCTCTTTTTTTTAAAAAAAGTTCAGATCGGAGCCCAGATATATTCATATTGATATCAAAGGGAACCCGGGAGTCCTGGTCTACTCCCGTTGTTTTTTTTTTTAAAGAAGTTGAGATCGGATCCCAGGTCTACTCTTATAAATTTTAATGGGTACCCGGGAGTCCTGGTCTACTCTTTTTTTTAAAAAAAATGTTCAGATCGGAGCCCAAATCTATTCCTATTGATATCAAAGGGAACCCGGGAGTCCTGGTCTACTCTCATAGAGTTTATGGGGACCCGGGAGGCCTGGTCTACTCCCGTTTTTTTTTTTTTTTAAGAAGTTGAGATCGGAGCCCAGGTCTATTCTCATAGAGTCCTATGGGGAACCGGGAGGCCTGGTCTACTCCTGTTGTTGTTTTTTTTAAGAAGTTGAGATCGGAGCCCAGATCTACTGCCATAGAGTCCAATGGGGACCCGGGAGGTTTGGTCTACTGCGTTTTTTTATAGGTATAATGGAGGCCAGATCGACTCTTGTATTTTAACAGGTAAAATGGAGGCCAGATCAACTCCCGTTTTTTTTTTCTTTTCCAAGTGCTGAACGGAGTCCAGGTCTACTCCTATAGATTTCAATAGGGACCCGGGGGGCCTGGTCTACTCCCGGTTTTTTTTAAAAGTTCAGAACGGAGCCCAGGTATACTCTCATAGAGTCGAATGGGGACCCGTGAGGCCTGGTCTACTCCCGGTTGTTTTTTTGGTTTTTTTTAAAGAAGTTGAGATCGGAGGCCAGGTCTACTCCTATAGATTTCAAAGGGAACCAGGAGTCCTGAACTAATCCCGTTTTTTTTTTTTTTAAAGAAGTTCAGATCGGAGGCCTGGTCTACTCCCTTTTTTAAGAAAAAAGTTCAGAACGGAGCCCAGGTCTGCTCCTATACAGACCAATGCGGACCCCGGAGGCCTTGTCTACTCTAGTTTTTTTTTTAAAAAGTTGAGATCGGAGCCCAGGTCTACTCTCATAGAGTCCTATGGGGACCCGGGAGGCCTGGTCTACTCCCGGTTTTTTTAAAAAACTCTCATTTTTTTTTAAAGAAGTTGAGATCGGAGCACAGATCTACTGCCATAGAGTCCAATGGGGACCCGGGAGGCCTGGTCTACTGCGTTTTTTTATAGGTAAAATGGAGGCCAGATCGACTCTTGTATTTTAGCAGGTAAAATGGAGGCCAGATCAACTCCCGTTTTTTTTTCTTTTCCAAGTGCTGAACGGAGTCCAGGTCTACTCCTATAGATTTCAATAGGGACCCGGGGGGCCTGGTCTACTCCTTTTTAAAAAAAGAAAAAAAAAGAAGTTGAGATCGGAGCCCAGGTCTACTCTTATAGATTTTAATGGGTACCCGGGAGTCCTGGTCTACTCTCTTATTTAAAAAAAAAGTTCAGATCGGAGCCCAGATCTATTCCTATTGATATCAAAGGGAACCCGGGAGTCCTGGTCTACTCCTGTTTTTTAAAAAAGAAGAAGTTGAGATCGGAGCCCAGGTCTACTCTCATAGAGTCCTATGGGGACCCGGGAGGCCTGGTCTACTCCCGTTTTTTTTTTTTTTAAGAAGTTGAGATCGGAGCCCAGATCTACTGCCATAGAGTCCAATGGGGACCCGGGAGGCCTGGTCTACTGCGTTTTTTTATAGGTAAAATGGAGGCCAGATCGACTCTTGTATTTTAGCAGGTAAAACTGAGGCCAGATCAACTCCCGTTTTTTTTCCTTTTCCAAGTGCTGAACAGAGTCCAGGTCTACTCCTATAGATTTCAATAGGGACCCGGGGGGCCTGGTCTACTCCCGGTTTTTTTTAAAAAAGAAGTTGAGATCGGAGCCCAGGTCTACTCTTATCGATTTTAATGGGTACCCGGGAGTCCTGGTCTACTCTCTTTTTTTAAAAAAAAAGTTCAGATCGGAGCCCAGATCTATTCCTATTGATATCAAAGGGTACCCGGGAGTCCTGGTCTACTCTCATAAAGTCCTATGGGGACCCGGGAGGCCTGGTGTACTCCCGTTTTTTTTTTTTTTAAAAAAAGAAGTTGAGATTGGAGGCCAGGTCTACTCCTATAGATTTCAAAGGGAACCAGGAGTCCTGAACTAATCCCGTTTTTTTTTTTTTTTTAAAGAAGTTCAGATCGGAGAACAGGTCTACTCGCATAGAGTCCAATGGGGACCCGGGAGGCCTGGTCTACTCCATTTTTTAAGAAAAAAGTTCAAAACGGAGCCCAGGTCTATTCCTATACAGACCAATGCGGACCCCGGAGGCCTTGTCTACTCCCGTTTTTTTTAAAAAAAGAAGTTGAGATCGGAGCCCAGGTCTACTCTCATAGAGTCCTATGGGGACCCGGGAGGCCTGGTCTACTCCCGTTTTTTTTTTAAAAAAGTTAAGATCGAAGCCCAGGTCTACTCTTATAGATTTTAATGGGGACCCGGGAGTCCTGGTCTACTCTCTTTTTTTTAAAAAAAGTTCAGATCGGAGCCCAGATCTATTCCAATTGATATCAATGGGAATCCGGGAATCCTGGTCTACTCCCGTTGTTTTTTTTTTTTAAGAAGTTGAGATCGGAGCCCAGGTCTTCTGCCATAGAGTCCTTTGGGGACCCGGGAGGCCTGGTCTACTCCCTTTTTAAAAAAAGGAGTTCAGAACGGAGCCCAAGTCTACTCCTATACAGACCATTGCGGACCCCGGAGGCCTTGTCTACTCCCGTTTTTTTTAAAGAAAGAAGTTGAGATCGGAGCCCAGGTCTACTCTCATAGAGTCCTATGGGGACCCGGGAGGCCTGGTCTACTCCCGTTGTTTTTTTTTTTAAGAAGTTGAGATCGGAGCCCAGATCTACTGCCATAGAGTCCAATGGGGACCCGGGAGGCCTGGTCTACTGCTTTTTTTTATAGGTAAAATGGAGGCCATATCGACTCTTGTATTTTAGCAGGTAAAATGGAGGCCAGATCAACTCCCGTTTTTTTTTTCTTTTCCAAGTGCTGAACGGAGTCCAGGTCTACTCCTATAGATTTCAATAGGGACCCGGGAAGCCTGGTCTACTCCTTTTTAAAAAAAGAAAAAAAAAGAAGTTGAGATCGGAGCCCAGGTCTACTCTTATAGATTTTAATGGGTACCCGGGAGTCCTGGTCTACTCTCTTTTTTTTAAAAAAAAGTTCAGATCGGAGCCCAGATCTATTCCTATTGATATCAAAGGGAACCCGGGAGTCCTGGTCTACTCCTGTTTTTTAAAAAAGAAGAAGTTGAGATCGGAGCCCAGGTCTACTCTCATAGAGTCCTATGGGGACCCGGGAGGCCTGGTCTACTCCCGTTTTTTTTTTTTTTTAAGAAGTTGAGATCGGAGCCCAGATCTACTGCCATAGAGTCCAATGGGGACCCGGGAGGCCTGGTCTACTGCGTTTTTTTATAGGTAAAATGGAGGCCAGATCGACTCTTGTATTTTAGCAGGTAAAATGGAGGCCAGATCAACTCCCGTTTTTTTTCCTTTTCCAAGTGCTGAACAGAGTCCAGGTCTACTCCTATAGATTTCAATAGGGACCCGGGGGGCCTGGTCTACTCCCGGTTTTTTTTAAAAAAGGAGTTGAGATCGGAGCCCAGGTCTACTCTTATCGATTTTAATGGGTACCAGGGAGTCCTGGTCTACTCTCTTTTTTTTAAAAAAAAGTTCAGATCGGAGCCCAGATCTATTCCTATTGATATCAAAGGGTACCCGGGAGTCCTGGTCTACTCTCATAAAGTCCTATGGGGACCCGGGAGGCCTGGTGTACTCCCGTTTTTTTTTTTTTAAAAAAAGAAGTTGAGATTGGAGGCCAGGTCTACTCCTATAGATTTCAAAGTTAACCAGGAGTCCTGAACTAATCCCGTTTTTTTTTTTTTTTTAAAGAAGTTCAGATCGGAGAACAGGTCTACTCGCATAGAGTCCAATGGGGACCCAAGAGGCCTGGTCTACTCCATTTTTTAAGAAAAAAGTTCAGAACGGAGCCCAGGTCTATTCCTATACAGACCAATGCGGACCCCGGAGGCCTTGTCTACTCCCGTTTTTTTTAAAAAAAGAAGTTGAGATCGGAGCCCAGGTCTACTCTCATAGAGTCCTATGGGGACCCGGGAGGCCTGGTCTACTCCCGTTTTTTTTTTTAAAAAGTTAAGATCGAAGCCCAGGTCTACTCTTATAGATTTTAATGGGGACCCGGGAGTCCTGGTCTACTCTCTTTTTTTTAAAAAAAGTTCAGATCGGAGCCCAGATCTATTCCTATTGATATCAATGGGAATCCGGGAATCCTGGTCTACTCCCGTTGTTTTTTTTTTTTAAGAAGTTGAGATCGGAGCCCAGGTCTTCTGCCATAGAGTCCTTTGGGGACCCGGGAGGCCTGGTCTACTCCCTTTTTAAAAAAAGGAGTTCAGAACGGAGCCCAAGTCTACTCCTATACAGACCATTGCGGACCCCGGAGGCCTTGTCTACTCCCGTTTTTTTTAAAGAAAGAAGTTGAGATCGGAGCCCAGGTCTACTCTCATAGAGTCCTATGGGGACCCGGGAGGCCTGGTCTACTCCCGTTGTTTTTTTTTTTAAGAAGTTGAGATCGGAGCCCAGATCTACTGCCATAGAGTCCAATGGGGACCCGGGAGGCCTGGTCTACTGCTTTTTTTTATAGGTAAAATGGAGGCCAGATCGACTCTTGTATTTTAGCAGGTAAAATGGAGGCCAGATCAACTCCCATTTTTTTTTTCTTTTCCAAGTGCTGAACGGAGTCCAGGTCTACTCCTATAGATTTCAATAGGGACCCGGGGGGCCTGGTCTACTCCCGGTTTTTTTTAAAAGTTCAGAATGGAGCCCAGGTCTACTCTCATAGAGTCCAATGGGGACCCGGGAGGCCTTGTCTACTCCCGGTTGTTTTTTTGGTTTTTTTTTAAAGAAGTTGAGATCGGAGTCCAGGTCTACTCCTATAGAATCCAATGGGGTCCCGGGAGTCCTGGTCTACTCCCTTTTTTAAAAAAGGAGTTCAGAACGGAGCCCAGGTCTACTCTTATACAGACCAATGCGGACCCGGGAGGCCTTGTCTACTCCCGTTTTTTTAAAAAAAAAAAAAGAAGAAGTTGAGATTGGAGTCCAGGTCTACTCCTATAGATTTCAAAGGGAACCAGGAGTCCTGAACTAATCCCGTTTTTTTTTTTTTTTTTAAAGAAGTTCAGATCGGAGAACAGGTCTACTCGCATAGAGTCCAATGGGGACCCGGGAGGCCTGGTCTACTCCATTTTTTAAGAAAAAAGTTCAGAACGGAGCCCAGGTCTATTCCTATACAGACCAATGCGGACCCCGGAGGCCTTGTCTACTCCCGTTTTTTTTAAAAAAAGAAGTTGAGATCGGAGCCCAGGTCTACTCTCATAGAGTCCTATGGGGACCCGGGAGGCCTGGTCTACTCCCGTTTTTTTTTTTAAAAAGTTAAGATCGAAGCCCAGGTCTACTCTTATAGATTTTAATGGGGACCCGGGAGTCCTGGTCTACTCTCTTTTTTTAAAAAAAAGTTCAGATCGGAGCCCAGATCTATTCCTATTGATATCAATGGGAATCCAGGAATCCTGGTCTACTCCCGTTGTTTTTTTTTTTTAAGAAGTTGAGATCGGAGCCCAGGTCTTCTGCCATAGAGTCCTTTGGGGACCCGGGAGGCCTGGTCTACTCCCTTTTTAAAAAAAGGAGTTCAGAACGGAGCCCAAGTCTACTCCTATACAGACCATTGCGGACCCCGGAGGCCTTGTCTACTCCCGTTTTTTTTAAAGAAAGAAGTTGAGATCGGAGCCCAGATCTACTGCCATAGAGTCCAATGGGGACCCGGGAGGCCTGGTCTACTGCTTTTTTTTATAGGTAAAATGGAGGCCAGATCGACTCTTGTATTTTAGCAGGTAAAATGGAGGCCAGATCAACTCCCGTTTTTTTTTTTCTTTTCCAAGTGCTGAACGGAGTCCAGGTCTACTCCTATAGATTTCAATAGGGACCCGGGGGGCCTGGTCTACTCCCGGTTTTTTTTAAAAGTTCAGAATGGAGCCCAGGTCTACTCCTATAGAATCCAATGGGGTCCCGGGAGTCCTGGTCTACTCCCTTTTTTAAAAAAGGAGTTCAGAACGGAGCCCAGGTCTACTCTTATACAGACCAATGCGGACCCGGGAGGCCTTGTCTACTCCCGTTTTTTTTTAAAAAAAAGAAGTTCAGATCGGAGCCCAGGTCTATTCCAATAGAGTCCAATGGCGACCTGGGAGGTTTGGTCTACTGCAGGTTTTTTTCATAGGTAAAATGGAGGGCAGATCGACTTTTGTATTTTAGCAGGTAAAATGGAGGCCAGATCAACTCCCGTATTTTTTTTCTTTTCCAAGATCTGAACGGAGCCCAGGTCTACTGTCATACAGACCAATGGGGACCCGGGAGGCCTGGTCTACTCCCGTTTGTTTGTTTTGTTTTTTTAAAGAAGTTGAGATCGGAGGCCGGGTCTACTCCTTTAGATTTGAAAGGGAACCAGGAGACTTGATCTAATCCCGTTTTTTTTTTTTTTGAAAGAAGTTCAGATCGGAGCACAGGTCTACTCCTATACAGACCAATGCGGATCCGGGAGGCCTTGTCTACTCCCGTATTTTAAAAAAAATAAGTTGAGATCGGAGCCCAGGTCTACTCTCATAGAGTCCAATGGGGACCCGGGAGGCCTGGTCTACTGCATTTTTTTATAGGTAAAATGGAGGCCAGATGGACTCTTTTATTTTAGCAGGTAAAATGGAGGCCAGATCAACTCCCGTTTTTTTCTTTTCTTTTCCAAGTGCTGAACGGAGTCCAGGTCTACTCCTATAGATTTCAATAGGGACCCGGGGGGCCTGGTCTACTCCCGTTTTTTTTAAAAAAAGAAGTTGAGATCGGAGCCCAGGTCTACTCTTATAGATTTTAATGGGTACCCGGGAGTCCTGGTCTACTCTTTTTTTTTTTTAAAAAAAGTTCAGATCGGAGCCCAGATCTATTCCTATTGATATCAAAGGGAACCCAGGAGTCCTGGTCTACTCCCGTTGTTTTTTTTTTTTAAGAAGTTGAGATCGGAGCCCAGGACTACTGCCATAGAGTCCTATGGGGACCCGGGAGGCCTGGTCTACTCCGGTTGTTTTTTTTTTTTAAAGAAGTTGAGATCGGAGCCCAGGTTTACTCCAATAGAGTCCAATGGCGACCCGGGAGGCCTGGTCTACTGCAGGTTTTTTTCATAGGTAAAATGGAGGGCAGATCGACTTTTGTATTTTAGCAGGTAAAATGGAGGCCAGATCAACTCCCGTATTTTTTTTGTTTTCCAAGTGCTGAACGGAGTCCAGGTCTACTCCTATAGATTTCAATAGGGACCCGGGGGGCCTGGTCTACTCCCATTTTTTTTTAAAAAAGAGGTTGAGATCGGAGCCCAGGTCTACTCTTATAGATTTTAATGGGTACCCGGGAGTCCTGGTCTACTCTCTTTTTTTAAAAAAAAGTTCAGATCGGAGCCCAGATCTATTCCTATTGACATCAAAGGGAACCCGGGAGTCCTGGTCTACTCCCGTTGTTGTTTTTTAAGAAGTTGAGATCGGAGCCCAGGTCTACTGCCATAGAGTCCTATGGGGACCCGGGAGGCCTGGTCTACTCCCGTTGTTTTTTTTTTTAAGAAGTTGAGATCGGAGCCCAGATCTACTGCCATAGAGTCCAATGGGGACCCGGGAGGCCTGGTCTACTGTGTTTTTTTATAGGTAAAATGGAGGGCAGATCGACTCTTGTATTTTAGCAGGTAAAATGGAGGCCAGATCAACTCCCATTTTTTTTTTTCTTTTCCAAGTGCTGAACGGTGTCCAGGTCTACTCCTATAGATTTCAATAGGGACCCAAGGGGCCTGGTCTACTCCCGGTTTTTTTTTTTTTTTAAAAAGTTGAGATCGGAGCCCAGGTCTACTCTTATAGATTTTAATGGGGACCCGGGAGTCCTGGTCTACTCTCTTTTTTTTAAAAAAAGTTCCGATCGGAGCCCAGATCTATTCCTATTGATATCAATGGGAACCCGGGAGTCCTGGTCTACTCCCGTTGTTTTTTTTTTTAAGAAGATGAGATCGGAGCCCAGGTCTTCTGCCATGGAGTCCTATGGGGACCCGGGAGGCCTGGTCTACTCCCGTTTGTTTGTTTTCTTTTTTTAAAGAAGTTGAGATCGGAGCCCAGGTCTACTCCAATAGAGTCCAATGGCGACCCGGGAGGCCTGGTCTACTGCAGGTTTTTTTCATAGGTAAAATGGAGGGCAGATTGACTTTTGTATTTTAGCAGGTAAAATGGAAGCCAGATCAACTCCCGTTTTTTTTTTCTTTTCCAAGTGCTGAACGGAGTCCAGGTCTACTCCTATAGATTTCAATAGGGACCGGGGGGCCTGGTCTACTCCCGGTTTTTTTAAAAAGTTGAGATCGAAGCCCAGGTCTACTCTCATAGAGTCCAATTGGGACCCGGGAGGCCTGGTCTACTGAGTATTCTTATAGGTAAAATGGAGGACCGGTTGGACTCTTGTATTTTAGCAGGTAAAATGGAGGCCAGATCAACTCCCGTTTTTTTTTTCTTTTCCAAGTGCTGAACGGAGTCCAGGTGTACTCCTATAGATTTAAAAAGGGACCCGGGGGGCCTGGTCTACTCCAGGTTTTTTTTAGAAGTTCAGAACGGAGCCCAGGTCTACTCTCATAGAGTCCAATGGGGACCCGGGAGGCCTGGTGTACTCCCGGTTGTTTTTTTGTTTTTTTTTAAAGAAGTTGAGATCGGAGGCCAGGTGTACTCCTATAGATTTCAAAGAGAACCAGGAGGCCTGATCTAATCCAGTTTTTTTTTTAAAAGAAGTTCAGATCGGAGCCCAGGTGTGAGAGTCCTGCTCAAAGTAGTCAAGGATCAGATCTCGGTTGGTTAACCACAGTTCTTTATTGCCTATTTCTACATTGGTACAGCGTCTCGGGTTATTGTCAGAGATGAGACAAATAATACAAGCGGGTCTATTATACCATTCCAAGGAGTTTGAATTACCCATAGGTAGCCAATCCCCAGTAGGGAAAATTGGCGGGCTAAAAGGTGTCTTGACCGTTTGGTTCACACAGGAAAAAAGTGAGGTGTTAAGCAGTAAATTTCCCTTCCCAAACCAGACCCCTCAGTTCACATAACAATTCATGGCTCCAAGGTTCTTTAGCATAGATAAGAGATGAGAGCCTTCCTCCCCTTGAAGTTACTGCCGGAGCAGCTGGAATGCGGAGGCAGGGATGAGAGGCCTCCTTGTTCTCACCCTTAGGGGTTGTCACCCTCCCGGCCCAAACAGGTTAAATACAGGTCCAATACATAAGGATTATACTGGTACATAGTATGCATGCAATAATACATTGACTGAATTGACAGATTCTGACACCCTGCCCTCCCCATAATTCCCTTCACCTAGCTTTCTCAGGGAACATTTTATGAAACAGTTTGGTTAACTTGGGGGCATGAACATGTTCAGAACGAATCCATTCATTGTGCTCTGGGCCGAAATCTAACCATCTAACTAAGTAATACAAGTGGCCCCTTTTCATTTTGGAGTCAAGGATTTCAGTTATCTCGTAGTGTGGACTCCCCTCCTTCATCAGTGGAGGAGGAACTGGAGGAACTGGATGCCATGCATTCGGCCCAGAATCTTTCTTCAGCAGGCTGAAATGAAACACAGGGTGCACAGAACTTAGTGATTTGGGAAGTTCCAGTTCAAAGGAGACATCAGAGATTTTACGTAGCACTTTATAAGGTCCAACATATTTCCATCCCAATTTTCTGCTGGGCTGCAGCCCATGGATATTTTTTGTAGAGAGATACACAGAGTCCCCAGGTTGAAGGTCCCATCCCGGTGCTCGCCCTCGGTCGGCATATTTCTTGTAGTCCTCTTTGGCATGGTCTAAGGCTTTCCCAATTAATGGCCAGGAGTCTTGGAGGCTGGACCACCAACTTTTAAAGTCCGAGGGGGGGGTCTGGGGGTCTTCCTTTAGGGTAGGGAGTGGTTTACCCTCAAAGCCCCCCACCGCCATGAAAGGTGAAACCCCAGTGGAGGAGTGCACTGCATTATTGTAGCTATATTCTGCAAAGGGTAGTAATTCCACCCAATTATCTTGGTGGTAATTGGTGTAGCATCTTAAGAACTGCTCCAGAATTTGATTAGTTCGCTCGGATTGGCCATCGGTTTCTGGATGGTAACCCGAGCTTAAGGCAGGTTCTATGTCCATTAGTTTCAAAAGCTCCCGCCAGAAGGTGGCAACGAACTGACTTCCGCGATCGGATACCACCCTTTTCGGAAAAGCGTGTAATTTAATCACGTGGTTGAAGAAAGCTTTAGCCATCCCTTTGGCGGTGGGTAATTGCTTGAAGGGAGTGAAATGGGCTTGCTTGGAGAAAGTGTCCACTACTACCCAGATCACTGTTTTCCCCTTAGATGGAGGCAAATTGGTAATAAAATCCATGGCTATGTCTTCCCATGGTCTGGAGGCAGTGGGCAGGGGGTGCAACAATCCAGGGACTTTACCCCCCCGTTTTTTACACATTAAGCAGGTTTGACATGCTGAGACGAAGTCCGAGACATCTCGGCGCATGCGCGGCCACCAGAACTGACGTTGGATCAGGTTAAGTGTCTTTAGGAACCCAAAGTGGCCGGCGAGTTTGGAGGAGTGGCAATTTAGTAAAATTTCCTTGCGTTTGGTCTTAGGGACCACTAATTTGTCCCCATGTAGCCAACATTGGTCCTCTCTTTTGGAACACTCTCCCACCGCTTCCAATTCCTCTATTTCTTCAGGAGCATACTCCCCCCCCCACTGGCAGTTCCCGGTGGTCAGCTCGGCTTTTTTTGTTTTGCTCCGGGTGACAACCGCCCCTCCCAGCTGCTGGGGGGAGAACATGGAATCGAACACCTCTTCTTTCACGCTTTCATGTTGGGGCAATCTGGACAATGCGTCTGCCAAGGAGTTAGCCTTCCCAGGGAAATGTTTCAATACAAAGTTAAATTTTGAAAAGAAATCAGCCCAGCGCAGCTGCTTTGCATTTAGGGACCGCTGCGTGCGCAAAGCTTCTAGGTTCTTGTGATCCGTCCATATTTCGAACGGAGTTTGCGCCCCTTCCAACCAATGGCGCCACGTAGTGAGCGCCAATCTAATGGCCGCAGCTTCTTTGTCCCACACTGACCAATTCCTTTCTGTTTCGTTAAACTTTTTTGAGATGTAAGCCAAGGGGTGCAGTTTCCCCTCCGAGTCCCTTTGTAGGATGGCCCCCCCCATGGCTACATCCGAGGCATCGACATGGATTATAAAGTCTTTCGTCTCATCCGGGTGGGCCAGAATGGGCTCAGAGGTAAAAAGAGTTTTTAAAGTCTCAAACGCCTTCTGACACTCCCCATTCCATGCCAGTTTCTCTCCCGGCTTTCCCGCCTCGGGCCCCCTCCCCTTGGTTTTTAACAAGTCCGTTAAGGGGAGGGTGACTTTAGCAAAGTCCTTAATGAAGGTCCGGTAGAAGTTACAAAATCCTAAGAGGCTCTGTAACTGCTTTCTTGTTCGCGGAGCCTCCCATTGCACCACCGCCTCCACTTTTCCCGGGTCCATTTCCAACCCCTTCTGAGAAATACGGTAGCCCAGGAAGTCCACAGACTCACGGTGAAACTCGCACTTAGACAGTTTCACAAAAAGCTGATTTTTTAGTAACGTTGAAAGAACATCTCTGACCAGAGTCACATGCTCGTTCTTATCAGTAGAATAGATCAAGATATCATCTATGTAACATAACACGCCCTTAAACAGGTGCTTGTGCAACACTTCATTGATTAAACTCATAAAGACCCCGGGCGCGCCACTTAAGCCGAACGGCATCACCAGGTATTCAAACTGCCCCAAGGGGGTGTTAAAGGCAGTCTTAGATTCATCCCCCTCCCTTATGCGCACCCTGAAGTAGGCATCTCGCAGATCCAACTTGGTGAAAATCTTCCCCTTGGCCGCCTCCGCCAAGAGGTCCTTTATCAACGGGAGGGGGTAGGCATTAGAGGTGGAGACTGCATTTAGCCCCCTATAGTCCGTGCACAATCGTAAGCCTCCATCCTTTTTCTTTCGGAACAGCACGGGCGCCGCAAAAGGGGACTTGGCGGGGCGGATAAACCCCCTTGCTAGATTTTTGTCCAAGAACTTCCGCAGTTCTACCCGTTCCGCCGGGCTCATGGAATACAATTTACCCTTCGGGAGTTTCTCGCCTGGGAGGAGCTCTATGGCACAGTCCGACAGTCGATGGGGGGGCAACTCGTCCGCCTCGGTTTCACTGAACACTTCTAGCAAGTCTCTATATTCTTTGGGCACCATGGCCGGGGCAAGGGCGAGCGCGGGCGCGGGAGAAGGCGGGCTGGGAGGTCCAGGGCCCCATCCTGGGTCCCATCGGTGGCTCTGGCAGCGTTCGTCTACCCACGAAATCTTCCCCTCGCTCCATTTTATGTACGGGTCGTGTGCGCCGAGCCAAGGGCTGCCCAACACCATGGGGAACTGGGCATTCGGGGTGATGACAAAAGCTCGCTTCTCCCAGTGCTCTCCCGTTCCCAAAATCAAGCTCTCAGTCTCTGCTATACACTCCTCCTTCATTTCGGACCCATCCATCTGGGTAAACTTCAGGGGTTCTGCTAACGGGGTGATTTTGGGTCCCAACCCCTCCACTACCCGGGGGCTGATTAGGTCTCGCGCGCACCCAGAGTCAATTAAAGCGCGGACCCTCATGTGGGTACCTGATCCCGGGGTCACCACCGTCACTACCATATATAACAGGGGCCCAGGGATGCTCACCGGAGATGGCGCTTCTTGGCGGGGGACCTGCAGCTCTGCGCCGCTCACTGCAGGCCGTTGGAGTTTCCCGACATCTGCGCTTCCATCAGCTCCAGCTCTCCCTGATCGCTCGCCACCCCTTCCAGCTGTAAAGCCCGGGGCTTCATTGGAGTTTTTCCCCGGGTCGGGGTGCTCGCCGGTCCGGGGGTTGAGGTCTTCGGGCCTTTCCCCTGTCCTCTGATACATGCTGAGGCGAAGTGGCCACTCTCCCCACACTTCATACACAACCCTTGTCGAAACCTCGCATCACGAACGTCTTGCACATTGGATCGGGGCTTCGCTCGGGGGCCCGCTCTGCTGGCTGCCGTTGCGGACGCTCCCATCTTAATTAGGGCGAAGCGCTCTTCCATGTCGGTAGCGGCTCTCATCCAGGTGTTCAGTGTGCCCGGACGACCCCCTAGCAGCACTGTCTCGTAAATTTCCGGGTTCAGGCCCTCCCAATACTTCTCCATGAAGAGTTCCTCCGGCCATCCATGGATCTTGGCAGCGATACGCCGGAACTTGTCAGTGTATTCCCTCACTGACGACCTTCCTTGAAACAGCTTCCTCAGTTGGTTTCGGGCTTTTTCCTCACCCAGCGGGTCCTCGAACTGATGCCGGAGGGCCCACATAAAATTGTTCAATGAGCGCAACTCAGGGCCAGGGTTGTCGTGCAGACTCACATACCAATCGCTGGCGGTGTCTTTCAGCTTGGACCCTATGTAGCCGATGCGATCCTTCTCGGTAGGGTATAGGTGACCCCAACTGTCCAGGAATCTCCCGATCTCCAGCGTGAAGAAACGCAGCTTCTCGGGGTCCCCATCGAAAGTAGTCGTCAACGGGTCGGAAGGGGGTGGGCGAGCGGCCGGCGCGGCCGGGGCTGGGGCCGGCGCGGGAACGGGCCCCGGAACTGGAGCTGGGACGGCCGGCGGGGCTGGTTGCGCCGGTAGAGCGGGCGCCTGCGGCTGAGCCGGAACCCCTCCGGGTGCCTGCTGCTGCTGTGGGGCTCCGACTCCTTGACCGAGGACGGCGCCTTGCATCGCCACCATAGGGTCGCGAAATTGGTGCTGGAGATCGAGGGCCAACTCGCGGAGCTCGGCGGTAAGTTGAAGCCGTAGGTCTCCCATCATCTGATCCAGCGGGACCGTCTGCTCCTCGCGATACGGATCGGGCCCATACAGATCCAATCCCTCCTCTTCGGGAGGCGGGCGACGCGGCCCTCCACGGTAGATCGGCTCGCGGTCGTCTCCTAGGTAGCTCGGTCTCCCTCGATCGGGCTGGTCTCCGGTGAGCGGAACCCTCACCCCTTTCCTGTCGTGCACCCATGAAGTCACGGGTCGGCCTCCGAAGTGGCTCCAGGTGTACTGGGGGGTCGCGCTCTGATGGATAGTCGGGCGGCGCGGAATGTAGTAAGCCCCCTGGCTCGTGGTCACCGGCACCTCGGGACCTCCTCTGCCGCCACCACCCCCGTTCCCCGGATCCGCCGGGGTAGCGGGAGTCTCCTCTGGAGTAGTAGGTTTGAGGGGGACAAGGTCGTCTTCTGACATGGTCAGGAACGATTGAGTCCCAGTCACGGATCTCTGACAATCTGTGAGAGTCCTGCTCAAAGTAGTCAAGGATCAGATCTCGGTTGGTTAACCACAGTTCTTTATTGCCTATTTCTACATTGGTACAGCGTCTCGGGTTATTGTCAGAGATGAGACAAATAATACAAGCGGGTCTATTATACCATTCCAAGGAGTTTGAATTACCCATAGGTAGCCAATCCCCAGTAGGGAAAATTGGCGGGCTAAAAGGTGTCTTGACCGTTTGGTTCACACAGGAAAAAAGTGAGGTGTTAAGCAGTAAATTTCCCTTCCCAAACCAGACCCCTCAGTTCACATAACAATTCATGGCTCCAAGGTTCTTTAGCATAGATAAGAGATGAGAGCCTTCCTCCCCTTGAAGTTACTGCCGGAGCAGCTGGAATGCGGAGGCAGGGATGAGAGGCCTCCTTGTTCTCACCCTTAGGGGTTGTCACCCTCCCGGCCCAAACAGGTTAAATACAGGTCCAATACATAAGGATTATACTGGTACATAGTATGCATGCAATAATACATTGACTGAATTGACAGATTCTGACAGCAGGTCTACACGTATAGAATCCAATGGGGGTCCGGGAGGCCTGGTCTACTCCCTTTTTTAAAAAAGAAGTTCAGAACGGAGCCCAGGTCTACTCCTCTAGATTTCAAAGGGAACCAGGAGTCCTGAACTAATCCCGTTTTTTTTTTTTTTTTAAAGAAGTTCCGATCAGAGCACAGGTCTACTCGCATAGAGTCCAATGGGGATCCGGGAGGCCTGGTCTACTCCCTTTTTTAAGAAAAAAGTTCAGAACGGAACCGAGGTCTACTCCTATGCAGACAAATGCGGACCCCGGAGGCCTTGTCTACTCCCGTTTTTTTTAAAAAAAGAAGTTGAGATCGGAGCCCAGGTCTACTCTCATAGAGACCTCTAGGGACCCGGGAGGCCTGGTCTACTCCCATTTTTTTCAAAAAAAGTTGAGATCGGAGCCCAGGTCTACTCTTATAGATTTTAATGGGGACCGGGGAGTTTTGGTCTACTCTCTTTTTTTAAAAAAAAAGTTCAGATCGGAGCCCAGATCTATTCCTATTGATATCAATGGGAACCCGGGTGTCCTGGTCTACTCCCGTTGTTTTTTTTTTAAAAGAAGTTGAGATCGGAGCCCAGGTCTACTGCCATAGAGTCCTATGGGGACCCGGGAGGCCTGGTCTACTCCCGTTGTTTTTTTTTTTAAGAAGTTGAAATCGGAGCCCAAATCTACTGCCATAGAGTCCAATGGGGACACGGGAGGCCTGGTCTACTGCGTTTTTTTATAGGTAAAATGGAGGCCAGATCGACTCTTGTATTTTAGCAGGTAAAATGGAGGCCAGATACACTCCAGTTTTTTTTTTTTCCAAGTGCTGAACGGAGTCCAGGTCTACTCCTATAGATTTCAATAGGGACCCGGGGGGCCTGGTGTACTCCCGGTTTTTTTAAAAAGTTGAGAACGGAGCCCAGGTCTACTCTCATAGAGTCCAATGGGGACCCGGGAGGCCTGGTCTACTGCATTTTTTTATAGGTAAAATGGAGGCCAGATGGACTCTTTTATTTTAGCAGGTAAAATGGAGGCCAGATCAACTCCCGTTTTTTTCTTTTCTTATCCAAGTGCTGAACGGAGTCCAGGTCTACTCCTATAGATTTCAATAGGGACCCGGGGGGCCTGGTCTACTCCCGTTTTTTTTAAAAAAAAGAAGTTGAGATCGGAGCCCAGGTCTACTCTTATAGATTTTAATGGGTACCCGGGAGTCCTGGTCTACTCTTTTTTTTTTAAAAAAAAGTTCAGATCGGAGCCCAGATCTATTCCTATTGATATCAAAGGGAACCCAAAAGTCCTGGTCTACTCCCGTTGTTTTTTTTTTTTAAGAAGTTGAGATCGGAGCCCAGGACTACTGCCATAGAGTCCTATGGGGACCCGGGAGGCCTGGTCTACTCCGGTTGTTTTTTGTTTTAAAGAAGTTGAGATCGGAGCCCAGGTTTACTCCAATAGAGTCCAATGGCGACCCGGGAGGCCTGGTCTACTGCAGGTTTTTTTCATAGGTAAAATGGAGGGCAGATCGACTTTTGTATTTTAGAAGGTAAAATGGAGGCCAGATCAACTCCCGTATTTTTTTTGTTTTCCAAGTGCTGAACGGAGTCCAGGTCTACTCCTATAGATTTCAATAGGGACCCGGGGGGCCTGGTCTACTCCCGTTTTTTTTAAAAAAAGAAGTTGAGATCGGAGCCCAGGTCTACTCTTATAGATTTTAATGGGTACCCGGGAGTCCTGGTCTACTCTCTTTTTTTAAAAAAAAAGTTCAGATCGGAGCCCAGATCTATTCCTATTGATATCAAAGGGAACCCGGGTGTCCTGGTCTACTCCCGTTGTTTTTTTTTTTAAAGAAGTTGAGATCGGAGCCCAGGTCTACTGCCATAGAGTCCTATGGGGACCCGGGAGGCCTGGTCTATTCCCGTTGTTTTTTTTTTTAAGAAGTTGAAATCGGAGCCCAAATCTACTGCCATAGAGTCCAATGGGGACCCGGGAGGCCTGGTCTACTGCGTTTTTTTATAGGTAAAATGGAGGCCAGATCGACTCTTGTATTTTAGCAGGTAAAATGGAGGCCAGATACACTCCCGTTTTTTTTTTTTTCCAAGTGCTGAACGGAGTCCAGGTCTACTCCTATAGATTTCAATAGGGACCCGGGGGGCCTGGTGTACTCCCGGTTTTTTTAAAAAGTTCAGAACGGAGCCCAGGTCTACTCTCATAGAGTCCAATGGGGACCCGGGAGGCCTGGTCTACTGCATTTTTTTATAGGTAAAATGGAGGCCAGATGGACTCTTTTATTTCAGCAGGTAAAATGGAGGCCAGATCAACTCCCGTTTTTTTCTTTTCTTTTCCAAGTGCTGAACGGAGTCCAGGTCTACTCCTATAGATTTCAATAGGGACCCGGGGGGCCTGGTCTACTCCCGTTTTTTTTTAAAAAAAGAAGTTGAGATCGGAGCCCAGGTCTACTCTTATAGATTTTAATGGGTACCCGGGAGTCCTAGTCTACTCTTTTTTTTTAAAAAAAAAGTTCAGATCGGAGCCCAGATCTATTCCTATTGATATCAAAGGGAACCCAGGAGTCCTGGTCTACTCCCGTTGTTTTTTTTTTTTAAGAAGTTGAGATCGGAGCCCAGGACTACTGCCATAGAGTCCTATGGGGACCCGGGAGGCCTGGTCTACTCCGGTTGTTTTTTTTTTTAAAGAAGTTGAGATCGGAGCCCAGGTTTACTCCAATAGAGTCCAATGGCGACCCGGGAGGCCTGGTCTACTGCAGGTTTTTTTCATAGGTAAAATGGAGGGCAGATCGACTTTTGTATTTTAGCAGGTAAAATGGAGGCCAGATCAACTCCCGTATTTTTTTTGTTTTCCAAGTGCTGAACGGAGTCCAGGTCTACTCCTATAGATTTCAATAGGGACCCGGGGGGCCTGGTCTACTCCCGTTTTTTTTAAAAAAAGAAGTTGAGATCAGAGCCCAGGTCTACTCTTATAGATTTTAATGGGTACCCGGGAGTCCTGGTCTACTCTCTTTTTTTTAAAAAAAGTTCAGATCGGAGCCCAGATCTATTCCTATTGATATCAAAGGGAACCCGGGAGTCCTGGTCTACTCCCGTTGTTGTTGTTTTTTAAGAAGTTGAGATCGGAGCCCAGGTCTACTGCCATAGAGTCCTATGGGGACCCGGGAGGCCTGGTCTACTCCCGTTGTTTTTTTTTTTAAGAAGTTGAGATCGGAGCCCAGATCTACTGCCATAGAGTCCAATGGGGACCCGGGAGGCCTGGTCTACTGTGTTTTTTTATAGGTAAAATGGAGGGCAGATCGACTCTTGTATTTTAGCAGGTAAAATGGAGGCCAGATCAACTCCCGTTTTTCTTTTTCTTTTCCAAGTGCTGAACGGTGTCCAGGTCTACTCCTATAGATTTCAATAGGGACCCAAGGGGCCTGGTCTACTCCCGGTTTTTTTTTTTTTTTTAAAGTTGAGATCGGAGCCCAGGTCTACTCTTATAGATTT
This sequence comes from Lepidodactylus listeri, assembly GCA_029233225.1. Lineage (NCBI taxonomy): Eukaryota > Metazoa > Chordata > Lepidosauria > Squamata > Gekkonidae > Lepidodactylus > Lepidodactylus listeri. Next base: position 1,046,956 of record JARCFY010000032.1, read on the forward strand.
TAATGGGGACCCGGGAGTCCTGGTCTACTCTCTTTTTTTTAAAAAAAAGTTCCGATCGGAGCCCAGATCTATTCCTATTGATATCAATGGGAACCCGGGAGTCCTGGTCTACTCCCGTTGTTTTTTTTTTAAGAAGATGAGATCGGAGCCCAGGTCTTCTGCCATGGAGTCCTATGGGGACCCGGGAGGCCTGGTCTACTCCCGTTTGTTTGTTTTCTTTTTTTAAAGAAGTTGAGATCGGAGCCCAGGTCTACTCCAATAGAGTCCAATGGCGACCCGGGAGGCCTGGTCTACTGCAGGTTTTCTTCATAGGTAAAATGGAGGGCAGATTGACTTTTGTATTTTAGCAGGTAAAATGGATGCCAGATCAACTCCCGTATTTTTTTTCTTTTCCAAGTGCTGAACGGAGTCCAGGTCTACTCTCATAGAGTCCAATGGGGACCCGGGAGGCCTGGTCTACTCCCGTTTGTTTGTTTTGTTTTTTTAAAGAAGTTGAGATCGGAGCCCAGGTCTACTCCAATAGAGTCCAATGGCGACCCGGGAGGCCTGGTCTACTGCAGGTTTTTTTCATAGGTAAAATGGAGGGCAGATCGACTTTTGTATTTTAGCAGGTAAAATGGAGGCCAGATCAACTCCCGTATTTTTTTTCTTTTCCAAGTGCTGAACGGAGCCCAGGTCTACTCTCATACAGTCCAAAGGGGACCCGGGAGGCCTGGTCTACTCCCGTTTGTTTGTTTTTGTTTTTTTAAAGAAGTTGAGATCAGAGGCCGGGTCTACTCCTATAGATTTGAAAGGGAACCAGGAGACCTGATCTAATCCCGTTTTTTTTTTTTTTTTAAAGAAGTTCAGATCGGAGCACAGGTCTACTCCTATACAGACCAATGCGGACCCGGGAGGCCTTGTCTACTCCCGTATTTAAAAAAAAATAAGTTGAGATCGGAGCCCAGGTCTACTCTTATAGAGTCCTATGGGGACCCGGGAGGCCTGGTCTACTCCTGTTTTTTTAAAAAAAAGAAGTTGAGATAGGAGCCCAGTTCTACTCTTATAGATTTCAATGGGGACCCAGGTGGCCTGGTCTATTTTTTTTTTTTTTAAAGTTCAGATCGGAGCCCAGATCTATTCCTATTGATATCAATGGGAACCCGGGAGTCCTGGTCTACTCCCGTTGTTATTTTTTTTAAGAAGTTGAGATCGGAGGCCAGGTCTACTCCTATAGATTTCAGTGGGAACCAGAAGGCCTGATCTAATCCAGTTTTTTTTAAAAAAGAAGTTCAGATCGGAGCCCAGCTCTACTCCTATAGAATCCAATGGGGGCCCGGGAGGCCTGGTCTACTGCAGGTTTTTTTCATAGGTAAAATGGAGGGCAGATCGACTTTTGTATTTTAGCAGGTAAAATGGAGGCCAGATCAACTCCCGTATTTTTTTTCTTTTCCAAGTGCTGAACGGAGCCCAGGTCTACTCTCATACAGTCCAATGGGGACCCGGGAGGCCTGGTCTACTCCCGTTTTTTAAAAAAAAAGAAGTTGAGATCGGAGCCCAGGTCTACTCTTATAGATTTCAATGGGGGGGGGGCCTGATCTAATCCAGTTATTTTTTTAAAAGAAGTTCAGATCGGAGTCCAGGTCTACTCCTATAGAATCCAATGGGGTCCAGAGAGGCCTGCTCTACTCCCTTTTTTAAAAAAGGAGTTCAGAACAGAGCCCAGGTCTACTCTTATACAGACCAATGCGGACCCGGGAGGCCTTGTCTACTCCCGTTTTTTTTTTTTTAAAAGAAGTTGAGATCGGAGCCCAGGTCTACTCTTATAGATTTTAATGGGGACCCGAGAGTCCTGGTCTACTCTCTTTTTTTTAAAAAAAAGTTCAGATCGGAGCCCAGATCTATTCCTATTGATATCAATGGGAACCCGGGAGTCCTGGTGTACTCCCGTTGTTTTTTTTTTTAAGAAGTTGAGATCGGAGCCCAGGTCTACTGCCATAGAGTCCTATGGGGACCCGGGAGGCCTGGTTTACTCCCGTTGTTGTTTTTTTTTAAGAAGTTGAAATCGGAGCCCAGATCTACTGCCATAGAGTCCAATGGGGACCCGGGAGGCCTGGTCTACTGCGTTTTTTTATAGGTAAAATGGAGGCCAGATCGACTCTTGTATTTTAGCAGGTAAAATGGAGGCCAGATCAACTCCCTTTTTTTTTTTTTTCAAGTGCTGAACGGAGTCCAGGTCTACTCCTATAGATTTCAATAGGGACCCGGGGGGCCTGGTCTACTCCCGGTTTTTTTAAAAAGTTGAGATCGGAGCCCAGGTCTACTCTCATAGAGTCCAATTGGGACCCGGGAGTCCTGGTCTACTGCGTTTTTTTAAAGGTAAAATGGAGGCCAGATGGACTCTTGTATTTTAGCAGGTAAAATGGAGGCCAGATCAACTCCCGTTTTTTTTTTTCTTTTCCAAATGCTGAACGGAGTCCAGGTGTACTCCTATAGATTTCAATAGGGACCCGGGGGGCCTGGTCTACTCCAGGTTTTTTTAAAAAGTTCACATCGGAGCCAAGGTCTACTCTCATAGAGTCCAATGGGGACCCGGGAGGCCTGGTGTACTCCCGGTTGTTTTTTTGTTTTTTTTTAAAGAAGTTGAGATCGGAGGCCAGGTCTACTCCTATAGATTTCAAAGAGAACCAGGAGGCCTGATCTAATCCAGTTTTTTTAAAAAAAGAAGTTCAGATCGGAGCCCAGGTCTACTCGTATAGAATTCAATGGGGGTCCGGGAGGCCTGGTCTACTCCCTTTTTAAAAAAAGAAGTTCAGAACGGAGCCCAGGTCTACTCCTATAGATTTCAAAGGGAACCAGGAGTCCTGAACTAATCCCGTTTTTTGTTTTTTTTTAAAGAAGTTCAGATCGGAGCACCGGTCTGCTCGCATAGAGTCCAATGGGGATCCGGGAGGCCTGGTCTACTCCCTTTTTTAAGAAAAAAGTTCAGAACGGAACCTAGGTCTACTCCTATGCAGACAAATGCGGACCCCGGAGGCCTTGTCTACTCCCGTTTTTTTAAAAAAAAGAAGTTGAGATCGGAGCCCAGGTCTACTCTCATAGAGTCCTCTATGGACCCGGGAGGCCTGGTCTACTCCCATTTTTTTCAAAAAAAGTTGAGATCGGAGCCCAGGTCTACTCTTATAGATTTTAATGGGGACCTGGGAGTTTTGGTCTACTCTCTCTTTTTTTAAAATATTCAGATCGGAGCCCAGATCTATTCCTATTGATATCAATGGGAACCCGGGAGGCCTGGTCTACTCCCGTTGTATTTTTTTTTAAGAAGTTGAGATCGGAGCCCAGATCTACTGCCATAGAGGACCCGGGAGGCCTGGTCTACTCCCGTTGGGGACCCGGGAGGCCTGGTCTACTCCCGTTGTTTTTTTTTTTATGAAGTTGAGATCGGAGCCCAGATCTACTGCCATGGAGTCCAATGGGGACCCGGGAGGCCTGGTCTACTGCATTTTTTTATAGGTAAAATGGAGGCCAGTTCGACTCTTGTATTTTAGTAGGTAAAATGGAGGCCAGATCAACTCCCGTTTTTTTTTTCTTTTCCAAGTGCTGAACGGAGTCCAGGTCTACTCCTATAGATTTCAATAGGGACCCGGGGGGCCTGGTCTACTCCCGGTTTTTTTTAAAAGTTCAGAACGGAGCCCAGGTCTACTCTCATAGAGTCCAATGGGGACCCGGGAGGCCTGGTCTACTCCCGGTTGTTTTTTTGTTTTTTTTTAAAGAAGTTGAGATCGGAGGCCAGGTCTACTCCTATAGATTTCAAAGGGAACCAGGAAGCCTGAACTAATCCCGTTTTGTTTTTTTTTAAAGAAGTTCAGATCGGAGCACAGGTCTACTCGCACAGAGTCCAACTGGGACCCGGGAGTTTTGGTCTACTCTCTTTTTTAAGAAAAAAGTTTAGAACGGAGCCCAGGTCTACTCCTATACAGACCAATGCGGACCCCGGAGGCCTTGTCTACTCCCATTTTTTTTTAAAAAGAAGTTGAGATCGGAGCCCAGGTCTACTCTCATAGAGTTTTATGGGGACCCGGGAGGCCTGGTCTACTCCCGTTTTTTTTAAAAAAAGAGTTGAGATCGGAGCCCAGGTCTACTCTTATAGATTTTAATGGGGACCCGGGAGTCCTGGTGTACTCTCTTTTTTTAAAAAAATGTTCAGATGGGAGCCCAGATCTATTCCTATTGATATCAATGGGAACCCGGGAGTCCTGGTCTACTCCCGTTGTTTGTTTTTTTTAAGAAGTTGAGATCGGAGCCCAGGTCTTCTCCCATAGATTCCTATGGGGACCCGGGAGGCCTCGTCTACTCCCTTTTTTAAAAAAAAAGTTCAGAACGGAGCCCAAGTCTACTCCTATACAGACCATTGCGGACCCCGGAGGCCTTGTCTACTCCCGTTTTTTTTAAAAAAAGAAGTTGAGATCGGAGGCCAGGTCTACTGCCATAGAGTCCTATGGGGACACGGGAGGCCTGGTCTACTCCCTTTTTTAAGAAAAAAGTTCAGAACAGAGCCCAGGTCTACTCCTGTACAGACAAATGCTGACTGTTTATACAGAGCCCAGGTCTACTCCTATACAGACAAATGCAGATCTATTCCTATTGATATCAAAGGGAACCCGGGAGTCCTGGTCTACTCCCGTTGTTTTTTTTTTTTAAGAAGTTGAGATCGGAGGCCAGGTCTACTCCTATAGATTTCTAAGGGAACCAGGAGTCCTCAACTAATCCCGTTTGTTTTGTTTTTTTAAAGAAGTTCAGATCGGAGCACAGGTCTACTCGCATTGAGTCCAATGGGGACCCGGGAGTTTTGGTCTACTCTCTTTTTTAAGAAAAAAGTTCAGAACAGAGCCCAGGTCTACTCCTATACAGACAAATGCGGACCCCGGAGGCCTGGTCTACTCCCGTTTTTTTTAAAAAAAAGAAGTTGAGATCGGAGCCCAGGTCTTCTCTCATAGAGTCCTCTAGAAGCCCGGGAGGCCTGGTCTACCTCGTTTTTTTATAGGTAAAATGGAGGCCAGATCGACTCTTGTATTTTAGCAGGTAAAATGGAGGCCAGATCAACTCCCGTTTTTTTTTTCTTTTCCAAGTGCTGAACGGAGTCCAGGTCTACTCCTATAGATTTCAATAGGGACCCAGGGGTCCTGGTCTACTCCCGGTTGTTTTTCTGTTTTTTTTTAAAGAAGTTGAGATCGGAGGCCAGGTCTACTGCCATAGAGTCCTATGGGGACCCGGGAGGCCTGGTCTACTCCCTTTTTTAAGAAAAAAGTTCAGAACAGAGCCCAGGTCTACTCCTATACAGACAAATGTGGACTATTTATACAGAGCCCAGGTCTACTCCTATACAGACAAATGCAGATTTTTTCCTATTGATATCAAAGGGAACCCGGGAGTCCTGGTCTACTCCCGTTGTTTTTTTTTTTTTTAAAGTTGAGATCGGAGGCCAGGTCTACTCCTATAGATTTCAAAGGGAACCAGGAGTCCTGAACTAATCCCGTTTGTTTTTGTTTTTTAAAGAAGTTCAGATCGCAGCACAGGTCTACTCGCATTGAGTCCAATGGGGATCCGGGAGGCCTGGTCTACTCCCTTTAGCCCAGGTCTACTCCTATACAGACAAATGCGGACCCCGGAGGCCTGGTCTACTCCCGTTTTTTTTAAAAAAAGAAGTTGAGATCGGAGCCCAGGTCTACTCTCATAGAGTCCTCTAGGGACCCGGGAGGCCTGGTCTACTCCCGTTCTTTTTTTAAAAAGTTGAGATCGGAGCCCAGGTCTACTCCTATACAGACAAATGTGGACCCCGGAGGCCTTGTCTACTCCCGTTTTTTTTAAAAAAAGAAGTTGAGATCGGAGCCCAGGTCTACTCTCATAGAGTCCTGTAGGGACCCAGGAGGCCTGGTCTACTCCCGTTTTTTTTTTTTTAAAGTTGAGATCGGAGCCCAGGTCTACTCTTATAGATTTTAATGGGGACCCGGGAGTTTTGGTCTACTCTCTTTTTTTTTAAAATGTTCAGATCGGAGCCCAGATCTATTCCTGTTGATATCAAAAGTTTATAGGTAAAATGGAGGCCAGATCGACTCTTGTATTTTAGCAGGTAAAATGGAGGCCAGATGAACTCCCGTTTTTTTTTTCTTTTCCAAGTGCTGAACGGAGTCCAGGTCTACTCCTATAGATTTCAATAGGGACCCGGGGGGCCTGGTCTACTCCCGGTTTTTTTTAAAAGTTCAGATCGGAGCCCAGGTCTACTCTCATAGAGTCCAATGGGGACCCGGGAGGCCTGGTCTACTCCCGGTTGTTTTTTTGTTTTTTTTTAAAGAAGTTGAGATTGGAGGCCAGGTCTACTCCTATAGATTTCAAAGGGAACCAGGAGGCCTGAACTAATCCCGTTTTTTTTTTTTTTAAAGAAGTTCAGATCGGAGCACAGGTCTACTCGCATAGAGTCCAATGAGGACCCAGGAGTTTTGGTCAACTCTCTTTCTTAAAAAAAAAGTTCAGATCGGAGCCCAGATCTATTCCTATTGATATCAATGGGAACTCGGGAGTCCTGGTGTACTCCCGTTGTTTTTTTTTTTTAAGAAGTTGAGATCGGAGCCCAGGTCTACTGCCATAGAGTCCTATGGGGACCCGGGAGTCCTGGTGTACTCCCGTTGTTGTTTTTTTTAAGAAGTTGAGATCGGAGCCCAGATCTACTGCCATAGAGTCCAATGGGGACCTGGGAGGCCTGGTCTACTGCATTTTTTTATAGGTAAAATGGAGGCCAGATCGACTCTTGTATTTTAGCAGGTAAAATGGAGGCCAGATCAACTCCCGTTTTTTTTTCTTTTCCAAGTGCTGAACGGAGTCCAGGTCTACTCCTATAGATTTCAATAGGGACCCGGGGGGCCTGGTCTGCTCCCGTTTTTTTTAAAAAAAGAAGTTGAGATCGGAGCCCAGGTCTACTCTTATAGATTTTAATGGGTACCCGGGAGTCCTGGTCTACTCTCTTTTTTTTAAAAAAAGTTCAGATCGGAGCCCAGATCTATTCCTATTGATATCAAAGGGAACCCGGGAGTCCTGGTCTACTTCCGTTGTTTTGTTTTTTTTAAGAAGTTGAGATCGGAGCCCAGGTCCACTGCCATAGTGTCCTATGGGGTCCCGGGAGGCCTGGTCTACTGCGTTTTTTTATAGGTAAAATGGAGTCCAGATCGACTCTTGTATTTTAGCAGGTAAAATGGAGGCCAGATCAACTCCCGTTTTTTTTTTCCTTTTCCAAGTGCTGAACGGAGTCCAGGTCTACTCCTATAGATTTCAATAGGGACCCGGGGGGCCTGGTCTACTCCCTTTTTTTAAAAAAAAAAGAAGTTGAGATCGGAGCCCAGGTCTACTCTTATAGATTTTAAAGGGTACCCGGGAGTCCTGGTCTACTCTCTTTTTTTAAAAAAAAGAAGTTGAGATCGGAGCCCAGATCTATTCCTATTGATATCAAAGGGAACCCGGGAGTCCGGGTCTACTCCCGTTGTTTTTTTTTTTTAAGAAGTTGAGATCGGAGCCCAGGTCTTCTCTCATAGAGTCCTCTAGGAGCCCGAGAAGCCTGGTCTACTCCCGTTTTTTTTTTAAAAAGTTGAGATCGGAGCCCAGGTCTACTCTTATAGATTTTTATGGGGACCCGGGAGTTTTGGTCTAATCTCTTTTTTTTAAATATGTTCAGATCGGAGCCCAGATCTATTCCTATTGATATCAATGGGAACCCGGGAGTCCTGGTGTACTCCCTTTTTTTTTTTTTTAAGAAGTTGAGATCGGAGCCCAGATCTACTGCCATAGAGTCCAAAGGGGACCCGGGAGGCCTGGTCTACCTCGTTTTTTTATAGGTAAAATGGAGGCCAGATCGGCTCTTGTATTTTAGCAGGTAAAATGGAGGCCAGATCAACTCCCGTTTTTTTTTTCTTTTCAAAGTGCTGAACGGAGTCCAGGTCTACTCCTATAGATTTCAATAGGGACCCGGGGGGCCTGGTCTACTCCCGGTTTTTTTTAAAAGTTCAGAACGGAGCCCAGGTCTACTCTCATAGAGTCCAATGGGGACCTGGGAGGCCTGGTCTACTCCCGGTTGTTTTTTTGTTTTTTTTTAAAGAAGTTGAGATTGGAGGCCAAGTCTACTCCTATAGATTTCAAAAAGAACCAGGAGTCCTGAACTAATCCCGTTTTTTTTTTTTTTAAAGAAGTTCAGATCGGAGCACAGGTCTACTCGCATAGAGTCCAATGGGGATCCGGGAGGCTTGGTCTACTCCCTTTTTTAAGAAAAAAGTTCAGAACGGAGCCCAGGTCTACTCCTATACAGACAAATGTGGACCCCGGAGGCCTTGTCTACTCCCGTTTTTTTTAAAAAAAGAAGTTGAGATCGGAGCCCAGGTCTACTCTCATAGAGTCCTGTAGGGACCCGGGAGGCCTGGTCTACTCCCGTTTTTTTTTTTAAAAAAGTTGAGATCGGAGCCCAGGTCTACTCTTATAGATTTTAATGGGGACCCGGGAGTTTTGGTCTACTCTCTTTTTTTTTTAAATGTTCAGATCGGAGCCCAGATCTATTCCTGTTGATATCAAAAGTTTATAGGTAAAATGGAGGCCAGATCGACTCTTGTATTTTAGCAGGTAAAATGGAGGCCAGATGAACTCCCGTTTTTTTTTTCTTTTCCAAGTGCTGAACGGAGTCCAGGTCTACTCCTATAGATTTCAATAGGGACCCGGGGGGCCTGGTCTACTCCCGGTTTTTTTTAAAAGTTCAGATCGGAGCCCAGGTCTACTCTCATAGAGTCCAATGGGGACCCGGGAGGCCTGGTCTACTCCCGGTTGTTTTTTTGTTTTTTTTTAAAGAAGTTGAGATTGGAGGCCAGGTCTACTCCTATAGATTTCAAAGGGAACCAGGAGGCCTGAACTAATCCCGTTTTTTTTTTTTTTAAAGAAGTTCAGATCGGAGCACAGGTCTACTTGCATAGAGTCCAATGAGGACCCGGGAGTTTTGGTCAACTCTCTTTCTTAGAAAAAAAGTTCAGATCGGAGCCCAGATCTATTCCTATTGATATCAATGGGAACTCGGGAGTCCTGGTGTACTCCCGTTGTTGTTTTTTTTTAAGAAGTTGAGATCGGAGCCCAGGTCTACTGCCATAGAGTCCTATGGGGACCCGGGAGTCCTGGTGTACTCCCGTTGTTGTTTTTTTTAAGAAGTTGAGATCGGAGCCCAGATCTACTGCCATAGAGTCCAATGGGGACCCGGGAGGCCTGGTCTACTGCATTTTTTTATAGGTAAAATGGAGGCCAGATCGACTCTTGTATTTTAGCAGGTAAAATGGAGGCCAGATCAACTCCCGTTTTTTTTTCTTTTCCAAGTGCTGAACGGAGTCCAGGTCTACTCCTATAGATTTCAATATGGACCCGGGGGGCCTGGTCTGCTCCCATTTTTTTTTAAAAAAGAAGTTGAGATCGGAGCCCAGGTCTACTCTTATAGATTTTAATGGGTACCCGGGAGTCCTGGTCTACTCTCTTTTTTTTAAAAAAAGTTCAGATCGGAGCCCAGATCTATTCCTATTGATATCAAAGGGAACCCGGGAGTCCTGGTCTACTTCCGTTGTTTTGTTTTTTTTAAGAAGTTGAGATCGGAGCCCAGGTCCACTGCCATAGAGTCCTATGGGGTCCCGGGAGGCCTGGTCTACTGCGTTTTTTTATAGGTAAAATGGAGTCCAGATCGACTCTTGTATTTTAGCAGGTAAAATGGAGGCCAGATCAACTCCCGTTTTTTCTTTTCTTTTCCAAGTGCTGAACGGAGTCCAGGTCTACTCCTATAGATTTCAATAGGGACCCGGGGGGCCTGGTCTACTCCCTTTTTTTAAAAAAAAAGAAGTTGAGATCGGAGCCCAGGTCTACTCTTATAGATTTTAAAGGGTACCCGGGAGTCCTGGTCTACTCTCTTTTTTTTAAAAAAAGAAGTTGAGATCGGAGCCCAGATCTATTCCTATTGATATCAAAGGGAACCCGGGAGTCCGGGTCTACTCCCGTTGTTGTTTTTTTTTAAGAAGTTGAGATCGGAGGCCAGGTCTACTCCTATAGATTTCAAAGGGAACCAGGAGTCCTGAACTGATCCCGTTTGTTTTGTTTTTTTAAAGAAGTTCAGATCGGAGCACAGGTCTACTCGCATTGAGTCCAATGGGGATCCGGAAGGCCTGGTCTACTCCCTTTTTTAAGAAAAAAGTTCAGAACAGAGCCCAGGTCTACTCCTATACAGACAAATGCGGACCCCAGAGGCCTGGTCTACTCCCGTATTTTTTAAAAAATAGAAGTTGAGATCGGAGCCCATGTCTACTCTCATAGAGTCCTATGGGGACCCGGGAGGCCTGGTCTACTCCCGTTGTTTTTTTTTTTTAAGAAGTTGAGATCGGAGCCCAGGTCTACTGCCATAGAGTCCTATGGGGTCCCGGGAGGCCTGGTCTACTGCGTTTTTTTATAGGTAAAATGGAGGCCAGATCGAATCTTGTATTTTAGCAGGTAAAATGGAGGCCAGATCAACTCCCGTTTTTTTTTTCTTTTCCAAGTGCTGAACGGAGTCCAGGTCTACTGCTATAGATTTCAACAGGGACCCGGGGGGCCTGGTCTACTCCCGTTTTTTTTAAAAAAAGAAGTTGAGATCGGAGCCCAGGTCTACTCTTATAGATTTTAATGGGTACCCGGGAGTCCTGGTCTACTCCCGTTGTTTTTTTTTTTTAAGAAGTTGAGATCGGAGCCCAGGTCTACTGCCATAGAGTCCTATGGGGACCCGGGAGTCCTGGTGTACTCCCGTTGTTTTTTTTTTTAAGAAGTTGAGATCGGAGCCCAGATCTACTGCCATAGAGTCCAATGGGGACCCGGGAGGCCTGGTCTACTGCATTTTTTTATAGGTAAAATGGAGGACAGATCGACTCTTGTATTTTAGCAGGTAAAATGGAGGCCAGATCAACTCCAGTTTTTTTTTCTTTTCCAAGTGCTGAACGGAGTCCAGGTCTACTCCTATAGATTTCAATAGGGACCCGGGGGGCCTGGTCTGCTCCCGTTTTTTTTTAAAAAAGAAGTTGAGATCGGAGCCCAGGTCTACTCTTATAGATTTTAATGGGTACCCGGGAGTCCTGGTCTACTCTCTTTTTTTAAAAAAAAGTTCAGATCGGAGCCCAGATCTATTCCTATTGATATCAAAGGGAACCCGGGAGTCCTGGTCTACTTCCGTTGTTTTGTTTTTTTTAAGAAGTTGAGATCGGAGCCCAGGTCCACTGCCATAGAGTCCTATGGGGTCCCGGGAGGCCTGGTCTACTGCGTTTTTTTATAGGTAAAATGGAGTCCAGATCGACTCTTGTATTTTAGCAGGTAAAATGGAGGCCAGATCAACTCCCGTTTTTTTTTTCTTTTCCAAGTGCTGAACGGAGTCCAGGTCTACTCCTATAGATTTCAATAGGGACCCGGGGGGCCTGGTCTACTCCCTTTTTTTAAAAAAAAGAAGTTGAGATCGGAGCCCAGGTCTACTCTTATAGATTTTAATGGGTACCCGGGAGTCCTGGTCTACTCTCTTTTTTTAAAAAAAAGTTCAGATCGGAGCCCAGATCTATTCCTATTGATATCAAAGGGAACCCGGGAGTCCTGGTCTACTCCCGTTGTTTTTTTTTTTTAAGAAGTTGAGATCGGAGGCCAGGTCTACTCCTATAGATTTCAAAGGGAACCAGGAGTCCTGAACTAATCCCGTTTGTTTTGTTTTTTTAAAGAAGTTCAGATCGGAGCACAGGTCTACTCGCATTGAGTCCAATGGGGATCCGGGAGGCCTGGTCTACTCCCTTTTTTAAGAAAAAAGTTCAGAACAGAGCCCAGGTCTACTCCTATACAGACAAATGCGGACCCCAGAGGCCTGGTCTACTCCCGTTTTTTTTAAAAAATAGAAGTTGAGATCGGAGCCCATGTCTACTCTCATAGAGTCCTATGGGGACCCGGGAGGCCTGGTCTACTCCCGTTGTTTTTTTTTTTTAAGAAGTTGAGATCGGAGCCCAGGTCTACTGCCATAGAGTCCTATGGGGTCCCGGGAGGCCTGGTCTACTGCGTTTTTTTATAGGTAAAATGGAGGCCAGATCGAATCTTGTATTTTAGCAGGTAAAATGGAGGCCAGATCAACTCCCGTTTTTTTTTTCTTTTCCAAGTGCTGAACGGAGTCCAGGTCTACTCCTATAGATTTCAATAGGGACCCGGGGGGCCTGGTCTACTCCCTTTTTTTAAAAAAAAGAAGTTGAGATCGGAGCCCAGGTCTACTCTTATAGATTTTAATGGGTACCCGGGAGTCCTGGTCTACTCCCGTTTTTGTTTTTTTTTAAGAAGTTGAGATCGGAGGCCAGGTCTACTCCTATAGATTTCAAAGGGAACCAGGAGTCCTGAACTAATCCCGTTTGTTTTGTTTTTTTAAAGAAGTTCAGATCGGAGCACAGGTCTACTCGCATTGAGTCCAATGGGGATCCGGGAGGCCTGGTCTACTCCCTTTTTAAGAAAAAAGTTCAGAACAGAGCCCAGGTCTACTCCTATACAGACAAATGTGGACCCCAGAGGCCTGGTCTACTTCCGTTTTTTTTTTAAAAAGTTGAGATCGGAGCCCAGGTCTACTCTCATAGAGTCCTATGGGGACCCGGGAGGCCTGGTCTACTCCCGTTGGTTTTTTTTTTTTAAGAAGTTGAGATCGGAGCCCAGATCTACTGCCATCGAGTCCAATGGGGACCCGGGAGGCCTGGTCTACTGCGTTTTTTTATAGGTAAAATGGAGGCCAGATCGACTCTTGTATTTTATCAGGTAAAATGGAGGCCAGATCAACTCCTGTTTTTTTTTTCTTTTCCAAGTGCTGAACGGAGTCCAGGTCTACTCAAATAGATTTCAATAGGGACCCGGGGGGCCTGGTCTACTCTCGGTTTTTTTTAAAAGTTCAGAACGGAGCCCAGGTCTACTCTCATAGAGTCCAATGGGGACCCGGGAGGCCTGGTCTACTCCCGGTTGTTTTTTTGTTTTTTTTTAAAGAAGTTGAGATCGGAGGCCAGGTCTACTCCTATAGATTTCAAAGGGAACCAGGAGGCCTGAACTAATCCCGTTTTTTTTTTTTTTTTTAAAGAAGTTCAGATTGGAGCACAGGTCTACTCGCATAGAGTCCAATGGGGACCCGGGAGTTTTGGTCTACTCTATTTTTTAAGAAAAAAGTTCAGAACGGAGCCCAGGTCTACTCCTATACAGACCAATGCGGACCCCGGAGGCCTTGTCTACTCCCATTTTTTTTAAAAAAAGAAGTTGAGATCGGAGCCCAGGTCTACTCTCATAGAGTCCTATGGGGACCCGGGAGGCCTGGTCTACTCCCGTTTTTCTAAAAAAAGAGTTGAGATCGGAGCCCAGGTCTACTCTTATAGATTTTAATGGGGACCCAGGAGTCCTGGTCTACTCTCTTTTTTAAAAAAAATGTTCGGATCGGAGCCCAGATCTATTCCTATTGATATCAATGGGAACCCGGGAGTCCTGGTCTACTCCCGTTTTTTTTTTTTTTAAGAAGTTGAGATCGGAGCCCAGGTCTTCTGCCATAGAGTCCTATGGGGACCCGGGAGGCCTGGTCTACTCCCTTTTTAAAAAAAGGAGTTCAGAACGGAGCCCAAGTCTACTCCTATACAGACCATTGCGGACCCCGGAGGCCTTGTCTACTCCCGTTTTTTTTAAAAAAAGAAGTTGAGATCGGAGCCCAGGTCTACTCTCATAGAGTCCTATGGGGACCCGGGAGGCCTGGTCTACTCCCGTTGTTTTTTTTTTTAAGAAGTTGAGATCAGAGCCCAGATCTACTGCCATAGAATCCAATGGGGACCCGGGAGGCCTGGTCTACTGCGTTTTTTTATAGGTAAAATGGAGGCCAGATCGACTCTTGTATTTTAGCAGGTAGAATGGAGGCCAGATCAACTCCCGTTTTTTTTTTCTTTTCCAATTCTGAACGGAGTCCAGGTCTACTCCTATAGATTTCAATAGGGACCCGGGGGGCCTGGTCTACTCCCGGTTTTTTTTAAAAGTTCAGAACGGAGCCCAGGTCTACTCTCATAGAGTCCAATGGGGACCCGGGAGGCCTGGTGTACTCCCGGTTGTTTTTTTGTTTTTTTTTAAAGAAGTTGAGATTGGAGGCCAGGTCTACTCCTATAGATTTCAAAGGGAACCAGGAGGCCTGAACAAATCCCGTTTTTTTTTTTTTTTAAAGGAGTTCAGATCGGAGCACAGGTCTACTCGCATAGAGTCCAATGGGGACCCGGGAGTTTTGGTCTACTCTCTTTTTTAAGAAAAAAGTTCAGAACGGAGCCCAGGTCTACTCCTATACAGACCAATGTGGACACCGGAGGCCTTGTCTACTCCCGTTTTTTTTAAAAAAAGAAGTTGAGATCGGAGCCCAGGTCTACTCTCATAGAGTCCTATGGGGACCCGGGAGGCCTGGTCTACTCCCATTTTTCTAAAAAAAGAGTTGAGATCGGAGCCCAGGTCTACTCTTATAGATTTTAATGGGGACCCGGGAGTCCTGGTCTACTCCCGTTGTTTTTTTTTTTAAGAAGTTGAGATCGGAGCCCAGATCTTCTGCCATAGAGTCCTATGGGGACCCGGGAGGCCTGGTCTACTCCCTTTTTAAAAAAAGGAGTTCAGAACGGAGCCCAAGTCTACTCCTATACAGACCATTGCGGACCCCGGAGGCCTTGTCTACTCCCGTTTTTTTTAAAAAAAGAAGTTGAGATCGGAGCCCAGGTCTACTCTCATAGAGGCCTATGGGGACCCGGGAGGCCTGGTCTACTCCCGTTTTGTTTTTTAAAAAGTTGAGATCGGAGCCCAGGTCTACTCTTATAGATTTTAATGGGGACCCGGGAGTTTTGGTCTACTCTCTTTTTTTAAAAAAAGTTCAGATCGGAGCCCAGATCTATTCCTATTGATATCAAAGGGAACCCGGGAGTCCTGGTCTACTTCCGTTGTTTTGTTTTTTTTAAGAAGTTGAGATCGGAGCCCAGGTCCACTGCCATAGAGTCCTATGGGGTCCCGGGAGGCCTGGTCTACTGCGTTTTTTTATAGGTAAAATGGAGTCCAGATCGACTCTTGTATTTTAGCAGGTAAAATGGAGGCCAGATCAACTCCCGTTTTTTTTTTCCTTTTCCAAGTGCTGAACGGAGTCCAGGTCTACTCCTATAGATTTCAATAGGGACCCGGGGGGCCTGGTCTACTCCCTTTTTTTAAAAAAAGAAGAAGTTGAGATCGGAGCCCAGGTCTACTCTTATAGATTTTAAAGGGTACCCGGGAGTCCTGGTCTACTCTCTTTTTTTAAAAAAAAGAAGTTGAGATCGGAGCCCAGATCTATTCCTATTGATATCAAAGGGAACCCGGGAGTCCGGGTCTACTCCCGTTGTTTTTTTTTTTTAAGAAGTTGAGATCGGAGCCCAGGTCTTCTCTCATAGAGTCCTCTAGGAGCCCGAGAAGCCTGGTCTACTCCCGTTTTTTTTTTAAAAAGTTGAGATCGGAGCCCAGGTCTACTCTTATAGATTTTTATGGGGACCCGGGAGTTTTGGTCTAATCTCTTTTTTTTTAATATGTTCAGATCGGAGCCCAGATCTATTCCTATTGATATCAATGGGAACCCGGGAGTCCTGGTGTACTCCCTTTTTTTTTTTTTTTAAGAAGTTGAGATCGGAGCCCAGATCTACTGCCATAGAGTCCAAAGGGACCCGGGAGGCCTGGTCTACCTCGTTTTTTTATAGGTAAAATGGAGGCCAGATCGGCTCTTGTATTTTAGCAGGTAAAATGGAGGCCAGATCAACTCCCGTTTTTTTTTTCTTTTCAAAGTGCTGAACGGAGTCCAGGTCTACTCCTATAGATTTCAATAGGGACCCGGGGGGCCTGGTCTACTCCCGGTTTTTTTTAAAAGTTCAGAACGGAGCCCAGGTCTACTCTCATAGAGTCCAATGGGGACCTGGGAGGCCTGGTCTACTCCCGGTTGTTTTTTTGTTTTTTTTTAAAGAAGTTGAGATTGGAGGCCAAGTCTACTCCTATAGATTTCAAAAAGAAACAGGAGTCCTGAACTAATCCCGTTTTTTTTTTTTTTAAAGAAGTTCAGATCGGAGCACAGGTCTACTCGCATAGAGTCCAATGGGGATCCGGGAGGCTTGGTCTACTCCCTTTTTTAAGAAAAAAGTCCAGAACGGAGCCCAGGTCTACTCCTATACAGACAAATGTGGACCCCGGAGGCCTTGTCTACTCCCGTTTTTTTTAAAAAAAGAAGTTGAGATCGGAGCCCAGGTCTACTCTCATAGAGTCCTGTAGGGACCCGGGAGGCCTGGTCTACTCCCGTTTTTTTTTTTAAAAAAAGTTGAGATCGGAGCCCAGGTCTACTCTTATAGATTTTAATGGGGACCCGGGAGTTTTGGTCTACTCTCTTTTTTTTTTAAATGTTCAGATCGGAGCCCAGATCTATTCCTGTTGATATCAAAAGTTTATAGGTAAAATGGAGGCCAGATCGACTCTTGTATTTTAGCAGGTAAAATGGAGGCCAGATCAACTCCCGTTTTTTTTTTCTTTTCCAAGTGCTGAACGGAGTCCAGGTCTACTCCTATAGATTTCAATAGGGACCCGGGGGGCCTGGTCTACTCCCGGTTTTTTTTAAAAGTTCAGATCGGAGCCCAGGTCTACTCTCATAGAGTCCAATGGGGACCCGGGAGGCCTGGTCTACTCCCGGTTGTTTTTTTGTTTTTTTTTAAAGAAGTTGAGATTGGAGGCCAGGTCTACTCCTATAGATTTCAAAGGGAACCAGGAGGCCTGAACTAATCCCGTTTTTTTTTTTTTAAAGAAGTTCAGATCGGAGCACAGGTCTACTCGCATAGAGTCCAATGAGGACCCGGGAGTTTTGGTCAACTCTCTTTCTTAAAAAAAAAGTTCAGATCGGAGCCCAGATCTATTCCTATTGATATCAATGGGAACTCGGGAGTCCTGGTGTACTCCCGTTGTTTTTTTTTTTTAAGAAGTTGAGATCGGAGCCCAGGTCTACTCTCATAGAGTCCTATGGGGACCCGGGAGTCCTGGTGTACTCCCGTTGTTGTTTTTTTTAAGAAGTTGAGATCGGAGCCCAGATCTACTGCCATAGAGTCCAATGGGGACCCGGGAGGCCTGGTCTACTGCATTTTTTTATAGGTAAAATGGAGGCCAGATCGACTCTTGTATTTTAGCAGGTAAAATGGAGGCCAGATCAACTCCCGTTTTTTTTTCTTTTCCAAGTGCTGAACGGAGTCCAGGTCTACTCCTATAGATTTCAATAGGGACCCGGGGGGCCTGGTCTGCTCCCGTTTTTTTTTAAAAAAGAAGTTGAGATCGGAGCCCAGGTCTACTCTTATAGATTTTAATGGGTACCCGGGAGTCCTGGTCTACTCTCTTTTTTTTAAAAAAAGTTCAGATCGGAGCCCAGATCTATTCCTATTGATATCAAAGGGAACCCGGGAGTCCTGGTCTACTTCCGTTGTTTTGTTTTTTTTAAGAAGTTGAGATCGGAGCCCAGGTCCACTGCCGTAGAGTCCTATGGGGTCCCGGGAGGCCTGGTCTACTGCGTTTTTTTATAGGTAAAATGGAGTCCAGATCGACTCTTGTATTTTAGCAGGTAAAATGGAGGCCAGATCAACTCCCGTTTTTTCTTTTCTTTTCCAAGTGCTGAACGGAGTCCAGGTCTACTCCTATAGATTTCAATAGGGACCCGGGGGGCCTGGTCTACTCCCTTTTTTTAAAAAAAAAAGAAGTTGAGATCGGAGCCCAGGTCTACTCTTATAGATTTTAAAGGGTACCCAGGAGTCCTGGTCTACTCTCTTTTTTTAAAAAAAAGAAGTTGAGATCGGAGCCCAGATCTATTCCTATTGATATCAAAGGGAACCCGGGAGTCCGGGTCTACTCCCGTTGTTTTTTTTTAAGAAGTTGAGATCGGAGGCCAGGTCTACTCCTATAGATTTCAAAGGGAACCAGGAGTCCTGAACTAATCCCGTTTGTTTTGTTTTTTTAAAGAAGTTCAGATCGGAGCACAGGTCTACTCGCATTGAGTCCAATGGGGATCCGGGAGGCCTGGTCTACTCCCTTTTTTAAGAAAAAAGTTCAGAACAGAGCCCAGGTCTACTCCTATACAGACAAATGCGGACCCCAGAGGCCTGGTCTACTCCCGTTTTTTTTAAAAAATAGAAGTTGAGATCGGAGCCCATGTCTACTCTCATAGAGTCCTATGGGGACCCGGGAGGCCTGGTCTACTCCCGTTGTTGTTTTTTTTTAAGAAGTTGAGATCGGAGCCCAGGTCTACTGCCATAGAGTCCTATGGGGTCCCGGGAGGCCTGGTCTACTGCGTTTTTTTATAGGTAAAATGGAGGCCAGATCGAATCTTGTATTTTAGCAGGTAAAATGGAGGCCAGATCAACTCCCGTTTTTTTTTTCTTTTCCAAGTGCTGAACGGAGTCCAGGTCTACTCCTATAGATTTCAACAGGGACCCGGGGGGCCTGGTCTACTCCCGTTTTTTTTAAAAAAAGAAGTTGAGATCGGAGCCCAGGTCTACTCTTATAGATTTTAATGGGTACCCGGGAGTCCTGGTCTACTCCCGTTGTTTTTTTTTTTAAGAAGTTGAGATCGGAGCCCAGGTCTACTGCCATAGAGTCCTATGGGGACCCGGGAGTCCTGGTGTACTCCCGTTGTTTTTTTTTTTAAGAAGTTGAGATCGGAGCCCAGATCTACTGCCATAGAGTCCAATGGGGACCCAGGAGGCCTGGTCTACTGCATTTTTTTATAGGTAAAATGGAGGCCAGATCGACTCTTGTATTTTAGCAGGTAAAATGGAGGCCAGATCAACTCCCGTTTTTTTTTCTTTTCCAAGTGCTGAACGGAGTCCAGGTCTACTCCTATAGATTTCAATAGGGACCCGGGGGGCCTGGTCTGCTCCCGTTTTTTTTTAAAAAAGAAGTTGAGATCGGAGCCCAGGTCTACTCTTATAGATTTTAATGGGTACCCGGGAGTCCTGGTCTACTCTCTTTTTTTAAAAAAAAGTTCAGATCGGAGCCCAGATCTATTCCTATTGATATCAAAGGGAACCCGGGAGTCCTGGTCTACTTCCGTTGTTTTGTTTTTTTTAAGAAGTTGAGATCGGAGCCCAGGTCCACTGCCATAGAGTCCTATGGGGTCCCGGGAGGCCTGGTCTACTGCGTTTTTTTATAGGTAAAATGGAGTCCAGATCGACTCTTGTATTTTAGCAGGTAAAATGGAGGCCAGATCAACTCCCGTTTTTTTTTTCTTTTCCAAGTGCTGAACGGAGTCCAGGTCTACTCCTATAGATTTCAATAGGGACCCGGGGGGCCTGGTCTACTCCCTTTTTTTAAAAAAAAGAAGTTGAGATCGGAGCCCAGGTCTACTCTTATAGATTTTAATGGGTACCCGGGAGTCCTGGTCTACTCTCTTTTTTTAAAAAAAAGTTCAGATCGGAGCCCAGATCTATTCCTATTGATATCAAAGGGAACCCGGGAGTCCTGGTCTACTCCCGTTGTTTTTTTTTTTTAAGAAGTTGAGATCGGAGGCCAGGTCTACTCCTATAGATTTCAAAGGGAACCAGGAGTCCTGAACTAATCCCGTTTGTTTTGTTTTTTTAAAGAAGTTCAGATCGGAGCACAGGTCTACTCGCATTGAGTCCAATGGGGATCCGGGAGGCCTGGTCTACTCCCTTTTTTAAGAAAAAAGTTCCGAACAGAGCCCAGGTCTACTCCTATACAGACAAATGCGGACCCCAGAGGCCTGGTCTACTCCCGTTTTTTTAAAAAAATAGAAGTTGAGATCGGAGCCCATGTCTACTCTCATAGAGTCCTATGGGGACCCGGGAGGCCTGGTCTACTCCCGTTGTTTTTTTTTTTTTAAGAAGTTGAGATCGGAGCCCAGGTCTACTGCCATAGAGTCCTATGGGGTCCCGGGAGGCCTGGTCTACTGCGTTTTTTTATAGGTAAAATGGAGGCCAGATCGAATCTTGTATTTTAGCAGGTAAAATGGAGGCCAGATCAACTCCCGTTTTTTTTTTCTTTTCCAAGTGCTGAACGGAGTCCAGGTCTACTCCTATAGATTTCAATAGGGACCCGGGGGGCCTGGTCTACTCCCGTTTTTTTTAAAAAAAGAAGTTGAGATCGGAGCCCAGGTCTACACTTATAGATTTTAATGGGTACCCGGGAGTCCTGGTCTACTCCCGTTTTTTTTTTTTTTTAAGAAGTTGAGATCGGAGCCCAGGTCTACTCTCATAGAGTCCTATGGGGACCCGGGAGGCCTGGTCTACTCCCGTTGGTTTTTTTTTTTTAAGAAGTTGAGATCGGAGCCCAGATCTACTGCCATCGAGTCCAATGGGGACCCGGGAGGCCTGGTCTACTGCGTTTTTTTATAGGTAAAATGGAGGCCAGATCGACTCTTGTATTTTATCAGGTAAAATGGAGGCCAGATCAACTCCTGTTTTTTTTTTCTTTTCCAAGTGCTGAACGGAGTCCAGGTCTACTCAAATAGATTTCAATAGGGACCCGGGGGGCCTGGTCTACTCTCGGTTTTTTTTAAAAGTTCAGAACGGAGCCCAGGTCTACTCTCATAGAGTCCAATGGGGACCCGGGAGGCCTGGTCTACTCCCGGTTGTTTTTTTGTTTTTTTTTAAAGAAGTTGAGATCGGAGGCCAGGTCTACTCCTATAGATTTCAAAGGGAACCAGGAGGCCTGAACTAATCCCGTTTTTTTTTTTTTTTAAAGAAGTTCAGATTGGAGCACAGGTCTACTCGCATAGAGTCCAATGGGGACCCGGGAGTTTTGGTCTACTCTATTTTTTAAGAAAAAAGTTCAGAACGGAGCCCAGGTCTACTCCTATACAGACCAATGCGGACCCCGGAGGCCTTGTCTACTCCCATTTTTTTTAAAAAAAGAAGTTGAGATCGGAGCCCAGGTCTACTCTCATAGAGTCCTATGGGGACCCGGGAGGCCTGGTCTACTCCCGTTTTTCTAAAAAAAGAGTTGAGATCGGAGCCCAGGTCTACTCTTATAGATTTTAATGGGGACCCAGGAGTCCTGGTCTACTCTCTTTTTTAAAAAAAATGTTCGGATCGGAGCCCAGATCTATTCCTATTGATATCAATGGGAACCCGGGAGTCCTGGTCTACTCCCGTTGTTTTTTTTTTTAAGAAGTTGAGATCGGAGCCCAGGTCTTCTGCCATAGAGTCCTATGGGGACCCGGGAGGCCTGGTCTACTCCCTTTTTAAAAAAAGGAGTTCAGAACGGAGCCCAAGTCTACTCCTATACAGACCATTGCGGACCCCGGAGGCCTTGTCTACTCCCGTTTTTTTTAAAAAAAGAAGTTGAGATCGGAGCCCAGGTCTACTCTCATAGAGTCCTATGGGGACCCGGGAGGCCTGGTCTACTCCCGTTGTTTTTTTTTTTAAGAAGTTGAGATCAGAGCCCAGATCTACTGCCATAGAATCCAATGGGGACCCGGGAGGCCTGGTCTACTGCGTTTTTTTATAGGTAAAATGGAGGCCAGATCGACTCTTGTATTTTAGCAGGTAGAATGGAGGCCAGATCAACTCCCGTTTTTTTTTTCTTTTCCAATTCTGAACGGAGTCCAGGTCTACTCCTATAGATTTCAATAGGGACCCGGGGGGCCTGGTCTACTCCCGGTTTTTTTTAAAAGTTCAGAACGGAGCCCAGGTCTACTCTCATAGAGTCCAATGGGGACCCGGGAGGCCTGGTCTACTCCCGGTTGTTTTTTTGTTTTTTTTTAAAGAAGTTGAGATTGGAGGCCAGGTCTACTCCTATAGATTTCAAAGGGAACCAGGAGGCCTGAACTAATCCCGTTTTTTTTTTTTTTTAAAGAAGTTCAGATCGGAGCACAGGTCTACTCGCATAGAGTCCAATGGGGACCCGGGAGTTTTGGTCTACTCTCTTTTTTAAGAAAAAAGTTCAGAACGGAGCCCAGGTCTACTCCTATACAGACCAATGTGGACACCGGAGGCCTTGTCTACTCCCGTTTTTTTTAAAAAAAGAAGTTGAAATCGGAGCCCAGGTCTACTCTCATAGAGTCCTATGGGGACCCGGGAGGCCTGGTCTACTCCCATTTTTCTAAAAAAAGTGTTGAGATCGGAGCCCAGGTCTACTCTTATAGATTTTAATGGGGACCCGGGAGTCCTGGTCTACTCCCGTTGTTTTTTTTTTTAAGAAGTTGAGATCGGAGCCCAGATCTTCTGCCATAGAGTCCTATGGGGACCCGGGAGGCCTGGTCTACTCCCTTTTTAAAAAAAGGAGTTCAGAACGGAGCCCAAGTCTACTCCTATACAGACCATTGCGGACCCCGGAGGCCTTGTCTACTCCCGTTTTTTTTAAAAAAAGAAGTTGAGATCGGAGCCCAGGTCTACTCTCATAGAGGCCTATGGGGACCCGGGAGGCCTGGTCTACTCCCGTTTTTTTTTTAAAAAAGTTGAGATCGGAGCCCAGGTCTACTCTTATAGATTTTAATGGGGACCCGGGAGTTTTGGTCTACTCTCTTTTTTAAAAAAATGTTCAGATCGGAGCCCAGATCTATTCCTAATGATATCAATGGGAACCCGGGAGTCCTGGTGTACTCCCGTTGTTTTTTATTTTAAGAAGTTGAGGTCGGAGCCCAGATCTACTGCCATAGAGTCCAATGGGGACCCGGGAGGCCTGGTCTACTGCGTTTTTTAATAGGTAAAATGGAGGCCAGATCGACTCTTGTATTTTAGCAGGTAAAATGGATGCCAGATCAACTCCCATTTTTTCTTTTCTTTTCCAAGTGCTGAACGGAGTCCAGGTCTACTCCTATAGATTTCAATAGGGACCCGGGGGGCCTGGTCTACTCCCGTTTTTT
This sequence comes from Lepidodactylus listeri, assembly GCA_029233225.1. Taxonomy (NCBI): domain Eukaryota; kingdom Metazoa; phylum Chordata; class Lepidosauria; order Squamata; family Gekkonidae; genus Lepidodactylus; species Lepidodactylus listeri. Next base: position 1,069,883 of record JARCFY010000032.1, read on the forward strand.
TTTAAAAAAGAAGTTGAGATCGGAGCCCAGGTCTACTCTTATAGATTTTAATGGGGACCCGGGAGTCCTGGTCTACTCTCTTTTTTTTAAAAAAAAGTTCAGATCGGAGCCCAGATCTATTCCTACTGATATCAAAGGGAACCCAGGAGTCCTGGTCTACTCCCGTTGTTTTTTTTTTTTTAAGAATTTGAGATCGGAGGCCAGGTCTACTCCTATAGATTTCAAAGGGAACCAGGAGTCCTGAACTAATCCCGTTTGTTTGTTTTTTTTAAAGAAGTTCAGATCGGAGCACAGGTCTACTCGCATTGAGTCCAATGGGGATCCGGGAGGCCTGGTCTACTCCCTTTTTTAAGAAAAATGTTCAGAACAGAGCCCAGGTCTACTCCTATACAGACAAATGCGGACCCTAGAGGCCTTGTCTACTCCCGTTTTTTTAAAAAAAAGACGTTGAGATCGGAGCCCAGATCTACTGCCATAGAGTCCAATGGGGACCTGGGAGGCCTGGTCTACTGCGTTTTTTTATAGGTAAAATGGAGGCCAGATCGACTCTTGTATTTTAGCAGGTAAAATGGAGGCAAGATCGACTCCCATTTTTTTTTCTTTTCCATGTGCTGAACGGAGTCCAGGTCTACTCCTATAGATTTCAATAGGGACCCGGGGGGCCTGGTCTACTCCCGGTTTTTTTTAAAAGTTCAGAACGGAGCCCAGGTCTACTCTCATAGAGTCCAAAGGGGACCCGGGAGGCCTGGTCTACTCCCGGTTTTTTTTTTGTTTTTTTTTTAAAGAAGTTGAAATCGGAGGCCAGGTCTACTCCTATAGATTTCAAAGGGAACCAGGAGGGCTGAACTAATCCCGTTTTTTTTTTTTTTAAAGAAGTTCAGATCGGAGCACAGGTCTACTCACATAGAGTCCAATGGGGACCCGGGAGTTTTGGTCTACTCTCTTTTTTAAGAAAAAAGTTCAGAACGGAGCCCAGGTCTACTCCTATACAGACAAATGCGGACCCCGGAGGCCTTGTCTACTCCCGTTTTTTTTAAAAAAAGAAGTTGAGATCGGAGCCCAGGTCTACTCTCATAGAGTACTATGGGGACCCGGGAGGCCTGGTCTACTCCCGTTTTTTTAAAAAAAGAGTTGAAATCGGAGCCCAGGTCTACTCTTATAGATTTTAATGGGGACCCATGAGTCCTGGTCTACTCTCTTTTTTTAAAAAAATGTTCAGATCGGAGACCAGATCTATTCCTATTGATATCAATGGGAACCCGGGAGTCCAGGTCTACTCCCGTTGGTTTTTTTTTTAAGAAATTTAGATCGGAGCCCAGGTCTTCTGCCATAGAGCCCTATGGGGACCCGGGAGGCCTGGTCTACTCCATTTTTAAAAAAAGGAGTTCAGAACGGAGCCCAAGTCGTCTCCTATACAGACCATTAGGGACCCCGGAGGCCTTGTGTACTCCCATTTTTTTTAAAAAAAGAAGTTGAGATCGGACCCCAGGTCTACTCTCATAGAGTCCTATGGGGACCCGGGATTCCTGGTCTCCTCCCGTTGTTTGTTTTTTTTTTGAAGTTGAGATCGGAGCCCAGGTCTACTGCCATAGAGTCCTAAGGGGACCCGGGAGGCCTGGTCTACTCCCATTGTTTTTTTTTTTAAGAAGTTGAGATCGGAGCCCAGATCTACTGCCATAGAGTCCAATGGGTATTCGGGAGGCCTGGTCTACTCCCGTTTTTTTTTTTTTTAAGAAGTTGAGATCGGAACCCAGATCTACTGCCATAGAGTCCAATGGGGACCCGGAAGCCTGGTCTACTCCCGTTGTTTGTTTTTTTTAAGAAGTTGAGATCGGAGCCCAGATCTACTGCCATAGAGTCATATGGGGTCCCGGGAGGCCTGGTGTACTGCGTTTTTTTATAGGTAAAATGGAGGCCAGATCGACTCTTGTATTTTAGCAGGTAAAATGGAGGCCAGACAAACTCCCGTTTTTTTTTTTCTTTTCCAAGTGCTGAACGGAGTCCAGGTCTACTCCTATAGATTTCAATAGGGACCTGGGGGGCCTGGTCTACTCCCGTTTTTTAAAAAAAAGAAGTTGAGATCGGAGCCCAGGTCTACTCTTATAGATTTTAATGGGTACCCAGGAGTCCTGGTCTACTCTCTTTTTTTTAAAAAAAGTTCAGATCAGAGCCCAGATCTATTCCTATTGATATCAAAGGGAACCCGGGAGTCCTGGTCTACTCCCGTTGTTGTTTTTTTTTTAAGAAGTTGAGATCGGAGGCCAGGTCTACTCCTATAGATTTCAAAGGGAACCAGGAGTCCTTAACTAATCTCGTTTTTTTTTTTTTTTAAAGAAGTTGAGATCGGAGCACAGGTCTACTCGCATTGAGTCCAATGGGGATCCGGGAGGCCTGGTCTACACCCTTTTTTAAGAAAAAAGTTCAGAACAGAGCCCAGGTCTACTCCAATACAGACAAATGCGGACCCCGGAGGCCTGGTGTACTCCCGTTTTTTTAAAAAAAAGAAGTTGAGATCGGAGCCCAGATCTACTCTCATAGAGTCCTATGGGGACCCGGGAGGCCTGGTCTACTCCCGTTATTGTTTTTTTTAAGAAGTTGAGATCGGAGCCCAGATCTACTGCCATAGAGTCCAATGGGGACCCGGGAGGCCTGGTCTACTGCATTTTTTTATAGGTAAAATGGAGGCCAGATCGACTCTTGTATTTTAGCAGGTAAAATGGAGGCCAGATCAACTCCCGTTTTTTTTTCTTTTCCAAGTGCTGAACGGAGTCCAGGTCTACTCCTATAGATTTCAATAGGGACCCGGGGGGCCTGGTCTGCTCCCGTTTTTTTTTAAAAAAGAAGTTGAGATCGGAGCCCAGGTCTACACTTATAGATTTTAATGGGTACCCGGGAGTCCTGGTCTACTCTCTTTTTTTTAAAAAAAGTTCAGATCGGAGCCCAGATCTATTCCTATTGATATCAAAGGGAACCCGGGAGTCCTGGTCTACTTCCGTTGTTTTGTTTTTTTTAAGAAGTTGAGATCGGAGCCCAGGTGCACTGCCATAGAGTCCTATGGGGTCCTGGGAGGCCTGGTCTACTGCGTTTTTTTATAGGTAAAATGGAGTCCAGATCGACTCTTGTATTTTAGCAGGTAAAATGGAGGCCAGATCAACTCCCGTTTTTTTTTCTTTTCCAAGTGCTGAACGGAGTCCAGGTCTACTCCTATAGATTTCAATAGGGACCCAAGGGGCCTGGTCTACTCCCTTTTTTTTAAAAAAAGAAGTTGAGATCGGAGCCCAGGTCTACTCTTATAGATTTTAATGGGTACCCGGGAGTCCTGGTCTACTCTCTTTTTTTTAAAAAAAGTTCAGATCGGAGCCCAGATCTATTCCTATTGATATCAAAGGGAACCCGGGAGTCCTGGTCTACTCCCGTTGTTTTTTTTTTTAAGAAGTTGAGATCGGAGGCCAGGTCTACTCCTATAGATTTCAAAGGGAACCAGGAGTCCTGAACTAATCCCGTTTGTTTTGTTTTTTTAAAGAAGTTCAGATCGGAGCACAGGTCTACTCGCATTGAGTCCAATGGGGATCCGGGAGGCCTGGTCTACACCCTTTTTTAAGAAAAAAGTTCAGAACAGAGCCCAGGTCTACTCCAATACAGACAAATGCGGACCCCGGAGGCCTGGTGTACTCCCGTTTTTTTTAAAAAAAGAAGTTGAGATCGGAGCCCAGATCTACTCTCATAGAGTCCTATGGGGACCCGGGAGGCCTGGTCTACTCCCGTTATTGTTTTTTTTAAGAAGTTGAGATCGGAGCCCAGATCTACTGCCATAGAGTCCAATGGGGACCCGGGAGGCCTGGTCTACTGCATTTTTTTATAGGTAAAATGGAGGCCAGATCGACTCTTGTATTTTAGCAGGTAAAATGGAGGCCAGATCAACTCCCGTTTTTTTTTCTTTTCCAAGTGCTGAACGGAGTCCAGGTCTACTCCTATAGATTTCAATAGGGACCCGGGGGGCCTGGTCTGCTCCCGTTTTTTTTTAAAAAAGAAGTTGAGATCGGAGCCCAGGTCTACACTTATAGATTTTAATGGGTACCCGGGAGTCCTGGTCTACTCTCTTTTTTTAAAAAAAAGTTCAGATCGGAGCCCAGATCTATTCCTATTGATATCAAAGGGAACCCGGGAGTCCTGGTCTACTTCCGTTGTTTTGTTTTTTTTAAGAAGTTGAGATCGGAGCCCAGGTCCATTGCCATAGAGTCCTATGGAGTCCCGGGAGGCCTGGTCTACTGCGTTTTTTTATAGGTAAAATGGAGTCCAGATCGACTCTTGTATTTTAGCAGGTAAAATGGAGGCCAGATCAACTCCCGTTTTTTTTTCTTTTCCAAGTGCTGAACGGAGTCCAGGTCTACTCCTATAGATTTCAATAGGGACCCAAGGGGCCTGGTCTACTCCCTTTTTTTAAAAAAAAGAAGTTGAGATCGGAGCCCAGGTCTACTCTTATAGATTTTAATGGGTACCCGGGAGTCCTGGTCTACTCTCTTTTTTTTAAAAAAAGTTCAGATCGGAGCCCAGATCTATTCCTATTGATATCAAAGGGAACCCGGGAGTCCTGGTCTACTCCCGTTGTTTTTTTTTTTAAGAAGTTGAGATCGGAGGCCAGGTCTACTCCTATAGATTTCAAAGGGAACCAGGAGTCCTGAACTAATCCCGTTTGTTTTGTTTTTTTAAAGAAGTTCAGATCGGAGCACAGGTCTACTCGCATTGAGTCCAATGGGGATCCGGGAGGCCTGGTCTACTCCCTTTTTTAAGAAAAAAGTTCAGAACAGAGCCCAGGTCTACTCCTATACAGACAAATGCGGACCCCAGAGGCCTGGTCTACTCCCGTTTTTTTTAAAAAATAGAAGTTGAGATCGGAGCCCATGTCTACTCTCATAGTCCTATGGGGACCCGGGAGGCCAGGTCTACTCCCGTTGTTTTTTTTTTTTTTAAGAAGTTGAGATCGGAGCCCAGGTCTACTGCCATAGAGTCCTATGGGGTCCCGGGAGGCCTGGTCTACTGCGTTTTTTTATAGGTAAAATGGAGGCCAGATCGAATCTTGTATTTTAGCAGGTAAAATGGAGGCCAGATCAACTCCCGTTTTTTTTTTCTTTTCCAAGTGCTGAACGGAGTCCAGGTCTACTCCTATAGATTTCAATAGGGACCCGGGGGGCCTGGTCTACTCCCGTTTTTTTTAAAAAAAGAAGTTGAGATCGGAGCCCAGGTCTGCTCTAATAGATTTTAATGGGTACCCGGGAGTCCTGGTCTACTCCCGTTTTTTTTTTTTTTTAAGAAGTTGAGATCGGAGGCCAGGTCTACTCCTATAGATTTCATAGGGAACCAGGAGTCCTGAACTAATCCCGTTTGTTTTGTTTTTTTAAAGAAGTTCAGATCGGAGCACAGGTCTACTCGCATTGAGTCCAATGGGGATCCGGGAGGCCTGGTCTACTCCCTTTTTAAGAAAAAAGTTCAGAACAGAGCCCAGGTCTACTCCTATACAGACAAATGTGGACCCCAGAGGCCTGGTCTACTTCCGTTTTTTTTTTAAAAAGTTGAGATCGGAGCCCAGGTCTACTCTCATAGAGTCCTATGGGGACCCGGGAGGCCTGGTCTACTCCCGTTGGTTTTTTTTTTTTAAGAAGTTGAGATCGGAGCCCAGATCTACTGCCATCGAGTCCAATGGGGACCCGGGAGGCCTGGTCTACTGCGTTTTTTTATAGGTAAAATGGAGGCCAGATCGACTCTTGTATTTTATCAGGTAAAATGGAGGCCAGATCAACTCCTGTTTTTTTTTTCTTTTCCAAGTGCTGAACGGAGTCCAGGTCTACTCCTATAGATTTCAATAGGGACCCGGGGGGCCTGGTCTACTCTCGGTTTTTTTTAAAAGTTCAGAACGGAGCCCAGGTCTACTCTCATAGAGTCCAATGGGGACCCGGGAGGCCTGGTCTACTCCCGGTTGTTTTTTTGTTTTTTTTTAAAGAAGTTGAGATCGGAGGCCAGGTCTACTCCTATAGATTTCAAAGGGAACCAGGAGGCCTGAACTAATCCCGTTTTTTTTTTTTTTTTAAAGAAGTTCAGATTGGAGCACAGGTCTACTCGCATAGAGTCCAATGGGGACCCGGGAGTTTTGGTCTACTCTATTTTTTAAGAAAAAAGTTCAGAACGGAGCCCAGGTCTACTCCTATACAGACCAATGCGGACCCCGGAGGCCTTGTCTACTCCCATTTTTTTTAAAAAAAGAAGTTGAGATCGGAGCCCAGGTCTACTCTCATAGAGTCCTATGGGGACCCGGGAGGCCTGGTCTACTCCCGTTTTTCTAAAAAAGGAGTTGAGATCGGAGCCCAGGTCTACTCTTATAGATTTTAATGGGGACCCAGGAGTCCTGGTCTACTCTCTTTTTTAAAAAAAATGTTCAGATCGGAGCCCATATCTATTCCTATTGATATCAATGGGAACCCGGGAGTCCTGGTCTACTCCCGTTGTTTTTTTTTTTAAGAAGTTGAGATCGGAGCCCAGGTCTTCTGCCATAGAGTCCTATGGGGACCCGGGAGGCCTGGTCTACTCCCTTTTTAAAAAAAGGAGTTCAGAACGGAGCCCAAGTCTACTCCTATACAGACCATTGCGGACCCCGGAGGCCTTGTCTACTCCCGTTTTTTTTTAAAAAAGAAGTTGAGATCGGAGCCCAGGTCTACTCTCATAGAGTCCTATGGGGACCCGGGAGGCCTGGTCTACTCCCGTTGTTGTTTTTTTTAAGAAGTTGAGATCAGAGCCCAGATCTACTGCCATAGAATCCAATGGGGACCCGGGAGGCCTGGTCTACTGCGTTTTTTTATAGGTAAAATGGAGGCCAGATCGACTCTTGTATTTTTTTTTCTTTTCCAAGTGCTGAACGGAGTCCAGGTCTACTCTGATAGAGTCCAATGGGGACCCGGGAGGCCTGGTCGACTCCCGGTTGTTTTTTTGTTTTTTTTTAAGGAAGTTGAGATCGGAGGCCAGGTCTACTGCTCTAGATTTCAAAGGGAACCAGGAGGCCTGAACTAATCCCGTTTTTTTTTTTTTAAAGAAGTTCAGATCGGAGTACAGGTCTATTCGCAGAGAATCCAATGGGGACCTGTGAGTCCTGGTCTACTCCCTTTTTTAAGAAAAAAGTTCAGAACGGAGCCCAGGTCTACGCCTATACAGACCAATGTGGACACCGGAGGCCTTGTCTACTCCCGTTTTTTTTAAAAAAAGAAGTTGAGATCGGAGCCCAGGTCTACTCTCATAGAGTCCTATGGGGACCCGGGAGGCCTGGTCTACTCCCGTTTTTTTTAAAAAAGTTGAGATCGGAGCCCAGGTCTACTCTTATAGATTTTAATGGGGACCCGGGAGTCCTGGTCTACTCTCTTTTTTTAAACAAAAGTTCAGATCGGAGCCCAGATCTATTCCTATTGATATCAATGGGAACCCGGGAATCCTGGTCTACTCCCGTTGTTTTTTTTTTTAAGAAGTTGAGATCGGAGCCCAGGTCTTCTGACATAGAGTCCTATGGGGACCCGGGAGGACTGGTCTACTCCCTTTTTAAAAAAAGGAGTTCAGAACGGAGCCCAAGTCGTCTCCTATACAGACCATTGCGGACCCCGGAGGCCTTGTGTACTCCCATTTTTTTTAAAAAAAGAAGTTGAGATCGGACCCCAGGTCTACTTTCATAGAGTCCTATGGGGACCCGGGATTCCTGGTCTCCTCCCGTTGTTTGTTTTTTTTTTGAAGTTGAGATCGGAGCCCAGGTCTACTGCCATAGAGTCCTATGGGGACCCGGGAGGCCTGGTCTACTCCCGTTGTTTTTTTTTTTAAGAAGTTGAGATCGGAGCCCAGATCTACTGCCATAGAGTCCAATGGGGACCCGGGAGGCCTGGTCTACTCCCGTTGTTGTTTTTTTTAAGAAGTTGAGATCGGAGCCCAGATCTACTGCCATAGAGTCCAATGGGGACCCGGAAGCCTGGTCTACTCCCGTTGTTTTTTTTTTTAAGAAGTTGAGATCGGAGCCCAGATCTACTGCCATAGAGTCATATGGGGTCCCGGGAGGCCTGGTGTACTGCGTTTTTTTATAGGTAAAATGGAGGCCAGATCGACTCTTGTATTTTAGCAGGTAAAATGGAGGCCAGACCAACTCCCGTTTTTTTTTTTCTTTTCCAAGTGCTGAACGGAGTCCAGGTCTACTCCTATAGATTTCAATAGGGACCCGGAAGCCTGGTCTACTCCCGTTTTTTTTAAAAAAAGTAGTTGAGATCGGAGCCCAGGTCTACTCTTATAGATTTTAATGGGTACCCAGGAGTCCTGGTCTACTCTCTTTTTTTAAAAAAAAGTTCAGATCAGAGCCCAGATCTATTCCTATTGATATCAAAGGGAACCCGGGAGTCCTGGTCTACTCCCGTTGTTTTTTTTTTTTAAGAAGTTGAGATCGGAGGCCAGGTCTACTCCTATAGATTTCAAAGGGAACCAGGAGTCCTGAACTAATCTCGTTTTTTTTTTTTTTTTAAAGAAGTTGAGATCGGAGCACAGGTCTACTCGCATTGAGTCCAATGGGGATCCGGGAGGCCTGGTCTACACCCTTTTTAAAGAAAAAAGTTGAGATCGGAGCCCAGGTCTACTCTTATAGATTTTAATGGGGACCCGGGAGTCCTGGTCTACTCTCTTTTTTTAAACAAAAGTTCAGATCGGAGACCAGATCTATTCCTATTGATATCAATGGGAACACGGGAATCCTGGTCTACTCCCGTTGTTTTTTTTTTTAAGAAGTTGAGATCGGAGCCCAGGTCTTCTGACATAGAGTCCTATGGGGACCCGGGAGGACTGGTCTACTCCCTTTTTAAAAAAAGGAGTTCAGAACGGAGCCCAAGTCGTCTCCTATACAGACCATTAGGGACCCCGGAGGCCTTGTGTACTCCCATTTTTTTTAAAAAAAGAAGTTGAGATCGGACCCCAGGTCTACTCTCATAGAGTCCTATGGGGACCCGGGAGGCCTGGTCTACTCCCGTTTTTTTTAAAAAAAGAAGTTGAGATCGGAGCCCAGGTCTACTCTTATAGATTTTAATGGGTACCCGGGAGTCCTGGTCTACTCCCTTTTTTTTAAAAAAAGTTCAGATCGGAGCCCAGATCTATTCCTATTGATATCAATGGGAACCCGGGAGTCCTGGTCTACTCCCGTTGTTTTTTTTTTTTAAGAAGTTGAGATCGGAGCCCAGGTCTACTGCCATAGAGTCCTATGGGGTCCCGGGAGGCCTGGTCTACTGCGTTTTTTTATAGGTATAATGGAGGCCAGATCGACTCTTGTATTTTAGCAGGTAAAATGGAGGCCAGATCAACTCCCTTTTTTTTTTCTTTTCCAAGTGCTGAACGGAGTCCAGGTCTACTCCTATAGATTTCAATAGGGACCCGGGGGGCCTGGTCTACTTCCGTTTTTTTTAAAAAAAGAAGTTGAGATCGGAGCCCAGGTCTACTCTTATAGATTTTAATGGGTACCCGGAAGTCCTGGTCTACTCTCTTTTTTTTAAAAAAAGTTCAGATCGGAGCCCAGATCTATTCCTATTGATATCAAAAGGAACCCGGGAGTCCTGGTCTACTCCCGTTGTTTGTTTTTTTTAAGAAGTTGAGATTGGAGGCCAGGTCTACTCCTATAGATTTCAAAGGGAACCAGGAGTCCTGAAGTAATCCTGTTTTTTTTTTTTTTTTTAAGAAGTTCAGATCGGAGCACAGGTCTACTCGCATTGAGTCCAATGGGGATCCGGGAGGCCTGGTCTACTCCCTTTTTTAAGAAAAAAGTTCAGAACAGAGCCCAGGTCTACTCCTATACAGACAAATGTGGACCCTGGAGGCCTGGTCTACTCCCGTTTTTTTTTAAAAAAGAAGTTGAGATCGGAGCCCAGGTCTACTCTCATAGAGTCCTATGAAGACCCGGGAGGCCTGGTCTACTCCCGTTGTTGTTTTTTTTAAGAAGTTGAGATCGGAGCCGAGATCTACTGCCATAGAGTCCAATGGGGACCCGGGAGGCCTGGTCTACTGCGTTTTTTTATAGGTAAAATGGAGGCCAGATCGACTCTTGTATTTTAGCAGGTAAAATGGAGGCCAGATCAACTCCCGTTTTTTTTTTCTTTTCCAAGTGCTGAACGGAGTCCAGGTCTACTCCTATAGATTTCAATAGGGACCCGGGGGGCCTGGTCTACTCCCGGTTGTTTTTTTGTTTTTTTTTAAAGAAGTTGAGATCGGAGGCCAGGTCTACTGCCATAGAGTCCTATGGGGACCCGGGAGGCCTGGTCTACTCCCTTTTTTAAGAAAAAAGTTCAGAACAGAGCCCAGGTCTACTCCTATACAGACAAATGTGGACTATTTATACAGAGCCCAGGTCTACTCCTATACAGACAAATGCAGATTTTTTCCTATTGATATCAAAGGGAACCCGGGAGTCCTGGTCTACTCCCGTTGTTTTTTTTTTAAAAAAAGTTGAGATCGGAGGCCAGGTCTACTCCTATAGATTTCAAAGGGAACCAGGAGTCCTGAACAAATCCCGTTTGTTTTTGTTTTTTAAAGAAGTTCAGATCGCAGCACAGGTCTACTCGCATTGAGTCCAATGGGGATCCGGGAGGCCTGGTCTACTCCCTTTAGCCCAGGTCTACTCCTATACAGACAAATGCGGACCCCGGAGGCCTGGTCTACTCCCGTTTTTTTTAAAAAAAGAAGTTGAGATCGGAGCCCAGGTCTACTCTCATAGAGTCCTCTAGGGACCCGGGAGGCCTGGTCTACTCCCGTTCTTTTTTTAAAAAGTTGAGATCGGAGCCCAGGTCTACTCTTACAGATTTTAATGGGTACCCGGGAGTTTTGGTCTACTCTCTTTTTTTTTTAAATGTTCAGATCGGAGCCCAGATCTATTCCTGTTGATATCAAAAGTTTATAGGTAAAATGGAGGTCAGATCGACTCTTGTATTTTAGCAGGTAAAATGGAGGCCAGATCAACTCCCATTTTTTTTTTCTTTTCCAAGTGCTGAACGGAGTCCAGGTCTACTCCTATAGATTTCAATAGGGACCCGGGGGGCCTGGTCTACTCCCAGTTTTTTTTAAAAGTTCAGAACGGAGCCCAGGTCTACTCTTATAGAGTCCAATGGGGACCCGGGAGGCCTGGTCGACTCCCGGTTGTTTTTTTGTTTTTTTTTAAAGAAGTTGAGATTGGAGGCCAGGTCTACTCCTATAGATTTTAAAGGGAACCAGGAGGCCTGAACTAATCCCGTTTTTTTTTTTTTTTAAAGGTGTTCAGATCGGAGCACAGGTCTACTCGCATAGAGTCCAATGGGGACCCGGGAGGCCTGGTCTACTCCCTTTTTAAAGAAAAAAGTTCAGAACGGAGCCCAGGTCTACGCCTATACAGACCAATGCGGACCCCGGAGGCCTTGTCTACTCCCGTTTTTTTTAAAAAAAGAAGTTGAGATCGGAGCCCAGGTCTACTCTCATAGAGTCCTATGGGGACCCGGGAGGCCTGGTCTACTCCCGTTTTTTTTTTAAAAAGTTGAGATCGGAGCCCAGGTCTACTCTTATAGATTTTAATGGGGACCCGGAAGTCCTGGTGAACTCTCTTTTTTTTAAAAAAAGTTCAGATCGGAGCCCAGATCTATTCCTATTGATATCAATGGGAACCCAGGAGTCCTGGTCTACTCCCGTTGTTTTTTTTTTTAAAAAAAGTTGAGATCGGAGGCCAGGTCTACTCCTATAGATTTCAAAGGGAACCAGGAGTCCTGAACTAATCCCGTTTGTTTTGTTTTTTTAAAGAAGTTCAGATCGGAGCACAGGTCTACTCGCATTGAGTCCAATGGGGATCCGGGAGGCCTGGTCTACTCCCTTTTTTAAGAAAAAAGTTCAGAACAGAGCCCAGGTCTACTCCTATACAGACAAATGCGGACCCCAGAGGCCTGGTCTACTCCCGTTTTTTTTAAAAAATAGAAGTTGAGATCGGAGCCCATGTCTACTCTCATAGTCCTATGGGGACCCGGGAGGCCAGGTCTACTCCCGTTGTTTTTTTTTTTTTAAGAAGTTGAGATCGGAGCCCAGGTCTACTGCCATAGAGTCCTATGGGGTCCCGGGAGGCCTGGTCTACTGCGTTTTTTTATAGGTAAAATGGAGGCCAGATCGAATCTTGTATTTTAGCAGGTAAAATGGAGGCCAGATCAACTCCCGTTTTTTTTTTCTTTTCCAAGTGCTGAACGGAGTCCAGGTCTACTCCTATAGATTTCAATAGGGACCCGGGGGGCCTGGTCTACTCCCGTTTTTTTTAAAAAAAGAAGTTGAGATCGGAGCCCAGGTCTGCTCTAATAGATTTTAATGGGTACCCGGGAGTCCTGGTCTACTCCCGTTTTTTTTTTTTTTTAAGAAGTTGAGATCGGAGGCCAGGTCTACTCCTATAGATTTCATAGGGAACCAGGAGTCCTGAACTAATCCCGTTTGTTTTGTTTTTTTAAAGAAGTTCAGATCGGAGCACAGGTCTACTCGCATTGAGTCCAATGGGGATCCGGGAGGCCTGGTCTACTCCCTTTTTAAGAAAAAAGTTCAGAACAGAGCCCAGGTCTACTCCTATACAGACAAATGTGGACCCCAGAGGCCTGGTCTACTTCCGTTTTTTTTTTAAAAAGTTGAGATCGGAGCCCAGGTCTACTCTCATAGAGTCCTATGGGGACCCGGGAGGCCTGGTCTACTCCCGTTGGTTTTTTTTTTTTAAGAAGTTGAGATCGGAGCCCAGATCTACTGCCATCGAGTCCAATGGGGACCCGGGAGGCCTGGTCTACTGCGTTTTTTTATAGGTAAAATGGAGGCCAGATCGACTCTTGTATTTTATCAGGTAAAATGGAGGCCAGATCAACTCCTGTTTTTTTTTTCTTTTCCAAGTGCTGAACGGAGTCCAGGTCTACTCCTATAGATTTCAATAGGGACCCGGGGGGCCTGGTCTACTCTCGGTTTTTTTTAAAAGTTCAGAACGGAGCCCAGGTCTACTCTCATAGAGTCCAATGGGGACCCGGGAGGCCTGGTCTACTCCCGGTTGTTTTTTTGTTTTTTTTTAAAGAAGTTGAGATCGGAGGCCAGGTCTACTCCTATAGATTTCAAAGGGAACCAGGAGGCCTGAACTAATCCCGTTTTTTTTTTTTTTTTAAAGAAGTTCAGATTGGAGCACAGGTCTACTCGCATAGAGTCCAATGGGGACCCGGGAGTTTTGGTCTACTCTATTTTTTAAGAAAAAAGTTCAGAACGGAGCCCAGGTCTACTCCTATACAGACCAATGCGGACCCCGGAGGCCTTGTCTACTCCCATTTTTTTTAAAAAAAGAAGTTGAGATCGGAGCCCAGGTCTACTCTCATAGAGTCCTATGGGGACCCGGGAGGCCTGGTCTACTCCCGTTTTTCTAAAAAAGGAGTTGAGATCGGAGCCCAGGTCTACTCTTATAGATTTTAATGGGGACCCAGGAGTCCTGGTCTACTCTCTTTTTTAAAAAAAATGTTCAGATCGGAGCCCATATCTATTCCTATTGATATCAATGGGAACCCGGGAGTCCTGGTCTACTCCCGTTGTTTTTTTTTTTAAGAAGTTGAGATCGGAGCCCAGGTCTTCTGCCATAGAGTCCTATGGGGACCCGGGAGGCCTGGTCTACTCCCTTTTTAAAAAAAGGAGTTCAGAACGGAGCCCAAGTCTACTCCTATACAGACCATTGCGGACCCCGGAGGCCTTGTCTACTCCCGTTTTTTTTTAAAAAAGAAGTTGAGATCGGAGCCCAGGTCTACTCTCATAGAGTCCTATGGGGACCCGGGAGGCCTGGTCTACTCCCGTTGTTGTTTTTTTTAAGAAGTTGAGATCAGAGCCCAGATCTACTGCCATAGAATCCAATGGGGACCCGGGAGGCCTGGTCTACTGCGTTTTTTTATAGGTAAAATGGAGGCCAGATCGACTCTTGTATTTTTTTTTCTTTTCCAAGTGCTGAACGGAGTCCAGGTCTACTCTGATAGAGTCCAATGGGGACCCGGGAGGCCTGGTCAACTCCCGGTTGTTTTTTTGTTTTTTTTTAAGGAAGTTGAGATCGGAGGCCAGGTCTACTGCTCTAGATTTCAAAGGGAACCAGGAGGCCTGAACTAATCCCGTTTTTTTTTTTTTAAAGAAGTTCAGATCGGAGTACAGGTCTATTCGCAGAGAATCCAATGGGGACCTGTGAGTCCTGGTCTACTCCCTTTTTTAAGAAAAAAGTTCAGAACGGAGCCCAGGTCTACGCCTATACAGACCAATGTGGACACCGGAGGCCTTGTCTACTCCCGTTTTTTTTAAAAAAAGAAGTTGAGATCGGAGCCCAGGTCTACTCTCATAGAGTCCTATGGGGACCCGGGAGGCCTGGTCTACTCCCGTTTTTTTTTAAAAAGTTGAGATCGGAGCCCAGGTCTACTCTTATAGATTTTAATGGGGACCCGGGAGTCCTGGTCTACTCTCTTTTTTTAAACAAAAGTTCAGATCGGAGCCCAGATCTATTCCTATTGATATCAATGGGAACCCGGGAATCCTGGTCTACTCCCGTTGTTTTTTTTTTTAAGAAGTTGAGATCGGAGCCCAGGTCTTCTGACATAGAGTCCTATGGGGACCCGGGAGGACTGGTCTACTCCCTTTTTAAAAAAAGGAGTTCAGAACGGAGCCCAAGTCGTCTCCTATACAGACCATTGCGGACCCCGGAGGCCTTGTGTACTCCCATTTTTTTTAAAAAAAGAAGTTGAGATCGGACCCCAGGTCTACTTTCATAGAGTCCTATGGGGACCCGGGATTCCTGGTCTCCTCCCGTTGTTTGTTTTTTTTTTGAAGTTGAGATCGGAGCCCAGGTCTACTGCCATAGAGTCCTATGGGGACCCGGGAGGCCTGGTCTACTCCCGTTGTTTTTTTTTTTAAGAAGTTGAGATCGGAGCCCAGATCTACTGCCATAGAGTCCAATGGGGACCCGGGAGGCCTGGTCTACTCCCGTTGTTGTTTTTTTTAAGAAGTTGAGATCGGAGCCCAGATCTACTGCCATAGAGTCCAATGGGGACCCGGAAGCCTGGTCTACTCCCGTTGTTTTTTTTTTTAAGAAGTTGAGATCGGAGCCCAGATCTACTGCCATAGAGTCATATGGGGTCCCGGGAGGCCTGGTGTACTGCGTTTTTTTATAGGTAAAATGGAGGCCAGATCGACTCTTGTATTTTAGCAGGTAAAATGGAGGCCAGACCAACTCCCGTTTTTTTTTTTCTTTTCCAAGTGCTGAACGGAGTCCAGGTCTACTCCTATAGATTTCAATAGGGACCCGGAAGCCTGGTCTACTCCCGTTTTTTTTAAAAAAAGTAGTTGAGATCGGAGCCCAGGTCTACTCTTATAGATTTTAATGGGTACCCAGGAGTCCTGGTCTACTCTCTTTTTTTAAAAAAAAGTTCAGATCAGAGCCCAGATCTATTCCTATTGATATCAAAGGGAACCCGGGAGTCCTGGTCTACTCCCGTTGTTTTTTTTTTTTAAGAAGTTGAGATCGGAGGCCAGGTCTACTCCTATAGATTTCAAAGGGAACCAGGAGTCCTGAACTAATCTCGTTTTTTTTTTTTTTTTAAAGAAGTTGAGATCGGAGCACAGGTCTACTCGCATTGAGTCCAATGGGGATCCGGGAGGCCTGGTCTACACCCTTTTTAAAGAAAAAAGTTGAGATCGGAGCCCAGGTCTACTCTTATAGATTTTAATGGGGACCCGGGAGTCCTGGTCTACTCTCTTTTTTTAAACAAAAGTTCAGATCGGAGACCAGATCTATTCCTATTGATATCAATGGGAACACGGGAATCCTGGTCTACTCCCGTTGTTTTTTTTTTTAAGAAGTTGAGATCGGAGCCCAGGTCTTCTGACATAGAGTCCTATGGGGACCCGGGAGGACTGGTCTACTCCCTTTTTAAAAAAAGGAGTTCAGAACGGAGCCCAAGTCGTCTCCTATACAGACCATTAGGGACCCCGGAGGCCTTGTGTACTCCCATTTTTTTTAAAAAAAGAAGTTGAGATCGGACCCCAGGTCTACTCTCATAGAGTCCTATGGGGACCCGGGAGGCCTGGTCTACTCCCGTTTTTTTTAAAAAAAGAAGTTGAGATCGGAGCCCAGGTCTACTCTTATAGATTTTAATGGGTACCCGGGAGTCCTGGTCTACTCCCTTTTTTTTAAAAAAAGTTCAGATCGGAGCCCAGATCTATTCCTATTGATATCAATGGGAACCCGGGAGTCCTGGTCTACTCCCGTTGTTTTTTTTTTTTAAGAAGTTGAGATCGGAGCCCAGGTCTACTGCCATAGAGTCCTATGGGGTCCCGGGAGGCCTGGTCTACTGCGTTTTTTTATAGGTATAATGGAGGCCAGATCGACTCTTGTATTTTAGCAGGTAAAATGGAGGCCAGATCAACTCCCTTTTTTTTTTCTTTTCCAAGTGCTGAACGGAGTCCAGGTCTACTCCTATAGATTTCAATAGGGACCCGGGGGGCCTGGTCTACTTCCGTTTTTTTTAAAAAAAGAAGTTGAGATCGGAGCCCAGGTCTACTCTTATAGATTTTAATGGGTACCCGGAAGTCCTGGTCTACTCTCTTTTTTTTAAAAAAAGTTCAGATCGGAGCCCAGATCTATTCCTATTGATATCAAAAGGAACCCGGGAGTCCTGGTCTACTCCCGTTGTTTGTTTTTTTTAAGAAGTTGAGATCGGAGGCCAGGTCTACTCCTATAGATTTCAAAGGGAACCAGGAGTCCTGAAGTAATCCTGTTTTTTTTTTTTTTTTTAAGAAGTTCAGATCGGAGCACAGGTCTACTCGCATTGAGTCCAATGGGGATCCGGGAGGCCTGGTCTACTCCCTTTTTTAAGAAAAAAGTTCAGAACAGAGCCCAGGTCTACTCCTATACAGACAAATGTGGACCCTGGAGGCCTGGTCTACTCCCGTTTTTTTTTAAAAAAGAAGTTGAGATCGGAGCCCAGGTCTACTCTCATAGAGTCCTATGAAGACCCGGGAGGCCTGGTCTACTCCCGTTGTTGTTTTTTTTAAGAAGTTGAGATCGGAGCCGAGATCTACTGCCATAGAGTCCAATGGGGACCCGGGAGGCCTGGTCTACTGCGTTTTTTTATAGGTAAAATGGAGGCCAGATCGACTCTTGTATTTTAGCAGGTAAAATGGAGGCCAGATCAACTCCCGTTTTTTTTTTCTTTTCCAAGTGCTGAACGGAGTCCAGGTCTACTCCTATAGATTTCAATAGGGACCCGGGGGGCCTGGTCTACTCCCGGTTGTTTTTTTGTTTTTTTTTAAAGAAGTTGAGATCGGAGGCCAGGTCTACTGCCATAGAGTCCTATGGGGACCCGGGAGGCCTGGTCTACTCCCTTTTTTAAGAAAAAAGTTCAGAACAGAGCCCAGGTCTACTCCTATACAGACAAATGTGGACTATTTATACAGAGCCCAGGTCTACTCCTATACAGACAAATGCAGATTTTTTCCTATTGATATCAAAGGGAACCCGGGAGTCCTGGTCTACTCCCGTTGTTTTTTTTTTAAAAAAAGTTGAGATCGGAGGCCAGGTCTACTCCTATAGATTTCAAAGGGAACCAGGAGTCCTGAACAAATCCCGTTTGTTTTTGTTTTTTAAAGAAGTTCAGATCGCAGCACAGGTCTACTCGCATTGAGTCCAATGGGGATCCGGGAGGCCTGGTCTACTCCCTTTAGCCCAGGTCTACTCCTATACAGACAAATGCGGACCCCGGAGGCCTGGTCTACTCCCGTTTTTTTTAAAAAAAGAAGTTGAGATCGGAGCCCAGGTCTACTCTCATAGAGTCCTCTAGGGACCCGGGAGGCCTGGTCTACTCCCGTTCTTTTTTTAAAAAGTTGAGATCGGAGCCCAGGTCTACTCTTACAGATTTTAATGGGTACCCGGGAGTTTTGGTCTACTCTCTTTTTTTTTTAAATGTTCAGATCGGAGCCCAGATCTATTCCTGTTGATATCAAAAGTTTATAGGTAAAATGGAGGTCAGATCGACTCTTGTATTTTAGCAGGTAAAATGGAGGCCAGATCAACTCCCATTTTTTTTTTCTTTTCCAAGTGCTGAACGGAGTCCAGGTCTACTCCTATAGATTTCAATAGGGACCCGGGGGGCCTGGTCTACTCCCAGTTTTTTTTAAAAGTTCAGAACGGAGCCCAGGTCTACTCTTATAGAGTCCAATGGGGACCCGGGAGGCCTGGTCGACTCCCGGTTGTTTTTTTGTTTTTTTTTAAAGAAGTTGAGATTGGAGGCCAGGTCTACTCCTATAGATTTTAAAGGGAACCAGGAGGCCTGAACTAATCCCGTTTTTTTTTTTTTTTAAAGGTGTTCAGATCGGAGCACAGGTCTACTCGCATAGAGTCCAATGGGGACCCGGGAGGCCTGGTCTACTCCCTTTTTAAAGAAAAAAGTTCAGAACGGAGCCCAGGTCTACGCCTATACAGACCAATGCGGACCCCGGAGGCCTTGTCTACTCCCGTTTTTTTTAAAAAAAGAAGTTGAGATCGGAGCCCAGGTCTACTCTCATAGAGTCCTA
The DNA here is from genome assembly GCA_029233225.1 of Lepidodactylus listeri. Classification (NCBI taxonomy): domain Eukaryota; kingdom Metazoa; phylum Chordata; class Lepidosauria; order Squamata; family Gekkonidae; genus Lepidodactylus; species Lepidodactylus listeri. The sequence continues at coordinate 1,088,492 of JARCFY010000032.1, forward strand.
TGGGGACCCGGGAGGCCTGGTCTACTCCCGTTTTTTTTTTAAAAAGTTGAGATCGGAGCCCAGGTCTACTCTTATAGATTTTAATGGGGACCCGGAAGTCCTGGTGAACTCTCTTTTTTTTAAAAAAAGTTCAGATCGGAGCCCAGATCTATTCCTATTGATATCAATGGGAACCCAGGAGTCCTGGTCTACTCCCGTTGTTTTTTTTTTTAAAAAAAGTTGAGATCGGAGGCCAGGTCTACTCCTATAGATTTCAAAGGGAACCAGGAGTCCTGAACTAATCCCGTTTGTTTTTGTTTTTTAAAGAAGTTGAGATCGGAGCCCAGGTCTACTCTCATAGAGTCCTCTAGGGACCCGGGAGGCCTGGTCTACTCCCGTTCTTTTTTTAAAAAGTTGAGATCAGAGCCCAGGTCTACTCTTATAGATTTTAATGGGGACCCGGGAGTTTTGGTCTACTCTCTTTTTTTTTAAAATGTTCAGATCGGAGCCCAGATCTATTTCTGTTGATATCAAAAGTTTATAGGTAAAATGGAGGTCAGATCGACTCTTGTATTTTAGCAGGTAAAATGGAGGCCAGATCAACTCCCGTTTTTTTTTTCTTTTCCAAGTGCTGAACGGAGTCAAGGTCTACTCCTATAGATTTCAATAGGGACCCGGGGGGCCTGGTCTACTCCCGGTTTTTTTTAAAAGTTCAGAACGGAGCCCAGGTCTACTCTCATAGAGTCCAATGGGGACCCGGGAGTTTTGGTCTACTCTCTTTGTTTAAAAAAAAGTTCAGATCGGAGCCCAGATCTATTCCTATTGATATCAATGGGAACCCGGGAGTCCTGGTGTACTCCCGTTGTTGTTGTTTTTTAAGAAGTTGAGATCGGAGCCCAGGTCTACTGCCATAGAGTCCTATGGGGACCCGGGAGTCCTGGTGTACTCCCGTTGTTTTTTTTTTTAAGAAGTTGAGATCGGAGCCCAGATCTACTGCCATAGAGTCCAATGGGGACCCGGGAGGCCTGGTCTACTCCCGGGTTTTTTTTTGTTTTTTTTTAAAGAAGTTGAGATCAGAGGCCAGGTCTACTGCCATAGAGTCCTATGGGGACCCGGGAGGCCTGGTCTACTCCCTTTTTTAAGAAAAAAGTTCAGAACAGAGCCCAGGTCTACTCCTATACAGACAAATGTGGACTATTTATACAGAGCCCAGGTCTACTCCTATACTGACAAATGCAGATCTATTCCTATTGATATCAAAGGGAACCCGGGAGTCCTGGTCTACTCCCGTTGGTTTTTTTTTAAAAAAAGTTGAGATCGGAGCCCAGGTCTACTCTCATAGAGTCCTCTAGGGACCCGGGAGGCCTGGTCTACTCCCGTTCTTTTTTTAAAAAGTTGAGATCGGAGCCCAGGTCTACTCTTATAGATTTTAATGGGGACCCAGGAGTTTTGGTCTACTCTCTTTTTTTTTAAAATATTCAGATCGGAGCCCAGATCTATTCCTGTTGATATCAAAAGTTTATAGGTAAAATGGAGGTCAGATCGACTCTTGTATTTTAGCAGGTAAAATGGAGGCCAGATCAACTCCCGTTTTTTTTTTCTTTTCCAAGTGCTGAACGGAGTCCAGGTCTACTCCTATAGATTTCAATAGGGACCCGGGGGGCCTGGTCTACTCCCAGTTTTTTTTAAAAGTTCAGAACGGAGCCCAGGTCTACTCTTATAGAGTCTAATGGGGACCCGGGAGGCCTGGTCGACTCCCGGTTGTTTTTTTGTTGTTTTTTAAAGAAGTTGAGATCGGAGGCCAGGTCTACTCGCATAGAGTCCAATGGGGACCCGGGAGGCCTGGTCTACTCCCTTTTTTAAGAAAAAAGTTCAGAACGGAGCCCAGGTCTACGCCTATACAGACCAATGCGGACCCCGGAGGCCTTGTCTACTCCCGTTTTTTTTAAAAAAAGAAGTTGAGATCGGAGCCCAGGTCTACTCTCATAGAGTCCTATTGGGACCCGGGAGGCCTGGTCTACTCCCGCTTTTTTTTAAAAAAGTTGAGATCGGAGCCCAGGTCTACTCTTATAGATTTTAATGGGGACCCGGGAGTCCTGGTCTACTCTCTTTTTTTAAAAAAAAGTTCAGATCGGAGCCCAGATCTATTTTTATTGATATCAATGGGAACCCAGGAGTCCTGGTCTACTCCCGTTGTTTTTTTTTTTTAAGAAGTTGAGATCGGAGCCCAGGTCTACTGCCATAGAGTCCTATGGGGTCCCGGGAGGCCTGGTCTACTGCATTTTTTTAAAGGTAAAATGGAGGCCAGATCGACTCTTGTATTTTAGCAGGTAAAATGGAGGCCAGATCAACTCCCGTTTTTTTTTTTCTTTCCAAGTGCTGAACGGAGTCTAGGTCTACTCCTATAGATTTCAATAGGGACCCGGGGGGCCTGGTCTACTCCCGTTTTTTTTAAAAAAAGAAGTTGAGATCGGAGCCCAGGTCTACTCTTATAGATTTTAATGGGAACCCGGGAGTCCTGGTCTACTCTCTTTTTTGAAAAAAAAGTTCAGATCGGAGCCCAGATCTATTCCTATTGATATCAAAGGGAACCCGGGAGTCCTGGTCTACTCCCGTTGTTGTTGTTTTTTAAGAAGTTGAGATCGGAGGCCAGGTCTACTCCTATAGATTTCAAAGGGAACAAGGAGTCCTGAACTAATCCCATTTGTTTGTTTTATTTAAAGAAGTTCAGAAGTTCAGCACAGGTCTACTCGCATTGAGTCCAATGAGGATCCGGGAGGCCTGGTCTACTCCCTTTTTTAAGAAAAAAGTTCAGAACAGAGCCCAGGTCTACTCCTATACAGACAAATGCGGACCCCGGAGGCCTGGTCTACTCCCGTTTTTTTTTTTAAAAGAAGTTGAGATCGGAGCCCAGGTCTACTCTCATAGAGTCCTCTAGGGACCCGGGAGGCCTGGTCTACTCCCGTTGTTTTTTTTTTTAAGAAGTTGAGATCGGAGCCCAGATCTACTGCCATAGAGTCCAATGGGGACCCGGGAGGCCTGGTCTACTCCCGTTGTTGTTTTTTTTAAGAAGTTGAGATCGGAGCCCAGGTCTACTGCAATACAGTCCTATGGGGACCCGGGAGTCCTGGTGTACTCCCGTTGTTTTTTTTTTTAAGAAGTTGAGATCAGAGCCCAGATCTACTGCCATAGAGTCCAATGGGAACCCGGGAGGCCTGGTCTACTGCGTTTTTTTATAGGTAAAATGGAGACCAGATCGACTCTTGTACTTTAGCAGGTAAAATGGAGGCCAGATCAACTCCCGTTTTTTTTTTCTTTTCCAAGTGCTGAACCGAGTCCAGGTCTACTCCTATAGATTTCAATAGGGACCCGGGGGGCCTGGTCTACTCCCTTTTTTTAAAAAAAGAAGTTGAGATCGGAGCCCAGGTCTACTCTCATAGAGTCCTATGGGGACCCGGGAGGCCTGGTCTACTCCCGTTGTTTTTTTTTTTAAGAAGTTGAGATCGGAGCCCAGATCTACTGCCATGGAGTCCAATAGGGACCCGGGAGGCCTGGTCTACTGCGTTTTTTTATAGGTAAAATGGAGGCCAGATAGACTCTTGTATTTTAGCAGGTAAAATGGAGGCCAGATCAACTCCCATTTTTTTTTTCTTTTCCAAGTGCTGAACGGAGTCCAGGTTTACTCCTATAGATTTCAATAGGGACCCGGGGGGCCTGGTCTACTCCCGTTTTTTTTAAAAAAAGAAGTTGAGATCGGATCCTAGGTCTACTCTTATAGATTTTAATGGGTACCCGGGAGTCCTGGTCTACTCTCTTTTTTTTAAAAAAAAGTTCAGATCGGAGCCCAGATCTAATCCTATTGATATGAAAGGGAACCCGGGAGTCCTGGTCTACTCCCGTTGTTTTTTTTTTTAAGAAGTTGAGATCGGAGGCCAGGTCTACTCTTATAGATTTCAAAGGGAACCAGGAGTCCTGAACTAATCCCGTTTTTTTTTTTTTTAAAGAAGTTCAGATCGGAGCACAGGTCTACTCGCATTGAGTCCAATGGGGATCCGGGAGGCGTGGTCTACTCCCTTTTTTAAGAAAAAAGTTCAGAACAGAGCCCAGGTCTACTCCAATACAGACAAATTCGGACCCCGAAGGCCTGGTGTACTCCCGTTTTTTTAAAAAAAGAAGTTGAGATCGGAGCCCAGGTCTACTCTCATAGAGTCCTATTGGGACCCGGGAGGCCTGGTCTACTCCCGTTGTTTTTTTTTTTAAGAAGTTGAGATCGGAGCCCAGATCTACTGCTATAGAGTCCAATGGGGACCCGGGAGGCCTGGTCTACTGCGTTTTTTTATAGGTAAAATGGAGGCCAGATCGACTCTTGTATTTTAGCAGGTAAAATGGAGGCCAGATCAACTCCCGTTTTTTTTTTCTTTTCAAAGTGCTGAACGGAGTCCAGGTCTACTCCTATAGATTTCAATAGGGACCCGGGGGGCCTGGTCTACTCCCGGTTGTTTTTAAAAGTTCAGAACGGAGCCCAGGTCTACTCTCATAGAGTCCAATGGGGACCCGGGAGGCCTGGTCTACTCCCGGTTGTTTTTTTGTTTTTTTTTAAAGAAGTTGAGATCGGAGGCCAGGTCTACTGCCATAGAGTCCTATGGGGACCCGGGAGGCCTGGTCTACTCCCTTTTTTAAGAAAAAAGTTCAGAACAGAGCCCAGGTCTACTCCTATACAGACAAATGCGGACTATTTATACAGAGCCCAGGTCTACTCCTATACAGACAAATGCAGATCTATTCCTATTGATATCAAAGGGAACCCGGGAGTCCTGGTCTTCTCCCTTTTTTTTAAAAAAAAGAAGTTGAGATCGGAGCCCAGGTCTACTCTCATAGAGTCCTATGGGGACCCGGGAGGCCTGGTCTACTCCCGTTTGTTTTTTTTTTAAAGAAGTTGAGATCGGAACCCAGATCTACTGCCATAGAGTCCAATGGGGACCCGGGAGGCCTGGTCTACTGCGTTTTTTTATAGGTAAAATGGAGGCCAGATAGACTCTTGTATTTTAGAAGAAGAAGAAGAAGAAGAGATTGGATTTATATCCCGCCCTTCACTCACTTAAGAGTCTCAGAGCGGCTTACAAACTCCTTTTCCCTTCCCCTCTCCACAACAGACACCCTGTGAGGTAGGTGGGGCTGAGAGAGCTCTTTCCCAAGCTGTCCTTGAGGGAACAGCTGGTCCAGAGCTATGGCTTGCCCAAGGTCATCCAGCCAGGTGCAAGTGGAGGAGTGGGGAATCAAACCCGGTTCTCCCAGATTAGAGTCCGCGCACTTAACCACTACACCAAACTGGCTCTCTTTTTTTAGCAGGTAAAATGGAGGCCAGATCGACTCTTGTATTTTAGCAGGTAAAATGGAGGCCAGATCAACTCCCGTTTTTTTTTTTCTTTTCCAAGTGCTGAACGGAGTCCAGTTCTACTCCTATAGATTTCAATAGGGACCCGGGGGGCCTGGTCTACTCCCGTTTTTTTTTAAAAAAGAAGTTGAGATCGGAGCCCAGGTCTACTCTTATAGATTTTAATGGGTACCCGGGAGTCCTGGTCTACTCTCTTTTTTTAAAAAAAAGTTCAGATCGGAGCCCAGATCTATTCCTATTGATATCAAAGGGAATCCGGGAGTCCTGGTCTACTCTCATATGTCCTATGGGGACCCGGGAGGCCCTGGTCTACTCCCGTTTTATTTATTTTTTTAAAGAAGTTGAGATCGGAGGCCAGGTCTACTCCTATAAATTTCAAAGGGAACCAGGAATCCTGAACTAATCCCATTTTGTTTTGTTTTTTAAAGAAGTTCAGATCGGAGCACAGGTCTACTCGCATAGAGTTCTATGGGGACCCGGGAGGCCTGGTCTACTCCCGTTTTTTTTTTTTAAAGAAGTTGAGATCGGAACCCAGATCTACTGCCATAGAGTCCAATGGGGACCCGGGAGGCCTGGTCTACTGCGTTTTTTTATAGGTAAAATGGAGGCCAGATAGACTCTTGTATTTTAGAAGAAGAAGAAGAAGAAGAGATTGGATTTATATCCCGCCCTTCAATCACTTAAGAGTCTCAGAGCGGCTTACAAACTCCTTTTCCCTTCCCCTCTCCACAACAGACACCCTGTGAGGTAGGTGGGGCTGAGAGAGCTCTTTCCCAAGCTGTCCTTGAGGGAACAGCTGGTCCAGAGCTATGGCTTGCCCAAGGTCATCCAGCCAGGTGCAAGTGGAGGAGTGGGGAATCAAACCCGGTTCTCCCAGATTAGAGTCCGCGCACTTAACCACTACACCAAACTGGCTCTCTTTTTTTAGCAGGTAAAATGGAGGCCAGATCGACTCTTGTATTTTAGCAGGTAAAATGGAGGCCAGATCAACTCCCGTTTTTTTTTTCTTTTCCAAGTGCTGAACGGAGTCCAGTTCTACTCCTATAGATTTCAATAGGGACCCGGGGGGCCTGGTCTACTCCCGTTTTTTTTTAAAAAAGAAGTTGAGATCGGAGCCCAGGTCTACTCTTATAGATTTTAATGGGTACCCGGGAGTCCTGGTCTACTCTCTTTTTTTTAAAAAAAGTTCAGATCGGAGCCCAGATCTATTCCTATTGATATCAAAGGGAATCCGGGAGTCCTGGTCTACTCTCATATGTCCTATGGGGACCCGGGAGGCCCTGGTCTACTCCCGTTTTATTTTTTTTTTTAAAGAAGTTGAGATCGGAGGCCAGGTCTACTCCTATAGATTTCAAAGGGAACCAGGAATCCTGAACTAATCCCATTTTGTTTTTTTTTTAAAGAAGTTCAGATCGGAGCACAGGTCTACTCGCATAGAGTCCAATGGGGACCCGGGAGGCCTGGTCTACTCCCTTTTTTAAGAAAAAAGTTCAGAACGGAGCCCAGGTCTACTCCTATACAGACCAATGCGGACCCCGGAGGCCTTGTCTACTCCCGTTTTTTTTAAAAAAAGAAGTTGAGATCGGAGCCCAGGTCTACTCTCATAGAGTCCTTTGGGGACCCGGGAGGCCTGGTCTACTCCCGTTTTTTTTAAAAAAAGTTGAGATCGGAGCCCAGGTCTACTCTTATAGATTTTAATGGGGACCCAGGAGTCCTGGTCTACTCTCTTTTTTTAAAAAAAAGTTCACATCGGCGCCCAGATCTATTCCTTGATATCAATCTATTGATATCAAAGGGAACACGGGAGTCCTGGTCTACTCTCATAGAGTCCTATGGGGACCCGGGAGGCCTGGTCTACACTCTTTTTTTAAAAAAAAGTTCACATCGGAGCCCAGATCTATTCCTTGATATCAATCTATTGATATCAAAGGGAACCCGGGAGTCCTGGTCTATTCTCATAGAGTCCTATGGGGACCCGGGAGGCCTGGTCTACTCCCTTTTTTTTTTTTTTAAGAAGTTGAGATCGGAGCCCAGGTCTACTCTCATAGAGTCCTATGGGGACCCGGGAGGCCTGGTCTACTCCCGTTGTTTTTTTTTTTAAGAAGTTGAGATCGGAGCCCAGATCTACTGCCATAGAGTCCAATGGGGACCCGGGAGGCCTGGTCTACTGCATTTTTTTATAGGTAAAATGGAGGCCAGATCGACTCTTGTATTTTAGCAGTAAAATGGAGGCCAGATCAACTCCCGTTTTTTTTTTCTTTTCCAAGTTCTGAACGGAGTCCAGGTCTACTCCTATAGATTTCAATAGGGACCCGGGGGGCCTGGTCTACTCCCGGGTTTTTTTAAAAGTTCAGAACGGAGCCCAGGTCTACTCTCATAGAGTCCAATGGGGACCCGGGAGTCCTGGTCTACTCCCGGTTGTTTTTTTGTTTTTTTTTAAAGAAGCTCAGATCGGAGCCTTGTCTACTCCCTTTTTTAAGAAAAAAGTTCAGAACGGAGCCCAGGTCTATTCCTATACAGACCAATGCGGACCCCGGAGGCCTTGTCTACTCCCGTTTTTTTTTTTAAAAAGTTGAGATCGGATCCCAGGTCTACTCTCATAGAGTCCTATGGGGACCCGGGAGGCCTGGTCTACTCCCGATTTTTTTAAAAAAAGTTGATATAGGAGCCCAGGTCTACTCTTATAGATTTTAATGGGGACCCGGGAGTCCTGGTCTACTCTCTTTTTTTAAAAAAAAAGTTCAGATCGGAGCCCAGATTTATTCCTATTGATATCAATGGGAACCCGGGAGTCCTGGTCTACTCCCGTTGTTTTATTTTTTAAGAAGTTGAGATCGGAGCCCAGGTCTTCTGCCATAGAGTCCTATGGGGACCCGGGAGGCCTGGTCTACTCCCTTTTTAAAAAAAGGAGTTTAGAACAGAGCCCAAGTCTACTCCTATACAGACCATTGCGGACCCCGGAGGCCTTGTGTACTCCCGTTTTTTTAAAAAAAAGAAGTTGAGATCGGAGCCCAGGTCTACTCTCATAGAGTCCTGTGGGGACCCGGGAGGCCTGGTCTACTCCCGTTGTTTTTTTTTTTAAGAAGTTGATATCGGAGCCCAGATCTACTGCCATAGAGTCCAATGGGGACCCGGGAGGCCTGGTCTACTGCGTTTTGTTATAGATAAAATGGAGGCCAGATCGACTCTTGTATTTTAGCAGGTAAAATGGAGACCAGATTAACTCCCGTTTTTTTTTTCTTTTCCAAGTGCTGAACGGAGTCCAGGTCTACTCCTATAGATTTCAATAGGGACCCGGGGGGCCTGGTCTACTCCCGGTTTTTTTTAAAAGTTCAGAACGGAGCCCAGGTCTACTCTCATAGAGTCCAATGGGGACTCGGGAGGCCTGGTCTACTCCCGTTGGTTTTTTTGTTTTTTTTTAAAGATGTTGAGATCGGAGGGCAGGTCTACTCCTATAGATTTCAAAAAGAACCAGGAGTCCTGAACTAATCCCGTTTTTTTTTTTAAAAAGAAGTTAAGATCGGAGCCTTGTCTACTCCCTTTTTTAAGAAAAAAGTTCAGAAAGGAGCCCAGGTCTACTCCTATACAGACCAATGCGGACCCCGGAGGCCTTCTCTACTCCTGTTTTTTTTTAAAAAAAGTTGAGATCGGAGCCCAGGTCTACTCTCATAGAGTCCTATGGGGACCCGGGAGGCCTGGTCTACTCCCGGTTTTTTTTTTTAAAAGTTGAGATCGGAGCCCAGGTCTACTCTTATAGATTTTAATGGGGACCCGGGAGTCCTGGTCTACTCTCTTTTTTTAAAAAAAATGTTCGGATCGGAGCCCAGATCTATTCCTATTGATATCAATGGGAACCCGGGAGTCCAGGTCTACTCCCGTTGTTTTATTTTTTAAGAAGTTGAGATCGGAGCCCAGGTCTTCTGCCATAGAGTCCTATGAGGACCCGGTAGGCCTGGTCTACTCCCTTTTTAAAAAAAGGAGTTCAGAACAGAGCCCAAGTCTACTCCTATACAGACCATTGCGGACCCCGGAGGCCTTGTGTACTCCCGTTTTTTTTAAAAAAAGAAGTTGAGATCGGAGCCCAGGTCTACTCTCATAGAGTCCTATGGGGACCCGGGAGGCCTGGTCTACTCCCGTTGTTTTTTTTTTTAAGAAGTTGAGATCGGAGCCCAGATCTACTGCCATAGAGTCCAATGGGGACCCGGGAGGCCTGGTCTACTGCGTTTTTTTATAGATAAAATGGAGGCCAGATCGACTCTTGTATTTTAGCAGGTAAAATGGAGGCCAGATTAACTCCCGTTTTTTTCTTCTTTTCCAAGTGCTTAACAGAGTCCAGGTCTACTCCTATAGATTTCAATAGGGACCCGGGGGGCCTGGTCTACTCCCGGTTTTTTTTTAAAGATCAGAACGGAGCCCAGGTCTACTCTCATAGTGTCCAATGGGGACTCGGGAGGCCTGGTCTACTCCCGGTTGTTTTTTTGTTTTTTTTTTAAAGAAGTTGAGATCGGAGGGCAGGTCTACTCCTTTAGATTTCAAAGGGAACCAGGAGTCCTGAAGTAATCCCGTTTTTTTTTTTTTAAAGAAGTTAAGATCGGAGCCTTGTCTACTCCCTTTTTAAAGAAAAAAGTTCAGAAAGGAGCCCAGGTCTACTCCTATACAGACCAATGCGGACCACGGAGGCCTTGTCTACTCCCGTTTTTTTTTAAAAAAGTTGAGATCGGAGCCCAGGTCTACTCTCATAGAGTCCTATGGGGACCCGGGAGGCCTGGTCTACTCCTGGTTTTTTTTAAAAAATGTTGAGATCGGAGCCCAGGTCTACTCTTACAGATTTTAATGGGGACCCGGGAGTCTTGGTCTACTCTCTTTTTTTAAAAAAAAGTTCAGATCGGAGCCCAGATCTATTCCTATTGATATCAATAGGAACCCGGGAGTCCTGGTCTACTCCCGTTGTTTTTTTTTTAAAGAAGTTGAGATCGGAGCCCAGGTCTTCTGCCATAGAGTCCTATGGGGACCCGGGAGGCCTGGTCTACTCCCTTTTTAAAAAAAGGAGTTCAGAACAGAGCCCAAGTCTACTCCCATACAGACCATTGCGGACCCCGGAGGCCTTGTGTACTCCCGTTTTTTTAAAAAAAAGAAGTTGAGATCGGAGCCCAGGTCTACTCTCATAGTGTCCTATGGGGACCCGGGAGGCCTGGTCTACTCCCGTTGTTTTTTTTTTTTAAGAAGTTGAGATCGGAGCCCAGATCTACTGCCATAGAGTCCAATGGGGACCCGGGAGACCTGGTCTACTGCGTTTTTTTATAGATAAAATGGAGGCCAGATCGACTCTTGTATTTTAGCACGTAAAATGGAGGCCAGATCAACTCCCGTTTTTTTTTTCTTTTCCAAGTGCTGAACGGAGTCCAGGTCTACTCCTATAGATTTCAATAGGGACCCGGGGGGCCTGGTCTACTCCCGGTTTTTTTTTAAAGTTCAGAACGGAGCCCAGGTCTACTCTCATAGAGTCCAAAGTGGACCCGGGAGGCCTGGTCTACTCCCGGTTGTTCTTTTGTTTATTTTTAAAGAAGTTGAGATCTGAGGCCAGGTTTACTCCTATAGATTTCAAAGGGAACCTGGAGTCCTGAACTAATCCCGTTTTTTTTTTTTTAAAGAAGTTCAGATCGGAGCACAGGTCTACTCGCATAGAGTCCAATGGGGACCCAGGAGGCCTGGTCTACTCCCTTTTTTAAGAAAAAAGTTCAGAACGGAGCCCAGGTCTACTCCTATACAGACCAATGCGGACCCCGGAGGCCTTGTCTACTCCCGTTTTTTTTAAAAAAAGAAGTTGAGATCGGAGCCCAGGTCTACTCTCATAGAGTCCTATGGGGACCCGGGAGGCCTGGTCTACTCCCGTTTTTTTTTTTTAAAAAGTTGAGATCGGAGCCCAGGTCTACTCTTATAGATTTTAATGGGGACCCGGGAGTCCTGATCTACTCTCTTTTTTTAAAAAAAAGTTCAGATCGGAGCCCAGATCTATTCCTATTGATATCAATGGGAACCCGGGAGTCCTGGTGTACTCCCGTTGTTTTTTTTTTTAAGAAGTTGAGATCGGAGCCCAGGTCTTCTGCCATAGAGTCCTATGGGGACCCGGGAGGCCTGGTCTACTCCCTTTTTAAAAACAGGATTTCAGAACGGAGCCCAAGTCTACTCCTATACAGACCATTGCGGACCCCGGAGGCCTTGTCTACTCCCGTTTTTTTTAAAAAAAGAAGTTGAGATCGGAGCCCAGGTCTACTCTCATAGAGTCCTATGGGGACCCGGGAGGCCTGGTCTACTCCCGTTGTTTTTTTTTTAAAGAAGTTGAGATCGGAGCCCAGATCTACTGCCATAGAGTCCAATGGGGACCAATGAGGCCTGGTCTACTTAGCAGGTAAAATGGAGGCCAGATCAACTCCCGTTTTTTTTTCTTTTCCAAGTACTGAACGGAGTCCAGGTCTACTCCTTTAGATTTCAATAGGGACCCGGGGGGCCTGGTCTACTCCCATTTTTTTTAAAAAAAAGAAGTTCAGAACGGAGTCCAGGTCTACTCTCATAGAGTCCAATGGGGACCCGGGAGGCCTGGACTACTCCCGGTTGTTTTTTTGTTTTTTTTAAAAGAAGTTGAGATCGGAGGCCAGGTCTACTCCTATAGATTTCAAAGGGATCCAGGAGGCCTGAACTAATCCCGTTTTTTTTTTTTTAAAGACGTTCAGATCGGAGCACAGGTCTACTCGCATAGAGTCCAATGGGGACCCGGGAGGCCTGGTCTACTCCCTTTTTTAAGAAAGAAGTTCAGAACGGAGCCCAGGTCTACTCCTATACAGACCAATGCGGACCCCGGAGGCCTTGTCTACTCCCGTTTTTTTTTAAAAAAAGAAGTTGAGATCGGAGCCCAGGTCTACTCTCATAGAGTCCTATGGGGACCCGGGAGGCCTGGTCTACTCCCGTTTTTTTTTAAGAAAAGTTGAGATCGGAGCGCAGGTCTACTCTTATAGATTTTAATGGGGACCCGGGAGTCCTGGTCTACTCTCTTTTTTTAAAAAAAAGTTCAGATCGGAGCCCAGATCTATTCCTATTGATATCAATGGGAACCCGGGAGTCCTGGTCTACTCCCGTTGTTTTTTTTTAAAAAAAGTTGAGATCGGAGCCCAGGTCTTCTGCCATAGAGTCCTATGGGGACCCGGGAGGCCTGGTCTACTCCCTTTTTTAAAAAAGGAGTTCAGAACGGAGCCCAAGTCTACTCCTATACAGACCATTGCGGACCCCGGAGGCCTTGTCTACTCCCGTTTTTTTTAAAAAAAGAAGTTGAGATCTGAGCCCAGGTCTACTGCATTGGAGTCCAATGGGGACCAGGGAGGCCTGGTCTACTGCGTTTTTTTATAGGTAAAATGGAGGCCAGATCGACTCTTGTATTTTAGCAGGTAAAATGGAGGCCAGATCGACTCTCGTTTTTTTTTTCCTTTTCCAAGTGCTGAACGGAGTCCAGGTCTACTCCTATAGATTTCAATAGGGACCCGGGGGGCCTGGTTTATTTCCATTTTTTTTTAAAAAAGAAGTTGAGATCGGAGCCCAGGTCTACTCTTATAGATTTTAATGGGGACCCGGGAGACCTGGTCTACTCTCTTTTTTTAAAAAAAAGTTCAGATCGGAGCCCAGATGTATTCCTATTGATATCAAAGGGAACCCGGGAATCCTGGTCTGCTCCCGTTGTTCGTTTTTTTTAAGAAGTTGAGATCGGAGCCCAGGTCTACTGCCATAGAGTCCAATGGGGACCAGGGAGGCCTGGTCTACTGCGTTTTTTTATAGGTAAAATGGAGGCCAGATCGACTCTTGTATTTTAGCAGGTAAAATGGAGGCCAGATCGACTCTCGTTTTTTTTTTTCTTTTCCAAGTGCTGAACGGAGTCCAGGTCTACTCCTATAGATTTCAATAGGGACCCGGGGGGCCTGGTTTATTTCCATTTTTTTTAAAAAAAGAAGTTGAGATCGGAGCCCAGGTCTACTCTTATAGATTTTAATGGGGACCCGGGAGACCTGGTCTACTCTCTTTTTTTAAAAAAAAGTTCAGATCGGAGCCCAGATGTATTCCTATTGATATCAAAGGGAACCCGGGAATCCTGGTCTGCTCCCGTTGTTCGTTTTTTTTAAGAAGTTGAGATCGGAGCCCAGGTCTACTGCCATAGAGTCCTATGGGGACTCGGGAGGCCTGGTCTACTCCCGTTGTTTTTTTTTTAAGAAGTTGAGATCAGAGCCCAGATCTACTGCCATAGAGTCCAATGGGGACCCGGGAGGCCTGGTCTGCTGCATTTTTTTATAGGTAAAATGGAGGCCAGATCGACTCTTGTATTTTAGCAGGTAAAAGTTAAGAACGGAGCCCAGGTCTACTCTCATAGAGTCCAATGGGGACCCGGGAGGCCTGGTCTACTCCCGGTTTTTTTTTTGTTTTTTTTTTTAAAGAAGTTGAGATCGGAGGCCAGGTCTACTCCTGTAGATTTCAAAGGGAACCAGGAGGCCTGAACTAACCCCATTTTTTTTTTTTTAAAGAAGTTCAGATCGGAGCACAGGTCTACTCGCATAGAGTCCAATGGGGACCCGGGAGGCCTGGTCTACTCCCTTTTTTAAGAAAAAAGTTCAGAACGGAGCCCAAGTCTACTCCTATACAGACCAATGCGGACCCCGGAGGCCTTGTCAACTCCCGTTTTTTTTAAAAAAAGAAGTTTAGATCGGAGCCCAGGTCTACTCTCATAGAGTCCTATGGGGACACGGGAAGCCTGGTCTACTCCCGTTTTTTTTTAAAAAAAGTTGAGATCGGAGCCCACGTCTACTCTTATAGATTTTAATGGGGACCCTGGAGTCCTGGTCTACTCTCTTTTTTTTAAAAAAAGTTCAGATCGGAGCCCAGATCTATTCCTATTGATATCAATGGGAACCCGGGAGTCCTGGTCTACTCCCGTTGTGTTTTTTTTTAAGAAGTTGAGATCGGAGCCCAGGTCTTCTGCCATAGAGTCCTATGGGGACCCGGGAGGCCTGGTCTACTCCCTTTTTAAAAAAAGGAGTTCAGAACGGAGCCCAAGTCTACTCCTATACAGACCATTGCGGACCCCGGAGACCTTGTCTACTCCCATTTTTTTTAAAAAAAGAAGTTGAGATCGGAGCCCAGGTCTACTCTCATAGAGTCCTATGGGGACCCGGGAGGCCTGGTGTACTCCCGTTGTTTTTTTTTTTAAGAAGTTGAGATCGGAGCCCAGATATACTGCCATAGAGTCCAATGGGGACCCGGGAGGCCTGGTCTACTGCGTTTTTTTATAGGTAAAATGGAGGCCAGATCGACTCTTGTATTTTAGCAGGTAAAATGGAGGCCAGATCAACTCCCGTTTTTTTTTTCTTTTCCAAGTGCTGAACGGAGCCCAGGTCTACTCCTATAGATTTCAATAGGGCCCCGGGGGGCCTGGTCTACTCCCGGTTTTTTTAAAAAGTTCAGAACGGAGCCCAGGTCTACTCTCATAGAGTCCAATGGGGACCCGAAAGGCCTGGTCTACTCCCGGTTGTTTTTTTGTTTTTTTTTAAAGAAGTTGAGATCGGAGGCCAGGTCTACTCCTATAGATTTCAAAGGAAACCAGGAGGCCTGAACTAATCCCATTTTTTTTTTTAAAAAAAGTTCAGAACGGAGCCCAGGTCTACTCTCATAGAGTCCAGTGGGGACCCGGGAGGCCTGGTCTACTCCCGATTGTTTTTTTGTTTTTTAAAGAAGTTGAGATCGGAGGCCAGGTCTACTCCTATAGATTTCAAAGGGAACCAGGAGGCCTGAACTAATCCCGTTTTTTTTTTTTTAAAAGAAGTTCAGATCGGAACACAGGTCTACTCGCATAGAGTCCAATGGGGACCCGGGAGGCCTGGTCTACTCCCTTTTTTGAGAAAAAAGTTCAGAACGGAGCCCAGGTCTACTCCTATACAGACCAATGCGGACCCCGGAGGCCTTGTCTACTCCCGTTTTTTTAAAAAATGAAGTTGAGATTGGAGCCCAGGTCTACTCTCATAGAGTCCTATGGGGACCCGGGAGGCCTGGTCTACTCCCATTTTTTTTTTAAAAAAAGTTGAGATCGGAGCCCAGGTCTATTCTTATAGATTTTAATGGGGACCCGGGAGTCCTGGTCTACTCTCTTTTTTTAAAAAAAAGTTCAGATCGGAGCCCAGATCTATTCCTATTGATATCAATGTTAACCCGGGAGTCCTGGTTTACTCCCGTTGTTTTTTTTTTTAAGAAGTTGAGATCGGAGCCCAGGTCTTCTGCCATAGAGTCCTATGGGGACCCGGGAGGCCTGGTCTACTCCCTTTTTAAAAAAAGGAGTTCAGAACGGAGCCCAAGTCTACTCCTATACAGACCATTGAGGACCCCGGAGGCCTTGTCTACTCCCGTTTTTTTTAAAAAAAGAAGTTGAGATCAGAGCCCAGGTCTACTGCCATAGAGTCCTATGGGGACCCGGGAGGCCTGGTCTACTGCGTTTTTTTATAGGTAAAATGGAGGCCAGATCGACTCTTGTATTTTAGCAGGTAAAATGGAGGCCAGATCAACTCCCTTTTTTTTTTCTTTTCCAAGTGCTGAACGGAGTCCAAGGTCTACTCCTATAGATTTCAGTAGGGACCCGGGGGGCCTGGTCTACTCCCGGTTTTTTTTAAAAGTTCAGAATGGAGCCCAGGTCTACTCTCATAGAGTCCAATGGGGACCCGGGAGGCCTGGTCTACTCCCGCTTGTTTTTTTGTTTTTTTTTTTAAGAAGTTGAGATCGGAGGCCAGGTCTACTCCTATAGATTTCAAAGGGAACCAGGAGGCCTGAACTAATCCCATTTTTTTTTTAAAAAAAGTTCAGAACGGAGCCCAGGTCTACTCTCATAGAGTCCAATGGGGACCCGGGAGGCCTGGTCTACTCCCGGTTGTTTTTTTGTTTTTTAAAGAAGTTGAGATCGGAGGCCAGGTCTACTCCTATAGATTTCAAAGGGAACCAGGAGGCCTGAACTAATCCCGTTTTTTGTTTTTTTTTAAAGAAGTTCAGATCGGAGCACAGGTCTACTCGCATAGAGTCCAATGGGGACCCGGGAGGCCTGGTCTACTCCCTTTTTTAAGAAAAAAGTTCAGAACGGAGCCCAGGTCTACTCCTATACAGACCAATGCGGACCCTGGAGGCCTTGTCTACTCCCGTTTTTTTAAAAAAAAGAAGTTGAGATCGGAGCCCAGGTCTACTCTCATAGAGTTTTATGGGGACCCGGGAGGCCTGGTCTACTCCCGTTTTTTTTTTTTTTTAAAGTTGAGATCGGAGCCCAGGTCTACTTTTATAGATTTTAATGGGGACCCGGGAGTCCTGGTCTACTCTCTTTTTTAAAAAATGTTCAGATCGGAGCCCAGATCTATTCCTATTGATATCAATGGGAACCCGGGAGTCCTGGTCTACTCCCGTTGTTGTTTTTTTTAAGAAGTTGAGATCGGAGCCCAGGTCTTCTGCCATAGAGTCCTATGGGGACCCGGGAGGCCTGGCCTACTCCCTTTTTAAAAAAAGGAGTTCAGAACGGAGCCCAAGTCTACTCCTATACAGACCATTGCGGACCCCGGAGGCCTTGTCTACTCCCGTTTTTTTTAAAAAAAGAAGTTTTGATCGGAGCCCAGGTCTACTCTCATAGAGTCCTATGGGGACCCGGGAGGCCTGGTCTACTCCCGTTGTTTTTTTTTTTAAGAAGTTGAGATCGGAGCCCAGGTCTTCTGCCATAGAGTCCTATGGGGACCCGGGAGGCCTGGCCTACTCCCTTTTTAAAAAAAGGAGTTCAGAACGGAGCCCAAGTCTACTCCTATACAGACCATTGCGGACCCCGGAGGCCTTGTCTACTCCCGTTTTTTTTAAAAAAAGAAGTTTTGATCGGAGCCCAGGTCTTTTCTCATAGAGTCCTATGGGGACCCGGGAGGCCTGGTCTACTCCCGTTTTGTTTTTTTTAAGAAGTTGAGATCGGAGCCCAGATCTACTGCCATAGAGTCCTATGGGCACCCGGGAGGCCTGGTGTACTCCCGTGTTTTTTAAAAAAAGTTGAGATCGGAGCCCAGGTCTACTCTTATAGATTTTAATGGGGACCCGGGAGTCCTGGTCTAGTCTCTTTTTTTAAAAAAAAGTTCAGATCGGAGCCCAGATCTATTCCTATTGATATCAATGGGAACCCAGGAGTCCTGGTCTACTCCCGTTGTTTTTTTTTTTTTAAGAAGTTGAGATCGGAGCCTAGATCGACTGCCATAGAGTCCAATGGGGACCCGGGAGGCCTGGTCTACTGCGTTTTTTTTATAGGTAAAATGGAGGCCAGATCGACTCTTGTATTTTAGCAGGTAAAATGGAGGCCAGATCGACTCCCGTTTTTTTTTTCTTTTCCAAGTGCTGAACGGAGTCCAGGTCTACTCCTATAGATTTCAATAGGGACCCGGGGGGCCTGGTCTACTCCCTTTTTTTAAAAAAAAAAGAAGTTGAGATCGGAGCCCAGGTCTACACTTATAGATTTTAATGGGTACCCGGGAGTCCTGGTCTACTCTCTTTTTTAAAAAAAAAGTTCAGATGGGAGCCCAGATCTATTCCTATTAATATCAAAGGTAACCCGGGAGTCCAGGTCTACTCTCATAGAGTCCTATCGGGACCCGGGAGGCCTGGTGTACTCCCATTTTTTTTTTTAAAGAAGTTGAGATCGTAGGCCAGGTCTACTCGTATAGATTTCAAAGGGAACTAGGAGTCCTGAACTAATCCCGTTTTTTTTTTTTTTAAAAAAGAAGTTCAGATCGGAGCACAGGTCTACTCGCATAGAGTCCAATGGGGACCCGGGAGGCCTGGTCTACTCCCTTTTTTAAGAAAAAAGTTCAGAACGGAGCCCAGGTCTACTCCTATACAGACCAATGTGGACCCCGGAGGCCTTGTCTACTCCCGTTTTTTTTTAAAAAAGAAGTTGAGATCGGAGCCCAGGTCTACTCTCATAGAGTCCTATGGGGACCCAGGAGGCCTGGTCTACTCCCGTTTTTTTTTTTTAAAAGTTCAGATCGGAGCCCAGATCTATTCCTTTTGATATCAATGGGAACCCGGGAGGCCTGGTCTACTCCCGTTGTTTTTTTTTTTAAGAAGTTGAGATCGGAGCCCAGATCTACTGCCATAGAGTCCAATGGGGACCCGGGAGGCCTGGTCTACTGCTGTTTTTTATAGGTAAAATGGAGGCCAGATTGACTCTTGTATTTTAGCAGGTAAAATGGCGGCCAGATCAACTCCCGTTTTTTTTTTTTTTCCAAGTTCAGAACGGAGTCCAGGTCTACTCCTATAGATTTCAATAGGGACCCGGGGGGCCTGGTCTACTCCCGGTTTTTTTTAAAAGTTCAGAACGGAGCCCAGGTCTTCTGCCATAGAGTCCTATGGGGACCCGGGAGGCCTGGTCTACTCCCGTTGTTGTTTTTTTTAAGAAGTTGAGATCGGAGCCCAGATCTACTGCCATAGAGTCCTCTAGGGACCCGGAGGCCTGGTCTACTCCCTTTTTTTTTTTAAAGAAGTTGAGATCGGAGCCCAGGTCTACTCTTATCGATTTTAATGGGGACCCGGGAGTTTTGGTCTACTCTCTTTTTTTAAAAAAAAAGATCAGATCGGAGCCCAGATCTATTCCTATTGATATCAATGTTAACCCGGGAGTCCTGGTGTACTCCCGTTGTTTTTTTTTTAAAGAAGTTGAGATCGGGGCCCAGATCTACTGCCATAGAGTCCAATGGGGACCCGGGAGGCCTGGTCTACTGCGTTTTTTTATAGGTAAAATGGAGGCCAGATCGACTCTTGTATTTTAGCAGGTAAAATGGAGGCCAGATCAACTCCTGTTTTTTTTTTCTTTTCCAAGTGCTGAACGGAGTCCAGGTCTACTCCTATAGATTTCAATAGGGACCCGGGGGGCCTGGTCTACTCCCGGGTTTTTTTAAAAGTTCAGAAAGGAGCCCAGGTCTACTCTCATAGAGTCCAATGGGGACCCAGGAGGCCTGGTCTACTCCCGGTTGTTTTTTTGTTTTTTTTAAAGAAGTTGAGATCGGAGGCCAGGTCTACTCCAATAGATTTCAAAGGGAACCAGGAGGCCTGAACTAATCCCGTTTTTTTTTTTTTTAAAGAATTTCAGATCGGAGCACAGGTCTACTCGCATAGAGTCCAATGCGGACCCGGGAAGCCTGGTCTACTCCCTTTTTTAAGAAAAAAGTTCAGAACGGAGCCCAGGTCTACTCCTATACAGACCAGTGCGGACCCCGGAGGCCTTGTCTACTCCCGTTTTTTTTAAAAAAAGTTGAGATCGGAGCCCAGGTCTACTCTTATAGATTTTAATGGGGACCCGGGAGTCCTGGTCTACTCCCTTTTTTTTAAAAAAAGTTGAGATCGGAGAACAGATCTACTGCCATAGAGTCCAATGGGGACCCGGGAGGCCTGGTCTACTGCGTTTTTTTATAGGTAAAATGGAGGCCAGATCGTCTCTTGTATTTTAGCAGGTAAAATGGAGTCCAGATCAACTTCCGGTTTTTTTTTTCTTTTCCAAGTGCTGAACGGAGTCCAGGTCTACTCCTATAGATTTCAATAGGGACCCGGGGGGCCTGGTCTACTCCCGGTTTTTTTAAAAAGTTCAGAACGGAGCCCAGGTCTACTCTCATAGAGTCCAAAGGGGACCCGGGAGGCCTGGTCTACTCCTGGTTGTATTTTTGTTTTTTAAAGAAGTTGAGATCGGAGGCCAGGTCTACTCCTATAGATTTCAAAGGGAACCAGGAGGCCTGAACTAATCCCGTTTTTTTTTTTAAAAAAAGAAGTTCAGATCGGAGCACAGGTCTACTCGCATAGAGTCCAATCGGGACCCGGGAGGCCTGGTCTACTCCGTTTTTTAAGAAAAAAGTTCAGAACGGAGCCCAGATCTACTCCTATACAGACCCTTGCGGACCCCAGAGGCCTTGTCTACTCCCGTTTTTTTTAAAAAAAGAAGTTGAGATCTGAGCCCAGGTCTACTGCCATAGAGTCCAATGGGGACCAGGGAGGCCTGGTCTACTGCGTTTTTTTATAGGTAAAATGGAGGCCAGATCGACTCTTGTATTTTAGCAGGTAAAATGGAGGCCAGATCAACTCCCGTTTTTTTTTCTTTTCCAAGTACTGAACGGAGTCCAGGTCTACTCCTTTAGATTTCAATAGGGACCCGGGGGGCCTGGTCTACTCCCGTTTTTTTTTAAAAGTTCAGAACGGAGCCCAGGTCTACTCTCATAGAGTCCAATGGGGACCCGGGAGGCCTGGACTACTCCCGGTTGTTTTTTTGTTTTTTTTTAAAGAAGTTGAGATCGGAGGCCAGGTCTACTCCTATAGATTTCAAAGGGAACCAGGAGGCCTGAACTAATCCCGTTTTTTGTTTTTTTTTAAAGAAGTTCAGAACGGAGCCCAGGTCTACTCCTATACAGACCAATGCGGACCCTGGAGGCCTTGTCTACTCCCGTTTTTTTTAAAAAAAGAAGTTGAGATCGGAGCCCAGGTCTACTCTCATAGAGTTTTATGGGGACCCGGGAGGCCTGGTCTACTCCCGTTTTTTTTTTTTTTTAAAGTTGAGATCGGAGCCCAGGTCTACTTTTATAGATTTTAATGGGGACCCGGGAGTCCTGGTCTACTCTCTTTTTTTAAAAATGTTCAGATCGGAGCCCAGATCTATTCCTATTGATATCAATGGGAACCCGGGAGTCCTGGTCTACTCCCGTTGTTTTTTTTTTTAAGAAGTTGAGATCGGAGCCCAGGTCTTCTGCCATAGAGTCCTATGGGGACCCGGGAGGCCTGGCCTACTCCCTTTTTAAAAAAAGGAGTTCAGAACGGAGCCCAAGTCTACTCCTATACAGACCATTGCGGACCCCGGAGGCCTTGTCTACTCCCGTTTTTTTTAAAAAAAGAAGTTTTGATCGGAGCCCAGGTCTACTCTCATAGAGTCCTATGGGGACCCGGGAGGCCTGGTCTACTCCCGTTGTTTTTTTTTTTTAAGAAGTTGAGATCGGAGCCCAGGTCTTCTGCCATAGAGTCCTATGGGGACCCGGGAGGCCTGGCCTACTCCCTTTTTAAAAAAAGGAGTTCAGAACGGAGCCCAAGTCTACTCCTATACAGACCATTGCGGACCCCGGAGGCCTTGTCTACTCCCGTTTTTTTTAAAAAAAGAAGTTTTGATCGGAGCCCAGGTCTACTTTTATAGATTTTAATGGGGACCCGGGAGTCCTGGTCTACTCTCTTTTTTTAAAAATGTTCAGATCGGAGCCCAGATCTATTCCTATTGATATCAATGGGAACCCGGGAGTCCTGGTCTACTCCCGTTGTTTTTTTTTTTAAGAAGTTGAGATCGGAGCCCAGGTCTTCTGCCATAGAGTCCTATGGGGACCCGGGAGGCCTGGCCTACTCCCTTTTTAAAAAAAGGAGTTCAGAACGGAGCCCAAGTCTACTCCTATACAGACCATTGCGGACCCCGGAGGCCTTGTCTACTCCCGTTTTTTTTAAAAAAAGAAGTTTTGATCGGAGCCCAGGTCTACTCTCATAGAGTCCTATGGGGACCCGGGAGGCCTGGTCTACTCCCGTTGTTTTTTTTTTTAAGAAGTTGAGATCGGAGCCCAGGTCTTCTGCCATAGAGTCCTATGGGGACCCGGGAGGCCTGGCCTACTCCCTTTTTAAAAAAAGGAGTTCAGAACGGAGCCCAAGTCTACTCCTATACAGACCATTGCGGACCCCGGAGGCCTTGTCTACTCCCGTTTTTTTTTAAAAAAGAAGTTTTGATCGGAGCCCAGGTCTACTCTCATAGAGTCCTATGGGGACCCGGGAGGCCTGGTCTACTCCCGTTTTGTTTTTTTTAAGAAGTTGAGATCGGAGCCCAGATCTACTGCCATAGAGTCCTATGGGCACCCGGGAGGCCTGGTGTACTCCCGTGTTTTTTTAAAAAAGTTGAGATCGGAGCCCAGGTCTACTCTTATAGATTTTAATGGGGACCCGGGAGTCCTGGTCTACTCTCTTTTTTTAAAAAAAAGTTCAGATCGGAGCCCAGATCTATTCCTATTGATATCAATGGGAACCCAGGAGTCCTGGTCTACTCCCGTTTTTTTTTTTTTTAAGAAGTTGAGATCGGAGCCTAGATCTACTGCCATAGAGTCCAATGGGGACCCGGGAGGCCTGGTCTACTGCGTTTTTTTATAGGTAAAATGGAGGCCAGATCGACTCTTGTATTTTAGCAGGTAAAATGGAGGCCAGATCAACTCCCGTTTTTTTTTTCTTTTCCAAGTGCTGAACGGAGTCCAGGTCTACTCCTATAGATTTCAATAGGGACCCGGGGGGCCTGGTCTACTCCCGTTTTTTTTTAAAAAAAGAAGTTGAGATCGGAACCCAGGTCTACTCTTATAGATTTTAATCGGTACCCGTGAGTCCTGGTCTACTCTCTTTTTTTTTAAAAAAAGTTCAGATCGGAGCCCAGATCTATTCTTATTGATATCAAAGGGAACCCGGGAGTCCTGGTCTACTCCCGTTGTTTTGTTTTTTTAAGAGGTTGAGATCGGAGCCCAGGTCTACTGCCATAGAGTCCAATGGGGACCCGGGAGGCCTGGTCTACTGCGTTTTTTTTTAGGTAAAATGGAGGCCAGATCGACTCTTGTATTTTAGCAGGTAAAATGGAGGCCAGATCGACTCTTGTATTTTAGCAGGTAAAATGGAGGCCAGATCAACTCCCGTTTTTTTTTTCTTTTCCAAGTGCGGAACAGAGTCCAGGTTTACTCCTATAGATTTCAATAGGGACCCGGGGGGCCTGGTCTACTCCCGATTTTTTTAAAAAAAGAAGTTGAGATCGGAGCCCAGGTCTACACTTATAGATTTTAATGCTTACCCGGGAGTCGTGGTCTACTCTCTTTTTTATAAAAAAAGTTCAGATGGGAGCCCAGATCTATTCCTATTGATATCAAAGGGAACCCGGGAGTCCAGGTCAACTCTCATAGAGTCCTATCGGGACCCGGGAGGCCTGGTGTACTCCCATTTTTTTTTTAAAGAAGTTGAGATCGTAGGCCAGGTCTACTCGTATAGATTTCAAAGGGAACCAGGAGTCCTGAACTAATCCCGTTTTTTTTTTTTTTTAAAAAAAAGAAGTTCAGATCGGAGCACAGGTCTACTCGCATAGAGTCCAATGGGGACCCGGGAGGCCTGGTCTACTCCCTTTTTTAAGAAAAAAGTTCAGAACGGAGCCCAGGTCTACTCCTATACAGACCAATGTGGACCCCGGGGGCCTTGTCTACTCCCTTTTTTTTTAAAAAAAGAAGTTGAGATCGGAGCCCAGGTCTACTCTCATAGAGTCCTATGGGGACCCAATAGGCCTGGTCTACTCCCGTTTTTTTTTTTAAAAAGTTCAGATCGGAGCCCAGATCTATTCCTTTTGATATCAATGGGAACCCGGGAGTCCTGGTCTACTCCCGTTGTTTTTTTTTTTTACGAAGTTGAGATCGGAGCCCAGGTCGTCTGCCATAGAGTCCTATGGGGACCCGGGAGGCCTGGTCTACCCTCTTTTTAAAAAAAGGAGTTCAGAACGGAGCCCAAGTCTACTCCTATACAGACCATTGCGGACCCCGGAGGCCTTGTCTACTCCCATTTTTTTTAAAAAAAGAAGTTGAGATCGGAGCCCAGGTCTACTCTCATAGAGTCCTATGGGGACCCGGGAGGCCTGGTCTACCCCCTTTTTAAAAAAAGGAGTTCAGAACGGAGCCCAAGTCTACTCCTATACAGACCATTGCGGACCCCGGAGGCCTTGTCTACTCCCATTTTTTTTTAAAAAAGAAGTTGAGATCGGAGCCCAGGTCTACTCTCATAGAGTCCTATGGGGACCCGGGAGGCCTGGTCTACTCCCGTTGTTTTTTTTTTTAAGAAGTTGAGATCGGAGCCCAGATCTACTGCCATAGAGTCCAATGGGGACCCGGGAGGCCTGGTCTACTGCGTTTTTTTATAGGTAAAATGGAGGCCAGATTGACTCTTGTATTTTAGCAGGTAAAATGGCGGCCAGATCAACTCCCGTTTTTTTTTTCTTTTCCAAGTTCAGAACGGAGTCCAGGTCTACTCCTATAGATTTCAATAGGGACCCGGGGGGCCTGGTCTACTCCCGGTTTTTTTTAAAAGTTCAGAACGGAGCCCAGGTCTTTTGCCATAGAGTCCTATGGGGACCCGGGAGGCCTGGTCTACTCCCGTTTTTTTTTTTTTAAGAAGTTGAGATCGGAGCCCAGATCTACTGCCATAGAGTCCTCTAGGGACCCGGAGGCCTGGTCTACTCCCGTTTTTTTTTTTAAAGAAGTTGAGATCGGAGCCCAGGTCTACTCTTATCGATTTTAATGGGGACCCGGGAGTTTTGGTCTACTCTCTTTTTTTAAAAAAAAAGATCAGATCGGAGCCCAGATCTATTCCTATTGATATCAATGTTAACCCGGGAGTCCTGGTGTACTCCCGTTGTTTTTTTTTTTAAGAAGTTGTGATCGGGGCCCAGATCTACTGCCATAGAGTCCAATGGGGACCCGGGAGGCCTGGTCTACTGCGTTTTTTTATAGGTAAAATGGAGGCCAGATCGACTCCCGTTTTTTTTTCTTTTCCAAGTGCTGAACGGAGTCCAGGTCTACTCCTATAGATTTCAATAGGGACCCGGGGGGCCTGGTCTACTCCCGGGTTTTTTTAAAAGTTCAGAAAGGAGCCCAGGTCTACTCTCATAGAGTCCAATGGGGACCCGGGAGGCCTGGTCTACTCCCGGTTGTTTTTTTGTTTTTTTTAAAGAAGTTGAGATCGGAGGCCAGGTCTACTCCAATAGATTTCAAAGGGAACCAGGAGGCCTGAACTAATCCCGTTTTTTTTTTTTTTAAAGAATTTCAGATCGGAGCACAGGTCTACTCGCATAGAGTCCAATGCGGACCCGGGAAGCCTGGTCTACTCCCTTTTTTAAGAAAAAAGTTCAGAACGGAGCCCAGGTCTACTCCTATACAGACCAGTGCGGACCCCGGAGGCCTTGTCTACTCCCGTTTTTTTAAAAAAAAGTTGAGATCGGAGCCCAGGTCTACTCTTATAGATTTTAATGGGGACCCGGGAGTCTTGGTCTACTCCCTTTTTTAAAAAAAAAGTTGAGATCGGAGAACAGATCTACTGCCATAGAGTCCAATGGGGACCCGGGAGGCCTGGTCTACTGGGTTTTTTTATAGGTAAAATGGAGGCCAGATCGACTCTTGTATTTTAGCAGGTAAAATGGAGTCCAGATCAACTTCCGGTTTTTTTTTTCTTTTCCAAGTGCTGAACGGAGTCCAGGTCTACTCCTATAGATTTCAATAGGGACCCGGGGGGCCTGGTCTACTCCCGGTTTTTTTAAAAAGTTCAGAACGGAGCCCAGGTCTACTCTCATAGAGTCCAAAGGGGACCCGGGAGGCCTGGTCTACTCCTGGTTGTTTTTTTGTTTTTTAAAGAAGATGAGATCGGAGGCCAGGTCTACTCCTATAGATTTCAAAGGGAACCAGGAGGCCTGAACTAATCCCGTTTTTTTTTTTTAAAAAAGAAGTTCAGATCGGAGCACAGGTCTACTCGCATAGAGTCCAATCGGGACCCGGGAGGCCTGGTCTACTCCGTTTTTTAAGAAAAAAGTTCAGAACGGAGCCCAGATCTACTCCTATACAGACCCTTGCGGACCCCGGAGGCCTTGTCTACTCCCGTTTTTTTTAAAAAAAGAAGTTGAGATCTGAGCCCAGGTCTACTGCCATAGAGTCTAATGGGGACCAGGGAGGCCTGGTCTACTGCGTTTTTTTATAGGTAAAATGGAGGCCAGATCGACTCTTGTATTTTAGCAGGTAAAATGGAGGCCAGATCAACTCCCGTTTTTTTTTCTTTTCCAAGTACTGAACGGAGTCCAGGTCTACTCCTTTAGATTTCAATAGGGACCCGGGGGGCCTGGTCTACTCCCGTTTTTTTTAAAAAAAAGAAGTTCAGAATGGAGCCCAGGTCTACTCTCATAGAGTCCAATGGGGACCCGGGAGGCCTGGACTACTCCCGGTTGTTTTTTTGTTTTTTTTAAAAGAAGTTGAGATCGGAGGCCAGGTCTACTCCTATAGATTTCAAAGGGAACCAGGAGGCCTGAACTAATCCCGTTTTTTTTTTTTTAAAGACGTTCAGATCGGAGCACAGGTCTACTCGCATAGAGTCCAATGGGGACCCGGGAGGCCTGGTCTACTCCCTTTTTTAAGAAAAAAGTTCAGAACGGAGCCCAGGTCTACTCCTATACAGACCAATGCGGACCCCGGAGGCCTTGTCTACTCCCGTTTTTTTTAAAAAAAAGAAGTTGAGATCGGAGCCCAGGTCTACTCTCATAGAGTCCTATGGGGACCCGGGAGGCCTGGTCTACTCCCGTTTTTTTTTAAGAAAAGTTGAGATCGGAGCGCAGGTCTACTCTTATAGATTTTAATGGGGACCCGGGAGTCCTGGTCTACTCTCTTTTTTTAAAAAAAAGTTCAGATCGGAGCCCAGATCTATTCCTATTGATATCAATGGGAACCCGGGAGTCCTGGTCTACCCCCGTTGTTTTTTTTTTTAAGAAGTTGAGATCGGAGCCCAGGTCTTCTGCCATAGAGTCCTATGGGGACCCGGGAGGCCTGGTCTACTCCCTTTTTAAAAAAAGGAGTTCAGAACGGAGCCCAAGTCTACTCCTATACAGACCATTGCGGACCCCCGAGGCCTTGTCTACTCCCGTTTTTTTTAAAAAAAGAAGTTGAGATCTGAGCCCAGGTCTACTGCCATAGAGTCCAATGGGGACCAGGGAGGCCTGGTCTACTGCGTTTTTTTATAGGTAAAATGGAGGCCAGATCGACTCTTGTATTTTAGCAGGTAAAATGGAGGCCAGATCGACTCTCGTTTTTTTTTTTCTTTTCCAAGTGCTGAACGGAGTCCAGGTCTACTCCTATAGATTTCAATAGGGACCCGGGGGGCCTGGTTTATTTCCATTTTTTTTTAAAAAAGAAGTTGAGATCGGAGCCCAGGTCTACTCTTATAGATTTTAATGGGGACCCGGGAGACCTGGTCTACTCTCTTTTTTTTAAAAAAAAGTTCAGATCGGAGCCCAGATGTATTCCTATTGATATCAAAGGGAACCCGGGAATCCTGGTCTGCTCCCGTTGTTCGTTTTTTTTAAGAAGTTGAGATCGGAGCCCAGGTCTACTGCCATAGAGTCCAATGGGGACCAGGGAGGCCTGGTCTACTGCGTTTTTTTATAGGTAAAATGGAGGCCAGATCGACTCTTGTATTTTAGCAGGTAAAATGGAGGCCAGATCGACTCCCGTTTTTTTTTTTTCTTTTCCAAGTGCTGAACGGAGTCCAGGTCTACTCCTATAGATTTCAATAGGGACCCGGGGGGCCTGGTTTATTTCCATTTTTTTTAAAAAAAGAAGTTGAGATCGGAGCCCAGGTCTACTCTTATAGATTTTAATGGGGACCCGGGAGACCTGGTCTACTCTCTTTTTTTAAAAAAAAAGTTCAGATCGGAGCCCAGATGTATTCCTATTGATATCAAAGGGAACCCGGGAATCCTGGTCTGCTCCCGTTGTTCGTTTTTTTTAAGAAGTTGAGATCGGAGCCCAGATCTACTGCCATAGAGTCCAATGGGGACCAGGGAGGCCTGGTCTACTGCGTTTTTTTATAGGTAAAATGGAGGCCAGATCGACTCTTGTATTTTAGCAGGTAAAATGGAGGCCAGATCGACTCTCGTTTTTTTTTTTCTTTTCCAAGTGCTGAACGGAGTCCAGGTCTACTCCTATAGATTTCAATAGGGACCCGGGGGGCCTGGTTTATTTCCATTTTTTTTAAAAAAAGAAGTTGAGATCGGAGCCCAGGTCTACTCTTATAGATTTTAATGGGGACCCGGGAGACCTGGTCTACTCTCTTTTTTTTAAAAAAAGTTCAGATCGGAGCCCAGATGTATTCCTATTGATATCAAAGGGAACCCGGGAATCCTGGTCTGCTCCCGTTGTTCGTTTTTTTTAAGAAGTTGAGATCGGAGCCCAGGTCTACTGCCATAGAGTCCTATGGGGACCCGGGAGGCCTGGTCTACTCCCGTTGTTTTTTTTTTAAGAAGTTGAGATCAGAGCCCAGATCTACTGCCATAGAGTCCAATAGGGACCCGGGAGGCCTGGTCTGCTGCATTTTTTTATAGGTAAAATGGAGGCCAGATCGACTCTTGTATTTTAGCAGGTAAAAGTTAAGAACGGAGCCCAGGTCTACTCTCTTAGAGTCCAATGGGGACCCGGGAGGCCTGGTCTACTCCCGGTTTTTTTTTGTTTTTTTTTTTAAAGAAGTTGAGATCGGAGGCCAGGTCTACTCCTGTAGATTTCAAAGGGAACCAGGAGGCCTGAACTAACCCCATTTTTTTTTTTTTAAAGAAGTTCAGATCGGAGCACAGGTCTTCTCGCATAGAGTCCAATGGGGACCCGGGAGGCCTGGTCTACTCCCTTTTTTAAGAAAAAAGTTCAGAACGGAGCCCAGGTCTACTCCTATACAGACCAATGCGGACCCCGGAGGCCTTGTCTACTCCCGTTTTTTTTAAAAAAAGAAGTTTAGATCGGAGCCCAGGTCTACTCTCATAGAGTCCTATGGGGACACGGGAAGCCTGGTCTACTCCCGTTTTTTTTAAAAAAAGTTGAGATCGGAGCCCACGTCTACTCTTATAGATTTTAATGGGGACCCTGGAGTCCTGGTCTACTCTCTTTTTTTAAAAAAAAGTTCAGATCGGAGCCCAGATCTATTCCTATTGATATCAATGGGAACCCGGGAGTCCTGGTCTACTCCCGTTGTGTTTTTTTTTAAGAAGTTGAGATCGGAGCCCAGGTCTTCTGCCATAAAGTCCTATGGTGACCCGGGAGGCCTGGTCTACTCCCTTTTTTAAAAAAGGAGTTCAGAACGGAGCCCAAGTCTACTCCTATACAGACCATTGCGGACCACGGAGACCTTGTCTACTCCCATTTTTTTTAAAAAAAGAAGTTGAGATCGGAGCCCAGGTCTACTCTCATAGAGTCCTATGGGGACCGGGGAGGCCTGGTGTACTCCCGTTGTTTTTTTTTTTTAAGAAGTTGAGATCGGAGCCCAGATCTACTGCCATAGAGTCCAATGGGGACCCGGGAGGCCTGGTCTACTGCGTTTTTTTATAGGTAAAATGGAGGCCAGATCGACTCTTGTATTTTAGCAGGTAAAATGGAGGCCAGATCAACTCCCGTTTTTTTTTTTCTTTTCCAAGTGCTGAACGGAGCCCAGGTCTACTCCTATAGATTTCAATAGGGCCCCGGGGGGCCTGGTCTACTCCCGGTTTTTTTAAAAATTTCAGAACGGAGCCCAGGTCTACTCTCATAGAGTCCAATGGGGACCCGAAAGGCCTGGTCTACTCCCGGTTGTTTTTTTGTTTTTTTTTAAAGAAGTTGAGATCGGAGGCCAGGTCTACTCCTATAGATTTCAAAGGGAACCAGGAGGCCTGAACTAATCCCATTTTTTTTTTAAAAAAAGTTCAGAACGGAGCCCAGGTCTACTCTCATAGAGTCCAGTGGGGACCCGGGAGGCCTGGTCATCTCCCGGTTGTTTTTTTGTTTTTTAAAGAAGTTGAGATCGGAGGCCAGGTCTACTCCTATAGATTTCAAAGGGAACCAGGAGGCCTGAACTAATCCCGTTTTTTTTTTTTTAAAAGAAGTTCAGATCGGAACACAGGTCTACTCGCATAGAGTCCAATGGGGACCCGGGAGGCCTGGTCTACTCCCTTTTTTGAGAAAAAAGTTCAGAACGGAGCCCAGGTCTACTCCTATACAGACCAATGCGGACCCCGGAGGCCTTGTCTACTCCCGTTTTTTTTAAAAATGAAGTTGAGATTGGAGCCCAGGTCTACTCTCATAGAGTCCTATGGGGACCCGGGAGGCCTGGTCTACTCCCATTTTTTTTTTAAAAAAAGTTGAGATCGGAGCCCAGGTCTACTCTTATAGATTTTAATGGGGACCCGGGAGTCCTGGTCTACTCTCTTTTTTTAAAAAAAAGTTCAGATCGGAGCCCAGATCTATTCCTATTGATATCAATGGGAACCCGGGAGTCCTGGTCTACTCCCGTTGTTTTTTTTTTTAAGAAGTTGAGATCGGAGCCCAGGTCTTCTGCCATAGAGTCCTATGGGGACCCGGGAGGCCTGGTCTACTCCCTTTTTTAAAAAAGGAGTTCAGAACGGAGCCCAAGTCTACTCCTATACAGACCATTGAGGACCCCGGAGGCCTTGTCTACTCCCGTTTTTTTTAAAAAAAGAAGTTTTGATCGGAGCCCAGGTCTACTCTCATAGAGTCCTATGGGGACCCGGGAGGCCTGGTCTACTCCCGTTGTTTTGTTTTTTTAAGAGGTTGAGATCGGAGCCCAGGTCTACTGCCATAGAGTCCAATACGGACCCGGGAGGCCTGGTCTACTGCGTTTTTTTATAGGTAAAATGGAGGCCAGATCGACTCTTGTATTTTAGCAGGTAAAATGGAGGCCAGATCAACTCCCGTTTTTTTTTTCTTTTCCAAGTGCGGAACAGAGTCCAGGTTTACTCCTATAGATTTCAATAGGGACCCGGGGGGCCTGGTCTACTCCCGATTTTTTTAAAAAAAGAAGTTGAGATCGGAGCCCAGGTCTACACTTATAGATTTTAATGGGTACCCGGGAGTCCTGGTCTACTCTCTTTTTTAAAAAAAAAGTTCAGATGGGAGCCCAGATCTATTCCTATTGATATCAAAGGGAACCCGGGAGTCCAGGTCTACTCTCATAGAGTCCTATCGGGACCCGGGAGGCCTGGTGTACTCCCATTTTTTTTTTTAAAGAAGTTGAGATCGTAGGCCAGGTCTACTCGTATAGATTTCAAAGGGAACCAGGAGTCCTGCACTAATCCCGTTTTTTTTTTTTTTAAAAGAAGTTCAGATCGGAGCACAGGTCTACTCGCATAGAGTCCAATGGGGACCCGGGAGGCCTGGTCTACTCCCTTTTTTAAGAAAAAGTTCAGAACGGAGCCCAGGTCTACTCCTATACAGACCAATGTGGACCCCGGAGGCCTTGTCTACTCCCGTTTTTTTTTAAAAAAGAAGTTGAGATCGGAGCCCAGGTCTACTCTCATAGAGTCCTATGGGGACCCAGGAGGCCTGGTCTACTCCCGTTTTTTTTTTTAAAAGTTCAGATCGGAGCCCAGATCTATTCCTTTTGATATCAATGGGAACCCGGGAGTCCTGGTCTACTCCCGTTGTTTTTTTTTTTTACGAAGTTGAGATCGGAGCCCAGGTCTTCTGCCATAGAGTCCTATGGGGACCCGGGAGGCCTGGTCTACCCCCTTTTTAAAAAAAGGAGTTCAGAACGGAGCCCAAGTCTTCTCCTATACAGACCATTGCGGACCCCGGAGGCCTTGTCTACTCCCATTTTTTTTAAAAAAAGAAGTTGAGATCGGAGCCCAGGTCTACTCTCATAGAGTCCTATGGGGACCCGGGAGGCCTGGTCTACTCCCGTTGTTTTTTTTTTTAAGAAGTTGAGATCGGAGCCCAGATCTACTGCCATAGAGTCCAATGGGGACCCGGGAGGCCTGGTCTACTGCGTTTTTTTATAGGTAAAATGGAGGCCAGATTGACTCTTGTATTTTAGCAGGTAAAATGGCGGCCAGATCAACTCCCGTTTTTTTTTTCTTTTCCAAGTTCAGAACGGAGTCCAGGTCTACTCCTATAGATTTCAATAGGGACCCGGGGGGCCTGGTCTACTCCCGGTTTTTTTTAAAAGTTCAGAACGGAGCCCAGGTCTTCTGCCATAGAGTCCTATGGGGACCCGGGAGGCCTGGTCTACTCCCGTTGTTTTTTTTTTTAAGAAGTTGAGATCGGAGCCCAGATCTACTGCCATAGAGTCCTCTAGGGACCCGGAGGCCTGGTCTACTCCCGTTTTTTTTTTAAAGAAGTTGAGATCGGAGCCCAGGTCTACTCTTATCGATTTTAATGGGGACCCGGGAGTTTTGGTCTACTCTCTTTTTTTAAAAAAAAAAGATCAGATCGGAGCCCAGATCTATTCCTATTGATATCAATGTTAACCCGGGAGTCCTGGTGTACTCCCGTTGTTTTTTTTTTTAAGAAGTTGAGATCGGAGCCCAGATCTACTGCCATAGAGTCCAATGGGGACCCGGGAGGCCTGGTCTACTGCGTTTTTTAATAGGTAAAATGGAGGCCAGATTGACTCTTGTATTTTAGCAGGTAAAATGGCGGCCAGATCAACTCCCGTTTTTTTTTTCTTTTCCAAGTTCAGAACGGAGTCCAGGTCTACTCCTATAGATTTCAATAGGGACCCGAGGAGGCCTGGTCTACTCCCGGTTTTTTTTAAAAGTTCAGAACGGAGCCCAGGTCTTCTGCCATAGAGGCCTGGTCTACTCCCGGTTGTTTTTTTGTTTTTTTTAAAAGAAGTTGAGATTGGAGGCCAGGTCTACTCCTATAGATTTCAAAGGGAACCAGGAGGCCTGAACTAATCCCGTTTTTTTTTTTTTTTTTTAAAGAAGATAAGATCAGAGCACAGATCTACTCGCATAGAGTCCAATGGGGACCCGGGAGGCCTGGTCTACTCCCTTTTTTAAGAAAAAAGTTCAGAACGGAGCCCAGGTCTACTCCTATACAGACCAATGTGGACCCCGGAGGCCTTGTATACTCCCGTTTTTTTTAAAAAAAGAAGTTGAGATCGGAGCCCAGGTCTACTCTCATAGAGTCCTATGGGGACCCGGGAGGCCTGGTCTACTCCCGTTTTTTTTTTTAAAAAAGTTGAGATCGGAGCCCAGGTCTACTCTTATAGATTTTAATGGGGACCCGGGAGTCCTGGTCTATTCTCTTTTTTTAAAAAAAAGTTCAGATCGGAGCCCAGATCTATTCCTATTGATATCAATGGGAACCCGGGAGTCCTGGTCTCCCCCCCTTATTTTTTTTTTTTAAGAAGTTGAGATCGGAGCCCAGGTCTTCTGCCATAGAGTCCTATGGGGACCCGGAAGGCCTGGTCTCCTCCCTTTTTAAAAAATGGAGTTCAGACCGGAGCCCAAGTCTACTCCTATACAGACTATTGCAGACCCCGGAGGCCTTGTCTACTCCCGTTTTTTTTAAAAAAAGAAGTTGAGATCGGAGCCCAGGTCTACTCTCATAGAGTCCTATGGGGACCCGGGAAGCCTGGTCTACTCCCGTTGTTTTTTTTTTTTAAGAAGTTGAGATCGGAGCCCAGGTCTACTCTCATAGAGTCCTATGAGGACCCGGGAAGCCTGGTCTACTCCCGTTGTTTTTTTTTTTAAGAAATTGAGATCGGAGCCCAAATCTACTGCCATAGAATCCAATGGGGACCCTGGAGGCCTGGTCTACTGCGTTTTTTTATAGGTAAAATGAAGGCCAGATCGACTCTTGTATTTTAGCAGGTAAAATGGAGGCCAGATCAACTCCCGTTTTTTTTTTCTTTTCCATGTGCTGAACGGAGTCCAGGTCTACTCCTATAGATTTCAATAGGGACCCGGGGGGCCTGGTCTACTCCCGGTTTTTTTTAAAAGTTCAGAACGGAGCCCAGGTCTACTCTCATAGAGTCCAATGGGGACCCGGGAGGCCTGGTCTACTCCCGGTTGTTTTTTTGTTTTTTTTTAAAGAAGTTGAGATCAGAGGCCAGGTCTACTGCCATAGAGTCCTATGGGGACCCGGGAGGCCTGGTCTACTCCCTTTTTTAAGAAAAAAGTTCAGAACAGAGCCCAGGTCTACTCCTATACAGACAAATGCGGACTATTTATACAGAGCCCAGGTCTACTCCTATACAGACAAATGAAGATCTATTCCTATTGATATCAAAGGGAACCCTGGAGTCCTGGTCTACTCCCGTTGTTTTTTTTTTTTAAGAAGTTGAGATCAGAGGCCAGGTCTACTCCTATAGATTTCAAAGGGAACCAGAAGTCCTGAACTAATCCCGTTTTTTTTTTTTTTAAAGAAGTTCAGACCGGAGCACAGGTCTACTCGCATTGAATCCAATGGGGATCCGGGAGGCCTGGTCTACTCCCTTTAGCCCAGGTCTACTCCTATACAGACAAATGCGGACCTCGGAGGCCTGGTCTACTCCCGTTTTTTTTAAAAAAAGAAGTTGAGATCGGAGCCCAGGTCTACTCTCATAGAGTCCTCTAGGGACCCGGGAGGCCTGGTCTACTCCCGTTTTTTTTTAAAAAAAGTTGAGATCAGAGCCCAGGTCTACTTTTATAGATTTTAATGGGGACCCGGGAGTTTTGGTCTACCCTCTTTTTTTTTTAAATGTTCAGATCGGAGCCCAGATCTATTCCTGTTGATATCAAAAGTATATAGGTAAAATGGAGGCCAGATCGACTCTTGTATTTTAGCAGGTAAAATGGAGGCCAGATCAACTCCTGTTTTTTTTTTCTTTTCCAAGTGCTGAACGGAGTCCAGGTCTACTCCTATAGATTTCAATAGGGACCCGGGGGGCCAGGTCTACTCCCGGTTTTTTTTAAAAGTTCAGAACGCAGCCCAGGTATACTCTCATAGAGTCCAATGGGGACCCGAGAGGCCTGGTCTACTCCCGGTTGTTTTTTTTTTTTTTTTTTTAAAGAAGTTGAGATCGGAGGCCAGGTCTACTCCTATAGATTTCAAAGGGAACCAGGAGGCCTGAACTAATCCCGTTTGTTTTGTTTTTTTTAAAGAAGTTCAGATTGGAGCCCAGGTCTACTCGCATAGAGTACAATGGGGACCCGGGAGTTTTGGTCTACTCTCTTTCTTTAAAAAAAAGTTCAAATCGGAGCCCAGATCTATTCCTATTGATATCAATGGGAACCCGGGAGTCCTGGTGTACTCCCGTTGTTTGTTTTTTTTAAGAAGTTGAGATCGGAGCCCAGGTCTACTGCAATAGAGTCCTATGGGGACCCGGGAGTCTTGGTGTACTCCCGTTGTTTGTTTTTTTTAAGAAGTTGAGATCGGAGCCCAGGTCTACTGCCATAGAGTGCTATGGGGACCCGGGAGTCTTGGTGTACTCCCGTTGTTGTTTTTTTTAAGAAGTTGAGATCGGAGCCCATATCTACTGCCATAGAGTCCAATGGGGACCCGGGAGGCCTGGTCTACTGCGTTTTTTTATAGGTAAAATGGAGGCCAGATCGACTGTTGTATTTTAGCAGGTAAAATGGAGGCCAGATCAACTCTCGTTTTTTTTTTTTCCAAGTGCTGAACGGAGTCCAGGTCTACTCCTATAGATTTCAATAGGGACCCAGGGGGCCTGGTCTACTCCCGGTTTTTTTAAAAACTTCAGAACGGAGCCCAGGTCTACTCTCATAGAGTCCAATGGGGACCCGGGAGGCCTGGTCTACTGCGTTTTTTTATAGGTAAAATGGAGGCCAGATGGACTCTTGTATTTTAGCAGGTAAAATGGAGGCCAGATCAACTCCCTTTTTTTTTTTTCTTTTCCAAGTTCTGAACGAAGTCCAGGTGTACTCCTATAGATTTAAATAGGAACCCGGGGGGCCTGGTCTACTCCAGGTTTTTTTTAAAAGTTCAGAACGGAGCCCAGGTCTACTCTCATAGAGTCCAATGGGGACCCGGGAGGCCTGGTGTACTCCCGGTTGTTTTTTTGTTTTTTTTTAAAGAAGTTGAGATCGCAGGCCAGGTCTACTCCTATAGATTTCAAAGAGAACCAGGAGGCCTGATCTAATCCAGTTTTTTTAAAAAAAGAAGTTCAGATCGGAGCCCAGGTCTACTCGTATAGAATCCCATGGGGGCCCGGGAGGCCTGGTCTACTCCCTTTTTTAAAAAAGAAGTTCAGAACGGAGCCCAGGTCTACTCCTATAGATTTCAAAGGGAACCAGGAGTCCTGAACTAATCCCGTTTTTTTTTTTTTTTAAAGAAGTTCAGATCGGAGCACAGTTCTACTCGCATAGAGTCCAATGGGGATCCGGGAGGCCTGGTCTACTCCCTTTTTTAAGAAAAAAGTTCAGAACAGAACCCAGGTCTACTCCTATGCAGACAAATGCAGACCCCGGAGGCCTTGTCTACTCCCGTTTTTTTTAAAAAAAGAAGTTGAGATCGGAGCCCAGGTCTACTCTCATAGAGTCCTCTAGGGACCCGGGAGGCCTGGTCTACTCCCATTTTTTTTTTAAAAAAGTTGAGATCGGAGCCCAGGTCTACTCTTATAGATTTTAATGGGGACCCGGGAGTTTTGGTCTACTCTCTTTTTTTTAAAAAAAGTTCAGATCGGAGCCCAGATCTATTACTATTGATATCAATGGGAACCCGGGAGTCCTGGTCTACTCCCGTTGTTTTTTTTTTTTAAGAAGTTGAGATCGGAGCCCATATCTACTGCCATAGAGTCCAATGGGGACCCGGGAGGCCTGGTCTACTGCGTTTTTTTATAGGTAAAATGGAGGCCAGATCGACTGTTGTATTTTAGCAGGTAAAATGGAGGCCAGATCAACTCCCATTTTTTTTTTTTCCAAGTGCTGAACGGAGTCCAGGTCTACTCCTATATATTTCAATAGGGACCCGGGGGGCCTGGTCTACTCCCGGTTTTTTTAAAAAGTTCAGAACGGAGCCCAGGTCTACTCTCATAGAGTCCAATGGGGACCCGGGAGGCCTGGTCTACTGCTTTTTTTTATAGGTAAAATGGAGGCCAGATGGACTCTTGTATTTTAGCAGGTAAAATGGAGGCCAGATCAACTCCCTTTTTTTTTTTCTTTTCCAAGTTCTGAACGGAGTCCAGGTGTACTCCTATAGATTTAAATAGGGACCCGGGGGGCCTGGTCTACTCCAGGTTTTTTTTAAAAGTTCAGAACGGAGCCCAGGTCTACTCTCATAGAGTCCAATGGGGACCCGGGAGGCCTGGTGTACTCCCGGTTGTTTTTTTGTTTTTTTTTAAAGAAGTTGAGATCGCAGGCCAGGTCTACTCCTATAGATTTCAAAGAGAACCAGGAGGCCTGATCTAATCCAGTTTTTTTTTAAAAAGAAGTTCAGATTGGAGCCCAGGTCTACTCGTATAGAATCCCATGGGGGCCCGGGAGGCCTGGTCTACTCCCTTTTTTAAAAAAGAAGTTCAGAACGGAGCCCAGGTCTACTCCTATAGATTTCAAAGGGAACCAGGAGTCCTGAACTAATCCCGTTTTTTTTTTTTTTTTAAAGAAGTTCAGATCGGAGCACAGTTCTACTCGCATAGAGTCCAATGGGGATCCGGGAGGCCTGGTCTACTCCCTTTTTTAAGAAAAAAGTTCAGAACGGAACCCAGGTCAACTCCTATGCAGACAAATGCAGACCCCGGAGGTCTTGTCTACTCCCGTTTTTTTTAAAAAAAGAAGTTGAGATCGGAGCCCAGGTCTACTCTCATAGAGTCCTCTAGGGACCCGGGAGGCCTGGTCTACTCCCATTTTTTTTTAAACAAAGTTGAGATCGGAGCCCAGGTCTACTCTTATAGATTTTAATGGGGACCCGGGAGTTCTGGTCTACTCTCTTTTTTTAAAAAAAAGTTCAGATCGGAGCCCAGATCTACTACTATTGATATCAATGGGAACCCGGGAGTCCTGGTCTACTCCCGTTGTTTTTTTTATTTAAGAAGTTGAGATCGGAGCCCAGGTCTACTGCCATTGAGTCCTATGGGGACCCGGGAGGCCTGGTCTACTCCCGTTGTTTTTTTTTTTTAAGAAGTTAAGATCGGAGCCCAGATCTACTGCCATCGAGTCCAATGGGGACCCGGGAGGCCTGGTCTACTGCATTTTTTTATAGGAAAAATGGAATCCAGATCGACTCTTGTATTTTAGCAGGTAAAATGGAGGCCAGATCAACTCCCGTTTTTTTTTTTCCCAAGTGCTGAACGGAGTCCAGGTCTACTCCTATAGATTTCAATACGGACCCGGGGGGCCTGTTCTACTCCCGGTTTTTTTAAAAAGTTCAGAACGGAGCCCAGGTCTACTCTCATAGAGTCCAATGGGGACCCGGGAGGCCTGGTCTACTGCGTTTTTTTATAGGTAAAATGGAGGCCAGATGGACTCTTGTATTTTAGCAGGTAAAATGGAGGCCAGATCAACTCCCTTTTTTTTTTTTCTTTTCCAAGTTCTGAACGGAGTCCAGGTGTACTCCTTTAGATTTAAATAGGGACCCGGGGGGCCTGGTCTACTCCCGTTTTTTTTTAAAAAAAGTTGAGATCGGAGCCCAGGTCTACTCTTATAGATTTTAATGGGGACCCGGGAGTCCTGGTCTATTCTCTTTTTTTAAAAAAAAGTTCAGATCGGAGCCCAGATCTATTCCTATTGATATCAATGGGAACCCGGGAGTCCTGGTCTCGCCCCCTTATTTTTTTTTTTTAAGAAGTTGAGATCGGAGCCCTGGTCTTCTGCCATAGAGTCCTATGGGGACCCAGGAGGCCTGGTCTCCTCCCTTTTTAAAAAAAGGAGTTCAGAACGGAGCCCAAGTCTACTCCTATACAGACTATTGCGGACCCCGGAGGCCTTGTCTACTCCCGTTTTTTTAAAAAAAAGAAGTTGAGATCGGAGCCCAGGTCTACTCTCATAGAGTCCTATGGGGACCCGGGAAGCCTGGTCTACTCCCGTTGTTTTTTTTTTTAAGAAGTTGAGATCGGAGCCCAGATCTACTGCCATAGAATCCAATGGGGACCCTGGAGGCCTGGTCTACTGCGTTTTTTTATAGGTAAAATGGAGGCCAGATCGACTCTTGTATTTTAGCAGGTAAAATGGAGGCCAGATCAACTCCCGTTTTTTTTTTCTTTTCCAAGTGCTGAACGGAGTCCAGGTCTACTCTCATAGAGTCCAATGGGGACCCGGGAGGCCTGGTCTACTCCCGGTTGTTTTTTTGTTTTTTTTTTAAAGAAGTTGAGATCGGAGGCCAGGTCTACTGCCATAGAGTCCTATGGGGACCCGGGAGGCCTGGTCTACTCCCTTTTTTAAGAAAAAAGTTCAGAACAGAGCCCAGGTCTACTCCTATACAGACAAAGGCGGACTATTTATACAGAGCCCAGGTCTACTCCTATACAGACAAATGAAGATCTATTCCTATTGATATCAAAGGGAACCCGGGAGTTCTGGTCTACTCCCGTTGTTTTTTTTTTTTAAGAAGTTGAGATCAGAGGCCAGGTCTACTCCTATAGATTTCAAAGGGAACCAGGAGTCCTGAACTAATCCCGTTTTTTTTTTTTTTTAAAAGAAGTTCAGATCGGAGCACAGGTCTACTCGCATTGAGTCCAATGGGGATCCGGGAGGCCTGGTCTACTCCCTTTAGCCCAGGTCTACTCCTATACAGACAAATGCGGACCCCGGAGGCCTGGTCTATTCCCGTTTTTTTTTAAAAAAGAAGTTGAGATCGGAGCCCAGGTCTACTCTCATAGAGTCCTCTAGGGACCCGGGAGGCCTGGTCTACTCCCGTTTTTTTTAAAAAAAGTTGAGATCGGAGCCCAGGTCTACTCTTATAGATTTTAATGGGGACCCGGGAGTTTTGGTCTACCCTCTTTATTTTTTAAATGTTCAGATCGGAGCCCAGATCTATTCCTGTTGATATCAAAAGTTTATAGGTAAAATGGAGGCCAGATCGACTCTTGTATTTTAACAGGAAAAAATGGAGGCCAGATCAACTCCCGTTTTTTTTTTTCTTTTCCAAGTGCTGAACGGAGTCCAGGTCTACTCCTATAGATTTCAATAGGGACCCGGGGGGCCTGGTCTACTCCCGGTTTTTTTTAAAAGTTCAGAACGGAGCCCAGGTCTACTCTCATAGAGTCCAATGGGGACCCGGGAGGCCTGGTCTACTCCCGGTTGTTTTTTTGGTTTTTTTTAAAGAAGTTGAGATCGGAGGCCAGGCCTAGTCCTATAGATTTCAAAGGGAACCAGGAGGCCTGAACTAATCCCGTTTGTTTTGTTTTTTTTAAAGAAGTTCAGATTGGAGCACAGGTCTACTCGCATAGAGTCCAATGGGGACCCGGGAGTTTTGGTCTACTCTCTTTCTTTAAAAAAAAGTTCAAATCGGAGCCCAGATCTATTCCTATTGATATCAATGGGAACCCGGGAGTCCTGGTGTACTCCTGTTGTTTGTTTTTTTTACGAAGTTGAGATCGGAGCCCTGGTCTACTGCCATAGAGTCCTATGGGGACCCGGGAGTCTTGGTGTACTCCCGTTGTTTGTTTTTTTTAAGAAGTTGAGATCGGAGCCCAGGTCTACTGCCATAGAGTCCTATGGGGACCCGGGAGTCTTGGTGTACTCCCGTTGTTTTTTTTTTAAGAAGTTGAGATCGGAGCCCAGATCTACTGCCATAGAGTCCAATGGGGACCCGGGAGGCCTGGTCTACTGCGTTTTTTTATAGGTAAAATGGAGGCCAGATCGACTCTTGTATTTTAGCAGGTAAAATGGAGGCCAGATCAACTCCCTTTTTTTTTTTCCTTTTCCAAGTGCTGAACGGAGTCCAGGTCTACTCCTATAGATTTCAATAGGGACCCGGGGGGCCTGGTCTACTCCCGGTTTTTTTAAAAAGTTCAGAACGGAGCCCAGGTCTACTATCATTGAGTCCAATGGGGACCCGGGAGGCCTGGTCTACTGCGTTTTTTTATAGGTAAAATGGAGGCCAGATGGACTCTTGTATTTTAGCAGGTAAAATGGAGGCCAGATCAACTCCCTTTTTTTTTTCTTTTCCAAGTTCTGAATGGAGTCCAGGTGTACTCCTATAGATTTCAATAGGGACCCAGGGGGCCTGGTCTACTCCAGGTTTTTTTTAAAAGTTCAGAACGGAGCCCAGGTCTACTCTCATAGAGTCCAATGGGGACCCGGGAGGCCTGGTGTACTCCCGGTTGTTTTTTTGTTTTTTTTTAAAGAAGTTGAGATCGCAGGCCAGGTCTACTCCTATATATTTCAAAGAGAACCAGGAGGCCTGATCTATTCCAGTTTTTTTTTTAAAAGAAGTTCATTTCGGAGCCCAGGTCTACTCGTATAGAATCCCATGGGGGCCCGGGAGGCCTGGTCTACTCCCTTTTTTAAAAAAGAAGTTCAGAACGGAGCCCAGGTCTACTCCTATAGATTTCAAAGGAAACCAGGAGTCCTGAACTAATCCCGTTTTTTTTTTTTTTTAAAGAAGTTCAGATCGGAGCACAGTTCTACTCGCATAGAGTCCAATGGGGATCCGGGAGGCCTGGTCTACTCCCTTTTTTAAGAAAAAAGTTCAGAACGGAACCCAGGTTTACTCCTATGCAGACAAATGCAGACCCCGGAGGCCTTGTCTACTCCCGTTTTTTTAAAAAAAAGAAGTTGAGATCGGAGCCCAGGTCTACTCTCATAGAGTCCTCTAGGGACCCGGGAGGCCTGGTCTACTCCCATTTTTTTTAAAAAAAAAGTTGAGATCGGAGCCCAGGTCTACTCTTTTAGATTTTAATGGGGACCCGGGAGTTTTGGTCTACTCTCTTTTTTTAAAAAAAAGTTCAGATCGGAGCCCAGATCTATTCCTATTGATATCAATGGGAACCCGGGAGTCCTGGTCTACTCCCGTTGTTTTTTTTTTTTAAGAAGTTGAGATCGGAGCCCAGGTCTACTGCCATAGAGTCCTATGGGGACCCAGGAGTCTTGGTGTACTCCCGTTGTTTGTTTTTTTTAAGAAGTTGAGATCGGAGCCAAGGTCTACTGCCATAGAGTCCTATGGGGACCCGGGAGGCCTGGTCTACTCCCGTTGTTTTTTTTTTTAAGAAGTTGAGATCGGAGCCCAGATCTACTGCCATAGAGTCCAATGGGGATCCGGGAGGCCTGGTCTACTGCGTTTTTTTATAGGTAAAATGGAGGCCAGATCGACTCTTGTATTTTAGCAGGTAAAATGGAGGCCAGATCAACTCCCGTTTCTTTTTTTTCCAAGTGCTGAACGGAGTCCAGGTCTACTCCTATAGATTTCAATAGGGACCCGGGGGGCCTGGTCTACTCCCGGTTTTTTTTAAAAGTTCAGAACGGAGCCCAGGTCTACTCTCATAGAGTCCAATGGGGACCCGGGAGGCCTGGTCTACTGCGTTTTTTTATAGGTAAAATGGAGGCCAGATGGACTCTTGTATTTTAGCAGGTAAAATGGAGGCCAGATCAACTCCCGTTTTTTTTTTCTTTTCCAAGTTCTGAACGGAGTCCAGGTGTACTCCTTTAGATTTAAATAGGGACCCGGGGGGCCTGGTCTACTCCAGGTTTTTTTTAAAAGTTCAGAACGGAGCCCAGGTCTACTCTCATAGAGTCCAATGGGGACCCGAGAGGCCTGGTGTACTCCCGGTTGTTTTTTTGTTTTTTTTTAAAGATGTTGAGATCGCAGGCCAGGTCTAATCCTATAGATTTCAAAGAGAACCAGGAGGCCTGATCTAATCCAGTTTTTTTTTTAAAAGAATTTCATTTCGGAGCCCAGGTCTACTCGTATAGAATCCCATGGGGGCCCGGGAGGCCTGGTCTACTCCCTTTTTTAAAAAAGAAGTTCAGAACGGAGCCCAGGTCTACTCCTATAGATTTCAAAGGGAACTAGGAGTCCTGAACTAATCCCGTTTTTTTTTTTTTAAAGAAGTTCAGATCGGAGCACAGTTCTACTCGCATAGAGTCCAATGGGGATCCGGGTGGCCTGGTCTACTCCCTTTTTTAAGAAAAAACTTCAGAACGGAACCCAGGTCTACTCCTATGCAGACAAATGCAGACCCCGGAGGCCTTGTCTACTCCCGTTTTTTTAAAAAAAAGAAGTTGAGATCGGAGCCCAGGTCTACTCTCATAGAGTCCTCTAGGGACCCGGGAGGCCTGGTCTACTCCCATTTTTTTTTTTTAAAAAGTTGAGATCGGAGCCCAGGTCTACTCTTTTAGATTTTAATGGGGACCCGGGAGTTTTGGTCTACTCTCTTTTTTTAAAAAAATGTTCAGATCGGAGCCCAGATCTATTCCTATTGATATCAATGGGAACCCGGGAGTCCTGGTCTACTCCCGTTGTTTTTTTTTTTTAAGAAGTTGAGATCGGAGCCCAGGTCTACTGCCATAGAGTCCTATGGGGACCCAGGAGTCTTGGTGTACTCCTGTTGTTTGTTTTTTTTAAGAAGTTGAGATCGGAGCCAAGGTCTACTGCCATAGAGTCCTATGGGGACCCGGGAGGCCTGGTCTACTCCCGTTGTTTTTTTTTTTAAGAAGTTGAGATCGGAGCCCAGATCTACTGCCATAGAGTCCAATGGGGATCCGGGAGGCCTGGTCTACTGCGTTTTTTTATAGGTAAAATGGAGGCCAGATCGACTCTTGTATTTTAGCAGGTAAAATGGAGGCCAGATCAACTCCCGTTTCTTTTTTTTCCAAGTGCTGAACGGAGTCCAGGTCTACTCCTATAGATTTCAATAGGGACCCGGGGGGCCTG
This sequence comes from Lepidodactylus listeri, assembly GCA_029233225.1. Lineage (NCBI taxonomy): Eukaryota > Metazoa > Chordata > Lepidosauria > Squamata > Gekkonidae > Lepidodactylus > Lepidodactylus listeri. Next base: position 1,132,292 of record JARCFY010000032.1, read on the forward strand.
GTCTACTCCCGGTTTTTTTTAAAAGTTCAGAATGGAGCCCAGGTCTACTCTCATAGAGTCCAATGGGGACCCGGGAGGCCTGGTCTACTGCGTTTTTTTATAGGTAAAATGGTGGCCAGATGGACTCTTGTATTTTAGCAGGTAAAATGGAGGCCAGATCAACTCCCGTTTTTTTTTTTCTTTTCCAAGTTCTGAACGGAGTCCAGGTGTACTCCTTTAGATTTAAATAGGGACCCGGGGGGCCTGGTCTACTCCAGGTTTTTTTTAAAAGTTCAGAACGGAGCCCAGGTCTACTCTCATAGAGTCCAATGGGGACCCGGGAGGCCTGGTGTACTCCCGGTTGTTTTTTTGTTTTTTTTTAAAGATGTTGAGATCGCAGGCCAGGTCTACTCCTATAGATTTCAAAGAGAACCAGGAGGCCTGATCTAATCCAGTTTTTTTTTTAAAAGAAGTTCATTTCGGAGCCCAGGTCTACTCGTATAGAATCCCATGGGGGCCCGGGAGGCCTGGTCTACTCCCTTTTTTAAAAAAGAAGTTCAGAACGGAGCCCAGGTCTACTCCTATAGATTTCAAACGGAACCAGGAGTCCTGAGCTAATCCCGTTTTTTTTTTTTTAAAGAAGTTCAGATCGGAGCACAGTTCTACTCGCATAGAGTCCAATGGGGATCCGGGAGGCCTGGTCTACTCCCTTTTTTAAGAAAAAACTTCAGAACGGAACCCAGGTCTACTCCTATGCAGACAAATGCAGACCCCGGAGGCCTTGTCTACTCCCGTTTTTTTTAAAAAAAGAAGTTGAGATCGGAGCCCAGGTCTACTCTCATAGAGTCCTCTAGGGACCCGGGAGGCCTGGTCTACTCCCATTTTTTTTTAAAAAAAGTTGAGATCGGAGCCCAGGTCTACTATTATAGATTTTAATGGGGACCCGGGAGTTTTGGTCTACTCTCTTTTTTTAAAAAAAAGTTCAGATCGGAGCCCAGATCTATTCCTATTGATATCAATGGGAACCCGGGAGTCCTGGTCTACTCCCGTTGTTGTTGTTTTTTAAGAAGTTGAGATAGGAGCCCATGTCTACTGCCATAGAGTCCTATGGGGACCCGGGAGGCCTGGTCTACTGCGTTTTTTTATAGGTAAAATGGAGGCCAGATCGACTCTTATATTTTAGCAGGTAAAATGGAGGCCAGATCAACTCCCGTTTTTTTTTTCTTTTCCAAGTGCTGAACGGAGTCCAGGTCTACTCCTATAGATTTCAATAGGGACCCGGGGGGCCTTGTCTACTCCTGTTTTTTTTAAAAAAAGTTGAGATCGGAGCCCAGGTCTACTCTTATAGATTTTATTGGGTACCCGGGTGTCCTGGTCTACTCTCTTTTTTAAAAAATAAGTTCAGATCGGAGCCCAGATCTATTCCTATTGATATCAAAGGGAACCCGGGAGTCCTGGTCTACTCCCGTTTTTTTTTTTTTTTAAGAAGTTGAGATCGGAGCCCAGGTCTACTGCCATAGAGTCCTATGGGGACCCGGGAGGCCTGGTCTACTCCCGTTGTTTTTTTTTTTTAAAAGTTGAGATCGGAGCCCAGACCTACTGCCATAGAATCCAATGGGGACCTGGGCAGAAGCCCAGGTCTTCTGCCATAGAGTCCTATGGGGACCCGGGAGGCCTGGTCTCCTCCCTTTTTAAAAAAAGGAGTTCAGAACGGAGCCCAAGTCTACTCCTATAGAGACTATTGCGGACCCCGGAGGACTTGTCTACTCCCGTTTTTTTTAAAAAAAGAAGTTGAGATCAGAGCCCAGGTCTACTCTCATAGAGTCCTATGGGGACCCGGGAAGCCTGGTCTACTCTCGTTGTTTTTTTTTTTAAGAAGTTGAGATCGGAGCCCAGATCTACTGCCATAGAATCCAATGGGGACCCTGGAGGCCTGGACTACTGCGTTATTTTATAGGTAAAATGGAGGCCAGATCGACTCTTGTATTTTAGCAGGTAAAATGGAGGCCAGATCAACTCCCGTTTTTTTTTTCTTTTCCAAGTGCTGAACGGAGCCCAGGTCTACTCTCATAGAGTCCAATGGGGACCCGGGAGGCCTGGTCTACTCCCGGTTGTTTTTTTGTTTTTTTCAAAAGAAGTTGAGATCGGAGGCCAGGTCTACTCCTATAGATTTCAAAGGGAACCAGGAGGCCTGAACTAATCCCGTTTTTTTTTTTTTATAAAGAAGTTCAGGTCAGAGCACAGGTCTACTCGCATAGAGTCCAATGGGGACCCGGAGGCCTGGTCTACTCCCTTTTTTAAGAAAAAAGTTCAGAACGGAGCCCAGGTCTACTCCTATACAGACCAATGCGTACCCCGGAGGCCTTGTCTACTCCCGTTTTTTTTTAAAAAAGGAGTTGAGATCGGAGCCCAGGTCTACTCTCATAGAGTCCTATGGGGACACAGGAGGCCTGGTCTACTCCCGTTTTTTTTTTAAAAAAAAGTTGAGATCGGAGCCCAGGTCTACTCTTATAGATTTTAATGGGGACCCGGGAATCCTGGTCTACTCTCTTTTTTTTAAAAAAAAGTTCAGATCGGAGCCCAGATCTATTCCTATTGATATCAATGGGAACCCGGGAGTCCTGGTCTCCCCCCCTTATTTTTTTTTTTTAAGAAGTTGAGATCGGAGCCCAGGTCTTTTGCCATAGAGTCCTATGGGGACCCGAAAGGCCTGGTCTCCTCCCTTTTTAAAAAAAGGAGTTCAGAACGGAGCCCAAGTCTACTCCTATACAGACTATTGTGGACCCCGGAGGCCTTGTCTACTCCCGTTTTTTTTAAAAAAAGAAGTTGAGATCAGAGCCCAGGTCTACTCTCATAGAGTCCTATGGGGACCCGGGAAGCCTGGTCTACTCTCGTTGTTTTTTTTTTTAATAAGTTGAGATCGGAGCCCAGATCTACTGCCGTAGAATCCAATGGGGACCCTGGAGGCCTGGTCTACTGCATTATTTTATAGGTAAAATGGAGGCCAGATCGACTCTTGTATTTTAGCAGGTAAAATGGAGGCCAGATCAACTCCCGTTTTTTTTTTCTTTTCCAAGTTCTGAACGGAGTCCAGGTCTACTCCTATAGATTTCAATAGGGACTCGGGGGGCCAGGTCTACTCCCAGTTTTTTTTAAAAGTTCAGAACGGAGCCCAGGTCTACTCTCATAGAGTCCAATGGGGACCCGGGAGGCCTGGTCTACTCCCGGTTGTTTTTTTGTTTTTTTTAAAAGAAGTTGAGATCGGAGACCAGGTCTACTCCTATAGATTTCAAAGGGAACCAGGAGGCCTGAACTAATCCCGTTTTTTTTTTTTTTTTTAAAGAAGTTCAGATCAGAGCACAGGTCTACTCGCATAGAGTCCAATGGGGACCCGGGAGGCCTGGTCTACTCCCTTTTTTAAGAAAAAAGTTCAGATCGGAGCCCAGATCTATTCCTATTGATATCAATGGGAACCCGGGAGTCCTGGTCTACTCCCGTTGTTTTCTTTTTAAGAAGTTGAGATCGGAGCCCAGGTCTTCTGCCATAGAGTCCTATGGGGACCCGAGAGGCCTTGTCTACTCCCTTTTTTAAGAAAAAAGTTCAGAACAGAGCCCAGGTCTACTCCTATACAGACAAATGCGGACTATTTATACAGAGCCCAGGTCTACTCCTATACAGACAAATGCAGATCTATTCCTATTGATATCAAAGGGAACCCGGGAGTCCTGAACTGATCCCGTTTTTTTTTTTTTTAAAGAAGTTCAGATTGGAGCACAGGTCTACTCGCATTGAGTCCAATGGGGATCCGGGAGGCCTGGTCTACTCCCTTTAGCCCAGGTCTACTCCTATACAGACAAATGCGGACCCCGGAGGCCTGGTCTACTCCCGTTTTTTTAAAAAAAAGAAGTTGAGATCGGAGCCCAGGTCTACTCTCATAGAGTCCTCTAGGGACCCGGGAGGCCTGGTCTACTCCCGTTTTTTTTTTAAAAAGTTGAGATCGGAGCCCAGGTCTACTCTTATAGATTTTAATGGGGACCCGGGAGTTTTGGTCTACTCTCTTTTTTTTTTTAATGTTCAGATCGAAGCCCAGATCTATTCCTGTTGATATCAAAAGTTTATAGGTAAAATGGAGGCCAGATCGACTCTTGTATTTTAGCAGGTAAAATGGAGGCCAGATCAACTCCCGTTTTTTTTTCTTTTCCAAGTGCTGAACGGAGTCCAGGTCTACTCCTATAGATTTCAATAGGGACCCGGGGGGCCTGGTCTACTCCCGGTTTTTTTTAAAAGTTTAGAACGGAGCCCAGGTCTACTCTCATAGAGTCCAATGGGGACCCGGGAGGCCTGGTCTACTCCCGGTTGTTTTTTTGTTTTTTTTTAAAGAAGTTGAGATCGGAGGCCAGGTCTACTCCTATAGATTTCAAAGGGGACCAGGAGGCCTGAACTAATCCAGTTTTTTTTTTTTTTAAAGAAGTTCAGATCGGAGCACAGGTCTACTCGCATAGAGTCCAATGGGGACCCGGGAGTTTTGGTCTACTCTCTTTCTTTAAAAAAAAGTTCAAATCGGAGCCCAGATCTATTCCTATTGATATCAATGGGAACCCAGGAGTCCTGGTGTACTCCTTTTTTTTTTTTTTTAAGAAGTTGAGATCGGAGCCCAGGTCTACTGCCATAGAGTCCTATGGGGACCCGGGGGGCCTGGTCTACTCCCGTTTTTTTTTTTTTTAAGAAGTTGAAATCGGAGCCCAGGTCTACTGCCATAGAGTACAATGGGGACCCGGGAGGCCTGGTCTACTGCGTTTTTTTATAGGTAAAATGGAGGCCAGATCGACTCTTGTATTTTAGCAGGTAAAATGGAGGCCAGATCAACTCCTGTTTTTTTTTTTTTCCAAGTGCTGAACGGAGTCCAGGTCTACTCCTATAGATTTCAATAGGGACCCGGGGGGCCTGGTCTACTCCCGGTTTTTTTAAAAAGTTCAGAACGGAGCCCAGGTCTACTCTCATAGAGTCCAATTGGGACCCGGGAGGCCTGGTGTACTGCGTTTTTTTTTAGGTAAAATGGAGGCCAGATCAACTCCCGTTTTCTTTTTTCTTTTCCAAGTGCTGAACGGAGTCCAGATGTACTCCTATAGATTTAAATAGGGACCCGGGGGGCCTGGTCTACTCCAGGTTTTTTTTAAAAGTTCAGAACGGAGCTCAGGTCTACTCTCATAGAGTCCAATGGGGACCCGGGAGGCCTGGTCTACTCCCGGTTGTTTTTTTGTTTTTTTTTAAAGAAGTTGAGATCGCAGGCCAGGTCTACTCCTATAGATTTCAAAGAGAACCAGGAGGCCTGATCTAATCCAGTTTTTTTTTTTAAACGAAGTTCAGATCGGAGCCCAGGACTACTCGTATAGAATCCAATGGGGGCCCGGGAGGCCTGGTCTACTCCCTTTTTTAAAAAAGAAGTTCAGAACGGAGCCCAGGTCTACTCCTATAGATTTCAAAGGGAACCAGGAGTCCTGAACTAATCCCGTTTTTTTTTTTTTTAAAGAAGTTCAGATCGGAGCACAGGTCTACTCGCATAGAGTCCTCTAGGGCCCGGGAGGCCTTTTCTACTCCCATTTTTTTTAAAAAAAGAAGTTGAGATCGGAGCCCAGGTCTACTCCCATAGAGTCCTCTAGGGACCCGGGAGGCCTGGTCTACTCCCATTTTTTTTTAAAAAAAGTTGAGATCGGAGCCCAGGTCTACTCTTATAGATTTTAATGGGGACCCGGGAGTTTTGGTCTACTCTCTTTTTTTTAAAAAAAGTTCAGATCGCAGCCCAGATCTATTCCTATTGATATCAATGGGAACCCGGGAGTCCTGGTCTACTCCCGTAGTTTTTTTTTTTAAGAAGTTGAGATCGGAGCCCAGATCTACTGCCATAGAGTCCAATGGGGACCCGGGAGGCCTGGTCTACTGCGTTTTTTTATCTGTAAAATGGAGGCCAGATCGACTCTTGTATTTTAGCAGGTAAAATGGAGGCCAGATCAACTCCTGTTTTTTTTTTTTTCCAAGTGCTGAACGGAGTCCAGGTCTACTCCTATAGATTTCAATAGGGACCCGGGGGGCCTGGTCTACTCCCGGTTTTTTTAAAAAGTTCAGAACGGAGCCCAGGTCTACTCTCATAGAGTCCAATTGGGACCCGGGAGGCCTGGTCTACTGCGTTTTTTTTTAGGTAAAATGGAGGCCATGTCAACTCCCGTTTTCTTTTTTCTTTTCCAAGTGCTGAACGGAGTCCAGATGTACTCCTATAGATTTAAATAGGGACCCGGGGGGCCTGGTCTACTCCAGGTTTTTTTTAAAAGTTCAGAACGGAGCTCAGGTCTACTCTCATAGAGTCCAATGGGGACCCGGGAGGCCTGGTCTACTCCCGGTTGTTTTTTTGTTTTTTTTTTTAAAGAAGTTGAGATCGCAGGCCAGGTCTACTCCTATAGATTTCAAAGAGAACCAGGAGGCCTGATCTAATCCAGTTTTTTTTAAAAAAGAAGTTCAGATCGGAGCCCAGGTCTACTCGTATAGAATCCAATGGGGGCCCGGGAGGCCTGGTCTACTCCCTTTTTTAAAAAAGAAGTTCAGATCGGAGCCCAGATCTATTCCTATTGATATCAATGGGAACCCGGGAGTCCTGGTCTACTCCCGTTGTTTTTTTTTTTAAGAAGTTGAGATCGGAGCCCAGATCTACTGCCATAGAGTCCAATGGGGACCCGGGAGGCCTGGTCTACTGCGTTTTTTTATAGGTAAAAGGGAGGCCAGATCGACTCTTGTATTTTAGCAGGTAAAATGGAGGCCAGATCAACTCCCGTTTTTTTTTTTCTTTTCCAAGTGCTGAACGGAGTCCAGGTCTACTCCTATAGATTTCAATAGGGACCCGGGGGGCCTGGTCTACTCCCATTTTTTTTTAAAAAAGAAGTTGAGATCGGAGCCCAGGTCTACTCTCATAGAGTCTAATGGGGACCCGGGAGGCCTGGTCTACTCCCGGTTGTTTTTTTGTTTTTTTTTAAAAGAAGTTGAGATCGGAGGCCAGGTCTACTCCTATAGATTTCAAAGGGAACCAGGAGTCCTGAAGTAATCCCGTTTTTTTTTTTTTTTTAAAGAAGTTCAGATCAGAGCACAGGTCTACTCGCATAGAGTCCAATGGGGACCCGGGAGGCCTGCTCTACTCCCTTTTTTAAGAAAAAAGTTCAGAACGGAACCCAGGTCTACTCCTATGCAGAAAAATGCAGACCCCGGAGGCCTTGTCTACTCCCGTTTTTTTTAAAAAAAGAAGTTGAGATCGGAGCCCAGGTCTACTCTCATAGAGTCCTCTAGGGACCCGGGAGGCCTGGTCTACTCCCATTTTTTTTAAAAAAAAGTTGAGATCGGAGCCCAGATCTACTCTTATAGATTTTAATGGGGACCCGGGAGTTTTGGTCTACTCTCTTTTTTTAAAAAAATGTTCAGATCGGAGCCCAGATCTATTCCTATTGATATCAATGGGAACCCGGGAGTCCTGGTCTACTCCCATTGTTTTTTTTTTTAAGAAGTTGAGATCGGAGCCCAGATCTACTGCCATAGAGTCCAATGGGGACCCGGGAGGCCTGGTCTACTGCGTTTTTTTATAGGTAAAATGGAGGCCAGATCGACTCTTGTATTTTAGCAGGTAAAATGGAGGCCAGATCGACTCCCATTTTTTTTTTCTTTTCAGAGTGCTGAACGGATGCCAGGTCTACTCCTCTAGATTTCCATAGGGACCCGGGGGGCCTGGTCTACTCCCGTTTTTTTTAAAAAAAGAAGTTGAGATCGGAGCCCAGGTCTACTCTTATAGATTTTAATGGGAACCCGGGAGTCCTGGTCTACTCTCTTTTTTTAAAAAAAAGTTCAGATCGGAGCCCAGATCTATTCCTATTGATATCAAAGGGAACCCGGGAGTCCTGGTCTACTCCCGTTGTTTTTTTTTTTTAAGAAGTTGAGATCGGAGCCCTGGTCTACTGCCATAGAGTCCTATGGGGACCCGGGAGGCCTGGTCTACTCCCGTTGTTGTTTTTTTTAAGAAGTTGAGATCGGAGCCCAGATCTACTGCCATAGAGTCCAATGGGGACCCGGGAGGCCTGGTCTACTGCGTTTTTTTATAGGTAAAATGCAGACCAGATCGGCTCTTGTATTTTAGCAGGTAAAATGGAGGCCAGATCAACCCCCGTTTTTTTTTTTCTTTTCCAAGTGCTGAACGGAGTCCAGGTCTACTCCTATAGATTTCAATAGGGACCCGGGGGGCCTGGTCTACTCCCGGTTTTTTTTAAAAGTTCAGAACGGAGCCCAGGTCTACTCTCATAGAGTCCAATGGGGACCCGGGAGGCCTGGTCTACTACCGGTTGTTTTTTTGGTTTTTTTTAAAGAAGTTGAGATCGGAGGCCAGGCCTAGTCCTATAGATTTCAAAGGGAACCAGGAGGCCTGAACTAATCCCGTTTGTTTTGTTTTTTTTAAAGAAGTTCAGATTGGAGCACAGGTCTACTCGCATAGAGTCCAATGGGGACCCGGGAGTTTTGGTCTACTCTCTTTCTTTAAAAAAAAGTTCAAATCGGAGCCCAGATCTATTCCTATTGATATCAATGGGAACCCGGGAGTCCTGGTGTACTCCTGTTGTTTGTTTTTGTTACAAAGTTGAGATCGGAGCCCTGGTCTACTGCCATAGAGTCCTATGGGGACCCGGGAGTCTTGGTGTACTCCCGTTGTTTGTTTTTTTTAAGAAGTTGAGATCGGAGCCCAGGTCTACTGCCATAGAGTCCTATGGGGACCCGGGAGTCTTGGTGTACTCCCGTTGTTTTTTTTTTAAGAAGTTGAGATCGGAGCCCAGATCTACTGCCATAGAGTCCAATGGGGACCCGGGAGGCCTGGTCTACTGCGTTTTTTTATAGGTAAAATGGAGGCCAGATCGACTCTTGTATTTTAGCAGGTAAAATGGAGGCCAGATCAACTCCCGTTTTTTTTTTCCTTTTCCAAGTGCTGAACGGAGTCCAGGTCTACTCCTATAGATTTCAATAGGGACCCGGGGGGCCTGGTCTACTCCAGGTTTTTTTTAAAAGTTCAGAACGGAGCCCAGGTCTACTCTCATAGAGTCCAATGGGGACCCGGGAGGCCTGGTGTACTCCCGGTTGTTTTTTTGTTTTTTTTTAAAGAAGTTGAGATCGCAGGCCAGGTCTACTCCTATATATTTCAAAGAGAACCAGGAGGCCTGATCTATTCCAGTTTTTTTTTTAAAAGAAGTTCATTTCGGAGCCCAGGTCTACTCGTATAGAATCCCATGGGGGCCCGGGAGGCCTGGTCTACTCCCTTTTTTAAAAAAGAAGTTCAGAACGGAGCCCAGGTCTACTCCTATAGATTTTAAAGGAAACCAGGAGTCCTGAACTAATCCCGTTTTTTTTTTTTTTTAAAGAAGTTCAGATCGGAGCACAGTTCTACTCGCATAGAGTCCAATGGGGATCCGGGAGGCCTGGTCTACTCCCTTTTTTAAGAAAAAAGTTCAGAACGGAACCCAGGTCTACTCCTATGCAGACAAATGCAGACCCCGGAGGCCTTGTCTACTCCCGTTTTTTTAAAAAAAAGAAGTTGAGATCGGAGCCCAGGTCTACTCTCATAGAGTCCTCTAGGGACCCGGGAGGCCTGGTCTACTCCCATTTTTTTTTTAAAAAAAGTTGAGATCGGAGCCCAGGTCTACTCTTTTAGATTTTAATGGGGACCCGGGAGTTTTTGTCTACTCTCTTTTTTTAAAAAAAAGTTCAGGGTTCCCATTGATATCAATAGGAATAGATCTGGGCTCCGATCGGAACTTTTTTTTAAAAAAAGAGAGTAGACCAAAACTCCCGGGTCCCCATTAAAATCTATAATAGTAGACCTGGGCTCCGATCTCAACTTTTTAAAAAAAAAAATGGGAGTAGACCAGGCCTCCCGGGTCCCTAGAGGACTCTATGAGAGTAGACCTGGGCTCCGATCTCAACTTCTTTTTTTAAAAAAAACGGGAGTAGACAAGGCCTCCGGGGTCTGCATTTGTCTGCATAGGAGTAGACCTGGGTTCCGTTCTGAAGTTTTTTCTTAAAAAAGGGAGTAGACCAGGCCTCCCGGATCCCCATTGGACTCTATGCGAGTAGAACTGTGCTCCGATCTGAACTTCTTTAAAAAAAAAAAAACGGGATTAGTTCAGGACTCCTGGTTCCCTTTGAAATCTATAGGAGTAGACCTGGGCTCCGTTCTGAACTTCTTTTTTAAAAAAGGGAGTAGACCAGGCCTCCCGGGCCCCCATGGGATTCTATACGAGTAGACCTGGGCTCCGAAATGAACTTCTTTTAAAAAAAAAACTGGATTAGATCAGGCCTCCTGGTTCTCTTTGAAATCTATAGGAGTAGACCTGGCCTGCGATCTCAACATCTTTAAAAAAAAACAAAAAAACAACCGGGAGTACACCAGGCCTCCCGGGTCCCCATTGGACTCTATGAGAGTAGACCTGGGCTCCGTTCTGAACTTTTAAAAAAAACCTGGAGTAGACCAGGCCCCCCGGGTCCCTATTTAAATCTAAAGGAGTACACCTGGACTCCGTTCAGAACTTGGAAAAGAAAAAAAAAAACGGGAGTTGATCTGGCCTCCATTTTACCTGCTAAAATACAAGAGTCCATCTGGCCTCCATTTTACCTATAAAAAAACGCAGTAGACCAGGCCTCCCGGGTCCCCATTGGACTCTATGAGAGTAGACCTGGGCTCCGTTCTGAACTTTTAAAAAAAACCGGGAGTAGACCAGGCCCCCCGGGTCCCTATTGAAATCTATAGGAGTAGACCTGGACTCCGTTCAGCACTTGGAAAAAAAAGAAACGGGAGTTGATCTGGCCTAAATTTTACCTGCTAAAATACAAGAGTCGATCTGGCCTCCATTTTACCTATAAAAAAACGCAGTAGACCAGGCCTCCCGGATCCCCATTGGACTCTATGGCAGTAGATCTGGGCTCCGATCTCAACTTCTTAAAAAAAACAACAACGGGAGTAGACCAGGCCTCCCGGGTCCCCATAGGACTCTATGGCAGTAGACCTTGGCTCCGATCTCAACTTCTTAAAAAAAACAAACAACGGGAGTACACCAAGACTCCTGGGTCCCCATAGGACTCTATGGCAGTAGACCTGGGCTCCGATCTCAACTTCTTAAAAAAAAAAAACAACGGGAGTAGACCAGGACTCCCGGGTTCCCATTGATATCAATAGGAATAGATCTGGGCTCCGATCTGAACATTTTTTTAAAAAAAGAGAGTAGACCAAAACTCCCGGGTCCCCATTAAAATCTAAAAGAGTAGACCTGGGCTCCGATCTCAACTTTTTTAAAAAAAAAAATGGGAGTAGACCAGGCCTCCCGGGTCCCTAGAGGACTCTATGAGAGTAGACCTGGGCTCCGATCTCAACTTCTTTTTTTTAAAAAAACGGGAGTAGACAAGGCCTCCGGGGTCTGCATTTGTCTGCATAGGAGTAGACCTGGGTTCCGTTCTGAAGTTTTTTCTTAAAAAAGGGAGTAGACCAGGCCTCCCGGATCCCCATTGGACTCTATGCGAGTAGAACTGTGCTCCGATCTGAACTTCTTTAAAAAAAAAAAAAACGGGATTAGTTCAGGACTCCTGGTTCCCTTTGAAATCTATAGGAGTAGACCTGGGCTCCGTTCTGAACTTCTTTTTTAAAAAAGGGAGTAGACCAGGCCTCCCGGGCCCCCATGGGATTCTATACGAGTAGACCTGGGCTCCGAAATGAACTTCTTTTTAAAAAAAAACTGGATTAGATCAGGCCTCCTGGTTCTCTTTGAAATCTATAGGAGTAGACCTGGCCTGCGATCTCAACATCTTTAAAAAAAAACAAAAAAACAACCGGGAGTACACCAGGCCTCCCGGGTCCCCATTGGACTCTATGAGAGTAGACCTGGGCTCCGTTCTGAACTTTTAAAAAAAACTGGGAGTAGACCAGGCCCCCCGAGTCCCTATTGAAATCTATAGGAGTAGACCTGGACTCCGTTCAGCACTTGGAAAAGAAAAAAAAAACGGGAGTTGATCTGGCCTCCATTTTACCTGCTAAAATACAAGAGTCGATCTGGCCTCCATTTTACCTATAAAATAATGCAGTAGACCAGGCCTCCAGGGTCCCCATTGGATTCTACGGCAGTAGATCTGGGCTCCGATCTCAACTTATTAAAAAAAAAAACAACGAGAGTAGACCAGGCTTCCCGGGTCCCCATAGGACTCTATGAGAGTAGACCTGGGCTCTGATCTCAACTTCTTTTTTTAAAAAAAACGGGAGTAGACAAGGCCTCCGGGGTCCACAATAGTCTGTATAGGAGTAGACTTGGGCTCCGTTCTGAACTCCTTTTTTTAAAAAGGGAGGAGACCAGGCCTTTCGGGTCCCCATAGGACTCTATGGCAAAAGACCTGGGCTCCGATCTCAACTTCTTAAAAAAAAAAAATAAGGGGGGGAGACCAGGACTCCCGGGTTCCCATTGATATCAATAGGAATAGATCTGGGCTCCGATCTGAACTTTTTTTTAAAAAAAAGAGAGTAGACCAGGATTCCCGGGTCCCCATTAAAATCTAGAAGAGTAGACCTGGGCTCCGATCTCAACTTTTTTTAAAAAAAAAAAACGGGAGTAGTCCAGGCCTCCCGTGTCCCCATAGGACTCTATGAGAGTAGACCTGGGCTCCGATCTCAACTCCTTTTTTAAAAAAAAACGGGAGTAGACAAGGCCTCCGGGGTACGCATTGGTCTGTATAGGAGTAGACCTGGGCTCCGTTCTGAACTTTTTTCTTAAAAAAGGGAGTAGACCAGGCCTCCGGGTCCCCATTGGACTCTATGCGAGTAGACCTGTGCTCTGATCTGAACTTCTTTATAAAAAAAAAAAACGGGATTAGTTCAGGCCTCCTGGTTCCCTTTGAAATCTATAGGAGTAGACCTGGCCTCCGATCTCAACTTCTTTTTAAAAAAACAAAAAAACAACCGGGAGTAGACCAGGCCTCCCGGGTCCCCATTGGACTCTATGAGAGTAGACCTGGGCTCCGTTCTGAACTTTTAAAAAAAACTGGGAGTAGACCAGGCCTCCCGGGTCCCCATAGGACTCTATGAGAGTAGACCTGGCCTCCGATCTCAACTTTTTAAAAAAAAACAAAAAAAAAAACGGGAGTAGACCAGGCCTCCCTGGTCCCCAAAGGACTCTATGAGAGTAGACCAGGCCCCCCGGGTCCCTATTGAAATCTATAGGAGTAGACCTGGACTCTGTTCAGCACTTGGAAAAGAAAAAAAAAACGGGAGTTGATCTGGCCTCCATTTTACCTGCTAAAATACAAGAGTCGATCTGGCCTCCATTTTACCTATAAAATAACGCAGTAGTCCAGGCCTCCAGGGTCCCCATTGGATTCTATGGCAGTAGATCTGGGCTCCGATCTCAACTTCTTAAAAAAAAAAACAACGAGAGTAGACCAGGCTTCCCGGGTCCCCATAGGACTCTATGAGAGTAGACCTGGGCTCTGATCTCAACTTCTTTTTTTAAAAAAAACAGGAGTAGACAAGTCCTCCGGGGTCCGCAATAGTCTGTATAGGAGTAGACTTGGGCTCCGTTCTGAACTCCTTTTTTTAAAAAGGGAGGAGACCAGGCCTCCCGGGTCCCCATAGGACTCTATGGCAGAAGACCTGGGCTTCTGCCCAGGTCCCCATTGGATTCTATGGCAGTAGGTATGGGCTCCGATCTCAACTTTTTTTAAAAAAAAACAACGGGAGTAGACCCGGCCTCCCAGGTCCCCATAGGACTCTATGGCAGTAGACCTGGGCTCCGATCTCAACTTCTTAAAAAAAAAAAAAAAACGGGAGTAGACCAGGACTCCCGGGTTCCCTTTGATATCAATAGGAATAGATCTGGGCTCCGATCTGAACTTATTTTTTAAAAAAGAGAGTAGACCAGGACACCCGGGTACCCAATAAAATCTATAAGAGTAGACCTGGGCTCCGATCTCAACTTTTTAAAAAAAAAACAGGAGTAGACAAGGCCCCCCGGGTCCCTATTGAAATCTATAGGAGTAGACCTGGACTCCGTTCAGCACTTGGAAAAGAAAAAAAAAACGGGAGTTGATCTGGCCTCCATTTTACCTGCTAAAATACAAGAGTCGATCTGGCCTCCATTTTACCTATAAAAAAACGCAGTAGACCAGGCCACCCGGGTCTCCATTGGACTCTATGGCAGTAGATCTGGGCTCCGATCTCAACTTCTTAAAAAAAAAAAAAACTGGAGTAGACCAGGCCTCCCGGGTCCCCATAGGACTCTATGGCAGTAGACCTGGGCTCCGATCTCAACTTCTTAAAAAACAACAACAACGGGAGTAGAGCAGGACTCCCGGGTTCCCTTTGATATCAATAGGAATAGATCTGGGCTCCAATCTGAACTTTTTTTTAAAAAAAGAGAGTAGACCAGGACTCCCGGGTACCCATTAAAATCTATAAGAGTAGACCTCGGCTCCGATCTCAACTTTTTAAAAAAAAAACAGGAGTAGACAAGGCCCCCCGGGTCCCTATTGAAATCTATAGGAGTAGACCTTGACTCCGTTCAGCACTTGGAAAAGAAAAAAAAAACGGGAGTTGATCTGGCCTCCATTTTACCTGCTAAAATACAAGAGTCGATCTGGCCTCCATTTTACCTATAAAAAAACGCAGTAGACCAGGCCTCCCGGGTCTCCATTGGACTCTATGGCAGTAGATCTGGGCTCCGATCTCAACTTCTTAAAAAAAAAAACAACGGGAGTAGACCAGGCCTCCCGGGTCCCCATAGGACTCTATGGCAGTAGACCTGGGCTCCGATCTCAACTTCTTAAAAAAAAAAAACAACGGGAGTAGACCAGGACTCCCGGGTTCCCTTTGATATCAATAGGAATAGATCTGGGCTCCAATCTGAACTTTTTTTAAAAAAAAGAAAGTAGACCAGGACTCCCGGGTACCCATTAAAATCCATAAGAGTAGACCTGGGCTCCGATCTCAACTTCTTTTTTTAAAAAAACCGGGAGTAGACCATGACCCCCGGGTCCCTATCGAAATCTATAGGAGTAGACCTGGACTCCGTTCAGCACTTGGAAAAGAAAAAAAAAACGGGAGTTGATCTGGCCTCCATTTTACCTGCTAAAATATAAGAGTCGATCTGGCCTCCATTTTACCTATAAAAAAACGCAGTAGACCAGGCCTCCCGGGTCCCCATAGGACTCTATGGCAGTAGACATGGGCTCCTATCTCAACTTCTTAAAAGAAGTCTACTCCCGGTTGTTTTTTTGTTTTTTTTAAAAGAAGTTGAGATCGGAGACCAGGTCTACTCCTATAGATTTCAAAGGGAACCAGGAGGCCTGAACTAATCCCGTTTTTTTTTTTTTTTTTAAAGAAGTTCAGATCAGAGCACAGGTCTACTCGCATAGAGTCCAATGGGGACCCGGGAGGCCTGGTCTACTCCCTTTTTTAAGAAAAAAGTTCAGATCGGAGCCCAGATCTATTCCTATTGATATCAATGGGAACCCGGGAGTCCTGGTCTACTCCCGTTGTTTTCTTTTTAAGAAGTTGAGATCGGAGCCCAGGTCTTCTGCCATAGAGTCCTATGGGGACCCGAGAGGCCTTGTCTACTCCCTTTTTTAAGAAAAAAGTTCAGAACAGAGCCCAGGTCTACTCCTATACAGACAAATGCGGACTATTTATACAGAGCCCAGGTCTACTCCTATACAGACAAATGCAGATCTATTCCTATTGATATCAAAGGGAACCCGGGAGTCCTGAACTGATCCCGTTTTTTTTTTTTTTAAAGAAGTTCAGATTGGAGCACAGGTCTACTCGCATTGAGTCCAATGGGGATCCGGGAGGCCTGGTCTACTCCCTTTAGCCCAGGTCTACTCCTATACAGACAAATGCGGACCCCGGAGGCCTGGTCTACTCCCGTTTTTTTAAAAAAAAGAAGTTGAGATCGGAGCCCAGGTCTACTCTCATAGAGTCCTCTAGGGACCCGGGAGGCCTGGTCTACTCCCGTTTTTTTTTTAAAAAGTTGAGATCGGAGCCCAGGTCTACTCTTATAGATTTTAATGGGGACCCGGGGGTTTTGGTCTACTCTCTTTTTTTTTTTAATGTTCAGATCGAAGCCCAGATCTATTCCTGTTGATATCAAAAGTTTATAGGTAAAATGGAGGCCAGATCGACTCTTGTATTTTAGCAGGTAAAATGGAGGCCAGATCAACTCCCGTTTTTTTTTCTTTTCCAAGTGCTGAACGGAGTCCAGGTCTACTCCTATAGATTTCAATAGGGACCCGGGGGGCCTGGTCTACTCCCGGTTTTTTTTAAAAGTTTAGAACGGAGCCCAGGTCTACTCTCATAGAGTCCAATGGGGACCCGGGAGGCCTGGTCTACTCCCGGTTGTTTTTTTGTTTTTTTTTAAAGAAGTTGAGATCGGAGGCCAGGTCTACTCCTATAGATTTCAAAGGGGACCAGGAGGCCTGAACTAATCCAGTTTTTTTTTTTTTTAAAGAAGTTCAGATCGGAGCACAGGTCTACTCGCATAGAGTCCAATGGGGACCCGGGAGTTTTGGTCTACTCTCTTTCTTTAAAAAAAAGTTCAAATCGGAGCCCAGATCTATTCCTATTGATATCAATGGGAACCCAGGAGTCCTGGTGTACTCCTTTTTTTTTTTTTTTAAGAAGTTGAGATCGGAGCCCAGGTCTACTGCCATAGAGTCCTATGGGGACCCGGGGGGCCTGGTCTACTCCCGTTTTTTTTTTTTTTAAGAAGTTGAAATCGGAGCCCAGGTCTACTGCCATAGAGTACAATGGGGACCCGGGAGGCCTGGTCTACTGCGTTTTTTTATAGGTAAAATGGAGGCCAGATCGACTCTTGTATTTTAGCAGGTAAAATGGAGGCCAGATCAACTCCTGTTTTTTTTTTTTTCCAAGTGCTGAACGGAGTCCAGGTCTACTCCTATAGATTTCAATAGGGACCCGGGGGGCCTGGTCTACTCCCGGTTTTTTTAAAAAGTTCAGAACGGAGCCCAGGTCTACTCTCATAGAGTCCAATTGGGACCCGGGAGGCCTGGTGTACTGCGTTTTTTTTTAGGTAAAATGGAGGCCAGATCAACTCCCGTTTTCTTTTTTCTTTTCCAAGTGCTGAACGGAGTCCAGATGTACTCCTATAGATTTAAATAGGGACCCGGGGGGCCTGGTCTACTCCAGGTTTTTTTTAAAAATTCAGAACGGAGCTCAGGTCTACTCTCATAAAGTCCAATGGGGACCCGGGAGGCCTGGTCTACTCCCGGTTGTTTTTTTGTTTTTTTTTAAAGAAGTTGAGATCGCAGGCCAGGTCTACTCCTATAGATTTCAAAGAGAACCAGGAGGCCTGATCTAATCCAGTTTTTTTTTTAAAAGAAGTTCAGATCGGAGCCCAGGACTACTCGTATAGAATCCAATGGGGGCCCGGGAGGCCTGGTCTACTCCCTTTTTTAAAAAAGAAGTTCAGAACGGAGCCCAGGTCTACTCCTATACATTTCAAAGGGAACCAGGAGTCCTGAACTAATCCCGTTTTTTTTTTTTTTTAAAGAAGTTCAGATCGGAGCACAGGTCTACTCGCATAGAGTCCTCTAGGGCCCGGGAGGCCTTTTCTACTCCCATTTTTTTTAAAAAAAGAAGTTGAGATCGGAGCCCAGGTCTACTCCCATAGAGTCCTCTAGGGACCCGGGAGGCCTGGTCTACTCCCATTTTTTTTTTAAAAAAGTTGAGATCGGAGCCCAGGTCTACTCTTATAGATTTTAATGGGGACCCGGGAGTTTTGGTCTACTCTCTTTTTTTAAAAAAAAGTTCAGATCGCAGCCCAGATCTATTCCTATTGATATCAATGGGAACCCGGGAGTCCTGGTCTACTCCCGTTGTTTTTTTTTTTAAGAAGTTGAGATCGGAGCCCAGATCTACTGCCATAGAGTCCAATGGGGACCCGGGAGGCCTGGTCTACTGCGTTTTTTTATCTGTAAAATGGAGGCCAGAGCGACTCTTGTATTTTAGCAGGTAAAATGGAGGCCAGATCAACTCCTGTTTTTTTTTTTTTCCAAGTGCTGAACGGAGTCCAGGTCTACTCCTATAGATTTCAATAGGGACCCGGGGGGCCTGGTCTACTCCCGGTTTTTTTAAAAAGTTCAGAACGGAGCCCAGGTCTACTCTCATAGAGTCCAATTGGGACCCGGGAGGCCTGGTCTACTGCGTTTTTTTTTAGGTAAAATGGAGGCCATGTCAACTCCCGTTTTCTTTTTTCTTTTCCAAGTGCTGAACGGAGTCCAGATGTACTCCTATAGATTTAAATAGGGACCCGGGGGGCCTGGTCTACTCCAGGTTTTTTTTAAAAGTTCAGAACGGAGCTCAGGTCTACTCTCATAGAGTCCAATGGGAACCCGGGAGGCCTGGTCTACTCCCGGTTGTTTTTTTGTTTATTTTTAAAGAAGTTGAGATCGCAGGCCAGGTCTACTCCTATAGATTTCAAAGAGAACCAGGAGGCCTGATCTAATCCAGTTTTTTTTTTAAAAGAAGTTCAGATCGGAGCCCAGGTCTACTCGTATAGAATCCAATGGGGGCCCGGGAGGCCTGGTCTACTCCCTTTTTTAAAAAAGAAGTTCAGAACGGAGCCCAGGTCTACTCCTATAGATTTCAAAGGGAACCAGGAGTCCTGAACTAATCCCGTTTTTTTTTTTTTTTTTTATAGAAGTTCAGATCGGAGCACAGGTCTACTCGCATAGAGTCCTCTAGGGACCCGGGAGGCCTTTTCTACTCCCATTTTTTTTAAAAAAAGAAGTTGAGATCGGAGCCCAGGTCTACTCCCATAGAGTCCTCTAGGGACCCGGGAGGCCTGGTCTACTCCCATTTTTTTTTTAAAAAAGTTGAAATCGGAGCCCAGGTCTACTCTTATAGATTTTAATGGGGACCCGGGAGTTTTGGTCTACTCTCTTTTTTTAAAAAAAAGTTCAGATCGGAGCCCAGATCTATTCCTATTGATATCAATGGGAACCCGGGAGTCCTGGTCTACTCCCGTTGTTTTTTTTTTTAAGAAGTTGAGATCGGAGCCCAGATCTACTGCCATAGAGTCCAATGGGGACCCGGGAGGCCTGGTCTACTGCGTTTTTTTATAGGTAAAAGGGAGGCCAGATCGACTCTTGTATTTTAGCAGGTAAAATGGAGGCCAGATCAACTCCCGTTTTTTTTTTTTTTTCCAAGTGCTGAACGGAGTCCAGGTCTACTCCTATAGATTTCAATAGGGACCCGGGGGGCCTGGTCTACTCCCATTTTTTTTTAAAAAAGAAGTTGAGATCGGAGCCCAGGTCTACTCTCATAGAGTCTAATGGGGACCCGGGAGGCCTGGTCTACTCCCGGTTGTTTTTTTGTTTTTTTTTAAAAGAAGTTGAGATCGGAGGCCAGGTCTACTCCTATAGATTTCAAAGGGAACCAGGAGTCCTGAAGTAATCCCGTTTTTTTTTTTTTTAAAGAAGTTCAGATCAGAGCACAGGTCTACTCGCATAGAGTCCAATGGGGACCCGGGAGGCCTGCTCTACTCCCTTTTTTAAGAAAAAAGTTCAGAACGGAACCCAGGTCTACTCCTATGCAGACAAATGCAGACCCCGGAGGCCTTGTCTACTCCCGTTTTTTTTAAAAAAAGAAGTTGAGATCGGAGCCCAGGTCTACTCTCATAGAGTCCTCTAGGGACCCGGGAGGCCTGGTCTACTCCCATTTTTTTTTTAAAAAAGTTGAGATCGGAGCCCAGATCTACTCTTATAGCTTTTAATGGGGACCCGGGAGTTTTGGTCTACTCTCTTTTTTTTAAAAAATGTTCAGATCGGAGCCCAGATCTATTCCTATTGATATCAATGGGAACCCGGGAGTCCTGGTCTACTCTCTTTTTTTAAAAAAAAGTTTAGATCGGAGCCCAGATCTATTCCTATTGATATCAAAGGGAACCCAAGAGTCCTGGTCTACTCCCGTTGGTTTTTTTTTTTAAGAAGTTGAGATCGGAGCCCAGGTCTACTGCCATAGAGTCCTATGGGGACCCGGGAGGCCTGGTCTACTCACGTTGGTTTTTTTTTTTAAGAAGTTGAGATCGGATCCCAGATCTACTGCCATAGAGTCCAATGCGGACCCTGGCCTGGTCTACTGCGTTTTTTTATAGGTAAAATGGAGGCCAGATCGACTCTTGTATTTTAGCAGGTAAAATGGAGGCCAGATCAACTCCCGTTTTTTTTTTCTTTTCCACGTGCTGAACGGAGTCCAGGTCTACTCCAAAAATTTCAATAGGGACCCGGGGGGCCTGGTCTACTCCCGGTTTTTTTTAAAAGTTCAGAACGGAGCCCAGGTCTACTCTCATAGAGTCCAATGGGGACCCGGGAGGCCTGGTCTACTCCCGGTTGTTTTTTTGTTTTTTTTTAAAGAAGTTGAGATCGGAGGCCAGGTCTACTCCTATAGATTTCAAAGGGAACCAGGAGGCCTGAACTAATCCCGTTTTTTTTTTTTTAAAGAAGTTCAGATCGGAGCACAGGTCTACTCGCATAGAGTCCAATGGGGACCCGGGAGTTTTGGTCTACTCTCTTTCTTTAAAAAAAAGTTTAAATCGGAGCCCAGATCTATTCCTATTGATATCAATGGGAACCCAGGAGTCCTGGTGTACTCCCTTTTTTTTTTTTTTTTTAAGAAGTTCAGATCGGAGCCCAGGTCTACTGCCATAGAATCCTATGGGGACCCGGGAGTCTTTGTGTACTCCCGTTGTTTTTTTTTTTTTAAGAAGTTGAGATCGGAGCCCAGATCTACTGCCATAGAGTCCAATGGGGACCCGGGAGGCCTGGTCTACTGCGTTTTTTTATAGGTAAAATGGAGGCCTGATCGACTCTTGTATTTTAGCAGGTAAAATGGAGGCCAGATCAACTCCCGTTTTTTTTTCTTTTCCAAGTGCTGAACGGAGTCCAGGTCTACTCCTATAGATTATAATAGGGACTTTTTTTAAAAAAAAAAACTTGAGATCGGAGCCCAGGTCTACTATTATAGATTTTAATGGGTACCCGGGAGTCCTGGTCTACTCTCTTTTTTTAAAAAAAAGTTCAGATCGGAGCCCAGATCTATTCCTATTGATATCAAAGGGAACCCGGGAGTCCTGGTCTACTCACGTTGTTGTTGTTTTTTAAGAAGTTTAGATCGGAGCCCAGGTCTACTGCCATAGAGTCCTATGGGGACACGGGAGGCCTGGTCTACTCCCGTTGTTTTTTTTTTTAAGAAGTTGAAATCGGAGCCCAGATCTACTTCCATAGAGTCCAATGGGGACCCGGGAGGCCTGGTCTACTGCGTTTTTTTATAGGTAAAATGGAGGCCAGATCGACTCTTGTATTTTAGCAGGTAAAATGGAGGCCAGATACACTCCCGTTTTTTTTTTTCCCAAGTGCTGAACGGAGTCCAGGTCTACTCCTCTAGATTTCAATAGGGACCCCGGGGGCCTGGTCTACTCCCGTTTTTTTTAAAAAAAGAAGTTGAGATCGGAGCCCAGGTCTACTCTTTTAGATTTTAATGGGTACCCGGGAGTCCTGGTCTACTCTCTTTTTTTAAAAAAAAGTTCAGTTCGGAGCCCAGATCTATTCCTATTGATATCAAAGGGAACCCAAGAGTCCTGGTCTACTCCCGTTGGTTTTTTTTTTTAAGAAGTTGAGATCGGAGCCCAGGTCTACTGCCATAGAGTCCTATGGGGACCCGGGAGGCCTGGTCTACTCACGTTGGTTTTTTTTTTAAGAAGTTGAGATCGGATCCCAGATCTACTGCCATAGAGTCCAATGCGGACCCTGGCCTGGTCTACTGCGTTTTTTTATAGGTAAAATGGAGGCCAGATCGACTCTTGTATTTTAGCAGGTAAAATGGAGGCCAGATCAACTCCCGTTTTTTTTTTTCTTTTCCACGTGCTGAACGGAGTCCAGGTCTACTCCAAAAATTTCAATAGGGACCCGGGGGGCCTGGTCTACTCCCGGTTTTTTTTAAAAGTTCAGAACGGAGCCCAGGTCTACTCTCATAGAGTCCAATGGGGACCCGGGAGGCCTGGTCTACTCCCGGTTGTTTTTTTGTTTTTTTTTAAAGAAGTTGAGATCGGAGGCCAGGTCTACTCCTATAGATTTCAAAGGGAACCAGGAGGCCTGAACTAATCCCGTTTTTTTTTTTTTTAAAGAAGTTCAGATCGGAGCACAGGTCTACTCGCATAGAGTCCAATGGGGACCCGGGAGTTTTGGTCTACTCTCTTTCTTTAAAAAAAAGTTTAAATCGGAGCCCAGATCTATTCCTATTGATATCAATGGGAACCCAGGAGTCCTGGTGTACTCCCATTTTTTTTTTTTTTTTAAGAAGTTCAGATCGGAGCCCAGGTCTACTGCCATAGAATCCTATGGGGACCCGGGAGTCTTTGTGTACTCCCGTTGTTTTTTTTTTTTTAAGAAGTTGAGATCGGAGCCCAGATCTACTGCCATAGAGTCCAATGGGGACCCGGGAGGCCTGGTCTACTGCGTTTTTTTATAGGTAAAATGGAGGCCTGATCGACTCTTGTATTTTAGCAGGTAAAATGGAGGCCAGATCAACTCCCGTTTTTTTTTCTTTTCCAAGTGCTGAACGGAGTCCAGGTCTACTCCTATAGATTATAATAGGGACTTTTTTTAAAAAAAAAAACTTGAGATCGGAGCCCAGGTCTACTATTATAGATTTTAATGGGTACCCGGGAGTCCTGGTCTACTCTCTTTTTTTAAAAAAAAGTTCAGATCGGAGCCCAGATCTATTCCTATTGATATCAAAGGGAACCCGGGAGTCCTGGTCTACTCACGTTGTTGTTGTTTTTTAAGAAGTTTAGATCGGAGCCCAGGTCTACTGCCATAGAGTCCTATGGGGACCCGGGAGGCCTGGTCTACTCCCGTTGTTTTTTTTTTTAAGAAGTTGAAATCGGAGCCCAGATCTACTTCCATAGAGTCCAATGGGGACCCGGGAGGCCTGGTCTACTGCGTTTTTTTATAGGTAAAATGGAGGCCAGATCGACTCTTGTATTTTAGCAGGTAAAATGGAGGCCAGATACACTCCCGTTTTGTTTTTTTCCCAAGTGCTGAACGGAGTCCAGGTCTACTCCTCTAGATTTCAATAGGGACCCCGGGGGCCTGGTCTACTCCCGTTTTTTTTAAAAAAAGAAGTTGAGATCGGAGCCCAGGTCTACTCTTTTAGATTTTAATGGGTACCCGGGAGTCCTGGTCTACTCTCTTTTTTTAAAAAAAAGTTCAGATCGGAGCCCAGATCTATTCCTATTGATATCAATGGGAACCCAAGAGTCCTGGTCTACTCCCGTTTTTTTTTTTTTTTAAGAAGTTGAGATCGGAGCCCAGGTCTACTGCCATAGAGTCCTATGGGGACCCGGGAGGCCTGGTCTACTCACGTTGGTTTTTTTTTTTAAGAAGTTGAGATCGGATCCCAGATCTACTGCCATAGAGTCCAATGCGGACCCTGGCCTGGTCTACTGCGTTTTTTTATAGGTAAAATGGAGGCCAGATCGACTCTTGTATTTTAGCAGGTAAAATGGAGGCCAGATCAACTCCCGTTTTTTTTTTTCTTTTCCACGTGCTGAACGGAGTCCAGGTCTACTCCAAAAATTTCAATAGGGACCCGGGGGGCCTGGTCTACTCCCGGTTTTTTTTAAAAGTTCAGAACGGAGCCCAGGTCTACTCTCATAGAGTCCAATGGGGACCCGGGAGGCCTGGTCTACTCCCGGTTGTTTTTTTGTTTTTTTTTAAAGAAGTTGAGATCGGAGGCCAGGTCTACTCCTATAGATTTCAAAGGGAACCAGGAGGCCTGAACTAATCCCGTTTTTTTTTTTTTTAAAGAAGTTCAGATCGGAGCACAGGTCTACTCGCATAGAGTCCAATGGGGACCCGGGAGTTTTGGTCTACTCTCTTTCTTTAAAAAAAAGTTTAAATCGGAGCCCAGATCTATTCCTATTGATATCAATGGGAACCCAGGAGTCCTGGTGTACTCCCTTTTTTTTTTTTTTTTTAAGAAGTTCAGATCGGAGCCCAGGTCTACTGCCATAGAATCCTATGGGGACCCGGGAGTCTTTGTGTACTCCCGTTGTTTTTTTTTTTTTAAGAAGTTGAGATCGGAGCCCAGATCTACTGCCATAGAGTCCAATGCGGACCCTGGCCTGGTCTACTGCGTTTTTTTATAGGTAAAATGGAGGCCAGATCGACTCTTGTATTTTAGCAGGTAAAATGGAGGCCAGATCAACTCCCGTTTTTTTTTTTCTTTTCCACGTGCTGAACGGAGTCCAGGTCTACTCCAAAAATTTCAATAGGGACCCGGGGGGCCTGGTCTACTCCCGGTTTTTTTTAAAAGTTCAGAACGGAGCCCAGGTCTACTCTCATAGAGTCCAATGGGGACCCGGGAGGCCTGGTCTACTCCCGGTTGTTTTTTTGTTTTTTTTTAAAGAAGTTGAGATCGGAGGCCAGGTCTACTCCTATAGATTTCAAAGGGAACCAGGAGGCCTGAACTAATCCCGTTTTTTTTTTTTTTAAAGAAGTTCAGATCGGAGCACAGGTCTACTCGCATAGAGTCCAATGGGGACCCGGGAGTTTTGGTCTACTCTCTTTCTTTAAAAAAAAGTTTAAATCGGAGCCCAGATCTATTCCTATTGATATCAATGGGAACCCAGGAGTCCTGGTGTACTCCCTTTTTTTTTTTTTTTTTTAAGAAGTTCAGATCGGAGCCCAGGTCTACTGCCATAGAATCCTATGGGGACCCGGGAGTCTTTGTGTACTCCCGTTGTTTTTTTTTTTTTAAGAAGTTGAGATCGGAGCCCAGATCTACTGCCATAGAGTCCAATGGGGACCCGGGAGGCCTGGTCTACTGCGTTTTTTTATAGGTAAAATGGAGGCCTGATCGACTCTTGTATTTTAGCAGGTAAAATGGAGGCCAGATCAACTCCCGTTTTTTTTTCTTTTCCAAGTGCTGAACGGAGTCCAGGTCTACTCCTATAGATTATAATAGGGACTTTTTAAAAAAAAAAAAACTTGAGATCGGAGCCCAGGTCTACTATTATAGATTTTAATGGGTACCCGGGAGTCCTGGTCTACTCTCTTTTTTTAAAAAAAATGTTCAGATCGGAGCCCAGATCTATTCCTATTGATATCAAAGGGAACCCGGGAGTCCTGGTCTACTCACGTTGTTGTTGTTTTTTAAGAAGTTTAGATCGGAGCCCAGGTCTACTGCCATAGAGTCCTATGGGGACCCGGGAGGCCTGGTCTACTCCCGTTGTTTTTTTTTTTAAGAAGTTGAAATCGGAGCCCAGATCTACTTCCATAGAGTCCAATGGGGACCCGGGAGGCCTGGTCTACTGCGTTTTTTTATAGGTAAAATGGAGGCCAGATCGACTCTTGTATTTTAGCAGGTAAAATGGAGGCCAGATACACTCCCGTTTTTTTTTTTTCCCAAGTGCTGAACGGAGTCTAGGTCTACTCCTATAGATTTCAATAGGGACCCGGGGGGCCTGGTCTACTCCCGTTTTTTTAAAAAAGTTCAGAACGGAGCCCAGGTCTACTCTCATAGAGTCCAATTGGGCCCCGGGAGGCCTGGTCTACTGCGTTTTTTTATAGGTAAAATGGAGGCCAGATGGACTCTTGTATTTTAGCAGGTAAAATGGAGGCCAGATCAACTCCCGTTTTTTTTTTCTTTTCCAAGTGCTGAACGGAGTCCAGGTGTACTCCTATAGATTTAAATAGGGACCCGGGGTGCCTGGTCTACTCCAGGTTTTTTTTAAAAGTTCAGAACGGAGCCCAGGTCTACTCTCATAGAGTCCAATGGGGACCCGGGAGGCCTGGTGTACTCCCGGTTGTTTTTTTGTTTTTTTTTAAAGAATTTAGATCGGAGGCCAGGTCTACTCCTATAGATTTCAAAGGGAACCAGGAGGCCTGAACTAATCCCGTTTTTTTTTTTTTTTTTTTTAAAGAAGTTCAGATCAGAGCACAGGTCTACTCGCATAGAGTCCAATGGGGACCCGGGAGGCCTGGTCTACTCCCTTTTTTAAGAAAAAAGTTCAGAACGGAGCCCAGGTCTACTCCTATATAGTACAATGCGGACCCCGGAGGCCTTGTCTACTCCCGTTTTTTTTTTTAAAAAAGTAGTTGAGATCGGAGCCCAGGTCTACTCTCATAGAGTCCTATGGGGACCCGGGAGGCCTGGTCTACTCCCGTTTTTTTTTTTTTAAAAGTTGAGATCGGAGCCCAGGTCTCCTCTTATAGATTTTAATGGAGACCCGGGAGTCCTGGTCTACTCTCTTTTTTTTAAAAAAAAGTTCAGATCGGAGCCCAGATCTATTCCTATTGATATCCATGGGAACCCGGGAGTCCTGGTCTAATCCCGTTTTTTTTTTTTTTAAGAAGTTGAGATCGGAGCCCAGGTCTTCTGCCATAGAGTCCTATGGGGACCCGGGAAACCTGGTCTACTCCCTTTTTAAAAAAAGGAGTTCAGAACGGAGCCCAAGTCTACTCCTATACAGACCATTGCGGACCCCGGAGGCCTTGTCTACTCCCATTTTTTTTAAAAAAAGAAGTTGAGATCGGAGCCCAGGTCTACTCTCATAGAGTCCTATGGGGACCCGGGAGGCCTGGTCTACTCCCGTTTTCTTTTTTTTTTTTAAGAAGTTGAGATCGGAGCCCAGATCTACTGCCATAGAATCCAATGGGGACCCGGGAGGCCTGGTCTACTGCGTTTTTTTATAGATAAAATGGAGGCCAGATTGACTCTTGTATTTTAGCAGGTAAAATGGAGGCCAGATCAACTCCCGTTTTTTTTTCTTTTCAAAGTGCTGAACGGAGTCCAGGTCTACTCCTATAGATTTCAATAGGGACCCGGGGGGCCTGGTCTACTCCCGGTTTTTTTTAAAAGTTCAGAACGGAGCCCAGGTCTACTCTCATAGAGTCCTATGGGGACCCCGGAGGCCTGGTCTACTCCCGTTTTTTTTTTTTTTAAAGAAGTTGAGATCGGAGCCCAGATCTACTGCCATATAATCCAATGGGGACCCGGGAGGCCTGGTCTACTGCGTTTTTTTATAGATAAAATGGAGGCCAGATTGACTCTTGTAATTTAGCAGGTAAAATGGAGGCCAGATCAACTCCCGTTTTTTTTTCTTTTCAAAGTGCTGAACGGAGTCCAGGTCTACTCCTATAGATTTCAATAGGGACCCGGGGGGCCTGGTCTACTCCCGGTTTTTTTTAAAAGTTCAGAACGGAGCCCAGGTCTACTCTCATAGAGTCCAATGGGGACCCGGGAGGCCTGGTCTACTTCCGGGTTTTTTTTTGGTTTTTTTTTAAAGAAGTTGAGATCGGAGGCCAGGTCTACTGCCATAGAGTCCTATGGGTACCCGGGAGGCCTGGTCTACTCCCTTTTTTAAGAAAAAAATTCAGAACAGAGCCCAGGTCTACTCCTATACAGACAAATGCGGACTATTTATACAGAGCCCAGGTCTACTCCTATACAGACAAATGCAGATCTATTCCTATTGATATCAAAGGGAACCCGGGAGTCCTGGTCTCCTCCCGTTGTTTTTTTTTTTTAAGAAGTTGAGATCGGAGGCCAGGTCTACTCCTATAGATTTCAAAGGGAACCAGGAGTCCTGAACTAATCCCGTTTTTTTTTTTTTTTTAAAGAAGTTCAGATCGGAGCACAGGTCTACTCGCATTGAGTCCAATGGGGATCCGGGAGGCCTGGTCTACTCCCTTTAGCCCAGGTCTACTCCTATACAGACAAATGCGGACCCCGGAGGCCTGGTCTACTCCCGTTTTTTTTAAAAAAAGAAGTTGAGATCGAAGCCCAGGTCTACTCTCATAGAGTCCTCTAGGGACCCGGGAGGCCTGGTCTACTCCCGTTTTTTTTTTAAAAAGTTGAGATCGGAGCCCAGGTCTACTCTTATAGATTTTAATGGAGACCCGGGAGTTTTGGTCTACTCTCTTTTTTTTTAAAATGTTCAGATCGGAGCCCAGATCTATTCCTGTTGATATCAAAAGTTTATAGGTAAAATGGAGGCCAGATCGACTCTTGTATTTTAGCAGGTATAATGGATTCCAGATCAACTCCCGTTTTTTTTTTCTTTTCCAAATGCTGAACGGAGTCCAGGTCTACTCCTATAGATTTATAGGGACCCGGGGGGCCTGGTCTACTCCCAGTTTTTTTTAAAAGTTCAGAACGGAGCCCAGGTCTTCTCTCATAGAGTCCAATGGAGACCCGGGAGGCCTGGTCTACTCCCGGTTGTTTTTTTGTTTTTTTTTAAAGAAGTTGAGATCGGAGGCCAGGTCTACTCCTATAGATTTCAAAGGGAACCAGGAGGCCTGAACTAATCCCATTTTTTTTTTTTTAAAGAAGTTCAGATCGGAGCACCGGTCTACTCGCATAGAGTCCAATGGGGACCCGCGAGTTTTGGTCTACTCTCTTTCTTTAAAAAAAAGTTCAAATCGGAGCCCAGATCTATTCCTATTGATATCAATGGGAACCCGGGAGTCCTGGTGTACTCCCGTTGTTTTTTTTTTTTAAGAAGTTGAGATCGGAGCCCCGGTCTACTGCCAGAGAGTCCTATGGGGATCCGGGAGTCTTGGGGTACTCCCGTTGTTGTTTTTTTTAAAAAGTTGAGATCGGAGCCCAGATATACTGCCATAGAGTCCAATGGGGACCCGGGAGGCCTGGTCTACTGCGTTTTTTTATAGGTAAAATGGAGGCCAGATCGACTCTTGTATTTTAGCAGGTAAAATGGAGGCCAGATCAACTCCCATTTTTTTTTTCTTTTCCAAGTGCTGAACGGAGTCCAGGTCTACACCTATAGATTTCAATAGGGACCCGGTGGGCCTGGTCTACTCCCGTTTTTTTAAAAAAAAGAACTTGAGATCGGAGCCCAGGTCTACTATTATAGATTTTAATGGGTACCCGAGAGTCCTGGTCTACTCTCTTTTTTTTAAAAAAAGTTCAGATCGGAGCCCAGATCTATTCCTATTGATATCAAAGGGAACCCGGGAGTCCTGGTCTACTCCCGTTGTTTTTTTTTTTTAAGAAGTTGAGAACGGAGCCCAGGTCTACTGCCATAGAGTCCTATGGGGACCCGGGAGGCCTGGTCTACTCCCGTTGTTTTTTTTTTTAAGAAGTTGAAATAGGAGCCCAGATCTACTGCCATAGAGTCCAATGGGGACCCGGGAGGCCTGGTCTACTGCGTTTTTTGTAGGTAAAATGGAGGCCAGATCGACTCTTGTATTTTAGCAGGTAAAATGGAGGCCAGATCAACTCCCGTTTTTTTTTTTCCCAAGTGCTGAACGGAGTCCAGGTCTACTCCTATAGATTTCAATAGGGACCCGGGGGGCCTGGTCTACTCCCGGTTTTTTTAAAAAGTTCAGAACGGAGCCCAGGTCTACTCTCATAGAGTCCAATTGGGACCCGGGAGGCCTGGTCTACTGCGTTTTTTTATAGGTAAAATGGAGGCCAGATGGTCTCTTGTATTTTAGCAGGTAAAATGGAGGCCAGATCAACTCCCGTTTTTTTTTTTTCTTTTCCAAGTGCTGAACGGAGTCCAGGTGTACTCCTATAGATTTCAATAGGGACCCGGGGGGCCTGGTCTACTCCCGTTTTTTTTTTTTTAAAAAGTTGAGATCGGAGCCCAGGTCTACTCTTATACATTTTAATGTGTACCCGGGAGTCCTGGTCTACTCTTTTTTTTAAAAAAAAAAGTTCAGATCGGAGCCCAGATCTATTCCTATTGATATCAAAGGGAACCCGGGAGTCCTGGTCTACTCCCGTTTTTTTTTTTTTTTAAGAAGTTGAGATGGGAGCCCAGGTCTACTGCCATAGAGTCCTATGGGGAACCGGGAGGCATGGTCTACTCCCGTTGTTGTTTTTTTTAAGAAGTTGAGATTGGAGCCCAGATCTACTGCCATAGAGTCCAATGGGGACCCGGGAGGCCTGGTCTACTGCGTTTTTTTATAGGTATAATGGAGGGCAGATCGACTCTTGTATTTTAGCAGGTAAAATGGAGGCCAGATCAACTCCCATTTTTTTTTTTCTTTTCCAAGTGCTGAACGGAGTCCAGGTCTACTCCTTTAGATTTCAATAGGGACCCGGGGGGCCTGGTCTACTCTCGTTTTTTTTTTAAAAAGTTGAGATCGAAGCCCAGGTCTACTCTTATAGATTTTAATGGGTACCCGGGAGTCCTGGTCTACTCTCTTTTTTTAAAAAAAAGTTCAGATCGGAGCCCAGATCTATTCCTATTGATATCAAAGGGAACCCGGGAGTCCTGGTCTACTCCCGTTGTTTTTTTTTTGTAAGAAGTTGAGATCGGAGCCCAGGTCTACTGCCATAGAGTCCTATGGGGACCCGGGAGGCCTGGTCTACTCTCTCTCTTTTTTTTTTTAAGAAGTTGAGATCGGAGCCCAGATCTACTGCCATAGAGTCCAATGGAGACTCGGGAGGCCTGGTCTACTGCGTTTTTTTATAGGTAAAATGGAGGCCAGATCGACTCTTGTATTTTAGCAGGTAAAATGGAGGCCAGATCAACTCCCTTTTTTTTTTCTTTTCCAAGTGCTGAACGGAGTCCATGTCTACTCCTATAGATTTCAATAGGGACCCGGGGGGCCAGGTCTACTCCCGTTTTTTTTAAAAAAAGAAGTTGAGATCGGAGCCCAGGTCTACTCTTATAGATTTTAATGGGTACCCGGGAGTCCTGGTCTACTCTCTTTTTTTAAAAAAAAATTCAGATCGGAGCCCAGATCTATACCTATTGATATCAAAGGGAACCCAAGAATCCTGGTCTACTCCCGTTGTTTTTTCTTTTTAAGAAGTTGAGATCGGAGCCCAGGTCTTCTGCCATAGAGTCCTATGGGGACCCGGGAGGCCTGGTCTACTCCCTTTTTAAAAAAAGGAGTTCAGAACGGAGCCCAAGTCTACTCCTATACAGACCATTGCGGACCCCGGAGGCCTTGTCTACTCCCGTTTTTTTTAAAAAAAGAAGTTGAGATCTGAGCCCAGGTCTACTCTCATAGAGTCCTATGGGGACCCGGGAGGCCTGGTCTACTCCCGTTGTTTTTTTTTTTAAGAAGTTGAGATCGGAGCCCAGATCTACTGCCATAGAGTCCAATAGGGACCCTGGCCTGGTCTACTGCATTTTTTTATAGGTAAAATGGAGGCCAGATCGACTCTTGTATTTTAGCAGGTAAAATGGAGGCCAGATCAACTCCCGTTTTTTTTTTCTTTTCCAAGTGCTGAACGGAGTCCAGGTCTACTCCTATAGATTTCAATAGGGACCCGGGGTGCCTGGTCTACTCCCGGTTTTTTTTAAAAGTTCAGAACGGAGCCCAGGTCTACTCTCATTGAGTCCAATGGGGACCCGGGAGGCCTGGTCTACTCCCGGTTGTTTTTTTGTTTTTTAAAGAAGTTGAGATCGGAGCGCAGGTCTACACTCATAGAGTCCTATGGGGACCCGGGAGGCCTGGTCTACTCCCGTTTTTTTTTTAAAAAGTTGAGATCGGAGCCCAGGTCTACTCTTATAGATTTCAAAGGGAACCAGGAGGCCTGAACTAATCCCGTTTTTTTTTTTTAAAAAGAAGTTCAGATCAGAGCACAGGTCTACTCGCATAGAGTCCAATGGGGACCCGGGAGGCCTGGTCTACTCCCTTTTTTAAGAAAAAAGTTCAGATAGGAGCCCAGGTCTACTCCTATACAGACCAATGCGGACCCGGAGGCCTTGTCTACTCCCGTTTTTTTTTAAAAAAAGAAGTTGAGATCGGAGCCCAGGTCTATTCTCATAGAGTCCTATGGGGACCCGGGAGGCCTGGTCTACTCCCGTATTTTTTTTAAAAGAAGTTGAGATCGGAGCCCAGGTCTACTCTTATAGATTTTAATGGGGACCCGGGAGTCCTGGTCTACTCTCTTTTTTTAAAAAAAAAGTTCAGATCAGAGCCCAGATATATTCCTATTGATATCAATGGGAACCCGGGAGTCCTGGTCTACTCCCGTTGTTTTTTTTTTTAAGAAGTTGAGATCGGAGCCCAGGTCTTCTGCCAAAGAGTCCTATGGGGACCCGGGAGGCCTGGTCTACTCCCTTTTTAAAAAAAGGAGTTCAGAACGGAGCCCAAGTCTACTCCTATACAGACCATTGCGGACCCTGGAGGCCTTGTCTACTGCTGTTTATTTTAAAAAAAGAAGTTGAGATCGGAGCCCAGGTCTACTCTCATAGATTCCTATGGGGACCCGGGAGGCCTGGTCTACTCCCGTTGTTTTTTTTTTTAAGAAGTTGAGATCGGAGCCCAGATCTACTGCCATAGAGTCCAATGGGGACCCGGGAGGCCTGGTCTACTGCGTTTTTTTATAGGTAAATTGGAGGCCAGATCGACTCTTGTATTTTAGCAGGTAAAATGGAGGCCAGATCAACTCCCGTTTTTTTTTTCTTTTCCAAGTGCTGAACGGAGTCCAGGTCTACTCCTACAGATTTCAATAGGGACCCGGGGGGCTTGGTCTACTCCCGTTTTTTTTAAAAAAAGAAGTTGAGATCAGAGCCCAGGTCTACTCTTATAGATTTTAATGGGTACCCGTGAGTCCTGGTCTACTCTCTTTTTTTAAAAAAAAGTTCAGATCGGAACCCAGATCTATTCCTATTGATATCAAAGGGAACCCGGGAGTCCTGGTCTACTCCCTTTGTTGTTGTTTTTTTTAAGAAGTTGAGATCGGAGCCCAGGTCTACTGCCATAGAGTCCTATGGGGACCCGAGAGGCCTGGTCTACTCCCGTTGTTTTTTTTTTTAAGAAGTTGAGATCGGAGTTCAGATCTACTGCCATAGAGTCCAATGGGGACCCGGGAGGCCTGGTCTACTGCGTTTTTTTATAGGTAAAATGGAGGCCAGATCGACTCTTGTATTTTAGCAGGTAAAATGGAGGCCAGATCAACTCCCGTTTTTTTTTTCTTTTCCAAGTTCACAACGGAGCCGAGGTCTACTCTCATAGAGTCCAATGGGGACCCGGGAGGCCTGGTCTACTCCCGGTTGTTTTTTTGGTTTTTTTTTAAAGAAGTTGAGATCGGAGGCCAGGTCTACTCCTATAGATTTCAAAGGGAACCAGGAGGCCTGAACTAATCCCGTTTTTTTTTTTTTAAAGAAGTTCAGATCGGAGCACAGGTCTACTCGCATAGAGTCCAATGGGGACCCGGGAGGCCTGGTCTACTCCCGGTTGTTTTTTTGTTTTTTAAAGAAGTTGAGATCGGAGCCCAGGTCTACTCTCATAGAGTCCTATGGGGACCCAGGAGGCCTGGTCTACTCCCGTTTTTTTAAAAAAAAGTTGAGATCAGAGCCCAGGTCTACTCTTATAGATTTCAAAGGGAACCAGGAGGCCTAAACTAATCCCGTTTTTTTTTTTTTAAAAGAAGTTCAGATCGGAGCACAGGTCTACTCGCATAGAGTCCAATGGGGACCTGGGAGGCCTGGTCTACTCCCGTTGTTTTTTTTTTTAAGAAGTTGAGATCGGAGCCCAGATCTACTGCCATAGAGTCCAATGGGGACCCGGGAGGCCTGGTCTACTGCATTTTTTTAAAAGGTAAAATGTAGGCCAGATCGACTCTTGTATTTTAGCAGGTAAAATGGAGGCCAGATCAACTCCCTTTTTTTTTTTCTTTTCCAAGTGCTGAACGGAGTCCAGGTCTACTCCTACAGATTTCAATAGGGACCCGGGGGGCCTGGTCTACTCCCGTTTTTTTTAAAAAAAGAAGTTGAGATCAGAGCCCAGGTCTACTCTTATAGATTTTAATGGGTACCCGTGAGTCCAGGTCTACTCTCTTTTTTTAAAAAAAGTTCAGATCGGAGCCCAGATCTATTCCTATTGCTATCAAAGGGATCCCGGGAGTCCTGGTCTACTCCCTTTGTTGTTGTTTTTTAAGAAGTTGAGATCGGAGCCCAGGTCTACTGCCATAGAGTCCTATGGGGACCCGAGAGGCCTGGTCTACTCCCGTTTTTTTTTTTTTAAGAAGTTGAGATCGGAGTTCAGATCTACTGCCATAGAGTCCAATGGGGACCCGGGAGGCCTGGTCTACTGCGTTTTTTTATAGGTAAAATGGAGGCCAGATCTACTCTTGTATTTTAGCAGGTAAAATGGAGGCCAGATCAACTCCCGTTTTTTTTTTCTTTTCCAAGTTCAGAACGGAGCCCAGGTCTACTCTCAGAGAGTCCAATGGGGACCCGGGAGGCCTGGTCTACTCCCAGTTGTTTTTTTGTTTTTTTTTAAAGAAGTTGAGATCGGAGGCCAGGTCTACTCCTATAGATTTCAAAGGGAACCAGGAGGCCTGAACTAATCCCGTTTTTTTTTTTTAAAGAAGTTCAGATCGGAGCACAGGTCTACTCACATAGAGTCCAATGGGGACCCGGGAGGCCTGGTCTACTCCCGGTTGTTTTTTTGTTTTTTAAAGAAGTTGAGATCGGAGCCCAGGTCTACTCTCATAGAGTCCTATGGGGACCCGGGAGGCCTGGTCTACTCCCGTTTTTTTTAAAAAAAGTTGAGATCAGAGCCCTGGTCTACTCTTATAGATTTCAAAGGGAACCAGGAGGCCTGAACTAATCCCGTTTTTTTTTTTTAAAAGAAGTTCAGATCGGAGCACAGGTCTACTCGCATAGAGTCCAATGGGGACCCGGGAGGCCTGGTCTACTCCCTTTTTTAAGAAAAAAGTTCAGAACGGAGCCCAGGTCTACTCCTATACAGACCAATGTGGACCCCAGAGGCCTTGTCTACTCCCGTTTTTTTTTTAAAAAAGAAGTTGAGATCGGAGCCCAGGTCTACTCTCATAGAGTCCTATGGGGACCCGGGAGGCCTGGTCTACTCCCATTTTTTTTTTTAAAGAAGTTGAGATCGGAGCCCAGGTCTACTCTTATAGATTTTAATGGGGACCCGGGAGTCCTGGTCTACTCCCGTTTTTTTAAAAAAAAGTTCAGATCGGAGCCCAGATCTATTCCTATTGATATCAATGGGAACCCGGAAGTCCTGGTCTACTCCCGTTGTTTTTTTTTTTAAGAAGTTGAGATCGGAGCCCAGGTCTTCTGCCAAAGAGTCCTATGGGGACCCGGGAGGCCTGGTCTACTCCCTTTTTAAAAAAAGGAGTTCAGAACGGAGCCCAAGTCTACTCCTATACAGACCATTGCGGACCCTGGAGGCCTTGTCTACTCCTGTTTTTTTTTAAAAAAAGAAGTTGAGATAGGAGCCCAGGTCTACTCTCATAGATACCTATGGGGACCCGGGAGGCCTGGTCTACTCCCATTGTTTTTTTTTTTTAAGAAGTTGAGATCGGAGCCCAGATCTACTGCCGTTGGGTCCAATGGGGACCCGGGAGGCCTGGTCTACTGCATTTTTTTATAGGTAAAATGGAGGCCAGATCGACTCTTGTATTTTAGCAGGTAAAATGGAGGCCAGATCAACTCCCGTTTTTTTTCTCTTTTCCAAGTTCAGAACGGAGCCCAGGTCTACTCTCATAGAGTCCTATGGGGACCCGGGAGGCCTGGTCTACTCCCGGTTGTTTTTTTGTTTTTTTTTAAAAGAAGTTGAGATCGGAGGCCAGGTCTACTCCTATATATTTCAAAGGGAACCAGGAGGCCTGAACTAAACCCGTTTTTTTTTTAAAAAAAGAAGTTCAGATAGGAGCACAGGACTACTCGCATAGAGTCCAATGGGGACCCGGGAGGCCTGGTCTACTCCCTTTTTTAAGAAAAAAGTTCAGAACGGAGCCCAGGTCTACTCCTATACAGACCAATGCGGACCCCGGAGGCCTTGTCTACTCCCGTTTTTTTAAAAAAAAGAAGTTGAGGTCGGAGCCCAGGTCTACTCTCATAGAGTCCTATGGGGACCCGGGAGGCCTGGTCTACTCCCGTTTTTTTTTTTAAAGAAGTTGAGATCGGAGCCCAGGTCTACTCTTATAGATTTTAATGGGGACCCGGGAGTCCTGATCTACTCTCTTTTTTTAAAAAAAAAGTTCAGATCAGAGCCCAGATATATTCCTATTGATATCAATGGGAACCCGGGAGTCCTGGTCTACTCCCGTTGTTTGTTTTTTTAAGAAGTTGAGATCGGAGCCCAGGTCTTCTGCCAAAGAGTCCTATGGGGACCCGGGAGGCCTGGTCTACTCCCTTT
This sequence comes from Lepidodactylus listeri, assembly GCA_029233225.1. Lineage (NCBI taxonomy): Eukaryota > Metazoa > Chordata > Lepidosauria > Squamata > Gekkonidae > Lepidodactylus > Lepidodactylus listeri. The sequence goes on from JARCFY010000032.1 coordinate 1,168,493, forward strand.
TTAAAAAAAGGAGTTCAAAACGGAGCCCAAGTCTACTCCTATACAGACCATTGCGGACCCTGGAGGCCTTGTCTACTGCTGTTTATTTTAAAAAAAGAAGTTGAGATCGGAGCCCAGGTCTACTCTCATAGATTCCTATGGGGACCCGGGAGGCCTGGTCTACTCCCGTTGTTTTTTTTTTTAAGAAGTTGAGATCGGAGCCCAGATCTTCTGCCATAGAGTCCAATGGGGACCCGGGAGGCCTGGTCTACTGCGTTTTTTTATAGGTAAATTGAGGCCAGATCGACTCTTGTATTTTAGCAGGTAAAATGGAGGCCAGATCAACTCCCATTTTTTTTTTCTTTTCCAAGTGCTGAACGGAGTCCAGGTCTACTCCTACAGATTTCAATAGGGACCCGGGGGGCTTGGTCTACTCCCATTTTTTTTAAAAAAAGAAGTTGAGATCAGAGCCCAGGTCTACTCTTATAGATTTTAATGGGTACCCGTGAGTCCTGGTCTACTCTCTTTTTTTAAAAAAAAGTTCAGATCGGAGCCCAGATCTATTCCTATTGATATCAAAGGGAACCCGGGAGTCCTGGTCTACTCCCTTTGTTGTTTTTTTTTAAGAAGTTGAGATCGGAGCCCAGGTCTACTGCCATAGAGTCCTATGGGGACCCGAGAGGCCTGGTCTACTCCCGTTGTTTTTTTTTTTAAGAAGTTGAGATCGGAGTTCAGATCTACTGCCATAGAGTCCAATGGGGACCCGGGAGGCCTGGTCTACTGCGTTTTTTTATAGGTAAAATGGAGGCCAGATCGACTCTTGTATTTTAGCAGGTAAAATGGAGGCCAGATCAACTCCCGTTTTTTTTTTCTTTTCCAAGTTCAGAACGGAGCCGAGGTCTACTCTCATAGAGTCCAATGGGGACCCGGGAGGCCTGGTCTACTCCCGGTTGTTTTTTTGGTTTTTTTTTAAAGAAGTTGAGATCGGAGGCCAGGTCTACTCCTATAGATTTCAAAGGGAACCAGGAGGCCTGAACTAATCCCGTTTTTTTTTTTTTAAAGAAGTTCAGATCGGAGCACAGGTCTACTCGCATAGAGTCCAATGGGGACCCGGGAGGCCTGGTCTACTCCCGGTTGTTTTTTTGTTTTTTAAAGAAGTTGAGATCGGAGCCCAGGTCTACTCTCATAGAGTCCTATGGGGACCCGGGAGGCCTGGTCTACTCCCGTTTTTTAAAAAAAAAGTTGAGATCAGAGCCCAGGTCTACTCTTATAGATTTCAAAGGGAACCAGGAGGCCTAAACTAATCCCGTTTTTTTTTTTTTAAAAGAAGTTCACATCGGAGCACAGGTCTACTCGCATAGAGTCCAATGGGGACCTGGGAGGCCTGGTCTACTCCCGTTGTTTTTTTTTTTAAGAAGTTGAGATCGGAGCCCAGATCTACTGCCATAGAGTCCAATGGGGACCCGGGAGGCCTGGTCTACTGCATTTTTTTAAAAGGTAAAATGGAGGCCAGATCGACTCTTGTATTTTAGCAGGTAAAATGGAGGCCAGATCAACTCCCTTTTTTTTTTTCTTTTCCAAGTGCTGAACGGAGTCCAGGTCTACTCCTACAGATTTCAATAGGGACCCGGGGGGCCTGGTCTACTCCCGTTTTTTTTAAAAAAAGAAGTTGAGATCAGAGCCCAGGTCTACTCTTATAGATTTTAATGGGTACCCGTGAGTCCAGGTCTACTCTCTTTTTTTAAAAAAAGTTCAGATCGGAGCCCAGATCTATTCCTATTGCTATCAAAGGGATCCCGGGAGTCCTGGTCTACTCCCTTTGTTGTTGTTTTTTAAGAAGTTGAGATCGGAGCCCAGGTCTACTGCCATAGAGTCCTATGGGGACCCGAGAGGCCTGGTCTACTCCCGTTTTTTTTTTTTTAAGAAGTTGAGATCGGAGTTCAGATCTACTGCCATAGAGTCCAATGGGGACCCGGGAGGCCTGGTCTACTGCGTTTTTTTATAGGTAAAATGGAGGCCAGATCTACTCTTGTATTTTAGCAGGTAAAATGGAGGCCAGATCAACTCCCGTTTTTTTTTTCTTTTCCAAGTTCAGAACGGAGCCCAGGTCTACTCTCATAGAGTCCAATGGGTACCCGGGAGGCCTGGTCTACTCCCGGTTGTTTTTTTGTTTTTTTTTAAAGAAGTTGAGATCGGAGGCCAGGTCTACTCCTATAGATTTCAAAGGGAACCAGGAGGCCTGAACTAATCCCGTTTTTTTTTTTTAAAGAAGTTCAGATCGGAGCACAGGTCTACTCACATAGAGTCCAATGGGGACCCGGGAGGCCTGGTCTACTCCCGGTTGTTTTTTTGTTTTTTAAAGAAGTTGAGATCGGAGCCCAGGTCTACTCTCATAGAGTCCTATCGGGACCCGGGAGGCCTGGTCTACTCCCGTTTTTTTAAAAAAAAGTTGAGATCAGAGCCCAGGTCTACTCTTATAGATTTCAAAGGGAACCAGGAGGCCTGAACTAATCCCGTTTTTTTTTTTTTTAAAGAAGTTCAGATCGGAGCACAGGTCTACTCGCATAGAGTCCAATGGGGACCCGGGAGGCCTGGTCTACTCCCGTTGTTTTTTTTTTTAAGAAGTTGAGATCGGAGCCCAGGTCTTCTGCCAAAGAGTCCTATGGGGACCCGGGAGGCCTGGTCTACTCCCTTTTTAAAAAAAGGAGTTCAGAACGGAGCCCAAGTCTACTCCTATACAGACCATTGCGGACCCCGGAGGCCTTGTCTACTCCTGTTTTTTTTTTAAAAAAAGAAGTTGAGATAGGAGCCCAGGTCTACTCTCATAGAGTCCTATGGGGACCCGGGAGGCCTGGTCTACTGCGTTTTTTTATAGGTAAAATGGAGGCCAGATCGACTCTTGTATTTTAGCAGGTAAAATGGAGGCCAGATCAACTCCCGTTTTTTTTTTCTTTTCCAAGTGCTGAACGGAGTCCAGGTCTACTCCTATAGATTTCAATAGGGACCCGGGGGGCCTGTTCTACTCCCGGTTTTTTTTAAAAGTTCAGAACGGAGCCCAGGTCTACTCTCATAGAGTCCAATGGGGACACGGGAGGCCTGGTCTACTGCATTTTTTTATAGGTAAAATGGAGGCCAGATCGACTCTTGTATTTTAGCAGGTAAAATGGAGGACAGATCAACTCCCGTTTTTTTTTTCTTTTCCAAGTGCTGAACGGAGTCCAGGTCCACTCCTATAGATTTCAATAGGGACCCGGGGAGCCTGGTCTACTCCCGTTTTTTTTAAAAAAAGAAGTTGAGATCGGAGCCCAGGTCTACTCTTATAGATTTTAATGGGTACCCCTGAGTCCTGGTCTGCTCTCTTTTTTTTAAAAAAAGTTCAGATCGGAGCCCAGATCTATTCCTATTGATATCAAAGGGAACCCGGGAGTCCTGGTCTACTCCATTTTTTTTTTTTTTTTAAGAAGTTGAGATCGGAGCCCAGGTCTACTGCCATAGAGTCCTATGGGGACCCGGGAGGCCTGGTCTACTCCCTTTTTTAAGAAAAAAGTTCAGATCGGAGCCCAGATCTATTCCTATTGATATCAATGGGAACCCGGGAGTCCTGGTCTACTCCCGTTGTTGTTTTTTTTAAGAAGTTGAGATCGGAGCCCAGGTCTTCTGCCATAGAGTCCTATGGGGACCCGGGAGGCCTGGTCTACTCCCTTTTTAAAAAAAGGAGTTCAGAACGGAGCCCAAGTCTACTCCTATACAGACCATTGCGGACCCCAGAGGCCTTGTCTACTCCCGTTTTTTTTAAAAAAAGAAGTTGAGATCGGAGCCCAGGTCTACTGCCATAGAGTCCTTTGGGGACCCGGGAGGCCTGGTCTACTCCCGTTTTTTTTTTTTTAAGAAGTTGAGATCGGAGCCCAGATCGACTGACATAGAGTCCAATGGAGACCCGGGAGGCCTGGTCTACTGCGTTTTTTTATAGGTAAAATGGAGGCCAGATCGACTCTTGTATTTTAGCAGGTAAAATGGAGGCCAGATCAACTCCCGTTTTTCTTTTCTTTTCCAAGTGCTGAATGGAGTCCAGGTCTACTCCTATAGATTTCAATAGGGACCCGGGGAGCCTGGTCTACTCCCGGTTTTTTTTAAAAGTTCAGAACGGAGCCCAGGTCTACTCTCATAGAGTCCAATGGGGACCCGAAAGGCCTGGTCTACTCCCGGATGTTTTTTTGTTTTTTTTTAAAGAAGTTGAGATCGGAGGCCAGGTCTACTCCTATAGATTTCAAAGGGAACCAGGAGGCCTGAACTAATCCCGTTGTTTTTTTTTTTAAAGAAGTTCAGATTGGAGCACAGGTCTACTCGCATAGAGTCCAATGGGGACCCGGGAGGCCTGGTCTACTCCTTTTTTAAAGAAAAAAGTTCAGAACGGAGCCCAGGTCTACTCCTATACAGACCAATGCGGACCCCGGAGGCCTTGTCTACTCCCATTTTTTTTTTAAAAGAAGTTGAGATAGGAGCCCACGTCTACTCTCATAGAGTCCTATGGGGACCCGGGAGGCCTGGTCTACTCTCTTTTGTAAAAAAAAAAGTTCAGATCGGAGCCCAGATCTATTCCTATTGATATCAATGGGAACCCGGGAGTCCTGGTGTACTCCCGTTGTTGTTTTTTTTAAGAAGTTGAGATCGGAGCCCAGGTCTACTCTTATAGATTTTAATGGGGACCTGGGAGTTTTGGTCTACTTTCTTTTTTTAAAAAATTTTCAGATCGGAGTCCAGATCTATTCCTATTGATGTCAATGGGAACCCGGGAGTCCTGGTGTACTCCTGTTTTTTTTTTTTTTAAGAAGTTGAGATCGGAGCCCAGATCTACTGCCATAGAGTCCAATGGGGACCCGGGAGGCCTGGTCTACTGCGTTTTTTTATAGGTAAAATGGAGGCCAGATCGACTCTTGTATTTTAGCAGGTAAAATGGAGGCCAGATTAACTCCCGTTTTTTTTTTCTTTTCCAAGTGCTGAACGGAGTCCAGGTCTACTCCTATAGATTTCAATAGGGACCCGGGGGGCCTGGTCTACTCCCGTTTTTTTTTAAAAAAAGAAGTTGAGATCGGAGCCCAGGTCTACTCTTATAGATTTTAATGGGTACCCGGGAGTCCTGGTCTACTCTCTTTTTTTAAAAAAAAAGTTCAGATCGGAGCGCAGATCTCTTCCTATTGATATCAAAGGGAACCCGGGAGTCCTGGTCTACTCCCGTTGTTTTTTTTTTTTAAGAAGTTGAGATCGGAGCCCAGGTCTACTGCCATAGAGTCCTATGGGGACCCGGGAGGCCTGGTCTACTCCCATTGTTTTTTTTTTTAAGAAGTTGAGATCGGAGTTCAGACCTACTGCCATAGAGTCCAATGGGGACCCGGGAGGCCAGGTCTACTACGTTTTTTTATAGGTAAAATGGAGGCCAGATCGACTCTTGTATTTTAGCAGGTAAAATGGAGGCCAGATCAACTCCCGTTTTTTTTTTCTTTTCCAAGTTCAGAACGGAGCCCAGGTCTACTCTCATAGAGTCCAATGGGGACCCGAAAGGCCTGGTCTACTCCCGGTTGTTTTTTTGTTTTTTTTTAAAAGAAGTTGAGATCGGAGGCCAGGTCTACTCCTATATATTTCAATGGGAACCAGGAGGCCTGAACTAATCCCGTTTTTTTTTTTTTTTAAAGAAGTTCAGATCGGAGCACAGGACTACTCGCATAGAGTCCAATGGGGACCCGGGAGGCCTGGTCTACTCCCTTTTTTAAGAAAAAAGTTCAGAACGGAGCCCAGGTCTACTCCTATACAGACCAATGCGGACCCCGGAGGCCTTGTCTACTCCCGTTTTTTTTTTTAAAAAAAGTTGAGGTCGGAGCCCAGGTCTACTCTCATAGAGTCCTATGGGGACCCGGGAGGCCTGGTTTACTCCCGGTTGTTTTTTTTAAAAAGTTGAGATCGGAGCCCAGGTCTACTCTTATAGATTTTAATGGGGACCCGGGAGTCCTGGTCTACTCTCTTTTTTTAAAAAAAAGTTCAGATCGGAGCCCTGATCTATTCCTATTGATATCAATGGGAACCCGGGAGTCCTGGTCTACTCCCGTTGTTTTTTTTTTTAAGAAGTTGAGATCGGAGTCCAGGTCTTCTGCCATAGAGTCCTATGGGGACACGGGAGGCCTGGTCTACTCCCTTTTTAAAAAAAGGAGTTCAGAACGGAGCCCAAGTCTACTCCTATACAGACCATTGCGGAGCCCGGAGGCCTTGTCTACTCCCGTTTTTTTTAAAAAAAGTAGTTGATATCGGAGCCCAGGTCTACTGCCATAGAGTCCAATGGGGACCCGGGAGTCCTGGTCTACTGCGTTTTTTTATAGGTAAAATGGAGGCCAGATCGACTCTTGTATTTTAGCAGGTAAAATGGAGGCCAGATCAACTCCCGTTTTTTTTTTCTTTTCCAAGTGCTGAACGGAGTCCAGGTTTACTCCTATAGATTTCAATAGGGACCCAGGGGGCCTGTTCTACTCCCGGTTTTTTTAAAAAGTTCAGAACGGAGCCCAGGTCTACTGCCATAGAGTCCAATGGGGACCCGGGAGGCCTGGTCTACTGCGTTTTTTTATAGGTAAAATGGAGGCCAGATCGACTCTTGTATTTTAGCAGGTAAAATGGAGGCCACATCAACTCCCGTTTTTTTTTTCTTTTCCAAGTGCTGAACGGAATCCAGGTCTACTCCTATAGATTTCAATAGGGACCCGGGGGGCCTGGTCTACTCCCGTTTTTTTTAAAAAGTTCAGAACGGAGCCCAGGTCTACTCTCATAGAGTCCAATGGGGACACGGGAGGCATGGTCTACTGCATTTTTTTATAGGTAAAATGGAGGCCAGATCGACTCTTGTATTTTAGCAGGTAAAATGGAGGACAGATCAACTCCCGTTTTTTTTTTCTTTTCCAAGTGCTGAACGGAGTCCAGGTCTACTCCTACAGATTTCAATAGGGACCCGGGGAGCCTGGTCTACTCCCGTTTTTTTTAAAAAAAGAAGTTGAGATCGGAGCCCAGTTCTACTCTTTTAGATTTTAATGGGTACCCCTGAGTCCTGGTCTGCTCTCTTTTTTTTAAAAAAAGTTCAGATCGGAGCCCAGATCTATTCCTATTGATATCAAAGGGAACCCGGGAGTCCTGGTCTACTCCGTTTTTTTTTTTTTTTTAAGAAGTTGAGATCGGAGCCCAGGTCTACTGCCATAGAGTCCTATGGGGACCCGGGAGGCCTGGTCTACTCCCTTTTTTAAGAAAAAAGTTCAGATCGGAGCCCAGATCTATTCCTATTGATATCAAAGGGAACCCGGGAGTCCTGGTCTACTCCGTTTTTGTTTTTTTTTTAAGAAGTTGAGATCGGAGCCCAGGTCTACTGCCATAGAGTCCTATGGGGACCCGGGAGGCCTGGTCTACTCTCATTGTTTTTTTTTTAAGAAGTTGAGATCGGAGCCCAGATCTACTGCCATAGAGTCCAATGGGGACCCGGGAGGCCTAGTCTACTGCGTTTTTTTATAGGTAAAATGGAGGCCAGATCGACTCTTGTATTTTAGCAGGTAAAATGGAGGCCAGATCAACTCCCTTTTTTTTTTCTTTTCCAAGTGCTGAACGGAGTCCAGGTCTACCCTTATAGATTTCAATAGGGACCCAGGGGGCCTGGTTTACTCCCGTTTTTTTTAAAAAAAGAAGTTGAGATCGGAGCTCAGGTCTACTCTTATAGATTTTAATGGATACCCGGGAGCCCTGGTCTATTCTCTTTTTTTTAAAAAAAGTTCAGATCGGAGCCCAGATCTATTCCTATTGATATCAAAGGGAACCCGGAAGTCCTGGTCTACTCCCATTTTTTTTTAAAAAAAGAAGTTGAGATCGGAGCCCAGGTCTACTCTCATAGAGTCGTATGGGGACCTGGGAGCCCTGGTCTACTCCCGTTTTTTTTTTTTTTAAGAAGTTGAGATCGGAGCCCAGATCTACTGCCATAGAGTCCAATGGGGACCCGGGAGGCCTGGTCTACTGCGTTTTTTTATAGGTAAAATGGAGGCCAGATCGACTCTTGTATTTTAGCAGGTAAAATGGAGGCCAGATCGACTCTTGTATTTTAGCAGGTAAAATGGAGGGCAGATCAACTCCCGTTTTTTTTTTTCTTTTCCAAGTGCTGAACAGAGTCCAGGTCTACTCCTATAGATTTCATTAGGGACTCGGGGGGCTTGGTCTACTCCCGTTTTTTTTTAAAGAAGAAGTTGAGATCGGAGCCCAGGTCTACTCATATAGATTTTAATGGGTACCCGGGAGTCCTGGTCTACTCTCTTTTTTTTAAAAAAAAGTTCAGATCGGAGCCCAGATGTATTCCTATTGATATCAAAGGGAACCCGGGAGTCCTGGTCTACTCCCGTTTTTTTAAAAAAAAGAAGTTGAGATCGGAGCCCAGGTCTACTCTCATAGAGTCGTATGGGGACCCGGGAGGCCTGGTCTACTCCCGTTTTTTTTTTTTTTAAGAAGTTGAGATCGGAGCCCAGATCTACTGCCATAGAGTCCAATGGGGACCCGGGAGGCCTGGTCTACTGCGTTTTTTTATAGGTAAAATGGAGGCCAGATCGACTCTTGTATTTTAGCAGGTAAAATGGAGGCCAGATCGACTCTTGTATTTTAGCAGGTAAAATGGAGGGCAGATCAACTCCCGTTTTTTTTTCCTTTTCCAAGTGCTGAACAGAGTCAAGGTCTACTCCTATAGATTTCATTAGGGACCCGGGGGGCCTGGTCTACTCCCATTTTTTTTAAAAAAAGAAGTTGAGATCGGAGCCCAGGTCTACTCTTATAGATTTTAATGGGTACCCGGGAGTCCTGGTCTACTCTCTTTTTTTAAAAAAAAGTTCAGATCGGAGCGCAGATCTATTTCTATTGATATCAAAGGGAACCCGGGAGTCCTGGTCTACTCCCGTTTTTTTTTTTTTTTAAGAAGTTGAGATCGGAGCCCTGGTCTACTGCCATAGAGTCCAATGGGGACCCGGGAGGCCTGGTCTACTGCGTTTTTTTATAGGTAAAATGGAGGCCAGATCGACTCTTGTATTTTAGCAGGTAAAATGGAGGCCAGATCAACTCCCGTTTTTTTTTTTCTTTTCCAAGTTCTGAACGGAGTCCAGGTCTACTCCTATAGATTTCAATAGGGACCTAGGGGACCTGGTTTACTTCCGTTTTTTTTTAAAAAAGAAGTTGAGATCGGAGCTCAGGTCTACTCTTATAGATTTTAATGGGTACCCGGGAGTCCTGGTCTACTCTCTTTTTTAAAAAAAAATGTTCAGATCGGAGCCCAGATCTATTCCTATTGATATCAAAGGGAACCCGGGAGTCCTGGTCTACTCCCATTTTTTTTAAAAAAAGAAGTTGAGATCGGAGCCCAGGTCTACTCTCATAGAGTCGTATGGGGACCCGGGAGGCCTGGTCTACTCCCGTTTTTTTTTTTTTTAAGAAGTTGAGATCGGAGCCCAGATCTACTGCCATAGAGTCCAATGGGGACCCGGGAGGCCTGGTCTACTGCGTTTTTTTATAGGTAAAATGGAGGCCAGATCGACTCTTGTATTTTAGCAGGTAAAATGGAGGGCAGATCAACTCCCGTTTTTTTTTTTCTTTTCCAAGTGCTGAACAGAGTCCAGGTCTACTCCTATAGATTTCAATAGGGAACCGGGGGGCCTGGTCTACTCCCGGTTTTTTTAAAAAAAGAAGTTGAGATCGGAGCCCAGGACTACTCTTATAGATTTTAATGGGTACCCGAAAGTCCTGGTCTACTCTCTTTTTTTAAAAAAAAGTTCAGATCGGAGCCCAGATCTATCCTATTGATATCAAAGGGAACCCGGGAGTCCTGGTCTACTCTCATAGAGTCCTATGGGGACCCGGGAGGCCTGGTCTACTCCCGTTTTGTTTTTTTTGTTTTTTTTAAAGAAGTTGAGATCGGAGGCCAGGTCTACTCCAATAGATTTCAAAGGGAACCAGGAGTCCTGAACTAATCTTGTTTTTTTTTTTTTTTTAAAGAAGTTCAGATAGGAGCACAGGTCTACTCGCATAGAGTCCAATGGGGACCCGGGAGGCCTGGTCTACTCCCTTTTTTAAGAAAAAAGTTCAGAATGGAGCCCAGGTCTACTCCTATACAGACCAATGCGGACCCCGGAGGCCTTCTCTACTCCCGTTTTTTTTAAAAAAAACAAGTTGAGATCGGAGCCCAGGTCTACTCTCATAGAGTCCTATGGGGACCCGGGAGGCCTGGTCTACTCCCATTTTTTTTTTTAAAAAGTTGAGATCGGAGCCCAGGTCTACTCTTATATCTTTTAATGGGGACCCGGGAGTCCTGGTCTACTCTCTTTTTTTAAAAAAAAGTTCAGATCGGAGCCCAGATCTATTCCTATTGATATCAATGGGAACCCGTGAGTCCTGGTCTACTCCCGTTGTTTTTTTTTTTTCAGAAGTTGAGATCGCAGCCCAGGTATTCTGCCATAGAGTCCTATGGGGACCCGGGAGGCCTGGTCTACCCCCTTTTTAAAAAAAGGAGTTCAGAACGGAGCCCAAGTCTACTCCTATACAGACCATTGCAGACCCCGGAGGCCTTGTCTACTCCCATTTTTTTTAAAAAAAGAAGTTGAGATCGGAGCCCAGGTCTACTCTCATAAAGTCCTATGGGGACCCGGGAGGCCTCGTCTACTACGTTTTTTAAAGGTAAAATGGAGGCCAGATCGACTCTTCTATTTTAGCAGGTAAAATGGAGGCCAGATCAACTCCCGTTTTTTTTTTTCTTTTCCATATTCAGAACGGAGTCCAGGTCTACTCCTATAGATTTCAATAGGGACCCGGGGGGCCTGGTCTACTCCCGGTTTTTTTTAAAAGTTCAGAACGGAGCCCAGGTCTACTCTCATAGAGTCCAATGGGGACCCGGGAGGCCTGGTCTACTCCCGGTTGTTTTTTTGTTTTTTTAAAAGTTCAGATCGGAGCCCCGGTCTACTCGCATAGAGTCCAATGGGGACCCGGGAGGCCTGGTCTACTCGGTTTTTTAAGAAAAAAGTTCAGAACGGAGCCCAGGTCTACTACTATACAGACCATTGCGGATCCCGGAGGCCTTGTCTACTCCCTTTTTTTTAAAAAAAGAAGTTGAGTTCGGACCCCAGGTCTACTCTCATAGAGTCCTATGGGGACCCGGGAGGCCTGGTCAACTCCCGTTTTTTTTTTAAAAAAGTTGAGATCGGAGCCCAGGTCTACTCTTATAGATTTTAATGGGGACCCGGGAATCCTGGTCTACTCTCTTTTTTTAAAAAAAAGTTCAGATCGGAGCCCAAATCTATTCCTATTGATATCAATGGGAACCCGGGAGTCCTGGTCTACTCCCGTTGTTTTTTTTTTTAAGAAGTTGAGATCGGAGCCCAGGTTTTCTGCCATAAAGTCCTATGGGGACCCGGGAGGCCTGGTCTACTCCCTTTTTTAAAAAAGGAGTTCAGAACGGAGCCCAAGTCTACTCCTATACAGACCATTGCGGACCCCGGAGGCCTTGTCTACTCCCGTTTTTTTTTTAAAAAAGAAGTTGAGATCGGAGCCCAGGTCTACTCTCATAGAGTCCTATGGGGACCCGGGAGGCCTGGTCTACTCCCGTTGTTTTTTTTTTAAGAAGTTGAGATCGGAGCCCAGTTCTACTGCCATAGAGTCCAATGGGGACCCGAGAGGCCTGGTCTACTGCGTTTTTTAATAGGTAAAATGGAGGCCAGATCGACTCTTGTATTTTAGCAGGTAAAATGGAGGCCAGATCAACTCCCTTTTTTTTTTTCTTTTCCAAGTGCTGAACGGAGTCCAGGTCTACTCCTATAGATTTCAATAGGGACCCGGGGGGCCTGGTCTACTCCCGTTTTTTTTTAAAAAAAGAAGTTGAGATCGGAGCCCATGTCTACTCTTATAGATTTTAATGCGGACCCGGGAGTCCTGGTCTACTCTCTTTTTTTTTAAAAAAAGTTCAGATCGGAGCCCAGATCTATTCCTATTGATATCAATGAGAACCCGTGAGTCCTGGTCTACTCCCGTTGTTTTTTTTTTTTCAGAAGTTGAGATCGGAGCCCAGGTATTCTGCCATAGAGTCCTATGGGGACCCGGGAGGCCTGGTCTACTACGTTTTTTAAAGGTAAAATGGAGGCCAGATCGACTCTTCTATTTTAGCAGGTAAAATGGAGGCCAGATCATCTCCCGTTTTTTTTTTTCTTTTCCAAGTTCAGAACGGAGTCCAGGTCTACTCCTATAGATGTCAATAGGGACCCGATTGGCCTGGTCTACTCCCGGTTGTTTTTTTGTTTTTTTAAAGAAGTTGAGATCGGAGGCCAGGTCTACTCCTATAGATTTCAAAGGGAACCAGGAGGCCTGAACTAATCCCGTTTTTTTTTCAAAAAAAAGAAGTTCAGATCGGAGCCCAGGTCTACTCGCAGAGAGTCCAATGGGGACCCGTGAGGCCTGGTCTACTCCGTTTTTTAAGAAAAAAGTTCAGAACGGAGCCCCGGTCTACTACTATACAGACCAATGCGGACCCCGGAGGCCTTGTCTACTCCCTTTTTTTAAAAAAAAGAAGTTGAGTTCGGACCCCAGGTCTACTCTCATAGAGTCCTATGGGGACCCGGGAGGCCTGGTCAACTCCCGTTTTTTTTTTTAAAAGTTGAGATCGGAGCCCAGGTCTACTCTTATAGATTTTAATGGGGACCCGGGAATCCTGGTCTACTGTCTTTTTTTAAAAAAAAGTTCAGATCGGAGCCCAAATCTATTCCTATTGATATCAATGGGAACCCGGGAGTCCTGGTCTACTCCCGTTGTTTTTTTTTTTAAGAAGTTGAGATCGGAGCCCAGGTTTTCTGCCATAAAGTCCTATGGGGACCCGGGAGGCCTGGTCTACTCCCTTTTTAAAAAAAGGAGTTCAGAACGGAGCCCAAGTCTACTCCTATACAGACCATTGCGGACCCCGGAGGCCTTGTCTACTCCCATTTTTTTTAAAAAAAAGAAGTTGAGATCGGAGCCCAGGTCTACTCTCATAGAGTCCTATGGGGACCCGGGAGGCCTGGTCTACTCCCGTTGTTTTTTTTTTTAAGAAGTTGAGATCGGAGCCCAGGTCTACTCTTATAGATTTTAATGGGGACCTGGGAGTTTTGGTCTACTCTCTTTTTCTAAAAAATTTTCAGATCGGAGCCCAGATCTATTCCTATTGATGTCAATGGGAACCCGGGAGTCCTGGTGTACTCCCGTTGTTGTTGTTTTTTTTTTTTAAAGAAGTTGAGATCGGAGCCCAGATCTACTGCCATAGAGTCCAATGGGGACCCGGGAGGCCTGGTCTACTGCGTTTTTTTATGGGTAAAATGGAGGCCAGATCGACTCTTGTATTTTAGCAGGTAAAATGGAGGCCAGATTAACTCCCGTTTTTTTTTTTCTTTTCCAAGTGCTGAACGGAGTCCAGGTCTACTCCTATAGATTTCAATAGGGACCCGGGGGGCCTGTTCTACTCCCGTTTTTTTTTTTAAAAAAGAAGTTGAGATCGGAGCCCAGGTCTACTCTTATAGATTTTAATGGGTACCCAAGAGTCCTGGTCTACTCTCTTTTTTTTAAAAAAAAGTTCAGATCGGAGCGCAGATCTATTCCTATTGATATCAAAGGGAACCCGGGAGTCCTGGTCTACTCCCGTTGTTTTTTTTAAGAAGTTGAGATCAGAGCCCAGGTCTTCTGCCATAGGTCTTCTATGGGGACCCGGGAGGCCTGGTCTACTCCCTTTTTTAAAAAAGGAGATCAGAACGGAGCCCAAGTCTACTCCTATACAGACCATTGCGGAACCCGGAGGCCTTGTCTGCTCCCGTTTTTTTTTAAAAAAAGAAGTTGAGATCGGAGCCCAGGTCTACTCTCATAGAGTCCTATGCGGACCCGGGAGGCCTGGTCTACTCCCGTTGTTTTTTTTAAAAGTTCAGAACGGAGCCCAGGTCTACTCTCATAGAGTCCAATGGGGACCCGGGAGGCCTGGTCTACTCCCAGTTTTTTTTGTTTTTTTTTTTTAAAGAAGTTGAGATCGGAGGCCAGGTCTACTCTTATAGATTTTAATGGGTACCCGTGAGTCTTGGTCTACTCTCTTTTTTTAAAAAAAAGTTCAGATCGGAGCCCAGATCTATTCCTATTGATATCAAAGGGAACCCGGGAGTCCTGCTCTACTCCCGTTGTTTTGTTTTTTTAAGAAGTTGAGATCGGAGCCCAGGTCTACTGCCATAGAGTCCAATGGGGACCCGGGAGGCCTGGTCTACTCTCTTTTGTAAAAAAAAAAGTTCAGATTGGAGCCCAGATCTATTCCTATTGATATCAATGGGAACCCGGGAGTCCTGGTCTACTCCCGTTGTTTTTTTTTTTTAAAAAGTTGAGATCGGAGCCCAGGTCTACTCTTATTGATTTTAATGGGGACCTGGGAGTTTTGGTCTACTCTCTTTTTTTAAAAAATTTTCAGATCGGAGCCCAGATCTATTCCTATTGATGTCAATGGGAACCCGGGAGTCCTGGTGTACTCCCGTTGTTGTTTTTTTTTAAGAAGTTGAGATCGGAGCCCAGATCTACTGCCATAGAGTCCAATGGGGACCCGGGAGGCCTGGTCTACTGCGTTTTTTTGTGGGTAAAATGGAGGCCAGATCGACTCTTGTATTTTAGCAGGTAAAATGGAGGCCAGATTAACTCCCGTTTTTTTTTCTTTTCCAAGTGCTGAACGGAGTCCAGGTCTACTCCTAAAGATTTCAATAGGGACCCGGGGGGCCTGGTCTACTCCCGTTTTTTTTTAAAAAAAGAAGTTGAGATCGGAGCCCAGGTCTACTCTTATAGATTTTAATGGGTACCTGGGAGTCCTGGTCTACTCTCTTTTTTTAAAAAAAAAAGTTCAGATCGGAGCGCAGATCTATTCCTATTGATATCAAAGGGAACCCGGGAGTCCTGGTCTACTCCCGTTGTTTGTTTGTTTTTAAGAAGTTGAGATCGGAGCCCAGGTCTACTGCCATAGAGTCCTATGGGGACCCGGGAGGCCTGGTCTACTCTCGTTGTTTTTTTTTTAAGAAGTTGAGATCGGAGCCCAGATCTACTGCCATAGAGTCCAATGGGGACCCGGGAGGCCTGGTCTACTGCGTTTTTTTATAGGTAAAATGGAGGCCAGATCGACTCTTGTATTTTAGCAGGTAAAATGGAGGGCAGATCAACTCCCGTTTTTTTTTTCCTTTTCCAAGTTCTGAACAGAGTCAAGGTCTACTCCTATAGATTTCATTAGCTACCCGGGGGGCCTGGTCTACTCCCGTTTTTTTAAAAAAAAGAAGTTGAGATCGGAGCCAAGGTCTACTCTTATAGATTTTAATGGTGACACGGGAGGCCTGGTCTACTCTCTTTTTTTTAAAAAAAGTTCAGATCGGAGCGCAGATCTATTCCTATTGATATCAAAGGGAACCCGGGAGTCCTGGTCTACTCCCGTTGTTTTTTTTTTTTAAGAAGTTGAGATCGGAGCCCTGGTCTACTGCCATAGAGTCCTATGGGGACCCGGGAGGCCTGGTCTACTCTCGTTGTTTTTTTTTTAAGAAGTTGAGATCGGAGCCCAGATCTTCTGCCATAGAGTCCAATGGGGACCCGGGAGGCCTGGTCTACTGCGTTTTTTTATAGGTAAAATGGAGGCCAGATCGACTCTTGTATTTTAGCAGGTAAAATGGAGGCCAGATCAACTCCCGTTTTTTTTTTTCTTTTCCAAGTGCTGAACGGAGTCCAGGTCGACTCCTATAGATTTCAATAGGGACCTAGGGGACCTGGTTTACTTTCGTTTTTTTTTTAAAAAAAGTTGAGATCGGAGCTCAGGTCTACTCTTATAGATTTTAATGGGTACCCGGGAGTCCTGGTCTACTCTCTTTTTTTAAAAAAATGTTCAGATCGGAGCCCACATCTATTCCTATTGATATCAAAGGGAACCCGGGAGTCCTGGTCTACTCCCGTTTTTTTTTAAAAAAGAAGTTGAGATCGGAGCCCAGGTCTACTCTTATAGATTTTAATGGGTACCCGAAAGTCCTGGTCTACTCTCTTTTTTTAAAAAAAAGTTCAGATCGGAGCCCAGATCTATTCCTATTGATATCAAAGGGAACCCGGGAGTCCTGGTCTACATTCATAGAGTCCTATGGGGACCCGGGAGGCCTGGTCTACTCCCGTTTTTTTTTTGTTTTTTTTTAAAGAAGTTGAGATCGGAGGCCAGGTCTACTCCTATAGATTTCAAAGGGAACCAGGAGTCCTGAACTAATCCCGTTTTTTTTTTTTTTTTAAAGAAGTTCAGATCGGAGCACAGGTCTACTCGCATAGAGTCCAATGGGGACCCGGGAGGCCTGGTCTACTCCCTTTTTTAAGAAAAAAGTTCAGAATGGAGCCCAGGTCTACTCCTATACAGACCAATGTGGACCCCGGAGGCCTTGTCTACTCCCGTTTTTTTTAAAAAAAGAAGTTGAGATCGGAGCCCACGTCTACTCTCATAGAGTCCTATGGGGACCCGGGAGGCCTGGTCTACCGCGTTTTTTTATAGGTAAAATGGAGGCCAGATCGACTCTTGTATTTTAGCAGGTAAAATGGAGGCCAGATCAACTCCCTTTTTTTTTTTTCTTTTCCAAGTGCTGAACGGAGTCCAGGTCTACTCCTATAGATTTCAATAGGGACCCAGGGGGCCTGGTCTACTCCCGTTTTTTTTTAAAAAAAGAAGTTGAGATCGGAGCCCAGGTCTACTCTTATAGATTTTAATGGGTACCCGTGAGTCCTGGTCTACTCTCTTTTTTTAAAAAAAAGTTCAGATCGGAGCCCAGATCTATTCCTATTGATATCAAAGGGAACCCGGGAGTCCTGGTCTACTCCCGTTGTTTTGTTTTTTTAAGAAGTTGAGATCGGAGCCCAGGTCTACTGCCATAGAGTCCAATGGGGACCCGGGAGGCCTGGTCTACTCCCGTTTTTTTTTTTTTTTTAAGAAGTTGAGATCGGAGCCCAGATCTACTGCCATAGAGTCCAATGGGGACCCGGGAGGCCTGGTCTACTTCGTTTTTTTATAGGTAAAATGGAGGCCAGATCGACTCTTGTATTTTAGCAGGTAAAATGGAGGCCAGATCGACTCCAGATTTTTTTTTTCTTTTCCAAGTGCTGAACGGAGTCCAGGTCTACTCCTTTAGATTTCAATAGGGACCCGGGGGGCCTGGTCTACTCCCGTTTTTTTTTAAAATAGAAGTTGAATCGGAGCCCAGGTCTACTCTTATAGATTTTAATGGGGACCCGGGAGACCTGGTCTACTCACTTTTTTTAAAAAAAAGTTCAGATCGGAGCCCAGATCTATTCCTATTGATATCAAAGGGAACCCGGGAGTCCTGGTCTGCTCCCGTTTTTTTTTTTTTAAGAAGTTGAGATCGGAGCCCAGATCTTCTGCCATAGAGTCCAATGGGGACCCGGGAGGCCTGGTCTACTGCGTTTTTTTATAGGTAAAATGGAGGCCAGATCGACTCTTGTATTTTAGCAGGTAAAATGGAGGCCAGATCAACTCCCGTTTTTTTTTTTCTTTTCCAAGTGCTGAACGGAGTCCAGGTCGACTCCTATAGATTTCAATAGGGACCTAGGGGACCTGGTTTACTTTCGTTTTTTTTTAAAAAAGAAGTTGAGATCGGAGCTCAGGTCTACTCTTATAGATTTTAATGGGTACCCGGGAGTCCTGGTCTACTCTCTTTTTTTAAAAAAATGTTCAGATCGGAGCCCAGATCTATTCCTATTGATATCAAAGGGAACCCGGGAGTCCTGGTCTACTCCCGTTTTTTTAAAAAAAAGAAGTTGAGATCGGAGCCCAGGTCTACTCTTATAGATTTTAATGGGTACCCGAAAGTCCTGGTCTACTCTCTTTTTTTTAAAAAAAGTTCAGATCGGAGCCCAGATCTATTCCTATTGATATCAAAGGGAACCCGGGAGTCCTGGTCTACATTCATAGAGTCCTATGCGGACCCGGGAGGCCTGGTCTACTCCCGTTTTTTTTTTGTTTTTTTTAAAAGAAGTTGAGATCGGAGGCCAGGTCTACTCCTATAGATTTCAAAGGGAACCAGGAGTCCTGAACTAATCCCGTTTTTTTTTTTTTTTTTAAAGAAGTTCAGATCGGAGCACAGGTCTACTCGCATAGAGTGCAATGGGGACCCGGGAGGCCTGGTCTACTCCCTTTTTTAAGAAAAAAGTTCAGAATGGAGCCCAGGTCTACTCCTATACAGACCAATGTGGACCCCGGAGGCCTTGTCTACTCCCGTTTTTTTTAAAAAAAGAAGTTGAGATCGGAGCCCACGTCTACTCTCATAGAGTCCTATGGGGACCCGGGAGGCCTGGTCTACCGCGTTTTTTTATAGGTAAAATGGAGGCCAGATCGACTCTTGTATTTTAGCAGGTAAAATGGAGGCCAGATCAACTCCCTTTTTTTTTTTTCTTTTCCAAGTGCTGAACGGAGTCCAGGTCTACTCCTATAGATTTCAATAGGGACCCAGGGGGCCTGGTCTACTCCCGTTTTTTAAAAAAAAAAGAAGTTGAGATCGGAGCCCAGGTCTACTCTTATAGATTTTAATGGGGACCCGTGAGTCCTGGTCTACTCTCTTTTTTTAAAAAAAAGTTCAGATCGGAGCCCAGATCTATTCCTATTGATATCAAAGGGAACCCGGGAGTCCTGGTCTGCTCCCGTTGTTTGTTTTTTTTAAGAAGTTGAGATCGGAGCCCAGGCCTACTGCCATAGAGTCCTATGGGGACCCGGGAGGCCTGGTGTACTCCCGTTGTTTTTTTTTTTTAAGAAGTTGAGATCGGAGCCCAGATCTACTGCCATAAAGTCCAATAGGGACCCGGGAGGCCTGGTCTACTGCGTTTATTTATAGGTAAAATGGAGGCCAGATCGACTCTTGTATTTTAGCAGGTAAAATGGAGGCCAAATCAACTCCCGTTTTTTTTTTCTTTTCCAAGTGCTGAACGGAGTCCAGGTCTACTCCTATAGATTTCAATAGGGACCTGGGGGGCCTGGTCTACTCCCGGTTTTTTTGAAAAGTTCCGAACGGAGCCCAGGTCTACTCTCATAGAGTCCAATGGGGACCCGGGAGGCCTGGTCTACTCCCGGTTGTTTTTTTGTTTTTTAAAGAAGTTGAGATCGGAGGCCAGGTCTACTCCTATAGATTTCAAAGAGAACCAGGAGGCCTGAACTAATCCCGTTTTTTTTTTAAAAAAAGAAGAAGTTGAGATCGGAGCCCAGGTCTACTGCCATAGAGTCCTATGTGGACCCGGGAGGCCTGGTCTACTCCCGTTGTTGTTTTTTTTAAGAAGTTGAGATTGGAGCCCAGATCTACTCCCATAGAGTCCAATGGGGACCCAGGAGGCCTGGTCTACTCCCGTTGTTTTTTTTTTTTTTAAGAAGTTGAGATCGGAGCCCAGATCTACTGCCATAGAGTCCAATGGGGACCCGGGAGGCCTGGTCTACTGCGTTTTTTTATAGGTAAAATGGAGGCCAGATCGACTCTTGTATTTTAGCAGGTAAAATGGAGGCCAGATCAACTCCAGTTTTTTTTTCTTTTCCAAGTTCAGAACGGAGCCCAGGTCTACTCTCATAGAGTCCAATGGGGACCCGGGAGGCCTGGTCTACTCCCGGTTGTTTTTTTGTTTTTTTTTTAAAGAACTTGAGATCGGAGGCCAGGTCTACTCGTGTAGATTTCAAAGGGAACCAGGAGACCTGAACTAATCCCTTTTTTTTTTTAAAAAAAGAAGTTCAGATCGGAGCACAGGTCTACTCGCATAGAATCCAATGGGGACCCGGGAGGCCTGGTCTACCCCTTTTTAAAGAAAAAAGTTCAGAACGGAGCCCAGATCTACTCCTATACAGACCAATGCGGACCCCGGAGGCCTTGTCTACTCCCGTTTTTTTTTAAAAAAAGAAGTTGAGATCGGAGCCCAGGTCTACTCTCATAAAGTCCTATGGGGACCCGGGAGGCCTGGTCTACTCCCATTTTTTTTTTTAAAAAAGTTGAGATCGGAGCCCAGGTCTACTCTCATAGAGTCTTAAGGGGACCCGGAAGGCCTGGTCTACTCCCGTTTTTTTTTTTTTAAGAAGTTGAGATCGGAGCCCAGATCTACTGCCATAGAGTCCAATGGGGACCCGGGAGGCCTGGTCTACTCCCGTTGTTGTTTTATTTTTAAGAAGTTGAGATCGGAGCCCAGATCTACTGCCATAGAGTCCAATGGGGACCCGGGAGGCCTGGTCTACTGCGTTTTTTTATAGGTAAAATGGAGGCCAGATCGACTCTTGTAATTTAACAGGTAAAATGGAGGCCAGATCAACTCACGTTTTTTTTTTCTTTTCCAAGTTCAGAACGGAGCCCAGGTCTACTCTCAGAGAGTCCAATGGGGACCCGGGAGGCCTGGTCTACTCCCGGTTGTTTTTTTGTTTTTTTTTAAAGAAGTTGAGATCGGAGACCAGGTCTACTCGTGCAGATTTCAAAGGGAACCAGGAGGCCTGAACTAATCCCGTTTTTTTTTTTTAAAGAAGTTCAGATCGGAGCACAGGTCTACTCGCATAGAGTCCAATGGGGACCCGGGAGGCCTGGTCTACTCCCTTTTTTAAGAAAAAAGTTCAGAATGGAGCCCAGGTCTACTCCTATACAGACCAATGTGGACCCCGGAGGCCTTGTCTACTCCCGTTTTTTTTAAAAAAAGAAGTTGAGATCGGAGCCCACGTCTACTCTCATAGAGTCCTATGGGGACCCGGGAGGCCTGGTCTACCGCGTTTTTTTATAGGTAAAATGGAGGCCAGATCGACTCTTGTATTTTAGCAGGTAAAATGGAGGCCAGATCAACTCCCTTTTTTTTTTTTCTTTTCCAAGTGCTGAACGGAGTCCAGGTCTACTCCTATAGATTTCAATAGGGACCCAGGGGGCCTGGTCTACTCCCGTTTTTTAAAAAAAAAAGAAGTTGAGATCGGAGCCCAGGTCTACTCTTATAGATTTTAATGGGTACCCGTGAGTCCTGGTCTACTCTCTTTTTTTAAAAAAAAGTTCAGATCGGAGCCCAGATCTATTCCTATTGATATCAAAGGGAACCCGGGAGTCCTGGTCTACTCCCGTTGTTTTGTTTTTTTAAGAAGTTGAGATCGGAGCCCAGGTCTACTGCCATAGAGTCCAATGGGGACCCGGGAGGCCTGGTCTACTCCCGTTTTTTTTTTTTTTTTAAGAAGTTGAGATCGGAGCCCAGATCTACTGCCATAGAGTCCAATGGGGACCCGGGAGGCCTGGTCTACTTCGTTTTTTTATAGGTAAAATGGAGGCCAGATCGACTCTTGTATTTTAGCAGGTAAAATGGAGGCCAGATCGACTCCAGATTTTTTTTTTCTTTTCCAAGTGCTGAACGGAGTCCAGGTCTACTCCTTTAGATTTCAATAGGGACCCGGGGGGCCTGGTCTACTCCCGTTTTTTTTTAAAATAGAAGTTGAATCGGAGCCCAGGTCTACTCTTATAGATTTTAATGGGGACCCGGGAGACCTGGTCTACTCACTTTTTTTTAAAAAAAGTTCAGATCGGAGCCCAGATCTATTCCTATTGATATCAAAGGGAACCCGGGAGTCCTGGTCTGCTCCCGTTTTTTTTTTTTTAAGAAGTTGAGATCGGAGCCCAGATCTTCTGCCATAGAGTCCAATGGGGACCCGGGAGGCCTGGTCTACTGCGTTTTTTTATAGGTAAAATGGAGGCCAGATCGACTCTTGTATTTTAACAGGTAAAATGGAGGCCAGATCAACTCCCGTTTTTTTTTTTCTTTTCCAAGTGCTGAACGGAGTCCAGGTCGACTCCTATAGATTTCAATAGGGACCTAGGGGACCTGGTTTACTTTCGTTTTTTTTTAAAAAAGAAGTTGAGATCGGAGCTCAGGTCTACTCTTATAGATTTTAATGGGTACCCGGGAGTCCTGGTCTACTCTCTTTTTTTAAAAAAATGTTCAGATCGGAGCCCAGATCTATTCCTATTGATATCAAAGGGAACCCGGGAGTCCTGGTCTACTCCCGTTTTTTTTAAAAAAAGAAGTTGAGATCGGAGCCCAGGTCTACTCTTATAGATTTTAATGGGTACCCAAAAGTCCTGGTCTACTCTCTTTTTTTAAAAAAAAGTTCAGATCGGAGCCCAGATCTATTCCTATTGATATCAAAGGGAACCCGGGAGTCCTGGTCTACATTCATAGAGTCCTATGGGGACCCGGGAGGCCTGGTCTACTCCCGTTTTTTTTTTGTTTTTTTTAAAAGAAGTTGAGATCGGAGGCCAGGTCTACTCCTATAGATTTCAAAGGGAACCAGGAGTCCTGAACTAATCCCGTTTTTTTTTTTTTTTTTAAAGAAGTTCAGATCGGAGCACAGGTCTACTCGCATAGAGTGCAATGGGGACCCGGGAGGCCTGGTCTACTCCCTTTTTTAAGAAAAAAGTTCAGAATGGAGCCCAGGTCTACTCCTATACAGACGAATGTGGACCCCGGAGGCCTTGTCTACTCCCGTTTTTTTTAAAAAAAGAAGTTGAGATCGGAGCCCACGTCTACTCTCATAGAGTCCTATGGGGACCCGGGAGGCCTGGTCTACCGCGTTTTTTTATAGGTAAAATGGAGGCCAGATCGACTCTTGTATTTTAGCAGGTAAAATGGAGGCCAGATCAACTCCCTTTTTTTTTTTTCTTTTCCAAGTGCTGAACGGAGTCCAGGTCTACTCCTATAGATTTCAATAGGGACCCAGGGGGCCTGGTCTACTCCCGTTTTTTTAAAAAAAAAGAAGTTGAGATCGGAGCCCAGGTCTACTCTTATAGATTTTAATGGGGACCCGTGAGTCCTGGTCTACTCTCTTTTTTTAAAAAAAAGTTCAGATCGGAGCCCAGATCTATTCCTATTGATATCAAAGGGAACCCGGGAGTCCTGGTCTGCTCCCGTTGTTTGTTTTTTTTAAGAAGTTGAGATCGGAGCCCAGGCCTACTGCCATAGAGTCCTATGGGGACCCGGGAGGCCTGGTGTACTCCCGTTGTTTTTTTTTTTTAAGAAGTTGAGATCGGAGCCCAGATCTACTGCCATAAAGTCCAATAGGGACCCGGGAGGCCTGGTCTACTGCGTTTATTTATAGGTAAAATGGAGGCCAGATCGACTCTTGTATTTTAGCAGGTAAAATGGAGGCCAAATCAACTCCCGTTTTTTTTTTTCTTTTCCAAGTGCTGAACGGAGTCCAGGTCTACTCCTATAGATTTCAATAGGGACCTGGGGGGCCTGGTCTACTCCCGGTTTTTTTTAAAAGTTCCGAACGGAGCCCAGGTCTACTCTCATAGAGTCCAATGGGGACCCGGGAGGCCTGGTCTACTCCCGGTTGTTTTTTTGTTTTTTAAAGAAGTTGAGATCGGAGGCCAGGTCTACTCCTATAGATTTCAAAGAGAACCAGGAGGCCTGAACTAATCCCGTTTTTTTTTAAAAAAAAGAAGAAGTTGAGATCGGAGCCCAGGTCTACTGCCATAGAGTCCTATGTGGACCCGGGAGGCCTGGTCTACTCCCGTTGTTGTTTTTTTTAAGAAGTTGAGATTGGAGCCCAGATCTACTCCCATAGAGTCCAATGGGGACCCAGGAGGCCTGGTCTACTCCCGTTGTTTTTTTTTTTTTTAAGAAGTTGAGATCGGAGCCCAGATCTACTGCCATAGAGTCCAATGGGGACCCGGGAGGCCTGGTCTACTGCGTTTTTTTATAGGTAAAATGGAGGCCAGATCGACTCTTGTATTTTAGCAGGTAAAATGGAGGCCAGATCAACTCCAGTTTTTTTTTCTTTTCCAAGTTCAGAACGGAGCCCAGGTCTACTCTCATAGAGTCCAATGGGGACCCGGGAGGCCTGGTCTACTCCCGGTTGTTTTTTTGTTTTTTTTTTAAAGAACTTGAGATCGGAGGCCAGGTCTACTCGTGTAGATTTCAAAGGGAACCAGGAGACCTGAACTAATCCCTTTTTTTTTTTTTAAAAAGAAGTTCAGATCGGAGCACAGGTCTACTCGCATAGAATCCAATGGGGACCCGGGAGGCCTGGTCTACCCCTTTTTAAAGAAAAAAGTTCAGAACGGAGCCCAGATCTACTCCTATACAGACCAATGCGGACCCCGGAGGCCTTGTCTACTCCCGTTTTTTTTTAAAAAAAGAAGTTGAGATCGGAGCCCAGGTCTACTCTCATAAAGTCCTATGGGGACCCGGGAGGCCTGGTCTACTCCCATTTTTTTTTTTAAAAAAGTTGAGATCGGAGCCCAGGTCTACTCTCATAGAGTCTTAAGGGGACCCGGAAGGCCTGGTCTACTCCCGTTGTTTTTTTTTTTAAGAAGTTGAGATCGGAGCCAAGATCTACTGCCATAGAGTCCAATGGGGACCCGGGAGGCCTGGTCTACTCCCGTTGTTGTTTTATTTTTAAGAAGTTGAGATCGGAGCCCAGATCTACTGCCATAGAGTCCAATGGGGACCCGGGAGGCCTGGTCTACTGCGTTTTTTTATAGGTAAAATGGAGGCCAGATCGACTCTTGTAATTTAACAGGTAAAATGGAGGCCAGATCAACTCACGTTTTTTTTTTCTTTTCCAAGTTCAGAACGGAGCCCAGGTCTACTCTCAGAGAGTCCAATGGGGACCCGGGAGGCCTGGTCTACTCCCGGTTGTTTTTTTGTTTTTTTTTAAAGAAGTTGAGATCGGAGACCAGGTCTACTCGTGCAGATTTCAAAGGGAACCAGGAGGCCTGAACTAATCCCGTTTTTTTTTTTTAAAGAAGTTCAGATCGGAGCACAGGTCTACTCGCATAGAGTCCAATGGGGACCCGGGAGGCCTGGTCTACTCCCGTTGTTTTTTTTTTTAAAAAAAGTTGAGATCGGAGCCCAGATCTACTGCCATAGAGTCCAATGGGGACCCGGGAGGCCTGGTCTACTCCCTTTTTTAAGAAAAAAGTTCAGAACGGAGCCCAGGTCTACTCCTATACAGACCAATGCGGACCCCGGAGTCCTTGTCTACTCCCGTTATTTTTTTAAAAAAGAAGTTGAGATCGGAGCCCAGGTCTACTCGCATAGAGTCCAATGGGGATCCGGGAGGCCTGGTCTACTCCCTTTTTTAAGAAAAAAGTTCAGAACGGAGCCCAGGTCTACTCCTATACAGACCTTTGCGGATCCCGGAGGCCTTGTCTACTCCCGTATTTTTTAAAAAAAGAATTTGAGATCGGAGCCCAGGTCTACTCTTATAGATATTAATGGGTACCCGGGAGTCCTGGTCTACTCTCTTTTTTTAAAAAAAAGTTCAGATCGGAGCCCAGATCTATTCCTATTGATATCAATGGGAACCCGGGAGTCCTGGTCTACTCCCGTTGTTTTTTTTTTTAAGAAGTTGAGATCGGAGCCAAGATCTACTGCCATATAGTCCAATGGGGACCCGGGAGGCCTGGTCTACTCCCTTTTTTAAGAAAAAAGTTCAGCACGGAGCCCAGGTCTACTCCTATACAGACCTATGCGGACCCCGGAGGCCTTGTCTACTCATGTATTTTTTAAAAAAAGAAGTTGAGATCGGAGCCCAGGTCTACTCTTATAGATATTAATGGGGACCCGGGAGTCCTTGTCTACTCTCTTTTTTTAAAAAAATGTTCAGATCGGAGCCCAGATCTATTCCTATTGATATCAATGGGAACCCGGGAGTCCTGGTCTACTCCCGTTTTTTTTTTTTTAAGAAGTTGAGATCGGAGCCCAGGTCTTCTGCCATAG
This sequence comes from Lepidodactylus listeri, assembly GCA_029233225.1. Classification (NCBI taxonomy): domain Eukaryota; kingdom Metazoa; phylum Chordata; class Lepidosauria; order Squamata; family Gekkonidae; genus Lepidodactylus; species Lepidodactylus listeri. The sequence goes on from JARCFY010000032.1 coordinate 1,194,284, forward strand.
GGTCCTATGGGGACCCGGGAGGCCTGGTCTACTCCCTTTTTGAAAAAAGGAGTTCAGAACGGAGCCCAAGTCTACTCCTATACAGACCATTGAGGAACCCGGAGGCCTTGTCTGCTCCCTTTTTTTTTTTAAAATGAAGTTGAGATCGGAGCCCAGGTCTACTCTCATAGAGTCCTATGGGGACCCGGGAGGCCTGGTCTACTCCCGTTGTTTTGTTTTTTTAAGAAGTTGAGATCAGAGCCCAGATCTACTCCCATAGAGTCCAATGGGGACCCGGGAGGCCTGGTCTACTGCGTTTTTTTATAGGTAAAATGGAGGCCAGATCGACTCTTGTATTTTAGCAGGTAAAATGGAGGCCAGATCAACTCCCGTTTTTTTTTCTTTTCCAAGTGCTGAACGGAATCCAGGTCTACTCCTATAGATTTCAATAGGGACCCGGGGGGCCTGGTCTACTCCTGGTTTTTTTAAAAAGTTCAGAACGGAGCCCAGGTCTACTCTCATAGAGTCCAATGGGGACCCGGGAGGCCTGGTCTCCTCCCGGGGTTTTTTTTGTTTTTTTTTAAAGAAGTTGAGATCGGAGACCAGGTCTACTCGTGTAGATTTCAAAGGGAACGAGGAGGCCTGAACTAATCCCGTTTTTTTTTTTTTAAAGAAGTTCAGATCGGAGCACAGGTCTACTCGCATAGAGTCCAATGGGGACCCGGGAGGCCTGGTCTACTCCCTTTTTTAAGAAAAAAGTTCAGAACGGAGCCCAGGTCTACTCCTATACAGACCAATGCGGACCCCGGAGGCCTTGTCTACTTCCGTTTTTTTTTTTAAAAAAGAAGTTGAGATCGAAGCCCAGGTCTACTCTCATAGAGTCTTATGGGGACCCGGGAGGCCTGGTCTACTCCCGTTTTTTTTTTAAAAAGTTGAGATCGGAGCTCAGGTCTACTCTTATAGATTTTAATGGGGACCCGGGAGTCCTGGTCTACTCTCTTTTTTTAAAAAAAAGTTCAGATCAGAGCCCAGATCTATTCCTATTGATATCTATGGGAACCCGGGAGTCCTGGTCTACTCCCGTTTTTTTTTTTTAAGAAGTTGAGATCGGAGCCCAGGTCTTCTGCCAAAGAGTCCTATGGGGACCCGGGAGGCCTGGTCTACTCCCTTTTTAAAAAAAGGAGTTCAGAACGGAGCCCAAGTCTACTCTTATACAGACCATTGCGGACCACAGAGGCCTTGTCTACTCCCATTTTTTTTTTAAAAAAGAAGTTGAGATCGGAGCCCAGGTCTACTCTCATAGAGTCCTATGGGGACCCGGGAGGCCTGGTCTACTCCCATTGTTTTTTTTTTTTAAGAAGTTGAGATCGGAGCCCAGATCTACTGCCATAGAGTCCAATGGGGACCCGGGAGGCCTGGTCTACTGCGTTTTTTTATAGGTATAATGGAGGCCAGATCGACTCTTGTATTTTAGCAGGTAAAATGGAGGCCAGATCAACTCCCATTTTTTTTTTCTTTTCCAAGTGCTGAACGGAGTCCAGGTCTACTCCTATAGATTTCAATAGGGACCCAGGGGGCCTGGTCTACTCCCGTTTTTTTAAAAAAAAAGAAGTTGAGATCGGAGCCCAGGTCTACTCTTATAGATTTTAATGGGTACCCGTGAGTCCTGGTCTACTCTCTTTTTTTTAAAAAAAGTTCAGATCGGAGCCCAGATCTATTCCTATTGATATCAAAGGGAACCCGGGAGTCCTGGTCTACTCCCGTTGTTTTGTTTTTTTAAGAAGTTGAGATCGGAGCCCAGGTCTACTGCCATAGAGTCCAATGGGGACCCGGGAGGCCTGGTCTACTCCCGTTTTTTTTTTTTTTAAGAAGTTGAGATCGGAGCCCAGATCTACTGCCATAGAGTCCAATGGGGACCCGGGAGGCCTGGTCTACTTCGTTTTTTTATAGGTAAAATGGAGGCCAGGTCGACTCTTGTATTTTAGCAGGTAAAATGGAGGCCAGATCGACTCCAGATTTTTTTTTTCTTTTCCAAGTGCTGAACGGAGTCCAGGTCTACTCCTTTAGATTTCAATAGGGACCCGGGGGGCCTGGTCTACTCCCGTTTTTTTTAAAAATAGAAGTTGAATCGGAGCCCAGATCTACTCTTATAGATTTTAATGGGGACCCGGGAGACCTGGTCTACTCACTTTTTTTAAAAAAAAGTTCAGATCGGAGCCCAGATCTATTCCTATTGATATCAAAGGGAACCCGGGAGTCCTGGTCTGCTCCCGTTGTTTTTTTTTTTTAAGAAGTTGAGATCGGAGCCCAGATCTACTGCCATAAAGTCCAATGGGGACCTGGGAGGCCTGGTCTACTGCGTTTTTTTATAGGTAAAATGGAGGCCAGATCGACTCTTATATTTTAGCAGGTAAAATGGAGGCCAAATCAACTCCCGTTTTTTTTTTCTTTTCCAAGTGCTGAACGGAGTCCAGGTCTACTCCTATAGATTTCAATAGGGACCTGGGGGGCCTGGTCAACTCCCGGTTTTTTTTAAAAGTTCCGAACGGAGCCCAGGTCTACTCTCATAGAGTCCAATGGGGAAACGGGAGGCCTGGTCTACTCCCGGTTGTTTTTTTGTTTTTTAAAGAAGTTGAGATCGTAGGCCAGGTCTACTCCTATAGATTTCAAAGAGAACCAGGAGGCCTGAACTAATCCCGTTTTTTTTTTTAAAAAAGAAGAAGTTGAGATCGGAGCCCAGGTCTACTGCCATAGAGTCCTATGGGGACCCGGGAGGCCTGGTCTACTCCCGTTGTTGTTTTTTTTAAGAAGTTGAGATTGGAGCCCAGATCTACTCCCATAGAGTCCAATGGGGACCCAGGAGGCCTGGTCTACTCCCGTTGTTTTTTTTTTTTTAAGAAGTTGAGATCGGAGCCCAGATCTACTGCCATAGAGTCCAATGGGGACCCGGGAGGCCTGGTCTACTGCGTTTTTTTATAGGTAAAATGGAGGCCAGATCGACTCTTGTATTTTAGCAGGTAAAATGGAGGCCAGATCAACTCCAGTTTTTTTTTCTTTTCCAAGTTCAGAACGGAGCCCAGGTCTACTCTCATAGAGTCCAAAGGGGACCCGGGAGGCCTGGTCTACTCCCGGTTGTTTTTTTGTTTTTTTTTAAAGAAGTTGAGATCGGAGGCCAGGTCTACTCGTGTAGATTTCAAAGGGAACCAGGAGACCTGAACTAATCCCTTTTTTTTTTTTAAAAAGAAGTTCAGATCGGAGCACAGGTCTACTCGCATATAATCCAATGGGGACCCAGGAGGCCTGGTCTACCCCTTTTTAAAGAAAAAAGTTCAGAACGGAGCCCAGATCTACTCCTATACAGACCAATGTGGACCCCGGAGGCCTTGTCTACTCCCGTTTTTTTTTAAAAAAAGAAGTTGAGATCGGAGCCCAGGTCTACTCTCATAAAGTCCTATGGGGACCCGTGAGGCCTGGTCTACTCCCGTTTTTTTTTTTTTTAAAGTTGAGATCGGAGCCCAGATCTACTGCCATAGAGTCCAATTGGGACCCAGGAGGCCTGGTCTACTGCGTTTTTTTATAGGTAAAATGGAGGCCAGATCGACTCTTGTATTTTAGCAGGTAAAATGGAGGCCAGATCAACTCACGTTTTTTTTTTCTTTTCCAAGTTCAGAACGGAGCCCAGGTCTACTCTCAGAGAGTCCAATGGGGACCCGGGAGGCCTGGTCTACTCCCGGTTGTTTTTTTGTTTTTTTTTAAAGAAGTTGAGATCGGAGACCAGGTCTACTCGTGCAGATTTCAAAGGGAACCAGGAGGCCTGAACTAATCCCGTTTTTCTTTTTAAAGAAGTTCAGATCGGAGCACAGGTCTACTCGCATAGAGTCCAATGGGGACCTGGGAGGCCTGGTCTACTCCCGTTGTTGTTTTTTTTTTAAAAAGGTGAGATCGGAGCCCAGATCTACTGCCATAGAGTCCAATGGGGACCCGGGAGGCCTGGTCTACTCCCTTTTTAAAGAAAAAAGTTCAGAACGGAGCCCAGGTCTACTCCTATACAGACCAATGCGGACCCCGGAGTCCTTGTCTACTCCCGTTTTTTTTTTTAAAAAGAAGTTGAGATCGGAGCCCAGGTCTACTCGCATAGAGTCCAATGGGGATCCGGGAGGCCTGGTCTACTCCCTTTTTTAAGAAAAAAGTTCAGAACGGAGCCCAGGTCTACTCCTATACAGACCTTTGCGGACCCCGGAGGCCTTGTCTACTCCCGTATTTTTTTAAAAAAGAAGTTGAGATCGGAGCCCAGGTCTACTCTGATAGATATTAATGGGGACCCGGGAGTCCTGGTCTACTCTCTTTTTTTTAAAAAAAGTTCAGATCGGAGCCCAGATCTATTCCTATTGATATCAATGGGAACCCGGGAGTCCTGGTCTACTCCCGTTGTTTTTTTTTTTTAAGAAGTTGAGATCGGAGCCAAGATCTACTGCCATATAGTCCAATGGGGACCCGGGAGGCCTGGTCTACTTCCTTTTTTAAGAAAAAAGTTCAGCACGGAGCCCAGGTCTACTCCTATACAGACCTATGCGGACCCCGGAGGCCTTGTCTACTCCCGTATTTTTTAAAAAAAGAATTTGAGATCGGAGCCCAGGTCTACTCTTATAGATATTAATGGGGACCCGGGAGTCCTTGTCTACTCTCTTTTTTTTAAATAATGTTCAGATCGGAGCCCAGATCTATTCCTATTGATATCAATGGGAACCCGGGAGTCCTGGTCTACTCCCGTTGTTTTTTTTTTTAAGAAGTTGAGATCGGAGCCAAGATCTACTGCCATATAGTCCAATGGGGACCCGGGAGGCCTGGTCTACTCCCTTTTTTAAGAAAAAAGTTCAGCACGGAGCCCAGGTCTACTCCTATACAGACCTATGCGGACCCCGGAGGCCTTGTCTACTCCCGTATTTTTTAAAAAAAGAAGTTGAGATCGGAGCCCAGGTCTACTCTTATAGATATTAATGGGGACCCGGGAGTCCTTGTCTACTCTCTTTTTTTAAAAAAATGTTCAGATCGGAGCCCAGATCTATTCCTATTGATATCAATGGGAACCCGGGAGTCCTGGTCTACTCCCGTTTTTTTTTTTTTTAAGAAGTTGAGATCGGAGCCCAGGTCTTCTGCCATAGAGTCCTATGGGGACCCGGGAGGCCTGGTCTACTCCCTTTTTGAAAAAAGGAGTTCAGAACGGAGCCCAAGTCTACTCCTATACAGACCATTGAGGAACCCGGAGGCCTTGTCTGCTCCCGTTTTTTTTTAAAAAAGAAGTTGAGATCGGAGCCCAGGTCTACTCTCATAGAGTCCTATGGGGACCCGGGAGGCCTGGTCTACTCCCGTTGTTTTTTTTTTTAAGAAGTTGAGATCGGAGCCCAGATCTACTCCCATAGAGTCCAATGGGGACCCGGGAGGCCTGGTCTACTGCATTTTTTTATAGGTAAAATGGAGGCCAGATCGACTCTTGTATTTTAGCAGGTAAAATGGAGGCCAGATCAACTCCCGTTTTTTTTTCTTTTCCAAGTGCTGAACGGAATCCAGGTCTACTCCTATAGATTTCAATAGGGACCCGGGGGGCCTGGTCTACTCCTGGTTTTTTTTAAAAGTTCAGAACGGAGCCCAGGTCTACTCTCATAGAGTCCAATGGGGACCCGGGAGGCCTGGTCTACTCACGGGGTTTTTTTTGTTTTTTTTTAAAGAAGTTGAGATCGGAGACCAGGTCTACTCGTGTAGATTTCAAAGGGAACGAGGAGGCCTGAACTAATCCCGTTTTTTTTTTTTTTAAAAGAAGTTCAGATCGGAGCACAGGTCAACTCGCATAGAGTCCAATGGGGATCCGGGAGGCCTGGTCTACTCCCGTTTTTTTTCTAAAAAAGAAGTTGAGATCGAAGCCCAGGTCTACTCTCATAGAGTCCTATGGGGACCCGGGAGGCCTGGTCTACTCCCGTTTTTTTTTTAAAAAGTTGAGATCGGAGCTCAGGTCTACTCTTATAGATTTTAATGGGGACCCGGGAGTCCTGGTCTACTCTCTTTTTTTAAAAAAAAGTTCAGATCAGAGCCCAGATCTATTCCTATTGATATCTATGGGAACCCGGGAGTCCTGGTCTACTCCCGTTTTTTTTTTTTTAAGAAGTTGAGATCGGAGCCCAGGTCTTCTGCCAAAGAGTCCTATGGGGACCCGGGAGGCCTGGTCTACTCCCTTTTTAAAAAAAGGAGTTCAGAACGGAGCCCAAGTCTACTCCTATACAGACCATTGCGGATCCCAGAGGCCTTGTCTACTCCCATTTTTTTTTAAAAAAAGAAGTTGAGATCGGAGCCCAGGTCTACTCTCATAGAGTCCTATGGGGACCCGGGAGGCCTGGTCTACTCCCATTGTTTTTTTTTTTAAGAAGTTGAGATCGGAGCCCAGATCTACTGCCATAGAGTCCAATGGGGACCCGGGAGGCCTGGTCTACTGCGTTTTTTTATAGGTAAAATGGAGGCCAGATCGACTCTTGTATTTTAGCAGGTAAAATGGAGGCCAGATCAACTCCCGTTTTTTTTTCTTTTCCAAGTGCTGAACGGAATCCAGGTCTACTCCTATAGATTTCAATAGGGACCCGAGGGGCGTGGTCTACTCCTGGTTTTTTTTAAAAGTTCAGAACGGAGCCCAGGTCTACTCTCATAGAGTCCAATGGGGACCCGGGAGGCCTGGTCTACTCCCGGGTTTTTTTTTTGTTTTTTTTTAAAGAAGTTGAGATCGGAGACCAGGTCTACTCGTGTAGATTTCAAAGGGAACGAGGAGGCCTGAACTAATCCCTTTTGTTTTGTTTTTTAAAGAAGTTCAGATCGGAGCACAGGTTTACTCGCATAGAGTCCAATGGGGACCCGGGAGGCCTGGTCTACTCCCTTTTTTAAGAAAAAAGTTCAGAACGGAGCCCAGGTCTACTCCTATACAGACCAATGCGGACCCCGGAGGCCTTGTTTACTCCCGTTTTTTTTTTTTAAAAAGAAGTTGAGATCGGAGCCCAGGTCTACTCTCATAGAGTCCTATGGGGACCCGGGAGGCCTGGTCTACTCCCGTTTTTTTTTTAAAAAGTTGAGATCGGAGCCCAGGTCTACTCTTATAGATTTTAATGGGGACCCGGGAGTCCTGGTCTACTCTCTTTTTTAAAAAAAAAGTTCAGACCAGAGCCCAGATCTATTCTTATTGATATCAATGGGAACCCGGGAGTCCTGGTCTACTCCCGTTTTTTTTTTTTAAGAAGTTGAGATCGGAGCCCAGGTCTTCTGCCAAAGAGTCCTATGGGGACCCGGGAGGCCTGGTCTACTCCCTTTTTAAAAAAAGGAGTTCAGAACGGAGCCCAAGTCTACTCCTATACAGACCATTGCGGACCCCAGAGGCCTTGTCTACTCCCATTTTTTTTTAAAAAAAGAAGTTGAGATCGGAGCCCAGGTCTACTCTCATAGAGTCCTATGGGGACCCGGGAGGCCTGGTCTACTCCCATTGTTTTTTTTTTTTAAGAAGTTGAGATCGGAGCCCAGATCTACTGCCATAGAGTCCAATGGGGACCCGGGAGGCCTGGTCTACTGCGTTTTTTTATAGGTAAAATGGAGGCCAGATCGACTCTTGTATTTTAGCAGGTAAAATGGAGGCCAGATCAACTCCCGTTTTTTTTTCTTTTCCAAGTGCTGAACGGAATCCAGGTCTACTCCTATAGATTTCAATAGGGACCCGGGGGGGCTGGTCTACTCCCGGTTTTTTTTAAAAGTTCAGAACGGAGCCCAGGTCTACTCTCATAGAGTCCAATGGGGACCCGGGAGGCCTGGTCAACTCCCGGTTGTTGTTGTTTTTTTTTGTTAAAGAAGTTGAGATCGGAGGCCAGGTCTACTCCTATAGATTTCAAAGGGAACCAGGAGTCCTGAACTTATCCGGGTTTTTTTTTTTTTAAAGAAGTTCAGATCGGAGCACAGGTCTACTCGCATCGAGTCCAATGGGGATCCGGGAGGCCTGGTCTACTCCCTTTTTTAAGAAAAAAGTTCAGAACGGAGCCCAGGTCTACTCCTATACAGACCTATGCGGACCCCGGAGGCCTTGTCTACTCCCGTATTTTTTAAAAAAAGAAGTTGAGATCGGAGCCCAGGTCTACTCTTATAGATATTAATGGGGACCCGGGAGTTCTGGTCTACTCTCTTTTTTAAGAAAAAAGTTCAGATCGGAGCCCAGATCTATTCCTATTGATATCAATGGGATCCCGGGAGTCCTGGTCTACTCCCGTTGTTTTTTTTTTTAAGAAGTTGAGATCGGAGCCCAGGTCTTCTGCCATAGAGTCCTATGGGGACCCGGGAGGCCTGGTCTATTCCCTTTTTTAAAAACGGAGTTCAGAACGGAGCCCAAGTCTACTCCTATAAAGACCATTGAGGAACCCGGAGTCCTTGTCTGCTCCCGTTTTTTTTAAAAAAAGAAGTTGAGATGGGAGCCCAGGTCTACTCTCATAGAGTCCTATGGGGACCCGGGAGGCCTGGTCTACTCCCGTTGTTTTTTTTTTTAAGAAGTTGAGATCGGAGGCCAGATCTACTGCCATAGAGTACAATGGGGACCCGGGAGGCCTGGTCTACTCCCGTTTTTTTTTTTTTTTTTTAAGAAATTGAGATCGGAGCCCAGATCTACTGCCATATAGTCCAATGGGGACCCGGGAGGCCTGGTCTACTGCGTTTTTTATAGGTAAAATGGAGGCCAGATCGACTCTTGTATTTTAGCAGGTAAAATGGAGGCCAGATCAACTCCCGTTTTTTTTTCTTTTCCAAGTGCTGAACGGAATCCAGGTCTACTCCTATAGATTTCAATAGGGACCCGGGGGGGCTGGTCTACTCCCGGTTTTTTTTAAAAGTTCAGAACGGAGCCCAGGTCTACTCTCATAGAGTCCAATGGGGACCCGGGAGGCCTGGTCTACTCCCGGTTGTTGTTGTTTTTTTTTTTTTTAAAGTTGAGATCGGAGGCCAGGTCTACTCGTGTAGATTTCAAAGGGAACCAGGAGTCCTGAACTTATCCGGGTTTTTTTTTTTTTTAAAGAAGTTCAGATCGGAGCACAGGTCTACTCGCATAGAGTCCAATGGGGATCCGGGAGGCCTGGTCTACTCCCTTTTTTAAGAAAAAAGTTCAGAACGGAGCCCAGGTCTACTCCTATACAGACCTATGCGGACCCCGGAGGCCTTGTCTACTCCCGTATTTTTTAAAAAAAGAAGTTGAGATCGGAGCCCAGGTCTACTCTTATAGATATTAATGGGGACCCGGGAGTCCTGGTCTACTCTCTTTTTTTTAAAAAAAAGTTCAGATCGGAGCCCAGATCTATTCCTATTGATATCAATGGGAACCCGGGAGTCCTGGTCTACTCCCGTTGTTTTTTTTTTTAAGAAGTTGAGATCGGAGCCCAGGTCTTCTGCCATAGAGTCCTATGGGGACCCGGGAGGCCTGGTCTACACCCTTTTTGAAAAAAGGAGTTCAGAACGGAGCCCAAGTCTACTCCTATACAGACCATTGAGGAACCTGGAGGCTTTGTCTGCTCCCGTTTTTTTAAAAAAAAGAAGTTGAGATCGGAGCCCAGGTCTACTCTCATAGAGTCCTATGGGGACCCGGGAGGCCTGGTCTACTCCCTTTTTTTTTTTTTAAGAAGTTGAGATCGGAGGCCAGATCTACTGCCATAGAGTCCAATGGGGACCCGGGAGGCCTGGTCTACTCCCGTTGTTGTTTTTTTTTTAAGAAGTTGAGATCGGAGCCCAGATCTACTGCCATATAGTCCAATGGGGACCCGGGAGGCCTGGTCTACTGCGTTTTTTATAGGTAAAATGGAGGCCAGATCGACTCTTGTATTTTAGCAGGTAAAATGGAGGCCAGATAAACTCCCGTTTTTTTTTTCTTTTCCAAGTGCAGAACGGAGCCCAGGTCTACTCTCATAGAGTCCAATGGGGACGCGGGAGGCCTGGTCTACTCCCGGTTTTTTTTTGGTTTTTTTTTAAAGAAGTTGAGATCGGAGGCCAGGTCTACTCCTGTAGATTTCAAAGGGAACCAGGAGGCCTAAACTAATCCCGTTTTTTTTTTTTTAAAAGAAGTTGAGATCGGAGCACAGGTCTACTCGCATAGAGTCCAATGGGGACCCGGGAGGCCTGGTCTACTCCCTTTTTTTAGAAAAAAGTTCAGAACGGAGCCCAGGTCTACTCCTATACAGACCAATGCGGACCCCGGAGGCCTTGTCTACTCCCGTTTTTTTTTAAAAAAAAGAAGTTGAGATCGGAGCCCAGGTCTACTCTCATAGAGTCCTATGGGGACCCGGGAGGCCTGGTCTACTCCCGTTTTTTTTTTTTTAAGTTGAGATTGGAGCCCAGGTCTACTCTCATAGAGTCCTATGGGGACCCGGGAGGCCTGGTCTACTCCCGTTTTTTTTTTTTTTAAGAAGTTGAGATCGGAGCCCAGATCTACTGCCATAGAGTCCAATGGGGACCCGGGAGGCCTGGTCTACTGCGTTTTTTTATAGGTAAAATGGAGGCCAGATCGACTCTTGTATTTTAGCAGGTAAAATGGAGGCCAGATTAACTCCCGTTTTTTTTTTCTTTTCAAAGTGCTGAACGGAGTCCAGGTCTACTCCTACAGATTTCAATAGGGACCCGGGGGGCCTGGTCTACTCCCGGTTGTATTTTTGTTTTTTAAAGAAGTTGAGATCGGAGGCCAGGTCTACTCCTATAGATTTGAAAGGGAACCAGGAGGCCTGAACTAATCCCGTTTTTTTTTTTTTAAAGGAAGTTCAGATCGGAGCACAGGTCTACTCGCATAGAGTCCAATGGGGACCCGGGAGGCCTGGTCTACTCCGTTTTTTAAGAAAAAAGTTCAGAACGGAGCCTAGGTCTACTCCTATACAGACCAATGCGGACCCCGGAGGCCTTGTCTACTCCCTTTTTTTTAAAAAAAAGAAGTTGAGATCGGAGCCCAGGTCTACTCTCATAGAGTCCTATGGGGACCCGGGAGGCCTGGTCTACTCCCGTATTTTTTTAAAAAAGAAGTTGAGATCGGAGCCCAGGTCTACTCTTATAGATATTAATGGGGACCCGGGAGTCCTGGTCTACTCTCTTTTTTTAAAAAAAAGTTCAGATCGGAGCCCAGATCTATTCCTATTGATATCAATGGGAACCCGGGAGTCCTGGTCTACTCCCGTTGTTTTTTTTTTTAAGAAGTTGAGATCGGAGCCCAGGTCTTCTGCCATAGAGTCCTATGGGGACCCAGGAGGCCTGGTCTACTCCCTTTTTTTAAAAAGGAGTTCAGAACGGAGCCCAAGTCTACTCCTATACAGACCATTGAGGAACCCGGAGGCCTTGTCTGCTCCTATTTTTTTTAAAAAAAGAAGTTGAGATCGGAGCCCAGGTCTACTCTCATAGAGTCCTATGGGGACCCGGGAGGCCTGGTCTACTCCCGTTGTTGTTTTTTTAAAGAAGTTGAGATCGAAGGCCAGACCTACTGCCATAGAGTCCAATGGGGACCCGGGAGGCCTGGTTTACTCCCGTTGTTTTTTTTTTTTTTAAGAAGTTGAGATCGGAGCCCAGATCTACTGCCATATAGTCCAATGGGGACCCGGGAGGCCTGGTCTACTGCGTTTTTTATAGGTAAAATGGAGGCCAGATCGACTCTTGTATTTTAGCAGGTAAAATGGAGGCTAGATAAACTCCCGTTTTTTTTTTTCTTTTCCAAGTTCAGAACGGAGCCCAGGTCTACTCTCATAGAGTCCAATAGGGACGCGGGAGGCCTGGTCTAATCCCGGTTGTTTTTTTATTTTTTTTTTAAAGAAGTTGAGATCGGAGGCCAGGTCTACCCCCTTTTTAAAGAAAAAGGTTCAGAACGGAGCCCAGGTCTACTCCTATACAGACCTATGCGGACCCCGGAGGCCTTGTCTACTCCCGTATTTTTTTTAAAAAGAAGTTGAGATCGGAGCCCAGGTATACTCTCATAGAGTCCTCTGGGCACCCGGGAGGCCTGGTCTACTCCCGTTTTTTTTTTAAAAAAATGTTTAGATCGGAGCCCAGGTCTTCTCATATAGATTTTAATGGGGACCCGGGAGTTTTGGTCTACTCTCTTTTTTTAAAAAAAAGTTCAGATCGGAGCCCAGATCTATTCCTATTGATATCAATGGGAACCCGGGAGTCCTGGTCTACTCCCTTTGTTGTTTTTTTAAGAAGTTGAGATCGGAGCCCAGATCTACTGCCATAGAGTCCAATGTTGACCCGGGAGGCCTGGTCTACTGCATTTTTTTATAGGTAAAATGGAGGCCAGATCGACTCTTGTATTTTAGCAGGTAAAATGGAGGCCAGATCAACTCCCATTTTTTTTTTCTTTTCCAAGTGCTGAACGGAGTCCAGGTCTACTCCTATAGATTTCAATAGGGACCCGGGGGGCCTGGTCTACTCCCGGTTTTTTTTTAAAGTTAAGAACGGAGCCCAGGTCTACTCTCATAGAGTCCAATGGGGACCCGGGAGGCCTGGTCTACTCCCGGTTGCTTTTTCGTTTTTTAAAGAAGTTGAGATCGGAGGCCAGGTCTACTCCTATAGATTTCAAAGGGAACCAGGAGGCCTGAACTAATCCCGTTTTTTTTTTTTTTTAAAGGAAGTTCAGATCGGAGCACAGGTCTACTCGCATAGAGTCCAATGGGGACCCGGGAGGCCTGGTCTACTCCGTTTTTTAAGAAAAGAGTTCAGAACGGAGCTCAGGTCTACTCCTATACAGACCAATGCGGACCCCGGAGGCCTTTTCTACTCCCTTTTTTTAAAAAAAAAGAAGTTGAGATCGGAGCCCAGGTCTACTCTCATAGAGTCCTATGGGGACCCGGGAGGCCTGGTCTACTCCCGTATTTTTTTTAAAAAGTTGAGATCGGAGCCCAGGTCTACTCTTATAGATTTTAATGGGGACCCGGGAGTCCTGGTCTACTCTCTTTTTTTAAAAAAAGTTCAGATCGGAGCCCAGATCTATTCCTATTGATATCAATGGGAACCCGGGAGTCCTGGTCTACTCCCGTTGTTTTTTTTTTTTAAGAAGTTGAGATCGGAGCCCAGGTCTTCTGCCATAGAGTCCTATGGGGACCCGGGAGGCCTGGTCTACTCCCTTTTTAAAAAAAGGAGTTCAGAACGGAGCCCAAGTCTACTCCTATACAGACCATTGCGGAACCCGGAGGCCTTCTCTGCTCCCGTTTTTTTTAAAAAAAGTTGAGATCGGAGCCCAGGTCTACTCTCCTAGAGTCCTATGGGGACCCGGGAGGCCTGGTCTACTCCCGTTTTTTTTTAAAAAATAGTTTAGATCGGAGCGCAGGTCTACTCTTATAGATTTAAATGGGGACCCGGGAGTTTTTGTCTACTCTCTTTTTTTAAAAAAAAGTTCAGATCGGAGCCCAGATTTATTCCTATTCATATCAAAGGGAACCCGTGAGTCCTGGTCTACTCCCGTTGTTTTTGTTTTTTAAGAAGTTGAGATCGGAGCCCAGGTCTACTGCCATAGAGTCCAATGGGGACCCGGGAGGCCTGGTCTACTCCCGTTTTTTGTTTTTTTTTAAGAAGTTGAGATCGGAGCCGAGATCTACTGCCATAGAGTCCTATGGGGACCCGGGGGGCCTGGTCTACTCCCGTTTTTTTTAAAAAAAAGATGTTGAGATCGGAGCCCAGGTCTACGCTTAAATATTTTAATGGGGACCCGGGAGACCTGGTCTACTCTCTTTTTTTAAAAAAAAGTTCAGATCGGAGACCAGATCTATTCCTATTGATATCAAAGGGAACCCGGGAGTCCTGGTCTGCTCCCGTTGTTTGTTTTTTTTTAAGAAGTTGAGATCGGAGCCCAGGTCTACTGCCATAGAGTCCTATGGGGACCCAGGAGGCCTGGTCTACTCCCGTTGTTTTTTTTTTTTAAGAAGTTGAGATCGGAGCCCAGATCTACTCCCATAGAGTCCAATGGGGACCCGGGAGGCCTGGTCTACTGCGTTTTTTTATAGTAAAATGGAGGCCAGATCGACTCTTGTATTTTAGCAGGTAAAATGGAGGCCAGATCAACTCCCGTTTTTTTTTTTTTTTTCCAAGTGCTGAACGGAGTCCAGGTCTACTCCTATAGATTTCAATAGGGACCCGGGGGGCCTGGTCTACTCCCGGTTTTTTTTAAAAGTTCAGAACGGAGCCCAGGTCTACTCTCATAGAGTCCAATGGGGACCCGGGAGGCCTGGTCTACTCCCGGTTTTTTTTTTTTTTTTAAAGAAGTTGAGATCGGAGGCCAGGTCTACTCCTATAGATTTCAAAGGGAACCAGGAGGCCTGAACTAATCCCGTTTTTTTTTTTTTTAAAGGAAGTTCAGATCGGAGCACAGGTCTACTCGCATAGAGTCAAATGGGGACCCGGGAGGCCTGGTCTACTCCGTTTTTTAAGAAAAAAGTTCAGAACGGAGCCCAGGTCTACTCCTATACAGACCAATGCGGACCCCGGAGGCCTTGTCTACTCCCTTTTTTTTAAAAAAAAAAGAAGTTGAGATCGGAGCCCAGGTCTACCCTCATAGAGTCCTATGGGGACCCAGGAGGCCTGGTCTACTCCCGTATTTTTTTAAAAAAGAAGTTGAGATCGGAGCCCAGGTCTACTCTTATAGATATTAATGGGGACCCGGGAGTCCTAGTCTACTCTCTTTTTTAAAAAAAAAGTTCAGATCGGAGCCCAGATCTATTCCTATTGATATCAATGGGAACCCGGGAGTCCTGGTCTACTCCCGTTGTTTTTTTTTTTAAGAAGTTGAGATCGGAGCCCAGGTCTTCTGCCATAGAGTCCTATGGGGACCCAGGAAGCCTGGTCTACTCCCTTTTTTTAAAAAGGAGTTCAGAACGGAGCCCAAGTCTACTCCTATACAGACCATTGAGGAACCCGGAGGCCTTGTCTGCTCCCGTTTTTTTTAAAAAAAGAAGTTGAGATCGGAGCCCAGGTCTACTCTCATAGAGTCCTATGGGGACCCGGGAGGCCTGGTCTACTCCCGTTGTTGTTTTTTTAAAGAAGTTGAGATCGAAGGCCAGACCTACTGCCATAGAGTCCAATGGGGACCCGGGAGGCCTGGTTTACTCCCGTTGTTTTGTTTTTTTTTAAGAAGTTGAGATCGGAGCCCAGATCTACTGCCATATAGTCCAATGGGGACCCGGGAGGCCTGGTCTACTGCGTTTTTTATAGGTAAAATGGAGGCCAGATCGACTCTTGTATTTTAGCAGGTAAAATGGAGGCCAGATAAACTCCCGTTTTTTTTTTAATTTTCCAAGTTCAGAACGGAGCCCAGGTCTACTCTCATAGAGTCCAATAGGGACGCGGGAGGCCTGGTCTACTCCCGGTTGTTTTTTTATTTTTTTTTTAAAGAAGTTGAGATCGGAGGCCAGGTCTACCCCCTTTTTAAAGAAAAAAGTTCAGAACGGAGCCCAGGTCTACTCCTATACAGACCTATGCGGACCCCGGAGGCCTTGTCTACTCCCGTATTTTTTTTAAAAAGAAGTTGAGATCGGAGCCCAGGTATACTCTCATAGAGTCCTCTGGGCACCCGGGAGGCTTGGTCTACTCCCATTTTTTTTTAAAAAAAATGTTTAGATCGGAGCCCAGGTCTTCTCATATAGATTTTAATGGGGACCCGGGAGTTTTGGTCTACTCTCTTTTTTTAAAAAAAAGTTCAGATCGGAGCCCAGATCTATTCCTATTGATATCAATGGGAACCCGGGAGTCCTGGTCTACTCCCGTTGTTGTTTTTTTAAGAAGTTGAGATCGGAGCCCAGATCTACTGCCATACAGTCCAATGGGGACCCGGGAGGCCTGGTCTACTGCATTTTTTTATAGGTAAAATGGAGGCCAGATCGACTCTTGTATTTTAGCAGGTAAAATGGAGGCCAGATCAACTCCCATTTTTTTTTTCTTTTCCAAGTTCAGAACGGAGCCCAGGTCTACTCTCATAGAGTCCAATGGGGACCCGGGAAGCCTGGTCTACTCCCGGTTGTTTTTTTGTTTTTTTTTAAAGAAGTTGAGATCGGAGACCAGGTCTACTCGTGTAGATTTCAAAGGGAACCAGGAGGCCTGAACTAATCCCATTTTTTTTTTTTTAAAAGAAGTTCAGATCGGAGCCCAGGTCTACTCTCATAGAGTCCTATGGGGACCCGGGAGGCCTGGTCTACTCCCGTATTTTTTTTAAAAAGTTGAGATCGGAGCCCAGGTCTACTCTTATATATTTTAATGGGGACCCGGGAGTCCTGGTCTACTCTCTTTTTTTAAAAAAAGTTCAGATCGGAGCCCAGATCTATTCCTATTGATATCAATGGGAACCCGGGAGTCCTGGTCTACTCCCGTTGTTTTTTTTTTTAAGAAGTTGAGATCGGAGCCCAGGTCTTCTGCCATAGAGTCCTATGGGGACCCGGGAGGCCTGGTCTACTCCCTTTTTAAAAAAAGGAGTTCAGAACGGAGCCCAAGTCTACTCCTATACAGACCATTGCGGACCCCGGAGGCCTTGTCTACTCCCGTATTTTTTTTAAAAAAAAAAGAAGTTCAGATCGGAGCCCAGATCTATTCCTATTGATATCAATGGGAACCCGGGAGTCCTGGTCTACTCCCGTTGTTTTTTTTTTTAAGAAGTTGAGATCGGAGCCCAGGTCTTCTGCCATAGAGTCCTAGGGGGACCCGGGAGGCCTGGTCTACTCCCTTTTAAAAAAAAGGAGTTCAGAATGAAGCCCAAGTCTACTCCTATACAGACCATTGCGGAACCTAGAGGCCTTGTCTGCTCCCGTTTTTTTTAAAAAAAGAAGTTGAGATCGGAGCCCAGGTCTACTCTCACAGAGTCCTAAGGGGACCCGGGAGGCCTGGTCTACTCCCGTTTTTGTTTTAAAAAGTTGAGATCGGAGCCCCGATCTACTCTCATAGAGTCCTATGGGGACCCGGGAGGCCTGGTCTACTCCCGTTTTTGTTTTAAAAAGTTGAGATCGGAGCCCAGGTCTACTCTCATAGAGTCCTATGGGGACCCGGGAGGCCTGGTCTACTCCCGTTGTTTTTTTTTTTAAGAAGTTGAGATCGGAGCCCAGATCTATTGCCATAGAGTCAAATGGGGACCCGGGAGGCCTGGTCTACTCCCGTTTTTTTTTTTTTTAATAAGTTGAGATCGGAGCCCAGATCTACTGCCATAGAGTCCAATGGGGACCTGGGAGGCCTGGTCTACTTCGTTTTTTTATAGGTAAAATGGAGGCCAGATCGACTCTTGTATTTTAGCAGGTAAAATGGAGGCCAGATCAACTCCCGTTTTTTTCTTCTTTTCCAAGTTCAGAACGGAGCCCAGGTCTACTCTCATAGAGTCCAATGGGGACCCGGGAAGCCTGGTCTACTCCCGGTTGTTTTTTTGTTTTTTTTTAAAGAAGTTGAGATCGGAGACCAGGTCTACTCGTGTAGATTTCAAAGGGAACCAGGAGGCCTGAACTAATCCCGTTTTTTTTTTTTTTAAAGAAGTTCAGATCGGAGCACAGGTCTACTCGCATAGAGTCCAATGGGGACCCGGGAGGCCTGGTCTACTCCGTTTTTTAAGAAAAAAGTTCAGAACGGAGCCCAGGTCTACTCCTATACAGACCAATGCGGACCCCGGAGGCCTTGTCTACTCCCGTTTTTTTTTTAAAAAAAAAAGAAGTTGAGATCGGAGCCCAGGTCTACTCTCATAGAGTCCTATGGGGACCCGGGAGGCCTGGTCTACTCCCGTTTTTTTAAAAAAAAGTTGAGATCGGAGCCCAGGTCTACTCTTATAGATTTTAATGGGGACCCGGGAGTCCTAGTCTACTCTCTTTTTTTAAGAAAAAGTTCAGGTCGGAGCCCAGATCTATTCCTATTGATATCAATGGGAACCCGGGAGTCCTGGTCTACTCCCGTTGTTTTTTTTTTTAAGAAGTTGATATCGGAGCCCAGGTCTTCTACCATAGAGTCCTATGGGGACCCGGGAGGCCTGGTCTACTCCCTTTTAAAAAAAAGGAGTTCAGAACGGAGACCAAGTCTACTCCTATACAGACCATTGCGGAACCCGGAGGCCTTGTCTGCTCCCGTTTTTTTTAAAAAAAGAAGTTGAGATCGGAGCCCAGGTCTACTCTCACAGAGTCCTAAGGGGACCCGGGAGGCCTGGTCTACTCCCGTTTTTGTTTTAAAAAGTTGAGATCGGAGCCCCGATCTACTCTCATAGAGTCCTATGGGGACCCGGGAGGCCTGGTCTACTCCCGTTTTTGTTTTTAAGAAGTTGAGATCGGAGCCCAGATCTACTGCCATAGAGTCCAATGGGGACCTGGGAGGCCTGGTCTACTGCGTTTTTTTATAGGTAAAATGGAGGCCAGATCGACTCTTGTATTTTAGCAGGTAAAATGGAGGCCAGATAAACTCCCGTTTTTTTCTTCTTTTCCAAGTTCAGAACGGAGCCCAGGTCTACTCTCATAGAGTCCAATGGGGACCCGGGGGGCCTGGTCTACTCCCGGTTTTTTTTAAAAGTTCAGAACGGAGCCCAGGTCTACTCTCATAGAGTCCAATGGGGACCCGGGAGGCCTGGTCTACTCCAGGTTTTTTTTTTTTTTTTTTTTTAAGAAGTTGAGATCGGAGCCCAGGTCTACTGCCATACAGTCCAATGGGGACCCGGGAGGCCGGGTCTACTGCGTTTTTTTATAGGTAAAATGGAGGCCAGATCGACTCTTGTATTTTAGCAGGTAAAATGGAGGCCAGAGCAACCCGTTTTTTTTTAAAAAAGAAGTTGAGTTCGGAGCCCAGGTCTACTCTTATAGATTTTAATGGGGACCCGAGAGTCCTGGTCTACTCTCTTTTTTAAAAAAAAAGTTCAGAACAGAGCCCAGGTCTACTCTCATAGAGTCCAATGGGGACCCGGGAGGCCTTGTCTAGTCCCGGTTGTTTTTTTGTTTTTTTTTAAGAAGTTGAGATTGGATCCCAGGTCTACTGCCATAGAGTCCAATGGGGACCCGGGAGGCCTGGTCTACTGAATTTTTTTATAGGTAAAATGGAGGCCAGATCGACTCTTGTATTTTAGCAGGTAAAATGGAGGCCAGAGCAACCCGTTTTTTTTAAAAAAAAGAAGTTGAGATCGGAGCCCAGGTCTACTCTCATAGATTTTAATGGGGACCAGGGAGTCCTGGTCTACTCTCTTTTTTTAAAAAAAAAGGTCTGATCGGAGCCCAGATCTACTCCCGTTTTTTTTTAAAAAAGTTGAGATCGGAGCCCAGGTCTACTGCCATAGAGTCCAATGGGTACCCGGGAGGCCTGGTCTACTCCCGTTTTTTTTTTTAAAAAAAGTTGAGATCGGAGCCCAGGTCTATTCTCATAGATTTTAATGTGGACCAGGGAGTCCTGGTCTACTCTCTTTTTTTTAAAAAAAAGGTCTGATCGGAGCCCAGATCTATTCCTATTGATATCAATGGGAACCCGGGAGTCCTGGTCTACCGTTCAGATCGGAGCCCAGGTCTACTCCAATAGAGTCCAATGGGGACCCGGGAGGGCTGGTCTACTGCAGGTTTTTTTTAATAGGTAAAATGGAGGGCAGATCGACTTTTGTATTTTAGCAGGTAAAATGGAGGCCAGATCTACTCCCATTTTGTTTTTTTCTTTTCCAAGTGCTGAACGGAGCCCAGGTCTACTCCTATACAAACGAAAGTGGACCCGGGAGGCCTTGTCTACTCTCGTTTTTTTTTTTTTTTTAAGAAGTTCAGATCAGAGCTCAGGTCTACTCCTATAGAATCCAATGAGGGCCCAGGAGGCCTGGTTTACTCTCATTTTTGTTTTTTTTTAAAGAAGTTCAGAAAGGAGCCAGGTCTACTCTTATAGATTTTAATGGGGACCCGGGAGTTCTGGTCTACTCTCTTTTTTTAAAAAAAAGCTCAGATCGGATCCCAGATCTATTCCTATTGATATCAATGGGAACCCGGGAGTCCTGGCCTACTCCCGTTGTTGTTTTTTTGTTTTGTTTTAAAGAAGTTCAGATCGGAGCACAGGTCTACTCGCATAGAGTCAAATGCGGACCCCGGAGGCCTTGTCTACTCCCGTTTTTTTTAAAAAAAGTAGTTGAGATCGGAGCCCAGGTCTACTCTCATAGAGTCTTATGGGGACCCGGGAGGCCTGGTCTACTCCCTTTTTTTAAAAAAAAGAAGTTGAGATCGGAGCCCAGGTCTACTTTTATAGATTTTAATGGGGACCCGGGAGTCCTGGTCTACACTCTTTTTTAAAAAAAAAGTTCAGATCGGAGCCCAGATCTATTCCTATTGATATCAATGGGAACCCGGGAGTCCTGGTCTACTCCCGTTGTTTTTTTTTTTTTAAGAAGTTGATATCGGAGCCCAGGGCTACTGCCATAGTGTCCAATGGGGACCCGGGAGGCCTGGTCTACTCCCTTTTTAAAAAAAGGAGTTCAGATCGGAGCCCAAGTCTACTCCTATACAGACCAATGCGGACCCCGGAGGCCTTGTCTACTCCCGTTTTTTTAAAAAAAAGACGTAGAGATCGGAGCCCAGGTCGACTCTCATAGAGTCCTATAGGGACCCGGGAGGCCTGGTCTACTCCTGTTGTTTTATTTTTTTAAGAAGTTGAGATCGGAGCCCAGATCTACTGCCATAGAGTACAATTGGGACCCGGGAGGCCTGGTCTACTGCGTTTTTTTATAAGTAAAATGGAGGCCAGATCGACTCTTGTATTTTAGCAGGTAAAATGGAGGCCAGATAAACTTCGTTTTTTTTTTCTTTTCCAAGTGCTGAACGGAGCCCAGGTCTACTCCTATAGATTTCAATAGGGACCCGGGGGGCCTGGTCTACTCCCGGTTGTTTTTTTGTTTTTTTTTAAGGAAGTTCATATCGGAGCACAGGTCTACTCGCATAGAGCCCAATAGGGACCCGGGAGGCCTGGTCTACTCCCTTTTTTAAGAGAAAAGTTCAGAACGGAGCCCAGGTCTACTCCTATACAGACCAATGCGGACCCGGGAGGCCTGGTCTACTCCCGGTTGTTTTTTTGTTTTTTTTTAAAGAAGTTCAGATCGAAGCACAGGTCTACTCGCATAGAGTCCAATGCGGACCCCGGAGGCCTTGTCTACTCCTGTTTTTTTTTTTTTTTAAGAAGTTGAGTTCGGAGCCCAGATCTACTGCCATAGAGTCCAATGGGGACCCGGGAGGTCTGGTCTACTGCGTTTTTTAATAGGTAAAATGGAGGCCAGATCGACTCTTGTATTTTAGCAGGTAAAATGGAGGCCAGATCAACTCCCATTTTTTTTTTTTTTAAAGAAGTTCAGATCGGAGCACAGGTCTACTCGCATAGAGTCCAATGAGGACCCGGGAGGCCTGGTCTACTCCCGTTTTTTTTAAAAAAAGAAGTTGAGATCGGAGCCCAGGGCTACTCTTATAGATTTTAATGGGGACCCGGGAGTCCTGGTCTACTCTCTTTTTTTAAAAAAAAGTTCAGATCGGAGCCCAGATCTATTCCTATTGATATCAATGGGAACCCGGGAGTCCTAGTCTACTCCCGTTGTGTTTTTTTTTTAAGAAGTTGATATCGGAGCCCAGGGCTACTGCCATAGAGTCCAATGGAGACCCGGGAGGCCTGGTCTACTGCTTTTTTTTTTATAGGTAAAATGGAGGCCAGATCGACTTTTGTATTTTAGCAAGTAAAATGGAGGCCAGATCAACTCCCATTTTTTTTTTCTTTTCCAAATGCTGAACGGAGTACAGGTCTACTCCTATAGATTTCAACAGGGACCCGGGGGGCCTGGTCTACTCCCGGTTGTTGTTGTTTTTTTTTAAAGAGGTAGAGATCGGAGGCCGGGTCTACTCCTATAGATTTCAAAGGGAACCAGGAGGCCTGATCTAATTCCGTTTTTTTTTTAAAGAAGTTCAGATCGGAGCACAGGTCCACTCGCATAGAGTCCAATGGGGACCCGGGAGGCCTGGCCTACTCCCTTTTTTAAGAGAAAAGTTCAGAACGGAGCCCAGGTCTACTCCTATACAGACCAATGCGGACCCCGGAGGCCTTGTGTACTCCCGTTTTTTTTAAAAAAAAGAAGTTGAGATCGGAGCCCAGGTCTACTCCTATACAGACTAATGCGGACCCGGGAGGCCTGGTCTACTCCCATTTTTTTTAAAAAAAAGAAGTTGAGATCGGAGCCCAGGTCTAGTCTTATAGATTTTAATGAGGTCCCGGGAGTCCTGGTCTACTCTCTTTTTTTAAAAAAAAGTTCAGATCAGAGCCCAGGTCTACTCCCGTTCGTTTTTTTTAAGAAGTTGAGATCGGAGCCCAGGTCTACTGCCATAGAGTCCAATGGGTACCCGGGAGGCCTGGTTTACTCTCATTTTTGTTTTTTTTTAAAGAAGTTCAGAAAGGAGCCAGGTCTACTCTTATAGATTTTAATGGGGACCCGGGAGTTCTGGTCTACTCTCTTTTTTAAAAAAAAAGCTCAGATCGGATCCCAGATCTATTCCTATTGATATCAATGGGAACCCGGGAGTCCTGGCCTACTCCCGTTGTTGTTTTTTTGTTTTGTTTTAAAGAAGTTCAGATCGGAGCACAGGTCTACTCGCATAGAGTCAAATGCGGACCCCGGAGGCCTTGTCTACTCCCGTTTTTTTTAAAAAAAGTAGTTGAGATCGGAGCCCAGGTCTACTCTCATAGAGTCTTATGGGGACCCGGGAGGCCTGGTCTACTCCCTTTTTTTAAAAAAAAGAAGTTGAGATCGGAGCCCAGGTCTACTTTTATAGATTTTAATGGGGACCCGGGAGTCCTGGTCTACACTCTTTTTTTAAAAAAAAGTTCAGATCGGAGCCCAGATCTATTCCTATTGATATCAATGGGAACCCGGGAGTCCTGGTCTACTCCCGTTGTTTTTTTTTTTTAAGAAGTTGATATCGGAGCCCAGGGCTACTGCCATAGTGTCCAATGGGGACCCGGGAGGCCTGGTCTACTCCCTTTTTAAAAAAAGGAGTTCAGATCGGAGCCCAAGTCTACTCCTATACAGACCAATGCGGACCCCGGAGGCCTTGTCTACTCCCGTTTTTTTTAAAAAAAGACGTAGAGATCGGAGCCCAGGTCGACTCTCATAGAGTCCTATAGGGACCCGGGAGGCCTGGTCTACTCCTGTTGTTTTATTTTTTTAAGAAGTTGAGATCGGAGCCCAGATCTACTGCCATAGAGTACAATTGGGACCCGGGAGGCCTGGTCTACTGCGTTTTTTTATAAGTAAAATGGAGGCCAGATCGACTCTTGTATTTTAGCAGGTAAAATGGAGGCCAGATAAACTTCGTTTTTTTTTTCTTTTCCAAGTGCTGAACGGAGCCCAGGTCTACTCCTATAGATTTCAATAGGGACCCGGGGGGCCTGGTCTACTCCCGGTTGTTTTTTTGTTTTTTTTTAAGGAAGTTCATATCGGAGCACAGGTCTACTCGCATAGAGCCCAATAGGGACCCGGGAGGCCTGGTCTACTCCCTTTTTTAAGAGAAAAGTTCAGAACGGAGCCCAGGTCTACTCCTATACAGACCAATGCGGACCCGGGAGGCCTGGTCTACTCCCGGTTGTTTTTTTGTTTTTTTTTAAAGAAGTTCAGATCGAAGCACAGGTCTACTCGCATAGAGTCCAATGCGGACCCCGGAGGCCTTGTCTACTCCTGTTTTTTTTTTTTTTAAGAAGTTGAGTTCGGAGCCCAGATCTACTGCCATAGAGTCCAATGGGGACCCGGGAGGTCTGGTCTACTGCGTTTTTTAATAGGTAAAATGGAGGCCAGATCGACTCTTGTATTTTAGCAGGTAAAATGGAGGCCAGATCAACTCCCATTTTTTTTTTTTTTAAAGAAGTTCAGATCGGAGCACAGGTCTACTCGCATAGAGTCCAATGAGGACCCGGGAGGCCTGGTCTACTCCCGTTTTTTTAAAAAAAAGAAGTTGAGATCGGAGCCCAGGGCTACTCTTATAGATTTTAATGGGGACCCGGGAGTCCTGGTCTACTCTCTTTTTTTAAAAAAAAGTTCAGATCGGAGCCCAGATCTATTCCTATTGATATCAATGGGAACCCGGGAGTCCTAGTCTACTCCCGTTGTGTTTTTTTTTTAAGAAGTTGATATCGGAGCCCAGGGCTACTGCCATAGAGTCCAATGGAGACCCGGGAGGCCTGGTCTACTGCTTTTTTTTTTATAGGTAAAATGGAGGCCAGATCGACTTTTGTATTTTAGCAAGTAAAATGGAGGCCAGATCAACTCCCATTTTTTTTTTCTTTTCCAAATGCTGAACGGAGTACAGGTCTACTCCTATAGATTTCAACAGGACCCGGGGGGCCTGGTCTACTCCCGGTTGTTGTTGTTTTTTTTTAAAGAGGTAGAGATCGGAGGCCGGGTCTACTCCTATAGATTTCAAAGGGAACCAGGAGGCCTGATCTAATTCCGTTTTTTTTTTTAAAGAAGTTCAGATCGGAGCACAGGTCCACTCGCATAGAGTCCAATGGGGACCCGGGAGGCCTGGCCTACTCCCTTTTTTAAGAGAAAAGTTCAGAACGGAGCCCAGGTCTACTCCTATACAGACCAATGCGGACCCCGGAGGCCTTGTGTACTCCCGTTTTTTTTAAAAAAAAGAAGTTGAGATCGGAGCCCAGGTCTACTCCTATACAGACTAATGCGGACCCGGGAGGCCTGGTCTACTCCCGTTTTTTTTAAAAAAAAGAAGTTGAGATCGGAGCCCAGGTCTAGTCTTATAGATTTTAATGAGGTCCCGGGAGTCCTGGTCTACTCTCTTTTTTTAAAAAAAAGTTCAGATCAGAGCCCAGGTCTACTCCCGTTCGTTTTTTTTAAGAAGTTGAGATCGGAGCCCAGGTCTACTGCCATAGAGTCCAATGGGTACCCGGGAGGCCTGGTCTACTCCCGTTTTTTTTTTTAAAAAAGTTGAGATCGGAGCCCAGGTCTACTCTCATAGATTTTAATGGGGACCCGGGAGTCCTGGTCTACTCTCTTTTTTTAAAAAAAAGTTCTGATCGGAGCCCAGATCTATTCCTATTGATATCAATGGGAACCCGGGAGTCCTGGTCTACCGTTCAGATCGGAGCCCAGGTCTACTCCAATAGAGTCCAATGGGGACCCGGGAGGGCTGGTCTACTGCAGGTTTTTTTCATAGGTAAAATTGAGGGCAGATAGACTTTTATATTTTAGCAGGTAAAATGGAGGCCAGATCTACTCGCATTTTGTTTTTTTCTTTTCCAAGTGCTGAACGGAGTACAGGCCAACTACTATACAAACGAATGCGGACCCGGGAGGCCTTGTCTACTCTCATTTTTTTTTTTTTTAAGAAGTTCAGATCAGAGCCCAGGTCTACTCCTATAGAATCCAATGGGGGCCCAGGAGGCCTGGTTTACTCTCATTTTTGTTTTTTTTTAAAGAAGTTCAGAAAGGAGCCAGGTCTACTCTTATAGATTTTAATGGGGACCCGGGAGTTCTGGTCTACTCTCTTTTTTTAAAAAAAAGCTCAGATCGGATCCCAGATCTATTCCTATTGATATCAATGGGAACCCGGGAGTCCTGGCCTACTCCCGTTGTTGTTTTTTTGTTTTGTTTTAAAGAAGTTCAGATCGGAGCACAGGTCTACTCGCATAGAGTCAAATGCGGACCCCGGAGGCCTTGTCTACTCCCGTTTTTTTTAAAAAAAGTAGTTGAGATCGGAGCCCAGGTCTACTCTCATAGAGTCTTATGGGGACCCGGGAGGCCTGGTCTACTCCCTTTTTTTTAAAAAAAGAAGTTGAGATCGGAGCCCAGGTCTACTTTTATAGATTTTAATGGGGACCCGGGAGTCCTGGTCTACACTCTTTTTTTAAAAAAAAGTTCAGATCGGAGCCCAGATCTATTCCTATTGATATCAATGGGAACCCGGGAGTCCTGGTCTACTCCCGTTGTTTTTTTTTTTTAAGAAGTTGATATCGGAGCCCAGGGCTACTGCCATAGTGTCCAATGGGGACCCGGGAGGCCTGGTCTACTCCCTTTTTAAAAAAAGGAGTTCAGATCGGAGCCCAAGTCTACTCCTATACAGACCAATGCGGACCCCGGAGGCCTTGTCTACTCCCGTTTTTTTAAAAAAAAGACGTAGAGATCGGAGCCCAGGTCGACTCTCATAGAGTCCTATAGGGACCCGGGAGGCCTGGTCTACTCCTGTTGTTTTATTTTTTTAAGAAGTTGAGATCGGAGCCCAGATCTACTGCCATAGAGTACAATTGGGACCCGGGAGGCCTGGTCTACTGCGTTTTTTTATAAGTAAAATGGAGGCCAGATCGACTCTTGTATTTTAGCAGGTAAAATGGAGGCAAGATAAACTTCGTTTTTTTTTTCTTTTCCAAGTGCTGAACGGAGCCCAGGTCTACTCCTATAGATTTCAATAGGGACCCGGGGGGCCTGGTCTACTCCCGGTTGTTTTTTTGTTTTTTTTTAAGGAAGTTCATATCGGAGCACAGGTCTACTCGCATAGAGCCCAATAGGGACCCGGGAGGCCTGGTCTACTCCCTTTTTTAAGAGAAAAGTTCAGAACGGAGCCCAGGTCTACTCCTATACAGACCAATGCGGACCCGGGAGGCCTGGTCTACTCCCGGTTGTTTTTTTGTTTTTTTTTAAAGAAGTTCAGATCGAAGCACAGGTCTACTCGCATAGAGTCCAATGCGGACCCCGGAGGCCTTGTCTACTCCTGTTTGTTTTTTTTTTAAGAAGTTGAGTTCGGAGCCCAGATCTACTGCCATAGAGTCCAATGGGGACCCGGGAGGTCTGGTCTACTGCGTTTTTTAATAGGTAAAATGGAGGCCAGATCGACTCTTGTATTTTAGCAGGTAAAATGGAGGCCAGATCAACTCCCGTTTTTTTTTTTTTTAAAGAAGTTCAGATCGGAGCACAGATCTACTCGCATAGAGTCCAATGAGGACCCGGGAGGCCTGGTCTACTCCCGTTTTTTTTAAAAAAAGAAGTTGAGATCGGAGCCCAGGGCTACTCTTATAGATTTTAATGGGGACCCGGGAGTCCTGGTCTACTCTCTTTTTTTTAAAAAAAGTTCAGATCGGAGCCCAGATCTATTCCTATTGATATCAATGGGAACCCGGGAGTCCTAGTCTACTCCCGTTGTGTTTTTTTTTTAAGAAGTTGATATCGGAGCCCAGGGCTACTGCCATAGAGTCCAATGGAGACCCGGGAGGCCTGGTCTACTGCTTTTTTTTTTATAGGTAAAATGGAGGCCAGATCGACTTTTGTATTTTAGCAAGTAAAATGGAGGCCAGATCAACTCCCTTTTTTTTTTTCTTTTCCAAATGCTGAACGGAGTACAGGTCTACTCCTATAGATTTCAACAGGGACCCGGGGGGCCTGGTCTACTCCCGGTTGTTGTTGTTTTTTTTTAAAGAGGTAGAGATCGGAGGCCGGGTCTACTCCTATAGATTTCAAAGGGAACCAGGAGGCCTGATCTAATTCCGTTTTTTTTTTTAAAGAAGTTCAGATCGGAGCACAGGTCCACTCGCATAGAGTCCAATGGGGACCCGGGAGGCCTGGCCTACTCCCTTTTTTAAGAGAAAAGTTCAGAACGGAGCCCAGGTCTACTCCTATACAGACCAATGCGGACCCCGGAGGCCTTGTGTACTCCCGTTTTTTTTAAAAAAAAGAAGTTGAGATCGGAGCCCAGGTCTACTCCTATACAGACTAATGCGGACCCGGGAGGCCTGGTCTACTCCCGTTTTTTTTAAAAAAAAGAAGTTGAGATCGGAGCCCAGGTCTAGTCTTATAGATTTTAATGAGGTCCCGGGAGTCCTGGTCTACTCTCTTTTTTAAAAAAAAAGTTCAGATCAGAGCCCAGGTCTACTCCCGTTCGTTTTTTTTAAGAAGTTGAGATCGGAGCCCAGGTCTACTGCCATAGAGTCCAATGGGTACCCGGGAGGCCTGGCCTACTCCCTTTTTTAAGAGAAAAGTTCAGAACGGAGCCCAGGTCTACTCCTATACAGACCAATGCGGACCCCGGAGGCCTTGTGTACTCCCGTTTTTTTTTAAAAAAAGAAATTCAGATCAGAGCCCAGGTCTACTCCTATAGAATCCAATGGGGGCCCAGGAGGCCTGGTCTACTCTCGTTTTTTTTTTTTTTTTAAAGAAGTTCAGAAAGGAGCCAGGTCTACTCTTATAGATTTTAATGGGGACCCGGGAGTCCTGGTCTACTCTCTTTTTTTTAAAAAAAGTTCAGATCGGATCCCAGATCTATTCCTATTGATATCAATGGGAACCCGGGAGTCCTGGTCAACTCCCGGTTGTTTTTTTGTTTTGTTTTAAAGAAGTTCAGATCGGAGCACAGGTCTACTCGCATAGAGTCCAATGCGGACCCCGGAGGCCTTGTCTACTCCCGTTTTTTTTAAAAAAAGTAGTTGAGATCGGAGCCCAGGTCTACTCTCATAGAGTCTTATGGGGACCCGGGAGGCCTGGTCAACTCCCTTTTTTAAAAAAAAAGAAGTTGAGATCGGAGCCCAGGTCTACTCTTATAGATTTTAATGGGGACCCGGGAGTCCTGGTCTACACTCTTTTTTTAAAAAAAATTTCAGATCGGAGCCCAGATCTATTCCTATTGATATCAATGGGAACCCGGGAGTCCTGGTCTACTCCCGTTGTTTTTTTTTTTAAGAAGTTGATATCGGAGCCCAGGGCTACTGCCATAGTGTCCAATGGGGACCCGGGAGGCCTGGTCTACTCCCTTTTTAAAAAAAGGAGTTCAGAACGGAGCCCAAGTCTACTCCTATACAGACCAATGCGGACCCCGGAGGCCTTGTCTACTCCCGTTTTTTTTTAAAAAAAAGAAGTAGAGATCGGAGCCCAGGTCGACTCTCAAAGAGTCCTATGGGGACCCGGGAGGCCTGGTCTACTCCTGTTGTTGTTGTTTTTTAAGAAGTTGAGATCGGAGCCCAGATCTACTTCCATAGAGTACAATTGGGACCCAGGAGGCCTGGTCTACTGCGTTTTTTTATAGGTAAAATGGAGGCGAGATCGACTCTTGTATTTTCGCTGGTAAAATGGAGGCCAGATAAACTCCCGTTTTTTTTTTCTTTTCCAAGTGCTGAACGGAGTCCAGGTCTACTCCTATAGATTTCAATAGGGACCCGGGGGTCCTGGTCTACTCCCGGTTGATTTTTGTTTTTTTTTACGGAAGTTCATATCGGAGCACAGGTCTACTCGCATAGAGCCCAATAGGGACCCGGGAGGCCTGGTCTACTCCCTTTTTTAAGAGAAAAGTTCAGAACGGAGCCCAGGTCTACTCCTATACAGACCAATGCGGTCCCGGGAGGCCTGGTCTACTCCCGTATTTTTTTAAAAAAGAAGTTGAGATCGGAGCCCAGGTCTAGTCTTATAGATTTTAATGAGGACCCAGGAGTCCTGGTCTACTCTCTTTTTTTAAAAAAAAGTTCAGATCGGAGCCCAGATCTATTCCTATTGATATCAATGGGAACCCGGGAGTCCTGGTCTACTCCCGTTGTTGTTTTTTTTAAGAAGTTGAGATCGGAGTCCAGGTCTACTGCCATAGAGTCCTATGGGGACCCGGGAAGCCTGGTCTACTCCCTTTTTAAAAAAAGTTGTTCAGAACGGAGCCCAAGTCTACTCCTATACAGACCAATGCGGACCCCGGAGGCCTTGTCTACTCCCGTTTTTTTTTAAAAAAAAAGTAGAGATCGGAGCCCAGGTCTACTCTCATAGAGTCCTATGGGGACCCGGGAGGCCTGGTCTACTCCTGTTGTTTTATTTTTTTAAGTAGTTGAGATCGGAGCCCAGATCTACTACCATAGAGTACAATTGGGACCCGGGAGGCCTGGTCTACTCCCGGTTGTTTTTTTGTTTTTTTTTAAAGAAGTTCAGATCGAAGCACAGGTCTACTCGCATAGAGTCCAATGCGGACCCCGGAGGCCTTGTCTACTCCCGTTGTTTTTTTTTTTAAGAAGTTGAGATTGGAGTCCAGATCTACTGCCATAGAGTCCAATGGGGACCCGGGAGGTCTGGTCTACTGCGTTTTTTAATAGGTAAAATGGAGGCCAGATCAACTCCCGTTTTTATTTTTTTAAAGAAGTTCAGATCGGAGCACAGGTCTACTCGCATAGAGTCCAATGGGGACCCGGGAGGCCTGGTCTACTCCCGTTTTTTTTTAAAAAAGGAATTTCAGATCGGAGCCCAGGTCTAGTCTTATAGATTTTAATGAGGACCCAGGAGTCCTGGTCTACTCTCTTTTTTTAAAAAAAAGTTCAGATCGGAGCCCAGATCTATTCCTGGTCTACTCCCTTTTTTTTAAAAAAAAAAGTTCAGATCGGAGCCCAGATCTATTCGTATTGATATCAATGGGAACCCGGGAGTCCTGGTCTACTCCCGTTGTTTTTTTTTTTAAGAAGTTTTTATCGGAGCCCAGGGCTACTGCCATAGAGTCTAATGGAGACCCTAATGGAGGCCTGGTCTACTCCCGTATTTTTTTAAAAAAGAAGTTGAGATCGGAGCCCAGGTCTAGTCTTATAGATTTTAATGAGGACCCAGGAGTCCTGGTCTACTCTCTTTTTTTAAAAAAAAGTTCAGATCGGAGCCCAGATCTATTCCTATTGATATCAATGGGAACCCGGGAGTCCTGGTCTACTCCCGTTGTTGTTTTTTTTAAGAAGTTGAGATCGGAGTCCAGCTCTACTGCCATAGAGTCCTATGGGGACCCGGGAAGCCTGGTCTACTCCCTTTTTAAAAAAAGTTGTTCAGAACGGAGCCCAAGTCTACTCCTATACAGACCAATGCGGACCCCGGAGGCCTTGTCTACTCCCGTTTTTTTTTAAAAAAGAAGTAGAGATCGGAGCCCAGGTCTACTCTCATAGAGTCCTATGGGGACCCGGGAGGCCTGGTCTACTCCTGTTGTTTTATTTTTTTAAGTAGTTGAGATCGGAGCCCAGATCTACTGCCATAGAGTACAATTGGGACCCGGGAGGCCTGGTCTACTTTTTTTTTTTATAAGTAAAATGGAGGCGAGATCGACTCTTGTATTTTGGCAGGTAAAATGGAGGCCAGATAAACTCCCGTTTTTTTTTTCTTCTCCAAGTGCTGAACGGAGTCCAGGTCTACTCCTATAGATTTCAACAGGGACCTGGGGGGCCTGGTCTACTCCCGGTTGTTTTTTTTTTTTTTTTTTAAAGAAGTAGAGATCGGAGGCCGGGTCTACTCCTATAGATTTCAAAGGGAACCAGGAGGCCTGATCTAATCCCGTTTTTTTTTTTAAAGAAGTTCAGATCGGAGCACAGGTCCACTCGCCTAGAGTCCAATGGGGACCCGGGAGGCCTGGTCTACTCCCTTTTTTAAGAGAAAAGTTCAGAACGGAGCCCAGGTCTACTCCTATACAGACCAATGCGGACCCCGGAGGCCTTGTCTACTCCCGTTTTTTTTAAAAAAAGAAGTTGAGATCGGAGCCCAGGTCTACTCCTATACAGACTAATGCGGACCCGGGAGGCCTGGTCTACTCCCGTTTTTTTTAAAAAAAGAAGTTGAGATCGGAGCCCAGGTCTAGTCTTATAGATTTTAATGAGGTCCCGGGAGTCCTGGTCTACTCTCTTTTTTTAAAAAAAAGTTCAGATCGGAGCCCAGATCTATTCCTATTGATATCAATGGGAACCCGGGAGTCCTGGTCTACTCCCGGTTGTTTTTTTTTTTTTTTTTAAGAAGTTCAGAGCGGAGCACAGGTCTACTTGCATAGAGTCCAATGCGGACCCCGGAGGCCTTGTCTACTCCCGTTTTTTTTTTTAAAAAGTAGTTGAGATCGGAGCCCAGGTCTACTCTCATAGAGTCTTATGGGGACCCGGGAGGCCTGGTCTACTCCCTTTTTTTAAAAAAAAGAAGTTGAGATCGGAGCCCAGGTCTACTCTTATAGATTTTAATGGGGACCCGGGAGTCCTGGTCTACACTCTTTTTTTAAAAAAAAGTTCAGATCGGAGCCCAGATCTATTCCTATTGATATCAATGGGAACCCGGGAGTCCTGGTCTACTCCCGTTGTTTTTTTTTTTTAAGAAGTTGATATCGGAGCCCAGGGCTACTGCCATAGTGTCCAATGGGGACCCGGGAGGCCTGGTCTACTCCCTTTTTAAAAAAAGGAGTTCAGAACGGAGCCCAAGTCTACTCCTATACAGACCAATGCGGACCCCGGAGGCCTTGTCTACTCCCGTTTTTTTTAAAAAAAGACATAGAGATCGGAGCCCAGGTCGACTCTCATAGAGTCCTATAGGGACCCGGGAGGCCTGGTCTACTCCTGTTGTTTTATTTTTTTAAGAAGTTGAGATCGGAGCCCAGATCTACTGCCATAGAGTACAATTGGGACCCGGGAGGCCTGGTCTACTGCGTTTTTTTATAAGTAAAATGGAGGCCAGATCGACTCTTGTATTTTAGCAGGTAAAATGGAGGCCAGATAAACTTCGTTTTTTTTTTCGTTTCCAAGTGCTGAACGGAGCCCAGGTCTACTCCTATAGATTTCAATAGGGACCCGGGGGGCCTGGTCTACTCCCGGTTGTTTTTTTGTTTTTTTTTAAGGAAGTTCATATCGGAGCACAGGTCTACTCGCATAGAGCCCAATAGGGACCCGGGAGGCCTGGTCTACTCCCTTTTTTAAGAGAAAAGTTCAGAACGGAGCCCAGGTCTACTCCTATACAGACCAATGCGGACCCGGGAGGCCTGGTCTACTCCCGGTTGTTTTTTTGTTTTTTTTTAAAGAAGTTCAGATCGAAGCACAGGTCTACTCGCATAGAGTCCAATGCGGACCCCGGAGGCCTTGTCTACTCCTGTTTTGTTTTTTTTTAAGAAGTTGAGTTCGGAGCCCAGATCTACTGCCATAGAGTCCAATGGGGACCCGGGAGGTCTGGTCTACTGCGTTTTTTAATAGGTAAAATGGAGGCCAGATCGACTCTTGTATTTTAGCAGGTAAAATGGAGGCCAGATCAACTCCCGTTTTTTTTTTTTTTAAAGAAGTTCAGATCGGAGCACAGGTCTACTCGCATAGAGTCCAATGGGGACCCGGGAGGCCTGGTCTACTCCCGTTTTTTTTAAAAAAAGAAGTTGAGATCGGAGCCCAGGGCTACTCTTATAGATTTTAATGGGGACCCGGGAGTCCTGGTCTACTCTCTTTTTTTTAAAAAAAGTTCAGATCGGAGCCCAGATCTATTCCTATTGATATCAATGGAAACCCGGGAGTCCTAGTCTACTCCCGTTGTGTTTTTTTTTTAAGAAGTTGATATCGGAGCCCAGGGCTACTGCCATAGAGTCCAATGGAGACCCGGGAGGCCTGGTCTACTGCTTTTTTTTTTATAGGTAAAATGGAGGCCAGATCGACTTTTGTATTTTAGCAAGTAAAATGGAGGCCAGATCAACTCCCATTTTTTTTTTCTTTTCCAAATGCTGAACGGAGTACAGGTCTACTCCTATAGATTTCAACAGGGACCCGGGGGGCCTGGTCTACTCCCGGTTGTTGTTGTTTTTTTTTAAAGAGGTAGAGATCGGAGGCCGGGTCTACTCCTATAGATTTCAAAGGGAACCAGGAGGCCTGATCTAATTCCGTTTTTTTTTTTAAAGAAGTTCAGATCGGAGCACAGGTCCACTCGCATAGAGTCCAATGGGGACCCGGGAGGCCTGGCCTACTCCCTTTTTTAAGAGAAAAGTTCAGAACGGAGCCCAGGTCTACTCCTATACAGACCAATGTGGACCCCGGAGGCCTTGTGTACTCCCGTTTTTTTTAAAAAAAAGAAGTTGAGATCGGAGCCCAGGTCTACTCCTATACAGACTAATGCGGACCCGGGAGGCCTGGTCTACTCCCGTTTTTTTTAAAAAAAAGAAGTTGAGATCGGAGCCCAGGTCTAGTCTTATAGATTTTAATGAGGTCCCGGGAGTCCTGGTCTACTCTCTTTTTTAAAAAAAAAGTTCAGATCAGAGCCCAGGTCTACTCCCGTTCGTTTTTTTTAAGAAGTTGAGATCGGAGCCCAGGTCTACTGCCATAGAGTCCAATGGGTACCCGGGAGGCCTGGTCTACTCCCGTTTTTTTTTTAAAAAAAGTTGAGATCGGAGCCCAGGTCTACTCTCATAGATTTTAATGGGGACCCGGGAGTCCTGGTCTACTCTCTTTTTTTAAAAAAAAGTTCTGATCGGAGCCCAGATCTATTCCTATTGATATCAATGGGAACCCGGGAGTCCTGGTCTACCGTTCAGATCGGAGCCCAGGTCTACTCCAATAGAGTCCAATGGGGACCCGGGAGGGCTGGTCTACTGCAGGTTTTTTTCATAGGTAAAATTGAGGGCAGATAGACTTTTATATTTTAGCAGGTAAAATGGAGGCCAGATCTACTCGCATTTTGTTTTTTTCTTTTCCAAGTGCTGAACGGAGTACAGGTCAACTACTATACAAACGAATGCGGACCCGGGAGGCCTTGTCTACTCTCATTTTTTTTTTTTTTAAGAAGTTCAGATCAGAGCCCAGGTCTACTCCTATAGAATCCAATGGGGGCCCAGGAGGCCTGGTCTACTCTCGTTTTTTTTTTTTTTTTTTAAGAAGTTCAGAAAGGAGCCAGGTCTACTCTTATAGATTTTAATGGGGACCCGGGAGTCCTGGTCTACTCTCTTTTTTTAAAAAAAAGTTCAGATCGGATCCCAGATCTATTCCTATTGATATCAATGGGAACCCGGGAGTCCTGGTCAACTCCCGGTTGTTTTTTTGTTTTGTTTTAAAGAAGTTCAGATCGGAGCACAGGTCTACTCGCATAGAGTCCAATGCGGACCCCAGAGGCCTTGTCTACTCCCGTTTTTTTTTAAAAAAGTAGTTGAGATCGGAGCCCAGGTCTACTCTCATAGAGTCTTATGGGGACCCGGGAGGCCTGGTCAACTCCCTTTTTTTAAAAAAAAGAAGTTGAGATCGGAGCCCAGGTCTACTCTTATAGATTTTAATGGGGACCCGGGAGTCCTGGTCTACACTCTTTTTTTTAAAAAAATTTCAGATCGGAGCCCAGATCTATTCCTATTGATATCAATGGGAACCCGGGAGTCCTGGTCTACTCCCGTTGTTTTTTTTTTTAAGAAGTTGATATCGGAGCCCAGGGCTATTGCCATAGTGTCCAATGGGGACCCGGGAGGCCTGGTCTACTCCCTTTTTAAAAAAAGGAGTTCAGAACGGAGCCCAAGTCTACTCCTATACAGACCAATGCGGACCCCGGAGGCCTTGTCTACTCCCGCTTTTTTTAATAAAAGAAGTTGAGATCGGAGCCCAGGTCTTCTGCCATAGAGTCCAATGGGTACCCGGGAGGCCTGGTCTACTCTTGTTTTTTTCTAAAAAAGAAGTTGAGATTGGAGCCAAGGTCTAGTCTTATAGATATTAATGAGGACCCAGGAGTCCTGGTCTACTCTCTTTTTTTAAAAAAAAGTTCAGATCGGAGCCCAGATCTATTCCTATTGATATCAATGGGAACCCAGGAGTCCTGGTCTACTCCCGTTTTTTTTTTTTTTAAGAAGTTGAGATCGGAGCCCAGGTCTACTGCCATAGAGTTCTATGGGTACCCGGGAGGCCTGGTCTACTGCCTTTTTAAAAAAAGGAGTTCAGAACGGAGCCCAAGTCTACTCCTATACAGACCAATGCGGACCCCGGAGGCCTTGTCTATTCCCTTTTTTAAAAAAAAAAGAAGTAGAGATCGGAGCCCAGGTCTACTCTCATAGAGTCCTATGGGGACCCGGGAGGTTTGGTCTACTCCTGTTGTTTTATTTTTTTAAGAAGTTGAGATCGGAGCCTAGATCTACTGCCATAGAGTTCAATAGGGACCCGGGAGGCCTGGTCTACTGCGTTTTTTTATAGGTAAAATGGAGGCCAGATCGACTCTTGTATTTTAGCAGGTAAAATGGAGGCCAGATAAACTCCCATTTTTTTTTTCTTTTCCAAGTGCTGAACGAAGTCCAGGTCTACTCCTATAGATTTCAATAGGGACGCGGGGGGCCTGGTCTACTCCCGGTTTTTTTTAAAAGTTCAGAACGGAGCCCAGATCTACTCTCATAGAGTCCAATGGGGACCCGGGAGGCCTGGTCTACTCCCGGTTGTTTTTTTGTTTTTTTTTAAAGAAGTTCAGATCGGAACACAGGTCTACTCGCATAGAGTCCAATGCGGACCCCGGAGGCCTTGTCTACTCCCGTTTTTTTTAAAAAAATTAGTTGAGATCGGAGCCCAGGTCTACTCTCATAGAGACTTATGGGGACCCGGGAGGCCTGGTCTACTCCCTTTTTTTAAAAAAAAAGAACTTGAGATCGGAGCCCAGGTCTACTCTTATAGATTTTAATGGGGACCCGGGAGTCCTGGTCTACACTCTTTTTTTAAAAAAAAAGTTCAGATCGGAGCCCAGATCTATTCCTATTGATATCAATGGGGACCCGGGAGTCCTGGTCTACTCCCGTTGTTTGTTTTTTTTAAGAAGTTGAGATCGGAGCCCAGGTCTACTGCCATAGAGTCCTATGGGGACCCGGGAGGCCTGGTCTACTCCCGTTGTTTTTTTTTTTTAAGAAGTTGAGATCGGAGCCCAGATCTACTGCCATAGAGTCCAATGGGGACCCGGGAGGTCTGGTCTACTGCGTTTTTTATAGGTAAAATGGAGGCCAGATCGACTCTTGTATTTTAGCAGGTAAAATGGAGGCCAGATCAACTCCCGTTGTTTTTTTTTTTAAGAAGTTCAGATCGGAGCACAGGTCTACTCGCATAGAGTCCAATGGGGACCCGGGAGGCCTGGTCTACTCCCGTTTTTTTTAAAAAAATAAGTTGAGATCGGAGCCCAGGTCTACTCTTATAGATTTTAATGTGGACCCGGAAGTCCTGGTCTACTCTCTTTTTTTATAGGTAAAATGGAGGCCAGATCGACTCTTGTATTTTAGCAAGTAAAATGGAGGCCAGATCAACTCCCGTTTTTTTTTTTCTTTTCCAAGTGCTGAACGGAGTCCAAGTCTACTCCTATAGATTTCAATAGGGACCCGGGGGGCCTGGTCTACTCCCGGTTGTTGTTTTTTTTTTTTTTAAAGAAGTAGAGATCGGAGGCCGGGTCTACTCCTATAGATTTCAAAGGGAACCAGGAGGCCTGATCTAATCCCGTTTATTTTTTTTAAGAAGTTCTGATCGGAGCACAGGTCCACTCGCATAGAGTCCAATGCGGACCCCGGAGGCCTTGTCTACTCCCGTTTTTTTAAAAAATAGAAGTTGAGATCGGAGCCCATGTCTACTCCTATACAGACTTATGTGGACCCGGGAGGCCTGGACTACTCCCGTTTTTTTTAAAAAACGAAGTTGAGATCAAAGCCCAGGTCTAGTCTTCTAGATTTTAATGAGGACCCGGGAGTCCTGGTCTACTCTCTTTTTTTAAAAAAAAAAGTTCAGATCGGAGCCCAGATCTATCCCTATTGATATCAATGGGAACCCAAGAGTCCTGGTCTACTCCCGGTTGTTTTTTTGTTTTTTTTTAAAGAAGTTCAGATCGGAGCACAGGTCTACTCGCATAGAGTCCAATGGGGACCCGGGAGGCCTGGTCTACTCCCGTTTTTTAAAAAAAAATAAGTTGAGATCGGAGCCCAGGTCTACTCTTATAGATTTTAATGGGGACCCGGAAGTCCTGGTCTACTCTCTTTTTTTATAGGTAAAATGGAGGCCAGATCGACTCTTGTATTTTAGCAAGTAAAATGGAGGCCAGATCAACTCCCGTTTTTTTTTTTTCTTTTCCAAGTGCTGAACGGAGTCCAAGTCTACTCCTATAGATTTCAATAGGGACCCGGGGGGCCTGGTCTACTCCCGGTTGTTGTTTTTTTTTTTTTTAAAGAAGTAGAGATCGGAGGCCGGGTCTACTCCTATAGATTTCAAAGGGAACCAGGAGGCCTGATCTAATCCCGTTTTTTTTTTTAAGAAGTTCTGATCGGAGCACAGGTCCACTCGCATAGAGTCCAATGCGGACCCCGGAGGCCTTGTCTACTCCCGTTTTTTTTAAAAATAGAAGTTGAGATCGGAGCCCATGTCTACTCCTATACAGACTAATGCGGACCCGGGAGGCCTGGTCTACTCCCGTTTTTTTTAAAAAACGAAGTTGAGATCAAAGCCCAAGTCTAGTCTTATAGATTTTAATGAGGACCCGGGAGTCCTGGTCTACTCTCTTTTTTTAAAAAAAAAGTTCAGATCGGAGCCCAGATCTATTCCTATTGATATCAATGGGAACCCGGGAGTCCTGGTCTACTCCCGGTTTTTTTTTTTTTTTTTTTTAAAGAAGTTCAGATCGGAGCACAGGTCTACTCGCATAGAGTCCAATGCGGACCCCGGAGGCCTTGTCTACTCCCGTTTTTTTTTTAAAAAGTAGTTGAGATCGGAGCCCAGGTCTACTCTCATAGAGTCTTATGGGGACCCGGGAGGCCTGGTCTACTCCCTTTTTTTAAAAAAAAGAAGTTGAGATCGGAGCCCATGTCTACTCTTATAGATTTTAATGGGGACCCGGGAGTCCTGGTCTACACTTTTTTTAAAAAAAAAAGTTCAGATCGGAGCCCAGATCTATTCCTATTGATATCAATGGGAACCCGGGAGACCTGGTCTACTCCCGTTCTTTTTTTTTTTAAGAAGTTGAGATCGGAGCCCAGATCTACTGCCATAGAGTCCAATGGGGACCCGGGAGGCCTGGTCTACTGCGTTTTTTTTATAGGTAAAATGGAGGCCAGATCGACTCTTGTATTTTAGCAAGTTAAATGGAGGCCAGATCAACTCACTTTTTTTTTTTTCTTTTCCAAGTGTTGAACGGAGTCCAGGTCTACTCCTATAAATTTCAATAGGGAACCGGGGGGCCTGGTCTACTCCCGGTTTTTTTTTTGTTTTTTTTTAAAGAAGTGGAGATCGGAGGTCGGGTCTACTCCTATAGATTTCAAAGGGAACCAGGAGGCCTGAACTAATCCCGTTTTTTTTTTTTAAGAAGTTCAGATCGGAGCACAGGTCTACTCGCATAGAGTCCAATGGGGACTCGGGAGGCCTGGTCTACTCCCTTTTTTAAGAGAAAAGTTCAGAACGGAGCCCAGGTCTACTCCTATACAGACCAATGCGGACCCCGGAGGCCTTGTCTACTCCCATTTTTTAAACAAAAATAAGTTGTGATCGGAGCCCAGGTCTACTTCTATACAGACTAATGCGGATCCGGGAGGCCTGGTCTACTCCCGTTTTTCTTAAAAAAAGAAATTGAGATCGGAGCCCAGGTCTAGTCTTATAGATTTTAATGAGGACCCGGGAGTCCTGGTCTACTCTGTTTTTTTTTAAAAAAAGTTCAGATCGGAGCCAAGATCTAATCCTATTGATATCAATGGGAACCCGGGAGTCCTGGTCTACTCCTGGTTTTTTTTTTGTTTTTTTTAAAGAAGTTCAGATCGGAGCACAGGTCTACTCGCATAAAGTCCAATGCGGACCCCAGAGGCCTTGTCTATTCCCGTTTTTTTAAAAAAAAAGTAGTTGAGATCGGAGCCCAGGTCTACTCTCATAGAGTCTTATGGGGACCCGGAAGGCCTGGTCTACTCCCTTTTTTTTAAAAAAAAGAAGTTGAGATCGGAGCCCAGGTCTACTCTTATAGATTTTAATGGGGACCCGGGAGTCCTGGTCTACACTCTTTTTTTTAAAAAAAAGTTCAGATCGGAGCCCAGATCTATTC
This sequence comes from Lepidodactylus listeri, assembly GCA_029233225.1. NCBI lineage: Eukaryota > Metazoa > Chordata > Lepidosauria > Squamata > Gekkonidae > Lepidodactylus > Lepidodactylus listeri. The sequence goes on from JARCFY010000032.1 coordinate 1,233,996, forward strand.
CTATTAATATCAATGGGAACCCGGGAGTCCTGGTCTACTCCCGTTGTTTTTTTTTTTAAGAAGTTGAGATCGGAGCCCAGGTCTACTGCCATAGAGTCCTATGGGGACCCGGTAGTCCTGGTCTACTCCCGTTGTTTTTTTTTTTAAGAAGTTGAGATCGGAGCCCAGGTCTACTGCCATAGAGTCCTATGGGGACCCGGGAGGCCTGGTCTACTCCCGTTGTTTTTTTTTTTAAGAAGTTGAGATCGGAGCCCAGATCTACTGCCATAGAGTCCAATGGGGACGCGGGAGGCCTGGTCTACTGCGTTTTTTTATAGGTAAAATGGAGGCCAGATCGACTCTTATATTTTAGCAGGTAAAATGGAGGCCAGATCAACTCCCGTTTTTTTTTCTTTTCCAAGTGCTGAACGGAGTCCAGGTCTACTCCTATAGATTTCAATAGGGACCCGGGGGGCCTGGTCTACTCCCGGTTTTTTTTAAAAGTTCAGAACGGAGCCCAGGTCTACTCTCATCGAGTCCAATGGTGACCCGGGAGGCATGGTCTACTCCCGGTTGTTTTTTTGTTTTTTTTTAAAGAAGTTGAGATCGGAGGCCAGGTCTACTCCTATAGATTTCAAAGGGAACCAGGAGGCCTGATCAAATCCCGTTTTTTTTTTTTTTTAAAGAAGTTCAGATCGGAGCACAGATATACTCGCATAGAGTCCAATGCGGACCCCGGAGGCCTTGTCTACTCCCGTTTTTTTAAAAAAAATTAGTTGAGATCGGAGCCCAGGTCTACTCTCATAGAGTCCAATGGGGACCCGGGAGGCATGGTCTACTCCCGGTTGTTGTTGTTTTTTTTTTAAAGAAGTAGAGATCGGAGGCCGGGTCTACTCCTATAGATTTCAAAGGGAACCAGGAGGCCTGATCTAATCCCGTTTTTTTTTTTAAAAGAAGTTCAGATCGGAGCACAGGTCTACTCGCATAGAGTCCAATGGGGACGCGGGAGGCCTGGTCTACACACTTTTTTAAGAGAAGAGTTCAGAACGGAGCCCAGGTCTACTCCTATACAGACCAATGCGGACCCCGGAGGCCTTGTATTCTCCCGTTTTTTTAAAAAAAAGAAGTTGAGATCGGAGCCCAGGTCTAGTCTTATAGATTTTAATGAGGACCCGGAAGTCCTGGTCTACTCTCTTTTTTAAAAAAAAAGTTCAGAACGGATCCCAGATCTATTCCTATTGATATCAATGGGAACCCGGGAGTCCTGGTCTACTCCCGGTCGTTTTTTTGTTTTGTTTTAAAGAAGTTCAGATCGGAGCACAGGTCTACTCGCATAGAGTCCAATGCGGACCCCGGAGGCCTTGTCTACTCCCGTTTTTTTTTAAAAAAGTAGTTGAGATCGGAGCCCAGGTCTACTGTCATAGAGTCTTATGGGGACCCGGGAGGCCTGGTCTACTCCCTTTTTTTTAAAAAAAAAGAAGTTGAGATCGGAGCCCAGGTCTACTCTTATAGATTTTCATGGGGACCCGGGAGTCCTGGTCCACTCTCTTTTTTTAAAAAAAAGTTCAGATCGGAGCCCAGATCTATTCCTATTGATATCAATGGGGAACCGGTAGTCCTGGTCTACTCCCGTTTTTTTTTTTTTTAAGAAGTTGAGATCGGAGCCCAGATCTACTGCCATAGAGTCCAATGGGGACCCGGGAGGCCTGGTCTACTGCGTTTTTTTATAGGTAAAATGGAGGCCAGATCGACTCTTGTATTTTAGCAGGTAAAATGGAGGCCAGATCAACTCCCGTTTTTTTTTTTCTTTTCCAAGTGCTGAACGGAGTCCAGGTCTACTCCTATAGATTTCAATAGTGACCCGGGGGGCCTTGTCTACTCCCGGTTTTTTTTTTTTTTTTTTTTTTAAAGAAGTTGAGATCGTAGGCCAGGTCTACTCCTATAGATTTCAAAGGGAACCAGGAGGCCTGATCAAATCCCGTTTTTTTTTTTTTTTTAAAGAAGTTCAGATTGGAGCACAGGTCTACTCGAATAGAGTCCAATGGGGACCCAGGAGGCCTGGTCTACTGCCTTTTTTAAGATAAAATTTCAGAACGGAGCCCAGGTCTACTCCTATGCAGACCAATGTGGACCCCGGAGGCCTTGTCTACTCCCGTTTTTTTTAAAAAACGAAGTTGAGATCGGAGCCCAGGTCTACTCTCATAGAGTCCTATGGGGACCCGGGAGGCCTGGTCTACTCCTGTTGTTGTTGTTTTTTTAAGAAGTTGAGATTGGAGCCCAGATCTACTGCCATAGAGTCCAATGGGGACCCGGGAGGCCTGGTCTACTGCGTTTTTTTATAGGTAAAATGGAGGCCAGATCGACTCTTGTATTTTAGCAGGTAAAATGGAGGCCAGATCAACTACCGTATTTTTTTTCTTTTCCAAGTGCTGAACGGAGTCCAGGTCTACTCCTATAGATTTCAATAGGGACCCGGGGGGCCTGGTCTACTCCCGGTTTTTTTTAAAAGTTCAGAACGGAGCCCAAGTCTACTCTCATAGAGTCCAATGGGGACCCGGGAGGCCTGGTCTACTCCCGGTTGTTTTTCTGTTTTTCTTAAAGAAGTTCAGATCGGAGCACAGGTCTACTCGCATAGAGTCCAATGGGGACCCGGGAGGCCTGGTCTACTCCCTTTTTAAAGAAGAAAGTTCAGAACGGAGCCCAGGTCTACTCCTATACAGACGAATGTGGACCCCGGAGGCCTTGTCTACTCCCGTTTTTTTTAAAAAAAGAAGTTGAGATCGGAGCCCAGGTCTACTCTCATAGAGTCCTATGGGGACCCGGGATGCCTGGTCTTCTCCTGTTGTTGTTTTTTTAAGAAGTTGAGATCGGAGCCAAGATCTAATGCTATAGAGTCCAATGGGGACCCGGGAGGCCTGGTCTACAGGGTTTTTTTAGAGGTAAAATGGAGGCCAGATAGACTCTTGTATTTTAGCAGGTAAAATGGAGGCCAGATCAACTCCCGTTTTTTTTTTCTTTTCCAAGTGCTGAACGGAGTCCAGGTCTACTCCTATACATTTCAATAGGGACCCGGGGGGCCTGGTCTACTCCCGGTTGTTTTTTTGTTTTTTTTTAAAGAAGTTCAGATCGGAGCACAGGTCTACTCGCATAGAGTCCAATGGGGACCCGGGAGGCATGGTCTACTCCCGGTTGTTGTTGTTTTTTTTTTTTAAAGAAGTAGAGATCGGAGGCCGGGTCTACTCCTATAGATTTCAAAGGGAACCAGGAGGCCTGATCTAATCCTGTTTTTTTTTTAAAAGAAGTTCAGATCGGAGCACAGGTCTACTCGCATAGAGTCCAATGGGGACGCGGGAGGCCTAGTCTACACACTTTTTTAAGAGAAGAGTTCAGAACGAAGCCCAGGTCTACTCCTATACAGACCAATGCGGACCCCGGAGGCCTTGTCTCCCCCCTTTTTTTTAAAAAAAAGAAGTTGAGATCGGAGCCCAGGTCTAGTCTTATAGATTTTAATGAGGACCCGGGAGTCCTGGTCTACTCTCTTTTTTTAAAAAAAAGTTCAGATCGGATCCCAGATCTATTCCTATTGATATCAATGGGAACCCGGGAGTCCTGGTCTACTCCCGGTTGTTTTTTTGTTTTGTTTTAAAGAAGTTCAGATCGGAGCACAGGTCTACTCGCATAGAGTCCAATGCGGACCCCGGAGGCCTTGTCTACTCCCGTTTTTTTAAAAAAAAGTAGTTGAGATCGGAGCCCAGATCTACTGCCATAGAGTCCAATGGGGACCCGGGAGGCCTGGTCTACTGCGTTTTTTTATAGGTAAAATGGAGGCCATATCGACTCTTGTATTTTAGCAGGTTAAATGGAGGCCAGATCAACTCCCGTATTTTTTTTCTTTTCCAAGTGCTGAACGGAGTCCAGGTCTACTCCTATAGATTTCAATAGGGACCCGGGGGGCCTGGTCTACTCCCGGTTTTTTTTAAAAGTTCAGAACGGAGCCCAGGTCTACTCTCATAGAGTCCAATGGGGACCCGGGAGGCCTGGTCTACTCCCGGTTGTTTTTCTGTTTTTTTTAAAGAAGTTCAGATCGGAGCACAGGTCTACTCGCATAGAGTCCAATGGGGACCCGGGAAGCCTGGTCTACTCGCTTTTTAAAGAAAAAAGTTCAGAACGGAGCCCAGGTCTACTCCTATACAGACGAATATGGACCCCGGAGGCCTTGTCTACTCCCGTTTTTTTTAAAAAAAGAAGTTGAGATCGGAGCCCAGGTCTACTCTCATAGAGTCCTATGGGGATCCGGGACGCCTGGTCTTCTCCTGTTGTTGTTTTTTTAAGAAGTTGAGATCGGAGCCAAGATCTAATGCTATAGAGTCCAATGGGGACCCGGGAGGCCTGGTCTACAGGGTTTTTTTACAGGTAAAATGGAGGCCAGATAGACTCTTGTATTTTAGCAGGTAAAATGGAGGCCAGATCAACTCCCGTTTTTTTTTTCTTTTCCAAGTGCTGAACGGAGTCCAGGTCTACTCCTATAGATTTCAATAGGGACCCGGGGGGCCTAGTCTACTCCCGGTTGTTTTTTTGTTTTTTTTTAAAGAAGTTCAGATCGGAGCACAGGTCTACTCGCATCGAGTCCAATGGGGACCCGGGAGGCATGGTCTACTCCCGGTTGTTGTTTTTTTTTTTTTTTAAAGAAGTAGAGATCGGAGGCCGGGTCTACTCCTATAGATTTCAAAGGGAACCAGGAGGCCTGATCTAATCCCGTTTTTTTTTTAAAAGAAGTTCAGATCGGAGCACAGGTCTACTCGCATAGAGTCCAATGGGGACGCGGGAGGCCTGGTCTACACACTTTTTTAAGAGAAGAGTTCAGAACGGAGCCCAGGTCTACTCCTATACAGACCAATGCGGACCCCGGAGGCCTTGTCTCCCCCCTTTTTAAAAAAAAAAAGAAGTTGAGATCGGAGCCCAGGTCTAGTCTTATAGATTTTAATGAGGACCCGGGAGTCCTGGTCTACTCTCTTTTTTTAAAAAAAAGTTCAGATCGGATCCCAGATCTATTCCTATTGATATCAATGGGAACCCGGGAGTCCTGGTCTACTCCCGGTTGTTTTTTTGTTTTGTTTTAAAGAAGTTCAGATCGGAGCACAGGTCTACTCGCATAGAGTCCAATGCGGACCCCGGAGGCCTTGTCTACTCCCGTTTTTTTAAAAAAAAGTAGTTGAGATCGGAGCCCAGGTCTACTGTCATAGAGTCTTATGGGGACCCGGGAGGCCTGGTCTACTCCCTTTTTTTTAAAAAAAAGAAGTTGAGATCGGAGCCCAGGTCTACTCTTATAGATTTTCATGGGGACCCAGGAGTCCTGGTCTACTCTCTTTTTTTAAAAAAAAGTTCAGATCGGAGCCCAGATCTATTCCTATTGATATCAATGGGGACCCGGTAGTCCTGGTCTACTCCCGTTGTTTTTTTTTTTAAGAAGTTGAGATCGGAGCCCAGATCTACTGCCATAGAGTCCAATGGGGACCCGGGAGGCCTGGTCTACAGGGTTTTTTTAGAGGTAAAATGGAGGCCAGATAGACTCTTGTATTTTAGCAGGTAAAATGGAGGCCAGATCAACTCCCGTTTTTTTTTTTTTTAAGAAGTTCAGATCGGAGCACAGGTCTACTCTCATAGAGTCCAATGGGGACCCAGGAGGCCTGGTCTACTCCCGGTTGTTTTTCTGTTTTTTTTAAAGAAGTTCAGATTGGAGCACAGGTCTACTCGCATAGAGTCCAATGGGGACCCGGGAGGCCTGGTCTACTCCCTTTTTAAAGAAAAAAGTTCAGAACGGAGCCCAGGTCTACTCCTATACAGACGAATGTGGACCCCGGAGGCCTTGTCTACTCCCGTTTTTTTTAAAAAAAGAAGTTGAGATCGGAGCCCAGGTCTACTCTCATAGAGTCCTATGGGGACCCGGGACGCCTGGTCTTCTCCTGTTGTTGTTTTTTTAAGAAGTTGAGATCGGAGCCAAGATCTAATGCTATAGAGTCCAATGGGGACCCGGGAGGCCTGGTCTACAGGGTTTTTTTAGAGGTAAAATGGAGGCCAGATAGACTCTTGTATTTTAGCAGGTAAAATGGAGGCCAGATCAACTCCCGTTTTTTTTTTCTTTTCCAAGTGCTGAACGGAGTCCAGGTCTACTCCTATAGATTTCAATAGGGACCCGGGGGGCCTAGTCTACTCCCGGTTGTTTTTTTGTTTTTTTTTTAAAGAAGTTCAGATCGGAACACAGGTCTACTCGCATAGAGTCCAATGGGGACCCGAAAGGCCTGGTCTACTCCCGTTTTTTTTTTTAAAAAGTTCAGATCGGAGCCCAGATCTATTCCTATAGATATCAATGGGAACCCGGGAGTCCTGGTCTACTCCCGTTGTATTTTTTTTTAAGAAGTTGATATCGGAGCCCAGGGCTACTGCCATAGTGTCCAATGGGGACCCGGGAGGCCTGGTCTACTCCCTTTTTAAAGAAAAAAGTTTAGAACGAAGCCCAGGTCTACTCCTATGCAGACCAATGTGGACCCCGGAGGCCTTGTCTACTCCCGTTATTTTTTAAAAACGAAGTTGAGATCGGAGCCCAGGTCTACTCTCATAGAGTCCAATGGGGACCCGGGGGCCTGGTCTACTGCGTTTTTTTATAGGTAAAATGGAGGCCAGATCGACTCTTGTATTTTAGCAGGTAAAATGGAGGCCAGATCAACTCCCGTTTTTTTTTCTTTTCCAAGTGCTGAACGGAGTCCAGGTCTACTCCTATAGATTTCAATACGGACCCGGGGGGCCTGGTCTACTCCCGGTTTTTTTTAAAAGTTCAGAACGGAGCCCAGGTCTACTCTCATAGAGTCCAAAGGGGACCCGGGAGGCCTGGTCTACTCCCGGTTGTTTTTTTGTTTTTTTTAAAGAAGTTCAGATCGGACCACAGGTCTACTCGCATAGAGTCCAAAGGGGACCCGGGAGGCCTGGTCTACTCCCTTTTTAAAGAAAAAAGTTCAGAACGGAGCCCAGGTCTACTCCTATACAGACGAATGTGGACCCCGGAGGCCTTGTCTACTCCTGTTTTTTTTAAAAAAAGAAATTGAGATCGGAGCCCAGGTCTACTCTCATAGAGTCCTATGAGGACCCGGGACGCCTGGTCTACTCCTCTTGTTGTTTTTTTAAGAAGTTGAGATCGGAGCCCAGATCTAATGCCCTAGAGTCCAATGGGGACCCGGGAGGCCTGGTCTACAGCGTTTTTTTAGAGGTAAAATGGAGGCCAGATAGACTCTTGTATTTTAGCAGGTAAAATGGAGGCCAGATCAACTCCTGTTTTTTTTTTCTTTTCCAAGTGCTGAACGGAGTCCAGGTCTACTCCTATAGATTTCAATAGGGACCCGGGGGGCCTAGTCTACTCCCGTTTGTTTTTTTGTTTTTTTTTAAAGAAGTTCAGATCGGAGCACAGGTCAACTCGCATAGAGTCCAATGGGGACCCGGGAGGCCTGGTCTACTCCCGTTTTTTTAAAAAAAAGAAGTTGAGATCGGAGCCCAGGTCTTCTCTTATAGATTTTAATGGGGACCCGGGAGTCCTGGTCTACTCTCTTTTTTTAAAAAAAAGTTCAGATCGGAGCCCAGATCTATTCCTATTGATTTCAATGGGAACCCGGGAGTCCTGGTCTACTCCCGTTGTATTTTTTTTTAAGAAGTTGATATCGGAGCTCAGAGCTACTGCCATAATGTCCAATGGGGACGCGGGAGGCCTGGTCTACTCCCTTTTTAAAGAAAAAAGTTCAGAACGGAGCCCAGGTCTACTCCTATACAGACCAATGTGGACCCCGGAGGCCTTGTCTACTCCCATTTTTTTTTAAAAAAAGAAGTTGAGATCGGAGCCCTGGTCTACTCTCATAGAGTCCTATGGGGACCTGGGACGCCTGGTCTACTCCTGTTGTTGTTTTTTTAAGAAGTTGAGATCGGAGCCCAGATCTACTACCATAGAGTCCAATGGGGACCCGGGAGGCCTGGTCTACTCCCGTTTTTTTTAAAAAAAGGAGTTGAGATCGGAGCCCAGGTCTTCTCTTATAGATTTTAATGGTTACCCGGGAGTCCTGGTCTACTCTCTTTTTTAAAAAAAAAGTTCAGATCGGAGCCCAGATCTATTCCTATTGATATCAATGGGAACCCGGGAGTCCTGGTCTACTCCCGTTGTATTTTTTTTTAAGAAGTTGATATCGGAGCCCAGCGCTACTGCCATAGTGTCCAATGGTGACCCGGGAGGCCTGGACTACTCCCTTTTTAAAGAAAAAAGTTTAGAACGGAGCCCAGGTCTACTCCTATGCAGACCAATGTGGACCCCGGAGGCCTTGTCTACTCCCGTTTTTTTTTAAAAACGAAGTTGAGATCGGAGCCCAGGTCTACTCTCATAGAGTCCAATGGGGACCCGGGAGGCCTGGTCTACTGCGTTTTTTTATAGGTAAAATGGAGGCCAGATCGACTCTTGTATTTTAGCAGGTAAAATGGAGGCCAGATCAACTCCCGTTTTTTTTTTCTTTTCCAAGTGCTGAACGGAGTCCAGGTCTACTCCTATAGATTTCAATACGGACCCGGGGGGCCTGGTCTAGTCCCGGTTTTTTTTAAAAGTTCAGAACGGAGCCCAGGTCTACTCTCATAGAGTCCAAAGGGGACCCGGGAGGCCTGGTCTACTCCCGGTTGTTTTTTTGTTTTTTTTAAAGAAGTTCTCATCGGACCACAGGTCTACTCGCATAGAGTCCAAAGGGGACCCGGGAGGCCTGGTCTACTCCCTTTTTAAAGAAAAAAGTTCAGAACAGAGCCCAGGTCTACTCCTATACAGACGAATGTGGACCCCGGAGGCCTTGTCTACTCCTGTTTTTTTTAAAAAAAGAAGTTGAGATCGGAGCCCAGGTCTACTCTCATAGAGTCCTATGAGGACCCGGGACGCCTGGTCTACTCCTCTTGTTGTTTTTTTAAGACGTTGAGATCGGAGCCCAGATCTAATGCCATAGAGTCCAATGGGGACCCGGGAGGCCTGGTCTACAGCGTTTTTTTAGAGGTAAAATGGAGGCCAGATGGACTCTTGTATTTTAGCAGGTAAAATGGAGGCCAGATTAACTCCCGTTTTTTTTTTCTTTTCCAAGTGCTGAACGGAGTCCAGGTCTACTCCTATAGATTTCAATAGGGACCCGGGGGGCCTAGTCTACTCCTGGTGGGTTTTTTGTTTTTTTTTAAAGAAGTTCAGATCAGAGCACAGGTCTACTCGCATAGAGTCCAATGGGGACCCGGGAGGCCTGGTCTACTCCCGTTTTTTTTAAAAAAAAGTTCAGATCTGAGCCCAGATCTATTCCTATAGATATCAATGGGAACCCGGGAGTCCTGGTCTACTCCCGTTGTATTTTTTTTTAAGAAGTTGATATCGGAGCCCAGGGCTACTGCCATAGTGTCCAATGGGGACCCGGGAGGCCTGGTCTACTCCCTTTTTAAAGAAAAAAGTTTAGAACGGAGCCCAGGTCTACTCCTATGCAGACCAATGTGGACCCCGGAGGCCTTGTCTACTCCCGTTTTTTTTTTAAAACGAAGTTGAGATCGGAGCCCAGGTCTACTCTCATAGAGTCCAATGGGGACCCGGGAGGCCTGGTCTACTGCGTTTTTTTATAGGTAAAATGGAGGCCAGATCGACTCTTGTATTTTAGCAGGTAAAATGGAGGCCAGATCAACTCCCGTTTTTTTTTCTTTTCCAAGTGCTGAACGGAGTCCAGGTCTACTCCTATAGATTTCAATACGGACCCGGGGGGCCTGGTCTACTCCCGGTTTTTTTTAAAAGTTCAGAACGGAGCCCAGGTCTACTCTCATGGAGTCCAAAGGGGACCCGGGAGGCCTGGTCTACTCCCGGTTGTTTTTTTGTTTTTTTTAAAGAAGTTCAGATCGGACCACAGGTCTACTCGCATAGAGTCCAAAGGGGACCCGGGAGGCCTGGTCTACTCCCTTTTTAAAGAAAAAAGTTCAGAACGGAGTCCAGGTCTACTCCTATAGATTTCAATAGGGACCCGGGGGCCTAGTCTACTCCCGGTTGTTTTTTTGTTTTTTTTTAAAGAAGTTCAGATCGGAGCACAGGTCAACTCGCATAGAGTCCTATGGGGACCTGGGACGCCTGGTCTACTCCTGTTGTTGTTTTTTTAAGAAGTTGAGATCGGAGCCCAGATCTACTACCATAGAGTCCAACGGGGACCCGGGAGGCCTGGTCTACTGTGTTTTTTTAGAGGTAAAATGGAGGCCAGATAGACTCTTGTATTTTAGCAGGTAAAATGGAGGCCAGATCAACTCCCGTTTTTTTTTTCTCTTCCAAGTGCTGAACGGAGTCCAGGTCTACTCCTATAGATTTCAATAGGGACCCGGGGGGCCTAGTCTACTCCCGGTTGTTTTTTTGGTTTTTTTTAAAGAAGTTCAGATCGGAGCACAGGTTTACTCGCATAGAGTCCAATGGGGACCCGGGAGGCCTGGTCTACTCCCGTTTTTTTAAAAAACAGGAGTTGAGATCGGAGCCCAGGTCTTCTCTTATAGATTTTAATGGGGACCCGGGAGTCCTGGTCTACTCTCTTTTTTTAAAAAAAAGTTCAGATCGGAGCCCAGATCTATTCCTATTGATATCAATGGGAACCCGGGAGTCCTGGTCTACTCCCGTTGTATTTTTTTTTAAGAAGTTGATATCGGAGCCCAGGGCTACTGCCATAGTGTCCAATGGGGACCCGGGAGGCCTGGTCTACTCCCTTTTTAAAGAAAAAAGTTTAGAACGGAGCCCAGGTCTACTCCTATGCAGACCAATGTGGACCCCGGAGGCCTTGTCTACTCCCGTTTTTTTTTTAAAACGAAGTTGAGATCGGAGCCCAGGTCTACTCTCATAGAGTCCAATGGGGACCCGGGAGGCCTGGTCTACTGCGTTTTTTTATAGGTAAAATGAAGGCCAGATCGACTCTTGTATTTTAGCAGGTAAAATAGAGGCCAGATCAACTCCCGTTTTTTTTTCTTTTCCAAGTGCTGAACGGAGTCCAGGTCTACTCCTATAGATTTCAATACGGACCCGGGGGGCCTGGTCTACTCCCGGTTTTTTTTAAAAGTTCAGAACGGAGCCCAGGTCTACTCTCATAGAGTCCAAAGGGGACCCGGGAGGCCTGGTCTACTCCCGGTTGTTTTTTTGTTTTTTTTAAAGAAGTTCAGATCGGACCACAGGTCTACTCGCATAGAGTCCAAAGGGGACCCGGGAGGCCTGGTCTACTCCCTTTTTAAAGAAAAAAGTTCAGAACGGAGCCCAGGTCTACTCCTATACAGACGAATGTGGACCCCGGAGGCCTTGTCTACTCCTGTTTTTTTTAAAAAAAGAAGTTGAGATCGGAGCCCATGTCTACTCTCATAGAGTCCTATGAGGACCCGGGACGCCTGGTCTACTCCTCTTGTTGTTTTTTTAAGAAGTTGAGATCGGAGCCCAGATCTAATGCCATAGAGTCCAATGGGGACCCGGGAGGCCTGGTCTACAGCGTTTTTTTAGAGGTAAAATGGAGGCCAGATGGACTCTTGTATTTTAGCAGGTAAAATGGAGGCCAGATCAACTCCCGTTTTTTTTTTCTTTTCCAAGTGCTGAACGGAGTCCAGGTCTACTCCTATAGATTTCAATAGGGACCCGGGGGGCCTAGTCTACTCCCGTTTGTTTTTTTGTTTTTTTTTAAAGAAGTTCAGATCGGAGCACAGGTCTACTCGCATAGAGTCCAATGGGGACCCGGGAGGCCTGGTCTACTCCCGTTTTTTTTAAAAAAAGAAGTTGAGATCGGAGCCCAGGTCTTCTCTTATAGATTTTAATGGGGACCCAGGAGTCCTGGTCTACTCTCTTTTTTTAAAAAAAAGTTCAGATCGGAGCCCAGATCTATTCCTATTGATTTCAATGGGAACCCGGGAGTCCTGGTCTACTCCCGTTGTATTTTTTTTTAAGAAGTTGATATCGGAGCCCAGAGCTACTGCCATAATGTCCAATGGGGACCCGGGAGGCCTGGTCTACTCCCTTTTTAAAGAAAAAAGTTCAGAACGGAGCCCAGGTCTACTCCTATACAGACCAATGTGGACCCCGGAGGCCTTGTCTACTCCCGTTTTTTTTTTAAAAAAGAAGTTGAGATCAGAGCCCAGGTCTACTCTCATAGAGTCCTATGGGGACCTGGGACGCCTGGTCTACTCCTGTTGTTGTTTTTTTAAGAAGTTGAGATCGGAGCCCAGATCTACTACCATAGAGTCCAACGGGGACCCGGGAGGCCTGGTCTACTGTGTTTTTTTAGAGGTAAAATGGAGGCCAGATAGACTCTTGTATTTTAGCAGGTAAAATGGAGGCCAGATCAACTCCCGTTTTTTTTTTCTCTTCCAAGTGCTGAACGGAGTCCAGGTCTACTCCTATAGATTTCAATAGGGACCCGGGGGGCCTAGTCTACTCCCGGTTGTTTTTTTGTTTTTTTTTAAAGAAGTTCAGATCGGAGCACAGGTCTACTCGCATAGAGTCCAATGGGGACCCGGGAGGCCTGGTCTACTCCCGTTTTTTTTAAAAACAGGAGTTGAGATCGGAGCCCAGGTCTTCTCTTATAGATTTTAATGGGGACCCGGGAGTCCTGGTCTACTCTCTTTTTTTAAAAAAAAGTTCAGATCGGAGCCCAGATCTATTCCTATTGATATCAATGGGAACCCGGGAGTCCTGGTCTACTCCCGTTGTATTTTTTTTTAAGAAGTTGATATCGGAGCCCAGGGCTACTGCCATAGTGTCCAATGGGGACCCGGGAGGCCTGGTCTACTCCCTTTTTAAAGAAAATGTTTAGAACGGAGCCCAGGTCTACTCCTATGCAGACCAATGTGGACCCCGGAGGCCTTGTCTACTCCCGTTTTTTTTTTAAAACGAAGTTGAGATCGGAGCCCAGGTCTACTGCCATAGAGTCCAATGGGGACCCGGGAGGCCTGGTCTACTGCATTTTTTTATAGGTAAAATGGAGGCCAGATCGACTCTTGTATTTTAGCACGTAAAATGGAGGCCAGATCAACTCCCGTTTTTTTTTTCTTTTCCAAGTGCTGAACGGAGTCCAGGTCTACTCCTATAGATTTCAATAGGGACCCGGGGGGCCTGGTCTACTCCCGGTTTTTTTTAAAAGTTCAGAACGGAGCCCAGGTCTACTCTCATAGAGTCCAATGGGGACCCGGGAGGCCTGGTCTACTCCCGGTTGTTTTTTTGTTTTTTTTAAAGAAGTTCAGATCGGACCACAGGTCTACTCGCATAGAGTCCAAAGGGGACCCGGGAGGCCTGGTCTACTCCCTTTTTAAAGAAAAAAGTTCAGAACAGAGCCCAGGTATACTCCTATACAGACGAATGTGGACCCCGGAGGCCTTGTCTACTCCCGTTTTTTTTAAAAAAAGAAGTTGAGATCGGAGCCCAGGTCTACTCTCATAGAGTCCTATGAGGACCCGGGACGCCTGGTCTACTCCTCTTGTTGTTTTTTTAAGAAGTTGAGATCGGAGCCCAGATCTAATGCCATAGAGTCCAATAGGGACCCGGGAGGCCTGGTCTACAGCGTTTTTTTAGAGGTAAAATGGAGGCCAGATGGACTCTTGTATTTTAGCAGGTAAAATGGAGGCCAGATCAACTCCCGTTTTTTTTTTCTTTTCCAAGTGCTGAACGGAGTCCAGGTCTTCTCCTATAGATTTCAATAGGGACCCGGGGGGCCTAGTCTACTCCCGTTTGTTTTTTTGTTTTTTTTAAAGAAGTTCAGATCGGAGCCCAGGTCTACTCGCATAGAGTCCAATGGGGACCCGGGAGGCCTGGTCTACTCCCGTTTTTTTTAAAAAAAGAAGTTGAGATCGGAGCCCAGGTCTTCTCTTATAGATTTTAATGGGGACCCGGGAGTCCTGGTCTACTCTCTTTTTTAAAAAAAAAGTTCAGATCGGAGCCCAGATCTATTCCTATTGATTTCAATGGGAACCCGGGAGTCCTGGTCTACTCCCGTTGTATTTTTTTTTAAGAAGTTGAGATCGGAGCCCAGATCTACTGCCATAGAATCCAATGGGCCCCGGGAGGCCTGGTCTACTGCGTATTTTTATAGGTAAAATGGAGGCCAGATAGACTCTTGTATTTTAGCAGGTAAAATGGAGGCCAGATCAACTCCCGTTTTTTTTTTCTCTTCCAAGTGCTGAACGGAGTCCAGGTCTACTCCTATAGATTTCAATAGGGACCCGGGGGGCCTGGTCTACTCCCGGTTGTTTTTTTGTTTCTTTTTAAAGAAGTTCAGATCGGAGCACAGGTCTACTCGCATAGAGTCCAATGGGGACCCGGGAGGCCTGGTCTACTCCCTTTTTTAAGAAAAAAGTTCAGAACGGAGCCCAGGTCGACTCCTATGCAGACCAATGTGGACCCCGGAGGCCTTGTCTACTCCCGTTTTTTTTAAAAAAACAAAGTTGAGATCGGAGACCAGGTCTACTCTCATAGAGTCCTATGGGGACCCGGGAGGCCTGGTCTACTCCTGTTTTTTTTTTTTTTTTAAGAAGTTGAGATCAGAGCCCAGATCTACTGCCATAGAGTCCAATGGGGACCCGGGAGGCCTGGTCTACTGTGTTTTTTTATAGGTAATATGGAGGCCAGATCGACTCTTGTATTTTAGCAGGTAAAATGGAGGCCAGATCAACTCCCGTTTTTTTTTTCTTTTCCAAGTGCTGAACGGAGTCCAGGTCTACTCCTATAGATTTCAATACGGACCCGGGAGGCCTGGTCTACTCCCGGTTTTTTTTAAAAGTTCAGAACGGAGCCCAGGTCTACTCTCATAGAGTCCAATGGGGAACCGGGAGGCCTGGTCTACTCCCAGTTGTTTTTTTGTTTTTTTTAAAGAAGTTCAGATCGGAGCACAGGTCTACACGCATAGAGTCCAATGGGGACCCGGGAGGCCTGGTCTACTCTTTTTTTAAAGAAAAAAGTTCAGAACGGAGCCCAGGTCTACTCCTATACAGACCAATGTGGACCCCGGAGGCCTTGTCTACTCCCGTTTTTTTTAAAAAAAGAAGTTGAGATCGGAGCCCAGGTCTACTCTCATAGAGTCCTATGGGGACCCGGGAGGCCTGGTCTACTCTCTTTTTTTAAAAAAAAGTTCAGATCGGAGCCCAGATCTATTCCTATTGATATCAATGGGAACCCGGGAGTCCTGGTCTACCGTTCAGATCGGAGCCCAGGTCTACTCCAATAGAGTCCAATGGGGACCCGGGAGGGCTGGTCTACTGCAGGTTTTTTTCATAGGTAAAATGGAGGGCAGATCGACTTTTGTATTTTAGCAGGTAAAATGGAGGCCAGATCTACTCCCACTTTGTTTTTTTCTTTTCAAAGTGCTGAACAGAGCCCAGGTCTACTCCTATACAAACGAATGCGGACCCGGGAGGCCTTGTCTACTCTCGTTTTTGTTTTTTTTTAAGAAGTTCAAATCAGAGCCCAGGTCTACTCCTTTAGAATCCAATGGGGGACCAGGAGGTCTGGTCTACTCCCGTTTTTGTTTTTTTTTTAACAAGTTCAGAAAGGAGCCAGGTCTACTCTCATAGAGTCCTATGGGGACCCGGGAGGCCTGGACTACTCCCATTTTTTTTTTAAAAGAAGTTGAGATCGGAGCCCAGGTCTACTCTTATAGATTTTAATGGGGACCCGGGAGTCCTGGTCTACTCTCTTTTTTAAAAAAAAAGTTCAGATCGGAGCTTAGATCTATTCCTATTGATATCAATGGGGACCCGGGAGTCCTGATCTACTCCCGTTGTTCTTTTTTTTTAAGAAGTTGAGATCGGAGCCCAGATCTACTGCCATAGAGTCCAATGGGGACCCGGGAGGCCTGGTCTACTGCGTTTTTTTATAGGTAAAATTTAGGCCAGATCGACTCTTGTATTTTAGCAGGTAAAATGGAGGCCAGATCAACTCCCTTTTTTTTTCTTTTCCAAGTGCTGAACGGAGTCCAGGTCTACTCCTATAGATTTCAATAGGGACCCGGGGGGCCTGGTCTACTCCCGGTTTTTTTTTCAAAGTTCTGAACGGAGCCCAGGTCTACTCTCAAAGAGTCCAATGGGGACCCGGGAGGCCTGGTCTACTCCCGGTTTTTTTTTTGGTTTTTTTTTAAAGAAGTTCAGATTGGAGCACAGGTCTACTCGCATAGAGTCCAATGCGGACCCCGGAGGCCTTGTCTACTCCCGTTTTTTTTAAAAAAAGTAGTTGAGATCGGAGCCCAGGTCTACTCTCATAGAGTCCTATGGGGATCCGGGAGGCCTGGTCTACTCCCTTTTTTTAAAAAAAAGAAGTTGAGATCGGAGCCCAGGTCTACTCTCATAGAGTCCTATGGGGATCCGGGAGGCCTGGTCTACTCCCTTTTTTAAAAAAAAAGTTCAGATCGGAGCCCAGATCTATTCCTATTGATATCAATGGGAACCCGAAAGTCCTGGTCTACTCCCGTTGTTGTTTTTTTTAAGAAGTTGAGATCGGAGCCCAGGTCTACTGCCATAGAGTCCTATGGGGACCCGGGAGGCCTGGTCTACTCCCTTTTTAAAAAAAGGAGTTCAGAACGGAGCCCAAGTCTACTCCTATACAGACCAATGCGGACCCCAGAGGCCTTGTCTACTCCCGTTTTTTTTAAAAAAAGGAGTTGAGATCGGGGCCCAGGTCTACTCTCATAGAGTCCTATGGGGACCCGGGAGGCCTGCTCTACTCCTGTTTTTTTTTTTTTTTTTTTTAATAAGTTGAGATTGGAGCCCAGATCTAATGCCATAGAGTCCAATGGGGACGCCGGAGGCCTGGTCTACTGCGTTTTTTTATAGGTAAAATGGAGGCCAGATCGACTCTTGTGTTTTAGCAGGTAAAATGGAGGCCAGTTCAACTCCCGTTTTTTTTTTTCTTTTCCAAGTGCTGAACGGAGTCCAGGTCTACTCCTATGATTTCAATAGGGACCCGAAGGGCCTGGTCTACTCCCGGTTTTATTTAAAAGTTCAGAACGGAGCCCAGGTCTACTCTCATAGAGTCCAATGGGGACCCGGGAGGCCTGGTACACTCTCGGTTTTTTTTTTTTGTTTTTTTTTTTAAGAAGTTGAGATCGGAGCCCAGGTCTACTGCCATAGAGTACAATGGGGACCCGGGAGGCCTGGTCTACTGCGTTTTTTTATAGGTAAAATGGAGGCCAGATCGACTCTTGTATTTTAGCAGGTAAAATGGAGGCCAAAGCAACCCGTTTTTTTTAAAAAAAGAAGTTGAGATCGGAGCCCAGGTCAACTCTTATAGATTTTAATGGGGACCCGGGAGTCCTGGTCTACTCTCTTTTTTTAAAAAAAAGTTCAGATCGGAGCCCAGGTCTACTCCAGTTCTTTTTTTTAAGAAGTTGAGATCAGAACCCAGGCCATAGAGTCCAATGGGTACCCGGGAGGCCTGGTCTACTCCCGTTTTTTTTAAAAAAGAAGTTGAGATCGGAGCCCAGGTCTACTCTTATAGATTTTAATGGGGACCCGGGAGTCCTGGTCTACTCTCTTTTTTTAAAAAAAAGTTCAGATCGGAGGCCAGATCTATTCCTATTGATGTCAATGGGAACCCGGGAGTCCTGGTCTACCGTTCAGATCGGAGCCCAGGTCTACTCCAATAGAGTCCAATGGGGACCCGGGAGTGCTGGTCTACTGCAGGTTTTTTTCATAGGTAAAATGGAGGGCAGATCGACTTTTGTATTTTAGCAGGTAAAATGGAGGCCAGATCTACTCCCATTTTGTTTTTTTCTTTTCCAAGTGCTGAACGGAGCCCAGGTCTACTCCTATACAAACGGACGCGGACCCGGGAGGCCTTGTCTACTCTCATTTTTTTTTTTTTTTAAGAAGTTCAGATCAGAGCCCAGGTCTACTCCTATAGAATCCAATGGGGGCCCAGGAGGCCTGGTCTACTCCCGTTTTTGTTTTTTTTTAAAGAAGTTCAGAAAGGAGCCAGGTCTACTCTCACAGAGTCCTATGGGGACCCGGGAGGCCTGGTCTACTCCCGTTTTTTTTTAAAAAAAGAAGTTGAGATCGGAGCCCAGGTCTACTCTTTTAGATTTTAATGGGGACCCGGGAGTCCTGGTCTACTCTCTTTTTTTAAAAAAAAAGTTCAGATCGGAGCCCAGATCTATTCCTATTGATATCAATGGGGACCCGGGAGTCCTGGTCTACTCCCGTTGTTCTTTTTTTTTAAGAAGTTGAGATCGGAGCCCAGATCTACTGCCATAGAGTCCAATGGGGACCCGGGAGGCCTAGTCTACTGCATTTTTTTATAGGTAAAATGGAGGCCAGATCGACTCCCTTTTTTTTTTTTTTTTCCAAGTGCTGAACGGAGTCCAGGTCTACTCCTATAGATTTCAATAGGGACCCAGGGGGCCTGGTCTACTCCTGGTTTTTTTTAAAAGTTCAGAACGGAGCCCAGGACTACTTTCATAGAGTCCAATCGGGACCCGGGAGGCCTGGTCTACTCCCGGTTTTTTTTTGTTTTTTTTTAAGAAGTTGAGATCGGAGCCCAGGTCTACTGCCATAGAGTCCAATGGGGACCCGGGAGGCCTGGTCTACTGCGTTTTTTTATAGGTAAAATGGAGGCCAGATCGACTCTTGTATTTTAGCAGGTAAAATGGAGGCCAGAGCAACCCGTTTTTTTTTTAAAAAGAAGTTGAGATCGGAGCCCAGGTCTACTCTTATAGATTTTAATGGGGACCCGGGAGTCCTGGTCTACTCTTTTTTTTAAAAAAAAAAGTTCAGATCGGAGCCCAGGTCTACTCCCGTTCTTTTTTTTAAGAAGTTGAGATCGGAGCCCAGGTCTACTGCCATAGAGTCCAATGGGTACCCGGGAGGCATGGTCTACTCCCGTTTTTTTTAAAAAAAGAAGTTGAGATCGGAGCCCAGGTCGACTCTCATAGATTTTAATGGGGACCCGGGAGTCCTGGTCTACTCTCTTTTTTTAAAAAAAAGTTCAGATCGGAACCCAGATCTATTCCTATTGATATCAATGGGAACCCGGGAGTCCTGGTCTACCGTTCAGATCGGAGCCCAGGTCTACTCCAATAGAGTCCAATGGGGACCCAGTAGGGCTGGTCTACTGCAGGTTTTTTTCATAGGTAGAATGGAGGGCAGATCGACTTTTGTATTTTAGCAGGTAAAATGGAGGCCAGATCTACTCCCATTTTGTATTTTTCTTTTCCAAGTGCTGAACGGAGCCCAGGTCTACTCCTATACAAACGAATGCGGACCCGGGAGGCCTTGTCTACTCTCGTTTTTTTTTTTTTTTTAAGAAGTTCAGGTCAGAGCCCAGGTCTACTCCTTTAGAATCCAAAGGGGGCCCAGGAGGCCTGGTCTACTCCCGTTTTTTTTTTTTTTTAAAGAAGTTCAGAAAGAAGCCAGATCTACTCTCATAGAGTCCTATGGGGACCCGGGAGGCCTGGTCTACTCCCGTTTTTTTTTTAAAAGAAGTTGAGATCGGAGCCCAGATCTACTCTTATAGATTTTAATGGGGACCCGGGAGTCCTGGTCTACTCTCTTTTTTTAAAAAAAAGGTCAGATCGGAGCCCAGATCTATTCCTATTGATATCAATGGGAACCCGGGAGTCCTGGTCTACTCCCGTTGTTGTTGTTTTTTAAGAAGTTGAGATCGCAGCCCAGGTCTACTGCCATAGAGTCCAATGGGGACCCGGGAGGCCTGGTGTACAGCGTTTTTTTATAGGTAAAATGGAGGCCAGATCGACTCTTGTATTTTAGCAGGTAAAATGGAGGCCAGATCAACTCCCGTTTATTTTTCTTTTCCAAGTGCTGAACGGAGTCCAAGTCTACTCCTATAGATTTCAAAAGGGACCCGGGGGGCCTGGTCTACTCCAGGTTGTTTTTTTGTTTTTTTTTAAAGAAGTTCAGATTGGAGCACAGGTCTACTCGCATAGAGTCCAATAGGGACCCGGGAGGCCTGGTCTACTCCCTTTTTTAAGAGAAAAGTTCAGAACGGAGCCCAGGTCTACTCCTATACAGACCAATGTGGACCCGGGAGGCCTGGTCTACTCCCTTTGTTTTTTTAATAAAGTTCAGAACGGAGCCCAGGTCTACTCCTATAAAGACCAATGCGGACCCCGGAGGCCTTGTCTACTCCCGTTTTTTTTTAAAAAAGAAGTTGAGATCGGAGCCCCGGTCTACTCAGAGTCCTATGGGGACCCGGGAGGCCTGGTCTACTCCCGTTTTTTTTTAAAAAAGAAGTTGAGATCGGAGCCCAGGTCTACTCTTATAGATTGTAATGGGGACCCGGGAGTCCTGGTCTACTATCTTTTTTTTAAAAAAAAAAAGTTCAGATCGGAGCCCAGATCTATTCCTATTGATATCAATGGGAACCCGGGAAACCTGGTCTACTCCCATTGTTTTTTTTTTTAAGAAGTTGAGATCGGAGCCCAGGTCTACTGCCATAGAGTCCAATGGGGACCCGGGAGGCCTGGTCTACTGCGTTTTTTTATAGGTAAAAGGGAGGCCAGATCGACTCTTGTATTTTAGCTGGTAAAATGGAGGCCAGATCAACTCCCTTTTTTTTTTTCTTTTCCAAGTGCTGAACGGAGTCCAGGTCTACTCCTATAGATTTCAATAGGGACCCGGGGGGCCTGGTCTACTTCCGGTTTTTTTTAAAAGTTCAGAACGG
Source organism: Lepidodactylus listeri (assembly GCA_029233225.1). NCBI lineage: Eukaryota > Metazoa > Chordata > Lepidosauria > Squamata > Gekkonidae > Lepidodactylus > Lepidodactylus listeri. Next base: position 1,254,673 of record JARCFY010000032.1, read on the forward strand.
AGCCCAGGTCTACTCTCATAGAGTCCAATGGGGACCCGGGAGGCCTGGTCTACTCCCGGGTTTTTTTTTGTTTTTTTTTAAGAAGTTGAGTTCGGAGCCCAGGTCTACTGCCATAGAGTCCAATGGGGACCCGGGAGGCCTGGTCTACTGCATTTTTTTATAGGTAAAATGGAGGCCAGATCGACTCTTGTATTTTAGCAGGTAAAATGGAGGCCAGAGCAACCCGTTTTTTTAAAAAAAGAAGAAGTTGAGATCGGAGCCCAGGTCGACTCTTGTAGATTTTTATGGGGACCCGGGAGTCCTGGTCTACTCTCTTTTTTTAAAAAAAAGTTCAGAACGGAGCCCAGGTCTACTCTCATAGAGTCCAATGGGGACCCGGGAGGCCTGGTCTACTCCCGGTTGATTTTTGTTGTTTTTTAAGAAGTTGAGATCGGAGCCCAGGTCTACTGCCATAGAGTCCAATGGGGACCCGGGAGTTTTGGTCTACTCTCTTTTTTTTTTTAAAAAGTTCAGATCGGAGCCCAGGTCTACTCCCGTTTTTTTTTTTTAGAAGTTGAGATCGGAGCCCAGGTCTACTGCCTTAGAGTCCAATGGGTACCCGGGAGGTCTGGTCTACTCCCGTTTTTTTAAAAAAAGAAGTTGAGATCGGAGCCCAGGTCTACTCTCATAGAGTCCTATGGGGACCCGGGAGGCCTGGTCTACTCCCGTTGTTTTTTTTTTTAAGAAGTTGAGATCGGAGCCCAGATCTACTGCCATAGAGTCCAATGGGGACCCGGGAGGCCTGGTCTACTACGTTTTTTTATAGGTAAAATGGAGGCCAGATCGACTCTTGTATTTTAGCAGGTAAAATGGAGGCCAGATCAACTCCCTTTTTTTTCTTTTCCAAGTGCTGAACGGAGTCCAGGTCTACTCCTATAGATTTCAATAGGGACCCGGGGGGCCTGGTCTACTCCCGGTTTTTTTTAAAAGTTCAGAACGGAGCCCAGATCTACTCTCACAGAGTCCAATGGGGACCCGGGAGGCCTGGTCTACTCCCGGTTTTTTTTTTTTGGTTTTTTTTAAAGAAGTTCAGATTGGAGCACAGGTCTACTCGCATAGAGTCCAATGCGGACCCCGGAGGCCTTGTCTACTCCCATTTTTTTTTTAAAAAAAGTAGTTGAGATCGGAGCCCAGGTCTACTCTCATAGAGTCCTATGGGGACCCGGGAGGCCTGGTCTACTCCCTTTTTTTTAAAAAAAGAAGTTGAGATTGGAGCCCAGATCTACTCCTATAGATTTTAATGGGGACCCGGGAGTCCTGGTCTACTCTCTTTTTTTTAAAAAAAGTTCAGATCGGAGCCCAGATCTATTCCTATTGATATCAATGGGAACCCGGGAGTCCTGGTCTACTCCCGTTGTTTTTTTTTTTAAGAAGTTGAGATCGGAGCCCAGGTCTACTGCCATAGAGTCCTATGGGGACTCGGGAGGCCTGGTCTACTCCCTTTTTAAAAAAAGGAGTTCAGAACGGAGCCCAAGTCTACTCCTATACAGACCAATGCGGACCCCGGAGGCCTTGTCTACTCCCATTTTTTTTTAAAAAAGAAGTTGAGATCGGAGCCCAGGTCTACTCTCATAGAGTCCTATGGGGACCCGGGAGGCCTGCTCTACTCCTGTGTTTTTGTTTTTTTGTTTTTAATAAGTTGAGATCGGAGCCCAGATCTAATGCCATAGAGTCCAATGGGGACGCCGGAGGCCTGGTCTACTGCGTTTTTTTATAGGTAAAATGGAGGCCAGATCGACTCTTGTATTTTAGCAGGTAAAATGGAGGCCAGTTCATCTCCCGTTTTTTTTTTTCTTTTCCAAGTGCTGAACTGAGTCCAGGTCTACTCCTATAGATTCCAATAGGGACCTGAAGGGCCTGGTCTACTCCCGGTTTTATTTAAAAGTTCAGAACGGAGCCCAGGTCTACTCTCATAGAGTCCAATGGGGACCCGGGAGGCCTGGTCCACTCCCGGTTGTTTTTTTGTTTTTTTTTTTAAGAAGTTGAGATTGGAGCCCAGGTCTACTGCCATAGAGTACAATGAAGACCCGGGAGGCCTGGTCTACTGCGTTTTTTTATAGGTAAAATGGAGGCCAGATCGACTCTTGTATTTTAGCAGGTAAAATAGAGGCCAGAGCAACCCGTTTTTTTTAAAAAAAGAAGTTGAGATCGGAGCCCAGGTCTACTCTTATAGATTTTAATGGGGACCCGGGAGTCTTGGTCTACTCTCTTTTTTAAAAAAAAAAGTTCAGATCGGAGCCCAGGTCTACTCCCGTTCTTTTTTTTAAGAAGTTGAGATCAGAGCCCAGGCCATAGAGTCCAATGGGTACCCGGGAGGCCTGGTCTACTCCCGTTTTTTTAAAAAAAGAAGTTGAGATCGGAGCCCAGGTCTACTCTTATAGATTTTAATGGGGACCCGGGAGTCCTGGTCTACTCTCTTTTTTTTAAAAAAAGTACAGATCGGAGCCCAGATCTATTCCTATTGATATCAATGGGAACCCGGGAGTCCTGGTCTACCGTTCAGATCGGAGCCCAGGTCTGCTCCAATAGGGTCCAATGGGGACCCGGGAGGGCTGGTCTACTGCAGGTTTTTTTCATAGGTAAAATGGAGGACAGATCGACTTTTGTATTTTAGCAGGTAAAATGGAGGCCAGATCTACTCCCATTTTGTTTTTTTCTTTTCCAAGTGCTGAACGGAGCCCAGGTCTACTCCTATACAAACGAATGCGGATCCGGGAGGTCTTGTCTACTCTCATTTTTTTTTTTTTTTTAAGAAGTTCAGATCAGAGCCCAGATCTACTCTTATAGAATCCAATGGGGGCCCAGGAGGCCTGCTCTACTCCCATTTTTGTTTTTTTTTAAAGAAGTTCAGAAAGGAGCCAGGTCTACTCTCATAGAGTCCTATGGGGACCCGGGAGGCCTGGTCTACTCCCATTTTTTTAAAAAAAAGAAGTTGAGATCGGAGCCCCGGTCTACTCAGAGTCCTATGGGGATCCGGGAGGCCTGGTCTACTCCCGTTTTTTTTAAAAAAAGAAGTTGAGATCGGAGCCCAGGTCTACTCTTATAGATTGTAATGGGGACCCGGGAGTCCTGGTCTACTATCTTTTTTTTAAAAAAAAAAAAGTTCAGATCGGAGCCCAGATCTATTCCTATTAATATCAATCGGAACCCGGGAAACCTGGTCTACTCCCATTGTTTTTTTTTTTAAGAAGTTGAGATCGGAGCCCAGGTCTACTGCCATAGAGTCCAATGGGGACCCGGGAGGCCTGGTCTACTGCGTTTTTTTATAGGTAAAATGGAGGCCAGATCGACTCTTGTATTTTAGCTGGTAAAATGGAGGCCAGATCAACTCCCATTTTTTTTTTCTTTTCCAAGTGCTGAACGGAGTCCAGGTCTACTCCTATAGATTTCAATAGGGACCCGGGGGGCCTGGTCTACTTCCGGTTTTTTTTAAAAGTTCAGAACGGAGCCCAGGTGTACTCTCATAGAGTCCAATGGGGACCCGGGAGGCCTGGTCTACTCCCGGTTTTTTTTTTGGTTTTTTTTAAGAAGTTGAGATCGGAGCCCAGGTCTACTGCCATAGAGTCCAATGGGGACCCGGGAGGCCTGGTCTACTGCATTTTTTTATAGGTAAAATGGAGGCCAGATCGACTCTTGTATTTTAGCAGGTAAAATGAAGGCCAGAGCAACCCGTTTTTTTTAAAAAAAAGAAGTTGAGATCGGAGCCCAGGTCTACTCTTGTAGATTTTAATGGGGACCCGGGAGTCCTGGTCTACTCTCTTTTTTTTAAAAAAAAGTTCAGAACGGAGCCCAGGTCTACTCTCATAGAGTCCAATGGGGACCCGGGAGGCCTGGTCTACTCCCGGTTTTTTTTTTTTTTTTTTTTTAAGAAGTTGAGATCGGAGCCCAGGTCTACTGGCATAGAGTCCAATGGGGACCCGGAAGTCCTGGTCTACTCTCTTTTTTTAAAAAAAAGTTCAGATCGGAGCCCAGGTCTACTCCCGTTTTTTTTTTTTAGAAGTTGAGATCGGAGTCCAGGTCTACTGCCTTAGAGTCCAATGGGTACCCGGGAGGTCTGGTCTACTCCCGTTTTTTTAAAAAAAGAAGTTGAGATCGGAGCCCAGGTCTACTCTCATAGAGTCCTATGGGGACCCGGGAGGCCTGGTCTACTCCCGTTTTTTTTAAAAAAAGAAGTTGAGATCGGAGCCAAGGTCTACTCTTATAGATTTTAATGGGGACCCGGGAGTCCTGGTCTACTCTCTTTTTTTAAAAAAAAAGTTCAGATCGGAGCCCAGATCTATTCCTATTGATATCAATGGGAACCAGGGAGTCCTGGTCTACTCCCGTTGTTGTTTTTTAAGTTGAGATCGCAGCCCAGGTCTACTGCCATAGAGTCCAATGGGGACCCGGGAGGCCTGGTCTACTGCATTTTTCTATAGGTAAAATGGAGGCCAGATCGACTCTTGTATTTTAGCAGATAAAATGGAGGCCAGAGCAACCAGTTTTTTTTAAAAAAAGAAGTTGAGATCGGAACCCAGGTCTACTCTTTTAGATTTTAATGGGGAACCGGGAGTCCTGGTCTACTCTCTTTTTTTAAAAAAAAGGTTCAGAACGGAGCCCACGTCTACTCTCATAGAGTCCAATGGGGACCCGGGAGGCCTGGTCTACTCCCGGTTTTTTTTTTGTTTTTTTTTAAGAAGTTGAGATCGGAGCCCAGGTCTACTGCCATAGCGTCCAATGGGGACCCGGGAGGCCTGGTCTACTGCATTTTTTTATAGGTAAAATGGAGGCCAGATCGAATCTTGTATTTTAGCAGGAAAAATGGAGGCCAGAGCAACCCGTTTTTTTAAAAAAAAAAGAAGTTGAGATCGGAGCCCAGGTTTACTCTTGTAGATTTTAATGGGGACCCGGGAGTCCTGGTCTACTCTCTTTTTTTTAAAAAAAAGTTCAGAACGGAGCCCAGGTCTACTCTCATAGAGTCCAAAGGGGACCCAGGAGGCCTGGTCTACTCCCGGTTGTTTTTTTGTTTTTTTTTAAGAAGTTGAGATCGGAGCCCAGGTCTACTGCCATAGAGTCTAATGGGGACCCGGGAGTCCTGGTCTACTCTCTTTTTTTAAAAAAAAGTTCAGATCGGAGCCCAGGTCTACTCCCGTTTTTTTTTTTTAGAAGTTGAGATCGGAGCCCAGGTCTACTGCCTTAGAGTCCAATGGGTACCCGGGAGGTCTGGTCTACTCCCCTTTTTTAAAAAAAAGAAGTTGAGATCGGAGCCCAGGTCTACTCTCATAGAGTCCTATGGGGACCCGGGAGTCCTGGTCTACTCTCTTTTTTTAAAAAAAAAGTTCAGATCGGAGCCCAGATCTATTCCTATTGATATCAATGGGAACCAGGGAGTCCTGGTCTACTCCCGTTGTTGTTTTTTAAGTTGAGATCGCAGCCCAGGTCTACTGCCATAGAGTCCAATGGGGACCCGGGAGGCCTGGTCTACTGCATTTTTTTATAGGTAAAATGGAGGCCAGATCGACTCTTGTATTTTAGCAGATAAAATGGAGGCCAGAGCAACCCGTTTTTTTAAAAAAAAGAAGTTGAGATCGGAACCCAGGTCTACTCTTTTAGATTTTAATGGGGAACCGGGAGTCCTGGTCTACTCTCTTTTTTTAAAAAAAAGGTTCAGAACGGAGCCCACGTCTACTCTCATAGAGTCCAATGGGGACCCGGGAGGCCTGGTCTACTCCCGGTTTTTTTTTTGTTTTTTTTTAAGAAGTTGAGATCGGAGCCCAGGTCTACTGCCATAGAGTCCAATGGGGACCCGGGAGGCCTGGTCTACTGCATTTTTTTATAGGTAAAATGGAGGCCAGATCGAATCTTGTATTTTAGCAGGAAAAATGGAGGCCAGAGCAACCCGTTTTTTTTAAAAAAAAAGAAGTTGAGATCGGAGCCCAGGTCTACTCTTGTAGATTTTAATGGGGACCCGGGAGTCCTGGTCTACTCTCTTTTTTTAAAAAAAAAGTTCAGAACGGAGCCCAGGTCTACTCTCATAGAGTCCAATGGGGACCCAGGAGGCCTGGTCTACTCCCGGTTGTTTTTTTCTTTTTTTTTAAGAAGTTGAGATCGGAGCCCAGGTCTACTGCCATAGAGTCCAATGGGGACCCGGGAGTCCTGGTCTACTCTCTTTTTTTAAAAAAAAGTTCAGATCGGAGCCCAGGTCTACTCCCGTTTTTTTTTTTTAGAAGTTGAGATCGGAGCCCAGGTCTACTGCCTTAGAGTCCAATGGGTACCCGGGAGGTCTGGTCTACTCCCCTTTTTTTAAAAAAAGAAGTTGAGATCGGAGCCCAGGTCTACTCTCATAGAGTCCTATGGGGACCCGGGAGGCCTGGTCTACTCCCGTTTTTTTTTGAAAAAGAAGTTGAGATCGGAGCCAAGGTCTACTCTTATAGATTTTAATGGGGACCCGGGAGTCCTGGTCTACTCTCTTTTTTTAAAAAAAAAGTTCAGATCGGAGCCCAGATCTATTCCTATTGATATCAATGGGAACCAGGGAGTCCTGGTCTTCTCCCGTTGTTGTTTTTTAAGTTGAGATCGCAGCCCAGGTCTACTGCCATAGAGTCCAATGGGGACCCGGGAGACCTGGTCTACTGCATTTTTTTATAGGTAAAATGGAGGCCAGATCGACTCTTGTATTTTAGCAGATAAAATGGAGGCCAGAGCAACCCGTTTTTTTTAAAAAAAGAAGTTGAGATCGGAACCCAGGTCTACTCTTTTAGATTTTAATGGGGAACCGGGAGTCCTGGTCTACTCTCTTTTTTTAAAAAAAAGGTTCAGAACGGAGCCCACGTCTACTCTCATAGAGTCCAATGGGGACCCGGGAGGCCTGGTCTACTCCCGGTTTTTTTTTTTGGTTTTTTTTAAGAAGTTGAGATTGGAGCCCAGGTCTACTGGCATAGAGTCCAATGGGGACCCGGGAGGCCTGGTCTACTGCATTTTTTTATAGGTAAAATGGAGGCCAGATCGACTCTTGTATTTTAGCAGGTAAAATGGAGGCCAGAGCAACCCGTTTTTTTTTTAAAAAGAAGTTGAGATCGGAGCCCAGGTCTACTCTTATAGATTTTAATGGGGACCCGGGAGTCCTGGTCTACTCTCTTTTTTTAAAAAAAAAGTTCAGATCGGAGCACAGGTCTACTCCCGTTCTTTTTTTTAAGAAGTTGAGATCGGAGCCCAGGTCTACTGCCATAGAGTCCAATGGGTACCCGGGAGGCCTGGTATACTCGCGTGTTTTTTTTAAAAGAAGTTGAGATCGGAGCCCAGGTCTACTCTTATAGATTTTCATGGGGGCCCAGGAGGCCTGGTCTACTCCCGTTTTTGTTTTTTTTAAAAGAAGTTCAGAAAGGAGCCAGGTCTACTCTCATAGAGTCCTACGGGAACCCGGGAGGCCTGGTCTACTCCCGTTTTTTTTTTATAAAGAAGTTGAGATCGGAGCCCAGGTCTACTCTTATAGATTTTAATGGCGACCCGGGAGTCTACTCTCTTTTTTTAAAAAAATGTTCAGATCGGAGCCCAGAGCTATTCCTATTGATATCAATGGGAACCCGGGAGTCCTGGTTTACTTCCGTTGTTTTTTTTTTTAAGAAGTTGATATCGGAGCCCAGGGCTACTGCCATAGAGTCCAATGGGGACCCGGGAGGCCTGGTCTACTACTTTTTTTTTATAGGTAAAATGGAGGCCAGATCGACTCTTGTATTTTAGCAAGTAAAATGGAGGCCAGATCAACTCCCGTTTTTTTTTTTTCTTTTCCAAGTGCTGAACGGAGTCTAGGTCTACTCCTATATATTTCAATAGGGACCCGGGGGGCCTGGTCTACTCCCGGTTGTTGTTTTTTTTTTTTTTAAAGAAGTAGAGATCGGAGCCCAGGTCTACTCTCATAGAGTCCAATGGGGACCCGGGAGGCCTGGTCTACTCCATTTGTTTTTTTAAAAAAGTTCAGAATGGAGCCCAGGTCTACTCCTATACAGACGAATGCAGACCCGGGAGGCCTTGTCTACTCTCTTTTTTTTTTTTTTAAGAAGTTCAGATTATAGCCCAGGTCAACTCCTATAGAATCCAATGGGGACCCGGGGGTCCTGGTCTACTCCCGGTTGTTTTTTTTAAAACAAGTTCAGAACGGAGCCAGGTCTACTCTCATAGAGTCCAATGGGAACCCGGGGGGCTTGGTCTACCCCCCCCCTTTTTTTTTTTAAGGCAACCCGTTTTTTTAAAAAAAAAGAAGTTGAGATCGGAGCCCAGGTCTACCCCATAGAGTCCTATGGGGACCCGGGAGGCCTGGTCTACTGCGTTTTTTTATAGGTAAAATGGAGGCCAGATCGACTCTTGTATTTTAGCAGGTAAAATGGAGGCCAGATCAACTCCCGGTTTTTTTTTTCTTTTCCAAGTGCTGAACGGAGTCTAGGTCTACTCCTTTAGATTTCAATAGGGACCCTGGGGGCCTGGTCTACTCCCGGTTTTTTTTAAAAAAGTTCAGAACGGAGCCCAGGTCTACTCTCATAGAGTCCAATGGGGACCCGGGAGGCCTTGTCTACTCCCGGTTGTTTTTTTGTTGTTTTTTAAAGAAGTTGAAATCGGAGGCCAGGACTACTCCTATAGATTTCAAAGGGAACCAGGATGCCTGATCTAATCCCGTTAAAAAAAAAAAAAAAAAAAAGAATTTGAGATCGGAGCACAGGTCTACTCGCATAGAGTCCAATGGGGACCCGGGAGGCCTGGTCTACTCCCTTTTTTTAAAAAAATGTTCAGAACGGAGCCCAGGTCTACTCCTATACAAACCAATGTGGACCCGAAAGGCCTTGTCTACTCCCTTTTCTTTTTTTTTAAGAAGTTCAGATCGGAGCCCAGGTCTACTGCCATAGAGTCCAATGGGGACCCGGGAGGCCTGGTCTACTGCGTTTTTTTATAGGTAAAATGGAGTCCAGATCGACTCTTGTATTTTAGCAGGTAAAATGGAGGCCAGATCAACTCCCGTTTTTTTTTCCCTTTTCTAAGTGCTGAACGGAGTCCAGGTCTACTCCGATAGATTTCAATAGGGACCCGGGGGGCCTGGTCTACTCCCGGTTGTTTTTTTGTTTTTCTTTTAAAGAAGTTGAGATCGGAGGCCGGGTCTACTCCTATAGATTTCAAAGGGAACCAGGAGGCCTGATCTAATCCCTTTTCTTTTTTTTTAAGAAGTTCAGATCGGAGCCCAGGTCTACTGCCATAGAGTCCAATGGGGACCCGGGAGGCCTGGTCTACTGCGTTTTTTTATAGGTAAAATGGAGTCCAGATCGACTCTTGTATTTTAGCAGGTAAAATGGAGGCCAGATCAACTCCCGTTTTTTTTCCCCTTTTCTAAGTGCTGAACGGAGTCCAGGTCTACTCTGATAGATTTCAATAGGGACCCGGGGGGCCTGGTCTACTCCCGGTTGTTTTTTTGTTTTTCTTTTAAAGAAGTTGAGATCGGAGGCCGGGTCTACTCCTATAGATTTCAAAGGGAACCAGGAGGCCTAATCTAATCCCTTTTTTTTTTTTTTAAGAAGTTAAGATCGGAGCCCAGGTCTACTGCCAAAGAGTTCAATGGGGACCCGGGAGGCCTGGTCTACTGAGTTTTTTTATAGGTAAAATGGAGTTCAGATCGACTCTTGTATTTTAGCAGGTAAAATGGAGGCCAGATCAACTCCCATTTTTTTCTTTCTTTTCCAAGTGTTGAACGGAGTCCAGGTCTACTCCGATAGATTTCAATAGGGACCCGGGGGGCCTGGTCTACTCCCGGTTGTTTTTTTGTTTTTCTTTTAAAGAAGTTGAGATCGGAGGCCCGGTCTACTCCTATAGATTTCAAAGGGAACCAGGAGGCCTGATCTAATCCAGTTTTTTTTTTTTAAGAAGTTCAGATCGGAGCCCAGGTCTACTCTCATAGAGTCCAATGGGGACCCGGGAGGCCTGGTCTACTCCCGTTTTTTTTTTTAAAAAGAAGTTGAGATCGGAGCCCAGGTCTACTCTCATAGAGTCCAATGGGGACCTTGGAGGCCTGGTCTACTCCCTTTGTTTTTTAAAAAAAGTTCAGAACGAAGCCCAGGTCTACTCCTATACAGATGAATGCAGACCCGGGAGGCCTTGTCTACTCTCTTTTTTTTATTTTTAAGAAGTTCAGATTATAGCCCAGGTCTACTCCTATAGAATCCAATGGGGACCCGGGGGTCCTGGTCTACTCCCGGTTTTTTTTTTAAAAACAAGTTCAGAACGGAGCCAGGTTTACTCTCATAGAGTCCAATGGGAACCCGGGGGGCCTGGTCTACCCCCCCTTTTCTTTTTTTAGGGCAACCCGTTTTTTTAAAAAAAAGAAGTTGAGATCGGAGCCCAGGTCTACTCTCATAGAGTCCTATGGGGACCCGGGAGGCCTGGTCTACTACGTTTTTTTATACGTAAAATGGAGGCCAGATCGACTCCCGGTTTTTTTTTTCTTTTCCAAGTGCTGAACGGAGTCCAGGTCTACTCCTTTAGATTTCCATAGGGACCCGGGGGCCTGGTCTACTCCCGGTTTTTTTTTTAAAAAGTTCAGAACGGAGCCCAGGTCTACTCTCATAGAGTCCAAAGGGGTCCCGGGAGGCCTGGTCTACTCCCGGTTGTTTTTTTGGTGTTTTTTAAAGAAGTTGAGATCGGAGGCCAGGTCTACTCCTATAGATTTCAAAGGGAACCAGGATGCCTGATCTAATCCAGTTTTTAAAAAAAAAAAAGAAGAAGAAGTTGAGATCGGAGCACAGGTCTACTCGCATAGAGTCCAATGGGGACCCGGGAGGCCTGGTCTATTCCCTTTTTTTTAAAAAAAGGTCAGAACGGAGCCCAGGTCTACTCCTAAAAAGACCAATGCGGACCCGGGAGGCCTTGACTACTCCCTTTTTTTTTTTTTTAAGAAGTTCAGATCGGAGCCCAGGTCTACTGCCATAGAGTCCAATGGGGACCCGGGAGGCCTGGTCTACTGCGTTTTTTTATAGGTAAAATGGAGGCCAGATCGACTCTTGTATTTTAGCAGGTAAAATGGAGGCCAGATCAACTCCCGGTTTTTTTTTTCTTTTCCAAGTGCTGAACGGAGTCCAGGTCTACTCCTTTAGATTTCAATAGGGACCCGGAGGGCCTGGTCTACTCCCGGTTTTTTTTTTTAAAGTTCAGAACGGAGCCCAGGTCTACTCTCATAGAGTCCAATGGGAACCCGGAAGGCCTGGTCTACTCCCGTATTTTTAAAAAAAGAAGTTGAGATCGGAGGCCAGGTCTACTCCAACAGATTTCAAAGGGAACCAGGAGGCCAGATCAACTCCCGGTTTTTTTTTTCTTTTCCAAGTGTTGAACGGAGTCCAGGTCTACTCCTTTAGATTTCAATAGGGACCCGGAGGGCCTGGTCTACTCCCGGTTTTTTTTTTAAGAAGTTCAGATCGGAGCACAGGTCTACTCGCATAGAGTTCAATGGGGACCCGGTAGGCCTGGTCTACTCCCTTTTTTAAGAAAAAAGTTCAGAACGGAGCCCGGGTCTACTCCTATACAGACCAATGCGGACCCGGGAGGCCTGGTCTACTCCCGTTTTTTTAAAAAAAAGAAGTTGAGATCGGAGCCCACGTCTACTCTTATAGATTTTAATGGGGACAAGGGAGTCCTGGTCTACTCTCTTTTTTAAAAAAAATGTTCAGATCGGAGCCCAGATCTATTCCTATTGATATCAATGGGAACCCGGGAGTCCTGGTCTACTCCCGTTGTTTTTTTTTTTTAAGAAGTTGAGATCGGAGCCCAGGTCTACTGCCATAGAGTCCTATGGAGACCCGGGAGGCCTGGTGTACTCCCGTTGTTTTTTTTTAAAAAAAAGTTGAAATCGGAGCCCAGATCTACTGCCATAGAGTCCAATGGGGACCCGGGAGGCCTGGTCTACTGCGTTTTTTTATAGGTAAAATGGAGGCCAGATCGACTCTTGTATTTTAGCAGGTAAAATGGAGGCCAGATCAACTCCCGGTTTTTTTTTTCTTTTCCAAGTGCTGAACGGAGTCTAGGTCTACTCCTTTAGATTTCAATAGGGACCCTGGGGGCCTGGTCTACTCCCGGTTTTTTTTTAAAAAGTTCAGAACGGAGCCCAGGTCTACTCTCATAGAGTCCAATGGGGACCCGGGAGGCCTTGTCTACTCCCGGTTGTTTTTTTGTTGTTTTTTAAAGAAGTTGAAATCGGAGGCCAGGACTACTCCTATAGATTTCAAAGGGAACCAGGATGCCTGATCTAATCCCGTTTAAAAAAAAAAAAAAAAAAGAATTTGAGATCGGAGCACAGGTCTACTCGCATAGAGTCCAATGGGGACCCGGGAGGCCTGGTCTACTCCCTTTTTTTAAAAAAATGTTCAGAACGGAGCCCAGGTCTACTCCTATACAAACCAATGTGGACCCGAAAGGCCTTGTCTACTCCCTTTTCTTTTTTTTTAAGAAGTTCAGATCGGAGCCCAGGTCTACTGCCATAGAGTCCAATGGGGACCCGGGAGGCCTGGTCTACTGCGTTTTTTTATAGGTAAAATGGAGGCCAGATCGACTCTTGTATTTTAGCAGGTAAAATGGAGGCCAGATCAACTCCCGTTTTTTTTTCCCTTTTCTAAGTGCTGAACGGAGTCCAGGTCTACTCCGATAGATTTCAATAGGGACCCGGGGGGCCTGGTCTACTCCCGGTTGTTTTTTTGTTTTTCTTTTAAAGAAGTTGAGATCGGAGGCCGGGTCTACTCCTATAGATTTCAAAGGGAACCAGGAGGCCTGATCTAATCCCTTTTCTTTTTTTTTAAGAAGTTCAGATCGGAGCCCAGGTCTACTGCCATAGAGTCCAATGGGGACCCGGGAGGCCTGGTCTACTGCGTTTTTTTATAGGTAAAATGGAGTCCAGATCGACTCTTGTATTTTAGCAGGTAAAATGGAGGCCAGATCAACTCCCGTTTTTTTTTCCCTTTTCTAAGTGCTGAACGGAGTCCAGGTCTACTCTGATAGATTTCAATAGGGACCCGGGGGGCCTGGTCTACTCCCGGTTGTTTTTTTGTTTTTCTTTTAAAGAAGTTGAGATCGGAGGCCGGGTCTACTCCTATAGATTTCAAAGGGAACCAGGAGGCCTAATCTAATCCCTTTTTTTTTTTTTTAAGAAGTTAAGATCGGAGCCCAGGTCTACTGCCAAAGAGTTCAATGGGGACCCGGGAGGCCTGGTCTACTGAGTTTTTTTATAGGTAAAATGGAGTCCAGATCGACTCTTGTATTTTAGCAGGTAAAATGGAGGCCAGATCAACTCCCATTTTTTTCTTTCTTTTCCAAGTGTTGAACGGAGTCCAGGTCTACTCCGATAGATTTCAATAGGGACCCTGGTCTACTCCCGGGGGGCCTGGTCTACTCCCGGTTGTTTTTTTGTTTTTCTTTTAAAGAAGTTGAGATCGGAGGCCCGGTCTACTCCTATAGATTTCAAAGGGAACCAGGAGGCCTGATCTAATCCAGTTTTTTTTTTTTAAGAAGTTCAGATCGGAGCCCAGGTCTACTCTCATAGAGTCCAATGGGGACCCGGGAGGCCTGGTCTACTCCCGTTTTTTTTTTAAAAAAGAAGTTGAGATCGGAGCCCAGGTCTACTCTCATAGAGTCCAATGGGGACCTTGGAGGCCTGGTCTACTCCCTTTGTTTTTTAAAAAAAGTTCAGAACGAAGCCCAGGTCTACTCCTATACAGATGAATGCAGACCCGGGAGGCCTTGTCTACTCTCTTTTTTTTATTTTTAAGAAGTTCAGATTATAGCCCAGGTCTACTCCTATAGAATCCAATGGGGACCCGGGGGTCCTGGTCTACTCCCGGTTTTTTTTTTAAAAACAAGTTCAGAACGGAGCCAGGTTTACTCTCATAGAGTCCAATGGGAACCCGGGGGGCCTGGTCTACCCCCCCTTTTCTTTTTTTAGGGCAACCCGTTTTTTTAAAAAAAAGAAGTTGAGATCGGAGCCCAGGTCTACTCTCATAGAGTCCTATGGGGACCCGGGAGGCCTGGTCTACTACGTTTTTTTATACGTAAAATGGAGGCCAGATCGACTCCCGGTTTTTTTTTTCTTTTCCAAGTGCTGAACGGAGTCCAGGTCTACTCCTTTAGATTTCCATAGGGACCCGGGGGCCTGGTCTACTCCCGGTTTTTTTTTTAAAAAGTTCAGAACGGAGCCCAGGTCTACTCTCATAGAGTCCAAAGGGGTCCCGGGAGGCCTGGTCTACTCCCGGTTGTTTTTTTGGTGTTTTTTAAAGAAGTTGAGATCGGAGGCCAGGTCTACTCCTATAGATTTCAAAGGGAACCAGGATGCCTGATCTAATCCAGTTTTTAAAAAAAAAAAAGAAGAAGAAGTTGAGATCGGAGCACAGGTCTACTCGCATAGAGTCCAATGGGGACCCGGGAGGCCTGGTCTATTCCCTTTTTTTAAAAAAAAGGTCAGAACGGAGCCCAGGTCTACTCCTATAAAGACCAATGCGGACCCGGGAGGCCTTGACTACTCCCTTTTTTTTTTTTTTAAGAAGTTCAGATCGGAGCCCAGGTCTACTGCAATAGAGTCCAATGGGGACCCGGGAGGCCTGGTCTACTGCGTTTTTTTATAGGTAAAATGGAGGCCAGATCGACTCTTGTATTTTAGCAGGTAAAATGGAGGCCAGATCAACTCCCGGTTTTTTTTTTCTTTTCCAAGTGCTGAACGGAGTCCAGGTCTACTCCTTTAGATTTCAATAGGGACCCGGAGGGCCTGGTCTACTCCCGGTTTTTTTTTTTAAAGTTCAGAACGGAGCCCAGGTCTACTCTCATAGAGTCCAATGGGAACCCGGAAGGCCTGGTCTACTCCCGTATTTTTAAAAAAAGAAGTTGAGATCGGAGGCCAGGTCTACTCCAACAGATTTCAAAGGGAACCAGGAGGCCAGATCAACTCCCGGTTTTTTTTTTCTTTTCCAAGTGTTGAACGGAGTCCAGGTCTACTCCTTTAGATTTCAATAGGGACCCGGAGGGCCTGGTCTACTCCCGGTTTTTTTTTTAAGAAGTTCAGATCGGAGCACAGGTCTACTCGCATAGAGTTCAATGGGGACCCGGTAGGCCTGGTCTACTCCCTTTTTTAAGAAAAAAGTTCAGAACGGAGCCCGGGTCTACTCCTATACAGACCAATGCGGACCCGGGAGGCCTGGTCTACTCCCGTTTTTTTAAAAAAAAGAAGTTGAGATCGGAGCCCACGTCTACTCTTATAGATTTTAATGGGGACAAGGGAGTCCTGGTCTACTCTCTTTTTTAAAAAAAATGTTCAGATCGGAGCCCAGATCTATTCCTATTGATATCAATGGGAACCCGGGAGTCCTGGTCTACTCCCGTTGTTTTTTTTTTTTAAGAAGTTGAGATCGGAGCCCAGGTCTACTGCCATAGAGTCCTATGGAGACCCGGGAGGCCTGGTCTACTCCCGTTGTTTTTTTTTTAAAAAAAGTTGAAATCGGAGCCCAGATCTACTGCCATAGAGTCCAATGGGGACCCGGGAGGCCTGGTCTACTGCATTTTTTAATCGATAAAATGGAGGCTAGATCGACTCTTGTATTTTAGCAGGTAAAATGGAGGCCTGGTCTACTCCCGTTGATTTTTTTTCTAAGAAGTTGAGATCGGAGCCCAGGTCTACTGCCATAGAGTCCTATGGGGACCCGGGAGGCCTGGTCTACTCCCGTTGTTGTTTTTTTTAAGAAGTTGAAATCGGAGCCCAGATCTACTGCCATAGAGTCCAATGGGGACCGGGGGGCCTGGTCTACTCCCGGTTTTTTTAAAAAGTTCAGAACAGAACCCAGGTCTACTCTCATAGAGTCCAATGGGGACCCGGAAGGCCTGGTCTACTCCCGGTTGTTTTTTTGTTTTTTTTTAAAGAAGTTCAGATCGGAGGCCAGGTCTACTCCTATAGATTTCAAAGGGAACCAGGATGCCTGATCTAATCCCGTTTTTTAAAAAAAAAAAAAGAAGAAGTTGAGATCGGAGCACAGGTCTACTCGCATAGAGTCCAACGGGGACCCGGGAGGCCTGGTCTACTCCTGGTTGTTTTTTTGTTTTTTTTTAAAGAAGTTGAGATCGGAGGCCAGGACTCCTCCAATATATTTCAAAGGGAACCAGGAGGCCTGATCTAATTCCGATTTTTTTTTTTAAAGAAGTTCAGATCAGAGCACAGGTCTACTCGCATAGAGTTCAATGGGGACCCAGGAGGCCTGGTCTACTCCCTTTTTTAAGAAAAAAGTTCAGAACGGAGCCCAGGTCTACTCCTATAAAGACCAATGCGGACCCCGGAGGCCTTGTCTACTCCCGGTTTTTTTTAAAAAAGAAGTTGAGATCGGAGCCCCCGGTCTACTCTCATAGAGTCCAATGGGGACCCGGGAGGCCTGGTCTACTCCCTTTGTTTTTTTAAAAAAGTTCAGAACCTAGCCCAGGTCTACTCCTATACAGACGAATGCAGACCCGGGAGGCCTTGTCTACTCTCTCTCTTTTTTTTTTAAGAAGTTCAGATCATAGCCCAGGTCTACTCCTATAGAATCCAATGGGGACCCGGGGGTCCTGGACTACTCCCGGTTGTTTTTTTTAAAACAAGGTCAGAACGGAGCCAGGTCTACTCTCATAGAGTCCAATGGGAACCCGGGAGGCCTTGTCTACCCCCCCCTTTTTTTTTTAAGGCAACCCGTTTTTTAAAAAAAAAGAAGTTGAGATCGGAGCCCAGGTCTACTCTCATAGAATCCTATGGGGACCCGGGAGGCCTGGTCTACTGCGTTTTTTTATACGTAAAATGGAGGCCAGATCGACTCTTGTATTTTAGCAGGTAAAATGGAGGCCGGATCAACTCCCGGTTTTTTTTTCTTTTCCAAGTGCTGAACGGAGTCCAGGTCTACTCCTTTAGATTTCAATAGGGACCCGGGGGGCCTGGTCTACTCCCGGTTTTTTTTAAAAAGTTCAGAACGGAGCCCAGGTTTACTCTCACAGAGTCCAATGGGGACCCGGGAGGCCTGGTCTACTCCCGTATTTTTAAAAAAAGAAGTTGAGATCGGAGGCCAGGTCTACTCCAGTAGATTTCAAAGGGAACCAGGAGGCCTGATCTAATTCCGTTTTTTTTTTTTTAAAGAAGTTCAGATCGGAGCACAGGTCTACTCGCATAGAGTTCAATGGGGACCCGGGAGGCCTGGTCTACTCCCTTTTTTTTAGAAAAAAGTTCAGAACGGAGCCCAGGTCTACTACTATACAGACCAATGCGGACCCAGGAGGCCTGGTCTACTCCCGTTTTTTTTAAAAAAAGAAGTTGAGATCGGAGCCCAGGTCTACACTTATAGATTTTAATGGGGAGAAGGGAGTCCTGGTCTACTCTCTTTTTTTAAAAAAATGTTCAGATCGGAGCCCAGATCTATTCCTATTGATATCAATGGGAACCCGGGAGTCCTGGTCTACTCCCGTTGTTTTTTTTTTTAAGAAGTTGAGATCGGAGCCCAGGTCTACTGCCATAGAGTCCTATGGGGACCCGGGAGGCCTGGTCTACTCCCGTTGTTTTTTTTTTTAAGAAGTTGAAATCGGAGCCCAGATCTACTGCCATAGACTCCAATGGGGACCCGGGGGGCCTGGTCTACTCCCGGTTTTTTTTAAAAGTTCAGAACGGAACCCAGGTCTACTCTCATAGAGTCCAATGGGGACCCGGGAGGCATGGTCTACTCCCGGTTGTTTTTTTTTGTTTTTTTTTAAAGAAGTTGAGATCGGAGCCCAGGTCTACTCTCATAGAGTCCTATGGGGACCCCGGAGGCCTGGTCTTCTGCATTTTTTTATAGGTAAAATGGAGGCCAGATCGACTCTTGTATTTTAGCAGGTAAAATGGAGGCCAGATCAACTCCCGGTTTTTTTTTTCTTTTCCAAGTGCTGAACGGAGTCCAGGTCTACTCCTTTAGATTTCAATAGGGACCCGGGGGGCCTGGTCTACTCCCGTATTTTTAAAAAAAGAAGTTGAGATCGGAGCCCAGGTCTACTCTTATAGATTTTAATGGGGACAAGGGAGTCCTGGTCTACTCTCTTTTTTTAAAAAAATGTTCAGATCGGAGCCCAGATCTATTCCTATTGATATCAATGGGAACCCGGGAGTCCTGGTTTACTCCCGTTGTTTTTTTTTTAAGAAGTTGAAATCGGAGCCCAGATCTACTGCCATAGAGTCCAATGGGGACCCGGGAGGCCTGGTCTACTTCGTTTTTTTATAGATAAAATGGAGGCCAGATCGACTCTTGTATTTTAGCTGGTAAAATGGAGGCCAGATCAACTCCCGGTTTTTTTTTTTCTTTTCCAAGTGCTGAACGGAGTCCAGGTCTACTCCTATAGATTTCAATAGTGACCCGGGGGGCCTGGTCTACTCCCGGTTTTTTTTAAATGTTCAGAACGGAACCCAGGTCTACTCTCATTGAGTCCAACGGGGACCCGGGAGGCCTGGTCTACTCCCGGTTTTTTTTTGTTTTTTTTTTAAAGAAGTTTAGATCGGAGGCCAGGTCTACTCCTATAGATTTCAAAGGGAACCAGAATGCCTGATCTAATCCCGTTTTAAAAAAAAAAAAAAGAAGAAGTTGAGATCGGAGCACAGGTCTACTCGCATAGAGTCCAATGGGGACCCGGGAGGCCTGGTCTACTCCCTTTTTTTAAATAAAAGTTCAGAACGGAGCCCAGGTCTACTCCTATACAGACCAATGCGGACCCGGGAGGCCTGGTCTACTCCCGTATTTTTAAAAAAAGAAGTTGAGATCGGAGCCGAGGTCTACTCTCATAGAGTCCTATGGTGACCCGGGATGCCTGGTCTACTGCGTTTTTTTATAGGTAAAATGGAGGCCAGATCGACTCTTGTATTTTAGCAGGTAAAATGGAGGCCAGATCAACTCCCGTTTTTTTTTTTCTTTTACAAGTGCTGAACGGAGTCCAGGTCTACTCCGATAGATTTCAATAGGGACCCGGGGGGCCTGGTCTACTCCCGGTTGTTTTTTTGTTTTTCTTCTAAAGAAGTTGAGATCGGAGGCCGGGTCTACTCCTATAGATTTCAAAGGAAACCAGGAGGCCTGATCTAATCCCGTTTTATTTTTTTTAAGAAGTTGAGATCGGAGCCCAGGTCTACTGCCATAGAGTCCAATGGGGACCCGGGAGGCCTGGTCTACTGCGTTTTTTTATAGGTAAAATGGAGGCCAGATCGACTCTTGTATTTTAGCAGGTAAAATGGAGGCCAGATCAACTCCCTTTTTTTTTTTCTTTTCCAAGTGCTGAATGGAGTCCAGGTCTACTCCGATAGATTTCAATAGGGACCCGGGGGGCCTGGTCTACTCTCAGTTGTTTTTTTGTTTTTCTTTTAAAGAAGTTGAGATCGGAGGCCCGGTCTACTCCTATAGATTTCAAATGGAACCAGGAGGCCTGATCAAATCCCGTTTTTTTTTTTTTAAGAACTTCAGATCGGAGCCCAGGTCTACTCTCATAGAGTCCAATGGGGACCCGGGAGGCCTGGTCTACTCCCGTTTTTTTAAAAAAACGAAGTTGAGATTGGAGCCCAGGTCTACTCTCATAGAGTCCAATGGGGACCCGGGAGGCCTGGTCTCCTCCCTTTGTTTTTTAAAAAAAGTTCAGAACGGAGCCCAGGTCTACTCCTATACAGACGAATGCAGACACGGGAGGCCTTGTCTACTCTCTTTTTTTTTTTTTAAGAAGTTCAGATTATAGCCCAGGTCTACCCAATCTACGGTTAGGGTTAGGGTTAGGGCTTCAGCTAGGGCTAGGGATAGGTCTAGGGTTTGGGCTAGGGCTAGGATTAGGGTTAGAAAATTCCACAAAAATAGAAGAAATGGGTCAAAGGACCCGAAAACTAAAGAGAAGCCACCTGCAGAAATGAAGCAAGACTGTTTTCCACCCAGTCTAGGGTTAGGGTTAGGGTTAGGGTTAGGGTTAGGGTCAGGGCTAGGGCTAGGGCTTGAGCTAGGCCTAGGGCTAGGGCTAGGGCTAGGTTTAGGGCTAGGTTTAGGGCTAGGTTTAGGGCTAGGGCTAGGGCTAGGGCTAGGATTAGAGTCTGAAAATTCTACGAAAATAGAAGAAATGGGTCAAAGGACCGGAAAACTAGAGAGAAGCCAGGAGCTGAAATGAAACACGCCTGTCTTCCACCCAATCTAGGGTTAGGGTTAGGGTTAGGCCTTGGAAATTTTGAGGCCTTCCCTCGAGTAATTTCTCAATTTCTCCCAATGAGTTTGCAAAACACTCCCATTGAAACCAATGGGAGTGGGTTCCTTAGGATTTTCTCGGTCTCTCCCGGCCCAGGGGGGGGCCTCCATTTTTCCGTAATTCAGTGGGGGGGCATTTCCAAAAAGAGCCCTTGTCAAAAATTCCACAAAAATAGAAGAAGAAATAGATCAAAGCACACAAAAACTAGGGGGAAGCCAGGAGCTGAAATGAAGCATGACTGTCTTCTACCCAGTCTAGGGTTAGGGTTAGGGTTAGGGTTAGGGTTAGGGTTAGGGTTAGGGTTAGGGTTAGGGTTTGGGTTAGGGTTAAGGTTAGGGTTAGGGCTAGGGTTAGAAAATTCCACAAAAATAGAAGAAGAAATCAGTCAAAGGACCCAAAAACTAGAGAGAAGCCAGGAGCAGAAATGAAGCACGATTGTTCTCCACCCAATCTAGGCTTAGGGTTAGGGTTAGGGCTACAGTTAGGGCTAGGGCTAGGGCTAGGGCTAGGGCTAGGGTTAGTGCTAGGGCTAGGGTTAGAAAATTCCACAAAAATAGAAGAAATGGGTCAAAGGACCCGAATACTAGAGAAAAGCCAGGAGCTAAAATGAAGCACGAGTGTCCTCCACCCAGTCTAGGGTTAGACTAGGGTTAGGGTGAGGCCTTGGAGATTTTGAAGCCTTCCATCGAGTAACTTCTCCATTACTACCAATGGAGAATGAGTCAGCAAAACAACCCCATTGAAACCAATGGGATTGAGTTCCTTTGGATTTTCTTGGTCCGTGGGGGCCTCCATTTTTCGATAATTCAGTGGGGGGGGGCCTTTCCAAAAAGAGCCCTTGTCGAAAATTCCACAAAAATAGAAGAAGAAATGGGTCAAAGGACCCGAAAACTACGGGGAAGCCAGGAGCTGAAAGGAAGCATGACTGTCCTCTACCCAGTCTAGGGTTAGGGTTAAGGTTAGGGTTAGGGTTAGGGTTAGGGTTAGGGCTATGGCTAGGGTTAGAATATTCTCCAAATTAGAAGAAGAAATGGGTCAAAGGACCCGACAACTAGAGAGAAGCCAGGAGCTGAAATGAAGGATGACTGTCCTCCACCAAATCTAGGGTTAGGGTTAGGGTTAGGGGTTCAGCTTGGGTAGGGCTACGGTTAGAATATTCTCCAAATTAGAAGAAGAAATGGGTCAATGGACCCGAAAACTAGAGAGAAGCCAGGAGCTGAAATGAAGGATGACTGTCCTCCACCAAATCTAGGGTTAGGGCTAGGATTAGGGTTAAAAAATTCCACAAAAATAGAAATAATGGGTCAAACGACCCGAAAACGAGAGAGAAGGCCGGAGCTGAAATGAAGCACGACTGTCCTCCACCCAGTCTAGGGTTAGGGTTAGGGTTAGTGCTAGAGTTCTGGCTAGGGCTAGGGTTAGTGTTAGGGTTAGGGTTAGGGCTAGGGTTAGGTTTAGGGCTAGGGTTAGGGTAGGGCTAAGGTTAGGGTTAGGGTTAGCCCTTGGAGACTCTGAGGCCTTCCCTTGAGTAACTTCTTCATTTCTCCCAATGAAGAATGATTCAGAAAGACACTCCTATTGAAACCAATGGGTGTGGGTTCCTTTGGATTTTCTCGGTCCCCCCCCCGGCCGGGAAGGCCTCCATTTTTTGATAATTTAGTGTAAGGGGCTTTTCCAAAAAGAGCCCTTGTCTAAAATTCCACAAAAATAGAAGAAGAAATGAGTCAAAGGACACGAAAACGAGAGAGAAGCCAGGAGCTGAAAACAAGCAAGACTGTATTCCACCCAGTCTAGGGTTAGGGCTAGGGCTAGAGGTTGGACTAGGGTTAGGGTTAGGGTTAGGGCTAGGGTTAGGGTTAGGGTTCGGGCTAGAGTTCGGGCTAGAGTTAGGGCTAGGGCTAGGGCTAGGACTTGGGCTTGTGTTAGGGTAAGGTTTTATGCAGGGTTAGGGTTAGGGTTAGGGTTAGGATTAGGGTTAGGGTTAGGGTTTATTGTTAGGGTTAGTGTTAGGGTTAGGGTTAGCATTAGGGTTAGCGTTTGGGCTTGGGTAAGGGTTAGGGTTAGGGCGAGAGGTACGGCTAGGGTTAGGGCTACAGTTAGGGCTAGGGCTAGGGCTAGGGCTAGGGCTAGGGCTAGGGCTAGGGCTAGGGTTAGGGTTAGGGTTAGGGTTAGGGTAAGGGCTAGGGCTAGGGCTTGGGTTAGGGCTAGAGTTAGGGCTAGGGCAAGGGCTAGGGCTAGGGTTATGGTTATGGTTAGGTTTTGTGCAGGGTTAGGGTCAGAATTAGGGTTGGGGTTACGGTTAGGTTTAGGGTTAGGGCGAGGCTTAGGGATAAGGTTAGGGCTAGGGCTAGGTCTACGGCTACGGTTAGGGTTAGGGTTAGGCCTTGTCGATTTTGAGGCCTTCCCTCGAGTAACTTCTACATTTCTACCAATGGAGAATGAGTCAGCAAAAAACTGCCATTGAAACCAATGGGAGTCCGTTCCTTTGGATTTTCTTGATCCGGGGGGCCTCCATTTTTCGATAATTCAGTGGGGGGGGGGCCTTTCCAAAAAGAGCCCTTCTCAAAAATTCCACAAAAAAAGAAGAAGAAATGGGTCAAAGGACCCAAAAACTAGAGAGAAGCCAGGAGCAGTAATGACGCACGACTGTCCTCCACCCAGTCTAGGGTTAAGCTTAGGGTTAGGGTTAGGGCTAGGGCTAGGGGTAGGGCTAGGGTTAGAAAATTCAGCAAAAATAGAAGAAATGGGTCAAAGGACCAGAAAAATAGAGAGAAGCCAGGAGCTTAAATGAAGCACGACTGTCCTCCAACCAGTTTAGGGTTAGGGTTAGGGTTATGGTTAGGATTATGGTTAGGGTTAGGGTTAGGTTTAGGGCTAGGGCTAGGGTTTGGGTTAGGGTTAAGTTTTGTGAAGTGTTAGGGTTAGGGTTAGGGTCAGGGTTCGGGCTAGGGTTTGGGTTAAGGTTAGGTCTAGGGCTGGGGCTAGGTCTAGGGTATGGGTAAGGGTGAGGGTTAGGCCTTTGAGATTTTGAGGCCTTCCGTCACGTTACTTCGCCATTTCTCTCAATGGAGAATGAGTCAGCAAAACACTCCCATTGAAACCAATGGGACTGTGTTCCTTTGGATTTTCTCGGTCCCCCCCGTACAGGGGGGCCTCCATTCTTCGATAATTCAGTGGGGGGGGCCTTTCCAAAAAGAGCCCTTGTTTAAAATTCCAAAAAAATAGGAGAAGAAATGGGTCAAAGGACCCGAAAACTAGAGAGAAGCCAGGACCTGAAATGAAGAACGACTGTCCTCGACCACATCTAGGGTTAGGGTTAGGGTTAGGGTTAGGGTTAGGGTTAGGGTTAGGGTTAGGACTACGGCTAGGGTTAGGGTTACGCCTGGGGGATTTTGAAGCCTTCCCTCAAGTAAGCCTTCCCTCAAGTAAGTTAGGGTTAGGGCTACGTCTAGGGTTAGGGTTAGGGTTAGGGTTAGGGTTACGGTTAGGGTTAGGGTTAAGGTTTAGGGCTAGGGCTGGGGCTAGGGCTAGGATTAGAGTCTGAAAATTCTACAAAAATAGAAGAAATGGGTCAAAGGACCGGAAAACTAGAGAGAAGCCAGTAGCTGAAATGAAACACGCCTCTCTTCCACCCAGTCTAGGGTTAGGGTTAGGGTTAGGCCTTGTAAATTTTGAGGCCTTCCCTCGAGTAATTTCTCAATTTCTCCCAATGAGTTTGCAAAACACTCCCATTGAAACCAATGGGAGTGGGTTCCTTAGGATTTTCTCGGTCTCTCCCGGCCGGGGGGGGGGCCCTCCATTTTCCCATAATTCAGTGGGGGGGGCATTTCCAAAAAGAGCCCTTGTCAAAAATTCCACAACAATAGAAGAAGAAATAGATCAAAGCACACAAAAACTAGGGGGAAGCTGGGAGCTGAAATGAAGCATGACTGTCCTCTACCCAGTCTAGGGTTAGGGTTAGGGTTAGGGTAAGGGCTAGGGCTAGGGCTAGGGCTAGGGCTAGGGCTAGGGTTACGACTAGAGTAAGGGCTAGGGAGAGGGCTAGGGCTAGGGTTAGGGTTATGGTTAGGTCTTGTGCAGGGTTAGGGTCAGAATTAGGGTTGGGGTTACGGTTAGGTTTAGGGATAGGGCGAGGCTTAGGGATAAGGTTAGGGCTAGGGCTAGGGCTAGGGATAGGGATAGGGTTAGGGTTAGGCCTTGGCGATTTTGAGGCCTTCCCTCGAGTAACTTCTACATTTGTACCAATGGAGAATGAGTCAGTAAAAAACTGTCATTGAAACCAATGGGAGTCCGTTCCTTTGGATTTTCTTTGTCTGGGGGGCCTCCATTTTTCGATAATTCAGTGGGGGGGGGGCCTTTCCAAAAAGAGCCCTTCTCAAAAATTCCACAAAAATAGAAGAAGAAATGGGTCAAAGGACCCAAAAACTAGAGAGAAGCCAGGAGCAGAAATGAAACACGACTGTCCTCCACCCAGTCTAGGGTTAAGCTTAGGGATAGGGTTAGGGCTAGGGGTAGGGCTAGGGTTAGAAAATTCAGCAAAAATAGAAGAAATGGGTCAAAGGACCCGAAAACTAGAGAGAAGCCAGGAGCTGAAGTGAAGCACGACTGTCCTCCAACCAGTTTAGGGTTAGGGTTAGGGTTAGGGTTATGGTTAGGGTTATGGTTTGGGTTAGGGTTAGGGTTACAGTTAGGTTTAGGGCTAGGGCTAGGGTTTGGGTTAGGGTTAGGTTTTGTGAAGTGTTACGGTTAGGGTTAGGGTTAGGGTCAGGGTTCGGGCTAGGGTTTGGGTTAAGGTTAGGGCTAGGGCAAGGGCTAGGTCTAGGGTATGGGTAAGTGTGAGGGTTAGGCCTTTGAGATATTGAGGCCTTCCCTCAGGTTACTTCGCCATTTCTCCCAATGGAGAATGAGTCAGCAAAAAACTGCCATTGAAACCAATGGGACTGTGTTCCTTTGGATTTTCTCGGTCCCCCCGGACGGGGGGGCCTCCATTCTTCGATAATTCAGTGGGGGGACCTTTCCAAAAAGAGCCCTTGTTTAAAATTCCAAAAAAATAGGAGAAGAAATGGGTCAAAGTACCCGAAAACTAGAGAGAAGCCAGGACCTGAAATGAAGAACGACTGTCCTCGACCACATCTAGGGTTAGGGTTAGGGTTAAAGTTAGGGTTAGGGTTAGGGTGAGGGTGAGGGTTAGGGTTAGGGTTAGGGTTAGGGTTAGGGCTGCGGCTAGGGTTAGGGTTAGGGTTAGGTTTTGTGAAGGGTTAGGGTTAGGGTTAGAGTCAGGGTTAGGGCTAGGGTTTGGGTTAAGGTTAGGGCTAGGGCTAGGGCTAGGTCTAGGGTATGGGTAAGGGTGAGGGTTAGGCCTTTGAGATTTTGAGGCCTTCCCTCAGGTTACTTCGCCATTTCTCCCAATGGAGAATGAGAAAGCAAAACACTCCCATGGAAACCAATGGGAATGGTTTCCTTTGGATTTTCTCGGTCCCCCCCGGCCAGAGGGGCCTCCATTTTTTAATAATTCAGTGGGGGGCCTTTCCAAAAAGAGCCCTTGTCGAAAATTCCACAAAAATACAAGAAATGGGTCAAAGGACATGAAAACTAAGGGGAAACCAGGAGCTGAAATGAAGCATGACTGTCCTCTATCCAATCTAGGGTTAGGGTTACGTTTTGTGCAGGGTTAGGGTTAGAGTTAGAGTTAGGGTTAGGGTTAGGGTTAGGGTTAGGGCTAGGGTTAAGGTTAGGGCTAGGGCTAGGGTTAGGGTTAGGGTTAGGGTTAGGGTTAGGGTTAAGGTTAAAGTTAGGGTTAGGACTACGGCTAGGGTTAGGGTTAGGGTTACGCCTGGGGGAATTTGAAGCCTTCCCTCAAGTAAGCATTCCCTCAAGTAAGTTAGGGTTAGGGCTACGGCTAGGGTTAGGGTTAGGATTAGGGTTACGGTTAGGGTTAGGGTTAGGGTTAAGGTTTAGGGCTAGGGCTAGGGCTAGGGCTAGGGCTAGGATTAGAGTCTGAAAATTCTACAAAAATAGAAGAAATGGGTCAAAGGACCGGAAAACTAGAGAGAAGCCAGGAGCTGAAATGAAACACGCCTGTCTTCCACCCAGTCTAGGGTTAGGGTTAGGGTTAGGCCTTGGAAATTTTGAGGCCTTCCCTCGAGTAATTTCTCAATTTCTCCCAAGGAGTTTGCAAAACACTCCCATTGAAACCAGTGGGAGTGGGTTCCTTAGGATTTTCTTGGTCTCTCCCGGCCGGGGGGGGCCTCCATTTTTCCGTAATTCAGTGGGGGGGCATTTCCAAAAAGAGCCCTTGTCATAAATTCCACAAAAATAGAAGAAGAAATAGATCAAAGCACACAAAAACTAGGGGGAAGCAAGAAGCTGAAATGAAGCATGACTGTCCTCTACCCAGTCTAGGGTTAGGGTTAGGGTTAGGGTTAGGGTTAGGGTTAGGGTTAGGGTTAGGGTTAGGGTTAGGGTTTGGGTTCAGGTTCGGGTTCGGGTTAGGGTTAGGGTTAGGGTTAGGGTTAGGGTTAGGGCTAGGGATAGAAAATTCCACAAAAATAGAAGAAGAAATCAGTCAAAGGACCCAAAAACTAGAGAGAAGCCAGGAGCAGAAATGAAGCACGACTGTCCTCCTCCCAATCTAGGCTTAGGGTTAGGGTTAGGGCTACAGTTAGGGCTAGGGCTAGGGCTAGGGTTAGTGCTAGGGCTAGGGTTAGAAAATTCCACAAAAATAGAAGAAATGGGTCAAAGGACCCGAAAACTAGAGAAAAGCCACGAGCTAAAATGAAGCATGACTGTCCTCCACCCAGTCTAGGGTTAGACTAGGGTTAGGGTGAGGCCTTGGAGATTTTGAAGCCTTCCCTCAAGTAACTTCTCCATTACTACCAATGGAGAATGAGTCAAGAAAACAACCCCATTGAAACCAATGGGATTGGGTTCCTTTGGATATTCTTGGTCCGGGGGGGCCTCCATTTTTCGATAATTCAGTGGGGGGGGCCTTTCCAAAAAGAGCCCTTGTCGAAAATTCCAAAAAAATAGAAGAAATGGGTCAAAGGACCCAAAAACTAGAGAGAAGCCAGGAGCAGAAATGAAGCACGACTGTCCTCCACCCTTTCTAGGGTTAGAGTGAGGGTTAGGGCTAAGGTTAGGGCTAGTGCTAGGGTTAGGGTTAGGGCTAGGGTTAGGATTAGGGTTTGGGCTAGGGTTAGGGTTAGAGCTATGGCTAAAGCTAGGGTTAGGGCTGGAGATAGGTCTAGGGCTAGGGCTAGGGCTAGGGTTATGGTTAGGGTTAGGTTTTGTGCTGGGTTAGTGTTAGGGTTAGGGTTAGGGTTAGGGTTAGGGTTAGGGCTAGGGTTAGGGTTAGGGTTAGGGCTAGGGTTAGGGCTAGGGTTAGTGTTACGGTTAGGCTTTGGAGATTTTGAGGCCTTTCCTCAGGAAACTTTGCCATTTTTCCCATTGGAGAATGAGAAAGCAAAACACTCCCATGGAAACCAAAGGGAGTTCGTTCCTTTGCATTTTCTCGGTCCCCCCCAGCCAGGGGAGGGGCCTCCATTTTTTGATAATTCAGTGGGG